>CP053160.1:3508978-5908978 GCA_014607495.2 Carposina sasakii | reverse complement strand
TTCAAGTATTACGTACAAACAAAAAAAACCGCATTAAAATCGGATCATCCGTTTGGGAGATACGATGCCACAGACAGACACATACACATTTACACACACACAGACACGTCAAACTTATAATATAACACCCCGTCGTTTTTACGCGTCGGGGGTTAAAAATTATCGTGATGATGAGGAGATTCCGTAGTTTTCGGGAACGTTGACGACCAAAAATCACCCTGTATATATAATATTTATAGTACATTTATAATATCTTGATTAAGATACATTTATATAAGTATAAGATACTTCTCCATAATATAATCCGTTAGGATATGGTTGATCGTTTCATCATTAAACATTGTGCTGAGGGATTCAGCTTTGTTTACCAAGATTTGGCTAGTGTATAGCTATCGGGATGAAAAAATAACGTTGCCAAAAACGTAATTTAAAAGAGATGGTAAAATTCGTCATCCGAGTTAAGTGACTCGATAGCTTAGTTGGTTAGAGCGATGCACGGAATGCGAGAGGTTGTGAGTTCAAATCTCACTCGGGTGAAAAAAAATCATTTTCTAATTAATATTAATATTTTATTTAGCCTTTATCAAGGCACCGAATGGAATTATTTTTTACATAAAGTTACTGTACTGTACATAAGCTTAAGTAAATACGTACCTATCAGATAGTGTGCTGTATCTAAAGAAAATTAATCCCTCACTAAACAGAAACCAATTGTTATTGAGGCAGCAGTATTGTCTCACATTACCGTGCTCTTGAGCAGAGCAAACATGTAAAATGAGTCCTCGAAATTACAATGAAAATTATAATTTACAATGATACGTGTAAAATGAGCAAACAACAAGGTTTTATTGTCGTATTATTATGTTAAAGAAAACTCTCTATGCGTCCTATTGCCTAATGTTTCGAGACTTTGAGTATCTACCAAGTACTTTAAATTAAATATTTTGCAAACGCATTGCAAAACTAATTTTGTACACAAGTAATATTTTTGGATGACCATTCCTTATCAAATAGCTATATAACTTATATAACTAGTAGTTGTTGACTACTAGACCTGTTTGATGATGCCTATTTACAGCCTTGTTCACAAACTTCAGACCTCTATGTCGTGTACCTTAGGCAAGTAACAAATAGACAGACATGGCAAAACTATATTTATGGAATGCTAACGGACCAAAAAAATGGTTCAATGTAACTACCGAATGTAGGTAATCTACACGAACGTAGATACCACTCTCTCACCATTACCATTTCAGCAATAGGAAGTCCACAGCTGCTGCTGGACATAGGACTCGCCCAAATGGAAATTTTATGAAAAATTAAATATGTAATGTGTGTAGAATGCGTGAGGGAGAGGATATGCGTGCTGTGTACTTGGGGTGAGTAACGAGATGACGGATAATAGGGATGAATGGAAGAAGAGTACCTACATATTACGCCGATTCCAAATGAGTGGGATGAGGGCAGGAAGTATGTATGTTATTGTAGTACATATTATAAAATTGATTTAGGTATCAGGGATGTTTACTATGGTTGAATTTTAATGACATTTTATGCTTATCAGAATCTATCTGTAAAATTACAATTTGATTAATGTAATGAGGTAGTAATCAGTGCCGTAAATAGGGCGGTGCCACCGGTGCCCAGGCACAGGGCGTAGACTCTGGGGGGCGCAAGAATGGTCACTTGGCCAGACCAGGCAGGACTAAATAGAGCGCAGTTATAGACGCTCGCACAGGGCGTAGAAAAGGCAATTTACTGCAGTGCTCTGGTAGTAATAAGCCTTCAAAGTGGGCAAGTCCATTTTTGAAATGTGAAATTAATTAATGCGAACGGCTAAGGAGTGGAATGCACTTCCTGCCGATGTATTTCCCGAGCACTACAACATTGGTCCCTTCAAAGCTAGAGTAAATAGGCACTTTCTAGGCAAACATGTACCTAGGCCCTAGGCCGCATTTTGCTTAACATCGGGCACGATGGCGGTCAAATGTTTGCCTAGCTAATTGTAAAAAAAAAAATTAAATTACTACAACACATGACCACCTGCATCATTTACAGCAACTTTTGTTTAGTGACTATATTTATAAACGCAACATTTAATATAGCTGTAGAAGTGTTCTTTTACGCGCGTACAAGTTACTGATAGAGTGACGTCATAATTGTGGTCAGCGCCGCCGGCCCGAAGTAAATTTTAGAATGGAGCGAGATCCAATTATGGCGCCTCTCCTGTTTGCTCCTAATAATAACCTATCTCTTTACCATTAAGGCGCCCTCTAGGATTTGGCGCCTGGAGCGACTGCTCCGTTCGCCGTATGGGCGGGCCGGCCCTGATTGTGGTATCCGTTTGTGTATGGAGCGTTTTTTGGCAAGTCTAAAATTGTGATTTTGAAATCGTTATATCCCGGAAAGTTTTCACGCTAGCGAAGTTTTTCTTTTATTTTATGATCTTTCGATATAAATACAAATAAAAAAAACCGTAAACATCCCTATTGTCACGTTTGGTGGTTAACTACCAGTTTTAGCCCTACTTGGTCATCCGGATATAGTAATAATAAGTGTGTATACACGGCTGTGTGCGGGGTAGCCAGTACTGCATGATCATTAAGGAGATCCTAACGCTACGTTAGAATTGTGTGGACAAATGTTAAAGATCAGTGACAAGTTGCTAGCTCATCGTCTGAAAAACACCCCTGAGATCCTTAGTCGACTCTTACGACATGGACGGAAGGAGATGCAGTTGATAATATTATAGCGAAGCCTCGCATCAGCACAGGACAATAACATACTATACTCGTACAACCAGCTGCCATGGTAACTCTATAAAACGGCCACACGAAGGAAACTGTCTTAGTTTCTCATTTATAGTAAGAGCTACGTGTGATTATTTGGGAAGGCCCGTGTTTGCCTTGGGAAATTACCAAAGACGCGTGATTTCCTACAAACTTCTACGAACCGCTTATATGCAGTCACCAGTTACAACTCATTGAGCAAACAATTATGGTTTCTACACACTCTAGGAAAGATACTTTTTGTAAGAGTAGGCTCGCTTTGGAGTGTATTGGAGGTGGGCCTTGCTTGCTATCTGAGGAGAGTTATAGCGAGAGGCCGCAGTAACTGTTCTAATGATAAGGTTTTGTTTATTTTATTTTTTATTGTCAGAATAAAACAAATATATGTGGTGTGTTGAAGTAAAGTGATTAGATTATTGCTTCGCACCGCGTTTCGTTAACGGTTCGGTTTCGGCTCAACTTTTTTTGCGGAATCGCCCCCCAGGTTCATCTCATTCCATGTGGGTCCGTGGATTATGCCCACAGTGGTCGACGCACATGTGGCCGACGCCACCGATTTCGTTTTAGTGCGATAAAATTGATAAGAACCAATTTTTGATGACATGTACAGACAGGCACAAAATTTTTTGTTCGAATACATTAAAATATTAATTTTAATATTTTTAGTTTAAAATTATGCATGGAAATTACAGATAGGTAAATTATAGTGATTTGTTGGTAATAATAGTTTCGGGACTATTCGTTACGTAATAAAAGTCTTATTTTTTTATAATTAATTATTTATTTATAAATTTTAAAAATGTCAGGTAACAACAATCATGAATTATGTATGATTCTTAGTCTTAAAAAAAAACGTCTTAGGTAGTTTGCTTATCAAACAAAAATTTTAAATCACAGTTTTCATTAAAGTAACACAATTTTTTCTAAAAATTAAAAAATAATCAAATTACTTAGGTATATGTATAATATATATTATTATAAACACTAAACAATTTACTTAGATTACATACTTAATGTTTTTATATTATGAGTGTATACATAACACATTAAGGTTGTTTAAATATTGGTCACTAAATGATTTTTTCGTTAACTGTACTTGGTGCAAATGGAGTCAATTCTGAGCAATAATATTGTTATAAAAATTATTAGAATCAGTGGCGTCGGCCACATGTGCGTCGACCACTGTGGGCGTAATCCACGGACCCTTCCATGTATGTCGCGTAAGAGTCGATTAGGGAACTCGGCAATTCTCTTATGCGATAAGGAAGCAAATTATCATAGATTATCTGTCCCTGTTATATTAACCGTGGGTATAGAATCTCATTCAGCAAAGGAATCCTGTATTTTTGGTCACCTCATTTCGGGAACATAGCCGTTTATACAGGGTGTAACAAAAGGGTATGTAAAGCGAAAAGCTATGTAAATAGCCCACTATAGAGAACCTATCCACAAAATTTGAGATCCGAAATCACATGTTTTTTTCCCGATAGTATGGAGAATTTTTAAATATCTCAAGAATTTTCATACAATCTTGAAAAATAAAAATGTGATTTCGAGTCTCAAATTTTGGAAATAGGTTCTCTATAGTGAGCTATTTATACAGCTTTTCGCTTAACATACCCTTTCTGTTACACCCTGTATATGTATCTATGTATGTTTACGTATATTATATAGTGAAGGCATTAGTACTGGCGGCAATGTCTGTCTACATATGCTGTTCCTAAACAATACATAGTCTATCTGATAACAAAATGTTGTATGGAAGTTTTGTAAAGGCTCACCATGGCTGAACCTATTTATAGAGATTTACGAGTGTCCATGACCGACATGAGAATACTAAAATAACATTAATTACCTACTTACCCATTTGCAATACATCGTTAAGTACTAACTACGTACTAGCATACGTAAGTCTGTCTTCAGGTATTTACAAATGTTAAAATTTCTTACAATTTGAAGATACATATTCGGATGTAGGAACGTAAAAATTTTCAAACCGATTTTCATGTATTTAGCCTAACATTTATACGGTCACACGGACGAGGAGGCGCGCATCAGCTAGTACGAAATAAACTGCAAATACGATTCCACCCTCCAACAGTCAAACAAGACTGACGAGACTACTCGTATCTCGATATTCGAAGGTTCATATTGTTACTACAGGGATATTCTTTAGTATGAAGAGTTTTCTCAGGGTACAAATATCTTACCAAACTTACCTACAAATTAAATAGTTAGAAAGCTTTAAAATGCTAACAGACAACAACACGAACAAACAAATATAACATGGAACATTTTACAACAGAGAATGTCAAGTAAACAAATGATCATCTTACCTTCAAAGTCCTTGTTTTCATCTCCCAAGCCGATGACGAGAGCGCTTCTCATCAGGTGACCCATCTTAAACTCTATTCAATGCTGAACTTGTGCGAAATATAGGTGTACACAGTAAACATTAACAATATTACTACAGGATTACACAAAATCTAAGAAACTAATCTAATAATGCTCACATACAACCATATGGACTCTTATTTAACCGCGCTAGTCGGCCAAACAGCTAAGAGGCTACATCTCTGCTAAAAAAGATGATTCGATAGACACGTCTTCAACAGAAAGCAGACGAATTGTAGGGTATCCAATGCACAAATGATGTAAACGGAGCGCTAACCGAAATTATAGGTTACGTCTTGCAGGAGAACAGCGGATATGTGGAGTCTTATGATATCGTAATAAAATCACTATATATTCGTACTATAGTGCCTGCCTACTTAGTTTCTGCGTGTTCAAGTGTATATCCAAAGGGTTATATAGGCCTAAAATCAAGAGCATCAAAGTCAGGTGCAGTAATTTAAATTAGCGAAGAAATACTTTGCTATAGATCGGCTCTACTGAGCTGTTTCTGCGTCTTTCGACTATAGTAGTACGAATTTGGTTGTAGTTACACATTATTATTATTAAGACCATTTCAACTTCTTTAAGATAAGCTATTTCGGATACGTTAAACAGTGCACTCTTTAAAAGATAAACTAGGTAGGTACCTTTATAATTCCACTCCATAGCCTTCGCTGTTCTAAACAGTCTTGTTGACATTACCAGGTGAACAATGTGCTATCTGCGTGCGACGCTCGAGACGCGTGTGTAAACATTAATTTACAACGAGTAGGTACCTACTGACGAGCTACTTACTAGTACACCATATTTCCGTGTTCTTTTGGCAAACTCATAAAATATCACCTTTGGATATGCGTGTACTAGGAGTCCCTACACACTACTACACCCCTCCGTGTCCGCTGCCTACGTCACACAGTCCATGTTATAGATAAAGTCCAACACTTCATGGGAACCCACAGGTCTAGAAGTAATACCAGTTTTTTTATTTGTATTTATTTCGAAAGATGATAAAGATTAAAAGAAAAACTTCTAAGATATAACGGACGAAAAAAAATGGACCCATCATTATTATCCGCACCAAGCAAGGAGCAGCGATGGATTTTCCCGGGATAAAAAAGCCTATATTGGGACCTGTCACAAATATTCCTGATATCGAAGATGGGCATTAGACAAGTCTCCTATAATATTTTTTCCCATATATCTTCCTACAGACAGCGAACTAATTTGGTTCACATAAGGGGAGCAATTATTTTATTGTTATTCGCTTATTACTACCTCATTTCTTTTGGAAATTGTAATTTTACAGATAGGTATGATTTTGATTATTAAATCAATAAGATTTTATTAAGATTAAAGTACTTAGTAACCGTAAAAACAGTAAGGTAAAATTAGGTTTTCTGATATAATAGCTTTAAAAATACTCGGTGCTTAACTACTTAAAGGTACTTACTTACAATACCGAGCTATAATTAAATAGTCCAGTGAATAGTAAAACAATAACACCTTACTTTAACAAACCTACATATTCTACAGTAAAAATTACGTAAATATATAAGATATTAGCGGCCGCCCTCGATTTCGTCCGCACTACAAACGGTCCGGTACTTAGGGACAGACAGCTGCCTTATCTTCTATAATCATATAATAAAAATTTGGTGTGTTGTGTAGGATGCAAAGCCGGAGCAAAGCGATAGCGAAAATTGTACAATATTCGCCTTGAAATGTCAAAGTTCCTTTGAAATTCATTTTACGTAATACGAATTTGACAAGCAATCAGCGATTTTTGTACAATTTTCGCTATCGCTTTGCTTTTACTAGTTAGGTAATAAGGGGGAGGAGACATGTATCAAAAATTCCATAAAGAATGATTTGTCGGTCTGTGCGATTGTGCATGCTAATCTCAGAAACGGCTGAACCAGGAATATATTGTGACAGGTCCACTTAACATATAGGCTACTTTTTATCCCGGGAAAATGTTTTTATCCGGGATAATTTCGACATTTTGGTTTTTCTGTAGTCCACGCGAACGGAGTCGCGGGCGTCCACTATTTTTATAATATGTAGTGATTAAAAATAGTTAACATGCAATTAGAATATAGTTTTCCGTCCTACACACGCCCACTTACCTATCCACCTAGCGACCACATTCGTACACTTAAATTTAGACCCATTTCCTTAAGCAGTGAGGCGCAAAAAGTTAATTTGGTGTAAAATATTATCATAGTTCCGCTTACGGATTTAGGTCGATTCCGTAAACGGGATACCTTTGAGCGGCCCTTCCCTAATCTATTTACGTATCTATCTATTATGTATCTATTTTTATACTGCAGATGTCTTCCTACTTAGAAATAGATAATTTAACAGGTGCAATTTAGCAAGTATCCGTTTTCCATGCAGTCTCATTGAGTAGACAGGTGAGTACTATTTCAGAATAAGACTTTCTTTAATGGAATCCGAGGACAATTTGATAGATGAAAGAGATAGTGAGCAATATTTGCTGGCTCCCGCCCTCGTATTACTAAAACCCAGCTAATAAAAGGTTTGTTTCGTAATAGGAGTATGTACAGGATGCTGAAATATATCATCGTTTCGTATTGAAGTTTGTTGTACCTACCTACCAACCTAACATATTCTCATCAATAGCAACACACGACATGCAGCTACAGTAGGGTTTATAATGTACTATTTTATACAAATGCAGTCTTGCAGCCGCCAATCTGGGACCAGAAGTCCATCTTAAGATAGCAAACAAAGCCGTTGTCTTTGGTAATATCAAGGGGCAGATACGTACGTCATACAATCTACGTTTTTCTTTTATTGATTATGTTTACCTTTCGCCTAACTAAAAGTTACAATATTAAGATTTTGGACATTTTGGTAGTAATCATAATAAAATAATATCCAGGTGGTGTTTGGCCATGGTTGCCATGGAAACAGCCTTCACTGCCCACTATAATACATATACATAAGGTATACCGTATACCTACATCTCGACCAATTATGCTAATGGACAAATTATGTAACATTACCGCAATTTGTAAACACTTCAGAAACGTAAAGGTATTTTGTTCATATTGTCAAAAAAAGAGTATTTTTTCGAGATGTAACATACCCATTTTATTATGATTCGTTTATCCACGTCGTGAAAATTCAGCAACTATAAATATGGCAAACCCTCGGCATGCTCTACCCATACCAAAGTACGATTTTCCCTGTTGCATGTCGCCGTAAACGAGCGGTAAAGTGCAGAATTACAAAAATGTACAAGCAAAAACTAAATTTACAATAAATAATTTAATAATATTGATATGTACATACTCTGAATACATTCCAGAGGCAGATTCAGCTACGTTATTCCAGGTAAGCCAACCTCAGCAAACAAATAGGATGTGGAATCTATGTCTAGGTATACATCCATCTCCCAGGCTGTGGCATAGACTTCTAATAATTGCTCATTTCTGCAGTGTGCAATGTTTTCTGGAACAAAATGTTTTATTTACATATATACTGTTTTACTATGTCACAATTACTATACTATGTGCTCAAATCTAGGATTTAATTAAAGAATAAACAGTGAGATAGATGTAGATAAACTTTGAGTATAATTTAAATTTATCTCCAGCAATCCTGATTAACTGTAAGAGAATGCTCTGTAGCATTAAAATCACTTTTGTAACATTTGTAATGATGAGAATTTTCATATTAGGGTTGATTCTGACTGTCACACTTAAACGTAAACCAAATTTTAGTCCGGTCTATCTCTCTCCGTTTTTAACATAAATGGCTGAGAAAGAAAAGGACAGCTAATTTTACCTTTAGATTTAAGTGTGACAGTCAGAATCGAGCATATTTTATCTATTGAGTAACTTAAAATTTTACCCTAGACTAAGAAAAAGCATAGGACAGGCATTTGGCATGTATGGGGAGTGTACAGGAGCACTAAAAAAGGAAATTTTGATTACTAACATGAGACATTAAAAAACAGAAATTCTTATGACAAAGTAGACAGTCTTGGGCTGCTGTTAGTTTAATCCCAACTAATATTCTGTCTAGTTAGTAACTGACAACTAATAGTCAGCTAGTTTATAGCGGACCCGACAGACATTGTCCTGTTCCATGCCTTTGAACTAACGTCACTCAATTTGTTTTGCCTTCCCGGAATCTCTTTACTAATATTCGAACATTCAAGTTTCGAAGAAATTGTTTGTATGGAAGTATAGAAAAGAGTTGATTTTAGACTTTTTTACGCATTTTTCTTAACCATCCCTGTACTTCAAGTATCTTCAAGATACGCTAAAAAAAGAATTAGTGAAATTGGTTCAGTCGTCCTCGAGATCCACGCTCAACAAAATTAAGGATTCATTTTTATATTATAGATAAGAAAGTAAGTTTGTCTGTCCCACTCCAATATTCTTGAGGTTTAATCTTGCATAGATATAGTTGGGAGTACCTACAGAGAAGGACATTATGCTACATTCTGTATTCCATGCGGACTAAGTGGAGGGCAACTAGAATAATATGAGAACTTAAAATAGAGTACCTCCTTACCTGTAATAACTTTCTTTAATTCATACTCTTTTTTCAAGGATCTATAAAAATTGGCCACGAACTCAGAAATATTCTTGGTGCTCCAAGTTAGAATCACAGGTTTGTCACCAGAATGTAATCGAGCAAGGGCATATAATTGACGAGTTATAATCTCTACACCTGAAATGATATTTTAACATCAACATAATATACCTAACAGATCATGTTGAAAGTGCAAAACTTGCAGTTTAGGTCTGTCCTTAGGGACAAGTCTGACAAGAATTCCAAAAATAAAGAAAATGGCTAAAATATGACTGGTTGGTGACATGAATGCTTACTAAAACTTGATTAGATGGTGTGTCCCACAATGGAAGAGCAGCGATAGGCTCACCCCAACCAAGAGGAACAGAAACTATACATAAAATTTCTTTTTATAATTATTTAATACCTAAATTACCTTCAAAAACATCTTTCAAACTATCCACACAGCTCACAAGACCTTCGGTTATTGCTTTAAGTTGATGGGGATAATAGTCATCTTTACATTCATGGAGTTTTAAAGCAGATATTGTCTTGCAGAGACTGGTTCCCTTATCAGTTACCTTTAGCCAGTCACTTAGTATTTTACGTAAATTCGACACATGATCGAAAACAGTTTTGGATATTTCTGGGTGTTCTTTATTAAATGGAGAGGTTTCTGAAAATATATTAATTATCTTGTAGGTACACAATAATACAGGTAATGAGACAGGAAAGTTATAAATGTCGTCATTCACACCACACGTAAAATAGTAGTACTGCACTCACCTTTTGCAAGAAAGTTATAAGTGGGTCTTTCATTTTTATCAGGTGTTTTAGACATTGTATTTTAATATATTACTATTGTTCCATGAACGTATAAAGAACTGTTATACGTTCATGTGTTGTTCCAAGTTTTTAAAATACTATTCTTTGTACATAAACATAACCTCAAAGTATTTTTTTGGATTCCGTAAGTTCCGTAACCAAACCTTATTCACATGCTATAAAGACAGTTGAATCACATAATATTCTGCTATAACACTGTATCCACAAATAGGACATACAGAATAAAATTAAAAACGTGGGGCCATGGAGGAATTAAAAAAGCGGGTGGGGCTGTGTCGGGGCACACGGCCGTTGGTTTTAACGTGAAACGTCTATGTTAGCGAATCGCTTTTAAAGTAAAAGATTGAAATGAAAACAAGATGGACGCTGTTTTAAGTATTTTAATAAAAAAAGAACAGGTACGTAATAGAAACATAAAATACATAGCAAATGTTTATATATTTATTGTCACTTTCTGGTTATTTTAAATAGCAGCCGCCCACGACTTCGTCCGCGTGAGGGGGCGTTGTACCCGTGCGAAGCCGGGCAGGTTGTTGTATAGACTGTAGCCTTCCTTGGTAAATGGGCTATCTAACACTGAAAGAATTTTTCAAATCAGACCAGTAGTTCCTGAGATTAGCGCGTTCAAACAAACAAACAAACAAACTCTTCAGCTTTATAATATTAGTATAGATATAAATACTGTCCAAATTACACTTATTTTTGTATAAATCAATCGGTTCAAATAAACTTGACAAACACACGAAAGAATCACCACGCTATAAAGTCGGAGTCACGAGTTACACTGAATAGAAACAAGCGTGAGCGCCGGTTTCGCACAGTTATCGCAGTATCCCTCCCCCGCCCCCCCGCTTGACCCCGACACGAACTCAATGTCATAACAGCGAGCTGACTATATAAGTGAAATATTTACACCACATTTTTGTTTCTAAGACTAATAGTTTTTTAATTATTAAGGTACGATGATATAGACCTTTTCGTTACGGTCCAGTTTTTAAACCTGGTACCCGTATGTTTCGGCGCGATTTTAAAGACGTTTCACGTCAAAATTTTCTTCCATGCGTGGGGCTTCCAATCCCATACAACAGCTGTTTAAATTCGGCGGGAAAAGCTGGAAGGGTGCAGGTGTAATTTTCTTGTGAAAATCAAAAATTATTTGTAAATGGCTTGCATGTGTCTTTAAGGTGATGTTTTCTGGTAGATAAGTTATATTTTGATTACTTGTGGTGTGAACCTAGTGCGTGTGCATGGTTTTATACGCAGGTAAGCCGAGTAAAACTTTAGCCGGATTACGATCTCTTCATGGGCGCATGTAAGTTGTTTCTGCAATAATTTTTCATTTCGACTAACTTTACACTTGTTCTTGAGGATTTTCCCGACGTTTCCATCCATCATCATTGTCATTCATAATAAATTCAGAATACATTTTACTAAACAATGATTAGGCTGTATGGGCTTAGTTCCCCTTGCCTTTCCTTCGGGATAAACTAAAAAAAAAAAAACAGCTGTTTAATGTTTTTTTTTGAAAATAATACGAAACTCTATGCGGATATCCGATTCACACTTTGCAGGTTATTTTATTCAACCCAAAGGAAAAGCAAAAGAGTCAACACACTTGTACAGCCATAGTATGCAGTAATAATAATAATAATTGTTTATTGGTACCAAATCACAGACACTAGAAAAAATAGAGGCCCTGTGGCCTATGCTAGTTAGTTATAACTGTGTTACAGGCCACAGTGATCCCCTTAATGTACATATCAATGTGTATACAGGCACTAGAAAATGAAATTAACTTTTTTTAAATTTTTAAATTATTATTATTATTACATTACATTAAATTAACTTATTTGCCTAAAAATAGTAGTGCATAGAAAGATACCAAGTTCCTGATGCAGTGTAACAGAAAATATGTTACAAGTATAACTAGTAACTAGCGCAGTCATCCATCGGAACTATATAGTGAAACGTACATAATATAATATTCTTCATCACATCCTTCTAGAAATGTTTGTTTGTTTAGTTTAGCTGAACCATTGAGCTGAACGCGCTAATCTCAGGAACTAATGGTCCGTTGAAAAATTATTTCAGTGTTAGATAGTACCTAGCTCATTAACAAGAAAGGCTATATAGCAAACCGCACCAGCTTCGCACCAGTGCAATGCCCCTCACGTGGATGAAATCATGGGCCTGACTACCTAGCAGCCGCTAGGTAGTCATTATACTATAAGCCGTCACCATCACACCGGTCACACACAGTAAGCATGGACCAAGGACATAATCTTTTATTGGCTCCGTGATCTTTAGACATAATTACCTACCTTTGCCTTTCCGTCATGTCATGATAAACTAAAATAAATAATTTAAAAAATAAAAAAACCCGACTGGTACAAAACAAAAGAACCAAATAATGTACATAAGTACATAATAAAAAACCTGAAAAGAAAAAAACAAGCACTTAGATGTCCGGTTGTCTAGAATTCTATAATATTATTATAGAACTAGTGGACGCCCGCGACGCCATCCGCGTGGACTACAGAAAAAAAACAAAATATTGAAATTATCCGGGATAAAAAGTAGCCTATATGTTAAGTGGGACTTGTCACAATATATTCCTGAAAACTGCATCGAAATCGGTTCAGCCGTTTCTGAAATTAGCGTGCACAAACGCACAGACAAACCGACAAACAGACAAAAAATCCAAAAATCATTGTTTTGGGTACTATAGCGTTGATAAAGATATTCTATAATATTTTTTCTTATATATCTTCCATATACAGACAGCGATCCGTTACATTTTTATTATATGTATACAGGGTGTAACAGAAAGGGTATGTTAAGCGAAATGCTATGTTAATAGCCCACTATAGAGAACCTATTTCTCGAATAGACTCGAAATCACATTTTTATTTTTCAAGATTATATGAAAATTCCTGAGATATTTAAAAATTCTCCATACTATCGGGAAAAAATAAACATGTGATTTCGGGTCTCAAATTTTGTGAATAGGTTCTCTACAGTGGGCTATTTGCATAGCTTTTTGCTTAACATACCCTTTTTGTTACACCCTGTATAGAATAGATGAATACTATTGAAGAACATAAAATATTTTCTAATGATCGTAACATAACAACTGAACAGCCAGGATTCATTAAAATATTAGCTTGGCTGTCGGATAATGGATCCCGACTGTTCAACGAACATCTAAGTGCTTGTTTTTTTTCTTTTCAGACTGTTTGCTGATGTTTTGCTTTGACTATGAACCTATACTCTTTCTACGTTGTTTTGTGATTCAGCGGGAAAAGCTGGAAGAAAGTAGGTGTAATTTTCTTGTGAAAATCAAAAATTATTTGTAAATGACTTGTATGTGTCCGTAAAGTGATGTTTTCTGGTAGATGAGTTATATTTTGATTACTTGTGATGTGAATCTAGTGCGTGTGCATGGTTTTATACGCAGGTAAGCTGAGTAAAACTTTAGCCGGAATACGATCTCTTCATGGGCCCATGTAAGTTGTTTCTGCAATTATTTTTCATTTTGACTAACTTTACACTTGTTCTTGAGGATTTTCCCGACGTTTCCATTCATCATCATCATTATCATCCATCATAAATTCAGAAATCATTTATTAAAGACAATGGCTGTATGGGCTTAGTTCCCCTTGCCTTTCCTTCAGGATAAACTAAACAAAAAAACAAAAAAAGCTGTTTTGTTTTGCTTTTGATAGACAAAATAAATAAATTCAGAATATTGGTTAAATAACAATTTAATTGTTTTAAATTATATTTATCCATTAAACTAATTCATTCATTACATTTTATTATTAAAAGCGATATAAAACAAAATGTCCGGACCTTTGCAAGATGTAGTTGAAGAAGATGCTGCGGATTTACAGTTTCCCAAAGGTTAGCCGGCCCCTTTTTTATGTATTATTAATGACAACCTTAGATACAAGCCTAGGCTCTTTTCAAGTACCTATTTAGATGCGCTTTGGGTAAAGTTTGTGGGGATGATTTGTTGTTCTTACAGCTAAAAAACTAGATTTGCCACACATCTAAAATGAACATTTTTGCAGAATTTGAAAATGCAGAAACCTTATTAATATCAGAAGTTGATATGTTACTTGAGCATAGAAAAGCACAAAATGAATCTGCAGAAGAGGAACAGGAATTTTCTGAAGTATTTATGAAAACTTTGACATACACTAATATGTTTAAAAAGTTTAAAAATAAGGAAACCATTGCTGCTGTTAGAAAGTAAGCATAATAAAGTAGTGTACAGATTAACAGATATAATTAATTAACACATTTTGATATGAGTCAATCTTAGTTAAATAAATATTTAGTTCTTTCTGTTGTCTTCTAAAACAGAGTTGAAGGCAATCGTCAGTAAAGTCATATACTATTGAAAATAACTTAATTATGGTCATATTTTTTTAGCCTATTGCAATCCAAGAAGTTGCACAAATTTGAAGTTGCTAGTCTAGCCAACCTTTGTCCAGAATCATCAGATGAAGCCAAGTCATTGATACCTTCTCTAGAAGGAAGGTTTGAAGAGGAAGAACTGAGAATATTATTAGATGATATTCAGACAAAGCGTAGTCTACAATATTAATAAGTTTTATTTGTAATCATTAAAGATCTTTCATTAAAAAAAAAGATTGTTATTACAACAGCAATTATTACAACTTTATTTTCCTTACAAATATTATGATATGAATTTAACTCTGTCTGTATTTCAGCCTTTCACACGAAAACTACTGAACCAATTTTAATTATCTTTGTTTCACAGGTAGACTATAACCTGAGAAATATGCCTTTTATAGTTAGAATTAGAAAGATACACAAAATTCTTTATTGCACTATTAAATAGTTACACAAAGGCGAACTTAATGCTACATAGCATTATTCTCTTCCAGTTAACCACTATCACTTGAGATAATTTGCAGGCTTACACCCGGTTGGTATCTATAAACTGCTTACCCATAAAATGTCTTATTGGCAAAATTAGTTATTTAGGTGTTCGAGCCTTCGCTTGAACCACCGTTGAGATAACACCTACACAATACGTGCCAATCTTCCCTCTTTTTACTACCTTTTCTCATTCCCTTTCAGATTGCTGCTCATGTTGTCTCTTTCTAGCTTTTACAGGTCGGCGCGCGGCTGGATGTTCCTCAGTACGCTTTCACATTCGTGCCGGTGAACTTGTGTTCACTAACTGCGTAATAGTTTTTTTAGTCTATGGTGTTAAGTAACACGTAACACTTAAAGGTGAGTAAATTCACCTGGTTACCTTATTATTGTGTCGTTGAGTAATTCCGCTCGGCACCCTAGGGTCCAGCGACGACTTAGGAGCCATTCTCCTACTTATGCTGTCATTCAAATGTTATGCGCATCTTGCTCGACGCACAATTGTAAACTCACTCGACACGACAACGTCGTATAAATGAGTCGTCGGGGTCATACGCCGTGTCGTATAAACGGCTCAACAAGTCGTCAAATGATTCAACGCATCAATTGCAAAAGTCGACGAGGCTCAAACGTCTCGATGTGTCGTATTATTGATTCCACATGTCGTATTATTTATTCGACGACACAAATTAGTTAAAAGACGTCGTATTATCAATTGGACAACTCATAATTCTTAGAATTCTTTCCCTTCTTAGAATTATTTCCCTTGTGATTTCCAGATTATGGAGGTCATTCCAATGGGAGAGCTAACGTCTATACCCAGTCGAGATGAGGAAGATGCAGGCCCTTTCCGGGCATTGGTGGCGACCATAGACCAACACTTTCCCGCAGACTGGCGAACCTGGAAAATATATAACCTGTCTATGCATGACATCTTTGGGGACGAGATCACACAAAAGGTCGACGCTAAAATAAGATTTGCTATACCAATTGCAGATCTAGCAAGAGTCTTCGATCCTTTAGCCAACACAGTGTCCGAAAGACGCTTCAGATATATTAAAAACAAACTCTTGCAATGGCCGCTAGGTAGAGCACTACTCTACGCACCACATAGCGTAATGGAGAAAATACATGCCCCGGATTACAAGCGGTTCATGAATGTAGTGCGGGAACTGAAGCCAAAGCTGGTTAATAGAGACAGAGCTTCCTCTCAACTCAGCGAATCGACGTCATCTCAACGTGACCTTAGTACACATGGGAAAAGAGCCAGCTCCAGCACGCCTATTGAAGGCTCACCTTCTACTAAACGAACTAAAAGTAATCAGGATAGTGACGCCCTCATGCAAGTATTGAATAAACAAATGGAGATGTTTAATAAACTGTTAAACGCATCATCGGAACAAAATGAGAATATTAAAAAAACTTCTATCTCGTGATTGTACTGGACCAGATGTGCCCATCGGGGAACAGTTAAATAAATCGTTTGAATCGATGCCAGATAGTACACAATCAGGTGAGGAAGGCTTAGAAGTGGCCTCCTATTTAAATTCCGAAGTTAGAAGTATGGATTCAGACTCGGAGGAGACCACACTCAGAAACCAAATTGCAGATGCGCAACGCAGGCTAGTTGCCCTTACAAGTCAGTCAAGGCCTTCTGCAGAGAAAACGGAACTCTTATATGACTTTTCGCCATTTACCACTGAAAAAGAACCAAAGATTGCGAAGGCTAATCCAGAGCTACTAAAGCAGGGTATTACTTGCCAACGTTTCGGGGAAGAAGGCTGGCAAAATATAAGATATGCCGATACACAAAAAATGTTTCAAGCTACCCCGGCCTTCTCTTCTCTGAAACCAAATAATATTCTCGCAGGAGCAACGCCATTCTATAAATCAGTAAAAATTTTAAAGGCCAGCGACATGACATTAGGAGCTATAACAAATGGGTTGCTTCAACAAAGAAAACATTTTCAATCCTTGCTAGACAAAATGCCTGACCAGGTAAGAGATCGCGTGGGCAAAGAGTTCCTAGCGGCTAATTCAGACTTTCGGAGAGTGTCAGACAATCTCTTGCAATATGTATGCGGACGTCGCGCCGAGGTAATACAGCATCGGCGGGCAATGTACCGGCCTGCGAACAGAATTCTCAGGCAAATTCTCCACGATATACCTCCGTCGGAAACGCATCTATTTGCAGACAAGGCTTTAACGGACGCTGTAATGGAACAAGGGGGTGTTAAAAAATTCTTCCCTACTAAGAAAAAGCATGGGTTTAGTGAGCAAAGGATCAATAATCGCAGTTGCGAAGTATCACGTAAAAGAAATCTCTCAAAAACCTATTCGAACTCCAACACCTTTAAGAAAAAGAGATATAATGACAATAATGCAAAAGGGAACATGTCTCATGAAGGAGGGACCGGCGAATTGTCAGGAAAACATCAAAATATTTTTTCAAGGAAGAAGGGGGGGGGGAGACAGAAAATGACTTCCAAGCGGGGTGCCTCCAGAAACATATAAACAACTGGAGCTCAGCCCCTCCAAATATATTAAAAATAATAAAAGGATACAAAATCCCATTTCGAAAGAAACCTCCCCTAGCGTTATTGTCAAAAGCAAACGTCTCAAGATTTCAAACGAAATCATCACCAGAAATGGAAAAGGAAATAGAAGACATGCTAAATTCGTCAGCTATAGAGCAACCAAACCAGGGGACAGGTTTCCTGTCCACCTTTTTCCTCAGGGAAAAGGCAGATGGGACAAACAGGCCTATATTCAATCTAAAAAGTCTGAATCAGTATGTGATTGCACCAAAATTCCGTCTCATAAACCATCAAAAAGTCCCATCACACTTAAAGGTAGGCGATTATATGATGAAAATAGACATATCAAAAGCTTATTTTCATGTACCGGTCACTGTAAGTCATCGACAATTCCTGTCATTAGCATACGAGGGAAGCATATACCAAATGACCTGTCAGCCGTTTGGTCTTTCCAGCGCACCGGCGGCTTTTGCAAAACTAACAAACTGGATTGCTCACGAACTGAGACAGAAGGGTCTAAAGATTGTCGTTTACCTCGACGACTTCCTCTTGATTCACAAGGATCCCCAAGTACTATCCAACCAGATGGACATTGCAGTCAAATACCTAAAAAGCTTAGGCTGGCAGATAAACCCCCGAAAATCATCAGTAAAGCCATCAAAGAATTTGGAATACCTAGGATCTCATGTAGAATATCATGTGGGATACGGAGCTAAACCAGAAAAGATTAGGAATGGGGAAAATAGAAAAATTGAAATTAAGCCTTTCAAACCTGATCAGAGAAAGGCGTTGGAGCTGGCTGGATGCAAAAGTGATCCTTGGCAAACTGAACTTCGCTTCATACGTGGTTCCGTTGGGGCGGCTTCATTGCAGAAGGTTGCAGAGGGCATCAAGAGGGCTGCCAAAAAGAAAACGCCACAGGAAGTTCGCATTACCCGAAACAGTACTTCCAGACTTGCATTGGTGGTTAAAACATGCACACCAGCACTCACCAATTCATTACCCTGCGCCTTCAATATTCATTACAACGGATGCTGCGGACACAGGATGGGGAGCCATAGTGAATGGCCGACATCTATGCGGTACATGGACTCGCAGTCAACAAAAATGGCACAGCAACAAGAAAGAGCTTTGGACAATTCTCGAAGCTTTGAAGCAAACAGAATCAGAGTTAGGCGGAAAATCGGTCATAGTGCAAAGCGACAATCGCACCAGCGTAGCTTACATTATGAAGCAGGGTGGCACCAGATACCTGACATTACTAAAAACTGCAGCAAGCATACTAGAGCTTTGCCAGAAATGGCAATGTCACCTAACAGCGCGATATATTCCCGGCCCTTACAACGGGATAGCCGACAGTCTTTCAAGAGCCAAGACTCTTCCGGAATGGCATCTCAGCAAAGAAGCGCTGGGAATAATTTTCGAAGAGCTGGGCCGACCGGAGGTGGATCTTTTTGCCTCGAGGAAAACTGCAGTAGTCCCAGCTTATGTGAGCGAAGATTCAACGGACAAGAAGAGTCAGTTTACAAACGCCTTCAGCAAGATGTGGCAATACAGGTTAGGTTGGATCTTCCCTCCACCGGCGTTAATTCCTCAGGTTCTACGCCATTTACAGTCGTCCCAGGGACAATACCTGATGGTAACTCCGACATGGTCGAAAGCTTTTTGGGAACCGGAGCTGAGGAGACGCGCACTGGGGCCTCCCTTCAAAATTCAAAACCTGGAAGCGAACCTAATAGACCTGCGAACCAATCGCCCTCCTCCAGAGGTAGACAAACTAAATTTAGTGGTATGGAGGATACAGGCTGGACTAGTCAAATAAAAGATTGGAAAGACCACGAAGTTCAAACACTACAAAAATCATGGAGGGCGTCAACCCTGAGAACATACCGGCCTGTATGGTCAAGATGGCGTAATTGGGCTATGTCGCACTGCATCTCTGTAGGGAATCCAAACCCTCAAGATCTAGCCAGATATTTATGTCATCTGTCTTCTAAAGTCAAGCTAGCTTCCAGAACGGTGGCTTTACACAAGTCTGTGATTGTAACTTTTTCGAACCCAAATCAATCTGAGAGTTTAAGTTCTCACCCACTGGTTAAACAGGTCTTGAAAGGCATATTTGCTCAAAAGCCATCTGTAAAAAGGCCTTTATCGTGGAAAATAGAAGATTTATTAAATTTTTTAAGAAATTACTCTTTCGACGATTACAATTTTTTCTGCGTATCTAGACATACTGCTACACTCTTGCTCCTAGCTTCAGGTCGGAGAGTACATGACCTAACGCTTCTAAGTATTAAAGAAGATGCGTTTGAAGATAATGGTGGAGAGATTGTGCTCTATCCAAGCTTTGGGTCTAAAACGGATTCTGCAACTTATCAGCAGTCAGGTTGGTTAATAAAGAGCTCAGACGCTACGACAGAACAGACAGGACGCTTGAACTTGGTTTTCTGGATAAGAAGACTTATAGAAGTATCACACCCACGACGACGGGACGTTGGAAATGTTCATAATTTATTCATTACAACACGCGGGGCAGTGAAGGGCGCCACACGCTCCATTATAGCGGGTTGGATCAGAACTTTATTTAAAGAAGCTAAAATAGACGCGTCTGCTGGTAGTTTTCGAGCAGCAGTAGCTTCAGACATTTGGACCAGTAACCGGTTCAATATCGAAGAGGTACTAAAAAGGGGAAATTGGCGAAGTAAGAACACTTTCTTGAAGCATTATTTCAAAGAGATTCCGGGACGTGTGCGTGCGGTCAATAACACTTTGATTGAATTATTCTCACCAATAATATAGATTGAAACAGTATGCTTGCTGATCTTTGGTAGAATGGCTACCAAACAATATATCATTGTAATCATTTTTATATTTTCATTAAAATTATTAAGAAAGTTCATTGCTTAAATTTTTGAATGTTTATTCTAACAAAAACCTTTGTTAAACTTATTTTTCTAATAAATATGTTGTTAAAGTTTTTTTTTTTACGTTTGTTATTCTTATGTTTGATACACCAGCAACGAAGACCGATTGCTAGTGTATGACAATGGTCACAGTACGCTTACGTCAGCGCGCCGGCAGAAGGTAAACACATCTCAACGGTGGTTCAAGCGAAGGCTCGAACACCTAAATAGACCCGTTTTTCCCCCGAAGGGTAAAAAACGGATATTTAGGTTTCAGCCGAAGCTTGAACCACCACTTAAGACCTTGCCGGCTTAAGGAGTGCATACTGAGGAACATCCAGCCGCGCGCCGACCTGTAAAAGCTAGAAAGAGACAACATGAGCAGCAATCTGAAAGGGAATGAGAAAAGGTAGTAAAAAGAGGGAAGATTGGCACGTATTGTGTAGGTGTTATCTCAACGGTGGTTTAAGCTTCGGCTGAAACCTAAATATCCGTTTTTTACCCTTCGGGGGAAAAACGGGTCTATGTTTGTCCTTTTCCATACTTGATGTAACATAGGTTTCTTTATTCATTGTAATGTAAATTTCTGAGACCGAATGGGAGAAATACCTACTTACCGACAATTTCTATAATTACTGATCTTAGAGATTTTTTGCATATCTCAGATTTAATCTTCTACCTGTTTTCATACAAAATTTCAAACGAGGAATAAAAAAATCCAAGATTCTTTTAAATCTCTCGTATTGAAATTGGCCGCTAGTCTACTTCACAGATTTTTATGTCTACCTATTTATTCCTATTTGGTAGGAAATGGAAGGTCCATTACGTCCGTACTTCGTGTAATTTGCGCACCGTACTTGAAAAATTCTACAATGATCGTGTACCCGGGACATTATTTACGTACTTACACCTTACTTAGGGCCGTGCTTAGATAATTTACACTAAAGGGGGATTCGGCGGGAAAAGCTGGAAGGGTGCAGGTGTAATTTTCTTGTGAAAATCAAAAATTATTTGTAAATGGCTTGCATGTGTCCGTAAAGTGATGTTTTCTGGTAGATAAGTTATATTTTGATTACTTGTGATGTGAATCTAGTGCGTGTGCATGGTTTTATACGCAGGTAAGCTGAGTAAAACTTTAGCCGGAATACGATCTCTTCATGGGCCCATGTAAGTTGTCTCTGCAATTATTTTTCATTTTGACTAACTTTACACTTGTTCTTGAGGATTTTCCTGACGTTTCCATTCATCATTATCATCTATCAAAATTCAGAAATCATTTACTAAAGACAATGGCTGTATGGGCTTAGTTCCCCTTGCCTTTCCTTCGGGGTAAACTAAACAAAACAAAAAAAAAATTACACTAAAGGGGCTGTGCAATTTCTTGTTATATTTCAAAGTCCGTCTATGATCTCTATGCAATGCACAACCTACCATAAACAATATAAAATTTTCTTGACATGGCGGAGGTGGCGAAGTAATCAGCTGTTAATTGCGATGCCACCGATTATTCTTATTGTTTCCGAGCTTTGTAGAATTAATATTTTTTTCTGATTTATTACATAACAGTAATCGTTACCCCACATTATTTTAGTGGTAATAGTGTCATAAGAAAAATGTGTGTGCATGAAAATAAAAGGAATGGCGGGATGTTCCGTGTCATCTGTCAGTTTTCTTGCATTCAACCATTTCTACGTACAGAAAAAATGTGACTGGTTTGCTTTGTGATAGTGTTTTTCAGTGATTAATGTAATTTGGTAACGAGTACATTTTTATTTGTTAATTCCTAGCTTTATGTTGGTTATAGTGATGTGATAAATGTTTTAAAAAAATTATCATCTTTCACCTACCATCGTTAATCGAGGCCTAAAATTTAACTTACAAAGGAGCTGCGCGAAGACAACGACGGGTAGCCGTTAATATTAGTGTTTAGCGTTAAGCCGGTTGTAGTTTTGACGTTTTATTGGATACAGTCGGTGAATAGAGCAGTGATCGAAAATGTCTGGTCGTGTGCGTAAGCAGTCTGATTGCCCGGTGGGTAAGCAGGGACCGATGAGAGCGACTCTGCCCGTGTCGTCTGTAATGAAACAAAGTGGAGGGCTAAAAAAAAATGCTAGCAACAGCCCAACACTATCGCCGACAAACATTTGGCGGCGAGTTTCGCCAGACCATGCAATGTCAGGACAAAGGAGCCCTGGTGCAGTGAATTATAAAGGTACAAAATATATATATATATATATAAGTTTCCATCTCACTCCTATAAAAAAGAGTCTTGTCCTAAGAATATATTTTTTTTTATTGTTGTATAAATAGGTTTATATTTAGATCATAATCACATTATGATAGGTTTACATCTATATATAAATGGTTGTACCTTCAATTTATATGTTTTTTATATTACATTACAATACTAGTCTGAACATGATCAAAATATTAACCTATGTTAAGTTACTTCTCTTCATTCCCTATTGTGTTTTATTCCTCAGGTAAAGGAAGGTTTGGATCAAATGTTATCAGAAGAACAGCATCTTTGGACACATTATATCATAAAGGGCAATGGCCCAGGGACTATTATCATCATGGAGGACAGTTGCAAGTGGATAAATCTACTCAAGTAAGTTAAACTTATATTACTTTTAGAAATGTAAGAAAAAATATGATTGTGTTGGTGGGATAATTTTGCCTAATCTATACATTTAATAAAAACATAACAGATCGCTGTCTGTAGATGGAAGATATATGAGAAAATATATTAAAGGCACAGACATCTACAGTACCAGACCTATCATACTTGCATGTATTGCTCTGGCATTTTTCTACTAGTAAACATTACACACACAAGTGCAAAAGCTCAGGGCCCGACTAAGGGAACCCAATATCCGACACAAGCGTACCTATGTTTCACTGTATAGTTCCGATGGATAATGGCACCAGCTACTATGTGTATGACAACATTTTCTGTTTCACTGAATACAAAAAATGTTAGTTCTGCAATCAGATATAGGGACACATTCTATGAAACGGACAATAATACAGCATCACTGCTACAAACTCCCCAATTTCATTCTGGGGATTTTGGGTATTCTCTCTCGGTTCAGGCGGTTAAGCTCTGGATTGAATTACCCCATAATGTAGGTAGAGTGTGTGTCACCAAACTACCTAACTATAATAATAATAATAATATAGCCCCACTTTATTCCGAGCTTTTATAATATGTCCCTCAGCTCGGTGTGCCTCTTGGCATAGGCCTCCTCCAATCGTTTCCATTGTTGCCTGTCTCCGGCAACCCTTCTCCAGTTTGGTCCCGTGGTCAGCTTCAGTTTGTCCTCCCATCTCAACGGTTGTCTACCACGGCTTCTGCTGCCGTCTCTTGGGTACCAATCTGATACTGCCCTGCTCTACTTTCCCCTGTTGTCGCGCATCATATGACCTGCCTACCTCCATTTTTAGGGTTCCGTACGTCTGAATACAAAAACGGAACCCTTATAGGATCACTCGTGTGTCTGTCCGTCCGTCGCTTACAGTCAATTATCTCCGAATCTATTAGACCGATTAAGTTGAAATTTGGTACACATATCAATTCCTGTGACCCAAACACAGAGGTGTGACGTGAGCAGATGAAATCTGTATATGGGGGGTCATTTTTGGGGGGGAAGGGGAAAATAAAAATAAAAAATTCTGAAAACTGCATCGTGTGGCATATCAAATGAAAGGTCTTGTTGAGAAGATCTTAAATGTATTTTTTTGTAATTTTAAAATAAATAGTTTCCAAGTTATTCAAGAAAATAGACGAAAATTGACCATTCCCCCCCCCTTATCTCCGAAACTACTGAACCTAAAATTTTGAAAAAAATACAGAAATTAGTTTTCTCCTTATAGATTATAGGAAAACCTATAAGAAGTCCATGATATTAAAATAACATGGTAAATCACTCAATATTGTGCGTACCAACTTTTTGTCAGATTTAAAAAAACATGATAGGTAACATCGTACGGAACCCTCTTCACGCGAGTTCAACTCGCACTTGTCGGCTTTTTTTGTAAATTGATGCGTGTTAGGATGTCTGTCAGCTGTGTTCTGGATCTTATGTCGCAATTTCTGACACAATCTTGGCGTTTATACCCAGTTATGCTCCTCTCCATAGCTCTTTGAGTTATAGCTAGTTTTTCTCGCAATGTTCTTGTTAGTGCCCATGTTTCACACCCATAAGTCAAGCTTGGTAGTATGCAGGTATTGAAAACTTTCCGTTTTATTGACATACTTAAGTCCTTGGATTTCATTACCTCCTTGAGCATCCAGTATTTCTTCCAACCCACTGCTATCCTTGTATTTATCTCCTTAAGCATCTGGTCTTTGGTGGAAATAATTTGGCCCAAGTAAGTGTAATTCTCTACATATTCCAGCGTCTTGTTTTGTGGCATTTGTCATAACTTTCGTCTTGGTGGTATTCATTTTTCAACCGACTTCAAAAAAATGTTTGTATGTTGTTTGTATGTTTTTCTATGTTTGTTACGCGATAACTCCGCCAATTATGAACCGATTTGAACAAATCTTTTTTCGGCGTATAGGTAATACCTCAAGGGTGGTCCCATTTAAATTTAATAATAAAAATAATTAACTTTAAAAAAAAAACCGACTTCAAATGCGTGTACACAATTTTTTTTTTGTGTTCACGCATTTGAATTTTTTGTGTTCACGCATTTGAAGTCGGTTTTATTTTTTTAAAAGTTAATAGACCGACCTTTATACTTTCGTTGTTTAGGTTATTTACCATAATTTCAAGGTTTTCAGAGCTCTCTTCAAGTAGTATGAGGTCGTAACCTAACTATACCTACCTATTTATAAAAGTACACAGCATGAAATTTCTTGTGACTGATGTTATTAATTTTCGTGTAATAAAAATATGATAGTGAAATGAATGAGAAATGCCTTTATATAGTTTACAAACAATTTTATTACTAAAATAAATTCTGAAAAAGTCACTAGTTTCTTGTTAAGTTTTATTCTTGTATTTGTTATTGTACCTACACACTATTCTTTTCTTTTCCTGTAATAATTTCATTCATTTTTTTCATCTTAACAGTTTTACTTGTAATTATAATAGTCACTGTGGTGAATATCGGACATATCTGAAACTGTGCTGCAACAAAAAAAAAACGCATATTAGTATTGTTTGTTATTTATTTATTATACCAAATTACAATCCTCAACAATTTTGACATCATAATAAAATACACTATAAATTGTTTTAACTAATCCTTGACATCATTAATTTTGGTTTCTTATAAACAATTTGTTAAACTGTGTAGTATTTATTTGAATTTTTTAAAATTGAAATGATCAAATAATTTCTTCTTATTTCCAGACTGATGATGGTGGAGGGACCTCAGGGCGATCATCTAGAAGTTCTGATGATGATAAATTGGATCGCTTCCTTCGTAGCAGACTACAGAGACCTCATAAAACTTCAGCTTCAGGGGATTACTCTCATTCTATGAGTCCAGGATTTTGTATGTGTTCAATGAAATTTTGAATCTTTCAGTATTCTGTAAAACATCACTACTGATATAATGTTTACTACTGTCTGAAAACTGTTGAAAAAAGAATATATTAATCAACATTAGGAAAATAAATATTACTAAGTTTGCTGAAATTATTTATTTAGTTAGTTATTTATTCTGTGGTATTCCTCTAATTATGTAGTTCATTACGTTTTTTTTCAAAGCTGTGTAAAAGAAGATTTATTGCAATGAAAATAGTTCTAAATACAATCATGATTAAACTCTTTAAGCCTCATTCTAACTAAATGATGCATATTCTTAGTTAATTATATGTTAATCATACATTTTAATAGGGTCCCGATTTGGAAGTGGCAGTGTACCGTTGCGGGCAGCGAGGTCTTCGGTTGAGGGACTCAATCAAGAGATCGAAAGACTGGTCTTGTTCCCTGCTAGTGGGACTCAAACTCCTCACACTGACAGGTTAAGAGACAAGGTAAATACTTATATTAAATTATAGGCAAGGTATGTATTATTTATTTCATAATTTCATGTTTAAAATGAGTAAAAATCAATCCTGTTGTTAATGAGATTTTTTAGCACAACTTTCAATTGACACTTTAGCAACGTAAAATTAACAAACTACAACTTCAATTCTGTTTATCCCAATTTGCTTTTTTTCTATATTTATCCTGATATCCTGAGTTCACGTATTATTGTATGAGACGAGTAAACTGTACTAGTATTATATAGGTATGTATGTGCTTGTATGTTTTTAATGTGGCTATACCAACATCAGCAGGTGACCCCGGAGGGCCACCGCGCGCCCTTGGCAGAGCTGCTGCGTCGCTCCGTCAACACGCAGACTCCTCATGACTTGTGTCACACGGCTCACTCATCGGGTATGTAGTTCTTCTTCAGCATATTGGAGTCCACTGCTGGACGAAGGCCTCCCCCAGGGCACGCTACAAGGCTACTGCCACAGGGGGATTTTTCCCATAGTCACCACGCTGGGCAGGCGGGTTGGTGACCGTGGGTATGTAGTTAAGTTTTCCAAAATCTAGTATCACTAACAGTACATATTATAAAACAAAGTGGTGGCTTATTAGTCACACATTTCAGAAACAAAATCATGTCTATTATGTCTTTTTAATATATGTATGTCATGATGGGTATGGTGGCACGATCATAAAGTCTAACTATAGTATGTAGTATCAGTTAATTCTGTGTATATTATTTTTAAGTGAATTTGTCTTCAAATATCTGGATACCTATCAATGTGCCAAGTTTCATCTAGATCCATTAACATAATATACATATTTGTTAGTGTTATTAAGTATTGCTTTCTATTTAAGGTATTTAGTGATCCTTATATGAAGCATTAAGCTACGTACTACATTATCTGTTCAGTACTATGTATAATTAAATTATATATTGCAATTAGTAAATATATAATATTGTGGGCATAGATCCACCGTCGCCCGGGTCCATATCAAGCGGATGTTCAGAGGAGTTGCTGGCTGCTACAGGTCTAAACAACTATAGCTTCACAGCCCATTACAGACAGCTTGATTTGAAGTGATTCAAATGTGTGCTATTAACAAAACATTGTAAAACGTGTCATGAATTAACAAAAGAAATCTTAAAGTAATATCTCATTTTCATCAACAGTTCCATCTACTAAAATTACTCAAAATCCAGAAGTTTGTCATTATTAATTCTCTGCTTTGTTTTATGTCTCATCTATTAACTTCAGATTAAGTTGTGTTCAGTGGGCCAGAATCATTCCCTTGCAATTTAGTAAAAAAAAAATCAAATGTTACAACTGTTATGCACTGCTAATTTTGTGCTATGTTAACAAAAGTTCTGTCTACATTCAAATTATAGAGATTAAATATAGAACTGAAGTTCTAAATTCCAATGATATTGCAGCAGCATTAGATATTTTAGCACCTTTATTTCTATTGTATTTTTATATTTAAATGCTTCCATAATTCTACATCAGTCAGTAATCTTTCTAATATTTAGATGATTTTAATCAATGATTTAATAGTCAAGTTGTTTAGAATCTTCTAAATATAATTAGAAGGTTAAAGCTGCTGAAGAATTGAGTGTAATTTAAACTAGCATATGCAATGGCAGTGCATATATAGTTTTCAATAAATACAATGCACCAACCCTAGGTTCGAGAACCCCAGCATGTCAAGATTTTGTTTTGTTTCTATCGGCTTGTGTAGGATAGTTTTCAGGTAGGTCACTAGAGTGCGCAGGATTAGATGTAACGCCACGTGATAAATATAGACACTATTATTTCGCTTTATAGATAAGATTTACATCTTATATAGCTATATAACTCATAAGTATATTAGATGTAAATAGTAATGGGTTGATTTTCGTTTTCAGGAGGGAGTGTCTGTTCATCGCCGGATCTAGACGGCTCGAAGCTCGGCACTTCTCCGCAGATAAATCGATTCTTAGCCCGCGAACCTCCAGATGGTTGTGAAAAGGTATGATGATGGCTTTATAGGCCTTTTAGAGTCGATATCTAAGGATAAAATTGATGATGTCTTTCTCTTAAACTTGATCAAGATAGAGACAGCATGAACTTTAGCCTTCAGATAGGCTATTTAACCATTAGAAAAATTGGCCCTTAGGAAAATATTCTAAACCGGTAATCCAAGACGAAATTCTTACGAACTCGTTACTTCTGATAGCGCATATGGTATAGTAAATATAGTATGTAGTCGAATCGACGTGAACTGTCGAATTTAGAAAATTTTAACCATAAACTTAAATCATATTACAAAGAATAGTACAAAACAGTAAAAACTTTGACGAATTTAAAAAAATATATAATTACTTTAAACAAACCTAATCACCGTTCTTTGAAATAAGCAATTTAAATGAACCGCATCACGCGCATTGGTAGAACATAGTACGATCAAAAACAAACGTATCAATACACCACTTGCGATCCGAAACAGTGTATTATACGAAAAATACCTATGATACGAAACATGCTAGTAACGAGACGAATTCCTGGGTAACGTTTCGTTACTCGGTACTTGATGCAGTACCCGTTACTCAGTAACGAATACATACGGTTTGTTACAGCTTTAATAAATAGCTATTCCTCATTGAACACGTCAGGAAACACACGTATTTTAAAAACAACATACCTGTGTGGTAAGCACGAACCTTTTTACGCGGCGTTACGCTAGCTACTCGCTAGCAAAATCTATGGGAATTGACAGTTTGACGCTAGCGTTACGGACTATCGAGAGGTTCATGCTTACCCCTCTGTTTGTATCTTATTATATTTCTTGTCAAGATACTAAAGGGGGGAATATTCAGCCAGAATAGAACTACCCAATATAAAAAAACACGACTTCCACCAAACAGTGGTTGTTTTCTATTTCTAGGTAAACTTAAAAGCAGGCGAAGGCTCGTACGTAGAGTCCATGGTGATGAAGCCGTCGACACCCGGCTTCACCTTGCGGCCGTCTCTCTGTTCAGCCTTCCAGCCGCTGCAGCCCCACTCCCCGCCGCCCGCCTCGCCACACTGACCCCTCAAACACACAGGTATACAAAGGCCGTGCGAACTTCACGAGGCCCATAGATTTGTCTATAATACCTGTTTATTTCAAAGGGAAAAACTTTTAAATCATATGTTGTTTGCCATTGCTGCTCCTTAGATTTTTTTACATTTCAAAGTTTTTTTTTGTTATGACTGATGATTGTATTAATATGTTTTTTTGGATGTAGAATTTGGAATGATGGTAAAATACTAGTATGAATTGTGGAAACAAACAATGTAAACACCTCGAAATAGTAATTGGATGGTCTGATTAAATAATTTACGATACATTTTAACTATAACGATGGTTGTACTAGCACGGTGAATTATAGGTACTTCGTAATGTCTTCTATCTATGTATATCATAATTTTATATGCATGTCACCATTGCAACTTTGAGATCTTTAATAAATTCTTGATGCATTTCATTAATCAACCAACACAAATATATTCAATTGATGAGCTCTATCACAAGAATTTTTTTGGTTGTCTCAAAGTCATCTTAGCAAATTAAAGATCTTGTAGGCATAACGACGGTATGAAACTAACATTACTATGTCATAATCTAAATCACCGTGAATGGTCAATTACTAAGAAGCAGGTGAGTTGATTGCATTTGCCCTTTCTGTGTTCACAACATCATATTCGGTAGGTGTTTGTGCTTTAATATACAATTTACATACATTACACATTTTTTATCTGTTGTGACAATAATATTATTGTAATGCTTTGATGTCCCTGCAAAATCCTTTCTCGGCGGAGAAATGTACAAACTTGATTAGGGACATTTTAGGCTGCTTTACCACCGGAGATGTGCTATTCAGCGTTGCTATGTATGCGTTTGTTATCCACCAATCACATTCATTGACATCATGGAGCAATGAATATGATTGGATATCACACGCATCCCTAACAACGTAGCTAGCCATCTCTGATGGAAAGGCAGCCTTAGAATTGTAATTTTTTCCGTCGCGACGCAGATCGGTGATAGTACCTAAAGTTGTCAGTTGTTACTGAAATCTGTATTAAGTGTTGTATATTTACAGTTTGTTGTAAGAATGTAAGAGATTTTCATGTAGACAGTTTTATCGTGTCTTTTATAATATCCAAAGGTAATACATACGTCTATGTAATAATTTATATTGCAATACATTGACAATCTCTGCATACTTTAATATGTCGGTAGAATTTTTTATCTATGACACAAATAAATAAGTCTTAAATAGTAATAAATACAATCAATTAATTTGTGATTTAAGTTATTTTTCTAAAAGTTTTAATTTAAATAATCTCGTAGTACTCCAGCTAATTCTGATAACATGACTGGATTATGTATTTGATCTCATTTTATGTATTAATGAAAACTTTGTACATAAACTCATCATAATGGCGACGTAAGGTTGATAGAGTTATAGTATACCTATAAGTATTTCTTATTTCATTGAAACAATTCAAGGATGACCTCGGACCAATCTCGACTTTTAGCATCATGTGGTCACGATGTAATGATTAATGATTGAGAACGAAAAGAGCTTTAAACTGCTGAAAAAAATAGACTGAAATTTTTAAATGCCCCAAATATTCTGATACAGGTGTCATGGCAAGAAGTGTAGTCTAAAAGTGCCTATTGTGTTATTTTCTGCGTGTTTTGTCCGAAATATTAGTTTTGATTCTCGATCGGAGCCAAGGAGGCTTGTCCTGATATCTGTATCAGTTAGTTTGGTGACAACTGTATGTGTTTTGATACGTGTTGGATCTCTCGTTTCGGCCAAAACGCATTTTTATCATCGAGACTGATAATAATAGAATGTTTGACATCTTTCAGATTACCATTAGAGCTTTTGAACGTACGCAATTATTTTTTTACATATTGTAAATTACAACGGCAAAATATTACATGTTAAACATTTATGGCGGCTCACTTTTGGGATTAGCGTACATAACTAGTATTGAATGTTAACATTGCTCAATTCAAAATTACTATCAAGAGCCATAGCTTATGCTACGTATCACAAATGCCGAATTTTAAATAGTGTGATTGTATTTTCACGTTGCTGGTGTATATTATTTAGTATGTATTTAATATCCAATATAAGATTGTGATAAGTAAGTGAATCGTTTGAACGAATGTTGATGGCTTGACAACTTGGGGGACCGGTGTGTTTCCGTATTACTATTGTTGCTTGTGGCCGCTCCACCGAGTTGTGAAGTGTTACCAAAGGTGCTGTAGTGATCATATTGTGTACAGAACAGTGAACGACTCTGACAGGAGAGAAAAGCTGGTAAAGGATCAAATTTTTAAGTTGATATAACCATGAGAAACAAAACCATCGATGATATCTAAAATAGTAATTTCTATAACTTTTCCAATTTAAAAATAATGTTTTTTTATTATTTTTTACTAATAATGATTAAAATATACTATTGTAATGAATAAACCAGTCATTCATTAATAAACAATAAATTATTGTAATTTAATAATACAATGTTGTATCTGTATATGAATACATGTTTAAATGATAATGAAATACAAAAGCCGAGCCAGTATTTAAATTCCGGATTTCTGTGTAAAATGTTTCTCATATAAGTGCAATATCTAGATGTAATGTGGATAAATGTAATAGAAAACCATCCATTGAATAAATTAAACACCCAACATTATGTAGATAAAATGCCATGTTCTGTTTAATACATTTTGGTTTTCAACACATATTAGGTTACGCAGTATGATTTGCTTGATTCTGAATCCACACGTCCTGTGATATGATAATATATTAAGCTTTATATGGTTAAATTTGCGTAGCTTCCTATTGGCTTCCGTGCTGCTTCTAGATCCCGTTCATAAACAGGAATCATGCTTAATGATACCTTAGATAGACTATGTCACAGGTCCAGGTTGTATTTAAGATGTATGTAATCATCGCCCGTCATGGTTACCTATTATAGGTACTTATAGGTGTTAATGAAGTGTATGGCTGAAACATTTTGTGTGCTGTCAGAAAAGTCTAAACTATCTCGTTCGCTACAATGGACGGTTACCACGTAAGGGCTTATAGTAACTTTACAAAGGTTACAGTGTAAGAGAAAGTCTCTGGGATCCCTTAATTTTTAAAGTACATATTTTTGTATGTTCAGGTTAGAAGTGGAGTTGTACCATATAGTAACTTGGCTAGGACCTTAGATTTGATATTTCATTTTAGATGTTTATTATTAATTTCAAACTTGCTTTTAGATGAATGATAAGTTTGTAATTTTTATTACGATATTAGATTAAATGACTAACATTAAATAAAACTAAACCAAAAGTGCCCATTGAGATAAGTTAATAATTCAAACAAGCCTTTTGTTTAGAATTTTGTTAATAAATAATGTTTAGGCGACAAAATTAGATAATAAGGAAATTATCGAACGATTGTTGAGTTTTAGTTTTCTAAAATTGTTGAGGTTTATGGATAAAAAAAATTCGTTTAGTTTTTTTACATGTAATACTAAACAAAAGGCTGGTTTATTTAGAGGCATTAATTAACATCAATATTAATAGTGACTACAATTTAAGGATAAGGATGATTTTATTATAGTTTTGTTTCAGAGAAGAAATTCTAATTACTATTTTTGTTTCCAATATTTTATCACTTTTACCTGTTTTCACTGTAATGTATCTTGCTGTATTGCAGACATATCCAATATACAGACTGATTTAACCACATTTTTTATTATTATGAAATAACCCCAAATAAATAAAGCTTTGGTTTCCTAGGATAGCGGTGCCGACATGTCGCGGCCGTTCGTTCGTCCTCTTAATGGTGACATGTGAAAATCCTTCTAGACTGCTTGTTATCCTAGGGAACTAAATCTTAACCACAAAGCACAATTATACTCACCAGCGAGCAGGTTAGTGACATGCCAGGTAGACATTTGCATCCTCTGGACATCTTGCGAATTGGGCATAATGCGCCTAAACGCTTAATGAAAAAGATGTTGCGATATATTTGAAAAGAAGGCATTTACAACTTTCAAACCAGTCTTGCTGGTTATGGATTTCATTTTAGTCTAAAAGGTAGGGACATAAAGAAAAATCTATTTTATAAACCATTCAATTTATTGGAGCTTTTAGACATAAAAATATGTAGGTTCACACTAGAACACGTGGACTTTCTAAACTTCAACTGAAGAAATAATTTATACAAATGTACAAATATGATTAGTTGCGTCGATACAGCTTCGGTTCGTACATAACAGGCACTAATATCATTACAGATATTTTTTATAGACTACTCGAGATACTAAATATTGTATCACATATAGATTGCAAAAAAGTGGTGTGACATCCGCGATTGGAAGCGACAAAAGGAATGTTTGAGGACATTTTTGCTCAGCCGTAGACTTGTCAGGGATTAAACAATGTAACAAATTATACAGTGACAGTGACTCGCAAAGTTATCGAAGCATTTCCACCAATATCGGTTAGACTTCATCAGGTAATTTTACTAACGTGCTAAATGAAGGCTTACTATTGGAGGAAATGTTTAGATCAGCTGTCGCTCGTAACATTGTCTCAGCCCGGATTCAGCAAAAAATATAAGTACCTGTAAAACTACTAAATAAGTAGCATCTGCGAAGATTCACCACGAACTCCAATAATAACAATCCTTACAAAATAAAATCACAAAGAAAAACATATTATAAGGAATGGCATATAACTATCATTATATAAATAAAATTTATGAACATAACCACCGAATAATACTAGTAAAATATGTGGATGTCATTACTACCAATAATATGATAAATATTTTTTTTTAAATGTAAGTATGTATTACAAAATCTAATCTCCTAGCTACACTCCATACTAATTCTCCAAATTTGCAATGTTCGGCAAACTAGGATATATAATTAATTATGTACTAATTAAAATTAAACAAGAACTTAATGCAGCCTGTATTAACATAATCACACAAATCACAGATTGCAATCTTTCATTTATATTTCTTCACCGCTGCTGTCCAATTCTAATGAAAATAAACGCAAATATAAAGTACTATAACTAGTGCGTTTATTTAAGTCTAAAAATTCAAAGGTTCTTAATAGAAAACTGTTTTACCTCATTTTCAGATTGTCTTTTGGAAAAGTTATCACATCTAGATATAAGACAAGTACAAAAACAGTGCATTTCGTAATAATTTTGCAAAATAAAATAACAGATGGAAATAAGGTATCTATCTACCCTACCTAAATGTTATACCTGACTACCTATAATGTACTACATAGTTCGTATTACCATTGATATAACGATTGTCTTTGAAAATAAAATAAAAACTATCTGTACTGTATTGACGGATATCACACAACTACGCTCCTCATACGGGGGCGGGGGGCGGTAGATTTTTACAATATATTTGTGAGTATGATGTTTTTTTCTAATATTCACACACAACACAACACATTAACCTAGTCCCACATTAAGATCCCTAAGGTCTTGTGTCGTGGGTACTAAGCAACGGTATATAAATACATAGATAAGTATACAGGATGTAACAGAAAGGGTATGTTAAGCGAAAAGCTACGTAAATAGCCCACTATAGAGATCCTATTTCCAAAATTTGAGACTCTGAAAACACATTTTTATTTTTCAAGATTGTATGGACATTCCTGAGTTGTTTCAAAATTCTTCATACTATCTGGAAAAATAAAAATGTGAATTTGAGTCTGAAATTTTGGAAATAGGTTCTCTATAGTGGGCTATTTACATAGCTTTTCGCTTAACATACCCTTTTTGTTACATCCTGTAGAAACATCCATGACTCGGAAACAAACATCGATATTCATCATAATAATATCAATGTTTGCACCTACCGGGATTCGAAGCCAGGACCTATGGCGTCGCAGGCAGGGTTACTACCTACTAGACCAATCGTCCGTCTATGCAAGGCTCGTTGTGAGATTTCCATAGAAAATTAGATATTGCGGCATTTGCATACAATTTAAAAAAACCGGTGCCCCGCGCTTCATTGGGCGCCGCACCGTGCAGTGTGCTAATCAGCTAAAATAATATTGTAAAGTTGAATAATATGTATCAATTTTTGTTTAAAAAATGTTAAAAGTTGTATTAGGTATACTGACATACGGATTAGAGGCCAGTCATTTAGTTTTGTGTGAAGTAAAATAGTAGAATTAATTTACAGAATATGTACGAAGGCGACCTTATTTCTCAAAAGAGATTTAATCCAAATAATAGCTGCCCATGGTGTCATTGTCGGATAAAATTCAAAATTTTCTCATCGAGGGGCACCAAAAATGAGAGACACACTATGTTTGACATAATTATGTATGTATTTGTGCGAGGTGGATTGAACTTTACTCCATTGAACGTACATACACTGCTATACTGTTTCATCCTTCTAATCCGTTTGCATTTTCAAATACACACCCCAATCGTAACAGGAATGCGTACCATTCCTCTACATTAGCATATTGCATTTGATGTCAATACCTATATACTAACTATACTAGCTCGTCTAGTCTTGTACAGATGTACCAACTTATCTGTGAAGTGGCATACAAGGAACTACGGCTGCCATATTGAAATGTCATTTAGGCTATTGCTGATATACCCGGGATGACGAATATCAATCCCAGTCACGGGCCAGTACCACTGACTTTATTTATTCATGTACAGATGTTGTAGTGTAAAAAATTGTCACTAGCTCATGCCTTGGAAAGCACGTAAAACCGTTGGTCTTGCGCCGGATCTCTCTCCGGTATGCGCAAACGCTTGTGTACTGCAATATCTCCTGTGTATGACCGAAATACGATCTAGAGGAGAGGTTCCCAAACTTTTATTTCTCGTAGACCCCTTTCAAAAGTTTACTGGTTCTGGTGGACCCCCTACAGGCCTACATCACATACAAATCAATTGTGAACCTCAATTTTTTCACGCCAACGTAGACCTCCATCGAGTCTCCTGTAGACCCCTGGGGGTCCACCTGGACCACTTTGGGAACCACTGATCTAGAGGTTTAATTTTTACCGAGACGACGGTGTCGCCACATTCAGTTCACGGATAAGTTGGTGTGGCTATCTGTAATACAGTCTATAAAATTCAGTACAGATTTACGTGGTGCTCCTATTTTGGGCGAGGTTCAGGAGTTTCTGCTCCGCTATCCAGGCGTGGATTTTGTCTTTAAGTTCCGTGTTCGACTTCACTTGGTCCATCGAGAGTGGTGACCGGTTGAATGGATCCGATTGGTCGCTTAGTAGATGCCTGAAAATTCAAACATTGTTTACGCCCAATTTTTTATTTCAACTATACTGAGATGATATAGGTTTATAAATTGTACATATTTCTTCTTAGCTTGATTATGTAGATATTCATTGCACATTTGTTTGCACAAAGTTTTTCCTTTTATGATGCATTGTTAAAAATAGTAATAGTAACAGTTCTGTGCTGATGTGGGGTATCAGTAGAATACACAAGTTCTCTCCTTCCGTGCATGTCTTAAGAGAACTTGTACATTTACACACTTGTCTCTGACCGTTTACTTCTGTCTCCGTTATGCTAAGCGTGGCTGTGAGATCTAGTTTATGATCCTATAGTTCTGGCTACCCCATTTCGGGATAACAGCCGTGTCTATCGGACAGTTTCAATACGAGAGTTAAAAAAGAATCTCGGATTTTTTTATTACTAATTTGAAATTTTGTATGAAAACAATGGGGTAGTTTCCTATGGTTGAATCTTAATAACATTTTATGCTTATCAGAATAAAGCATCAAAATCATACCTGTCTGTAAAACTACAATTTGATTAAGTGTCCAAATGAGGTAGTAATAAGCCTTCAAAGATAAGTGGGCAAGTCCATTTTTCAAATGTGAAATTAATTGAAAATTACAACATCACATGTTCACTACGAGTACATCACTTACAGCAACTTTTGTTTTAGGACCATATTTATAAACGCAATAATTAATTGATTGATTTTGAAATCGTTATATACCGGAAAGTTTTCACGCTAGCGAAGTTTTTCTTTCGCAAATGTTTCTTTTATTTTATGATCTTTCGATATAAATACAAATAAAAAAAAAACAGTCAACTACCCCATTGAAGATGAAATCTAAGATATGCAAAAAATCTCTCAAGATCAGTTATAGAAATTGGCTGTATATGTCTAATGCTAAAGATAAGAATATAGATTTGCGATCAGAAATCAGATCAAAAATAGAATAAAAGTATTAACATCTGGGGATACAAAAGTACCTCTTATTTCTCTATGTTTCCCCTAAGTCGTGCAATAGACATGAAACCCCTCATCCCCTCCTAAAATTACCTCGCAATAGTAGTCCTATCGACAGTGGTCCTCGAGCTGGGCAGTATGACGGGATCCAGCATGAGGGTGCTCATGATAGGGTCTAGGAACTCATCGGGGGCATTCGCCAGTATCTCCTCGTCCCTTTGCCGTTGTTCGGCGTGACTTGCGACCCGCGCCGCCACCTCTTGCAGGGAACCGATGAGACCGCCGCCGCCAATCCGCACTGTAGAGGTTAAAATGTGTTATAGCGGCGCGGTGCGAAAATGCAGCGGCGCGACATTTTTTAACAGGATTGTAGTGCTGATTCAGTGTAGTCAGGTAGCTTATACGAATTTATTGAAATAATATCTGGCCGCATCCAGTGCTTATCTGCACTGTCGCGCCGCGTTGCTATTTATGTAAGTCACATATATATACGCATACCTTTTAATTAAATTGTAGTACTACACAACACGTAAACATTAAAGAACACCCTCTAAATCAGTCTTACTCGTCTATCGATTACATACACCTTTAGGTTAGAAAATACTCGTACCTATAGTTAAACTTTGCAATTAATACGCAAATTTAATTCGAAAATCAGCAATACTGCAGCTTTGGTTACCCCATTTTCTAAATAAAATGAGGTATTTTCTAATAGACTAGGCACACTGACCGAGCACCGCCTCCGCCAGCGTGAACAGCTGCGGCGAGTACGAGCGGCCGTCGTTGGACACCGCGGAACAGAAGCGCGCGTTGTCACCGAGCTGTACGTACATGCGGCAGATGTCCAGCACGGTGCTGGCCGGGTCGAACTCGTACTCCTTCATGTCTTTCACCTGGAGTGTCAAATTATACAGGGTGTTTTTTTGTGGCCACCTTTAACGAAGGGTACGTATTAAATACATGAAATAAAGTAAGTTTATGCCAAAAAAAATGCTGGGATTTTTTTTTTTTTTTTTTTAAATTTTAAATTCCTTGGTCGTGCGAAATTTATAGTGTCTAGTGTTTATGTTAGTTTTTTTATAGACAGATATTAATTATTTTTCGTGAAAAAATCCTGCTACGCGCGTCTATGTGCATTTATGCAGAAAAACGCAGTCTATTTACTCAACTTTGGACCCTAATATTTTGGAAACCAGACACTTCCCAGGTATGCTTCCATGGAGAAAAATGATCGTGATGATGAGGAGATTCCGTAGTTTTCGGGAACGTTGACGACCAAAAATCACCCTGTATAATTTACTAATATTAACCACGCAAAGGTTTATTTATAGAATTTTGTCAGAATCATAAAGTCATCCGAGTAATTGACCCGGTAGCTCAGTTGGTGAAAGCTCTGCACGGAATGCGAGAGGTCGTGGGTTCGAGTCCCAATTGGGTGAAGAATTTTTTCATTTCTCAATTTTTTCAAACATATTTATAAGAATCATAATGATTGGACGTCCGCAACTCCGTCCGCGTGGACTGCAGAAAAAACAAAATGTCGAAATCATCCGGGATAAAAAGTTGAAAATGTCCTTTCTTAGGCATCTGTGTATTAAATTTAATTTAAATAGATTCAATAGTTTTCACGTGAAAGCGAGACAGACAGTTACTTTCGCATTTATAAATTAGTAAGGAAGTAAGGATACGTCGAAGGCATATTGTAGAACACGCTATATTACAAGACGGCTAGACATTTTGAAGAGTATGAGTTTTGAAGGGAGACGATTTAGCTTCTAGCATTATGTCTGCTTACTTAATTTGGTTATGTAATGTACTGGTAAAATAACCTTTTGTTACTCCCTGTCTCATGAATACTCGATGGCATAATCTTTCATGTACCTTGAAATTCTTCTTATTAGGTCCGGCCAGATGCATCAGGAAGTAGTTGAGCATGGAGGCGACTCGCTCCACCAGCGTGGGATGGCAGAAGACGTGCGGCGCGTGCGCAGTGACGCGCACCAACGTGCGCACCGTGTGACGACCGAGGATGTTGTCGAAGCGAGCTAACATGCCGATGTGGGAAAGGTTGGCGAGGTTCTGTTCTCGTTCGTGCGGGGTTAGGGTGTCCCAGGCGCCACTTTCTCTGTAATATGAATTTTGTGCGATATGGTAAGCTTGCATTGTAAGTATATATTACTAGTGGACGCCCGCGACTTCGTCCGCGTAGACTGCAGAAAAAACAAAATGTCGAAATTACCCGGGATAAAAAGTAGCATATGTGTTAATCCAGGGTGTCAGCTAACTCCATACCAAATTTCATTAAAATCGCTCCAGCCGTTTTTACGTGAAAGAGTAACAAACATCCATCCATCCATACTCACAAATTTTCGCGTTTATAATATTTGTAGGATAAAGTATATTTAATATTTACTAACTAGCGGCCGCCTACGGCTTCGCCCGCGTGAGAGTGCATTACTCCCGTGCGAAGCCGGGGCGGGTCCCTAGTTATACAACACAAAAGGTTTATAATACCTTCCTTGTGAATCACTCTATCTATTAAAAAAAACCACATCAAAATCCGTTCCCTAGTTTGAAAGATCTAAGCATACATAGGGACAGACATCAGAAAGCGACTTTGTTTTATGACATGTAGTGATTATGTCGATATTAAAAGTTTGCGCCCAAACATTATGGTCAATTCTGACCGTCACACTTAAACGTAAACTTAAAATGTGTCCTACTTGTCCCTTTCTGTAGTAGCTACTTATGTCAAGAATGGAGAGGGACAGACCTGATTAATTTAAGTTTACGTTTAGGTGTGACGGTCAGAATCGATTATATTGCTAGTTTAATTGATTGGTGCGGTCACATGTATTAGTATATGTTACTGTGTAGGTATAATAATTATTTACATTTTTAATACACGTGATGTTGGTGTACCTAATCATAATAAATAAATAATAACTCACTGCGCAGCCTGCATGGTCCGTATCTGCGCCATATTTCCGAGAGCCTCGTCCAGAAGGAAGATGGCGTCGTTCATGAGAAGGTTCGCAAAACGCAGGAATATCGGCGGGTGGACCGCTTCCATGTTCGCTTCCGCTTCGTCAGCTAGACGGCTGGAAATTGAAGATTATTGCGATTAGACTTTTTGGAGAAGAGAAAGAAATTAAGTTTCCAACTATATAGATACTCTATGTGATATGATATTTCTTCAGGGTGTCTCTTTATAGTAAGCAAATTGCTTTGAAAATAGCCCACTTTAGAGAACAGATATGTCCAGCAGGGGAAAAACTACAGGCTACATAAAAAGATAGAGAACATATCTAAAAAAAATTATACTCTAAACCACTTGTCTACTGTTCTAGATAGTAAGGATAAATAGCTAAACAAATCGGCAGGGCTATTAACTATTTTGCAGTAGCAGAGCCGAAGCAATGCGACAGCAAAAATTGAGATTGTGTTCGTGTGCGGGACGAGCGTCCTCCCGCGCCCCGCACACTCATACATTGTCATTTTTGCTTTCGCATTGCTATCGCCCTACCCTTGCAAGTTACGTAATCAGGGGACAGGAATGTTAACACAATAATTATGTGCGATACACAGTCACATATTACAGGAAAGACCAAAATAAAAAACAACATCTACATAGTCAAATATTAAAAAGAACAGCATCGAATAATAACTCACGTGAAGGCATCCCTATGCTCCTGAATGCCCCACAGGAAGTCCATAACGATGTACATGGGGCGGCGGTAGTTGAACTTCTGTTCGAACTGCACACTCTGCCCTGTCATCTCTATACCCACAAACACGTCTAGTAAGGCTGGCACTAGCTGGAATAACATAACATATCTGTCAAGTGAGTAGGTTCGACTGCTATTTAACGGACGAGGCTTTAAGGCTTATAATACCTATTTAGAATGACTCTGGAACATTTCCGGTATTATTACCGGTAGCTAGATTGTTGTATTTGTAAATGAAATTGTATTAGGCGTTACAATTCGGAAGTTCAAACATAAGTAAGTAATGTGTTGGGTTTTAGAGGTTCATAATAATTAGTGGTTTACTAATTTCTATAATCCTGAGGATGCCACGGTTGTTGGCGAAACATATGTAGATTATTTATCTAGTTTTTGATTTCGGAATAGTGCAATGTATTGTCTTGCATGCTAGGTGCTCGGGTTTGGTTTCTCGTGGCGATTGTAGTTAGTGCAAGTGCCTGTTTTCGCAGTTATGAGTTATCAGATCCGAGTGTCAGTGGAGGGTGTAGGGCCCGGTGGTGGGCGCACCCATAGTGAATGTTGTATTTGTGTCCGAAAAGCGACTGTAGGCCCTTACCACGTAGGACTTAATAGGCTAACTGGTGAAAAGTGGGTGTGTAATGGACGTGACTGTAAATATGTATGTCTGTCAAGTCTTTGTAGAGTAATCGCGGCGGATCTCTGCGGCTATGAAGTTATGTTATGTGCCGTGCAGTCCCATAACACAAAGTACCTTCGTCACGCGCTCCTGATTATTCGCCTTCTGAATTTATATAAGACGTAGACAAAACCATCCTATACTACTAAAATTATAAACGCCTAAGTTTGTGAGGATGTATGTAAGGATGTGTGTTGCTCTTTTACGCAAATACTACTGAATGGATTTTGATGAAACTTCACAATTACAGCTTACATTTAATATAGCATAATTTATCCAGCGAACATATTTTTATCCCGGATTTTAACTTTTTTCTGCAGTTCACGCGAACGGTGTCGCGGGCGTCCACCAATACATTATATAACATCCCGTATTACAAAACAGCTAGGCATTTTGAATATATCATTATTCCATGTCGGAAGAAAAAAATCCTTTTAGCACTTTACCGGTCAACGGCGAACAAACGAGTTAATATAAATAGAACATAATGAAACACACTTGCAGCCTATGCGGATGGTCTTTGAACAACTGTTCCCTGGAGAAGGAAGCCAAGCTGCTCAACGGTTGTTGGTCGTCCGGGTGGTTCGGCAGCATTGCTTCCAGACACTCTGCCAAGCGAGCTCTGAAAATTATGACAACACACTTAATACAAATACAAAATTATGACAACACACTTAATACAAATACAAAATTATGACAACACACTTAATACAAATACAAAATTGGCTGTGTTCCCGAAATGAGGTAGCCACAACTTCAGCAGAAACTCCATTGTACAAAAGTAACGAAATGGGTATGCAAGCGAAATGCTATAAAAAAGCCCACCACACTACCACAAAAACCTATCAACAAAATTTGAGACTTAAGATTACATGTTTATTTTCCAGAAAGTTTTGACAATTCCTAAATAACTCACGAATATTTATACAACCTGGAAAAAATAAACATGTGATTTCGAATCACAAATTTTGTAGATTAATTTTCTAGAGTGGGATATTGACAAAGCATTTCGCTTAACATATCCCTTATATTTTACACCGTGTATAGACTCGTAATCAAAACAAAGACCTTTCACTGCGTCTTTGGCTTCAATGCCAACAAAGCAGAGAGAGAAAAACGTAATCTAGTTGACAAATTGCCCAAGACAGAAAGAGTCAGAAAGACGAGGCGTGCGCAAGTTTTTTTTCAAATATACAACAATAGCTTTTCCCAATATGGTGTAAACAAAATTCACCAATAAACACGGATCTGGGTAAAAAGTATACATATAATTACAATGAGATGTTCTTTGTGCTGTTAAACGTTTTACGTTTCTTGTTATTTATTATTATCTACTTATTTTTAAGCGTACACAATTTTTGACTGCCAATCTCCTATATCGACATGTATGACAAACAGGCAGACATACCGTAAATGCGGGTTGTAAGTACGGCCCGAATCCCCCATATAAGTGAGTACGAGCGTTAGCGCCGGCGCCAGCAGACCCGCCAGGTCCGCCTCCTCACCCGCGCCCGCTGTACGACGCGACATCGTTATCAGCACCACTACGTTCTCTACTACGAACTCGGGAATGCATCTGAAATTAATTACATTTCTTATCTTGTAATATTATTTTAGCCTGTGCCAATCCGCTTAGTTAATTATTTAAAGAAAAACCGACTGCGTTAATATTTTTACCCAGTCATAGTGTCACTCTCAGGACGAATCTAATGACACAATCTCAAGCTCAAATGCGACAAGCCGTTTAGGCTCTAGAGCTGGGGTTCTCATATCTCTATTGAGGGGTCGCCCACCACCAGGCCCTACACCCTCCGCTGACCCTCGGATCTGCCGACTCATGATCACGAACACAAGACACTACAGTCGCAACGAGAAGCCAGATCCAAGCACCTAGCATGCAACCATAAATACATAGCTGCTAATCCGAAAACCAATTAAAATTTTAATCGACGTATGTTTCGCCTGGTGGTGGGCGACCCTAAATAGAGATTTGAACTTCCGAATAGTGACGCCTGATACAATGAAATATTTTTTCTCATAGACCCCTTTCTCAAAAGCTGATAGACGCCCTACTCGTCGTTATTCTATGCTATACACATTGACCAATTTTTTCCCACGCCAATGTAGACCCGGGTCGAGACTTCCGTGGTCCCCTGGGGGTCCACCTGGACCACTTTGGGAATACTTGCTCTAGATCGTGCCAAAGAAATATACATACATATTTTAATAAAAACTTTATTGTACCATGTTCTGCATCATCGACATGAGATTTAATTTCTCGTACCTGAGCGTATCAGGCGGCGCAGTAGCAGGCGGCAGCGTGACCGGTGTGGACGTGCCGGGCGCGTAGCTCCGCGCGTGCGCCGGCGTCGCTCGCGTGCCCACCTGCACGAGCCACGTGCACGTCATCGCTTGCAGGCGCGTCAGGTTGCTCAGCATGTCGCTTTCCATCAGCGCGCAGCGGAGGCTCACGAATCTGTAGTAGGTGCATATAAGATTTACTTAAAGGGAAAAATCTGGCTATGTACAAATTTCGACACAGTGGCACGATTGACGAATCTTAGGTATATGTATACCTCTACAGCCCAAATGCGACAAGTCGTTCATTATCTTAGGTTATTTTTATAAGCCATTTAAATTATTTTAAAAGTGATAATATTTCTCGATTTGCAAAACAATCTTGAACCATATAGATAATCAAATGAGCAAAGTAGTTTGACTAGTCACTACAAGGTGGTTCCTATGTAAATGGGCAGGGCTATTAGTGTTCAATGATCCCCTCGTCCCATGTACTTCACCCCCACTCCGCGGCACACTATTTTCAAAATATACTTAGCCGCTACTCCTCTTTTATTTCTTCTGCATGGTGTGACCACATTTTCTGTGTCACTGCATACAAAAAATGTTAGTTCCAAAATCATAGGAGTTATTCTATGGAACGGACTCCAGAATGGGGAGGACTAGTTGTTCTATGAGGAGCACGTACTTGGTCATGAGCAGTTGCGTGCGCTGGCGCAGCGTGTCGCGCAGCGGCGGCGCGGCGGCGGTGTCGGCCAGCGCGCGCTGCGCTCGCCCCAGCTCCTGCCCGCAGCGCCACAGCTTCTCCGCGCACACACGCACTCCTGCGCACAAACACGAAGCATGCGCTTGGTGAGAGCGACATATCGGATATCTCACAGTTATGCGACAAATCCACGAGGCTATATAACTAGACAAACCAAGTGTATAGAAGCGTGCCGGCCCCCTGATTATGTAACTTGCAGTAGCAAAGCCGAAGTAAGTAAGTAATCAAGGGGCGGACTTGATGAGAGCGAAACATCTGATTTATCCGACAAATCCACAAGACTAGAGTGGATACCATGTAAACGCAGCGTGGGAAGGCCACCCGCGAGATGGACGGACGGCCTAGCCAAGGTCGCTGGCATCGGTTGTATGCAGGCTGCTTCCGACCGGTCGGAATGGAGGTTGCTGGAGGAGGCCTATGTTCAGCAGTGGACTTTTCATGGCTGAGAATGATAATGATATAACTAGACAAAGCGATCGCCTCGTATGATACCCACGGTCAGGCATGGGTTAGTACCGTGGTATAAACTCTACTCTGCCGGAATCACGCGGCTTAATGATTATGTAATTATTTTTCGTAATATAAATAAAAAACACAGTGTTCTTGGTTATTATCCAGAAGATGTCATAGATGGGTGCCACATAATGTAGTAGATTGATGTGACTGTGATCGCAATGATGAAGTAAATCGCGGGCTACTAGTTATGTATAATCTTACCCAAGTCAATACACTTCTGCGTCATAAAGAAGCACTCGGTAACGAAGTTGTATTCTTCAGCGGTGGGTCGCGCGGGGACCTCGTCCTCCCGCGGCGGCAGCAGACAAGTCTCGCTGTGCAGACACGTCAGGTGGACGGACTTGGCCGCACAGTGCTCTGGCTGTAACAGAAATTACCGATATCATTAGTTGTTTACTCAAACTTTGCACACACAATGTTTGAAAATTATAAACACACAAAGTACGACTCGTTTTAAGGCTCCATTTAAAATATGAGCATTACATATTTGATTTTCTTTTAAGGGATCTAAGTCTACGGGAGATGCTTGCTTTCTTTTTTAAATTACTTGAATTTTAAAAGAACTTAGTATTAATGAGAGACCGACTGACTAAATATAAATTGATTTCATTGTTACATTTTACTATTGTAATCAAAAGGAAACACTGCAGTAAACAAAAAAGTACATAATATTATTTAGGAATTCAATGTACCTATTCTACAGCGACTATCAGATCAGCTACTATAGTAAAGTCATTATCTACTGTAAAACAAAGTACAATCTCTCACCGGTACAGCACCATATGTGGGGTCAATCTTCAGCGACTTGGGATCATCAGGGGTGGTGCAGAACGGTTGGCAGAGCTGCAGCAGCACCGCACCGAGGTTCAACATAAACCCGTCTGGGACGCACGAAATTGTCGCCGCACTTATTTCTCCTGCCTATGTCAATAACATATAATAGGGGTAAGCACGAACCTCTCGATAGTCCGTAACGCTAGCGTCAAACTGTCAATTCCCATAGATTTTGCTAGCGAGTCGCTAGCGTTACGCCGCGTAAAAAGGTTCGTGCTTACCCCACAGTTGGTTTTAGTGCTCATGTTTTCTTATAAAAATTTTTGTAAGGTTGTTGAATAAATAAAATATTTGCATGCCACACTTTTTAGTGCAACATGTCCTCTGATCTAGTAAATGTAATCCTACTAATATTATAAACGCGAAAGTTTGTAAGTATGGATGAATGGATGGGTGGTTGTTACTCTTTCACGTAAAAACGGCTGGAGCGATTTTAATAAAATTTGGTAAGGGGTTAGCTGACACCCTGGATTAACATATAAGCTACTTTTTATCCCGGGATAATGTTTTTATTTATTTATAATTTCGACATTTTGTTTTTTCTGCAGTCCACGCGAACAGAGTCGCGGGCGTCCACTAGTTCTAAATATAATATGTATTGAAATTAGTGGTAGCCCAGTGGTTAAGACGTGTGCCTTCCATGCAGGAGGCGTAAGTTCGATCCCAGTCACGGGTCTGTACCAATGAATTTATTTAATGTAGATTTTAATGTAGTAAAATTGTCACTTAGCTCATGCCTCGGAAAGCAAGTAAAACTGTTGGTCCTGCGCCTGATCTCTCTCCGGTCGTGTCGGCTTTCCGTCCCATCGGACTATGAGAATGACGGATCTGCATCTGTGTTTGCGCACACACTTGTGCATTATAATATCTCCTGCGTACCTGGCTAATCTCCGTAGAGATTGGTCGCCTCGGCCGAAATTCAGATCTTATTCTTATGTATTGCAATATACCTGGACATTCCATAATTTGCCTCTAGCAGCATTTAATTTGAGACAGTTGCCGATCCATGTAAGTATGCGATTCTTCAGCTGTGGTCCCCCTTTTAATAGTGACAGGAATATTTTGTGCATGTTATTTGTAAGGTGTGACGAGGCATTCCATAAGGATGACTCCATCATAGATACCGCAGCCTGTAATTAGAACCAAACACACATAAGTACATACATAGTTGTGTACCCAAAATGGTGTAGACAGGACTGCAGGATCATAAAGAAGATCTTACACATTTAGCATAGCAGGAACAGATGTAAATGATCAGTGACAGTTGCTAGCACATCGCCCGAGGAAATTCCCAAATTCCTTAGTCAACTCTTATGACATGCATGGAAAAAGATGCAACTTATGTAAGGTATTTTAGTAAAACCAAAGATAGTTACACAAATATGAATGACTAGTGGACGCCCGCGACTCCGTCCGCGTGGACCGCAGAAAAAACAAAATGTCGAAATTATCCGGGATAAAAACATTTTCCCGGGGTAAAAAGTATATGTAAAGTATAGCCTATATGTTAAGTGGGACCTCTCACAATATATGTCTGTAGTTTTGTTCGTTCCTGACACTCCTATTAAAACCTCAAAAGGAAGAATTATAAAGATACAGGTTAGGGTTCACAATTTAAAAATTGTCATTTATCTAACATAGTAAACCACTGTTTCACAGGAAAAGTATTTCACCCCTAAAATGAGTCTATTTATATTTTAGAGAATAAGTTGAACGTACGTAAAAATAATATGGCTACAACCTAGGCTCACATGTTATTATGTTGAAAACTACATTACCTGATCAATAGGATTGTCAAAGAACTCATGTAATGAAGTTGTTGTTCTTGGTAATACAGAGAGACTTAGTAAAGCACCGATCACAGAGTGCTGGTAAAGCTGCCCATTTGTCTCCAATTTAGGCTCGCAGACTTCCATTAAAATTGAGGCTAAGTATTGGTTGCCTAAAAACAAATTATGTTTCTAGTTTGACATAATTTTCAACAATTAAACTATGTAAAGTATTTTTGTTATTATATTAGTTAGTATCAATCAATCTGCATAATCATCATCATCGAGCTGCGAGCTCAGCACAATATGGTTTCTTCTTTTGTGCCTGCCTGATATGATTAAGTGAGAATAATTTTACAAAATGAACTTCTGTTGCAAGATATTCCAAGTTTCAGTGGTATTTCAAATAATCCTCCCAACTAAAGTGAAAATATATAATGAGTTTTCTATAACTTTTATTTAACTGTCTAAAACTTACTGGCAAAGAGTTGAATTGATGGTAAAATGTAGATGGGTAAGTTTATTAAATTTGCTTTATTAACATCAGTGTGGATTCTTTTTAAAACTGGTACCATTACTGCCTTTAGCTGTTCTGGTGCTCCTGGATCACCTGCAAAAGTAAAGATTTTATATACTTAAAGAATTCAGACATATTTCCATTGAGGAGTCGCCCACCACCGCTGACCCTCAGATCTGCAGACTCATGGTCACAAACACAAGACACTACTGTCGCAACGAGAAGCCAGATCCAAGCACCTAGCATGCAACCATAAATACATAGCTGCTGATCCGAAAACCAATTAAAATGTTTAATCAACATATGCCTCACCAACACCCATGGCATCGTCAGGATTCCATGTTAGTTCTAACTACCAAACCAACAAACTTTTAATTTTAACTAATTTTTAATTCAGACATAGACTTATCATAATGCTAGACAAATATTGTAGTAATATACTACATCTACACATGGCTTTGTTCCTGAAACGGGGTAGACAGAACAAAGAATTACTTCTCATTTAGTATAGCTGTGTCAGAAGTAATAGATCAGTGACAAGTCTAAGATCTAGCTCAACACCTGAGGGAACACACTTAGTAATACTCAGTACTCAGAAAAACTGGTATTGAACTCATTACTAGTACTTAACTTACCATCGGAAACAAATGCTCTCACCACATCTAGAAAAAATGTGTGACTTTGAGGATCAACATGCTGCAGTAGCTCCACAAGTTGCACTGCAAAGTTTTGACCCTCGAATAATGCAGGTTGTTTCAGTGCTGTTACTGCATTTCTGAATATAAGCTCCCTCATACTTTGCAATGCTTCTTTTAATGAAGCAATATGATCATATCCTTGTAAATTCTGCATGGAACTAAATAGGTAAGGAAAAATATCCTTTTGGATCACATGTTCTTTGTATGCTCTTCCAATTTTGGGTATAACACATGACTCTATGTCGGGCAAAAGCAGTCTTTCAAATAATGCTTGTTCCAGAGCCTCCAAATCAATTTGAATTCGAGGTTTCATAGCCTCAGCCAGTTCTTCTAAATATACCAATTGTTTGTCTTCTGTGGCACTATTGCCAACAGCATTTAAATTAATTGTGAAGTGAAAAACATTTTCAACTACATTGTTAATAATTTCAGTTTCTACTGCTTCTGTCTGCTTTGAGTCAACTTCTAATGTTGAACCATCAATGTCTGTAGTTTTGTTCGTTCCTGACACTCCTATTAAACCCTCAAAAGGATTACTTGTTCCAGACATTGTTGGAAGAAATTATAAAGATACAGGTTAGGGTTCACAATTTTAAAATTGCCATTTATCTAACATAGTAAACCACTGTTTCACAGGAAAAGTATTTCACCCCTAAAATGAGTCTATTTATATTTTAGAGAATAAGTTGAACGTACGTATAGGTAGTTTGAATTGAATAAAAAATAATTAGTAAATTGATAACAATGACAAAGTCGAAAGTGAAATAAACACAACAGTTTTTTTTTTGGCAATGGGTAGGTACAATTTTTCACCAAGTTTTTATTTTATCTCACATAATAGTAATGGTTTTAGACATTTTGGCTTTCATAGCACGGATTTTCCGATGAATTTTCTTAATTTAAGGTAAAAATATGAAATCTTCAACTTCATGATTTGATTTACCAGAAGCTTTTTTATTGTTTGTTCTATTTATATAAATGGTGATTCAATATACTGGCAATAAATTTTCATCTATATAATGGTAGCCCTGATAGATGACAATTATTACAATTAACTACTTTTTATTTTTATATTTAGGACAACTTTCAATTTTAATTGAAGTTTATTAGAAAATGCTCAAATAATTCAAGTTAAATTTGTACTTTAAAAATATTTAGTTAATATTTAATTGATTCCTGAAGCAATTAAAAAGACTTGGTGTGATTACCGGAAATAAGATGTTTACGCTAATATAAACTAGATGGTGACAAACGTAAAACATCCGATTTAAAGCGACCTCCGCCGGAATGTGGCAGATTATGGAACTAGATATTTCCAAATCACGCCCTCATTTCGTTGCAGTCGTCGACCGATTCGCAATCAATATTCCGTTGTTTCGTCTTTATGCAGCAATGCTATGAAATATCATTTTATATGGCGTATTAGTAGTCGCACATAGTGAAAACGTTCATTAATGTAAGATTGGTAACACTTAACATTTATTTGATTGCTAGGCCATTGATTGAATGCGTGTCCCCTTCACAAAGTGAAACAAAGGCATTTGCCAAATTTTGCCAGAGAACGTGCATTTATCATTATATCCACACAATATTTTTTAGTGATTCAGGTATACTAGATTAACTTGCAGGTTCAATGCATTCTGGGTACATTTTGTTTAAAATTAATTTAATGCCAATTTACAAATAGGCCAAAATGGCTGCCTGTCGTATTTTGTAAATCCAGATTATTCAGACAGGCCTACTAATTAGTAAATTGAATTTGTGGTCCTAGATTTCACTATTTTGCATGTTGTAATTATTTTTATGTATAATATTCTCGCCCGTAATTGAGGAATTGGTGTTGGTAATGAGCCTTATATGTTCTTACTTATTAGATAATTAACGGATATTGCGTGTTAAACTTGTGTTAATCGACGTTAAACATTTTGTTTTCAAGGTAGGTATTTATGCATACTTCAATAGTGTGCATAACCTATATTCTAATATTAGTGCCTCTCAAATTCCAAATTCAATAATCATCACCAGTATAATGCTGCCATATTACGTTGCTCATAATTTTGTCCTCATTATTCAGAGGTGGTGTGTGTAAGTAGATTGTCGTAGTCGTAACCAGCCGATAAACACCAATAGCAGCATTTGTGGTTATGTGTGTAGGTAAGCATTGTACGCTGCGTGACCTCGAAAGAGGAAGTCAGAGAGATCTCGCCGCCGCCGTTCTATTGTAGAAGGTGACGTCATTTCCAATTATCGTGTTGAGGGAGAGCTCAGCTCCCAGCGCCCCACAGCAAGCATCGACATTGTGAAATGTGAACGGACGGCCGCCCACTGCTTGTCTATCTACTAAATTATTTGAAAGTAGTGGCCTATGAACAGTTATCGCCCTGACTTCTACGATACATGTTGAATTTCTAACTGCGCAACACTTAATATTTGTGAAATTTGGAGATCTTAACAAATGCTAGTTGTTTCGACGAATATTAGGTACAGTATCAGAGAAAATAGAAAACTACTGTTCTCCTCAGGGATAAGCATATTTTATACGCATTACCTAGTTTAATCTAATATAACCTTGAATTTGAAACTCTTTGTCCAAGGCACCATTTAGCAGGATACACGATAAAATATCATTCAATTACATATGTGTGCGTAAATGTCAATATCGCGGAAGTGTGTAACTTGTAGAAAATGTACTAGAATAGTTATCTTTACTGTAAATATTTAATTTGCTACTTTAATCATGATTCCAAATATTTCAAGTTATAATATTTTATCGTTCAATAATTTTATACTATATCCCGAATAGTACTTTGTGTATTTTTATGGGTGTACCAACTCGATAAAGAGTACTTCTAAAATCGGTCGTATTATAACAAATAAATATGGCGGACACCATGAATGTAACCATCATGGCGGTGCAAATATTGCCGTTCTGTATTGTAGTACCTACGTAGGTACATACTTTCAAATAATATGACGTTATACTTATCTAAGTTTAACATTTTTTGAATGGATTAGGTGAATAAACGTAGGTTTATCATGTAATAAATTATTTTATCCACATTACATATTGAAGTAATTGACAATTTCTTAGCCTGAGTGTAGTCCTGCAATTTATAATCTATTAGAAATAGGATCGTAATTATTTAGGTATAGGTTCCATTTTATGCCTTTAATAAAATAAAGCATTATTTACTGGAATCTTATAATCTCTAAATAAGCTAATGTCATAGGCTTATTAGGCGATATATAGTTATTTTTTTCATTTCGCGTACCTATTTCGAAATTTATTTGCGATTTAATACTGTAACAATATTACTAATAATTCCGTAGGTACAGAAGTTTTTTTATTGTGTTTAGGTACATACGCCTTTCTTTGTACCTTGATTACAGGAATAAATTAATGCCGATTTCATTGCAAGATGTAACTAAGTATGTACCTACATATTTTTTACTGCTGCTTCATGTATGGTTAAAACTCATTGAATAGATTATTATTTAATGATTATAATCATTTAGTTTTGGGCCCAATATTTTAGACTAAAATGTTAAAATACGTCACAGAAACAAGTTCGACACACACTAATACGTGAATTATCTAGCTAGTCCAATGTATCAGTTCTTAAAATAACACATGCAATTATTTGTTAGATAGGTAGCTTCGCAGATAGATGTAATCATGCACATTCTTCGTCAGGGAGAGCCTTGTAGACACTATGTTTTCTATTGATGTCTGTATATTTAAGTAGTATACATTTGAGCAAAGGGAGCATTTCGTGAATATTTATCATGTTGCAAAGTTATTTATTAGAATCTATAAATAAAAACAGCAGCTTAACCACTGAGTTTGGCCTATACTACGTAGGCTAACCTCAATGTCATCTGTTGGTAGGCTACATTTACGTCAATAATAGAGCATGCGGATTACGCATTATGCACAGAGGTGTATGTATGTACCTAGTACATAATTGCAATAATCACCTAAGTTTTTTATGTTTTTGAATTATTAAAATTCGTATTTTTATGTACCTAGTACATAATTGCAAATCATCTAAGTTTTTTGTTTTTAAATTAGTAAAATTTCGTATTTTTGTTATATTTAGTTAATAATGCTTAAATATATATTTCATTTCATTGCATTCGCATAGATATTTCACAAAATCCTCTCTTTTGTAATGCTCTTTAAAACTCCTAAGATAAATGACACTGCAAGCGCTTTTAAGCCTTGTAGATTCAATAGTCGTATCTTTGTAATATTAAAATGAAATAGGTGTTTGGTGTATATCAAAAATATACTTATTTATGTATGTACCAACGGAAATAAAATAGGACTGATATGACTAATAGAAGTGATATAATATAGTGATATAATATTTTAAGTATTAATATATATATTTTTTTAATTCCAGACAAACTTTCAAAATGGCGGAACCTACACCTAACGTAGAAGACTTGGAAGATGGTGAAATTGAAAGTGATGGCGAGGATACAGTCGTAAATCAAAACGACGAGCAGAAAGAAACTGAACATGTTCCAAATATGGAAGAAAAACCTACAGATGAAAAACAAGACATGTATACCCTTTACTCTAAAACAGGCAAGAAAAAGAAGAGAAACAAATCTCAAAAATCAAAAGGTAAGAAAAATAAAAAAAATGGTACTAATCCTAATGAAGATGACTTTGCTAGTTCGATTGAGAAGGCTATTAGGAAAGCTATGAACAAAAGTGATGGAGGGGAAAGTTATAATGAAGAAGACGGGGATGAAAGACGTAAGCATAAGAAACGAAAGAAGAACGAAAATAAAGATGGCCCTACCAAAAAACGTAAGAAGCAAGATTTTTCAGACGATATGGATGAAAGTGAAATGATGTGCGTCCGAGGGGCGTCTCCTGTTCCAAGACAGTCCCCGGCTGATTATGATGACGAAGATAGGGATTCTTATGCTTCTGATAGTAGCCACGATTCTCGAGGCCATCAACATCATCGGCAACCTAAGCAAAGAGTTCGAGAGCGAAACAAAAACAAAAATGACCGCAGACGAGGTGCTCATCCCATGCAAGATCCTGATGGAGTATGTTTATACTATATGCAAGGTAAATGTCACAAAGGCGATGATTGTATTTATTCCCATGATGCTCAGCCTCCTCGTAAAATGGAGTTATGCAAATTTTATTTGATGGAGTGTTGTGCTAAACGAGATAAATGTTTATACATGCACGCAGATTTTCCTTGCAAATATTATCATACTGGGCTTCCTTGTATTTACAAAGATGATTGCAAATTTGCACATGGAAAACCATTATCTGAAAATTTAAAGAATATACTTTTAAAACATATAGAATCAGCACCCAAAGAGATATTAGGCGATTTCCCCAGATTAAATAGAGAAGGTGCTTTAAAAATGATGCAATCAACGCAAACCAAATTAATTCAGCAATATGGGGGAGATCTATATGAAAATCAAGAGAAGAATATACCTTCTCTATTCGAATTAAATATACCTCACCCTCAAAATAACTCTGACTTACATAGTATTAGTCATGATAGGTGTAATAAAATTTCTCCTAAAATAAGGCATTCAAGGTGGCAGAATGACATGCATAATAGTAATACGACAAATAGCAATGCAGATACTAGCAACGTATTAAATATTAAAAACTTGACTGGCGTATTAACACCTAGGCAAATATCTGATCTTACTAAAATGGGAATAGAAAATTTAGATCAATTAGGGCAATTAACTGTCTTGCAGTTGAACAGTATAGGGATTTCCCTAAAACAAATAACTGAAATACAGCTAAATACAATGAGCATTCAAAAATTAGGATTGATTAGCTCAAATCCAGAACAAACGTCTCCAGCTTACAATGTTGGTGTTAAAGACCTTGATTTAAGGATACCACCTTCAGTTCCCACTGCTAATTCTTTAACTATGACTACAGATTTACCTGGTCAAGATGTGGATATGCGTTTTCAACCACCTGTTGTTATGTCAAATGAAAGTACGTCATATGATAACACTGCTACAAAAGATAATCTAGCAAATAAAGATATGATTGATATAGACCAGTATACTAAAGATGCATTGAAATTTGCTACTAAAGACAAAGAAAACGTAGATGTTTCGAATGAAACCTATGAAAATGATGTCCTTACTTTAGAATCTAAAGATGTTGATCATAGAGTTCTCCCATTTTCTGAAGAAAAGAAAGTTATTCAAACTCCTCGAGAAGAGATTAATATGAATGTGGAATCTGATACAGATATTAGATTTTTGCAACCTGACCCTATATTTAAGAATCCAGATAAAAGAAAGCATCGCCGTTCAACCACTGATGACGAAGATAACAATTTATTAATTGACGAAAAATGGTATTCTAGTGACGAAGAAAAAGCTAATAAAAAAAAGTCACCCCGCGCATCTCCTCAGGCTACTGCGAGGCTCTCTCCACCTGCGCCGGCGCCACATGTAATTGAACCTTCAGCAGTATTGAGTAGAATTGGCGATTTATCGAAAATTGATATAAGTGAAGAAGTAACCAAGTTATTAAATACAATGAAAAATAATCTTACCGAAAGTAAAAATGAATCTAATACTGGAGTAGCTTCTTCACCAAGTAGGGATCCACGTTCGAAAAAGTCTCCAGAAAAGGCTGCTGTACCTGAAAAATCATCTAGTAAAAAACCTCCACGAGTATCGATATATGAATGTATTGACGGAGAGCCAACTGATGGTCGTCGTAGGACTGATGTAGACTTGAGAAAATCTGAATTTAATATTCCTGATTTTGGTGACACAGATTTGCGTCATAGCAGTAGCGGTGACATAGATTTACGTTTAGGTCTCCCATTTAAAGCCATACCGAATTACACTCCTGCATCGGAAATAAATGGTTCAATTAATAGTCACCCCCCTATGGTGTACAAACTTTATTGCATTGAAATACCTCGTCCAGATTATACAGACATAAGAAATAGTACAGCGAAGTCACAAGCTCTTGTAGATCCTAGGTTAAGAAAAGTATTTCGTCTCTCTGTAGATGAGTCCAATAGCGATAGTGAAAAGTCAACAACGAAGCCAGTTGCAGTCGCACAGTCAGGGCCACGAGCTGACCCGCGAAGAAAACAGAATGAAAGTGTACTTCCAGATCAAAAATCAAATTCGTTAGACTTACAAACTATATTGCAAAATTCAAATTGGTATAAAGACCTAAGTTCCACTCAAAAAATATTTGTGAATCAACATTTAGCACCTGTCACTGCGACAATTAAACAATATCAAATGGAAAAAGTACCTGGTAAAACATTTGACTTAACTTTTATTCAAGCCAATTCATTATTGTGTAGTATTTTTACAAATCTTGGTGTATCTTTAGGAGAAAATGGTGAGTTTTCATATTTACCAAAGCCTAAAGAAGCTTTATTGAAAACTCCAGCAAATTTCATTCCCAATTCAAATATATTTGGTTCCCAAGGAAATGTGGAATCTGGTAACATGAATATGATGAACATGCCTCCTATGGGCATGGGTGGTATGAATAACATGAATGTTGGCCCAATGCACGGTTACAACCAGTCTCTACCGGATCCTCGAGGGGGGCCAACGCCAGGATTATTGGGAATTGCTCCCAACATCCCCCATAATTTTAATAACCAATACGGGGCACCTAACAATTATGGTAACATGCCTTTCAATAACGGTCCCGGAAACGAATTTGGATACATGGACGCGGATTCCAATTTTCCAAGGTTTCCCAATAGAGGCGGTCATCGAGGACGTGGCAATGACCGGTGGAACCGTGGTGGCTCCGGTAGGGGTCATCGAGGCGATAGAAAAAATTTCAACGATCGTGGCAATTGGAAAAATGATAGACATTAATATTTATGTAGCATGTATGTATGGTGAAGTTTAATCGTGAGTAAAATCTGTTATGGACTGTAATTTAGGTTAAATAAGCAACCCTTCCACATACATATTACAAAATGTGATCAAGGTGATAATTATTACTATGACAGACTTATAGTTGTTAATTTTGTAATTTATACTAGTTATAGATAATATAGGTAGATATTTGAGTAAGATTTTTTGTACAAGGTGTTAAGGAAATCTTGTAAATATTTTTATACACAGAATCAGTTGGTCGGTATCATAAAATAGATTAAAGTGTAATAAATCCATAATTTAATTATGTTAATTTAGAAATACACAAATTAAGTTTCGAGTAGGTCTCAGAGACGCCAAAAATGGTAAAGACTGATTGCTAATAATAACCTGAGATTTTAATACTTTTTGTATGGGTTTATTTGGTAGTTACATTGCAATTACATACTGTAACTTTAACATCTTAAGGTAATCAGATATTATTTGTAAATAAATCGAGAGCAATATTGTTTACGTTAAGCCATTTTATATACCTACCTATCGTCGGCTAAGAAATTATTTTATAGGTATAGGTAATTTTGACGAAATAATAATATTGTTAGGTCTAGTTAGACTGTTCCGTTGAAGCAGAATGCTTACAAATAATGCACTTTATTATCAATTTAACTATATGGGCTAAAATGTGTATAAAGTTAATAATTTTAGGAAAACCTACTCGATTAAATAAATTTATGTTTTTAAATTATATAACGTTTACTTTTTTGCACTGTTTGAACTAAGTTTAGTAACTCATACTTTCAGTAGGTAGTAATATGAATGTACCTAATGACTGCATGCATGTCAACATTTCAGGAATCTTAGATGGATGTTTTTCAGTTATGTTCACGTATGATTTTAGGTAAGTACCTATCAAAACAGCTATTAAGAGATTCTTTTAAAAAAGTGTGGCACTACCTAAGTATTTCAACAATGAATAAGTACTCAGATTCCATTATTGAACATCTTTATTGATGGCCTGTAAAACTGATGATACAAAATTGGAAAAGTCTATTTTTAGGCGACTGCCTCCGGTTTTTAAATTGACCCCCACCTGGGATACCTTCGAGAACGTGGGAGCTGAAAACAAAATAGCAATATTAGAGGTATATGAAACTAAATAATTCCATATAACGTACTTCATGGATTTTAGTGAAATTTTTATAGTGGCTTGGTTGGCTAGGTGGACAATATGGACAAAATTATAGGTGCTGACTACCAAGGAGCCTAAATAATTATATTACCTACTTACGTGGCTACATTGCATTAGTAGCCCGTATTTGGAATATTGCATTTTTATTGACACCTACTACATAGATACATACATATTATTATTATGTATATGACCTTTGCTTTAAAAGGACGGACGAAATGTAGGTACCTTATACCTAACTATACTTATACAATCTTATCTTAGATTATAAACATAGGTAAGTACGTACTTATCGGTGGAGTTTTAAGTAGGTAAGATAGGTAATATTTTCTGAATTGGGTAAAAAAATTTCATCGATAACCCTTTAGCCGTTTTATTGTTCAAAATTAAAAGATATTGAAGAGATTCAGAAATAGTAGGTACCTTTACACATTTGCAATTAAAAGTTAATGGCTCGTTAATGCAGTAGGTAAGTAGTTTCCTACAGGAAAGAGTCGGTGTGCATAATATGATCCCGCCAAAAGGAGTCTGGGTACAAAGAGCGATCTTTCTTCTGGTTTTAAATGAGCAAACAATTATAATGTTCTTGACACTTTGTTTGATTTAAGCGGCTAAATAAGGAGTCTCCACATAGTAGACTGCGAGTACGTACATAAGTTGAGGCTGTTAACATCATCCTGTTCTTCAGTGCAGTTATAAAATACCACGCATTGCTTCGCTGTCAATTTTGGTTGAGATACGAAATAGTTATAAAGAAGCTCCAATTCCCTGGAAGCGACGCTGCTGGTGTTGGGTGAACACACTAGTATCACTCCTTGAACACCCACACGTAAAGCTGGCCAACATGACTCAAATCTGTAATCAACGAGACGACAATTTTGATAGTCACACACACACCTTAATAAAATTATTTTCATACCGATGAGAGTTAAGTAACAATTAGCAATCAAGTAGTAGGATTTTTTTGTTGAAGACGAAATTACTGAGAAAACAATAAGGAAACAATTTTTAAGCATAAACCTGTCTGTTGACGCATAGGGTACAAAGATGTAGATATGTAAGTACCTAATACCTAGGTCAAAGTCGTTAGACGTTAGATAAATTTATTTTATTACCATTATCATATGGAGGTTTACCTCCATGACCATTATCATTTTATACGTAGGTAGCTCTCTCGTAGTTACTCTAATTTTAACATTGAGTGTCTAGTGTAGGATTTAATCTACAGTTTAGGCCGAAAAGCAATTAGGTACAAACAAATTAATTTGACTGATGAATGATAATTATGTCTGATCCGTTAGATAGGACATTAATACGGTTTAGGTATTATAGTATAAATCTAAAACAACACGTAAGAGCTATGTTTAGTTAATCTTTATTTTACTAATAAACGCGGTCATTACAGATACATACCTATTGAAACTCTTGCGTTGTGTAAGTTATAAATAAAAATGTAGCTCGGAATGCTGATAATACTTGAGGCCGAGTGTTTTAGTGGCGCCATCTGTCGTAGAATCGAGTTGGCCTTTTGTTACCTACTTGCAAGGGTTCGGTCGTTGTTCATTTTACTCGCCATTCCAGTAGGCCATTCCAGCTACTCAAGAAGTAGGTATATCGCAAGGCCGCACGATGGCGACTGTATATTAGTTCCTGTAAACGAGCAGGTACCAAACCACAGGAGTAAAACTATCTAGAAATTCGGAAAATTCTCCACGACAATTTTCATATCAGCTCAAGTAGCATGACCTGCGAAATACGATATGATAAACCGATTTATCGACATTTTGCCTGCCAAAATACGATAAATATAACCGCCATGTTGAATTTTGTATAGTGACGATACGATATCCACTATGTGTGGTCATGCTAGGAGGGCTGGGCAGATGTGATATAGTCTACGTGTGTCGTATTTCGGAGGAATAATAAATGTCGTGCTTATCTTTCAGTGGATACACATTACATTCGATCAGAATTTATGAAAATATGTACGAGCAGGTATCTATACACAATGCTAAAAGTAAATGAGACGAATACTTACACAATGTAGAGCATGAAAATAACGCAAAAAATAATTAAACCTTAAACCTAATCTTAGTCAGTTCTTAACATAAATCGTTAATTTCATCAAAAAACATAATTCGGCCGATTGGTGTAATTGGTAGTGCCCCTGCCTGCGACGCCATAGGTCCTGGGTTCGAATTCCCGGTAGGTGCAAATATTGATGTGATGAATATCGATGTTTGTTTCCAAGTTATGGATGTTTATAATATTAACTTATCTATGTATTTATATACCGTTGCTTAGTACCCACGACACAAGACCTTAGGGACCTTAGTGTGGGACTAGGTCAATGTGTTGTGAAGTGTGTATTTATTAAATAAAACATATATAAAAATTCTTATTAAAAAAAGTGGCTGATAGAGAAAATTTTACGTTTAGGTTTAAGTGTGACTGCCGGAATCGACCATATGGGCTATAACACTATTACGCGCACCTCATCGGCGCACCTACTTACTTATGATCTCCACTGCAGTCCCATAGTTCAACATCAACATTATTCAGCTTCCCGTTCACATTGAGGTTGGTGAGCTCGAACTCTACTATCCGCGCCCCCTGGGTAGGCCTTGGGGTGCCCGCTTCCTCTATATTAATAGACTCTGATATAAAGTTTGCTATTGCAGTTTTTCCACTCTGTAAAATTATATTATTAGAGGTTATTGCATTATCTCACCATAGGCACTCTACAGTTTTAGGACTTTAGCTACCTACATACATAAGAAATGTTTATCTAAGTCTTAGACATTTAAAAATAGTTTATTACTCGTAACAAAAGCGGTTTAGCTTAGAATAAAGATTCGCTCCGCTTCGCTCCAGCGAAGACCTATAATTAATCTAAGCGGTTTAGTTATCGCTGTTTGAGAGAGTCTACACGAGTGACAGGTTTAGAGTGTAGGTACTTGTGTTGTGTGTGACACATTGACATACCTACCTTACTATATCTAATAATCGTATAGGTATTAGAGATTTCGTTTACCCTACACTGTACATACCTCGCTAGGCCCAATCACTAATATTTTCAACTTAGAAATATGCATTCTTAAATTCGCTTTCCTCAAGTCGCGTATCTACTCAGTGCCAGGCAGAGGGCCTTTCTTACGTCCTCTTATTCGTTTATACTAAGACAGGAATTAGTAAACCTAATTTCCTAAACCATAAAACGTAAACACAATTTGTTGCTTTTGGCTACTGTCAACTTTCGATTTGTTTGATCCATAGTCAAAGGTTTGATAGGAATGACAGGTTTGTTTTGGCTCCGCAGTTGCCATGGTTTCAATCGTAGTCAAAGGTTTCAATGTAGTTGCCATGATTTTCCTATGTTCCTATGTTTATTTTACTCATGGTTGGGGTTGCCCTTAGGGGTTGCCCATAGGGGTTGCCAAAAGATTGTCTTGCCGTTGGTGTTTGAGTGAGTAAAGCTAGGTAGATAAGTATATAAATAGTAGAGCTCAAAACCTCGGTTCGTTTCTGCCAGGGTGGATGGACGTGGCCCAGGATAGAGAGTTGTGGATGCTGCATGGGCCTTTGCCCAGCAGTGGAAAAAATTAATGGCTTCATGAAAAAAGTCAAAAAGCTGTAGTTCTAGATGTACTGTTCCAAAGCCAAAAATTTCCATATTTTTTTCAGAATGAAGGCAGTGGCTAACTTTTGCTAAGGTTTTATGAATATATTTTTTTAAAGACTTCCGACTTCCCCTATAGGTATAATTCAAAACTCAAGACCACTGTTATTATTAATTGTACAAATACTAGTAGGTACTTACAAATTGTAAGTTCCAAGGGTTCTGGTTGCTAAAAACTTGAACATTGAAGGATTGCCTTCGTTAACTCCAGGATCTCACCATCAGATCCTGATATGCTGAATATGGCGCCAACTATGAAGCATAGGTACCATTCACCTACAATTAGGTAATTAAATCCGTTCATAAATGAGTTCTGAAGGTACGTAAAAATATATAGTCTAATTGATAACCTCCTTTTTTTGAAGTCACTTAAAGAAAGAAACCGGCTACAACGTTTCCGATTACCTACTTGGCTACTGTAGGTAGACTTTAGTTAGGTACGTAAGTAAAACAAAAAAATCCTCGGTCTAGACGAGACTCCGGAACTCAACGTTCATACTTACACCCTAGCTAGACAGTTTAACATTACTTCGAGGCATTCTAAATCGATGCTTCCAGGCTGTAAAACCGGACAAGTTGGATTGTTATTATTTTTTATGAGTTCGCGTAAGATAGGATTACATGTTCCATCCAGATGTTTGACTTGTTTTCTATTTCGACGAAGAAGAGTAAATTCCTCCAAACATAGATCTTTAAGAATCTAAGATAGCTGGTACATGTACGTACAGCTTTCTGAAGAATTCACTCTACATTTTGTAGTATCTAGGTAGGTACCTAAGTAATTTGTACAAGCTCACCAACTTTGAGTATAGACGCTATCAACATAGGCTTTACTTCCTTCATTAAGCAATACCAACATTACAGTTATTCACTCCCCAAGAACGTGAGAAACGACTCCTGGATTACAGTTATGGCTGCCAACACGTAATTTGCAATCATGGCGGATCCAGATTCCAATTCAGAAACCTGTGCCTGTGATAACGGAAAGCGACCTTGCGGTAGTCTCGGCGAAAGGCTTGCATAATCTGTGGAATGATCCTGTCAGTTATGCCGTTATGTGGTCACTGTGCTAAGCTAAGATAGAACTGCAGTTACTAGGCTGTTTGGGTCTTTTAACTCTTATATCTTCAGTAGAGCAGAGAGTATCCGAGAGCAGAGTTAAGATTTGCATTGAAGATCAAAATGAAGCAGATGTTCATAACAATAAGTACTTACACCTAGTTATTATTAGTTATAGGTAGGTACCTACCTCTCTTCTTTCTTCTTCCTGTCCTGTCCTCATTTACTTGCGGTGGGCGCAATACCTATCTATGATTCTATACCTACCTATGCAACCTTTTGACAGCACGACTATAAATTCTATTCATCTAGACATGCGTTCAATTTATTATTTTCTACTATTTGTTATTATGATGTAGTTCGACTGGCGTACGCCATTTACCATAAGATTCCAGCAGTCGATTCAAAATTACGGATCCCTTAGTTCTGCCGGGACCACGCCATTCGTCATCTTCAATCCGAACGCTGACGTATGACAGACATAAATTACTGGAGATACGACCACGGAGAAACAACTTATGCAGATAAACTGTATAAAGTCGGTGTATTTGAAATGTAAACTAAAGGTCCGACATGACAGTTTGTGAATACAATCAGAAATGTCTAGACATTTCGGCGAGTTCGTTCAGCTATTCTACTGCTCAATCGTTCAAAAAACAAACGCCATCTGGGCAACCGTTTTATGATCAACCAGACACATGAATTTGTTGGTATCTTCTTTGGCTTTTACCCTACTGCACGTAGGAGAAAATATCCCTACATTTTTTTTGTGTCTTTCATTCCCTATAATATAGGTACCTAAGTATAGAAAAATGTTTAAAGTCTAATTACCTTTTCTCTACGCTAATAACAGTCCCTATTGGGTAGTTAGTCAATGGAAAAACTTTTCAAAAGCTGCTATGCAAACGCTTTCATTGAACCATACCTAAGTATTTCCGGAAAATGCACAATGATGGTCCTGAATTCTTGATCAGTCAGTCGTCTAACTGCCGCAATCTTGAAGCAGTATATAACTAGGTAATAATTGGTTAGCGAAATCTTAGTATTCTTTATTGTACACATAAATGATCGTTTTATCCAATTAACAGTTTTACGAAATCGCCGCCTCAATGCAGTTCAAGTCCAACAAAGTCTGCGTGACCAGCGCCAAGTGGTCATAAGTTCAGATACCATCAGAAGGAGACTTGCTGAACGGAACCTGACTCCAAGGAGAGCTCCAACAGGCCCAACATTGACTGTAGCCCATCGTCGAGTATGACTTGAAATTGCTTGAGCGCATAGGGATTAGACTTTGAGTGGAGTAATATACACTTTACTGATGAGACCAGAGTTAGTCTACGTGAAAGTGATCGACGTCAGAGAGTAGGATATCGTCGTCCTGGAGAACGTTATTCTCAGTGTTCCATCGAGGAAACTGTTTCTTATGGAGGAGGATCTGTAATGGTCTGGGGCGGCATCTCGTTAACCAAAACCAAACAATTAAATGAAAACAGTTTCATCCATGTTTGGCGGCGCATCGTCATTGAACGTAGACATTGATATATCGTCTTGAATCATTATATTGATAGTCTACGAAGCAGAGTGATAAAACGTCAACATCCTAAGACGTTGCTTTTCATTAATGAAGTATAATAATTGTATATTTGAGTAGAATGTTACTATACATCGACGTAATTAGACGTTGTGCTAAATCACAGGTAGACACTAAACATCAGCAGGAAGCAGTATGAAATTCAACGATAACGTGACTGAACGTTCTGGCTCTGGATAGGAGTTAAATGTATTTGCTTGATGACATATCGTTTACAAACGTAGACGTGCGTATACGTTCATGCCTAATCATGTCTTATGAAGTAATTAAATTTTAACAGAACGTACTAATGCGTTCGGAAATTTGTATGGGTAAAGCATGCGCCACGGCACGGTGTCCGGCAATAGTCGCTGTTCACGCGAACGTGTTAACCTATTTTTAAAAATGCCTATGGACGGAGAGTCTCTCATGGAGTGAATGAATCTTATGATAATAATGCCTATGCTGATGCGAGCCTTCACTAGAATACATCAACTGCATCCTTCCGTGCATGTTGTAAGAGTCGACAAGGATCTCGAGCATTCTCTCAGGCGCCTAGGCAAGCAATTTTTCTCTAATCATTTACATCTGTCATAGCTGTGTACATCATACATGGGATCTCGTTCAGGATTCTGCAGTTCTGGCTACCCTAACATTTCCGTGTCTTTATAACAGTAAGACCTAATGACAGACTTAAAAATACTCATCTCTCATCATCGAATATTTCGAATTGATTTCACTTACCTACGAATACTTATAATCGATTATATTAATTTCTGATGAATGTTAATCACCTAATTAGTTAACGATATTTTAGTAAAATGTTAACATTAAGTAATGAATGATACAATAGTAATAGTTAAATAAAAGGTCTACTCGCGATGCTAACCAAATAAGAATAAATCGTCAATAACCCTTAATTTTACTATAACTTAAATTGCCACTATCATTTGTGTAACTAGCGGTTAGTCTCCGACATTTATTTATCAAAAACTTAGAACAAGCTCAAAAAATATAATTAATCCACCACATGATTATTTAAAAAAACCAACTACGACAACTAACCTACATCATAGTAATGTCCTTGGTTACATTATACCATTATACGAACCAACATTTGTAAAAATGTAAAATCGTAATGGTAAAGAAAGGAAAAACAAATCGTTTCACTTTTACGCAAGTAACAGCACAGAATACTTAATAGTCTAGGTAACAGGTAAGAGGAACATAGATAGATATTATGTAGTTCCTAACAGTGCAGGATACACCCGATCAATTACACTTGGATAGGTTTACAGTTAGCCAGCTCCAGGAAGCATTTGCAAGCTATACCGAGCTATCATGTAGATTGTCGGTACACGGAGGCCAGAGTATACCTACATGTAGGTATTAGACAACAGGTACTTATCACACCAAACCAAAACCATTTTTTTAAACATTTTAGATTAACACATTATACCAACATTAACTTCTGCCTTAATTTCTTATCCTTTTAACAGGGTATCTACCAAATTTACAAAAAGATATCAAAAATCCTGAATATGTATATTTTTTTATTATTCATGGTGGTGATGGTGAATAAGCCATATGTGGTTTCTCAAACCAGCTCCTCAGTAATTCCCTACTCTTTGTCTCGAGGTATACCAATATAACTGTTCTCTGGTCCAGACCGGGATGCTATCACATCGTCTGTTTGTGATATTATCTTTGGTTTAATCATACCAACTTAACTTGGGTTTAACATACTATATTTGCCGGTGTAAACTTACATATTCGTTCGAAACCCAAGCTTTTCATATGTACGGGTAGAGTTTCATGAAGTTTAATGTATAAACTCGAATGGCATCAATATCAATGGCGAATACATCACTCACCTTCGGTTCGCAGACGACATCGTGGTCAAGTGGAAGGATCTAAGCACAATGCTCGATGGCCTCAATCGAGTCTCCCAACAGGTGGGCCTGAAGATGAACATGGACAAGACGAAGATCATGTCGAACGTCCATGTGCCGCCCACTCCTGTATTGGTCGGGAGCTCGATGCTCGAAGTTGTTGACGAGTATGTTTACCTGGGACACACGGTCAAACTAGGTAGATCCAACTTTGAGAAGGAGGTAAATCGGCGAATACAACTCGGCTGGACAGCGTTCGGGAAACTACGAAGCTTATTTGTGTCCAAGAAACCCCAGTGCTTAAAGACGAAGGTATTCAACCAGTGCGTGCTGCCGGTGATGACCTACGGTGCCGAGATGTGGTCTCTAACTATGTGCCTCATAAAGAAGCCCAGGATCGCACAGCGAGCGATGGAGAGAGCTATGCTTGGGATCTCTCTACGTGATCGAATCAGAAATGAGGAGATCCGCAGACGTATAGAGCTCACAGACATAGCTCAACGGTCCAGCAAGCTGAAGTGGCAATGGGCAGGGCACATAGCTCGAAGAACTGATGGCCGATGGAGTCGGAAAGTTCTAGAGTGGATACCACGTATCGGCAAGCGCAGCGTGGGAAAGGCCACCCGCGAGGTGGACGGACGACCTGGCGGGCGTCGGAAGGGGGAGGCCTATGTCTAACAGTGGACTTCTCAGGGCTGTAAATGATGATGATGAATGAGTGTATAAACAGCTATTTGATGAATTCAGATAAAAAAAGCTAAACCGCAAAACAGCATAGTAATCGAACCATTTCATCATGTGCTACCGAGTTTTTACTCTTATCTGGATGTCTCGTAAACTGTTGAAGTTTGATCTTAAATTTTAAGTAATAATACGGTGGCAAGCAACCTTGGACCTTGGTCAGGTTTCCGGCGTAAGCCACAGGATAAAGAGAAGTGCCTTGCTGCAGACTATCTCATGACTAGTAAGTATTATTAAGCGCCATAGAGCTTCCGTTTGTCACCACTAGATACTTGTACGCTTAGTAAGGACAGAAATAGAGAAAGCTCAATTAATTTATTCCGCTACACGTGTCTCAAACATGTCCGACGAAGCTGATAATTGATAATTTGAATGGTAGAATGTATCTTTCGGTTGGCGGCAATTTTACCCCCGGCAGCAATCTGACGAGGTAGCAGCGACGCCGCCGACGGTTAAAAATGTCTTATCTAATGAAGAAGGTATATACTCGTAGGTACCTACTGACCTTAACGTCAGGCATACTTATTTCTTGCAGATGAGAGTTAGCATTAATTTATAGAAGCGGCGAAAGTATAAGAGTTTTACTTATTGCTTTGAACTTTCTTGCAGATGCCATTTCTCCTCATAAATCTTAGAGATAGCATTAGATTGTTATTAGAAGGGCCGGCCGTGTAAATCACGAGAGAGTATTAACAATTTATAAATTGTGATGCTAATTTTATTTCGGCTTGACCACATTGTCGTTCCGGCAGTCACACTTAAACCTAAACGTAAAATTAGTCCTACCTGTCCTTTTCTTTCTCAGCTATTTATGTTAAGAACGAAGAGAGATAGACCTGACTAAGATTAGTGACTGCCGGAATCGACCCTATTGGAAAATTATTATTTAATTTATGTATTTGAATAGGTATTCATATTTTCTTATTCATTTTTAGGGTTCCGATCAAAAGGAAAAAACGGAACCCTTATAGGATACTTTGTTGTCCGTCTGTCCGTCCGTCCGTCGTCAAGACCCTTTTTCTCAGGAACGCGTGGTGAAGCTGAAATTTATATCAATTACTCAGGTCACTGTTTGAAGCTGTGAAAAAATCCTAAGCCAACGCAATAAATACAGCCTTGCCGCAAATTTTCGACACTTGGGGCATAGGGTGCTTCCCGTGATCAGAATCTTAAATTGAAATCTTATAGCATAGATAAAGGAAAAATTAGAAAACCATAAATTTTTAGAGCGTAGAGGTATTAGAAATTCATACCAAATACTCAGGTCTATAATACCTTTGGGCAAAATCAAACTTCTATGTCAACGCAATCAAAAGAAACAGCAATTTAAGCGCATATTTTGAAACTCGCAAGTACTCGCAAGGGAATCAAAACCTAAAGGGTACTTCCAGTCGACCTGAATCTTGAAATTTGGCATGAAGCACGTTTTATAGCACACATAAAGAAAAATTCCGAAAACCTTAAATTTTTAGTTACATTACAAAATATATATTTTTTAATATATAACAATGAACGCGTTATAAATTGAAATTCATATCAAATACTTGATCTAATTGCTAATTTTCGGGGCACATTTCGGTCTATGACGAATCACTTTTAAAGTAAAAGATTGAAATGAAAACAAGTGGACGCTGTTTTAAGTATTTTTAAAAAAGAACAGGTACGTAATAGAAACATAAATTACACATTTTTGTATAAATCATCGGTTCAAATAAACTTGACAAACACACGAAAGAAAACTATAAAGTCTAACACTGTAGAAAAAGCGTGAGCGCCGGTTTCGCACAGTTATCCTACCTCCCCCGCCGCCCCGTGACCCCGACACGAACCAATTTAACAGCGAGCTGACTATATAAGTGAAATATTTACACCACATTTTTGTTTCAGCAATAGTTTTTTAATTATTAATGATTAAGACCTTTTCGTTACGTCCAGAGAGATGTTTCGGCGCGATAAAGAGTTTCACCAAAAAAAAATTATAAGTCAACGCAAAAACGCAAAAGTACAACTAAGATTACTCGCAACTACACGCAAGGGAATTAAAACCTAAAGACCACTTCCCGTTGACATAGAATCTCGAATTTGGTAAGAAGCAATAGCTTACCCAGGTAACAGAAAAATTGAAAAGCTTAAAATTTTAAATTATACCACCAAAAAAATTGTGATTAAACATAATTGTTTACAGCAATGACCGCGAGTTATTATACTATTTGGGGAGGGCAACATTTATTTTGCAATAAAAATACCATAGGTATTCATGAACGAACTTTTTTCAGGTTTTACGGAACCCTCGGTGCGCGAGTCTGACTCGCACTTGGCCGGTTTTTTTTTGTAGGACAGTAAAGATTCACATGAGTGAAGAGACAGAAGAGAGTGTTATGTGTGTTACTTATAACAACTTAAGAAAAGCTTTAAGGTATAAGTAAGTTTCAACCATTGAAACTTTAACGTACCTAAGTCTCTACTTTCCTACTAAAAATGGTACATATAAGGAATTACCACATCAGCTACTGCATCGTTTCGATAAATTGAAATAAGAAATTTCGGAGAATGAATAATGAATACTGTGTAAAAACATCCCAGCTTTTCATTGCGGCCACAATAAGGCTAAATAATTAAAGCTCTCTTGCAGTACAGCGTCAACTCCTATTTCACTTACCCACCGTCCGCCCACTCGCGCCTGCGAACACTACAATGTATCTTTTGGTTTAGTTTACTTTGTTACATAAGTATCTATACTATTATTGAACCTTAGACAGAATTTTGGTAGTACAGACGAGAGATATGTAACATTAGTGCCCATTTTCAATACTAGAGATCATAAAAATATCATCGGAATTCTCAAATTTTGAAATTTTGTATGAAAACAATGGATCATTTAAACTGAAAGCAAAAAAATCTTTCGAGATCGGTTATTGAAATTGACTGTATACCTACCTACATACAGCCAATTTCAATAACCGATCTTGATGAGATAGATGCAAGAATTCTGCCAAGACGAAGAGTCCGGTACCAAATTGAACTAGCCAAGGTGCTTCTCCAAGGTAATGACATAATAAATCCTATTATGTTCTTTTTAAATGACAAAATCAAATAATATTATGTACCTACCTATACAGGGTGTAACAAAAAGGGTATGTTAAGCGAAAAGCTATGTAAATAGCCCACTATAGAGAATCTATCCACAAAATTTTAGATCCGAAATCACATGTTTATTTTTCCCGATAGTATGGAGAATTTTTAAATATCTAAGGAATTTTCATACAAACTTGAAAAATAAAAATGTGATTTCAAGTCTCAAATTTTGGAAATAGGTTCTCTATAGTGGGCTATTTATACAGCTTTACGCTTAACATACCCTTTCTGTTACACCCTGTATAATTTGGTTTTCATAACATAACAGAATAAATCGCAAACATCTTATAGAAATATATTGCTGGTCTCGTTTTCCAAGGAGTTTGCGCTTAGGTATAATATAATATATAATATAATTCATTTATTTGGCCAAAATAATATTTTACATTACATAGTTTGCTCTCTAGCCCCACACTAGGATACCCTGTGCCGTGGGAACTAGGTACGTATGTATATCATTTGCAAGGTACTTCCTCACTCAGTAGGAATTCTAGGCTATACTGCAATGTCTTCGTATTGCGAATTGCGATAAAAGCTGCAATAAATATTTTTACCTACTTGTTATCATAATAGGTGAATAATGTAGTTAGGTAGGAAACCCGTAGTAGACCTACCCCTTATTACGTGGGACCTAAGCGTGGGACAATCGTGGGACATATTAGGCTAACGGGTGAGGTGGGTGTGTAAAATCTATTATCTATTACATAAAATAAAATTGTAACAGATCGATGTTTGTGCACTCCAATCTCAGAAACGATTTCGATGCAGTTTTCAGGAATAGGTATGTTGTGACAGGTCCCACTTAACATATAGGCTACTTTTTAACCCGGGAAAATGTTTTTATCCCGAATAATATCGACATTTTATTTTTTCCGCAGTCCACGCGGATGGAGTCGCGGGCGTCCACTAGTATACACTATTGGCCAACCTCTTTGGTTGTACCGCGGGACATACATACTTAATTATGGATATTATATTATATTATACCCATGGGAAAGACAAAATGGTAAACTACATACTTACAACGGCTATGTGCTAAAATTATGATAATTGCGTGATTTAAACGATATTATTGTCCTCTTTGGTCATCATTAGTCTGAAGCTGTTTTATTGACTTTATTCACTGAAAATGTAAAAAGGTCTGTTTTAACTTGGGTTTTTTTTTTATCTCCGTGAATGGAGAATTAGTGTAGTTACTCCAGGGACGTGGGAATTTGCTTGTCGAATGGCAGTGGTTCTCAAATTAGGTTGTTACATAACTACATACATTCAGGGGTTGCATCATTTTTACGATGACCTACGACCAGTGACGTGATTTATAGGTTGTAGGTTGATTATCGGGTTGTCCATATAAAATATTCTAAAAAAAGGCACGAGTGAACCTAAGTATAAAAAAATTGATACTTATTTAACGTAATGTAAACTGTTTTAGACTAAATATGTTAATTTAAATCTAATGTAATGGTATAAGGCAAGACTTTACTTGTGTCTAATACCTACCTACTACTTTTAATTTAAACATTCTGTTACTAACATTAGCGGTGCCACCAATAAACCACACACCCGTTTGACACCTTTTGCCAGCAAAAGGTATCTAATATTTAAAATTAAGCAATAATTTTATTGGTAAAGACTAGTGGACGCCCGCGATTCCGTCTGCGGAAAACAAAAAAACAAAATCAATATCTTCCATGTACAGACAACAATCCGTTACATTTTTATTATATTATATGTATAGATATTTATTTATTTATTATATGTACTTATTACTCGTGGTTAAAGAATTTTCATTTATTGCCGCTAAATTGAGTTTTGGCATACAAGTTAGTCCCGCCCTTTTTAATAAATGTTAGTTAGTTCTTAGCAATATTAAAGGCATAGGTCAACGTTAGTTCACTATGCACCACCTTATGCACATTCCTGGTGCAGTACCTATACTTATAAATGTTCTTTTCTTACAGTGCACGTGGTAACCCCTTTGAGAACCTCTTACACGTGTGGTGCAGCATTAAAACTGCTGTCACGCAGTTACGGAGAAAACCAAATTTATTCCCTCCATTAAACAGAACGATCGCCAGTCCCTAAATGCCGTGTTTATGGAAATTTCTCGACTTCACATTAACTTTGATGCATTAAAATTATTTGTAAGCAGGTTTTTGATGATGCCAATAAAGGGATGGATAGTTTGTAGGTATGCTACCGCAGGTCTACTGCAGTAAATGTACTATTACTGTTGATATTTACTACGTGTTTATTTTTTTTAGTTGAAAAACAGTATAGACGCGCTCCTAGGATTTCTGCAGAACTCCAAACTGTCGTAGAATGAGGACTGAATTTATAATTATAACTATAATTTTAAAATATCCCTATTGGCGCCATTTTCTTAATTTTTAACCGTCAAAAAGAGAGGTTACAATTTTTTTTTTTTTTTTTTTTTTTTTTTTTTTTTTTTTTTTTTTATGTGTGTTACCTCAGAACTCCGTCATTTATGAACCGATTTCAATTTTTTTTTTATAGTTGGTCATGGTATATTCCAGGTTGGTCCCATATTCACCATATCAGGATCTGATGAGAAATAGTCCCGAATATTGTAGGCACATGTAGTCTTATAAATGTTCTGATGATTCTTACAGTGCACACGTGGTAGCTACCCCTTAGTGAGAACTACTCTGACACGTGTGGTGCAGCATTAAAACTGCTGTCACGCAGTTACGGAGAAAACCAAATTTATTCCCGCCATTAAACAGAACGATCGCCAGTCCCTAAATGCCGTGTTTATGGAAATTTCTCGACTTCACATTAACTTTGATGCATTAAAATCAGCACAACGACCAGAGTGGCGCAGGATTTGTAGCAGCGCAGCTGTTTTTGACTCGTCCTCCTGCTGATGCCACCTGTCCTCTGTGTGCGCATCAGGGCGAAATTGGGATGGATAGTGAACGCCAACTTGTAATATCTAGGTATGCTACCGAAATTGGCAGGTCATCATTATCATCATAATCATCATATCAGACGCAAAGTTTCGAAAGTCCTTTTTCTCCATGCCTATCTATACTAATACTAATATTATACTGAAGAGTTTGTTTGTTTGTTTGTTTGATTGAATTTCCGGAACTACTGGGTGAATTAAAAAATTCTTTTTGTGTTGGATAGTCCATTTATAAAGGCTTTGCTATATATTTGCGACCAATCATAAGAGGAAAATTCGGGGAAAATTAAATTTAGGCTTCCGTTGCGTGCGCTGCATCAAGTTACAAAAAATATGTATGAAAGAATAAAATGACGTAGAAATGATATGAAAGAAAAAAATTACTACGTGTTAGCAGCCCAGCTATTGAGAGATTGAAAATTTTAGGAAAAGTGCTGAAAAACTAATAAGTAATAAAATTATAGACGCGCTAACAGCCCAGCTAAATTTTAGGATTGCTAGGAAAAGCATTTTAAAAGAACTCCTGTTAAGTTATAAACTGTCGTAGAATGAGGCCAATTATACTGAATTGCGGAGAAAATATATGTTCTTCTGCCACAAGAAAATAAAACAAAAAATATATTTACAGAAGTATATTTTATTCTGTTTTTGACGCGGACGAAGTCGCGGGCAAAGCTAATATAAAAATTATATAAATCACATTGTTAATTACACGGCTTAACGCAATATATAGCCTTTAGTTAAATTTTATTTTAAGCACGAGTTTTGGGAGGAAGTCGGTTTTTCGTTTTTTATATTAAGAATTTCAATGACTGGAAATATAAAATATGGAAGACATTTAGTTTGACTGCTTTCCTATCCGTAAATCATGAGTAAGTAGATTTGAATTGTATCAAACCGAGTTCAAACCTATGTACTGCCGAATTTACTTTTCATTCACAGGATTTAAATGCCATACAAGTTAGCCGTCCGTAGCTTTGCTAAAATAGGAATGACAACCAACATTCAGATAGAGTTTATACCTTGAATACCTCTCCCAAAAGCGGCAAATATGTTATCTCCGCATATAATATGCCCTATATGTAGACTTTTATAAGCCTTAAGGCAAAGGTAGCCAGTATTACGATCGTTTTCAATAGGCAAACCATAAACATGGCCTACGCAATAAATCGCGAGGCATCCGGGGTCGTCGAGCGCTCCCAGCGGCGAACTATACTCCCTAAACCTGTAAAGCTGGGTCTATATAGGAGTATCTAATAGTTCACACAGGCAGCTAAATGCAATATCGGCTACTATTGAAGCAATAAGCAATGTATCGAAATGCCGTTGGTATGACGAATGTGATCGATGTAAAAGTTGTGTGATAACACGACTCTTCCTATAGGCTGGCCACATCTAGGAATGTGTTTCCGCACACACTTGTACACTATACCTATATAATCTCCTGCGCAGTTAGCAAATCTCCGTTCAGATGACCGATTACTGAAATACGGTTAAAGGATATTATTAATTATCTCTAGGAATTTAGGCAACTACCAGATGTTGTTATATCAATTTTAAAAGAGGTAAACAGAGAAAACATAGTAGGCAAGTACTTACAAATGGTTCTGGATAACCCGCCCCTTATTACTTAACTAGCAAAAGCAAAGCGATAGCGAAAATTGTACAAAAATCGCTGATTGCTTGTCAAATTCGTATTACGTAAAATGAATTTTAAAGGAACTTTGACATTTCAAGGCGAATGTTGTACAAATTTTCGCTATCGCTTTGCTTCGGCTTTGCTATTGCAAATCAGGTAATCAGGGGGCCGATTAATTAAAAAATCCGAAAACCCGACTGCGTAAAAAAGAACCAAACTACCTATGTAATAATAAATCTGAACAGCCAGGATCCATTGAAATATTAGCTTGGCTCTTCGGATAATGGATCCCGACTGTTCAGTTGTTATGTTAGGTACATCATTAGAAAATATTTTATTTTCTTCAATAGTTTTCATTCCATAATATTATTACAGAATTCTAGACCACCGGACATCTACTCGTAAGTGCTTGTTTTCTTCTTTTCAGTTTTTTTATTATTATTACTAGTGGACGCCCGCGAATTCGTCCGCGTGGACTACAGAAAAAACAAAATGTCGAAATTATCCGGGATAAAAACATTTTCCAGGGATAAAAAGTAGCCTATATATTAAGTGGGACCTGTCACAATATATTCCTGAAAACTGCATCGAAATCGGTTCAGCCGTTTCTGAGATTAGCGTGCACAAATGCACAGACAAACAGACAAAAATTTAAAAAAAATTGTTTTGGGTATTATTGCGTTGATAAAGGTCTCTTATAATATTTTTTCTCATATATCTTCCATGTACAGACTGCAACCCGTTACATTTTTATTATATACTAGCGGACCTGACAGACGTTGTCCTGTCCCACGCCTTTGAACTAACGTCACCCAATTGTTTTACCTTCCCGGACTTTCAAATTTCGAACAAATTGTTTGTATGGGAATGTAGAAGAGGAATGTTTTAGACATGTTCAGGCATTTTTTTGAAATTTTTCTCTCCGTTAAAACCATCCCTGTACTTCAAGGAATATGCTAAAAAAAGAATTAGCGAAATCGGTTCAGCCGTTCTCGAGATTCGCGCTTACCAACACATTTAGCGATTCACTTTTATATTATAGATATACGATATATATAGGTAGATTTTCGCATGCCATAGTTCAACATTATTATTATTTCTTATATTTTCGTTAATACAAGAGCAAGACTTCATAATTTCATTTTTCTTTAACCATTGTTTATTAAAGATTAAAGTATTTATAAAATTTTTGCAACCCGTCAAATGGATTTCTGGGGATTTGGCTCATATAACCTTTTGTTATGTATTGAACAGGAAGACGAGCTAGGCCAACGCACCGTGCAACATGCCTTTCTGTTCTTAATTTTACTTTTAAAGCTTTTGCTTTTTTCCACAAGCAACGATTATAATGAAAATAACAGCCTTTGAATACGGATTGACCGCGAAGATTGTCAAGTAAAACCGCGAATAAAACTTCCCATTACTTCTCTCGCAACTAGTTGCTAAGAAAGAATAAAGAATAAAAAATGGCGGAAAAAGTATTCTTTGTTGGCAACTAGTTGCGAATAAGTCTGTCTGGCTTTCACGCTAAAACTACTGAACAGATTGAAATGAAATTTGGTACTACCTGTATACTCTAGAACAGAGGTTCCCAAACTTTTATTTCTCGTAGACCCCTTTCAAAAGTTTACTGGTTCTGGTGGACCCGCATCACATACAAATTAATTGTGAACCTCAATTTTTTCACGCCAACGTAGACCCCCGTCGAGTCTCCTGTAGACCCCTGGGGGTCTACCTGGACCACTTTGGGAACCACTGCTCTAGAACCTGAGAAAGTATAACTAGGGCTAGCTTCGCACGGATGTAATACCTTTCACGCGGGAGAAGTTGTGGGCGGCCGTTAGTAGAACATAAATGTCACATAAGAAGTTTTGTCCATAGCGCTATACCGTACGTGTAGGCAAAAATATGAAAATACTCGAACCGAATATATTCGGCGCCAAAACCGAATGATTCGGCCGAATACAAATAGTGAAAAAGTTGCCGAATACGCCGAATACCGAATACGGTTCGAATATTCGGCGCATCTCTAATTTTTATTATATATATAGATTGTTGGTTCTTTTTTTACGCAGTCGGATTTTTTGAATTTTTATTTTATGTTTTTTTTATATACTTTTTAGTTAATATAGCTACTAATAGGTAGCCTTCAAGAAACATGCTCGGCAGCAAGAAGTTTTCGTCTTGCTGCTGTCTAAAAACTTATATGCGAGAATGCTTGTTACGTAACTTTAAATCGATATAGATCCTAAACGGTCAGTCGGATCAAAAATGTTGGGCAAAAACTGATACTGATTTTTAAATACCTATTCAACGATACCCCACTTGGTATAGTTTGTTGACTTTAATTTTTTTCATTTTCCCAATATGGCGTCCTAGCTGCTATATTGGATTTTCACTGACGTCATGTAACACTGGCCGGACTAAGAGGAATCGATTGTCATAAAACTCGGCCCAGGCGTTTGGTCTATATAGTGCTTCAACGGAACATACAAACATACATAGGCTGTTAAACACATTACCACTCCTTTGCGTCGCGCAGTCGGGTAAAAATGGAGAGTACCTATCTATTTAGGTACTTACTTATTGAAATTAGGTACTTTATGTTCCTAGTAACTTTTTTTTAGGTATACTGATTCTAGACAGCCAGCCAATCAAATATGCAGGTCCACGACTCCGTCCGCGTGGACTGCAGAAAAAACAAAATGTTAAAATTATACGGGGTAAAAATATTTTCCCGGGATAAAACGTAGCCTATATGTTAAGTGGGACCTGTCCCAATATATTTCCGAAAACTGCATCGAAATCAGTTCAGCCGTTTCTGAGATTAGCGTGCACAAACATCGATCCGTTACAATTTTATTATATGAATAGAATAGATAGATAGATATGTAATAACTTAAATATAACATTTCTAAAACGTTTAACCGATATTAACAGCCAAATACATTAATTTTCGATTACAATTGCGTTTGGATTGCGTTTCTAAACGCAATGTTAGCGATAAAATTAGTACTTAGCGCAAGCCAATACATAAACTGCAACAAATGACATAGTGCAGTGTTAGACGCAGTGTTATCGTAAGTTACTTCTAATAAAAGCACCCTACGGGCCCATAAAGGCTTGTCCTATCGTCTGTACCTCGTTTAATGCCTTTAGCATAATCTATAGTAAGTAACATACAACCTAAGTACCCTAACGTGGTTCCCGGGTTAACGACCGCTAGGCTCGCGGGCGCTATATTCATCGGATTCAATATTTCAATAGCGCATCGGATGCATAAATATGCGACTGGAACCTTAATACTTGCATGCATCCTATATTTTAGGTCTTTGTAACCTAGTTTTCAAAATTCTTGTAGGTACGTAGAAATTAGCTGGTTTGTAAAATAGCCTGCGAAATTACGGGTAAACGAGTTGAGTGAGCAAGCTCCTTATATCGTTTTACTAAAGGTACGTAAAGTTATAATAATATAAAGCAATACCACCAAATAGTACTGAATAAAACTGTATCAAAATATCAAAATATGGCCTTTAGTCTGCTTAATTACTCAGTCTTCACTCCTGAGAGCTGTCGCTCGAGGGACTGACTCGGGAGACTTTTGCGCCAAGCTACCTATAAACAATTTAAAAAGTAACATGTTTGTTAAACTTGTGAAACTTTATCGTAAATACTTTAACATAAAATGCATGTTCAAGTTACAAGTGTGCCATTTTTGTGATTTTATCACGAAAAAACTAATGTACAGATCTAGATGAAAACAGACAGGTAGAGCCGGTATCCAAAGAATGCTGTTGTTGGTAGATACCTACATAGTTAACTGTAAATTTTGATATTTTTCTAAGTAGAAATATCTCGTACAGCACTTACTTACTTGAACAAATAAAATAACATTTACTTACAAAAAAATAATAATTGCTCTTCAACATCGACACGTCATAAAGTCTATAGAGCCTAATAGCGAGTTCAAAGCAATAAAAAAATATTTTTTGTATGCAGTTTTTTAGTATCTTTACCGACACTGGGAGGTCTTGATGACTATGCAGTTTTCACACCCTTTATGAAGGTGAAATGGGTCTGATGAGTTCATTACTTCTGTCGAGTATGTTTATGAGTACTAACATAGGTGCATGGAATCATAAAGTTAGCTTAGAGAAGACTTTATTGTAAGCATAGAAATATCATTTATGGTCTTTCGTTGCAATGTCATGTCTTATTTTCTAAAAGGTAAAGGGCCATAGTATTAGTTCGAGCTACGTAAATGATTTTCCAAACATACTATTCTCTACCACCACTGAAATAAGTTGGAAAGAAAAATCATATTATTAAGAATTACGAAGAATACTGTTTTCCGAGTTAACATTATTGGTATATTTTGTAGTAATTATGCGATTTTTTTTGTATTCTAGATACCTACCTATGTACTTATATACAATTGTAACCATTTACAAGATTGTTTTCTTTAAAAGTGTATTATCCATCTTAAAGATACTAAATTTGTCATGATTTTCTTATATAATTATAACGCAATTATTAGTTTCTGCTCTACGAGTATGTGCCACGCTATTTTGTCCCCATTCAGGGGGACAGTGTGGAAAAAGTTTGATCTGTCCCCTAATTTGTGTGGAGACAATAATTTCATTTAAGGTAGACAGCGGGGACAGATTGAGGGATGAGTTGACCGATTCAAAACATTCATTAGGTCAACTCATCCCGCGGGATGAGTTCGAGCGGCCTGAGTTGACTAAAGAGCCGAAATAATCCAAGAAGCTTTGAAGCTCTGCTATTAAATATATTAGAACCTCTGCAAGATTAAAACATTAAAAAATATTTCTTTAACACGAGCAATAAATAGCCGTATTCCAACAATATCACCGACGAGTACATACCAATGTCTGACAGGTCTTTACAGTATAATTAACTTTATGGTGGTAATTTTACATTTGTGTAGTTTAAACTGCACACAAATATGTGTTTTGTGATTTGCATCAGAATATTTCATTTTGATACACAATACCTATCTCTATCTTTACTGGCATTTAAATTTTGTGAGCAATATCGTATTGTTTGTTTAATATTCGCTAGAAGGAGGGTTTATTTTCCGAGTGTATGTTTGTATGGATGTATCGTAACTATTTCTTTGGCTCGCTCTAAACGGCTTGTCCTATTTGAGCTTAAGAGGTATCTAGATTCGTCTTTTTATATATTTCAGATAAAATGTTCCAATGTTTTCATACGATACTCGTATTTCAAATTTCGAAAAAAAAATCCGAGATTCTTTATGATCTCTAGTATTGAAATTGGCTGTTAGTCGTGAGAGTGACCTTGGGTTAAAAATTTTTCAAAGTCGGTTTTTTTTCTTTACACAAATGAGGTTATTCTACTCTACCGATACCACATGGTACCTGGCTACTAATTACGATATGTAAGATAATAGAACAAAACAATTAACTTTATTCGAAGAAAGCTGTAAAAGCCTTTTAAAAGTAGTATGTTTACGGTCAGCTAACATAGTTTTCTAATTAATGGGCGTAATTAACATTTCTAACATTTTAATAAGCATGGAGACCTGCAATTATGTATTTAGTAGCTCAGAAGTAATTTGTACAGACTTCTAAGATTTAAATTAGTCTAGGTATTTACTTAGGTTATTCTATTTAGTTATTTACGGGTGGGCCAGAAATCTCCTATGTAGGTCTGTATTACCTTTTAATATACATTCCTAAGTATTTCTTCCATTTATGTATACATACCTCATATTGGGTAGGATTGAGTTGGGAAATAGATTAAAAACTTCTAAATTTAAAAATTAAACCCATGTCAGTCTTGATCATACCTTACTTACATGCTAATGTAGAGGTACGTCTAGGAATTCTGTATGTTGTCTTTGTATGTATATTATACATATACCTAAGCTGCATAGCCTGCATACACAGTAATGTATTACATGACTTCACAAAGGAAATATTATGATCATGACTTGAGGGACGATTATGCAAATTTAGCGAACAATGTGTCATCATTCATGGTTCAAGTAATAATCTTTGCTTTCCGGCGCCTTCGTAAGTATAGAGACATGACTTTCAAGCATAGAAACAAAAGCTTATGCCAACCATTCTGTCTACCTTATTTTGGGAAGCTAGCCGTGTGTATTTGTCAAGGCATTATAATCTGTGTCTGGGCCACGGCTTTAGACAATCTCAATCGAATCGATAAATGTTTGTCACCAAGACGTTTGCTCCAATAGAACGCCTGCATATTCGCGCGTCCGTCAAGTCACGTGATGAATTCCAACCCCTTGCGTCGTTGATGTCTTTAAACATTACATTATCTAAGCATCCAGGCCTGTGTAATCTAGTTCGGCATTTTGCATTACAATGGAAATAATCCTGCTTTTAGACTTTATGGGGTATATATAACTCCCATTTGGTTGATTGAGGCAATAGGCCGGCAGAAAGAAGATGAACGGGTGAATGCTTATCGACAGTGATTCAGGTGATTAATAATAAACAAGGCATTACATCACAGTATTACGAGAAAACGACTTGTAATAAATTCCAACTCAACAGGCTGGCGAATTAATGATTATCGATTAGAATTTTACGATTACCAATATAGTTAGATAGTTAAGTTGTGCAGTTCAGGCAAATGTCGCTAGAAAAAGAAGGTGTATTATTAAAAAAATATAAAGTACCTAGGTAGGTAATATACAGGTTAATATATATGTTAAAGGCCTCTGCCCGTACACTACTACCACTAACAGCGCTGTTTAATTGCAGGTAACGACAAGAAACTCTGGTAACATCACACCAAATCTGAATTCGGGCCCGTTTGAAAGGTAGATCATACCCCTCACCCTCAAGTGACCGCGCCATATCGGGAATTAGCATAGTATAATTTGAAAAATTATATTTGCACGTCACAATACAGATTATCTCAAAGTAGCCCTTTCCGCAGCACAGGCGGAGCTCTCCTGCGCATCTTACTCGACGGCTCGTCTAATAAAGAGCCCTAAGGACTAAGGAGGTACAGTCGTGTGTGGGACAGGCATGTGGGCAGTGCATGAAGGGAGCACAACGGGAGGTGGCCTAACAAGGTTTACTTATAAAAGATAGTATCGCGTTGCATAACACAGGAAGCAAATAAAGCCAACTAGCGGTCGCTCACGAGTTTAGCCGCGGAAATCTTACAGTTACAGTTTTGTTCTGTTCCCGTAGGAATTTCAGAAAAACCTTTCTTATCGAATACGTCGTATAAAGAACACACTCTCCAAATTCCAGGTCTATAGCATCAGCGGATTAGGCTCTAATATCCAAAAGTCAATGAGACATTCCGGAAAAAGTACTTATATACCTAGATACCTTATATAGCCGCGTGGTACCGGCAGAGTAGTTTGTACCACCCTTGCCTACCCGTGGGTATCGTACGAGGTGATTAAGGGTTTCCGGGAGGTGGGCAGCAGCGCCTCCCGTACTGACAACATGTCTGAAAATCACACTGCGGTCACCAACCCGTTTGCCCAGCGTGGTGACTATGGGCTAAACCCCCCCTGTGGCAGTAGCCTTGTGGCGTGCCCTGGGAGAGGCCTACGTCCAGTAGTGGACTGCAATAGGCTGAAGAAGAAGAAGAATATACCGAGATATTGGTTTATATTGTATTGCGAAGTCACCTGCTCTATATCCTTCGTTCATGAGCAGCCTGAGCTATCTCCCAGTCCAGATTTAGAGATTAAACTTCGAGTTGTTTATTTTCTTTGAAACGGAAATTGGTAATACAGAAAATTGCGTTGTTAATAAAGTAAGACCAGGATTTAGTTTTTTTACAAGTTTTTAGTTCTATAGGTATACTTATTAAAGCGATGATAGCCCAGTGGTTAAGACGTGCACCTTTCCAAGCGGGAGGCGTAAGTTCGATCCCAGTCACGGGCCTAAACCAATGAATTTATTTAATGTACCTACGGATTTTAATGTTGCAAAATTGTCACTTAGCTCGTGCCTCGGAAAGCACGTAAAACCGTTGGTCCTGCGCCTGATCTCACTCCTGTCGTGTCGGCTTTCCGTCCCATCGGACTATGAGAGTAACGGAATAGAGAGTGCATCTGTTTGCGCACACACTTGTGCACTATAATATCTCCTGCGTACCTGATCAATCTCCGTAGTGATTGGTCGCTTGGCCCAAATACGGTCGGAGATCATGATCATATTTATTTAACTTATGTATATTAGAGTCACCTGCCCATATAGTTTAGTGACAAAATTTTGTGAAAAAATACATTAAATATGCGCTGATAAATCAAAATCATGTTTCAAAATAAGTTTTTCTTTTATAAAATAATATATTTCAGGTACATTGAATGGGACCTGATATCTTATTTCAAGTAACATTATAAGGACAATGGGTCTCAGCATTCTACGTGCTTTTACAATTTCCAATTATTATTCCTTAACATTTAGAAATACGTTACCACACTTATTACGAGTATATTGACAAGCGCCTACTTAAAAACCCTAAACACGTAACCGGCAAATGAAAAGCACTCCTAGCTAATTGTTATTGGTCGGGCTCGACCGACACCAGCGTTATCATCAGGCATCGTTGCTTCAAAAGTTGTCTTCCACAACAGTGGGTAAGCTATAATATATTATGTACCTATAATATTATATATATTATATCCTCCTGCGCTGATGCGGGGACTTCACTATAATACATCAGCTGCATCTCCTTCCGTGCATGTCGCAAGAGTCGACTTATGGCCAACTTCAATACTGAAGATTACAAAGAATCTCGGATTTTTAAATTCGAAATTTAAAATATTGTATGAAAACAATTGAAAATTTAATCTAAAACCTGCGAACATCTCTCGAGATCGTTTTTAGAAATTGCTGTAAGGAACTCGGAAATTCTCTCAGGCGATAACTTAGCAGCTTTATGTGGGATCGTGATTTTTGGTTACCCTATTTTGGGATCATAGCTGGATCTACTATACTACTACTACTGTATACAGGGTGTAACAAAAAGGGTATGTTAAGCGAAAAGCTATTTAAATCGCCCACTAATGGGAACCTACCCACAAAATTTCAGACTCGAAATCCTATGTTTATTTTTCTAGATAGTATGGAGAATTCTTAAAAAATTCAGGTATGTTCATACAATCTTGAAAAATAAACATGTGATTTCGAGTCTCAAATTTTGGAAATAGGTTCTCTACAGTGGTCTATTAATATAGTTTTTCTCTTAACATACCCTTTTCTGTTACACCCTGTATAGATAGATAGATAGAAAATTCTTTATTGCATTATAAAGTTATACAATATATACAGTTTCGGTGGTGTAATGTTTTACCACGTCATAATCAGTGCATGACTTGTTACATTACATACACACTATGTTGTTACATACACATTAGTGAATGGTAAAAATATTTTTTTGGATATACTCCTATGTCTAAGATGTTAGATAACATGAATCTTGATGTCAGTTCCTTTAAGGTAGGCCACAGATTTCTGGAAAGCCAAAAGGTCAACTCGCTCGGCTTAACACCGTTTAGCTTACAGTGTAGTCCAGGCATAGCACCGATAATATCAGGCTGGACAATGAGGCATCCATGACTACCGGTCGGCTCCACTATCAACAGATTGCCCCATTGAAATTTCACATAGCGATCCCTATCGTTATTTATTGTTTTACTTTTGAGACGCATTCAATACACTTCAAAACTTGAATCATTTGTCATTACCTTCATTAGCGGAGTACGGAGATCCTCGGAACTGATTCGAATAAGGTAGTCGTCCGCGTAATAGGTTTGCAGAATTCTCTTCGTATCTGGAGAACTTTACGTATTGTGTTGGGAACTTGAAATTAAAGACTTATTGGAAAATCTAATTCGCAGATCTTCTATGCATTACTTTTGTTGTTCATTTCGTTAAAACCCGAAAACCTCCACATGATATTTACTTTATATCTTTGAGTTTGAAGAAATTTAAACGTTTAGTTCAGCCCAATAGTTAATACTGCAATCGGCCCCCTTATTACCTAACTAGCAAAAGCAAAGCGATAGCGAAAATTGTACAAAAATCGCTGATTGCTTGTCAAATTCGTATTACGTAAAATGCATTTCAAAGGAACTTTAACATTTCAAGGCGAATATTGTACAATTTTCGCTATCGCTTAGCTTCGGCTTTGCTATTGCAAATTAGGTTATCAGGGGGCGGGTCAACCAGGAAGTGAATCTTTATTCAACATTTTAAAATAAAAATATATGCAGATTTATCCTAATCTCTATTATTGAAATAATAAAGTGTCTTAGTACTTACCAAAATGGTAAATGGTATAGAAAGATTATTTATTCCATTATTTTTTCTCTTTACAACCCTACTATGTAGGTACCTAACTTTTCCGTCTAGAATATAGATATTACTCAGGCATACTCCAAAACGCAAAAAAATCTGATGTTCATGCCACCACAAAGTTCTTCCGAAATGAAAAGATGTAAAAAGATGGCGATTGAAACCAACATACTCGTACATAACCAAAGTATATCTGATAATGCATTTTTTCAATAACATCGCCTGAGGATTATCTATAGAACCGCCCGCCGCGACCACTAATTGCATTGCGATACAATTTAAAAATTTAATAGTTCAATTCAATACAGAGTCCTAAACAAACAAACCAAATTGAATGTTGCAATTGAAATTCATTGCGATTTTATCGACAATCTTTAAATATGAGAGTGTTTAATCTTCAGAGCGAAGTCCTGTAGGCCTACAGCCTTAGCGACCAACCATTATAAATGGACGAGCCCCGCATAATTATTTCATCTTCATCATTTCTTTAATTGTCCCATATTTTTTTATGAAAAATATGTTTTGGTGTATGGAGAGCCGCGATAGCTGGTGAGCTTTAGACATGAATCTACTTATAACCTGAAGAACTGAGTAGATTTTGTATGAGCCCTAGGCTAAGTTGTAAATATTTAAGTTCAAGATATTTTTTTGATAAGTCAAAAAATTTAGAAAACATATTAAAAAGGTAATTATGACGCAATTATAGTCGGATTTATTATATGCACACCGCACGTCATCTTTTACAGCAAGTTCCATTTCCAAAAGAAATGCCAGAATTAACGAGTCTAGGGTCCGAAGGCAGGCCATGGTCATCGTGAGTAGAAAAATAGGAGTCACTTTGGAAACCTTCCTTTGTCTTACTTCTACCGACAGCCTACAATACGCAAAGGCCTATCTATATTATTTACTTTGTCGATGTAGATTAACAAGTAGGTTTTAATTTTGCAATTCATTCTGCATGGAAGTTGTAGTTGAAGAAATTAATCAGATTGGTACTCGACTTTATTCGGTAATGATTTATAGATGAAGAACATAAAAAGATATTAGTTATTGTCTACGATGACTTAATAAGTACTCAATAATCCTTATAATGGTATCCATAAAACTATGATGTTTATTACTTTTTTTTATTACTTTCTTCTGCATCATCATAACATAGTATAAAACAAAGTTGCTTCCCGCAATCTGTCTGTCCATATGTATGCTCAGATCATTTGAACTACGCAACGAATTTTGCGATTTGGAAGGTTTACATATAGTATAGTATATAGCAGTCGGATAGAGTCACTTTACGTGAGGTATTTTAACATTAGTAAGTTGCTACATACAAGTAACCGTATACGTGGTAATAATATATCATGTCGTGGCATATCGTAGAAGCACGAGCCGGGTCATGGGTCGCATGATATGGTTTATCTATATATGGGCAACTAAACGCCCGGATCAATCATATCTCAAGACTTGGCGGATGAACGTGCATCATGCCGACATATAAGTATTTTAAGCGAGCGTTCCGGCGAGTGCCAGTATCGCCTGTATTTATTGCTAAATACCATACAAGACGGAAAGCTCTTACACAGTAACCCCGCCAAAATACAATCGTATAGACACGACGTGGGAAATGCGACCATATAGCTTTTCGTTATATGTATACAGCTTCCTGCGTCTCGATACGGAAGGCAAGGCAAATGGTGGGCGAACTAGATCCTCTATCGATGCCCCTTGTTTATGGTAGCCCAGAGTTATTGATTACAGTTAGTTCGTTTCATAGAATAAGGCCCGTGCATGGTTTCTGAACTAACGTATCTCGTACGCAGTTGCATAAATAATGTAGTTACACAGGGAGCAACTAGCGCCATCGATCAAAGTAACTATTTGGCGAAACGCACTCTACATCGATATCAGTTTATCGTATATCGTACGCACAATGTCTTATAAAGCAGTCGCAGATAGCATCTGCTTTAAATGAATCAGTTCAGACACGCAGGGAAACCTGAAACGACGAGAGATTTAAAGTTTTGGATATGTATCAGTGCTGGCTTTAAATTGTAATTAAGGGCAGGTTTTTTTTTCATACTTTAGATCAGACTCTATTAGATTGTAAGTTTTCGTCATATTACCTTTATTTATTAATAATTTAATATTAATTGCATTCTATACTATTACATAATCAATCATCATCATTTCAGCCATAAGAGGTCCATCGAACATAGGCTCCCTCTATTAATATTATGTATTACACTCTTTCTACGGTATTACATGATAATATCACATGCATAGATACTAATGTTACAATAACTAAGCGTCTATTAAGAAAGTAGGTAGGTACTTATATATTTAACTAAGACGATGAACACAACGCACCTACATACGAACAGATAGACAAAGTTACGTAAGCATCTGTAATATTACTATGGATAATTATGCAAAAGTGCAAATCATAGCCTACTGCACAACTTCACTAAGATGCAAAAGTATGCTTTGAAATTACCGCTTAAAGTTCCTGACCACAATCTAACTCAGAACGAGTACCTACGCATATTTGCACAACTATTAATTTCTACGAGTATCTCGTGCATTTATGAAGGCCTTGACACTTTACACTCGCGGATTTTGTGCAAGCATCCGATTTTATACGACATTTACTCGGTTTTTAAGTGTGGTGTCCCTTTTATCGAGCCTAATATGCAAATGTTACGACCTTACATCAGAAAAGACGCTGTTATGTCCTAGAGGTGCGTATAAAGGCGTTCGTTATTCGTACCAATATACGACAACTTTTGCTAGGTTTTTGCTATTTTTAAGCATTTGTACAAGAGTTTATAAGTTTAAAGGGTATAAGTTTGCTATAAATGTAAATATATGGGCATATAGATGCTAAAATGTATTCCCAGGTACTTATGTTTTTGTGGAGTTTGAGGCGTTCGGAATTATTATAGAATAAGAAAAATACAAATATCTGTCAGACAAATCCCTATATGATTTGAACGGCAACCGATGCGCTGTGAACAATCTATTACACAAAACTTTATCTGATTTTAATCTAATATTCTCTAACGATGTGAAAATATGCAGACGACGTACCCATCATTATAAATACATTACAGATTTACATATTTCGTCACACACGAATGAAAATGACAAATTATGTCTCTAGTAGGATAAAGTGACGGAGGTGCTTACTTCCTTGTGTGCCTATGCTACGAGTCTGTATGTGTATGTGTGAAGTTAAAATTTCAAAATTTGAATCTGTATTTATATTTGCTAACAGTTTCTTTTTCGCCGTGTGTCAGGGTGTGTCAGGATCGTAGCAAATAGAGATCCGTGATCTCTGCCTACCCCTCCGGGAAAGAGGCGTGATTATTATGTATGTATGTATGTAACAGTTTCTTTTTCGCCACTGTTCTCATAATTCTGTGCGCACTAAATAATAATAATTTTATCTGCTATTTGATTTATATAAATGGAAAGACTATCATGAATTACAGGTTACTGTTGACATGCCAAGAAAGATTCTTGATTTCTAAATAGCTACGATTCTGAGCTAATACCAATAGAAGCCTTTCAATTATTTAGTTGTGGGAACCTTATGAACAAACCAGATTTCAGAAGAACAGTGACTAAGCCTAGACTGCACTAGTTCTATTTATGTATCGAAGGGAACAATAGTGAGGAACATGTATTATTCATTTGGAATGGAAAGAGATCGTTGCTGCCGGTGTCGAGTGACGTATTGCACTGGATTCCAGTCAATCCAGATGACATCGCCGTCCATTTTAAATGTATATGTACCAGCTATGCTCCACCCGTGTAAACTTTAGGAAAAAGGAAAATGTCGCTAATTTCTGGAATACGAGTAAGGTATTTTTTAACCTGACTGCGCGGCGCAAAGGAGTGGTATTGTGTTTAACAGCCTATGTATATATGTTTGTTATGTTCCTTTGAAGCACTAACACAGACCAAACGCCTCGGCCGATTTTTATGATTCATACGTCAATCGATTTCTCTTAGTCCGGCGAATATCACCTTTGTGTGCAATGATGATGAAGTTAAAGCGATTTAACTTCATCATCATTGCACACAACACTTACACTTTTTTCTTACTTGCGAAAGCGAAAACTTTAGCTATCTTCATCTGTACTCCTACTTATGTTAAAAAAATTCTGATGAATAGACGGTAATGATGCCCGATTCATTCTCTTATAAACATGGAAATAACACTGCCTTTCTACTTTATCGGGATGATTTCTGGTCGTCAACGTTCCCGAAAACTACGGAATCTCCTCATCATCACGATCATTTTTCTCCATGGAAGCATACCTGGGAAGTGTCTGGTTTCCAAAATATTAGGGTCCAAAGTTGAGTAAATAGACTGCGTTTTTCTGCATAAATGCAATGACGCGCGTAGCAGGATTTTTTCCGAAAAATAATTAATATCTTCTATAAAAAAAATAACATAAACACTGGACACTATAAATTTCGCACGATCAAGGAATTTAAAATTAAAAAAAAAAAAAAAAAAAAATCCCGCATTTTTTTGCCATGTTTACTACTTTATCCTGTATAGCTTTTAGATGTACACTTTTTAGATTTTAAGTAACAAAAACCCGACTGCTTAAAAAAGAACCAAATAATGTACATAATAAACAAAACTGAAAAGAAAATGTTTAAAAATTATGTACATTATTTGGTTCTTTTTTAAGCAGTCGGGTTTTTGGATTTTTTAAATTATGTTTTTTTATTTTATACTTTTTTGTTATGAGTATGTACCTAGCTACTAATAGGTACGCTTCAAGAAACATGCTCGACAGTTTACGTCTTGCTGCTGTCTATAAACTTATATGTGAGAATGGTTGTTACGCAACTTTCATTCGATATAGATCCTAAACGGTTAGTCGAATCGAAAAATGTTGAGAAAAACCTAAAAATGATTTTTAAATACCTATTCAACGATATCCCAGTCTACATAGTTTGTCGACTTTATTTATTTTTTCATTTTCACAAAATGGTCCAGTAGTCGCCATATTGGATTTTCACTAACGCCATATCTTTAGTGTGTGTTCTTCAAAAGGGTTAGTCATTGCAGGATTATAAAGGAGATCCCTTAGCCACATTTAGTATAGAGTTCATCATCATTGGTTTAATTAAAATTCTTAAAAACAGGTGTTCATCAGCAATCTACAATTATACTTTATGAAGTCAAAAAGAAAGCACTCAGCAATAAACCACCGATTTCGGTATTGCCGGCAATAAAATAACATAAGAACCAAAGGGCTTAATAAACTAAAATGTAGGTATCATCATTCACATTCGTCATAGGTTCGCGCAGGTAATGTAGCAAGGTGCCATAAATACTAAGAACACTGATCTCAGGGCGTCTTAACTAACTGCCGCTGTCTTATTTATGTGATTGCTTTAAGTTTAGGGTTCACACCGAGAACAGAGTTATACGAGAAGCAAGTGAACTAAAATGGTGTATGGTCGATTACCATGAAATCCCGTTCGTTCCTTTTTTGCAATTTTTTTTATCCAAAGATATTTTAAATCAGTATTTTTCCAATTTGCTCTGAAATCGTAATTTGATATCTGCGATTTGTAAACAATTAACGCACAAAGTAAAGTGCGGCTAAACTCATGTCAGATCCCAGACCAAGATCAAGTGTGATGGGATTGGGTTCATTTTAGGTATGATTAACTGGAATTCGGTAAAATGTATATCCACTTGGTAGGTACCTATTTTGAGTAAATATAGCATGAAATTTTTAATGCGTCGTCTGTTATGAATTTATGATATTATTTTTACCTTTTGCACATTGTAGTATAATCCAATAATACGGATGTATATTATGCCGCGAGCGGGAATTGAATGCGTGACATCCGTGACTATTGGCGATCGTGACTGCGATTCTTCGGGGCACGGAGTCGGTATCCTTATTATAGCTATTGTTTTGGTTCTAAATTTCTCATCCTAAAGGGACTATTATCAAGGTACTTACATACATATAATCACGCTTTTGTCCCTTACGGTGTAGGCAGAGTACCAAGGGCCGATAGAACCACATGGTGCCACCTCTGACCAATTTTGAGGGTATAGTTGCATGTACAAGTTCGGTTAGTAGTACCAAAGACTAGTACTTATAGGTATATATAATTTTAATCAAGGTACTTATATATGATTTTACGTCCTTTAAACCACAGGGAAATCATAGTCTCTTGCGACTTATCTACTGTCGTGTTAAAGTTTAAAATCAGCTTATCTAATATTAGTTCGGTCTTGTTTAAAAATTTTACCTAACTCGTCATCATTATCGTCGTCATCAGTTCAAACTAGACATCCTTGAATACGAAAGTATACATGAGTAATAATCAGTGGTCGGAGTAGGTATATTGAATTAAGGTCATTGACATCAAACGTATATGTTAATATGGATACGCCTCCGAGTTTCCGGATTATTATGATAAAAATAAAATAAAAATACCGAAACTTCGAAATTATTACATGAAACTAGTTAAAAATGTATCAATACTCTCAACGCTATGCTGCTAGTTTTTGGAAACTCCGGTACATTCCGGAAAAAATGCATGTTCATGTTATGATATCATGACGCAAGTATGTAAAATCAATATACCTACTCCGACCACTGGTAATAATATTTGTCTGAACTAATAAGCATTTCAAAATGCGGGTATTTGGGAAGAGTTTATAAATATACACAGTATACAAAAAGTAAAAAAAAATTAAACTTGCATTACAAGAGCGTCTAGTTCTAAACTTAATAAACCAAAGATGCAAGTACATTGCAGTGTAAGATTATAAGGTAAACTATGGAAATACATATCCCTGGTTTCTGCAGTCATTTCATGCAAAAACCTTTACCATGGTTTAGCAAGTGCAGAAGTGTCACCCTTGCATAGGTAAATCGAACAATGGTAAGGTACAAATGTTGTGAACATGCCTAGAATAGTATTTAAATCAAGGCTTTGTTCTAAGATAGGTTGCATGCCGAATAAACGAAACCCAGCAATCACGTATTTAAATGTTCTAAGAGCACCTTAAATTTGTGCAAATATATAATAAGACAAATACAATTTCAAGATTTCTGCCAAGCACAGAAAACAAATTTATAACAACGGCAAAATCAGTCGATGTAGGACCCTGCCTGCAGATTGTGGCTTCTGGGTTCGATTCTCTATAGAAGCAAAAGTTGGTATTAGAAATTACGGGTGTTTCCGAATCCCAAACTTCCGAAGTATTTAGAAGAGTGGATCCACCAACCACTTATAGTTATAAGTGTTTATTGGTAAATAAAACAAAAGAATTAATTTCTAGTCGCAGTTTATTTGACAGCACTTAGCCAGAGCTTTCAGTAGACGTCGCCGCAGCCGCTGCGCATGCGTGTCGATGCGCGCGCGCCGGCCGTACCGTGCGCACTCCACCAAGCTGGCATTGCACGACTCCTGTAACAATGATGAAAAGAATTTTGATCGTTTTTGAAAGCATTACCATTCAAGCTTAACAATTAAAAAGTGTAGGCATTTTTTCTCAGCATAGACGTACTTTTTCTGAGTATTAAATTAAATATTTTCGATATTATTTAAGTATAGCATGCCGGCGTATGAAAATGATTTTTTCATTTTCATAGGTAAATTACGCCCTATATCTTTAAAGAAATTTGGCAGAAATGTGCAAATTAGACACCTAATTATATCCATTCTCAAGTCCCAAGAGCCGAAAATTTTGCGTTTTTTTACATTATATTGACCAAAATTTATAAAGTTGGTTTGCCATAGATACCTTGTAGTGATTAAGTTGCACCTCATTCATGGGCGCTGGCCACCCCATAAAGAATGGTGTTCCAAGACTAGTCAATGGATAATGGTTAAACGCTGTTTGGACCTTCCTGGTCAACATCAAGCTCTTGCTGTAAGCCCCAACTGGACTGAACACCGCTGACCTTACAACGTTTTTCGCAAGTTTCGGAACAGTCAACTCCTTACCACATCTAGATTTGTACTCTTCATAAATATCTTCATCAGTATACTCATCTATGTTACCACTTATAATATTACTATCACCTACCAACTCAATTTCATCCATATCTAAATCTCTTTCTTCTCGTATTCTCACATCATCTCGTTTGATATAATCTCTACTTTTATTACTATGTACTCTATGAGACTTATATTTATATACTCCTTGTAGAAAGTCAAAGAAGAAAACATTTTGAACTAATATTGCCGAGTTGAGTACTGGGTCCCAGCCATATGCTTCGAGACGCTTTACCAACCCTTGCAAATTATGAGCTACTTTTGGTAACACAATCTCATCTACGTCCAAAGGTACAACGTATTCTGATTCTCTAAGATTCCTATACAAACAGTCGTTGTACGTTAGTATGTGATCTCTTCTCCGCTGCCATAGTGTCCTTTCAGCGTTATACTTAATAGGAACATAAAATAATCGGACAAAGCCCTTATTTTCATAATATTGGAGTATCCTTTCACTATTTTTATGTAAGCTATCAATATAAACATCTATCATATCTACACCGAGAATTTTATTGATTTCTATCCATTCACGTATATTTTGTGTTATATCATCTTGAAAATTCATATCTTTGACGCATACGGTAAAGGTCCGGGGATATTCTAGAAGTGTCTGTCTTGGGTTTACGATAAAACCATTGGTCGGGTTGTCGCAAGGCTGGGTGACAACAGAAACCACTGAAGGACCTGTCAAAGGTTCTGTGAGAGGGCAGGAGAGTAAAAGTGGTGTTTCAACTTCTGAAGAAGAGACATCCCATTCATGCCACCAGATTTCCAAAGGTTTTGCAGCTACCACCTCGACGGAGTCCTCATATTTGTGAAGTGGTCTTGTTTGGCAGAACAAAGGCTCTTCTGTTGAAAAGTTGCGACCTGTGAACAATTGTAAAACTGATGTTACTAGTTGGGAAAATAATTCTATAGTTTCGCACACGTATAGTCGGATAGTATAAGGCCAGTACATCACTACGCAATATGAGATTAATGTCAAACTTAATACAAATCTATTATTGCAAATATGTGAACTAGTTACGTGACTATAATTGTCCAGACATGCCAATCAAACCTATATAATTACTTACGTAAAATAATATCAGTTAATTCTAAAGTTATATGAGGATTCATAAATAAAATAAATTTATCTTAAGCTAGCTAAGATAAATTGTAGGCTGTATAGTAATTTACTTAAGTACTATTGGATAACAATAATTCCAACAGTAATTTCAGATAACGGTATGTTAGTGCTGTCATTACAACGGATCTTCAATTGCAATGGTCCGCAGGATAGTTTCTCGGTATGCATCGACCTTTGATTTTGCAGTGAAGTACTTAGGGGCTCTATGAATTATTAAATTATCAACATAGCGAAAAGCAACATGGAGAATATGCAAGTATAAAGGATATCTTTAAATACCAGAGTTTTTACAAAAATCAAAAATTCTGTAAAGTCTGATTCGATCATATACCTACATAGATATAGGTAGTTTTGGCACGAATCTGGTGGTACCTCTCAAGTACAATGTCTATTTTAGCCCATCCTTAGTTTTCTTTAAAACAATTACAATGTTGCATAGACATTAATTAAAAAAAAAACATGAGGATTGTAAAGTAAGGTCAAATTAATACCATTCCAATAACTTGAATCTTTAACTCTCAAATTCCCTATCAAACAAACACTTAACACCTCAAAGAAGGTGTTGTTTCAATCCTCATTCCAAAACAACTTTCACAACACTATCTTTGCCGTACGTTTAAATCTTATGCCAACTTGCCAAGGTATAAAATAGGTTCCTTGGGTTATGTGGTAGGTTTGTAATGCTGTTTATCTGAGGTGGAACACGACACGCACGCCCTATGAAGTGACAAATGAGCTGCCCCTTATCGGGCCGGGTCTTGTCTGCGCTCGGGGCAGACACTTTTGTTCTGTCCAACCTGATATGGTGGAAGTGAATAGCCCTATCGCGATGTTCGCGACTTTACTGAGGTAAGTGTGAAAAAAGGACAAGATAGTAAGCCGTAAGGTTGGAAGGTTAAAAGTGGAGATATGTTTTAAAAATATGCTCCGTGTTTACAATGAATTAGAGGGTAGTTTCAGCTGCAGATAATGTACTTTAGGTAACGTTTTATAACAAAAGGGGTATGTTAAGCGAAAAGCTATGTAAATAGCCCACTAAAAGGAACCTACCCACAAAATTTCAGACTTGAAATCACATGTTTATTTTTCCAGATAGTATGGTGAATTCCTAAACAACTCGGGAAGGTTTACCTTTAGGTTTATCTAAATCCTGTAAATAGGCGGTTTAATAAAGCACTGATTCTAGATAGCGAGGTACAACATATATTTCATCAGGCAGTGTGTTATGCAATACAGATGAAGTAGATTGTGATAATATTAGTAAGTATCCATGTTAAATTATTCTTCAATTATTTAGGCAAAAGTTGCAGTTGAATTTTCGGCGGTTTATTTTTTATGACATATCATATTTTAATTAGATAACCTTAAAAAAAATCTAGTTTCAATTTTTTCCTAGCAGAATGTTACGAACTAGAGACCGTTATAATAAAGGAAGGTCTTTAGTTATAACTCACTTGAATTTAATTATATATACTCGTACTCCGGACAGCAAAACAGACTGATTTTCTTTTTTTCCTGGATTGTGCCCAAAGCACAATATTTACAATACTCATACTCAATTCATACCAAATAACTTTTTTATGACTTCATAATCAAAATATTAAACGATATGCTAAACGTAGCTCCATATATCTCGTGATCCACTTCTGGCTACCTCATTTTGGAAACACACTCGTGAATATGTCATAATATCTGCTTGGCTATTACTTGCATGCCGCATCCTCAGTACGTGTGGAGCTCGGTGTACCAGTGTTGCCAGTCGACGAGCTATCTTAGTATCGGCAGTAATAATTACGACGTAGTTTTATCTGAGCCCAGATTTCGCTGATGTCTTTATTACTGCAGATCGAAAAACAAGTTTATTAAGAAATGTTAGGGCACCAATTTATTTGGCGGACCCGGTGATATAAAACAGTATGCGGCAGTTAGCATCTACTCTTTTAAAATAAGGTGTGAAGTCAATTAGAGAAATAGGAATTTTTTTAAAGCCGTCTCGTAAGAGCTGTCTCTCCACTATGTTACGTTGCTATGGATGCGTTTGATTTCTATCATTAATTCATTGACATCATGGACCAATGAATATGATTGGACAGATTTGTAGCAATCTAACGTACTCGAAGCATTTCACATCTCTGGTGGGGAGGCAGCAATAAGCGTATGAAAAATTGGAAGCATATAATTTGAACCTGCATTTACATAAGATTTACACTGATAGCATCATCCATTTTTTTTAGTTTTGCTTGTTTATCGTGGAAACAAAATATGACAGAGAGTAAACCTTTTCTCTTTGCAGCAAAGGTTGATTAAAACTGCTACATTTTACTAGTTGTTACCTATTTTTTATTATTTTATTCACGAAACTGACAGATTGAAATACTCGACTACATGCACGGGAGCCCGGGGCAAAACGCGTGCTGCAACTTAAGTTAATTGTTGATTAAGTTTCTTATTAAAATAAAACATGCCAGCATCTGATTATTGAGTACGTACGGTTTTTTAAATGTAAATGTTGCTTATAGGTAGCCTCATATCTAGGAAATAAGTTCGTCGACTCCTGTATCTTGTGCTATATGGTGGACGTTTGTATTTTTTTTTATTCACTTAAACATTATAGCGGACACATTACTCGTACTCCTGCCGTGGGATTTTAGGCCATATCCATGAGGTATCAATGCTGATGCGGGCTACGCTAGAGTTCTCTTCGTTCGTCCTTACACGTCGTAAGAGTCAACTAAGGAACTCGGCATTCTCTCATCATCTGTAGTGTATTAAATGTAAGCATATTTATCTTAGGCCGCGTTTCCCATTAAGCAAACAGTGAGCGGCTGACTATTCGCTGGCTGACTCTGAGTGGCGTATCGCTCGCTAACTTAATATCAACTGAGCGGCGAACTAGAGCGTATTAGCCGCAAAGCGCTTGCGAATTATTTTGAGGGAAGGTAAACTCGTGTAGGTAGGTACATTAGCGAACGGAGCGCTCCGTCGTAGTGAAGATGCTGCGCCGCCGCGCCGCTGACTGCATCATTAGCTGCGAATGTGGTGCTCACAGAATGAGTCGGCAAGCAAAACGTCGTAAACTGCGTACATTTCGCGCTGTATGGACACTCCATTTAAAATGTATAGAGAGGCAAATTGTCAGCCGCTCACTGTTCGCTTAATGGGGACGCGGCCTTAAGCATCTATCCACAGTCGACAAAATCTATAAGTACACATACATAAAATAATTTATCCTTAATCACAGCAAAAAAGCCTGATCAATGTAGGGCCTAAACCACTGATCTTAGTAACCTGAAACTTTGAAGGTGTGTTTTTTATATGACGTAGGCATCCGATAAAAAAGGATTTTTGAAATTCCCTACGGAATGAAATTTTACGGGATTTCTGAAATTTTCGCGGACGAAGTCGCGGACTTCCACTAGTTTAACATAAAATAAATTTATACATTAGATAGATATGAGTTCTAGCAGTAGTACATGCTATATTAAGATCATCAATAAAAATTTTATATTTCAAGTTAACGTTAATAATCATAAAACGAACCCCGTGTGCCTTAAGAATAATATAATGATCTAATTATAAAAATATATTAAGTTTTAGAAGGTAAGAGAGATGAAATAAGCAAGTAAGTTTTATATTTTTATTAAGAACCAAGTTACCTGATAGAGAAATAAGTAGTATAATTTATTTACAGGGATTCGTATCAAAATTCTGTAGGTACATCTTATCGACTACCAAGACTACCTCGTTTACCTCTAGCAAAAGCAATACGATAGTAAAATCACAATATTCGCTGATTGCTTGTAAAATTCGTATTACCGAATAAAAATTACAGAAGAATTTGATATTTCAATGCGAATACTGTACAATGTTCGCTGTGGAGCTTTACTTTTACTAGTACGTAAACATTAAACAGCCTACTGAACTATTATACAATATTTTTTTGAATTCAATATCAGGTATCACTTGAAACCGTATTAAAATCTACAACTTATTGTGGGTAATATCCGAATTATATCGTAATAAGATCAGTGTGAAGTACCTACTCAACCTAATAAAAGTTCTCACGGACTTTTCGAACAATAGTAATTCATAACTCATTACAAAGTACGAGTTTGAGCCTACACCTAGATATAGAGGTACAATTATTAAATGTGTTATAATTTTACAGTTCCCTACGTCAATCGAGGAACTCTTATTAGTCACCTGTCATTCGATTCTCTATTTTTGGTATAATCTGTATATTGACGTATATAGAAACATTAGCTGTTGCTCGCGGCTACGCTCGTATTGATGTCACTTATTGCCTGGAAGGGGTATAAAAATAGTTTTCGACCTATCAAATATACGTATAAAATTTCCTAAAAATTGGTCAAGCTGTTTCTGAAGAGTTTGGTAACAAACACCGTGACACGAGAATATTATATATAAAATAGAAAAGGGAATATTAAAAACAAACAAAGGCTAGTATTACATCACAGAATTAATGTTCGATTATACAACGGAGCCTGATGCGTGAAACCTCCTCACTCTTGTACGGTTTTTATCTCTAACCTAGTTTTTGCGAGTGTAAAAACAAAAGTTCATTGCTAGGTATAATGGGTTACTTTAATATGTGCATAACTGAGTTACGATATAGCGTAATTACTCGTTTCATTATGTGTTACTATTCTTAGGTACCCATAGCTAATTGTACATAAAAAAGGTAATTTAACGCTGTGATTGTCGATTATGGTTTAGTGTAGGAGAACACGCGTGAGGCCGTACGTAGAATTGTTTTACTAGATATACTACTCTTATATTTACAAACTAAAGTTCTTGTACTCTTTTGGCTACAAATTGCGTTACTTTACAGTACACAAAGAAATATATACAAAACCAGGTTAATATATAAAATTCCAGTAAATAAAAGTAGATACCTGTGCTAAGGCGTAGCTTCACTAGAATACATCAGCTGCATCTCCATCCGTGCATGTCGTAAGAGTCGATTAACAAGTTTAGATGCGTTCTTTCAGGCGTTTTTTGAACTATAAAATTATCACTGATCTTAAACCTGACCCCGATTTGCTTAACATGGCTGGAGGATCTTCTCCGCTATTCTGGCTACACGATTCTTGGGAAAACAGCCGTGTCTATGTCTGTAATATACCTACGTATGTATGTATTTTTTAAAATTACCTTGAAAAGTGGCCAGTATCCGCACGTACCGCTGCGAGGCTCGATCGTCGTAATACGCAGCGTACAGTGAGACGCGTGTACCGGCGACGCGTTGCCATGACGACGGACCCACGCCAGGGTACCAGCTGCGGTTCTGAGGATGAAAGTATTATAAATATATAAATATTACTTTTACTCTTGATCTGGAAGTATGACCTTCAGGATTTTATCCAGGATTTTTTTACGCGAAGGAGTAAGAGTAACGCACATACTGGTTAATCCTTAATAAGTATTTTTTTAGGATTAATTGAGCCACGTTATACTACTTTAAATATGATTCAATACATACAAAAAAATTTGAGTTATAATCTCAAAATTTTAAAGACACACGTCAGTAAAATTTATTTCTTTTAGAAAATATTAGACAAGAAATACATGTCTTTATAGAAAATTCTCCATCGCACTATAAATAAAATGTTTTATACATAGGCGGACTTAATGCTTAATAACAGTACCTTCCATTCAACAAGCAAGTGCGAGTATTGAACTTGGTGGAGTATTTTATATGAGACTATAAAGTAAGCGCTCGTTTATGTCTTTTGTACCACTACCACTATCACTACCCAGTAGCCAACATAAATGCCTTTATTTGCATTCTGGATATATTACTATTTTATGAATTTCTATATATTTATTATTAATAAAAGATAGTTTACTTGTTTTCACTTAGGCACTTTCATCATCATCATCATCATCATCATTTTTAGCCATGAGAAGTCTACCGCTAAACTTTAACTTAACTTATATTTAATCAATTAATTAAAATATTAATCGACTATCGGGATCTCGACATTTCTAAATCAGGAACTAACCTCAAATTATTTCAAAAACTGATAATTACTGCTTATTACAGACAAATGATATAACAGACCCGTTTGTTACTAAACAGGAACCTCATTTCTAAAATAAATCATTTCTATAATAAGCTTTCATCTAAAACGCGCGATATGCCGATAGAAAATGATCTCAAGGAGCGTATTTTGTAATTTACAAATCGCCTAGCAGCTAGCCTTACTCGTATTTGCGTAATTGCTACAAGATACAAGTGAAACCAACTCGGTAAGAACATGCAAGTAGGCATGTAGTTTTGGCGGATGTCCTGCTATGAAGGAAAGAGATAAAAGAGGGCCCAACAACGTTTATGCACAACTTGAATAACTATAACCAAGAACCTGGAGATCGCTAGACGTACATAACTAATTTTCGATACGAAAAAGATAGTCGTAGTGTGTGTACGCCAAGCCGGATTATGCTGTAACTCTGTTTTGCTTATGAGGAGATAGATTAAACTTTTTCCAATCTATCGACTATACTATCCGATCTCCAACAGAACAGGGCTTGCAATCTTACTATTGCAGTGCTGCTAGTCAGGCGTTTGGCCGAAACGTAGCAGGATAGACCTAGACCACGCTGATCCTTTTCATAAACTAAACACTCATCACTATTTCTAGTATGTTGCAGTTTATGCAGGTGAGGTTAAGGTTATCTCAAACTATAAATTATGTGTAAGCCTGATAATTGCATGTAGGTAAATTTTAATACCAACTTAATTATATTTTCTGGAATAAGAACCTCAATACATATTCACACACACACATTCACACACTTCACAACACATTGACCTAATACCACACTAAGATCCCTAAGGTCTTGGGTCGTGGGTACTAGGCAACGGTATATAAATACATAGATAAGTATATAAACATCCATGACTCGGAAACAAACATCGATATTCATCACATCAATGTTTGCACCTACCGGGATTCGAACCCAGGACCTATGGCGTCGCAGGCAGGGCCACTACCAACTACACCAATCGACCGTCAAAACTACACCAATCGGTACGTAGACGTACCAAGCATAGATCTCAACCATTTTACACGATATAAATTTGCTCCTTGGCTTGGTTAAGCATAGTCTCTGCGAGTTGAATATCTATAAATAAATATGAAATAGGCCCTGAAATTCTTATGGGTTAGAACATCGTCAGATTTATGATCTTCTGTCATATTTTATGGATGTTCCTCCATTGTTGTGTCACATCTAAGATTAATCTTTGCCAATACTGTTTCAAGCTGATTTATGGACTACCATAAAAGTTGCGTATGATTAGATATTAGGTTTTTCCACCCTTTTAAGTGTCTTACTATGGTTTAAGTATAAATCTCCCTTGAAAGGTAATATATATCCTTACCAATTGCAAAAATTACATATTACATAGGCTAAACATTGGTTATTAATTTGGTAACATAATAATATGGCTTATTATTATTATTAACATCGATAGAGAAATTCTTAATCATATAAATTTTATTTCAGAAAATTAAATTGCATATTTGTATTAGTAAAAGTCTTAACCTATGTTAGTAGGTAATTGCGGACATTATGATTATCTATACAGGGTGTTTGTGACAGCCAGGCAAATATTGATACTATGACTTCAGACCAAGATTCTGAGGTGGAAAATAAAATTTTTGCAGGAAAATTCAAAAATTTTATATTTTCAGGAAAAAATATAGTTTAGTTCGTTTAATTAGGCCTTAGATAATGGCTTGAAAATAAAATTTTAACCAAAAGATAATTTTCAGAAAAAAAGTTGTCCTCAAAAAAGTTCAAAAACCTGATCGATCAACCCTAATGGAGAGTCAATAGTGATCCAAAAAACAGCAATATGTCACACAATAACCAATAGGCCCATTTAATTTAGTCATATGATCGCCCGATACAATTGGCGCGGAGAGCAAAGATTACTGATAATCAAATAAAGAATACAGTTCCTGCGAGTAATAACATTATCGTATAAATCAATACAATGGTACTTGTTCAGCATTTCAGTATTTGCCTGGCTGTCACCCACACCCTGTATATTAAATCAATCAAATTGACTATGAGAAATTAAATCAAACTAAGTAACTCAAATAAAAGAAATGAAACAGATTAAATCAATAAATTAAAATAAAATAAAACAAATTAAAAATAGATTATATAAAATTTAATAATTAAATTAAAAATTAATAGATTAAACAATTCGTGATTGCGAGTCTCAGATTTAAGATAGGTTCTCATAGGCTATTTAATAGCATTTTGCAACATAACCTTTTTGTTACATCCTGTATAGACAGTCAGGCAAAGAGTTTGGGCAGAAGAGTGTAAATTACATACCCACACAATAACCCTATCGAGCCCTCGTGGCAACGTGGTAAAGGGTGATCCTACCACCGCTTTCCGGTCACAAATAGGTAAAACAATCTAATAACGAATTAACATTGAGAACCTACATGTCGCTTATTAAGTTAGCGTTTTTAATCACTTCTAGAAAGGTACAAAAACAGTTGACATCGCTTCCCACTCATAAAGGTTACTTAGTTGGCTAATTAGTTACCTTTAAACGAAAGTTTATGTATTAATTTATGTACCTAAGTGCATTTTTTGCTACTTATGGACATAGGAATGTAGCCCATACCTGCTCCCGACTTCCTTTAAAGTTTACAGCTGAAACGGAACCGTTGTAGAAGCACGGTGCTAAGATATATTTACTTTACGGTGATGCAATTTCACCCATTTCACAGTCACAGATATTTATTTGTTTTTAATCTTATAAATAATATTATTTATAAGTGCCCGCCCGTAAGTGGGGAGTTGGCCTCGGTTTAAAGTCCAGGGGCACCCCTCCACCCTAACCGCTCACCAAATGTTGCCCCTTTGTCGCTCCGTGCGTGCGGCCGTTTCAGGGGCCCATGAAATGAGTCTGCGAGTTACTGCCTGCCACCTAGCAATTTTGAGACTTGATTGTAATGGCAGACGTCCGTTAGTCTCCTTCAATAGCTCAGTTACCCAACCCCATCCAATAATCACTCCCATAGCCCATGACCTTATTTTCCATCGTACGACATAGTTCTGCCCTCCAATAGTCTTGCACACGGCGGGGACCATCGCCGGGTGTATCATATTGTGCGGTCGGCGATGGTATCTGCCATGTGTATCCCACACCGTATTAAAGCTCTCTTAAAAGGGCCTCTACATCTTGGCTACGGCCCGATGCACGCCTCTCAAAGGACCGGTACTTTGTAGTCCCGAGAATTTCTCAAGAGCTACAAAATATTAATAATAATATAAAAAATATTATGTTTTTAATCTGTCAAGCTCTTTATTGCGGCGTGCTAAACGTGCTTCAATGGTAAGTAGATATAACAACTGAATACTTGCGATTCAGCTGAGAAATTTATCGGAATTGTCCCCCCAGACTTGTCTAATCACGGCTCTGTAAACTATCTATTTATTTAATAATATTGCTTCAACCCTTGCTTCCACAACCATACAGTTTCGGTTGCGTTTTAGCTGTAAACTTTAAGAGAATCGGGGGGCTGATACCAGTTATTAGCTCGAGTTAGATGCACCGCGCTCAAACACCATAGACGGGTCATTGTTTTTTTACCCCTTTCTATGGAGCCTAGTCGTGCAGAAATAAACTATTGTATGTTATGTGCGTGAATATGACTTGTCTTGCATATGTTTGTAAAAAACTAAAAATAAATTAAAAGCATATTAAGTGCAATACCAATAAATACCAAATTATGAACATGTACGAGTATGTATAGGTAAGTGCTAATTAACTTATGACATCATATTAACTACATATCTGGATGTTCTCTTATACGAGTATTCATCGGCATTTGAAAATTCGAAGAGTATTATAGTATTAAGGGGATATTACCTGTAGAAGACTGAAGGTTAATAGGAGTATCACTATTGTATTCCATTTAAATACAAATTACATTATTAAAAAGATCATTTACCGTGGTAAGAACTAAAACATTGTTCAAGCTAATTATTTCCAAAATTTACATACACACTGCTGTCAAATTTAAAAAATCATCTTTGTACCTTATTTTGAAAGCATTAATACTGGTAAGTTTTCTTAATTCTGTAGAGATAACCCAGTCAGGGGGTAATAGTAGAGCTTCATACGCGATGTTACAGATTGTCGCAGAAATGTATTTATTGCCTCCTATTCAATTTATTGCATTGAAAGTTAAAGAGAAATAAAAATAAGGTGTGCACATTGTATTGAAAACTATTTGGTTTGTGGAGCATGTTCTATAGTTATTTTTCTGAAAGTCGACTGTGCTTTCATTGTATGTATATGGTAGCAACTACTGATATTCTCTACTTTACGTCTCATGACAGAAGAAAGCACACGTAGATACTTAGATCTCACTCTTTGTTTATTTTTAATGTTAATCATTTCAATTTTATATTTATACTTCATCCGCGTGGACTGCAGAAAAAATAAAATGTCGAAATTATCCGGGATAAAAACATTTTCCCGGGATAAAAAGTAGCCTATGTGTCCATCCAGGTGTCAGCTAATTCCATACCAAATTTTGTTAAAATCGCTCCAACCGTTTTTACGTGAAAGATTAACAAGCATCCATCCATCCACACATCTATTCATACTTACAAACTTTCGCGTTTATAATATAAGTAGGATAAGCAATGTCCTTAAACTTATCTCCAGCCATCTTGGTTAACTGGAAGAGAATGCTATGTAGCATAAAGATCGCCTTTGTAACATTTCTACATTTCTATACATGAACGTATTTTTAAATCTTTATCTCAGTTCAGGCAGACGACTACTACTACAAATTAGTCACAACCAATCCACTCCATGATTTTTCCTCTGTGCTAGTTGGTTAAACACTTTTCCATAGAGTCACGTCCAAGAAACACTATGTACCGCTACAAAGGCTTCAAACGGGACCTTTAATACAATTTAGCTGCTCATCGACGCTGGGTCTGGCGCTTTTCTCACTAGGCCACCTTGGCGACGCCACCAGTACATCGGGAAGAATCTGTTACCTAACTCATTGGCTGAGCTAGAGATACAGCCTCCAAATCGGTAAATATCCAGAAAATACTATGTGATAATATTGATGTACTAGGTTTTTTCTAAAAAAACATGAGCTGCTTCTATTTCCGTACATATCGGAAACGACTAAGGAACTCAGGGGTGTTATGCTAGCAACTTGTCAATGGTCTTTTACATCTGGCATGCTGCACGTGGTTGTGGGCAAGCAGCCATATGTAATGTATCTTAGTAGAGTAGATATTTAATTTAAAGTATTTAACTTTAGTAGTCGCTTGCTATAAGACTATTTTCTATGCTTTATTTACACTAATCTTTGGTCGCCTCTGTTGATCCTGGTATATGCAGTGGCGGGAATGAGTTGGCTCGCTATTGCACATACATAAGAATGTTGGTAACTGTAACGGTTACCTAGTGCCCTATTGAGATAAGGTCTTAAATGTCACCGAAGTTTTATTGTGGCCGCGACCTCACGTACCGTCCCGTATTGTTTGACGGATCACTTCGTGTTTTGAAAACTGTTTTGATTCACCTACTTACCCAGTCGCTTTGGACGTGACACGCGTTTTTTGTTACGATTAATTTGTGCGCTCAAAAAATATTTTACACCATCGATGGTGATTGACAGTTGCTGCCTTTTGTTATTTAGTTCCATCAATGCCTGACCTGATGCAAGGTCTTTGGTTCCAACTACTACCCTAGGCCTCGTGATAATTTTGGCAAAAATAATGGCTATTCGCACGTCCATTGTTCGTTCGTGGTCCATCTGGCCAGAGGGCATACGCTCTCTCTCACAAACTTTGAATTTAGGACCTAGTTCAATGAAAATAATTGACGCATAAAATAATAACCTTTTGGCTTAATTGTAATGGGGTTTAAAATACTCGCGATAATCAATGCAAATCCCGGCCATAGATTACACCTGTATATTTAACATCACATTACAGCGTGTGAGTCAAAAGCTCAGTGTTGCCACTTACATTGAATTTAATGTAATCGTGATCGCAAAACACTTTTTGTTTTCGATCCAATGATCGTAAAAAAATAATGGTACCCATAAAGTGTAATAATATCTACTCGAAGGCATAGTACGTGGCATTATTCGACGCGGACGAAATATCACGCCTCTATACATATAATTCAATTCTGTGGCAATATATATAATCAATTTGGAACCTGATTTACCTCTGTCATTACATTACGGGAGAAAAAAGGCGATAAGTGGTGAATAGGAGAATGTGTGCGGGTTCCGCATACTTTGCTAAGTGTAGGATGTCGTACCGTCTTCTTGATACTGAGTTAAGTACCGTCGTTCTTCTAACTAAATAAAGTGATATAAATAATTCTGTATTTATTCTGACAGTAGTTTGTATTTCTAGACTGGTTGGCGAAAACGGGAGACGCCTTATGACGTGCCCGGGGGAAGCATTTATTTTGTTTAAATATTTATATTATTCGTTTAATGTAAGCTGGGCTATTTTTACAAAGTTGTAATATAAAATTATTATTTTTTTATTTTAACTTTATTTAAATTTACTAAGCAACCCTAAAAATATCCATTTTCACACCAGTAAATCTTCATTCGGACTGAATTCTGTATTATTAAGGGAGTTTTTGCTAGATTAAATTTAAATTTGAACCAGAGCCTCATTTTGTTTTTAAATGACGTGATCATTAAGCAACATTAATAATAATATTGTTGGCGTGGGATCACCACTTTATTTTTTACTAGTAAGTTACAGAAAAAATAAAAAGTAGCCTATATGTTAAGGGTAAAAAGTAGCCTATATGTTATCGCGGTTGTCGTAAAAAATTAATTCACGTTTGTCCCCTTCCCGTGGGAATTTCGGGAAATCCGTTCCCATTGACATATATGTGGTAAAAAATAAATAATTCCCGTTGGTCTCCTTCCCGTGGGAATTTCGGGAAATCCGTTAGTGTTTCCTCGCATTAAACATATATGCCCAATTTCATGAGCGGTTTTCGTAAAAACTATGAATTCCCGTTTGTCCCCTTCCCGTGGGAATTTCGGGAAATCCGTTTTTGTCCCCAATGAACATATATGCCCGATTTCAGCTTCATATGTAAGCGGTTTTCGTAAAAACTTGAATTCCCGTTTGTCCCCTTCCCGTGGGAATTTATCCGTTTTTAGTCCTCCCTCGCTGTCCCCAATGAACATATATGCCCGATTTCTTCTAAGCGGTTTTCTAAAAAAATAAATTCCCGTTGGTCGCCTTCCCGTGATATCGGGAAATTCTTATAGCCTATTCTGTATCCAGGTTATTCTAACGGTGAAAGAATTTTTGACAGTAGTTTTTCAAATTTTGTATTTCTAGTAATAAAAACTTATTTTATTTTGGTGTTTATCTTTACTAATTATAATAAACTAAGTTGGATATTACAAAACATCGAAAACGGGAGATATTCAACACTATATGTGTGCAATATTTGTCAAAGGATTGCAAGAGATTGTATGAAATCGTACCCGCCAATAGTGATGTGTGATATATCGGGTATTATCTTATAGAATATGAATGGCGCCTGCCTTGATTTATAGTCAGATTGTTGCCAGCCTAAATATTCAGGGTATATTATTCTTTAATAAAAAATGAAAATAAACCTTAAGAAAATGAAATAAAATGATTATATTTCCTTTGTAGTTTCCTTTTTACCATTGATTATGTACAAAAGAAGCAACAGCCGCAACGAAGCTTAATAAGTAAGTTTACAATTGCAATGATTACAAAGAAATAAAATGCTTTCAATATGAAACAAAACAAATGAAAACGAAATAAAATAACAAAATGAAATAAAATATACAGATCCTCATTAGTAAGACATATTAAGGAATAAGGCAGGGGCTACAAATCCCTCGTGCCTGGCGTATCCTAGGTACCACACGATGGACACGATTGAGCACAGGTACCTAATACGTCGCCCAGTAGGCATGTACAGTAGTATTCAGAGATGGTATTGTTATTATTGTTGATTAAAATGTAACAATAATATATTCTTGCTCGAATATGTCGAGATTGGATACGACCGCGCATGAGCGAAGAATTCATTTATACATAGTCAGGCAAATCTTCAAGTGCATTTTGTCTATAAATCTCTATTGTGTATAATTCTGTAAATATCGCAAGCTTTATTTGATATGTCCCTAACGCCAATAAAATAACTTCCTCTTCAATCTTGGGAATTCTACATCATTAGCTTCTAACCTCACAAAATCAGCTCTTCTTTGATTTAATTTTCACACGTATCTAACTTCAATCTTATTTGTTCTATTCATATCGGCGTATTGGTTGTCTACGATTGGTTGATGGAAATGGTTCAAAATAGCGGCAGTAAATCTGCCTTATTGAAATATTTTTGGCGTCATTCCGACTGAATTCTGTATTATTAAGGGAGTTTTTGCTAGATTAAATTTAAATTTGAACCAGAGCCTCATTTTGTTTTTGAATGACGTGATCATTAAGCAACATTAATAATAATATTGTTGGCGTTAGGATCACCACTTTATTTTTTATATCTAATCTGTTTTTCAAATTGATGGCTAGATTTTTATTGATATAAAATTCAAAATCAGTAATAAAAATCTTATTCATGAGTCACGAGACAATTTTGGTGGAGGTGCTCTTGACTCTTGCACCGTCGGGAATTATCTTTACTATCTTTACAACTTTCGGGATCCTGTAACGAGTTGTGTTTTGACAGTTGTGAAATATATAATAAACTAAGCTCTATAGGAGGCGGTCTGATAGCATATTATGGCATAAAACATCGTTTGTTCACCTCTTAAAATAGCCAAATAAACATAAAAAAACTATAAAGAAATGATATTACGCAACGAGTAAGTGAATAAATGATTAGTTAGTGTAATCAATCTATATGTGTGCAATATTTGTCAAATTTAGGCAATGTTTGCTTAGATTTAAAATATTTTGTAATAACACGCATGTTTTAGAAATTATTCATATTTATTTTAATGAGTCACACACACAATACAAAAAAAAATTACGTTTGCCCGTTTTGCCTCGAAATAATAATAAAAAGTTATTCATTCTTGTACAGTTATTTTTAAGATTTAATACTAGTGGACGTACTACCCGCAAGATTTTGATCCTTTAGGCAATGTTTGCTTAGATTTAAAATATTTTGTAATAACACGATGTTTTAATTATTCATATTTATTTTAATGAGAAAAAAATTATGTTTGTTTTGTCTCGAGCATGTACAGTTTTTATTTAATACAGAAAAAAACAAAATGTCGAAATTATCCCAGATAGAAACATTTTTAGCGTGCACAAACGCACAGACAAAAATTCCAAAAATCATTCTTTTGGGTACAATTGCGTTGATAAAGGTCTTCTATAATATATTTTATCATATATCTTCAATGTACAGACAGCGATCCGTTACCTTTTTATTATATGTATATAGAAGAAGAAGTTAGATTATATGTTTTTATAGATAGGTACCTACTGTCGCAGATTTCATTCAATTTTTTTAAAGCCTTTTCGGTACAGCATTATTCAATATTACATTACAGTATTGGATTGTTATAAACTGCAATTCGTTCTGTACTGTACTCGTAGTTCCCGGGAGCGACAGACTATTAGAAATGTTCGTGTAGAATATTGATTTCCATTTATTTTGCATTCGTGACTCGCGTCAGGAGTAAAATCGTTTTTACGCTATCCGATACGATTCGCTATATGTTCGATCCTACCTATACAGGATGTTTTTTCGTTGCCACCATCTAAATCCGAAGGTAGTACGTCACTCTATATACATAGCAAACGTAAAGTAAGTGATTATGCCAGCAAAAAATGCGGTGGGTTGAAACAATGTAAATTTTTTTTGAAATTACTTGAACGGGCGAAATTTATATATATATTTATATTTTATAGTGTTTATGCTAGTTTTTTCATAGACAGATATTAATTATTTGTCATGAAATATCTTGCTACTCGCGTCAATGTGCATTTATACAGAAAAACGCAGTCTATTTACTCAACTTTGGACCCTAATATTTTGGAAACCAGACACTTTGAAGCATGCCTGGGTGTGATATGTTCTGTACAATATTGCTTATGTTTAATATTTTTTTCTCAGAGCATTTAATCGACGACATTATGATAACATGACATTATGAAAAAAATGTTGCAGGGTTTTCATAACAGTAGTGACTATCTATAGGTTCTTATTTAGCACTAGAAGAAGTGGAAGAAGAATGTTTACTTAGTTTCAGCTCTAAGTAAACATTCTTCCCGGCAACGTGAGAAATAATCAACGCACAATCATATAGTAGGCTGATTAGGTGATTTGCAAAAGCAAACCCAAAGCAATGTAATCGCGAAAATTGTGAGTGTGTAACGCATAATTGTCGCGATCGCATTGCACGTTACGATCTTCTTATGCAGTATTGAAATATACATCCAACTTCTCTACTTGACATCGGGTCGGTACATGTAAAATCATCTTATCATGTTATCGATTACTAAGCAAGACGAAGTCGATGCTCATTGTGCCTTCTATTGGAGATAGTTGATATTGCGATTATGACGATTTATACTGGCATACGGTTGATACTAACACGCCCAAGTTTTATTTATTTTATTTTATTTTATTATTTTCATGAGACACAAACAGTACTATTACACAAATATATTTACAATACATAAGTAGCACATACACCAGCAAAGTGTCTACCAATAAAAACACATAAAAAACATTGAAGCTCCAACCAAACACATCACACTGAATCTATGAAACCCCCACAATCAACATTGATCAAGGGCCGCAATGATTTTACTTTTATAAATATTACATTTTTGTTTTCGATGTACGAAGATAATTAAAAATTGTGTTTCTTGTTATGTTTATGACATCTGATAGTACTGTTAATACAGGAATAAATTGATCGCTATTTTAATATACACTAAACATATGAATTTTTCACAGTTTTCAGAAAATATATTCTTCGCTGAATAGACTATGGGCTTAATGGTACAAATACACTGTTTAATTTGACAGATATTTCATACATTTTGCTGTCAGAAGTCATGTTTAATGGGTGTGTAATTTTACACGAGTTTTAATTGTAGCACTGTTATATTACCTATCTAACCTCGTATTCTCGTGTTTGTTTTTTATTCATTTCTGGTTAACTCATAGGCGACAATCGCCTCAAAAATGATATAGATAGTCCATTAAAATGATATGTCGACAATCTATATCGAACTTTGATACATTTACCATATCCTACTGCCTACGCATCTCCGTTTTGCAGACGATATACATAGTTTTGATGGCTGAATTGCTGCAGGACCTACAAAAAATGCTGTCTAGTCTCAATGCTGCATCGAGGCTTGTGGGACTCGGGATGAACCTGGACAAGACCAAGGTAATGTTCAATCGACACTAGAAGTGTAGCCCTAGAAGTTGTTCAGAAGTATGTATACCTTGGGCAAATATTGCAGTTGCGTAAAGACAACTTCTAGGGAGAAATCACCAGAAGAGTGCAGCTTGGATGGGCAGCGTTTGGGAAGTTGCGTCATATCTTTGAGTCATCTTTGCCACAATGCCTCAAGACCAAGGTGATCGATCAGTGCGTTCTACCAGCCATGACTTACGGAGACGTGGAACCTGACGGTGGGGCTGGCTTACCGATTGCATGTCACTCAGAGAGCTATGGAAAGGTCAATGCTCGGGGTCTCGCTAATGGACAAAGTCCGAAACAAAATTTTCGGCAGAAGACCAAAGTGACAGACATAGTCTCGAAATGTTGCAGACTGAAGTGGCAGTGGGTCGGCCACATCTGTCGTAGAACCGATGGACGGTGGAGTAAACGGGTTCTCGAATGGAGACCGCGCCTCGGCAAGCGTAGCGTTGGGCGCCCTCCGGCCAGATGGACCGATGACTTAAAGAGAACGCCTGGTCGTGACTGGATGGCAAAAACGGGAGATCAAGTCATGTGGCGTACACTGGGGGAGGCCTACGTCCAGCAGTGGACTGCAATAAGCTGACGACGATGACGACTGCCTACCTACATCTGAGATTAATTTTTCAGGATACTTGAGTAATCAAGATTTTCCTATAACTAGTTAACTACATGAAAGGGTATGTATCTGTGGACTGACTGGTATAACAAGGTGAGAACAAGAATTTCAGCTTGTATAGAAAAATCGTATTAATATTACAAAATATGTAAATTTCTAGTCTCCGCGTAAAACAAGCTTGGTTTATGACTATATAAAGACTAATAATCTTCATACAAAGTAGCTTTGGTTTATTTTTGCATTTTATTACAACTTTTTTGTTAGAAAAAATAGTTATAACCTAACCTATCATAAAGTGTGTCATATAATGTGAACCATAACTTTGTAATTGGTCGTGTAGAATATTAATATAATTTTTAAAATAAAATAGCCTCAAGCACTTCTTCTTCACGTTAAACTAACTGTATCAAAATTCAGGTTCATTCGGTTGCGTAGAGTTTTCTTTAAAATAGTTTTTCTCAAGGTCCAAGAAGAAAAGCTTCATTTTAGTTTAGTTTGAGGACAGTTTCTCTTTCAAGCAGCGTCAGTTCTTCGTGTTACTTGTAGGTACATACATTATGTGAAGTGGAGCAATGTGATTACAAAGTGTAAAGTCACTTTACACTTTACTAAAGTGTCTGGAACTAATGTACCTATAATATGTGAAGTGAAAATGCCAGAAAAATGACTAGATCTGTAGGGTAAGCATGAACCTTTTTACGCGTCGTAATGCTTCTTCTTGTAGAGGAACTCCATTACTGGAGGTCTTTACTAAATACAGACTTGTCCACTCGGAACAGCTCCTCCACATTAGCTGTTCTCGTCCACTCACTAATGCTAGCGTCTCGCAAACAAAATCTATAGTGATATGACAGTTGGACGATAGCGTTACGGACTATCGAGAGGTTCGTGCTTGCCTTACTGATACCTTAGGCAAACTAATATTTGCTCGACACGTTTGCTCCAATAGGAAGCCCCATGTAATAAATTCTAAATGTTCTAAAGGTGGGAGTGTTGCGACAGTGAACGTCGAGCCAAACGATGTTACATTGTCTAAGTACCCTAGTCGCGTTATGGAGAAGCGTCTGTAAATATCTGCTTATACCAATTGTCTAACTTCACTCACGCAAATCTTTTCTTTTGGTTTAGGTAAAATTTTAACTTTAGCAAACTTTTATAATACGAGTGCATGGTACAAATATTGAAGTCAATGGAATGTTTTTTAGAGAGCCGGCCGAGACATATAATAAATTAAAATTGGTACTAATAAATCTGCTAACAAACATTGAATTAATCTAATGTTATAATGAAACCACTGTGGGAAAGTATTGTGTGAAAATAAAAAAAGCATATTAGGAGCCTATTCTAGTAAAAAGGATTTTATTATATCCAGTAAATCCTGTTAGCGATTTTTATATGTTGTTGATTGGATATTATATTTTGATGTTACTACCACTTTTATGTTATTTCAGTTCGTTGACTTTGAAACTCTATTTTAATTTGTTCTATATAGTATTATAGCGTAGTAAAATTTTATTATTATGTGTATAGATGATTGATCTACTAGTTAATGTATTTTATACTTTAGAGGGGACAAGATTGAGTTATTGCATGTTATGTACTTATATAGTACAGTAGGCACACCATGCATGTGTGTGTAAGGTAGAGCGCCGGTGGTCACTCATGTTTATAGGTAGAAAGTGAAGATTAGGAGAAGGATTTTCACTTTTTATAAAAGAAACTAGCTGTTGCCCGCGACTCCGTCCGCGTGGACTGCAGAAAAAAACAAAATGTCAAAATTATCCGGGATAAAAAAATTTCCCGGGAAACAAAGTAGCCTATGTGTTAATCCTAAGTTAGGATAAAAATTGTACTGTTCTGAGAACATATTAAATACCGTAGTGTTGCCTTAGTAAATAAATAAATAAAATTAAAAAAATCTAGGTTGTCAGCTAACTCCATACTAAACTTAAAATTGCTTCAGCCATTTAGACGTGAAGAGAAGTAACAAACATACACACTCACAAACTTTCGCCTCTATAATATAAGTGTGATAATACGACTCCACCATTGGACATATATCCACTAGTGCCTAACCAATGTATAATAGGAACATGAATTCAACATTAAATATATTCTACGCAAATGGAGTAGGTAGCAAGTTTTACATCAAGTTCGGATGTGCATTATTTTTCAAAAATACCACATTATATAATGTTTTATTGTTGTATTAGGTCTAGTATCAAACAGGTTTACTATGCTACACATGACTGTGGGATCTCCTTTATGATCCTGCAGTTTTTGCTACCTTATTTCGGGAACACAGCCGCTATTATATATACATACATATATATATATATATATATATGTATGTATATACCATAGAGATGTCGTTTTTACAACGTAAGCTTTTATAAATAAGGGATGTAATGATTGTGTTCTTAGTTATATAAATCTGAAATCCCCCCTTTTAATATGATGTCGTCTAAGAAAGAACAAGCAAACGTTCATCCTAGACTTTGATGCTACTAGGCTTTGATAATAAAATGCACGTTAAAACTGAAAGCATTGGTTTTATTGTTTTAGTATTTCCTAACGCATGGGTAGGTAATGCTTTCTCCTCAGACTACGAGATGCAATGTTTATAAAAGCTTATAATTACAGTAGCTAATACACTAGCGGCAGCCTGAGACGTCGTCTGTTAGAACTTTATAGTCTACTAGTGGACGTTCGCAACTCCGTACGTGTGACTGCAGAAAAAAAAATGTCGAAATTTTCCGGGAAAAACCCGTGGTAGTTTTGGCGTGACAGCCGGACTTCAAGAAGAAGTCATTTTCTCATTTATAATGTTAGTAAGCATGGAAGTGGTGCGTGGTGCCGGCAAAGTAGAGTTTGTACCACCCCATGCCCGTGGGTATCGTACGTGGCGATTAAGAATTTCCAGGAGGTTGGCAGCAGCGCCTCCCGTGCTGACAACATAGTCCGAAATTACACTGCGGTCACCAACGCGCCTGCCCAGCATGGTGACTATTGGCAAAACCCCCTGTGGCAGTAGCCTTGTGACGTGCCCTAGGGGATGCCTTCGTCCAGCAGTGGACTGCAATAGGCTGAAGACGAAGGCTGGAAGTATCATCAAACTCCGTTTGGTCGCGTGAAAGACTAACGCATGTCTGTCACGATAAAACTTTCACTTTCAGACAAACTTATACATTTATGTTATTAGTACGTACGTTTTTAATGCCCGCAGGCAGAAGGGTTGACGCAGCATTTGGTAGTTCTAAGGGGTGTTCTGTAGTGTGCCGATGAAATATGTTTTCATAGAAAAATATATTAATAACGACTTTTTAAAACCCTTCATGGCGACACCATCTAAAGTGTCGCTGATAAATCTGAATACTTGATTTTGATAGGTATACAAGGTGCAACAAAGGATGAACAAACGTGTGATTTCAAGCCTCAAATTTGTGGATAAGTTATCTATTGTGTGAATTACGCATAAAATACTTATTGTTACACTCTTTATAAGAGACTTAAGAGTGGTTGCCTGGGTCTGAGTTAAAGTACATTTTGAAGAATTCCATGTAAACATTTAATTAACAAACTGTAAGTAGTAACATTACGTTCTACTTACAGTTACAGTCTAGTACGTTAGACGTAGAAACATAAGGTATTCACACGTAGAGTAGAAGTTGAAAAAAACAGACACATGAATAATTCATGAGTTCCTTTAAGAACATTTTGTATATGTTGTCTTGAGTTCATTAAGTCACTAGTTAATCTTATTCAAGACGAACAGAGAAGTGCTAGACGGTAATAACCAGAGGCAGTTCGTTAGTCCGTTGTCTACTGATAATTACAGGAGGCGCTATGAGCTAACGTCCATTATTTCATTCTATTGAAAACAGCTTTTTAAATGCTTTTATGTATTGTCTATAATATTGTATACTAGCACGGTATGCAGAGGTCGTGGGTTCGATTCCCATTCGGATGAAGAATTTTTTCCATTTCTTTATTAATAATTTTATAATATTGTCTATAAGTACATCTACTAAACCAATGAGTTTTTACAATGAGATCTTTACATATAATATGGATTTGTAAAGCTTATATATTTGGATAAAGCAGGTTTGAAGAGATTGTGTTTATATCTTCTTACTCTTTTTTTTTATATAAGGCAAGCTATATTATTGAACTAATTATAATTTAGGGGTAAATTAAGCTGTTTCTATAAAAAAAATTGAAAGGTTGTGGATATAAACGATAACGTCCCCTCCACTATGTGGGTAGCTTTTGAGGTTTAATTCTGGTTTCTACAGGTATAAGTAGGACTACTTGCATGCACATAGATGCGTAAAAAAACTTTGGACTAACTATATGCGGTATGTCCGGAAAAGCTGGTAGACTATCGCAGGTGACCGGCGAGGGTCGGTCCATCTCCGCCTGCTTGCCCTCCGAGTACGCCACTATGGTCCTCATGGTGGACGCCTCCATCACCCCCCGACCGCCCCATCTCACTCCCGCGTGCCACTGGCTGACACAAGCTATCCAACTCACGCAGAATACTGTCACTCCCGCCAGCAGGAACTTAGTCACACGCACAAACTTCCTGGCATTACACGGCATTCTGAACAGCCTAGCTCGCAACCTGCGCCCGCGCACGCCGCCTGTTACACCATTCTAGCGCGCGCATGCGCATCGCCCGGCCTACCATCGCGGACTGCCGAGAAACAGCTGATACGCTATCAACAAAGCTCCCCCGGCTAATCGTTCTAAGCGCTGGAAATCGGGTTTCTATTCCAGTTTTTGCGCAGCTACCAGGGACAGCGTGAACGCACTTCTAAACGACTTGTTCTCTGTAAAAACGGCTGATTGTGGCAATCTCACACGGAACAAGATATTTTATGACTCGTCTGGTGGACCCGTTTGCCATTAGTTTAATTGCATATGATGGATTGTAAAGGACGCCTAACGTATGCAAGGTGCCCCTTAAGGAGTATGCAGTGTAGTTTCCTCGGATGTCGCTCGTGTAATTGCGCGGTCACATCGGCTGCAGGTTATGATTAGGAAATTGTTATTGGCCGACGTGCAATTTTGCTGTTGCAATTGATCCTTCTATCTGTAACTTGTTCTGGGCAATCGTTTAACTTGAACTAAATATGGCGAGATAATGATGCTGTAGATCAAGAATCTGTACGTCTACAAGTTTATTTCCAGTTTCAATGTTTGTACCTAGATTCTAGATTATGTTCATTTTATGATTATTTCAATTAATGCATTTTTAAAAAGATTTGAATTGATTTCGGGTCCACAAAAAGAACGGCCTTGCTTATTAATAAGTACTCATTTCTTTATTCACACGCTTCACAACACATTGACCTAGAAAGATCCATGACTGGGAACAAACATCAATATGTATCATAAAATGTTTATACCTACCAGGATTCGAACCCAGGACGTATGTCGTAAGCAGGGTCACTACAAACTACACTACTACTACTACTACTAACTTACTTTCGTTACACATTACCTGCTGAATAAATTAAACTGTTCATTACGCTGTTTAGGACATGCATTTACGTAACGCGCCTAATCATTTGCACTTGTAAGTACATTTCATTATTCCAACAGTGCTGATGCGGGACTTTACTAGAATACCTAGACCAGCTGCATCTCCTTTCGTGCATAACTTGAGAGTTGACTAAGAAACTCGGGCATTCTCTCAGACGATAACCTAATAATTTACGAGTATCACCATGTTCGACGTGGTTGGAACGTATGGGATCTCGCAGTTGTAAAAAGATAGATACCCATTTTTTCAAAACTCCTTAAAACTTTCCAGCTTTCCAAATGACTGGATTAACATTATATTACTCGTATATGCCTTTTGCACCAATAAATTGCTTTCCGTCTGCACCTCAGACATGATATACCTATAGTTGTATTTCATACAAAAATTTTACGAGTATAATTTGGTTTACATGAGGCATACTTATAACTTTTATTACCCTCTCCTGTGCCTATAATTTCCAAACGATAAAGAACATCCGACAGAAATGACAAATAGACAGCAATTTGAGTTCAACTGCTTTGCAGTAATTAACCTCGGCAGCAAATGAAACTTTACTAAAAGTAAATTCTTATCTTCGGCTGTATATTTGAGCTTACTCATTCCAGGACACAACTAAAGGGTGAGCATGAACCTTTTTACACGCCGTAATGCTATCGACTCTCAAGCAAAGTTAGATATAGAGATATGGATATGGCAGTGTGATGATAGCGTTACGGACTATCGAGAGTTCGTGCTTGCCCCACTGTGCTACTTAACCTAAAGTCCTCCTGAGACCGTCAATGTAGCGTTTTAAGTGCAGAATGAACCAATCACTGGTTAAAATTAGACTGAATTCAGGTATGGTACTCGTAAGACTATTTTCTATGAATAAACGTTTTTAGGTCTTCTTTATCTTTTTTCGTACGTCCCACGTTTTGATACAAACATACACCATTTAAAACTCTATAAAGTAGCTTGCCCATATAACGATAATATAAAAGCAACAGTTATTATGTCAAATAACTACACTAAATGCAGATTGTACGGATCATGAAGCAATCATAAAGTGGATGTGGCATAACTAATCTACAATGTATACATATATTATAATCATATACCTAACTACCACATAAGCTATGGAGTGCCAGTATTGCTTTGTTGTATTTTGGTCAGCGCAAGCTAAATTATCATTTATTTTCTACTGATTTAGTGAGACAGTGACACTGCCATTAGGTTGCCTATTCATATATGTGTCTAAAGTTCATATGATGTAAAACGCGATTTTCTATCGGCATGTGAAATGGTTTGTTATGAATGACTGACGGATCAACGCACAGCCCAAACCTCAGTTCTCAGATAAAACTTGGAGAGCGTGTTCTTTGGATGACGCCGGATTCCTCTAAGAAAAACAACGGGTACAGGAAATGATAGAAATTCTAAAATGTATGCAGCCGATGTATGGGCTAGTTTAAATATATTACAAATCATGTCGACGTCGTTAAGGTAGGGTAGACTTATTCTATGAGGACAAAGTTAGCCAGTGATCATTTCATACTGCGTGCGTAGTCTTCATATGCGGTTGCAGGGCTACATCGGTATTGCATCTCCCCTTTGCCCTTCCTTAATGGCACGGATCGACGAAGTCTACAAGACTGAGTACAGTAAATTGCTCGAGACAATTTAATAAACACATCAACTCCTAAACGCTTTTTCAATAGCCTAAGATTACATCTGCAAGTATTAATTTGATATGTCGCGGGTTTGTTAATGCCGCAGCTCAGTTTATGAGAAGTAACTCAAATTTATAAAACTCTAGGGGCAAACAGTACAAGAAAGCTCGCGTGGTCTACCTGGTTAAACTTAAAAGCTCTAAAAAATATTTTAAAAATCAAAAATGTCAACGAATGCAGGTATGTAGGATATTTATGTGCACAGAAGTACCCTCCTACAGAAGGTGACTTTTGCATATAATTGGTCTTCATAATTGTATAATAAATTTAAAAATATATGCCATAATATAATAGGTTATTATATAGGTAAATATTGTAGTAGATTTACTAGTTCTACATGTTTTTCAAGTGTAAGTAGCTCAGAATTCCAGGCCCTGGTAGAGTAAATGCTTTAATGAGACCTGTCTCAAAAGTTTCTTCACTGCTAGTCTACTCTGCACGCTACTGTTCCCAGTAATTGCAGCCGTACGTCCATATTTATGTGAATTTTTATTTCTCGTATATATACAATTAATGGCAAATTAATGGTCTGCTGATATATTTATCTAGGCTATCGTTAAATAAGTAATATTTATTATGTCGGCATAAAATTACTTTAAAGTTGACAAGGAATGAGGTTGTGTCTTTAATAATAATTTGTTTATATACCAGTTTAAGCACTCGTGCAATGTTGCTGAATTTTTTTCGTATTGATAATAACATATTTAACAGCAAAATATCTTAGGGTATAATTTTTTAATAACTATTGAGGTTTTATACCCTCACTGCAGTCAGTTCAATTTAAATGTTTTTTTTTCAGCCAATCAAATTAATTCTATTCTGTTACTTATCTTTCTGAAAGGCAAGCTATTAAGTGAGTCTACTACCGCTGAAAGGAACAAATATATCCCACAGGAAATTGTATGCCGAGTCATACTAAATGTTATATTTTGATATAAATATCCGCAATTACCAGTTTTATCTAGGGAGTAGTAAATATCTAACCAATATTTTTTATACCAGTTTATGATTGCAGAGTTTTATGGTAGCAATCATAGTATAAGAATATTGGTATATCTTCATTATGATTGTTAACAGTCCGTTGGTCGAGTATAGTCAATACCATTGTAAAACATCGAATTTGAATTGATTGACCATGTTACACATATAGTATAACTAGCGGCCACTTCCATCCGCATGGACTACAGAAAAGGCTAAGTTTTCCGAGGATTTTTATCCAGGGATAAATAGAAGCTTCATTTTAAATTGGTTCAGTAGTTTTGGCGTGAACGCAGACAGAGTTTCTTTTAACTATATTTTACTTGGACCAGCTAATAGTATTGTAATATTATTTGTAGTATACTATAACAAATTTGTAAAGTGTATATTATCCTCCTTCAGCGAGGGTAGGCCTTCCTTTTATCTGTAGTTGGAGCATGGAGTGAAATGAAGCATAAAATTATTTCCTGTCGAGTGATTGGAAACAAGCTCTTTCCCAGGGACGACTTTTGGCTTTGTGGTTTATAAGGAAATTAGTAACCAAGGAGCTTACTTACTGCAATTTATTTATTTATCAATCTATTTCACATGATTATATTCTCATACTCAAAATAATGACATTTATATACAAGACGCATAACCTTAGAATAATGATTTCGCTCAGAGCGGAGCGAAGACCTATCCTTAATCTAAGCGCATAACCATATACATACATAAGCTTTGTTTCAGTCGGCACATCCGACTCATCTTACTCACACAACTCATCTTATTTTGATGAAATTCTCTGCAAACAGATTGCAGTAAATAAAGCTGCCAAGGGACTAACAATAAGTGAAGTGAATTCTATGAAACATAATGAATATTGAAGCAATACTACATAGCTTTTTTTCTGTCCCTTAAGAAATAATATTGAGAAACGTCACGATAGCAAAACCAAGAGGACGCAATAAAACTGAAACGAGCTTACGATCTAAGACGCAATAAGAACTGAAACGAGCTTACGATCTACTTCTAACTAGAATAATAAGACATAGGCATAAAGCTAGTTTTATAAACCAAAACTATTCTAATAGCATCAAAAATGCTAGAACATTTAGACTTAAAGCCAGGCTTTATTAAATCTAAACTCGATTCCAATTTAAGGTAGGGTATCCAATCTCAGATACAGATTTATACATCTAGTATCACTAAGTCCTAATTAGCGCATACAATCACACAAACTGGAAAATTGTAACTTCTAACTAGCAAAGTAAAGAATAGAGAAGAAAAGACATAGGCATATAATGCGATCTGGAAAAATATGACTTTGCTCATTTATATGCATATTTTGCATTTGTTACCTGTAGGTTTTTTGTTTTAAGAATTGAATATGGTAAGCTTGTGTAGTTTTATGTTTTTTTTCAAATATAATAAAGATGTATTTATTTTGTAGTAGCTGTGCTAGAAGCAATAAGCCTTTTGAATATTTACTTAATAAATTTTTTCAACTCCATTGTATTTTATCACTTATAGTCAGCAAACGAAGATCGATAGTTTGCTCAGTTTTCACAATGAATTTAATTGTGCATCGCGGTAATATCTATGTGACCTGTCTTTTCGTATAAGCCTAGACTTAGAAGTGTCGTTTGCGAAGCTCACCATAGAAATGCAGGCTTTATCGTAGCACGCGAATCTAGTTCGTTAGGAGGCGCATGCGCAGCATTAGTAGGGGTGGGAATTGCGACGCTGACTGCTATATTATTTTGGTATTTTTAACGAAAGTTTTGATGGATGTTTAGAAGATACATTATTTATTATCTAATTGTTACCTAATCCAATGGTATCCAATCTCGAATACAGATCGCAGAATAATAAAGTTTCATACATCTAGTATAGCGTCTCACAAGTTAGATATAGGATATATACTTACCACGGCTTCCTTGTTGTTCTTGAACTTTCATCTTCAGCCTATTGCAGTCCACTGCTGGACGCAGGCCTGCCCCAGGGCACGCCACAAGGCTGCCATAGGGGGCTTTTGCCCATAGTCATCACGCTGGGCAGGCGCGTTGATGACCGCAGTCTGATTTTTGGACTTTGTTGTCATTACGGGAGGCGCTGCAGCCCCATCTCGGGAACCATTCATCGTTTCGTATGATACCCACAGGCAGGCACGGACGGTACAAGCTCTACTCTGCCGACGGCCCCCTGTTTTAGATAAAATTGTAAAGAAATTCACTACATACATACATATAATCACGCCTTTAACCCTTACGGGGTAGGCAGAGCACCAAGGGCCGATAGAACCATATGGTGCCACTTCTGACTAATTTTGAGGGTATAGTTGAGATGTACAAGTTCGGTTAGTAGTGACAGGTGGTCAGCCCATTGCCTACAAAACACCAAGACCTTCATGCCAGTCTACTGACATGTACAGTATGTCCGAGAAGAGAAGCAGCTGTAGTATTATACGTTTTTTTTCACTCCCAGAGCAGTATATAAGAAATGCACTTATCCTACAAAATGGCTAGAGTATATAAAAGAAGAGTGCACGATTCACTTCATTGATTTCTAAATGCTTAGCGATATATAAGAACCATGGGAATTGGGTCTATCCCATAGATACACTGTCTGTTTGCGCTCAGTAATTTCAATACATTATGGCGTGTGGAATATTAGCACAGGTATAATAAAGTAATAAGTTATTAGCCAAACTGGCTCTAATATTAGAAAATGCATTTAGTGCATCCCTATTAGCGAGTATTGACCCCGCTATCCGCGCTAGAGACTAATACCATAGTAAAAACATTGACGCAGTTTACCTTCCTAAATAAATAAAAAGCACAGCAAAAGTGTGCTAAACTGTCATATTTCCCGGCGCAGCTTTTCCAATGTATGCGATACAAGTATGCACACTTGAAATCATGATACATACATAGTTAAACTAAAATTTTAGACACTTACACGAAACTAAATCCAAGCCACAACGAAAATCAAACCTTGCTGTTTTCCCGGCTAAACTATTTGCCACACTCCAGACTGCAGCCTCCTTACGCACCTATAAGCCATCAACGTTTACAAGTAATCGAAATCAAGAGGAAGCAATAGAACTTTACGCACATTCGCTTCACTAGATGACAAAGGCAAAATATTAAAATGTATGAGAATACATTTAGAGAATAGGTACTACTAATCTGATTTTACTATGCCCTTGGCGTTGTTTCAGTTCCACACGCCTTTAGCCGACCCTTTGAGGAGTCGCATTTGAATAACTATTCGTTTAGCTTCGAGCTTATATCGGATCTGAGTTTGCAGTGAATTTAAGCAAAGGTTTAGTTGTGGCTAGATTTAGTTGTGGGGTTTATGGGCACTTTAGAAGCACAATATGAGCTTTGAGGTAAATATAATACTTGTAATCCTCTTATGAATATCAAAATCGCCGTACCTTAACTCAACATAGGTATTGACATACTAGGTAAATAATGTGAAAGGTTGTGAGATTGGATCTCAGATTGGATGCTCATTACTTTATGACAGTTTCTTAGGTTGTTTGTCTCTATTGTGTAGTCAATGGCTATAGTTCAAGTGAGCGAAGACGCGAGCGTCAGCTACAACATAATAGAAATATGATAGTACAGTAGTGACCCCGCAAGTCTTGCGAACATTAACAACGGCAAGACCGTACTTTTCTAGAAGCAACTCATTACGTATTTGTCATACACCAAATTCCCATACCCCGTTACCATGCCCTTCACGAGTCTTTTTATAAATACTTCCTCATAGCAGTACATTATAAGACATTACAGTTAGTTCTCGAGAACGCATAGTTGGTGGGAAGGATACAATTTGTCCACTAATAGTAGCGAAACGCTATGATGGCCACAACGGCGCTAGTATCTCTGTAATTTGAATAAAACTTCATACATTTTCTTTTAGTTCTGTACTTCGCCAGCCATTTTAGCTTGACGCTGCACTAATGCAGGAAGCAGAGGTGTGGAGGTGGTAGGTAGAGTGCATGCTTGGGCAAGCCTCGCGATAACTAGGTTAATAGACAACACAAGTATCGAACACGCATAAAATAAGCAAACTATAGTCGTTTATCTGTTGCAGTTGGGTCACAATACTGTACAATATTGGTCTCGTGTCAATTTATGACTATTTTACGACAGAACTAGCTGTATTCATGTAGATTTGCAAACAAGTTTATTTTTATGTCGGAATTAATGTATTATTGTTTAGCATTAAATTACCATCTCGGGTAATTACATAGGTATAAGTGTGGACTAAGATTTAATAATACCTTATTGCGTATACGGATAATTGAAATGAATGTACGTACCCCGAACAGACTGGGTATAAATAAATTGATTTCTGCGCATACACCAGTCTCGCAATTATAAAAGTGATATATGACGTAGATACTTGTAAAATAATAATTATGAAAACTAACCTGAGCTTTGTTCCGGGAATTATGCTGGATAATGCGATGACTTCACAGTTTCGCGTTATACCTGCGGCATGTACAAATGAGTGGCGCGTGCTTCGCGCGGCGTGGGCTAATGCGTGAGTCGTTACTTATGTCCGTGGAGAACATTTTACCTAATTTACCTCATTAAATATCTACAGGAAATTAAGCTTTAGCAAAATTGTAATTTAAGATTCGTGTTTATGTAGTAGCTACGCTTAGTACCGACTTTGTTAGCGCACTTTTTCTTTTTCAGGCTGTAGAGCAGGTAGTTTTATTGTATAGAAGTCCATGTTGTGTATGATGGAGGCTGTCAATGGACATTTAAAATCTTATATTCGATAAACGATAAAACGCAAAGTTTTGCTGTAAATGTACGATGTTTATTCTCACGCACCACTTTACGATAAAAACTTGATGGATGCCTAAGTTTTTTTAAATTCACGCCAAGTCTTAGTATGAAATATAAAATTAGTTATGTATCTGTGATTATCTATATTATTCTCGTTTTTTATTTACTAGAAGTAGAAACACAAAATTGAAATTATGAACCATGAAGAGCCAAGGGATATTAGGCCGCTGATCGAAAAGACATTGCGGTGAGCTTTCAAAAAAACTACCACTATAATTTTGACTTTAACAATGATACAGGAATAATTTATTTGCACGCGATTCAGAAATAAATGGCTCCTTAAATAGTATTCGAGTTCGTATAGAAAATGCCCTGTGGTCAGTATAAATTGAATTCACAATGTTGGGTAGTGCAATGCTTTATTGTGGCACTGTGTTTGAGCGAATTTTTACTTTATGCTACGCTTTTATGATACTTGGTATGGGATTAAATAGTGTGGGTCTGAGTGCAGAAAGAGGTCGTTACTGTGATGTGTGGGGGCACATCGCTGGAGGTTTTAGCATTCGTTCGAATCGAGCTAATGTATCGCTACCTTTAAATAAAATCCTTTTGACTATAGATGGCTGATTTGCCAAAGGTAGTCTGCAACAGTATTTTAAATGCCTTTTTGTGATTTCAATTTTTTTATTGATAAATAAATATGGAATAATATGGCTTTTATTTTAAATGCAACGAATGCCAAGTACATACAAAAGTCTTCCGTATAAATAGATAAGTGTTTGAATTACAAAAAATCTTTTAACCATATCTTATGATATTTGTTTATGTAATACTTTGATACATATCTACTTTTTTTAAACCATTAGATAGTATATAATATGTCAGAGTCATAATAAGTAAGAGAGTAAATAGTCAGTCATAAATTATATTTACCAAATTGAAATCACTTTAACACACGTATCGATATGTAAAAGATCAACTACTTACATCGCAAGTTGTGTGAAGTGTGTCTATACTTGTAAATGAGAATTTCCCCACCATTATCGTAATATTATATTGTTCACTATAAAACTGTCACAGACAACAGCTACCGAAGAATACGAGAATGTGAACTAGGTATGTGAGCTTAACTGTGATATTTTGCAAAGATATTAAATGGTATTATATCTTTTAGGAATCTAGCCTTTATTTCATGAACAAAAGAGAATAATAAAAGTTTAATAACGCAGCTATTGGCGTTAAAGTTCTAAAGAGTAACTAGAGTCTAGGTGTGACAAGCTTTGTCTGATACGTAAGTAAGTAAGCTTTACATAACTAAAATCGTTAAAGATCTCTGAGTAAAGTAGACTTTATCTCTTAAGCCATACAGTAATATAAATAACGATGAACGTGACTACTAACGTGAAGGTACAATAAAAGCTAACATACAAGTGGAGTTCTGTATATTTTCTTTTTCATTGTCTGGCATAGTTACAGTTTAAAATTGTATGTTTTTCTGCGCGTGTATACCAATTATTATGTGTGAACTGCGAATTGTTGGAGCATCGCTTAACCAAGTATGTGGAATGAAGGTAGTATTGCAATTGGTTAAGTTACAATTTACAAACTAAATAGGTACCTACCTATCTACGCTCTACTTAGTATCGTGTATAAGTGCCTAGCTACTTTTAGTATTTTCCAAATCGTAGAGTTAGTTGGGGGTTGCCTACTCTTGGTTGTGTTATAATGGACGCTTTTGACATTGACATCATGGAGAAACGAAAGCGATACTCTATAGGTACACTGATTCTTGTAGCAGAAGAGAAAAGATTTCACAATATCCTCACCCGATTGTGCGTTCAAAAATTCACTTAAGAAAATTTACCTTTCAATAACTATTTTGTATTGACAAAACAATTTTTCATCTTGTCAAACCCATAATACTAAGGCAAATACTTCTTAAACAAACTGCAGTATCACCTAAATAAAGTGAGCGAGGCATGCATGTTTACAAGAAACAGCTTTTAAAATGGTGTACCAACTCAAGTGTGCGTAGGTGGCACAATAATTTCGTAAATGTCAACCAATAAAACGTAAGAAATCCGAAATATTTATTGTATTGTAAGGAGTAAGCCACGAATTTATTAAGGCTTATTGTTATTAATTTGCATATTGTAAAGTCTAATTTATGGTGAACTTAGTTCTTAAGAAGGATATGTCAGGATTGGGCTGCATTCCAGAAATAGTGGACTCTAGAAATTTTGCTCAGATATTTTATTTTAGACAAGTATAAGCACTAAGGCCAAAAGTAGCTAGGCTATCTGTGAGTTGAAAAACGTCAAAAATACTATAGTTTCACCATAGAGGAATAAGATGTCATAGAGTGCTAATGTCATACTAACTGTTTTGATGCACCATTAGACTTTTCGGTGCCGCACAATTCCAGTCCTTGACAATTAGATTTTATTAGAGTAATGTATAGTAATGTACTACATTAATAATGTATAGTAGTGCAATCTAAGTGTCAGGGACTGGAATTGTGTGGCACCGAAAAGTCTAATGGTGCATCGAAACTGTTAGTATGACATTAGCACTCTATGTCTACATCTTATTCCTCTATGGTTTCACAGACATTTGTAACTTATAGCAAGCTTAATAGTAAATGAACAATTTGGTTTCAGTTCAATCTACTATTTAACAAAAGCTCTTATGTTAATTAGAGGTATGTTCATTTCGGTATAAAAATGCTTTTAGTGTACGAGTAGTAGCCGGTATCTGTACAACCATACGTATTATCTTGCTGCAAAAACATGACTACGAACTTGACTAATGTATTCATTATTGTACGAGTATTATTAGAGTGTGATCATAATCTAATACGTAACTACCTGCTAATTCGAACAACGGTAAATCTATACACTTAATTTTTATTAGCCTTATAACGTATTTGGGTAGCCAGTAGCGCCTTTACCGACTATATTTTTAAGTTGGCTAAATAATAAATGGGGAGGAGGGGCAATTTATTTTGACAGGTTTGATGGATCTTAAATCATATGGAACCTACTCATTAATATCAGTCTACTTTTAAACGTTCTAAAAAGTGAAATGGAGATGTTTACTTTTGTTCTGCTGTGCCTATTAAAATCCACCATCTTTTTAGTATTATTGTTCTAGACACAAATACAAGTTGGATGCGAGCCGCTTTAGCCTTTAGAGGACATTGGGAGAGGCCCATGTTCTGCGGCGGATTTCTCACAGCTGAAACGTAAATACGAGAAGATGTCTTATGAAATTTGAAAAATCTTAAGTATACATAATGTTGTTTAATATGTTGTATATTCTCTCTCGGCCAGATAGACCGATGACTTTAAGAGGGCGGCTGGTGTGACTGGATAGCAAAAACGGGATCTCGAGCGTTGTGGCGTGCTCTCAGGGAGGCGTGCACTGCAATAGGCTGACGAAGAAGAAGATATTCTATCTAGTTAATAGTAGAAGAAGATATTCTATCTATACACTATATTATACACCTGTAACATACCATGTTTAATGCAAATAAAGACTATTACAATATCTAGTTATATCTAGTGAATAGTACCTTCAGCAGACATAGATCAAAATACTAATCGCAGTTACTGATTTTTGCATCTACATATTTTTATTTTGTATCGGCGTCTGGCTGTTCCAGCCACATGATATACAAACTGACATCATTACTGCTCTCATTACTTACCCACCATATTTACATTTATCACGTATGCCGACAGCGAACTGTCAAACTAGATGATCTCGGTGGCGCAACCAATAAAAGATACCAGCCACGAGGAGGGAGTTCCTTAGTCGACTCTTACGACATGCACGGAAGAAAAGGCAGCAGATTTATTCTAGTAATATCGTCATGCTAATAATAGCATCAGCACGGGAAACTTTCTTTCTTAAAACAAACATAGTGATTTTTAACCGTTATCTTACTTCTACTATTTAGGATTAGGACGCATCCTTATTTTATTACACATGGTATGTCCAAAATATTATAATATTATCTGAGTCTGTGTCCCTAAAATGACGTCATAAAGTAGGACTATTTTCTATGTGACAGTGAAACGCTGCTATAACCAATGCACAGTGATATCTTTTTCTACAATAGGAATCCTACGTTATAAAAGTTTAGCCAGCTAGTCCGCATCATTACATCCTATTGGAAGCATGACTGGTGACGTGACCACTGATACTCTAATGTGGGCATACCCTCAGATTTACGAGGTGCAATTACAGGGACCCGGCGAAGGCAAAAAACCACCTGATTGACGTTACGAGGTTCCCTTTCGCAATATTATGATTTATAGTGTTTCGTCCGTAAAAACTTATTTTGTTTGAAGCTACGATGAAGATTTGTAATGAAGGTATAATTTCTACACTACACAATACTACAGTAGTAAAAACCAGCATTCCGAATCCTTAAAATATTGTAGGTAGGTAAGGAACTTTTATACGAGATTTTATGCATTAAGATTCTATTTTTGTAATTACTGTACTATACACTTCTTCTAAAATTCTTACGTTTCTAGATTTCCTTATGAAGTCTACACCTATGTTAGACTAAAAAGCTCACAGAATCTGTAAGTGAAGTTTGGTTCGAATTCGAATAAAAACTGCAAAAATATACGTAAGGAAACCACATAAGTCGTATTTGATTCCCATGTCACGGCCCATGAGTCCATTTAGCATATTTTTATACCTTTATTATATAGGTAGTTCCCGGAGAAAAGCCCGGGGCGGTGTTAGAAACCTTCACTCAACCATAATGCCAGATGAAGTCACTCACTTTAGCACACAGGTGCATACAGGCGTTTGATACTTTTAAAAGTTTTTTCAATATTATTCCATTAGATATTTAATTATGGTTTTAATCGGCTTTATTAAGGTGTATATTTTGCGCAAGCTAATAAATTAAATCTATCTATACTTCTATCTGTACTCTATGTGTCTGTTTATAGATAATATTAAACAACCACTTTTTAGTAAATGTACTAAATATACGAGTAACTTAATTATTGGTAAACATATAACATAAATGTGGTTGTTCTGTCTAATCTCTAAAACGGCTGGACCAATTTTGACAGGACTTTACTCCTTATTACCTATATATTACCTATATAGGTAATAAGGAGTAATTTAGGTAGTATTTTTATTCCAGTAATTCCCATGGAAATGGGAATCCTAAAGTTTATACAACGAAGGTAGCGACCGCACCTATTTTATAACTATGACTAATTCCTTAGTGTGGGTATAAAGATCCGTCTCCAAAATCCGACTCGTTATCATAATAGTCTTGTAAATAATTGTACATTGGTTGGTTAGACACATAAACATTTTTCCTAAAAATCCTAAAATATCTATACATAGCCAGGTGCTATAGGTACATGAGCATTTTTTCTAAAACACAATTAATATTCATCAGAGTATCTCTTGCAGGTGATGTTGTTAATGAACAGGTAGGTAATTCTAAACAAGCTAAGCCTTGTTAACTCAGGTTAAATTTAGCTCAAAGCTCCGGCCGTATGTCACAAAAACTAGATAAAATACAAAGGTTACTTACGGAAAATGCAGGTGTGCTAATTATTTTAATTAGTTTCAGCCCATTTACATCATCAAACTGTACGCATTTACCTAACTTCTTCTATGCCCTAATAGTGGTTCAGACAGAATAATCACATTTCGTCCCTAGCAACTACAATTAAATCTGAGATATGCAAAAAATCTCTTAATAGCGGTTATAGCAATTGGCAGTTGATCTTCCTACCTGATTAAAATAGTTCGCGTGAAAAGTGAAGCATCCATTCAAGAAATCTAAAGGAGGCATTTATCATGAACATGGCTATTCACTTTAGATTTTAAAACGCTTAGGTCATTTGAATCATACACACGGCTTTGATAACTCGGCAATTTCCTAACAAACTTAGGGTGCATTCAAACAAACGTAAATTCATGTGAGGATCATGAGGAGATATCATAAATTTTATATCTTAGTAATATTTTAAATTTTTTTGACATTAAAATTAGGTAGAGAAGTATATACCGCACTACGCAACTATGGATCGTCCATCTACGGAATCGAATTACGAAATAAGAAATTTGATCGTGAATTGTGTTGTGTAGTGTGTGAATATTTATTTATTTAATTGGGCCATTTTACTCGTACTAGACATTTGATACATTATTATCATGGACTAAAGTTGACATTAATTAAGAAACGGGTATGTAGAAGTATAGGACAAACTATGATCATTCACATTAATCAATTAAATATGTTCCAAGGGAGCTTCAAGTATGTTTCGTCCTAGAGAGTACTATTATTGTTTTCGCGCTATTGTTAAACGTATTGACCTAAACTAAACCATAACCAAAAGTGTTCCGTAAGGTAAATACGTTGACATATAGCGCGATTGCCTTCCTGATTTCATCAAATCCACCCTTAGCAATAGTCAATAACCCAATTCAACAATAAATAAAAGCGACCACTCAATCTCAATGAGAAATGTCGTTAAAAATCAACCGAGACAAGTCGAAACTTATCGCAATGTAATCGTGCCCTTCAAGGATCAATCAGGCCTTTGTATTACCGCCTGGGTGGTATGCTTAGTAAAATATTTATTCAGAGCATAGGGTCCCTAAGAAGGCTAATTTTGCTTAAACAGTTTATTTATGCGCACATACTCATACCCTCTTGACCACCATGTTTGAAAATTAAGTACGTATGATATCTGTTACTTTAGTTAACTTATAAGCATACAGAATATAGATACCTACAAAATGATACAGAGATCGCGGACCTTCATTTGGTACGATCCTGACTTTATTGTCTTTTACGAATTTAGTACCTTGTAGCCATAGTCCTGTAATTATGCGGGGCTCCACTGGAATATATCAGCTGCCTCTCCTTCCGCGCATGTCGTAAGATTTCACTAAAGAACTTGGGGGCGTTCTCGCAGGCGATGAGCTAGCGACTAATCACTGATATTTTACATCGAACCCGTTATGCTAAACGTAGTTGAGGAATTATCTTCGTCTGTAGTTCTGCCTACCCCAATTTTTGGGAATACAGCTGTCTATATGTTGTATGTACGCAACCAATTGCCACCAACAAGCCATTGGGTGATCCATATAACAATTCACCCAGAGGAGCTCTCTTAGAGCTCCATACTTCACAATGGATGCGTTATTCGATGACTCCAGCCCGCATCGCCTTAAGCGGCGTTAAGAGGAGCACGCCCGCAAAACGAGAATCTGAATCTAATGTCCATTGATTTTAAAATATTTATTTTATTTACTCTTTGCGCAGTTTGTTCTGGGATGCGTAATTTATAGTTTTTCTGTATAAAAATGGTAGCTTTAAGGCTGTATTCAAATGTACCAGGGAGCTAAGTAGATGGTGCGGCGCTTATATACTCCTTATACGTACATACATATAATCACGCTTTTATCCCTTACGGGGTAGGCAGAGCACCAACGGCCGATAGAACCACATGGTGCCACCCACTTCTGACCAATTTTGACTCCTTATACATACACATATTATGCCCTTTACCTAAAGTGATTGAACAAAATACCCACGAACTTTCTCCTCTTGCTCGTACCTGCTCCAACACCACTCACAAATAAATTTTCATTAAAAAACCGGCAAAGTGCGAGTCGGACTCGCGAACCGAGAGTTCCGTACAAACCTGTTTTATTATATGGCGTAACTAGAAATTTTCGGATTTCGAATTTTTTTCTTTATCTGTTCTATATAACGTTGCTTGGTACCAAATTTTAAAATTCTAAGTTCACCCTGTAGCTTTTGATTCCCCTGTGAAAGTCGAAAATTTGCGGAAATTTGGGACATACTCGTAAACGGCTGCATCTTTTGATTGCGTTGACTTAGAAGTTTGATTTTTTTACAGCTTTTAGGGACAATAGGCCTGCGTATTTCATATATATTTCAGCTTGATATCTCCACGCATTCCAGAGAAAAAGGGTCTTAACCCCTAAAAGCGATGTTTACACATTTATTGCAAATATCGTTTTATGCTATTTGCATATTATGGTGATTATTGTGGAACATTAAATTTTCGAAAACTTTTGTTCAAGCATTGTTTTTATACCTTAAACCATTTTCGAGACAGGCGGGTAGAGCGCGCCTATTAGAAATATTAGTAACAATGTATATAAATATATTGAATATTAGGAACAAAGTTAGTTGAGCTTTTTAGTTTCCCAGCAGTAGCGTGATGATCACATACATCAAAAGTAAAAACTATACTTTATACCCAACATTATACAGTGCTATTTTAAGTATACATCAAAAATGCAGCTTAGAAACCAGTTAAGCAATTAAAACAAAAAGTTGCAGTGTCCAGCAGTTACTAAGTTACGCAAGAATTGCACGTCGTCCCATCTCTATGTAAACTATGGGATTTGTGTTAAAGCTTTATAGTGATACGCATAGGGTTGAAAATTAGACATATTTGGTTGTAACTTGTGTTGATATTCGCAAAGCCTGATGAGACTGATTCGGAGAGGCATAGTCAAATAAATCAGCAGTTTACATATCAGTATATTACAGTCCACTGTTGGAACTAGGCCTCACCGTGGGCACGCCACAAGGCTACTTAAATAGAGGGGTTTTTGCCCATAGACACCACGGGGTTTGGTAGCCTAGTGATTTTTGAACTAAGTTCTTAACACGGGAGGCACTGTTGCGCGACACCGCATGGCTTTATTTAAAGAATTATTTATTTATTCTTTAAGGTAAACCTTTCATATTAACCCTTTGATGATATCGTGATTTAAAAATAAACCCAGTTCCAGATCCTCCCCTTTTTCCATCAATTCGAATTGTAAGCACGAGTACCTACAGGAACGAGAATTATTTTTTCCAGTTATCATTGCCCATAATAGATAAATGGAGTATTTCACAGTTTGAGAACAGCTTGGGAAAGAGCACACTATATCTGTAAACGTAAATATGGGCATGCACCGTTGCAATGTGTGAAACTAATGCAAATTGAATGAGATGTTGACACATAGTTTGCGTGACTTGCACATCACGGAGGAACATTAAAAAGTTATAGTACGTACCGTACCTGTGTGAAAAGGTTAAAACTAACTTTAAAGCTAGTCAGAATACCAATAAGCTTGTCATGGAATAAGCGAGGTTAGCAAGAAATTAATTGATTAATATATTTGGTGAAATATGTACCTAGATAGAGTGTACCTACCTATATATATTAATTTCTCATTCCCGATCGCTTTGCCGGAAGAAATCTTTTTTAGAGATCAGCGTTTGTATATTTCTTTTTCTATGTAATTTTTGTATACAATAAAGAATAAGAATATATTTACCGATCAGTAGGGCAAGCACGAGTTTCTTGACACGCCGTAATTCACGTCACGCATTCATGAGGTTTTACAATGTGATGACCTATTAGATATATAAAAAACACGCCATTTATATACCTTACTTTTAATAATATACTACTTATCTTTTCTCACTATGGTCGAGGTTTCCCTTTCTAGCGGTCGGAAGTTCATTACCCGCTCCGGAAATAAGATCGATGGTCAATGAGCCTCGTCCCTCGTTATGGTAATGGAAATCCCACCGTAGTCATTATGAAAATTATAGTTTTGATAACGAGAATATTGTAAAAAGACTTGCGCAGTTGTAATAATATGGTGGGTAATTGCTCTAATGAAAAACGGAGACTACTGTAAAGGAACGGTTGTAAAAACGAAAATAAACTTTTCTGTTTTGCTTCAAAAGTTATGAAGTATACCTATGGGATAAGCATGAACCTCTCGATAGCCAGTAGCGCTATTAGTCACACTGTCATATCTCATAGATTTTGCTTGTGAGTTGCTAGCGTTACGACGACGCGTAAAGAGGTTCACGCTTACCCTACTGTTATAACCTAATATCAATCATAGAGTACTCATAACTTAACTCCGAGAGATATCTGAGTGATATTTTGTATGGAAAAGTCTTAAGTTAAATTCAGATGAGATTGTACAAAGCTGTAAGGTACAAACTTCAGCTATTTTGTATATACATTACATGTTTTTATAAGTAACGCCAAGCCAACATTCTTTAACATCGTCTGTTTAGTTAAAGTTTCGGATATAGGGCTAGACGTCTTTACCTATTTTTCTATTTTCTTCTGTGCAAACTCTGCAAATAAAACCTTAAAGTTAATTATAATGTTCATAATCAAAGAAAAGACTTCAACGCGCTGCCAGCAACATAAAGCGGTTCTCATATTATGGGGTTCAATAAAGACAATGTTAGGCCTTAACTTGTTTTTCTCTCATTCATATGCAAATACTAAGCAATTTATCAGGAAGAGACATTTGAATGGGCAACCACTTGGCAGTGAGGCTGAGATACCGTTTTCGTATGAAGTCGACTTTGGTATGGAAATAAGCCTTTACATGGTCGAAGATGTGATTGACGCATTGGTTATCTAGAGCTCTCATTTTTGGCTAATGTTTTTTGTGTAAGCACGTTTTGTACTTTTTGGAAATTGTGGAAACACAAATAAATGAGCATTTCAAATGAAAATATCGAAGGAATATAGAAACACTTTGCTACGCTTTCGCGTTCAGGATGTGGAAAATTAAATTTAATAAAATAGAAATGGAAAAAATTCCTCACCCGGGTGGGAATCGAATCCACGACCTCTGCATTCCGCGTGTCAGTGCTCTAACCACTGAGCCACCGGGTCAATTACTCGGATGACGAATTTTACCATCTCTTTTCTAAATTACATATTGGCAACGTTATTTTTCATCCCGATAGCTATACACTAGCCAAATTTTGGCAAACAAAGCTGAATCCCTCAGCACAATGTTTAAAGATGAAACGATCAACCATATCCTAACGGATTATATTAATGGAGAAGTGTTTTTATAAATTTATCTTAGTCAAGATATTATATATTATAAAATTATTAATAAAGAAATGGAAAAAATTCCTCACCCGGGTGGGAATCGAACCCACGACCTCTGCATTCCGCGTGTCAGTGCTCTAACCACTGAGCCACCGGGTCAATTAAATTTGCCAAAATTTTTTAACATAACACACATCGTGAGGATTAATCTTTAACAGGATAGTTTCAACATGAAAGTGAGATGAACTTGGCTTGACACACTGCCGCGTCTTACTTCCATAAGGGAAATAATTATAAAATAAATAAATTTAAGACATTATTGTAATCCCCTAGAGTTCCGTATGTGAATCATCTTCATTATTATGACTTGTATGCATTCACTAAAGTTTCAAGCCCCAGACTGATTTGCATAATAATCCGGAAACTCGGAGGCGTATCCATATTAACATATACGTTTGATGTCAATGACCTTAATTCAATATACCTACTCCGACCACTGGTAATAATATAACTTCGGTAAATCGAAGCTGTTTGACCGCAACAGAGTGTGTTCTTTGTAATAAATTGAAGTGCGAATTACTCGCATATTCTCAGATCGCTTTTAACGCGTTTTACAGGCACTTATAACATAATTGTTTGCTACGAGTATATCGCTATTGCGAGGGCATTGGGTACGTAAAATAAACATATTAATTTTTTACTAGTGGACGCCCGCTTCTCCGTCCGCATGGACTGCAGAAAAAACAAAATGTCGAAATTAGGATAAAAAGTAGCCTATATGTTAAGTGAGACCTGTCACAATATATTCCTGATCGCATCGAAATCGGTTCAGCGGTTTTTGAGATAAGCGTGCACAAACATCAATCCGTTACAATTTTATTATATGTATAGATAGATAGAAGATATTATTAGATTAGATTAGAAGATGTTCTACTGAGGAAGTGAGGATTAATTAGTAACGTTATTGTCGGATTGAGAAAAGCACAGTATTTTTTATACAGACACAATCCGATTTTTATACAAGATACCGTGATCAGGTTAAAAGGCTGATGCGGGGCTTCACTAGAATATACTCGTATCAGATGCATCTTCTTGCCGTGAATGTCGTGAGAGTTGACTAAGGAACTCGGGTGTGTTCTCCCAGCGATGAGATTGGAACTTGTCACTGATCTTTTACATTTGAACCTGCAATGCTAAGCGCGGCAACTAGATGTCATTTGCGATCTTACAGTTCTGGCTACCCTATTTTTGGAAACACCAATTAAGTTACTGGTAGGTGCTATTAGCAAGGATACTTGTAGCGGAGCCATCTATCGGATCGAGGAGAGAACCACAATCGAATGCAAAATCCTAGAACGCGATATCGAAGTTTCTCACAATTATTGGAATATCGGTGGGGTCGGAAGCGCTTCCCTTTTCACCAACCCCCCACATACTAAACAATACTCAACGACAATTTTTCACAAACGTCTAAATACGTCTAAATTCAAATGCGATAAGTACCTATATAACGATATAGTAAAAATGTTTTTAATCAAAGTATCTGCGTAGAAAGCAAACAATGCAAAGATAATTTTGCCCGTTTACAAGTAGGTACTGAAGCAAGATATAAGTTGTAAAGCGGTTTTAAAAACGACCTACGTTCAGTAGCAGGGTCTATCTAATAAAAAAATCTAACATAAACACATAATCTGGTAGCAAATATAAAAATAAAATAAAAATTAACCGAAGGAGATGGGGTCGGCTGGAGAATAAAAAAAACTGCAGTTATAGCGGGGATAATTGGCTGATGGGTTAATTCGAGCGATTTTGTTGTAAAACAAGTGACTGTAATGGGCGCAATATGTACATAATGGTTATCCGAGATGTCTAATGACGGCTTGCGATGGGAGAGTGGCTTTTCGGGCCACGGTATACTACGACTTATCCTCGATTAAAAACGTGTAATAATTTTCGAATTACCTTTAATTTTTGTACCGCTAATTGTTAATTTAAAATATCTCCACTGTGCGACTGGAGTTGTAAAATTTGTCTTCAATATTCTAAACGATCACTGTAACTTCGGCCTGAACTAATATGGGGTGTGTAAATATGTTAAAAGCTAAAAGAAATTAGGTTGTATAATTCATTGATATTAAAATTTTATGTGAGTTGATGACATAGGTTGATGACCTAGTATGTAATTTTTTGAAAAATATACTTTCCTGCAATGAGTTTTTATTTTAGGTTTGATCGTAATATCATTCATTGATTTTCTGATATTACATATCGTTTATGTTTTAGCTAATTAGAAATGGAATATGAGAATGAGGTGTAAAGTGACACTGTGTGGAAAAGGAGTACCTAAGGGGCCATAGCTATCTTTGGACTAAGATAATGGATTTTAATGCTCTATCTATACATCTTTTTCTGAGTAAATGCCTCCTCTTCACTATGGCATTGCCTTGTATCCTGGGTCAACTTCATTCACTGATGCCATAAATCATTTTAGATATTGTGATGAATGAAGTAGATGGACCAAGGCGGTGACGGATTGGATTTTTATAAATATAACCGAGTATAATATGAGCCTATAAACTTTTATATAACTATTTTTTTAAACTAAGAGTTAAATGTCGCACGTCTGCAGATCTCCTTAGCTGTAGTGTTACAGTTTTAAGCCTATATTTTGTAAAGTAAAAAACTGGGCTAATCCTCTTGTATAATTGGCACCGACATAGTATACTGCTCCTTTAGCTGGTACTCTATGTCACGCAAGATTCCGGATTGTAACATAGTATCTCAATAATGTACTTAAGTTGCATTTTAAGCACTTCAGCTAGAATTTTCTGCACTTTTACACCTTTATAAAATTGTATTACTGTACATAAATATTATTAAATTTGTAAGTGGTTTTTAGATTGCGGTATGAAAACATACAAATTTTCCTTGGAGGGTTAAAAACTCGTAACGCCCAAAAGATATGCTAACCTTTGTACAATATAAGATGATAACGATGCGTTTAATTAACAAGGGATATTCTTTACAAGCAGAGATAATTTGACTTACCCTGACATATGAATCAAGTTGCTTATCATATGACATTTGGACCAACTAGTCTGTAACCAAGTTATACATTCACGTGATCATACAAGAGAAAGCTAAACCAGCACTGGCAGCATTCTATTCTACACAGACTCCTTAGAAAACGTCGATGCTAGCGACATCTCCGACTACTTCTATAAGTTTGCAGGACTCTACAATTTAACAATTTTATGTCACAGCGGAAAAGCATCGAACTTAGCAACGTTAAGAAGAAGACTACTCGGTAAAGACGATACTAGCGCTGAGCATAAATGGTTAAAGTAGTTGGTTCATCAGAAATATCATTAATATCTTCTGACAGCTCAATTACCTCAGCTCTTTTGCATATTGCACTCGGACTTGATTCTAGTATTGTAATCTAGTACAATAATTTAAACTTGTCTGCTTTACATCACCCAGCTGCCATAGGTATGTTAGAGAAGCCTACAGAGAGCCTGTCATGGTTCTGATTGCTTATTTTTAAACATTACATTCCATATAAGCATGAGTTTCGAAAACATAATCTGCAGTTAAATTTTTATTTCATTTATACACTTGTAACGAGTTGGGTACATTATACATTTCTATTAGAGATATGGATTTTTGTAAATTACATAGTTTCGGATAGGTACCTACTTTTGATAATTAAAGAAAGGTATAAACAGTCTCATTGTTTCTCAATCAAATAATTTTGATTGACCGTTAAGTTAAGACTTGTTTAACTTGCACTAATAACTAAATTAGGTCCTAAAACCATTCTGCACTATGTATTATAGCCATCTGTCTTGTCTATTAGGATGTTTAGAAATCAGACCCATCTGTGTATTTTGCCCGTAACCTTTTAACGCTTCATCTTTTGTACCCTCGCTTCGCGTACACAGATTGGGTAGGGTACGTAAGGAGAGATTTTTTTTCGTATTTGTTTCGCCCCTACCTACTACAGAGTAAGTGTAGTAATTCTAGTACTGAAATACAGGTGGCGCATTAGGAAGCTGAACTGATTTTTAAATTACTAGTACACTCTCCAAAGTTTATACCGGCGCAGAATAAAAACTAATTAACTAATGTGCTTTTCTGTCTGATGTCTAATGCTACTGTATAAGTCCTTAGTACTTACTTATATTAAGTACAAAATTGTACTCGACAGGCATATGGTCTGGCAGACACGGAGGCGACGAAATGAAACAAAAGGGTTGCCTTCCTGATCGATACCTAATCCTAAAAAGTATTATAACGCAAGTACCCTGTAAAAAGCGGCTTCTGTGAGGTAGCATGTTTCATTGGAAAAAGAATTAAAGCCACATGCCGTCAAAGAGGCAAAACAAATCTGTACCTACCCAGATTTTCATTTTGTTCAAAACACATTCAGTGAGGCTTGATTTTTTTTACGAAATATGTTAATTTTGTAGTTTTACGAAGAGGCATTAAATCAGTAGTTAATATGATGGACTTATTAACCGATTTCAATTTTCTTTTTGATAATATTTGCAACAAGATTACTTCACGATGATATAGATTTCGAAGTTTCTCATTAAAATGAAATACCGTTATAGGTACAAAGAAAAAAAATGTTAGGTGCAACACTTACATTGCGCCTGGGCCTATTGTACTTGTAGATACAGTACACAAAAAATCTGTAGAACGCTAAGCTATCTCCAATAGACTAGATACATCTTTCAGCAGACCAGACGGATTATTCCACCATCCCGTGTGTGTTAATGTAGACAAAGGGAGAGATACTGTGAATAGGTCACAAGTAAAAAGTAATATGAAGTAAAAACCGCTGCAACCTATAGAAATTTCCCTTCACCAGGCATGTAAGGAACTAGAACCAACTTCCCCAACGTTAGCATTATCCTTTTAGTGCACATATGAGAAGCTATTTCATGCTGTAATATCAATGAGATAAGGTACAGGAGGTGTACATAAACTTGCAGAGGACGTTAAGCATCGTTAGTTCTCCAACTGCGGGAACTACGTCGCTTAGTTAGGAAACTATTCTTTTCAATTTTACAAAATGGCGTGGTGTTCTCTACGTACTTATTTTATAGAAGGTAAAAAATATTACGAGTAAAAGTTTCAAAAACTTGTGCGGTTTCAGGTTACGGAAAAGTTATTTTTATCAAAGTTTAATTATTATTTATTTATTTTTCTATTAGATTAGTAATTGCATCATACGAATAGTATGGCCGTTTTTCAGACACTGAAACTTTATCCCATTTATGGGGTCGGCGCAAAATGGTTTCTATCGAAACATACAACTATAGCCTTCAGTCTATAGAAACACATTTTGCCTAGGATCTGGCGTTTGTTTTATTAGATAGTAATAGAAAAAAGTATTCTTGGTTCTTTGGTTCTATAGGAATATCCAAACTCACTATCGACCACCATTGATTTACTACGGCTGCTAATATTCATGCTCATACACACGAGTATTATCATGGATCCACCTTTATCAAAAATAAAATTAGATTGGAAGCAGTTTGAATAATGTATTAGCTGAGATCGAACTTTCTCGAATTAGGAGGAATAATTTAAGATTCAGGAAAAGTAATTTCTTTATTAACTCAGCTTTATTTTGTAAGTATTTTATAAATATTTTGGTATTTTTAAATATATTCTGTACAAGGTTTCTATATATTTTCTGTCCATTGTAATTTACCGAATGGCAACAAATTATTTTTAGCAAAGACCTTCTAGTCTTTTTCTTTTTCTTCTAGATAGTTCTAATTTATTTTCATTTTATTAAAATTTATTATATTTTTGTGTTACTAACCTCCATGTGTCTTTGTTGTCTGAAATAAAGTATTTGAATTAGTGACTGTGTGTTAAAATCTACACGATGAGAATAAATCCAAGTTTTATGTAAAGCTTATTGGTGATTTTGTATGCAGGTATCATAGATATTGTGGGTATGATCAGAATGGGAAAATTGCCCTATCTATTTCAAGCAATTGATTATCACAGGAAAATGCCAGTACTTTCATAATCTTCCAAGTAACCAGGACGTGATGTTTTATATAAGTATATTCCCGCTTCATTAACTTATTTTCAATAATAACTTATATTAAATATATACTGACGAGTAGTAACATCTACATACTCACTTCAGCAAAATCAACCAATACAGGGTAGAGAAGAAAATTTACAAAGCTCCGAGACTCCAAAATATCGGAACATATGCAAAATTATTCGCCTACGAAACACATTTTCTTGGGAAGTGCCGAGCATATTTGAAATTGAATGCCTATAACGCAAATCTTATGTCGACGGCATAAGACTCAAATATGCGTGCGTCAAGCTCGCAAGATATAGCGAAGAGTTTACCTACAAATTCTCTAGGACCTTTTATGTACAAAATACAAATACTTGACGAATTTTGAAGATGCGCTCAATATTTGTGGAGTGATGTGTGCGCAAATTGAATCTGAGAGCTACGAATAAGTAATAATATAAGGTGTAGTAATATTGAAAATAAACTTTAGCATAACGTGGGAGAATAATGTTAGAAGGGAAGTAGTGAGATGTCGCTCTACACTCTATACTTACTGCATTTCAGCACAATGCGGTGGCGGCGTCTCGCTCCCACTATGGACACAATCCTGCTATAAGATTTCATGATTATGCTGAAGCATATATAGCTGTGTTGATGCATGTCGTAAGAGCGCCCCCTTATTACCTAACTAGTAAAAGCAAAGCGATAGCGAAAATTGTACAAATATCGCTGATTGCTTGTTAAATTCGTATTACGTAAAACGAATTTCAAAAGAACTTTGACGTTTCAAGGCGAATATTGTACAATTTTCGCTATCGCTTTGCTTCGGCTTTGCCATTGCAAATTAGGTAATCAGGGGGCCGACTAAGGAATTTAGGGACGTTCTCTCAGGCGAAGAGCTAACAACTTTATCACCGATCTTTTACATCTATCCCCGCTATAAGCTTAACATGGCTGTAGAATCTGTAGCTCTATCTGCAGTCCACAAGGATGAAAACGCAGATAACAGCTAGTCTCATAGTTAAAAAAAAAACGTTCTGGTAAAGAAACTTCGAACTTGTAATAATAATATAATGTATGTTTTTATCTAGTACCTAACCTACCTACATTAGTAGATAATACGTGAGTTACTTTAATATTTTCCTTCAGTGAAATAACATGAGAAAAATAAACATGATTTTGTTATAACAATTTATTTTCCACGATACGCTCGAAGAGAAACATAATGGGATAACTTAAGAGGGGCAATTGAATAGAAGCACCTTCTGAAAAGAAAACACACGACGACGTGTTTAGTCTAGACCGAAATATCAGATATTAATAATAATAAATAAATAAATGGTTTTTTATTTAAAAGAATCCAATACAAATAGTAGTAGGGGCTTCCCGGTAAGTAGTCATAGACACTTGTAGTGGGAAAGCCACCATCTTCCGTTTATATATAGTTTACATTGTGGAGTGTGAGTGTGTGTGTGTTGGTGTGTGTGTGTGTATGTGTATTGGTGTGAGGTTATGTGTGTGAGGGTGAGTGCGTGTGTAGGTATGTATAACTATGAGAATATGTGTGAGTGTGTTTGTGGTGGATCTACCCAGTTTCGGAATTTCGGCAGAGGTACTATATGTAGAACGATCGACATCCATGGTGAAACTATTAGCTTGAGGTCTAACTGTTCATGCCATAAAAATAAATCAACGTGAAAACTAATATATGTTATATGAATGGAAAAATGTTTAATGGTAAGGCTTATTGATCAAATAACTCTTTTTAAAAGATCTTCCACTTCGTCATATCCAAGCGTATACAGCCACCGAGTTAGGTACGCTTTACACGGTCTCATGGGCAGAGGATATATTTGTAAAATTCGGTTGATTTTGTTATAGATGTAAGGAGCTTGAGCTCTATACTGACGTCTAGCAAAGACCGAGCGGGTGGGGAAGGAAGGAGCCACCAGGTCATTTCGTCTCTTGTTCTGAAGGGTGAAATCGTAGGGCAGGGATTTGTGATACTTTACAATTAGGTTAACTATATATAGTTTCCTAACTGACAGCAGTTTACTGGTGGTGTAAAGGCTGTCAGTAGGGAATCTGTAGGGTTTAAAATTCATTACCTTAATCAAGGATCTCTGTGCGCGCTCTAAATGTAGAAAGTTCGTTTTGTTAGCGCCCCCCCCACACGGGAATGCAGTACGTCAAAACCGATTGTGCCAGAGCAACATATATATTATTCAACACGTCTTTGTCCATCACATATCTTAACGATTTAAATACCCATGTCAGTTTCCTAACTCGGCTCAAAGTTAATTCCAATTGCGGATGCCAGCACAATCTCTGGTCCACCATAACCCCAAGGTATTTTACACAATTAACCTTTTCAATAGAAGGACAGTTACAGTTTGAGAAATCAGCATAATGACAGTTGTGTAACGAGATATTGAAGTTTTGATTTGGCTGAGAGTTTAAATAAGGTCCAAAGCAGATAAAGTTTGTTTTATCAATATTTAGGGTTAAAAGGTTACAATTAAGCCAGTTAAAAACTCTAGCTAACCCTCTCTCAGTCGTCAGTTTTACCTTATCCCAAGTCTTTTCAGAGAAAACAATAGCTGTGTCATCAGCATCCTCCAACGCCACTAAGGTTACATAACTCATTAATATATATTAGGAAGAGCGTTGGACCAAGGACACTCCCCTGCGGGACACCAAAAGTGACATGTTTCTCCTCACTGTGAAACTGGTCAATTTTAACTGCCTGTTTCCTATTTGTTAGGTAGCTATTTAGAAGAGACAAAGCAGTACCACGGATTCCCAGTCTCTCAAGCCTTTCCACAAGGATAGGCACAGAAACGGTGTCGAATGCTTTTTTAAGGTCAAGAAAGACTGTTAAGCATTTGTATCCCCTATCGACGTTACTAGATATACAAGAGGTGAGATCAATAATGGCATCCTGCGTTGACCGTCCACTTCTAAAACCGTATTGAGAATATGATAGGGTATTATTTTTATTCAGGTAGTTAACTAGTCTGGAGTTTATTAGTTTTTCAACAATTTTTGATATAGATGTCAACACAGATATAGGGCGGTAGTTGCTTACATCGTCTCTGTTACCTCCCTTGTAGACAGGAGTCACTAAGGAGCGTTTGAGGCAATCGGGAAAGATCCCAGACTTAAAAATTATGTTTACTAGATCAGTGATGATGGGGACCAGAAAGTTCCTGGATATTTTTAGGAACTGAGTCGGAACTACTAGAATCTAAGCTTGTTAGAACGGAATCCACCTCTTGAGAAGAGTTATTTAGTAGCACAAACGAGTACGGGTGAGAATAATATTTAAAGGCATCATGTTCACAAGGGTCATTACCGCTTAATATATTCTGCGCCAAACTTCTTCCTACATTAACAAAGTAGTCATTTCCGTAGTCTGTTGATAATTGTGGGGAGGATTTTATATTAAGCAAGTCAATGTTAGGAGTTCTAGGAGGCCTATATTGAGTAATTTCATTTATAGTTGTCCAGAGATTTTTAGACTTTTTAATAGATTTATTAATTTTATCTTTGTAGTACATTCTCTTAGCCTTTCTTATTAGATTACAACAAAAGTTTCTGAACCGTTTGTATGTGATAGCTAGAATTTGGTTATGTGGCTCTAATTTTAACTTCAGTTGCATTTTATTTCTTAATGTTATACACTTTAAACAACCGGAGTTGATCCATGGTTTTAGGCTTCTTTTGCATTTAGGAAATAGAGAAAATTTAGATTTTTTGCGAATGGCCGCTTTTATAGTGTCTATAAGTGCATTTGCGTAGGTATTTGGATCATTGCACATGCTCAGAAACGAGACATCTGTTGAGATAAGACTGTTGTAAGCGTTTTCATAATTTGTTACCATTTTGCACCTATGTGACGACATTAATACCTTAGTCTTCTGTTTAATAAATAGAACAGCAAGATTATGGTCTGTAACTGTAGTATTTAGGATATTAAATTTAAGGGAAATAAATGCACTTCATGTTTACAATAGTTTTAGAGTACCCACTTACCTATTTACCTCAAATTTCATGGTATAAATGGTGCAATATAAATGCCTAGTTATCTTCTAGAAAGAAGACAAATTTAAGTTTGAATTACAAGTTTGAAAAATCGAAGTACAATTTTTAATGCTAATGTATTTAAGCGGAATAGTAAGAACTGATATTAATATTATTTAAGACCTTACTTGTACCTATTCTTGGCAAATAAACGATTTGGATTTGGATTTAACTCTGGATAGTGTTTAGAAAAATTAAGTCATGTTTATCAGTCCGTTAGAACTGGAACATGGCTCAATTTTCTATACGAAAATTGCCGGTGCTATAGAGTTCTGTCAAGTGACAGCTACAACTCGTAAAAATAATGGGCTTTATTACACTGCTACCTCGGTGATTGTGGATTAAATGGATAATAAATAATGGCGTCTAGTGATTTAATCCGTATCCGTAAAGTATGCATACCTAATGCGTACAAAAAACTATTTTATAAATCTGAGCAAGATATCGACAAAAGCTTTCCACTTGAAGATGACATTAAAATTTGACATTAAAATGTATGGAGCGGTGATAAAACGTGTAAACACACGTTTAAACATTGTTAAAGAATTTTATTAAAACTTAGTAGGTAAAGACCGGATTGTTGTATTGAAGGTAATCCAAACTATACTCTCTCGACACATTGCAGTTAAAAAAAGCCAGGCGCTTATAGAATTAAATGGTCACCACCTCCATTAACGATTTTTCACAATAAATTGGGCTGTTTTCAAGTCTTGACTCTTCAGCTAGATCTGATAACGTTCAGTGATCATCAAATGCCATGAACTAGGTATATTTGTTTTGCGCTGTTATTGATCATGAGTGGATAATTCTTCAGTGAAAAGGCCAAGATCACTACACAGAAATTTAATTAGCTTATTCGTACAAGTTCGTATCGCGTCTTAGGTCAGACCTTATTATAGACTATTTTTACAGACTATAAAACCTGTGTTGCCAGTAACAATATTTAAATATAGATAATATTTAGATAATATTAAAAAATCACTAGTAGCTTGCACTTCCATTAAAAAAGTCAAAGTTTTAATTTACAAAAAAATGCATGAAGTTCATCAGAACACTTTTTTAAAGTTAATTGTGATATAATGTGTACCTTTGTAGTATAGGTATCCAATTAAGAAAATATTATACACTCAACAAGTACATACCTTCGACATAATATCCAAGCAGCCACAGGATACGAATAGAAATTTGCTAACTTCCCAACTCATCATCTTCCCATTTTCAAAGTTCTTAAATTTTATAAATAGCAGATTGAATTGAGTAGGTATGTAATTAGTGAAAAAAAAACAATTTTTCGCAATTTAATACTTATGAGGACTTTTCACATTTAACCACCGATTGGTGTAGTTGTTAGTGGCCCTGCCTGCGACGCCATAGGTCCTGGATTCGAATCCCGGTATGTGCAAACATTGATATGATGAAATCGATGTTAATTTCCGAGTCATGGATGTTTCTATACGTATCTATGTATTTATATACCGTTGCTTAGTACCCATGACACAAGACCCTAGGGATCTTTCTGTGGGGCTAAGTCAATGTGTTGTGAATTGTTTGAATATTCATTGTATGTATCTACCTATTTAGGTACTATTGTAATCAGTCTTTTTCTACCTTGGTTGGTTTGGCACACGTATAATATCTACATAAGCAACTAAATGCACTGTAAGTAACCTAAGGAAAGCTATAGTAAAATCACCATTATCTATGTACTAACTAACAGCTTAATAATTTGGGAAGGGTGTAAATTGTGATAAGACTAGAAAGGTAATATAATAATAAGTCATGAATACCTATTTTTTTGTGCTTCTCTTCCCGGGCGTACAGTACAAGTCAGTAGAGGGACAAGGGGGTCTTGGTGTTTTGTAGGCGATGGGTTGACCACCTGTCACCACTAACCGAACTTGTACTTACATCTCAACTATACCCCCTTAAAATTGGTCAGAAGTGGCACCGTGCGGTTCTATCGGCCCTTGGTGCTCTTCCTACCCCGTAAGGGATAGAGGCGTGATTATGTATGAATGTTCATTTTTTTGTTTCCTTAAAAGCTATTTACACGCCGGCCGACTAGATCAAACAACAAACCATTATGACACTTAACGACTGTAAACTTTTTAACGAAAAATTAAAACAAAGTTACGCTTTATGGTACCTACATACGAAAGTGAAGTTCAATAGAACAGCAATAAAAGTAGAGCCGAAAAAAGAACGTGAAAATTTTAAAATGTCGAAAATTTTAAATTTAAAAGTCGTCACATTCCAAGTTCGTTAATAAAACATCGGCCCTGCCTGGCTGCTATCATATACAAACTGGCGACAAAAAGTTCGAAAAATGAAATTGAAGGAGAGCAGAGAGCGTTTGAAAGCGGAAGCTTTTTGCACATTCTTATTTTTTCAGTTAAAACTGCACAGGACTTCGTCTGCTTTTATTTCTATAAATTAAGGTTCTCTGAGAGGCGAAATCGTTGCTCTGTCAATTCTAGAAGTTAGAGCTTATGTAAAACTAGTGTGTGAACAGTGGTTTTGCTTTAAAAATTGTAAAACTTTATTTTTTGTCGTATTAGATGGTACTTCAATATGAAAGTAAGTCTATCTATTCTGCAAAATGATTGATTGATATAGCTTTTTTACATAATTCCAATAATTGCAATCAATTCCTACCAGTATATGGGTAGGTATATCTTAAATTAAAACCATATCCCAGATGATCCTTTGTAATGAAAATTGATAACAAACGCAACCAAAGGGTCTTCATAACCATTTGGTACAAAGGTAGGACCCTAATTTATGAGGTTGTTGCTAAAAATTTGTAACTGGTTGTTCCCTTGATCCCTAATCAAGGTCACCTTGCCGTATTCAATGTAGGTATGATTTTTATTTTGTTTTTAACTCCGAATATAATCATTAATAATAACATTTCGGCTTCAATAACATCTACGCATTTATAATGTAGGTATCTAATGTTTCTTATTTTTATGAGCCAACAATTTTTTATGCTTGTCGTTTAATTTAATCAAAACAAACAGACAAAATACAATTTTTTCGTAGGTTATTGGTTATTTAGTATTTATTATGCTACATAATATATTAAACATAAAATAAAAAAATTAAAAAATAAAGATTACATTTTTTCTTATTTTATTTTTTGTTTTTGATGTTTTATTTTGTACCATAATCCTAACACATTTTTTTTGGTTTTTGTTTACACGCAGACAGTACCATTTTTAAGATAGAGTCACCGAGTTGAGCTTTATTTCGAAAGCGTCGCTCGCTGTATTTACATTGCTCGCTTATTTATACAGAAACTGTATCTCATCGTTTCTAAAACAGCAAACTGTACATTAAATATTTGTCCTGTTTGACTCTGAAGGTTGTGTATTCAAGATTCTGTGATTTAATATGTGAAAATGGAACCCCTATATCGTTTAAGCTGTATGTTTTGATGACATACACTTTCCGTAGCTGGGAGACGGCCGATTGGTCTAGTAGGTAGTGACCCTGCCTACGACGCCATAGGTCCTGGGTTTGAATCTCGGTAGGTGCAAACATTGATATGATGAATGTTAGATATGTTTGTTTTCGAGTCATGGATGTGTCTATACTTATCTATGTATTTATATACCGTTACTTAGTACCCACGACACAAGACCTTAGGGATCTTAGTGTGGGACTAGGTAAATGTGTTGTGTAGTGTGTGAATATTATTTATTTATTTATTTGTACTCAGACTTTCGATCAGAAGGTCAATAGAGAATACCATAGCTAATCAACACACAAACTTCGTTGGTTTTACAAAGTTTTTGTGAAACCATTAAAAATATAAATAAATGAAAAAAAAAAGTAAATGTTGTAGTTGAAGGTATGTAAATTTTATAACATTGTGTTATCATTGTATCTCTTATAACTTGCAGCAAATATGAAACTAAGCTGCAAGACCATGATGCAATGATAATTAATTATCTTGTCTTTCCTCTTAATTTAGTAATAAAATCAAAGAGTGTAGAATTTTTAGGGTAACCTAACAATCGGTGAAAAAAGTATTAGGGCGCAAAATATATTAGTCAAAATGCAAGTTTTTTCAACGGATTTTTGAATAGAGTTCTCACATTGTTCCTACAAAATCGTCCTAAAAAAAGTTTTTAAGTCCCTGTGATTTTGTTGATCATGCAAAACAAATCTTAGAAAAATTTAAAGTGTAATTTAAATTTTATTTAAAACATACTGCTCACCAAAGGGTAAAAACAACGGAGATGTGGCAGCACTGGGCCAACCCACAAGTGCCACAAACACAATAATTTTCTCCGAATCATTGGCGTGCAGCAAGTTGCGGTCAACGCGTTCCTCCAGTAGGGGACTGCATTAGAGGAATAGATATAGAACGTAATGTATAACTAACTTTTACGGCCATATTTATATTATGTATTTTAGATTTCAGATAGAAATTGGAGAAAATCAACATAAAAACAAAATCGTACTTTTTTGCAAATTGTCAGATCCTTGTAACCTGGAGTCCTAGTACCTTTTACCTAGTTTCTTACTAGGAACGTATTACAAAGCATTTATATAAGTGTGTAAGTTTATATAAGCTACCTTCATTTAATCACCTATAATAGTCGCTCGACTCGTCTTCAATACATTACATAATACATTACATATATCGATTTAATGTGTCATAGTGTATTTATTTGTAGTTATTTTAGTTGTGTAAAATACAATGTGTAGTTATTTTAAAGAAGGTAAAACTTTTTCTTACATGCTGTATGTTTATTGCTGTAAAGGAGATTCTGTACTTATACAGGATGATTTTTGGTCGTCAACGTTCCTGAAAACTACGGAATCTCCTCATCATCACGATCATTTTTCTCCATGGAAGCATACCTGGGAAGTGTCTGGTTTCCAAAATATTAGGGTCCAAAGTTGAGTAAATAGACTGCGTTTTTCTGCATAAATGCACATAGACGCACGTAGCAGGATTTTTTCACGAAAAATAATTAATATCTGTCTATAAAAAAACTAACATAAACACTAGACACTATAAATTTCGCACGATCAAGGAATTTATTTATTTTTTATCAAAAAAAAAAAAAATTTTCCCAGCATTTTTTTTGGCATAAACTTACTTTATTCCATGTATAGAATACGTACCCTTCGTTAAAGGTGGCCACAAAAAAACATCCTGTATAATCCACCACCTGTAATGTACCCTATACAATGGCAAATACAGAAATTCTATTCTATTCATTGGTAGGTACTATTATATTATTTCAAGTACATTATGTACTTAAAGAAAACACGTGCTATATGATCTCATATTAAACAATGTAGGTATTTTGTGTTCACACTGAGTTTATGTATACTATACTAGTGGACGCCCGCGACTTCGTCCGCATGGACTGCAGAAAAAACAAAATGTCGAAATTACCCGGGATAAAAATATTTTCCCGGGATAAAAAGTAGCCTTTGTGTTAATCCAGGATGTCAGCTAACTCAATACCAAATCTTATCAAAATCGCTCTAATTGTTTTTACGTGAAAGAGTAACAAATATCTATTCATCTATCCATCCATACTCACAAACTTTCGCGTTTATAATATTAGTAGGATTATTCAAATTTAATTTAATTTAAATTTATTCTATCATCAGAAGTCCAAACACTGTACCTTAAGTATAAAGTATCACAGACTCCAAATTATATTAACCACTAGTGGACGCCCGCGACTCCGTCCTCGTGGACTACAGAAAAAACAAAATGTCGAAATTATCCGGGATGAAAACATTTTTCCGGGATAAAAAGTAGCCTATATGTTAAGTGGGATCTATCACAATATATTCCTGAAAACTGCATCGAAATGGGTTCAGCCGTTTCTGAGATTAGCCTGCACAAACGCACAGACAAACAGACAACCCGACTAACAGACAAAAAGACAAAAATTCCAAAAATCATCGTTTTGGGTTCTATTGCGTTGATAAAGGTCTTCTATAATATTTTTTCTCATATATCTTCCATGTACAGACAGCGATCCGTTACATTTTTATTATACACTAGTGGACGCCCGCGACTCCGTCCGCGTGGACTACAGAAAAAATAAAAAGTAGCCTATATGTTAAGTGTAAAAAGTAGCCTATATGTTATCGCGGTTGTCGTAAAAAATTAATTCACGTTTGTCCCCTTCCCGTGGGAATTTCGGGAAATCCGTTCCCAGTGCTTCCTCGGGGTCCCAAATAAACATATATGCTCAACTTCAGATTCACATGTTTAACCGTTTTCGTAAAAAATAAATAATTCCCGTTGGTCTCCTTCCCGTGGGAATTTCGGGAAATCCGTTCTAGTGTTTCCTCGCAGTCCCTAATGAACATATATGCCCAATTTCAGCTTCATATGTATAGCGGTTTTCGTAAAAACTATGAATTCCCGTTTGTCCCCTTCCCGTGGGAATTTCGGGAAATCCGTTTTTAGTCCTCCCTCGCTGTCCCCAATGAACATATATGCCCGATTTCAGCTTCATATGTATAGCGGTTTTCGTAAAAACTATGAATTCCCGTTTGTCCCCTTCCCGTGGGAATTTCGGTAAATCCGTTTTTAGTCCTCCCTCGCTGTCCCCAATGAACATATATGCCCGATTTCAGCTTCATATGTATAGCGGTTTTCGTAAAAAATATAGAATTCCCGTTGGTCGCCTTCCCGTGGGAATATCGGGAAATTCTTATAGCCTATGTTCATCCAGGTCCAATAAGGATTCTAACGGTGAAAGAATTTTTGAAATCGGTCCAGTAGTTTTTGAGCCTATTCATTACAACCAAACAAACAAAGTTTTCCTCTTTATAATATTAGTGTAGATTTATTGTATAGATTATAAAAATAATAACCTAGGATGTCCTTATTTACCAAGAACGACCTCCACGGCGTATATTTCTTTTATATGTACCTATAAGTTAAAACCGAGACGATTGAGTGCTATGGGTAAGTATACCATGCCATGAAAAAATATGACCTTGGCCTTCCCAAATGTGTAGGTGTAACTTTCCTACCGGTAATTTTAAAAAACCATGGGGCGTTTAGTACTTAACCTTGTTTTATTAATCTCTTCCGGAATTCACGGGACTACAGAGACCCGGTCATTTGAGAGGCGTGCATCGGGCCGTAGCCAAGATGTAGAGGCCCTTTTTAGAGAACTTTATTATGGTGTGGGATGCACATGGCGGATACCATCACTGAGCGCACAATATGATACACCCGGTGATGGTCCCCGCCATGTGCAAAGACTATTGAAGTGTCGTGCGATGGAAAACTAAGGTCATGGGCTATGGGGTTGAATTTTGGGTGGCTGGATAAGGGCTATTTTATATAGGGAGACTATCGGACGCCTGCCATAAAAATCTAGTACCAAAATTGTGAGGTGGCTAAGGGTGCCGAGAGGTGAGACTGCGGGGCGTGAACGTCAGTTACCCCCGGCGTTATGACATTTTACACTTCTACCCTGGAGCAAAGGTTCCGCTCTTGCGCTGTTTCATCTTAGCTGGCCAATGAAGGCAAGCTAAGAGTCGAGGGCCAAAGATGGTAAAGTGGCCCTCTGAACTCGGGTCCGTGGTGACGCCAATCACCAACAGCTTCGCCACAAACCTGCCCTGCGGGCTTATTAATCTTATTATTATCTCATCGTGTTTATATAAAAACATGCAAAACTCTAAGACGCATTCAGTACTAACAAGACAAGTTCTAAGACAACAGGAAAATTATTTTTGCAATCAACAGAATATCGAAGATGTCTTCCTTAACGCCTTTATTTTTGCTGATAATTTCGACATTTATCGCTATAACTTATGCCCGAGGAATCGACGAAAATGGATTCGATGTTCAAGGGGAAGATGTAGTATTAAGTGCAAAAAATATACCTCTTGTGCCCATTGAACCAGTCGAGCAACATGAGCCTGAGGCACACATCCGTACTGCAAGACAAATCAATGGAAGGAGGTTCACCAACAGAAGAAGATGGGGCTAAAAAAGCCTATTAATCACATGGATTGAGGTGTTTTTGTAAAATAAATGCTTGTTTATGTATCATGTTATATGTTAGATTTTGTGTAGTTACATGTAGTTACATTATATATCAAATTTCAGTTAGTGCTGTACGAAAATGAAATTAAAAGGTGTTTAAGAAAAATAATCATGTTTTGTCTTTTAGGCTTCTTACGGATATATAGGTAGTGATATAGGATTTCTATCTCTAAATATTTGTGTTTAGACACTATGTAAATTTTTAGTTTACTAGTGGACGTCCGCGACTTCGTCCGTGTGGTCTGCAGAAAAAACAAAATGTCGAAATTATTCGATAAAAAGTAGCCTATGTATCAATCCAGGGTGTCATCTAAATTTCATTAAATACCAAATTTCATTCAAATCGCTCCAGCCGTTTTTACGTGAAAGACTAACAAACATCCATCCATCCATACTCACAAACTTTCGCGTTTATAATATTAGTAAGATAAGATTAGCTAAGGTGTAGGCTGTAATTAACTCACATTAAATTATAGGTATAAATTCCTGATGGTCACCATGAATAGAGCATATGTTCTGTATGTAGTTTAATAATGTATGTACTCGTATCAAACACACCTACCTAAGGCACCTACTATTATGTGCTTAGTTGCCTACACCCTAATCTAAAACGTGTTGGTTGGTTCTTAGACTGAAGAGACGTTATAACTATCCATTTACCTACTGATATTAAAAAATAACAATGGTTTGACGTGAATACAAAAAATTTTTTTTATTTTTTTTTTATTTACCAAAATCCACAGCACTTACAATAGTACAGAGTGTAGCATGCTATCATCATAATATACTGCCATTTATGGATTTTCATTTTATATAATAATAATATAATAAAGAGAGAGCAAAAATATAATTAGATTACTTAAATAATGATACATATTAGGTACTTAAAGTTGTTAAATAAAGAAATATATACCTAGATTAAGGCTTTTTATTTATCATAGCAGCTAATTCAAAATATTTCATAGGCCGAATAGTCGAAATACTGGATAGTACAAATATTTCGACGCAGCTCGATTTATATATCGATATCTACGAGTACATCGATATATCTCCATATATGGACGGCTAGGTACGTTTCAGATAATAGTTACCGTGGACGATGTCAGAACTAAATTCTTTTCTGTGCAGTCACAGATTTTATAGACATACTCCTCTGAAAAGCTAGCGCCATCATTCATAGGAACTATTTGGTGGAACGAATTTTAATCGAAATACCCGTCAGCGCAGCGGTTTGTTATGTCGACGTCGATTCCCTCAAAATCGTTACATGACGATTCCGACCGAATTTCACTGGTCAAACATGGCTGTCCAGTTTTATTTCACGGGCGCATGAGAGTAGAATTTTGTTATTTGGTATGAAGCCTTGTCCGTTAAAATAAATATCCTTCCATCGATCTAGGTGCACTACCTACATTATTTTTTTATATATTGTATTGGTTCCCATATTTTTGACGAAACCATTAATTTTAAAAGGCATAAGTAATTAAATTACAGGGTGTGATATGTAGGCTCAGTGAATGACAGTCCTATTCACATTCAGACCCTGCGAAAAATCGATATAGCATACCTACCTATACTTATCTCTTGTTCTAGAATGTTTTAAAAATGATATATTATGTGACTAATTCAATAAGAACCATACCCAAGAGCTCTTAAAGTTCGTTCATAAAAAGGAAATAATATTTTTTTATGATTGCGTTTCAATGATATTCAGGAAATGGTTGTGAACACCGAACACTTAGCATAGCGTCACACTAAACATAAAGCCTTTTATCTCTTATAATTATTCTATTTTACTCTTTCATGAAAGTCTGTTCATAAGATACTATGTAACCTCATTACTATGAAACTGGAACTAACGACTACCGCAGTAGGAGCTTATTCTCACTCGTAATTGGCTTACCAGCCTTTGAGAGGTGCCACAAAGCGTCAAAAATCAACCGACCTTAATGTAGGTCCCAGTGTAAATATCATACAGCAGTGACTCAAGTATATCTAACTTCACCTAGTTGATCTTTCCAGGGAAAATGAATATTATAGAAAAATGCATGGCGGCGATAGAATTTGAGGGGAATAATTAATATAATCTAATAGAGTATAAAGTAGTCCTCCACTTGCACTTATTACGTAAAAGTTATTTAAAACCGCAGTTCAATGGTTTTTAAGTCATCTATGGTACCCTTAGCAATGGAGTTGACTCAGTGATATGTCTATTAAAGTTAGTATGCTGTGTATTACCTATGGTATTACAGAATCTCTTTCAAAACTTGTAAACTCTGCAAATTTACACCTAAAGACAATAGTAAACAACACCTAAGACCCATATTGGTAGGAAGTGATACTATGTTTAGTCGAATTCATATTAGGTCTTTTCAACCACAATCGGTATGATAAGTCTTGGTACCCTAATTGCAATGCTAATTCTGCCTTTAGGTGGCAAGTGTCCTGATTTGAGAGGGTAATCAGTGCGCAGACCAAAAGTCTCTTTTGATTTTGTCATAGTAAGCACAAGCCACACAGAAATACGGATGCGTCTGCCTATGTAAGGAGGCATTCAAGTTTACATTTCGTGGTATATAACTATATACTTCAATCATGTCTGCACTTTACAACTTCGAATGGAATCAACAAATATCAATTTCATTGTGGAATGTTAGAGAAATTATACAGAGTGTAACAGAAGGTATTATGTATTTCCTGTGCATGTCGTAAGAGTCGACTAAGGAACTCGGGGATTCTCTCAGGCGATAATCTAGCAACTTATCACTGATCATTAAAGTCTGACCTCTCAGCCTACTAGGTATGCTAAACGAGGCTTTAGAATCTCATGATCCTGCAGTTATGGCTACCCCATCTCGGGAACAATCGTGTGTATAATGTATGTATGTTACATCCTGTAACGATCCGTAAGCACGATGTTGATGGAGCAAAGATAGAGATATGAAACTATATTCACTGGATATTATGAAACGTGTGCACTATTTTCACATCATACGAGTAAACGCTCTAGCTACGGATCACTGACGGAGGCAGGAGCAAACTTACTTTCTGACACAATTCTCAACTTCTAAAAATTACTAACTTTAACTCAGCTTGTAAAGTTAAAATGTTGCTTGAGTTTCGAATAACTAAACTGGCAGGTGTAGTCTACAGCTTGTTTTAATTTGATTTTCCACTTAGAAATGCTCTACATATAATTTGTTTGATAATATATTTAATACATTAGGTACTAAGAATAATATTACTGAAGTAAATTACATAAGAAAGATAATAAAATTGAAATTTAGGTTTGATATAGCTAATTTGTCCCCTTTTGTAACGTCTATGGTAGATGTATAGGTAAATGCCGTAACGTCAATCGAGAGACTGTAGCTGCTTTAATATTCACAGTTATAAAAAGCTTTTATACGTACTTAAATTATTTTTCTTTATTCGAGTTCCCTCAATATAAATTTCATGCAACTTCCGTTAGGCTATTGTATTCTGCAATCAATGACCTCTTTATCTGGAGAGTAAGGGTGAATACACATCATGTTTGGCTCGATCCCGCACAGCTGTTTCGTAGCCTTGTGATTGTGACCTATATTGTGTACTCCACTTTATGATGTCAAGAACAATACTCTGCGATGGCAGAGAGGAGAGTCTAATTGTAGAGAGAGTAGAAAATGACCTACTGTAAGGAATCTATTTACACAAATGGAGACTTACAATCACATATTGCTTTTTTGGACTGTATGAACATTCTTGAGTTCTCTATTGAGGGATCGCCCACCACCGGGCCCTATACCCTCCGCTGACCCTCGGATCTGCCTACTCATGACCAAACCAAACCAAACCAACTAACTTAAAGGTTCGGTAGATAGAACTAACATGGAAAACTAATCCTGATGATGCCACGGGTGTTGGCGAAACATATGTCGATTAAAATTTTAATTGGTTTTCGGATTAGCAGCTATGTATTTATGGTTGCATGCTAGGTGCTTGGATCTGGCTTCTCGTTGCGACTGTAGTGTCTTGTGTTCGTGATCATGAGTAGGCCGATTCAGCGGAGGGTATTGGTGGGCGATTTAGAGATTTGAACGAATAGTGACGCCTGATACAATTCAATATTCTTGAGTTGTTTCTAGAAAACTATGACTCTGCTAAATTGTTATTTGATTTATAACAATAAATACAATACATCGATTGTATACTATTACTACAAACGATATCCTTTCTTAATAAAATAAAACGGATTTATAATTATTTTTCTACAAAGACGACTGTTCAGTAACAGGGAAATAAAATGGAATCCTTTGCCAGCGAAAATTTTATTTCCGTTGAAAGAAAAACGGTACGAAATCTTAACTACCATTTTTACCTTCACAAATGTAACTTATAGCATTTTAACATACGAGCTACTAGTAGCTAGTATTTGTAGGTTATTCATTACTTCTTTTATACATGTGTAAAATGCATTGTAGAGGGAGTAGATAGCTGAAAAAAAAACAAAGTAGAGATAGGGTTGTGGGTTCGTAGGTTCATACTCGTCCCTTGTAATTGAGTAATTAATAGATTGTCCACCGGATAGATAAAAGATACAAATACTTACTAAAAAAAGTTTGAGTATTTTAGGAGTATTTATTTCCTCAAAATATTTCAAAACCATCACAAACTTCGCATCGTCAGTAAGAATTTCGCCACCTAATTCGTCCGTTTGCACCGTCATAACAGTTTTACTTTTATTTTCTTGGGAACTAATTCCCTGTTTAATAGCCCGTAAGGCCCAGAGCTAGTTAATGGGTGTTTAAGGAACAAATTCCCGCGGGAACCTCTCTGATGAACTGATCATAAAACCGGCCAGGAATTACTGTCGCTCCGAGAATGTAAATTAGTGTAAAGTTGTCGATATAATTTCTTGGGGGCTCATAATGGGAAATGTGACTAATTTTTGTTCGCGTCATTAATCTTTTGCCAGATTGACAGTTCTTCCAATAGGCGCAATTTTCGGACTTCGTTTAAAAGTTTGACTCTCTCTGGTAAAAGCACCTGTACACAATTATTCTACTGATAGGTACGCGAATCTATTATAATCTGAACCCATGGATGTTGTAGCTGTAGTTGTATGAAATTATTTTTCTTAGGTTCCTCCTACCTACAGGAACGTTTTGTAAAGAGCTTGAATAAGTGTTTAAACAACTCTGTTATAGTCCCATGTACTTTTTTTCAGTATTCGTTTCATACATTAGTTAGTTTAGGACAAAAATATGTTATTTTTTTGGTCTCTATATTTCGACATTGATCAAATACATTTTAAAGCTAGCTCTACTATACCATATCAAGACATGTATGTTTTAGGACATACGGAAATTATGTTTTCCCTTCGATAAAAGATTGCGTTACCTTACTTTATTGTCATTTTCTTTCTAATGGAGTAGGTACCTTTACGTACGTAACGTTTAGATACGTAGGTAAGATTGGCAAGGTAGGTAATAAAAAATCCCCACAATTCAATAAGAATTTTTTATTACCTAGTTTTTGTGTAGTGGTCGTCTGTGTAGTGGTAACATTTAGGAAAGGAAACCAAACAAAGGTTAATAAAAAAAATCATTATGACAAATATTTAAACAAAGTTATTACACCAATTAGAAATACTCAGTTTGCGAAACGTGCACCATCTGATCGTGCCCTACATATACACAAAGGCGGAAATGTCGCTCAAGATCATGTCAATGTCCAGGCACTCGTGTAAAAGTAACCTAAAGACATGGCTGATGGCGATGGATTACTCCAGCACTGAAAAACTTTTGCAAAGCATGCAATGACTGGGCAGTGGCCTGAATTTCGCTAATGCTCCTACGTAGGCTTCAGCGGCGCCTAAAAATGTTGAAATGCATACACACGCTCGCACACATATACACGCAAACACACACTTTCTCACAAAACCTTTAATTACTTGTTATTTCACCTAATTAGTATTAAAAATGTTTGTAATTTTGCATGTTTTTGTATAATCCAGTACCAATTTAATAACCTATGTATCATTAATTTTAATTGTTTTAATATTATTTTATTTTACTATCTTCTACTGAGAACCTTGGTTTTGTGCACAAAATTGTAGAATCAATAGAAGAGCCTGGTTTTCACGACACAGGGAATCCTAGTGTGGAAACCAAGGCACCCCATAAATGTATGCCTATGTGTTTTGTCCAATAAATAAATTATTATTATTATTATTTGTATCTCTGTTTAAATTCTCGGGACTACAGAGTCCCGGTCCTTTGAGAGGCGTGCATCGGGCTGTGGCCAAGATGTAGAGGCCCTTTTTAGAGAACTTTAATATGGTGTGGGATACACATGGCGGATACCATCGCTGACCGCACAATATGATACACCCGGCGATGGTCCCCGCTATGTGCAAGACTATTGGAGTGCAGATCTATGTCATGCGATGGAAACAAAGGTCATGGGCTATGGGGCTGAATGTTGGGTGGGGTTGGGTAACTGGGCTATTGAAGGAGACTAACGGACACCTGCCATTACAACCAAGTCTCATAATTGTTTGGTGGCAGGCGGTGACTCGCCGACTCATTTCATGGGCCCCCTGAAACGGCCGCACGCACGGAGCGACAAAGGGGGCAACATTTGGTGAGTGGCTAGGGTGGAGTGGTGCCCCTGGACTTTAAACCGAAGCCAACTTGCCACTTACTGACGGGCACGTCCACCCTCGAGCTGTCATAGCTCTCGCGACTCCACTCTGCCCGGCCGGCGAAGGCAAGGCAGAGGCGGGGGAACTGTTCCTCGTCAGACTTCACTCCGGCGCCGGAGATGAGGAACAGGGTCTTCCCCCGGGAGTACTTCAGGTCCGTGGGAACGCTACCTCCCAACAGCTCGCCACAAGCTGCCCTGCGGGCTTATTATTATTATAATTCAAGCACAAAGAAACGTGAAGCCATCAAAATACTGATACAATTAGGTAGGTACGCAATTTCGTTAACAAAATAAGGGGATATAATTTCGTGAAATATACCAGCTGTCATCGGTGCTGATTGGATCTGCGGTGATTTGTTTGTAGAAATAAAATTCATTTTTCCGCGACGTCGAAAAAATCTGCTACGTGACAGACATGAAAATCCCTACAAACGGTGAAATTTTGTTTTCTTTGTGTAAGCCGCTTTCATAGCCCCGCTCCTGTGTCGAATCTTTCGTGTTTCAAATTCGTGCATCGACCACCTTATTTTGGAATGACTGGTGGCGCTACTGCGTTACATTCTATCAAATTTCGGTTCATTTAGATCATCGTTTTTATTCCTGCAATTGCATTAATGTGTTTGTAAAATAATTGAAATGTTTTGGTTGGAGTCCACTTTGGTTCTTTTATGCATATATTCTTTGGGATAATCGTTTTTTTTAGGCCGCAAGGGTTGCCTGATAAGATGTGTGTAGTTTCTTATGTGTATGTAAAACCAAATTGATTACTATTGTTAATTTAGGGCGACAATTTCTTTTTTATAACTTTATTCTTTTTTGTACACAGAAAATATATAGCAGTTAAGTATATAACATAGATTCTTTCATTTTAGTGAATTTTTACATAGGTATTTGTACTCAGTAAAGATATTAAATATAGACTAACCTTCTATACAGATAGCATTATAATTTAGCATACTTTAGCTTTCCATGTAACGAAAACTGAATCTGAGTGAGACCTTACGCCGCCTCAGACATAATCAAACTCAATAAACTTCACATTTACGACATGTCCGCGGAATAAGTGCGGTTTTATAGCAGAAGAATGTTTTACGCAGCCCGAGACAGACGGTGCTGCCGTAAACTGGGCTTAGTCAGGTGCATGTTATGTCTAGGTAAGTACCGATCTATGCTAGTCTATAGCTTTATATGTCATCGATCGTCGTAACATCACAAGCGAGCGATACATATAAGCCTTCGTCTTGAATCACTCTATCTACTTTAAAAAAAAACTGATTTAAACCCGTTGCGTAGTTTAAAAGATCTAAGTATATGTTGGTACATAGGGACAGACTGACAGCGGAAAGTAACTTTGTGTTATACTATGTTATCACATAATTTGAAAAGTTAGTTGTATTATTCATTGACACGTGACTGAACTGCACAGCTCTATGCTCTATGCTGCTCTGGGAGTGAAAAAAAAAACGTATAATACTACCTTTAACTATGAATCTAATACTACAGCTGATTCTCTTTCCGGGCATACTGTACAAGTCAGTAGAGGGACAAGAGGGTCTTGGTGTTTTATAGGCGATGGGCTGACCACTTGACACTACTAACCGAACTTATACATCTCAACTGTACCCTCAAAATTGGTCAGAAGTGACACCATGTGGTCCTATCGGCCCTTGGTGCTCTGCCTACCCCGTAAGGGATAAAGGCGTGATTATATGTATGTATGTATGTATGAACTGCAGGAACTGGAGAAACTATATCAACGATTAGCATATTGGGGCCAGATGTAAAGGTCATCGCTTAGCGTCTAGGAGAACGCCCCTAAGTCTCCTAGTTGTCTCTTACGATATGCGCACTCACAAGTATGTGAATATTTTGTGATTTTTTCGAACGTTGATCATAATTATTTCAGACGTCTATTGTCATCATCCTCATAACTTCACGAGGAATGTAATAAACGTAAATTTTCGCAACAGGTTATTAAAAAAAGTTAATTAAATCCACAAGTGTCACAGTTTCATGTTTATTTGAATTTTAACACAATTTCGGAGTTAATTCCGTTGGTAACAATTTTCCTTAGAGAGGAGGGTGTCACTCTTTGCTCATTTACTACGTCACGTTTGAGACGGCTTGTTTTAAGGGGTTTTTAGATACGATTCTCTGGTTTAGATTTTAACAAGCTTTATTACGTGGGATACAGGAATATTCCAAGACTGGTCTAGGCATACCATGACCGAAGGGCTGGCCAATTCTTTAGACAGAAGATTAGCCTGGCCATTTATCAGGGCAATGCGACTAGCCTTTTGGCCACGCTGCTGGCGGCTGAGGAGTTGCAGGCAATCTTTTTTTCTAAATATATTCTAGATTTTTAGGCTAGAAAATGACTATTTCCCAGAATAAATAGCGCATTCTAGCTATTACTTTTAAAATTTTAAAATACATACTAAATCAATCCAAGTTTAGTCTAATGGATTCACGCACTGTAGTAGTTACGTACCTGCCTTAAAATACGTAGCTATCCTATTCATCAGTTTCCGGCATTATACTCGCTAGTTTACTATCCAGAATTAGCATTAGATAGATCAGATATAGCATAGGTATACCTATAAATACAATGTATAGATATCAACAAAGCATCGATGCTGCAAATGCTGCCATTCCCTAGATTGTGCTCTGGAATCCAGGGCAGTGCATTGCGACCGCAGGTCAGATGTCGATACTATTGCAGTAAATGTGCACGACCTGTTTAACTACCTTGAATAGGTACATATAGGTACTGTATAATGGCTGGATGATAGCTTGATTTAATTTGGCTGTAGATAAGGCGAGTAAAGCATAGCTATAAACTATTTTCATATTCTTATTATTTGTTGTACCTACTATATATTTTTTGTAAACAGCTATTATTAATAATATGCTGTGTTTTGTGATTTTTTAGTCATAAAAGGTATATTATTGTATGATTATACCCTAGTTAAATAATAATTTGTTGATGTCTGGTTAGTTGTCTGCGGACGTCGAAAACAACTTTATTTTTACGCAGTTGTAACAAAAAACCGGCCAAGTGCGAGTCGGACTCGCGCACCGAGGGTTCCGTACAAACCTGCAAGGTTTACAAAGTTCGTTCATTACGACAATCGAGTCATAACTATGGTATTTTTATTGCAAAATGAAATTCATAACATTACAATGGGGAAAGATGGAGGAGCATAAATTTAAGACAAAGATCTCTTTATCGTTTAAGTAATCCTTTATTTTATATTAACACATATCATTTATCTATAATATAACTGAAACACTTATACTAGCCTTGCAGCAGACTTGCGAAAGTTCTTTTATTAAAGTTATTTATTTACTAAGTTTTTTAGTCACTATTTAGAAATCTGGTTCAAAAATATTAATTAAGTATTAAATTTGAACCAGACCTGTAAATGGTGACTGAAAAAGGTATGAATAGTACCACATTGAACATTGAAGTTCGAAAAAACGTTATCAATAGTTGTACAACTTCGTGTAGTGCTACTGTTTATTAACGGAAACATGTTTATGGATGAAAAATATGTGGAAATTCCATTTTGGGGATTCATTCTAAAATCTATATTGAAGTCTCCCACAACAATATGACGAGAAGATGAAGTGTACATATTGAGGTTGCTGCCGAATATTGTTGTATTTATACATTCTATTGCAACATTAATTTGACATTGTGGTGACCTATATACAGTTATCACTCTGATATTAAACATTTCAAAATGCAAGCATTCACAATGGCCGTTTGCAGCGCCTACTTAAAATTTTAAGCTTTTCGGAATTTTTCTGTTACCTGTGCTGTAAGCTATTGCTTCTTACCAAATTTCGAGATTCTATGTCAACGGGAAGTGGTCTTTATGTTTTAATTCCCTTGCGTGTAGTTGCGAGTTTCAAAATATGCGGTATCAATGGTTGTACTTTTGCGTTTTTGCGTTGACTTATAATTTTTTTTTTTTCACGGGTTAAAGGCAATTAGATCTAAGTATTTGATATGAATTTCAACTTGATAGCTCTACGCGTTCATGAGGAAAAAAGTAATAAGTTTATATTTATTAAAAAATATATATTTTGTAATGTAACTAAAAATTTAAGGTTTTCGGAATTTTTCCTTTATGTGTGCTATAAAACGTTGCTTCATGCCAAATTTCAAGATTCTAGGTCGACTGGAAGTACCCTTTAGGTTTTGATTCCCTTGCGAGTACTTGCGAGTTTCAAAATATGCAGCTTAAATTGCTGTTTCTTTTGATTGCGTTGACATAGAAGTTTGATTTTGCTACAGCTTAAAGGTATTATAGACCTGAGTATTTGGTATGAATTTCAATTTAATACCTCTACGCGTTTATGAGGAAATGGGTAGTAAGTTTAAAATTATTAAAAAAAAATATATTATGTGATGTAACTAAAAATTTATGGTTTTCGTAATTTTTCCTTTATCTATGCTATAAGACGTTGCTTCGTACCAAATTTCAAGATTCTGAGTTCACGGGAAGCATCCTGTAGGTTTTGATTCCCTTGCAAGTGTCGAAAATTTGCGGCATAAACGGCTGTATCTTTTGATTGCGTTGGCTTAGAAGTTTGATTTTTTCACAGCTTCAAGGGACAGTAGACCTGAGTAATTGATATAAATTTCAGCTTCATACCTCCACGCGTTCCTGAGAAAAAGGGTCTTGACAGACGGACGGACGGACGGACAGACGGACAACAAAGTGATCCTATAAGGGTTCCGTTTTTTCCTTTTGAGGTACGGAACCCTAAAAAATGTTTAAAATTATATGTAGATATATTATATGTAGGTATATTGATATTATGTAGGTTTATGTAAGTATATTTATTTGGTATTGTGTACACATACAATCTACTTTTTTCACCCAACTTTCGCTATCACAAGTGGTTTGCTGGAAGAAATCTCTTATAGGGATAAGCACGCCTTTGTATATTGTCAATGTAAAATGTTTTTCCATATAAAATGTCTGTGTACAATAAATAATAGAATAGAATAGAATAGAAAATTTAAATTAGTGTTCTGTTTTATGTACCTATAGAGTTATCTACCTATTATTTTTACCTTATTGTTACGAGTTTTTACTAATTACTGAAAAGTTCGTTAGTAGGTAAGTGTCAACTGGTGTCAACGACTGAAAACCATAGTATTGCTAGTAATAATTTAGTTGCAAGTTACAATAATACTGAATGTTTTCACGTAAGGTGTCTTTATTACATGTCCGAAATATTTTTTATCTAAATAAATAAAGCGATAAAATAAAGGTACAAGAACAAGGAAATTAACTTTTTTATTTTAGAGAAAGTTACACCAAAGATGGTTAAAATGGTTCAATGGTTAATGGATAAAATGGTTTTGTCTATCAGGAAAATTTACAAATAATAGTAGATACGGAACCAATTACACATATACAATAAACCTTTATTTTTGTGAGACTACCTACTACGGGGAAACACTGGAAACCTGTTTCTGATTTAAAGCAATGAACTTTGCCAACAGGTTTGGGCGCAAGTAAACAAACTCGACCGTCCGATATTTACGAATTTTAATTGGGTCATTCTCATCCAAAACATCATTACAAATGTTTTTGTTGGACACTATGGAGTGCTATATTATCATAAACTAGAAAACATAAGAGCTTGGAGGTAATAAATTATGGTAGGAGGAGCTGAATCCTTTGATGGAAACTCGGTTCACCCACGATGGTGGAATAACACGATATCTTGACGGCCGTAACGTGACATCCAATCAACTATGAGTTTTGATACAATATATTTTGATACAACCATCAGGTATAAATACCATCTTTCCACATTTGGACGTCATTTCAAGCCACAACTTAAATACTGGTTGATTAAAATTCAAATAAATCCAATTTACAACAGTTTATTTATTATGTTTTTTGCAAATTCTATCTCACTGCTACCAATAATTATAATGCTTTTAATTTGCGCATCTTCTGCAAAATCTGGACTTGTAAATTTGCAGCAACAAGAATTGGAGACTCAAAATTTACTGACCATGGAAGGCTTAATGTCTGCTTCCTATTTACGTGTTCCCAGAGCTAGGGGATACGCAATATTTGGCGGTCGAAACACTCGCAAAAGAACCAACGTTAGAAGTTATATTATTGTAAGAAGATATACTTGGCGAGGTTAAAGTATTCGTTCAACTACTAACTTTGTGAAAGCTTTGAAAAGGTGTATTATTTGTGTTTAACATAGTATTTTAATAAAACATGTGATACTTAGATAAGTAGGTACCTAATTGTTTGGTTTAAGAAAATTATAAATTATTGTAAATTTATACAAAACTTGTTTAGTTTTTTTACCACTATTAACACATTACGTGTTATTTCTTAGTAAAAAACGATACATATATGTATATTTGTCAGGAATATAGCTCTAGGTAGGTACTTACTTTAAAATAAAAACAACACTGCTGTTACGTGAATAGATAGATATAAATTCTTTATTAATAATAAAACTAAAGTTTTATGTAATATAATTTTAATTGGAAAATCATAAGCCAATTTTGGAAAAATTTAACATAAAACCATAACTCGTTAATTATTAAACACATGTTTAGCCCCATCTTCTTCTATTTATGTACCTTCTAACATTTCGCCTTCCTTGCGTTTTCTGGCCTCCAACAACGAAGGGCCTAATTTGTCTGGCAGTTCGGATGTGTGATGCTGTAGGGTCTGACAGGCCAAAGGATCCCGCAGGCACATTATTGTTAAATAACACAACATTTCCTTCATCATCGTTTTGCTCAATGCCACGGGCGCAAATTAGAACGAATGTCGAAATGAAAAGCAAGAACAGCGTTAGAGGACTCATTTTGAAAATGGTAAGCTTTACAAAAAACCCGTCAATATCAAGGTATCTGAACCAAAACTGGAATTGTAGTAATAATTTTATTCTTTCATCTGCACTTTTATATATAAACGAGGAATGTGTTAATATAATATAATGGATAAATAACCAGTTTTGCTGGAAAATGACTCATCTTTGTGATTTTATGGAAACACAGGTAAAATAGATATCTATAGGTACATTTGTTTAATTGGGAAGACAGTATTTTAAGCAAGAGATTCAAGACGCAATACGCAATAGTAGGTACTTGCTTATACTTAAACGCACATAAATGTATGTCTGTCGCTTATTTGTTTGCGAAAGGTTTATGAAGTCATCTCTTTGGAACACACGGTACAGAACTGGGAGTTCTTAATGTGGGTTTACTTTTAAATGTGTAGGTATTGTACGCCTTAGGTATGTTTGTGGAAAAAATATTGATAAACCTACTCATGTCATGGGAATTCAAGAAAAAATACATAAATGGATACATCTTACACCATTAGATACTTAGTTATACAGTCTATGGTCAATCTCCATTATGATACATTAAATAGTAATTGTAGTTTATTATGTACCAGGATCCTGTTCCATTAACTTTATCATAAGTTCATTACCTACTTTATGTACTTATAATATAGTGATAATCACCATACATTTTAACTTTATGATAGTTTTCAATTCGTCTTTGTCCTGTATCCTGGACTGATTAGATCTGAAAACTTCACAGCGATTTCACTTACGCACTGTGCGAGTCCATTAGCTACGTTTAGCTTAACGCCCGAGTTTCTTAGACGACTCTTACGACATGCATTGAAAGAGATGTAGCTGATGCTTAAGTATTATAAAATGGTAGAGTGGCAGACACATTGAGTATACAGTTAAAAACCATAATTAAAAGAGTCCTCAACTCATAATCCTTACTTACCTATAGATAGATGAAATTCTTTATTTTACTACAATAAACATTATGTACAAGGGCGAGCATAATGCTTTTATATTATAAAAGAGAAAATAAGGTTGTTACTTTCTCGCGCTTTATTTACTAAACCAATATTTTTGAAATTTCGTATAGATTAGTTGGGAGTATTGAGAACGATAGATAGATATATATTTTGTAGTCCACGCGGACAAAATCTGCAAAAAGATGGACAGATAATTGTTTTTGAAAATAATAATAAGATATATTTTAAATTCTATTTATTAAGTTTGATCCATGAGACATGTTACAGTTATCTCGATTTTAATTTTAATTTAACATAACTTTAATGTCACAAATATTCGCTCCTTTTGATTCTCCTGTAGTAATCATCACTAGCCCCACCATCTTCTCCTCACTATGTATCTTCTGACATTTCTTCTGCCTTGTGTTCTTTGGCCTCCAACCACGAAATTCCTGGAGGTGGATCTAGCACTACGTATGTGAGGTTCTGGAGTGTCATCAAGAAATGTATCCACCGGCACAAGGACCGTATTATCTAAAGCCACATCTCCTGATCCCTGGAGAATGCTGTCATCAATATGACGAGCATATGTCAATATCATTACAGTTGAAATCAGCAGAAGAAGAACTGGCATCAATGAAGACATCTTTGTCTAAAAAAATCGATTCCAGATTTTTAACTTTATCACTTGGCAGTGCCTTATACGGACTGATACAGGTTATGTTTTCGCTAAACTATATAAATGGTTAAATCGTACCTGAGAAATCTGGTTTTTGAAAAATAAAAAAACAGCGGGATCCTCCATAATTTATTTCTCGATGGTGTATGTTTTCGAATGCGTCAGGTTACCTACTATGACGTAGACCACGTGCTTTTCGGATTGCTTTTGTACCTAAGTTAAGTAAAAGTACCTATAAGTAAACCTATAAGTGTTGTATAGCATTACATACAGGGTGTTAGTGATGAACTGATGATTGTGTTATACGACAGTATTGTTACTCACAGAATATGCATTTCTAATTTGATTATCCCGAAATGTTTGCTTTCCCCGCGAATTGAATGTGCCGATCCTGTAACTAGTTAAGTGAGCTTATTGGTTATTCTGTGATATTGCTGTTTTTTGGATCACTTGTGACTCAATTAGGGTTGATCAATTATTTGAACTTTGAGTAACCATCAACATTGAAAATATCTATTGCTTAAAATTTAACAATTATCAAAGTTCTAATTAAAGAAATAAGTAAGCCTGAATATTCTTATTCTTTATTGTACACATACAATTATATACAGACAGAAATTATGAAAGAAAATGTACAAAGACGTGCTTATCTCTGAAAGAGATTTCTTCCAGCAAACCATTTGGGAAATATATTGGATTTTTCCTGAGAAAGAATCATGGTGTGAAGTCAGCATAGTCAATATTTTCTTGGTTGTCAATTAGGTACACCCTCTATAATAATAAAAAATCATTTATACTTATTTTTTATGTTTCCTTATGATGTGTTATCTTTGATGATGCATAGGTAAAGTATACATAAAATATTTGTTTCTGCGCTGATTTATATAGTCCCTCGTCAATTGCGTATGTGTGTGAATACTAAATTAATTGTAAACGCGAAAGTTTGTGAGGATTTTTGTAAGAATGTTTGTTGCTGTTTCACGCAAAAACTTCTGAATGGATTTTGATGAAACTTCACAATAATATAGCTTATATATCAGAATAACACATAGGCTACTTTTTATCACGGGAAAATATTTGGATAATATCGACATTTTGTTTATTCTATGCTGCTCTGAAAGTGAAAAAAAAAAGTATAATACTACAGCTGCTTTTCTTCCCGGGCATACTGTACAAGTCAGTAGAGGGACAAGAGGATCTTGGTGTTTTGTAGGCGATGGGCTGACCACCTGTCACTACTAACCGAACTTGTAAATCTCAACTATACTCTCAAAATTGGTCAGAAGTGACACCATATGGTTCTATCGGCCCTTGGTGCTCTGCCTAACCCGTAAGGGATAAGGGCGTGATTATATGTATGTATGTATGTTTATTCTGCAGTCCACGCGAACGGAGTCGCGGGCGTTCACTAGTAAATAATAATATTCTCCAGGCCGTGTTTCAGAGATTAACCAACGGCACAGGAGATTATAGTGCACAGGTGTGCAACAGCTGCACTCTCCTTTCCTTTACTCTCATAGTCTGATGGGACGAAAAGCCAACACGACCGGAGAGAAATCAGGTGCAAGACCAACAGTAATACGTGCTCTTTGGGCACCAGCTAATGAGGTAATGGGTGTGAATATGTAATGTTTATTAAGTTACTTATAAGGTTTAAATAATTAAAAACGTAATAAGCTCTCAACTATTTAATTACTCTTACAAATAAGCATTACTTTTAACATTAGGCGAACATACCATTATATTACAAAATGTGTATATCTACCCAACTGTACAACTCAATAAATAACTAAACTTATAACAATAAATTCTTATTTTTATGATCCATCACTAACCCCACCATCTTCTTCTATTAATATATCTCCTAACGTTCCTCCTGCCTTGTGTCCTCTGCCCTCCTACAACAAAAGTCTTCACATATCTAGAATCACGAACATGCGGCTCTGAAGGTTCTTGATAAAGAGGTTCGATGGCGACAAGGTTCTCGTCTCTCAATATGACATCTCCTTGGATAGGTTGTTCTTCAATCACACCAGCGTAAGTAAATACAATTAATGCCGAAATTGTCAGCAGAAAAAATGGTGTCCACGGAGACATGATTGTAAAGTTGTACAGTAATTCTTGCTAAAAATTGGCAAGAGTCGATTCAACTTGATAACTGCTCGTCAGTCGATTGGGTAAATGAGTAAAGTTTTGTTCACAACTTGGTTTATAAAGACGAACTGAATATGCTAAGTATCGAAAACGTGTTTTGTAAAAAAACCAACGGTAATTCTCAAGATTTAACTTTACTACTCATTTTAGAAACCATAACAGTGATATTTTGTTGTAATTATGTTAAAAATTTGTAAAGCCGATTAACCGGTTCTATGTATTACGTGGATGGTTTTTTTTCTATGAATAACTTCGAAAACGAGTGAAACTTTTACCTATAATCTAAACATGACAATAATAAAGTAAATATTTATATAGTTTCTAAACACAAATATTTAGACATAGTAATCCTATATCACTACCTATATACCCGAAAGACAAATCATGATAATTTTTCATAAACATCTTTCAATTTAAATTTCGTTTAGCCTGAAATTTGACATTCACGGTGTTATTACAAAAGAGCACCTAAAATTCGACTCGTTTTAAATATGACATTTGACAGCAAAATGTATAGTATATCCGTCAAATTTAGGCAATGTTTCGCTTAAATGATGCTTATATTCTTTTGTAATAATAACACCAATTTCAAAATTAGTGATTATCTTTTGACACGAAACTATTATAGGTAGGTAAAAAGAAACAACTTTCACTATGGGACCTCCAAAATAGTGAAAAAAAAAATCAGCTGTTCCATACATTTCAGTGCAGTAATTATTCGACATTATATGGAACAGCTGATTTTTTTTCACTATTTTGGAGGTCCCATAGTGAAAGTTGTTTCTTTTTACATACCTAGTTTCGTGACAAAAGATATGAGTAATCCCTAATTTTGAAAAGACCTTATAAATAAATAAACATACTATATATATTGAAATAATAGAAAAACATCAATTGCTTTGATTTAATAAACACATGATACATAAACAAGCATTTATTTTACAAAACACGTCAATCCATGTGATTAACAGGCTTTTTTAGCCCCATCTTCTTCTGTTGATGTACCTTCTCACATTCCTTCTGCCATTAGGGTTACGTCCTCCAACCACAAGGTTCCTGAAGTTGACTTGTCTAGCAGTACGGACGTGTGCCTCAGACTCATGTTGCTCAACTGCTTTTATAGGTACAAGAGGTATATATTTTGCACTTGATACCACATCTTCTCCTTGAACATCGAATCCATTTTCGTCAATTCCTCGGGCATAAGTTATAGCGATAAATGTCGAAATTATCAGCAAAAATAAAGGCGTTAAGGAAGACATCTTCGATATTCTGTTGATTGCAGTAATAATTTTCCTGTTGTCTTAGAACTTGTCTTGTTAATACTGACTGCGTCTTAGAGTTGTGCATGTTCTTATATAAATACGATGAGATAATATTTATAAAGATTAATAAAACAGGTTAAGTACTGAAATCCCTATGGTTTTTTTTCAAATTACCGGTCGGAAAGTTACACCCACACATTTGGAAAGGCCAAAGTTTTTTCCATAGCACAATATACTTACCCATAGTCCTCGATCATCTCGGTTGAATATTAACGAATATAAAAATATATATATAAGCAGTGGAGGTTGTTCTTAGTAAATAAGTACATCATAAATAAATACATCAAAAATAAAAAAAATTATAGCTTAATTTAAGTACATGGTTGAATAATAAATATATTACTAATGCAAGATTTTTGCTTGTGTTAAAAAAGCCCATATTTATATTATTACCCCTACGTTTGCGTTCAAGGGATACTTACAGGATATGTAAAAGGTATAAATGATCTTGCTAAAAGTAGCTTCCTTTTGTATCATTGTTTTGTAGAGCTAGTACTAATGTCTATTTATTTCGTACTAGCGGCCGCCCACGACTTCGTCCGCGTGAGAGAGTATTACACCCGTGCAAAGCCAGGGAGGGTCCTTAGTTTATGTAAACATATAAATTTTCCTCTTGAATCACTTTATTAAAAAAAAAATATTATACATACAGACGAATTGAGAACCTCCTCCTTTTTTTGAAGTCGGTTAAAAATTGCACCAAGATCCGTTGCATAGTTTTAAATATGTAAGCATACATAGGCACAGACAGATAGCGCAAAGCGACTTTGTTAACCGACTTCAAAAAGAGAGGTTTTTTTTATGTGTGTTACCTCAGAACTCCGTAATTTATGAACTGATTTCAATTTTTTTTATAGTTGGTCATGGTATACTTCCAGGTTGGTCCCATATTCACCACATCAGGATCTGATGATGGGTTCTTGGAGAAATCGAGGGCAATCCTCGAATATTGTAGGCACATGTAGTCTGTTTTTATTCTTTTACTGAGCGTTTTGATCACCTACATATAAAACATAACATCTGATGATGGAATCTCTAAGGACTCTAGGGATATCCTCAAATATAAAAGGCACGAGTAGTCCGTTTTTAGATTTTTATAGAGAATTTTGGTCAGCTACACATAATTTAAAGGAAACGAGGGTCTAATGATGGAGCCGCCGAAAAATAGATAGTGGAACTTTTTAGTAACAAAATCCCCCTATGGCAGGGGAGGCCTACATCCAGTAGTTGACTGCAATAGGCTTACGAAGATGAAGATAATTGTGTTAAGTCGTGTAATTATATGTTGCGTTAAGCCGTGTCCGAAGTAAGATGGTTATAGAGGAAGAGGTAGACATGAGAATAACGAGATGACGGATAATAGGGATGAATGAAAGAAGAGTACCTACATATTGCACCGACCCCAAATGATTGGGAACAGGTCGGGAAGAAGGAGTGTAATTATATGTATATTGTCAGACGTAAAGTTTCGAAGCCTAGTCATTTCTCTCTTTTGTCATGTGGCCTATTTTATCATTTGCTGGCATATAAATCTGACAATATTATGCCTTCTAAACGTCGTACACGGCTTAACGCAATATATATTTTCCCTTTAGTAAAATTTTACTTTAGTAAGCTCGAGTTTTGGGAGGAAGTCGACTTTTCGTTTTTTAATAATTTATTTTATAATATGTAGTGAGGAAGATCAGACATCGATACTTTATTTAGTTAACAAGGCAGTAGGCGCTGCATCAAGGTATGTATGTATGTAAATAGCAGTAGGTACCTACTTTATTTACGCGAAATAAACGAGTAAGTACAATCTTTTTCGTTTTATTTCGCGTAAATAAAATTATATCTAGAGACATAAATGAAATAAAAGTTTTTTAAGCAATAAGATTTATTTGCCAGAGTATAACTTTCCATCAAGGGTTCGCCCACCGCTGGACCCTACATCCTCCGCTGACTCTCGTATCTGCCGACTCATGTTCAGAACCTGGGTTCAAAATATATACTGCAAATCACACTAGACGTAGATGGCGTCCAATCATGGTTATTTCGGCACTGTTTTATTATTGTAATCCATTGTTTTTTCCACGCGTCATTTGCAGATGGGAATCTGTAAAATTTATCATGAAATTTTACTGTAAATTTTTTTCTTAATGCCATTTTACTTTGATAGGGAAATTATTAACCTTTTCTATCATAAATACAGAAATGTTTTCTTTGAGTTATAATTTTCATTTTCAGTTAGTTTCTCTACTTTTGGGGTAATTTCCCCATTTTTTAAATGACAACACTGGTTGGTAAAAACAACGTTTTCAATTTTATAACCGATTAATAATTTTTATCTAAAAAGGGTACAATTGAGATAAATAATTACATTTTTACCTATGAAATATTATCCCTTCACTTTAATTGATGTAACTGCTATTGTTTCAACAGATATTAACTACGCATGACGGCATTATTTATATTTTTTTGCACTGCGAAAACGAACTTCACACATTAAACGTCGCCAAATGAGGTCGACTGTCATATTATAAAAAACTGTCATATTAGAGGTGTCACACTTTTTGTTTTATAGGACTCTCTCCGGTATTTTTATTACCTCCATGACCAAAGTTTATTCTTATTCTTATTCTTTATTGTACACATACAATTACATACAGACAGAAATTATGAAAGAAAATGTACAAAGGCGTGCTTATCTCTGAAAGAGATTTCTTCCAGCAAACCATCTGGGAAAGTGATAATTAAATATAAAAGGTGGATATGCTTATTTATTTATTTAGGTTTATTATTCTTGAAGAGGATATATCCCTGACTATTTACCAAAGATTTGCGGCAATTAAGCAATGCAGTAAAAAAGTTATGATAAAAATAAATAAGAGAAGTTAGGTTAGGTTATTGTAAGATTATGCCAACTGACATCTAAGTTTAAGTATTTTTAATGAATAAACTAGAGCACAGACTATTATATGTACTTTGTACAGGCTAGTAACACTATGGCGGAAACGAGGATGCTACGACCACATAACACTATACTCTAGTACGACAGGGGAACGGAAGGCAATAAGGCAATAGTTATGTCATTACGATTTGACACTGTTATAGACTTTCAAACGCAAAGAATACTGGCTGGGTGCGCGATGAGAGCGCCAACTAACAGTTACAACTTGGGCAGACTTTGAAATGTCAAATGGATGGCTGTTGTTAAGAAGAGTTAGTAAACAAACAATTAATTTCAATTAAACGTTGTAATTTAAGTATATTCTTTTCAATCGTGTAAAGGCAGTGGTAGGATTTTTAATGCTTTAAATAGGGGTTTACATGACTCGTCTGGTGCTATGCAACAGAGTGCTCTAATGAATTTTTTTGTGCTATGAATGCCCTGTTTATATCAGTGCCGTTTCCCCAAATTATTAGCCCATAACGTAAGACTGATTCAACATAAGCAAAATAGGCCGTAAGAGCTGTAGGTTTTGTTGTTGTCTTTACTAATTTATATAAAACAAATGAGAATCTGTTAATTTTATTCCATGCATTGTCGACATGTTGCTTCCAATCTAGCATATTATCTATTTGTATACCTAAAAACCTTACACTGTTTGCATGTTTTAATACTTGCCCTTTATAATTAATGATTAAATTTTGTATATTGTTGAAGTTTATGTAACATGTCTTGTCAATGCTTGTTTTTATGTTATTAAAATCGAGCCAATTAACAATAGACATTGAATTTACTTCATGTTATTTTTTTGAAATGCGTACTGATTTTTTTTATTTATTACGCTATACTTATCGAAAAATGCAACAATCTTATTATGAATTATTTTTTCATACATATATAGGCGTGAAAGCGAGACAGACAGAGTTACTTTCACATTTATAATGTTATCCATATTACAATAGCTATTCGTATAACATTTTAAAATAAATTAATTGTAGGGTCGGAATCTTTTGTTATGGTAAAGTATGTGCACCCTACTCAAAAATACACAAAACACAGAAAATGTTTAAAAAGTCACTTCAGAAGCAAATATTGGGATTATGAGGATAAGCAACTAACTAAATAAAGTTTTGTGACAAATATTTAAAAAAGCAAGAGTGAATATTGCCTATAATTTGCCGTCTGAGTTTTTGCCTAGGTCCATAGTTTTGAAATTCAATTTTGTACTTACGAGTTAAATATTAAGTTGCATCCTGGATGCCACTCGCTTCTGCAACCACGAACAATACATTTCACTACCATATTTATATCAATACCACCAAAATATCTTATTTAGTCCACACAAAAATGCGAAGCGATTCAAACAAATCGACTTGACATCATTTGACAAAATTGTCATGTGCTACCCAGGGATACCATTACATAGCAACAGAACATACCTTAAAATACGGAATTTTTAGCTACCGCGAAGGTTTGTTTTACTATATTCTATGCACTTTATATTACAAATTACATTAAATACATTTCATTACTCTATTAAATATGTTAAACATTTTCAAAACGAATCCAAGTTTTTCATGATAATGTTATATTTATGCCTTTTTCAACGTCTTTATTTACATTATAGGGTATTTTTTTGTTGTGTAAGGGATCCCTTGTGGGAAAACAAGGGGGGAGGCTGTCATTTTTTTTTTTGTTTATCCCGAAGGAAAGGCAAGGGGAACTAAGCCCATACAGCGTAATCATTGTTTAGTAAAATGTATTCTGAATTTATGATGAATGACAATGATGATGAATGGAAACGTCAGAAAAATCCTCAAGAACAAGTGTAAAGTTAGTCAAAATGAAAAATTATTTTTGCAACCATGAAGAGATCGTAATCCGGCTAAAGTTTTACTCGGCTTACCTTTCATGCACACGCACTAGATTCACACCACAAGTAATCAAAATATAACTTATCTACCAGAAAACATCACCTTACGGACACATGCAAGCTATTTACAAATAATTTTTGATTTTCACAAGAAAATTACACCTGCACCCTTCCAGCTTTTCCCGCCGAATCCTCATTTTTTTATCTTTCAATTTCTTGTTCAGAGCTTGGAATCCATCATAAGAGGAGATATCAAATCCCTGTGTTAGATAACAAAATCCCTGGGTGTTGTCGAGCCGAAGTGTTATTATTAGTTTTCGTTGATAAACTATGGAAATAAAGGAAACTATGTACGTACGGCCATAATGCCTGATTATTTCATGAAGTTGTAGGCAAAAATATTTTCTTTCACTTATTTTAACTTTTCTCGATTTCTGCATTGCCAATTTGTATGATATTTTGGGATCTGCCTAAAAAACATGTGACCAATTTTTTTAAATACATATTTGAACTTGTTAACAGCTGGGCCTACGTATGGCTTCATCATTTGATGCTGTCTTTCGTTGCGTATATGTCTGTGGGGTGAGCACGAACCTCTCGATAGTCCGTCAAACTGTCAAATCACATAGATTTTGTTAGCGAGTCGCTAGCGTTACGCCGCGTAAAAAAGGTTCGTGTTTACCCCACTGTATGCAATATCACCCACCGTAGGAACGCACCTTTAAGCCTTGAGCACACCGGATGCGTAGAGTAACCTCGTAAGATAGAGACAGGTCCATAATGGGCTGACTGTGTCTACACTTTTTAGAATGTTTTTTAGGAATCACAATTATATCATAGGGATTTTTGTTTGTAGAGACTCAGTTAAGATAGATTTCTAGTATGAACTTTTTTTTAGATAAAGTGTTATGTTTCAATACACAGTTCATTTTGATTGAAGTTAGAGCCCATAGCTTAGTTATATAGGGGGATACTTACAATCAAATTTTATTGTCATCAACCTAATTGAATAATAGCTTTTATTGCGTGGGCTTATGAGCCTATTGAACCTCTATGTGGGCTAGGTCATATGTCTACCTAGTACTTTCTCCAGCATAGATCTGTGTTCTACATACATACATACATATAATCACGCCTTTAACCCTTATGAGGTAGGCAGAGCACCAAGGGCCGACAGAACCACACGGTGCCACTTCTGATGTTCTCCAGTGATTTTATTTTCGAACAGTCTGTAAACCTATATCTACAAGAAACTTTTATGTGGAATAAGCTATTATTAAGTATAAAGTAATTGTTTGGGATAATCGAATTCACTAAATATTTTATTATTCGTTTACGAATTACGTTTAATGTAATATAAAATACAAATTTTTATTGAAATAAACTGATACATTTGATCAAAGTGAAATGTAAAACTACACTTATATCCAACTAATTAGCCCCATCTTCTTCTATTAATGTGTCTCCTTACATAATTCTACCAATTTAATAGGGCTTAATTATAATAATTAAATAAAATAATATTTGCTTACTTACAATCAATGCAATAAAAATGGATAGGTACCTACATACATAAAATAATATATCCTACAGGATCACGTTTTTTTCACCACTATGTAAAATAGTGATTTATTTTTTATTATAACAGTACCAGGGATTTAATATACACTCACTCAAAAGTAAAGCTAACTTTTGTAAAGTAAATAAATACGACACACGGGTTCAATACTATTTAATTAACAGATCGACATGACACAAACAATTTACAACACTGAAAATAGCTGACCCCATGTTTTTAACCTTGCCACCTTCTTCTATTAATGTATCTCCTTAGATTTCTTCTGCCATTTGGGTTCTGGCCGCCCACAACATTGATGTGGAACTGTCTAGCCGTGCGGACGTGTGTCGAAGATTCTGACTGCTCCTCGTCAATGGGGTTGATAGGTAGACTCTTAGCGCCTACCGTTACATCTCCTTGAAAATCCAAGCCATCGTCACCAAATCCACGAGCGTAAGTTATTGCGATGAGCGCGGAAATTATCAACAAAACGAAAGGAGTTAAAGAATTCATTTTTAACTTTGTTCGGTTTCCTATCTTGGGCCGTTCTCAAGACACAATGATTTAATTTCTGTTTCGTTCATGTATATAAATGCGGTGTGCAGGATAACATGTAATTTTAAACTTGTTTTGAATAAAAATACAAAGGTCGCAAAGAGCAGGAAAATGCATAGTTTGTATTATTATGCTTTTAAAAGTTAATGCAAATGTAGAACTGTGGTAATCTTGAATAAAAAAACTTTCCAAATTTTGAATTTCACTACGTTAATATTTGATTGTTTAATGAGTTGGCATATGTAATTGAAAATATTTCGTATAATAAATTATAGATCAACGTGCTGCATATCATTCTATAGTAGTTAATTACCCTTTTAATAGTGCTTAATTATACTTAATCATAAAATAATATTTGCTTACACCTCCATTAATCAATGCAATTAAAATGGATACATACATACGAGTAAAATAATATCCTACACTGACTATTAAATTAAACAATACTGATACCTTTCATTTATTTAAGGACCACGTTTTTACCCTATGTAAAATAGGGATCGATTTTATTATTAGGTGTAACAGTTCCAGCACCGGTATAATGAATTTGGTGAGAGCGAGATGTCTCACTTTTAAACGTCAAATCCACAGAGCTAAGTAATAACTAGACAATGCAAGTTTTTCTACTTGGTGTGTAAAAAGTGATTGCAAACCACTTCTATCAGCCCTAATTCCTTCAGTCCTGGCTCGAGAACGAGTGTCTATTCTATTTCTTAAGTCTATTTTTACATGCAAAGTACATCTACTTAGTTTTTCTAGTTATTAATAGCACTGTGAATTTGACGTTTAAAAGTGAGACATCTCGCTCTCACCAAATTCATCATACCGGTGCTGGAATTTAATATACACTCACTCAAGAGTAAAGTTAACTTTTTGTAAAGTGAATAAATATGACAAATGGGTTCAATACTATTTAATTAACAGATCGATAGGACACAAACAATTTACAATACTGAAAATCGCTGACCCCATGTTTTAACCTTGCCACCTTCTTCTATTGATGTATCGCTTTAGGTTTCTCTTGCCCTTTGGAGCCTGTCCTCCAACCACGAAGATATTCGAGTCTCTAGCATTACGGACATGAGATGCCGAGGTTTCGGATACTTCCGCTGGTTCCAATGGACTTATCTCTTGTTCAAGATTCACTTTTGCTTGTTTGAGAGCTCCTTTGTCTACTCCACGTGCGTGAGCCATCACGACAAAAGTTGATATAAATAGCAGAAAGATTGGCGTTAACGGAGACATTTTAAATTACTTGTATAGTATTTTCAACTTGCTTTGGTGAAAGAACCCTGAGGAATGATGATGTTCTCTGTACTCTGCAGGATATAAATACTTTGGGTACATTAACATAAACTCTGCAACGGGTTTCACAAGAAAGTTATGCGGTATCCTTAACGAATTAAGCGGCTTTCACACGGGGGATTTTAGATAGGCGTGAAATTAAGAGCATTTGAATAAATGCGTTATTAAAAGTTTAACTTGTTTCCACATTAGAAAATTATTTACATAACATGGCTAAATGTGAAAAAAAAAATTCTCGATTAGCACACTCGTCTCTCTTAGTCTCGTCGTCCTGAGCGGATACACACCGGGCTACGGGCCTTGGGGGTAGCCCCTGTGCCCGGGAAAAATTCTCGCGCTATCGGTAACTTATTAGTGGCCCTTAAGAAGGACCACATGGGTCAGTGTGCCTGTCCCATGTGGAGAAGAAAGAAGGAGAAGCGGGGTCGGCATTCGTCTCCCGGTATTACCGGGGTGAGTCCGGCCCTAAGCATTGCTGGCTTCCGGCCAGTTTATGAAGAATAAGGGAAGAATATAGAATTTCCCTTAGATTGTGTGTCAAAAATAATAATTTGACTTATTTACCTACCTACTTACTAATGAAAAATACGTTGCGTTGTGTGATGTTGGGTGAAGGCAGCCTTAGAATACTGTTAATCTACAGGCTATGATAATATTCCCGGCTCTGCTTGTTAAATAAAAAAAATAACTGTTTACTTGCAGTTTTATTTTTAGCAATGAGCTGGCTATATCTAGCTGCAAGTAGCTAATGGTAACCCTAAGTTGTTAATTTATTACCTTATATCTACTGCATAGTAAAAGAATAACAAATTGCGTTATCTCTCAAATATTCTTGAATACCTAAATTGAGTACTTCAATTAAATCAAACATAAAACTAAAATGTATTTAATTTTACACCTTTACTCGAGTTATAGAGTAGACAGACAAAAATACAAATATATTAATAGAACCATTAGAAATACCTATTCGAGTGGCAGTTAAAAGTATATAGGCGAATTGTGGTAAAACCCGCCTACAGTTTGGAATAACAATCGGAAAAACCAAATTAAAACAACTACGAACTTGCACAATTATAAATTAATTATTTTACGTGAATTCTAAACGTACCTATACAGGGTGTAAAAAGACAACGTTGTTATTTTAATACCTCGTATTCTTTGTAACGTAAGGATAATTTTATTTCTATGGAACCAACCCTGGGAAACGAAAAAAAAAAAAACTCTTTATTGCAAGCAATATATTCGATTGACAAATGTACCTACAAAACTAACATTTTTAAATATTAATAAGGTGCCTTAAAAAAGCGGGTGGGGCTGTGTCGGGGCACACGGCCGTTGGTTTTAACGTGAAACGTCTATGTTAGCGAATCGCTTTTAAAGTAAAAGATTGAAATGAAAACAAGATGGACGCTGTTTTAAGTATTTTAATAAAAAAAGAACAGGTACGTAATAGAAACATAAAATACATAGCAAATGTTTATATATTTATAGTTGTTTATTTTAAATAGCAGCCGCCCACGACTTCGTCCGCGTGAGGGGGCGTTGTACCCGTGCGAAGCCGGGCAGGTGTTGTATAGACTGTAGCCTTCCTTGGTAAATGGGCTATCTAACACTGAAAGAATTTTTCAAATCAGACCAGTAGTTCCTGAGATTAGCGCGTTCAAACAAACAAACAAACAAACTCTTCAGCTTTATAATATTAGTATAGATATAAATACTGTCCAAATTACACTTATTTTTGTATAAATCAATCGGTTCAAATAAACTTGACAAACACACGAAAGAATCACCACGCTATAAAGTCGGAGTCACGAGTTACACTGAATAGAAACAAGCGTGAGCGCCGGTTTCGCACAGTTATCGCAGTATCCCTCCCCCGCCGCCCCGCTTGACCCCGACACGAACTCAATGTCATAACAGCGAGCTGACTATATAAGTGAAATATTTACACCACATTTTTGTTTCTAAGACTAATAGTTTTTTAATTATTAAGGTACGATGATATAGACCTTTTCGTTACGGTCCAGTTTTTAAACCTGGTACCCGTATGTTTCGGCGCGATTTTAAAGACGTTTCACGTCAAAAAAAAGAATAAACACGATCTACTCGTAAGTAACACTAAAGAATGGTAAAGTAACTGGTAAGTGAATGGTCAGATAGGAGAGTGAATACGCGCGATTGGTTTGGTGATCGGTATTACACTGGTAGGTACAATCAATAGTAATTAGAACATCAAATTATAAAGTAATTAAATAAATAAGCGCGCCGTGTAGTATTGCTGACGCGACTTAGGAGTTCAATCTACGGTCATAGATCGTACAGTAATGTAAATAAAGGGAAAATTGTTTGATTAGTAGTTAGCTACATTATTTAAAATGTCCCTTGCTAAGTCCTCCGAGATTTTTTTCTGCTTTCAATGCATTTTTCTGATCGCCTTTATTGATCCTGGCTTACAGGAGTTGCAGTGGCGGAAATGAGTGGTAGAGTAATCTCGAGAAGCTGTTATTTAAAATAGGCACTTAAAAATATTATAGATATTTAGTGACTGTTTTAATTAATATTATTTAATAATAATTAATAATAAAAATATTAATAATAGTGGGCTCTATTTACTGATCAAATAACAGTCCCTAGTAGTCACTCACTTAGTAACATTTATAAATATTGATTCATGAACAGTGAGAACAAATAACCTTTATGATTAAATGGCTGCCCAAGCCATTTCGATGCCCAAGTGGGTGAGTAATCTCTGTTAAAACCCTTAGTACGGTACTTTGGATCGGTTACAAAATGCAAATTATAAGTATACTGAGCCAAAAAGGTCCTTAAGGCTTAAAATACACAAGAACTCGTTTTCGTCGTTCATTCGTTCATATGGCGGAGAGTTTCTGTACTACTACCATTCTATGCTACTACTTACAATTTTTTTAGCCCGAAGTATTTTAGGTGATAAGCTAGCAACTAGTCTGATTATTTACCTATATCTATCACCGTTGTGCTCAACGTGAATGTACAATTTCCTGTATGATCCTCCAATTCTGGCTACCCCAATTTAGGAATATAGCCATGTCTATATGTATGCATTTTGGCTATCCTATCTTCATAGTGGGTTGATCTATTTGTTATCGGTTGGGATGGCTTTAATAGTTCTGATATAGCTGGATCCTTTTTGAAATAGTTTTGTGTTCTAGCCGGGAGTGGATAAGTACATAAAAACTATTTTGCTATATTAGTAAGTCGAATCAATTAGTTATGTGTTGCGTCATGTCACTATATTGTTGTTATTACTATGTTCATAGCTGTTGGTCTTCCTAATACCGAATAAATAAATATTCGGGTTTAATGATGACATACCTAAACCTGAGTCTCTTTAAGAATATGAACCATACACCAAATGGAATGGCCAGAACTGCAAGCTTACAAAGGAGATTTCACAATCAACTTTAGTATAGCGGGGGCAGATAGAGATGTAATTACTTACAACTATCAAATAGATGAATTTTAAGCATTTAAAGGTTTGTGATGACCTACGGTGCTGAGATGTGGTCTCTAACTATGTGCCTCAGGATCGCACAGCGAGTGATGGAGAGAGTTATGCTTGGGATCTCTCTGCGTGATCGAATCAGAAATGAGGAGATCCGCTGACGTACAAAGATCATATATATACGACATAGCTTAACGGTCCAGAAAGCTGAAGTGGCAATGGGCAGGGCACATAGCTCGAAGAACTGATGGCCGATGGAGTCGGAAAGTTCTAGAGTGGATGCCACGTATTGGCAAGCACAGCGTGGGAAGGCCACCCGCGAGGTGGACGGACGACCTGGCCAAAGTCGCGAGCGTCAGTTGGATGCAGGCTGCTTCCGACCGGTAAGAGTGGAGGTTGTTGGGGGAGACCTATGTCCAACAGTGGACTTACCAGGGCTGTAAATGATGAAAGGTTTTTGAACGAATTAATATTGCAAATTCGAATGTACTTTTGCTATAGGTAAAATAAGTTTTCCATTGCATTGTATTACCAAACCTTAGATTTGTCAGTTATGTATAAAAAAATCCTAGTCTTTGTCTAAAATTGTTAACCTGTACGTAATAAACAACCTGTACCTAAATTAAAAGCTGTTATAGCGACTTCGTTCGCGTTGACCAAAGATGCTGATAGCCTTTGTCTACTATTATACCATTGCATACATTATACTTGTCTTAAAATTTGATGGGTATATAAAGCGAGAATAGATATGAAACAAATAAATAAATAAACAATTAAACTTACTTTCGCATTAAAGATTAGTTGCGATTCATACTGATTGAATAACCTTTAATATATAAAATAACTTTGATCATCACAAAACATTATCAAATATTAACTGTCTGTTCCTCATCCCTGATATCCTCGTCTTCTCTTTATGTATCCTTTCATCTGCCATTAGGACTTTTTCCTCCAACAACCAATGTTTTTGTTTTTAGTTGTCTTGCAAAACGAAGATGCGGCACAGCATCTTGACCTAAAGATTCTACAAGCACTACATGTCCTTGAGATCGATCTTCAATTGTTCTAGCAAGTATCAATGCGAAAAGAGACACAAACAATATGAATATTTTCGCCAAAGAAGACATTTTGAATTGTATTCTCGGATTCTTGATCTTGTAATTATAATTCCAGGGTTGGTATAAACGCAACCAGACTTGCTCAGTAAAGGAAGAGAAATGAATATATTAAAACATTTTCTACTTTATAAATACCCCAAGTTCATACACCTTAGAACCAGTATTACAGAAAGATGCAGGACAAGTCTCTAAAGGCGGTTCACAGACGACACAGTTCAATGTGCAATGCACTTATATTAAATTATTTATTACGCAAAGCTCACCTTTATATACCTGAATTTTACTTTTCAATTTTAAGATTCAATTTAAGTTCTCAATTTAAGATCATTAAAATTTTCTATTCAGCTAACTATGGTTTCCTAAGATAACGGTGGCGTCTTTTTTTTTGCAATGCATTACGCATACCACCCAGGCGCAGGGGGTACCCGAGTGGTTATGTGGGACTCCCGTATAGGCTAATGAGACCCACGGTATACCCACTAAAACCCCCCCCATCTTCCTCCTTGCCGCTTTGTGACGGTGTTACGGGAACGCTTTCGCACACATCCGCGACCCCGCCGGCGGCAGTCGCCCGCAAGCGGCTCCATCGCGAAAGCCCGAAGGCTCTCCACGATGGGCGCACCAGATGGTAAGGTGGTAGGGCAAGCGGCGCACCGCAATACCGACATGCTTCTTCCTCTGCGGCACCACTAATGCCGTTTCGACGGAACGGCCCCGCCAGCTCGCAGGGGGCAGGGAGAGTGGCGCACCGTAATACCAACACGCCTCTCCCCCTGCGATCCCTCCACGGCCGCAGAAGATAGGGAGAACGGCGCACCGTAATACCGGCACTCCTCTTCTTCTGCGGTCCCACATCCACGCGCGTCCGCAGCGGACTTGTTCAGCCCGCTGGGAGCGCCCTCCTCGGGCCAGCCGGCGGCCCAAACAGGCCGGCCCTGGTTGCCTCTTAGCTTCAACGTGGGTGACCAGTCTACGGTTACTAAGCCCCCCCGCCACGGTAAGGCGGGCAACCATCGGGGGGGATTTAAACCCTAACCTGTTTTGGCCTATTTCGGTTAATTAACTAAGGTTCTCGTATCTCAGCGTACGAGTATGATTATAAATAAGTATTACATGATTATACCTACTTATTATGAATCATGAAATATATATTTTTTAATATTGTTATTCTATTTTAGGGTTAAATAACATTTGACAATAACTTTTATATTATATTATATACTTCAGTTCTTACAAAAAATATTGTGATGAAAGATTCTTTGGGTGGGAGTCGCTCTCCCAAATTACAATTCTATTTAACCTGACTTTATGTTAGTATGTTTTGCATACAAACGCCTGTAATCGCTAAAATAACTATTTTTTTAAAAGATTATGATACATTAGTATGCCTGAATTCGGTGGTGTAATATTTAACAATGCTTTTCACTATCTTATGATGATTACCCGCAGCGGTTTTCAAATGTTACTTCGAAATTGGGGCCTTAAATAATTTAACTGTATATAAACCGAAAATCAGGACCATTGCTCACTATATCAACGAAGATTTTACAAGATCAAGTACCTAAACTAAACAATTGGAATTTTATCACAAACATGAATTCATTGACGCCTAGCTTCGTAGTGCTATTAACAGTATGCATTGCTGTAACATACGCTCGAGTTATTGAAGAAAACAATGTTGGAACCAACAATGATGACTTGATAGAACAAACGTCAGGAATAGAGGAGTTTACTACGGAAGGTGCCCGTAGTGCCAAGGATGATTCCTCTCTTGTTGTCCACCTTTCCAAACCCCAAGGAAGCTTCGAAATCCCAGATGACTATCACCCAGAAACTTATTCTAAAAAGTGTAAAAATAATTTTTATTTGAGTTACCACAAAAAAGGAGGTTATAAATATTGATGAATATAATATTGATTAATATAAAGTTTATTTTACTTATGTAATTAATCCCACTTTCTATTAAAACCTAAAATAATGACAACCCAAGGTGAAAAGAAAATATTTTTCACAGTTTTCGACTCCAAAGGATCTCAATTCATAAAAATATTGTAAAAAAAATAAGTAGATGTAAGGGCCGAAACCATAGAGGAAAGAGTAGGTATAATAGAATACAAATATCTGACATTAGTCCAAACAATAGGGGGTGTGACATGTGGGTGTGACTCCAACAAAATTCTTCCGTTCCATAAATTTTGCAGGATGATATAGTAGCGTTATTAGATTACGATTAATAAATAAACCAGGATTTTTTCGATTTGGAACTTAAATAGCATGTAGATCGCTGCGGATAATTTCTCTGTCTGAAATTCCTTCAGTATATGTCAGAATATTGGACGCGTGGTGCCGGCAGAGTAGAATTCGTACCACCCCATGTCTGCCCGTGGGTATCGTACGAGGCGATTAAGGGCTTCCGAGAGGTGGGCAACAGCGCCTCCCGTGTTGACAACATAGTCCAAAATACGAACTGCGGTCACCAACCCGCCTGCCCAGCGTGGTGACTATGGGCAAATCCCCCCATGGCAGTCTTGTGGCATGCCCTGGGAGAGGCCTACGTCCAGCAGTGGACTGCAATAGGCTGATGATGATGTCAGGATATATTAATAATTATACATAAATAATAAAATTCAGGAATATTTTGATTTCAGAAAGCCACAAATTTGCAAATTACCTTATTTCTACTATAATTTTCTTAGGAAAGATTTGTATTCTTCGAAATGGAAATATTCCTGGATTTATTGTTTTTCTATAATTATTAATATATATTAACATATTCTGAAGGAATAACGAACAGATAAATTTTCCGCATCGATCTATACGTTTTTTTTGATTAGGTAAAAAAAAAAGTTCCAAAGCGGAAAAATCCTGGTTTCGCGGTCAATAGTAATCTATTAACTTCACTTTATAAGCCTGCAATTTCAGCGACAGAGGAATTAATGTTGAGTCTCCATACAAAGGATTTCCTCGTTGATTCGACTACATTGTATTTCGAGTGTCAAAACCACGCCAAAAGTCATAGTAAGTATGTGGTAAGTTCTATGGCGGACGGTCCCATTTTTACAAGCTTTTATTTAACTTGCAATGTATGTTTGTTCGGGTGAAATCTTACAACTCAATTTTAAGGCACTTGCCCTCAACCGATTGGGCTGAAATTTGGTGAGCACGTTCAGTTCGGATAACAATGCATGATTAACAGTGTGACGTCATTCTAAATCCAACATGGCGGCATACCCACAATGGCGGACCAATTATTTTTAATGCATTCCTACAATATGGGTATCAAATTAAAGGGCTAGCTGAGAGTAACTCGAAAAAAATGTGACGTCACTCTTAATCCAATATGGCGGACTTCTAAAACTTGAAAATCTATTTTGAAACAGATATTTTTAAGCAATTGAGTAGGGTGAAGTCATTAGAAGGGCTCCTCATTGAAGAGCTGGATTGTTCAAAATTAACTGGCAAACGACCTTGCAATAATGATGCGTTGAATGAGATGAACAGACTTATGAACTTACCAGGTGAAAACTAAAAAGTATAAAATAAAATTTAGGTAAAAAAACCTTTTTAAAAACAAGCTTTTATTTAAATGCGCTAAAAAGAAAAAATAAACTTTTACACTAAAACTTTTACTGTTAATTTATAACGTCATTTCAAATTTAACACATTTGACACAATTTATATGTTATAAAAGCTTGTCGCGACATTTGAGTACTCGTATTTACTTTCTTAGTTTTAAATTTTTAATAAGTCAAGGTGAGGCCGTGCCGAGGACTGAGTGGCATGATGACATGATGTCGTGAACATACCACCTCGGGGCACCGGGGCGAACCCTGTTGTATATTACTCTCTTACTCTTCTACACGAAGCTCTGGAAGGGTCGACGGATATTTCTTCGATATGCGTGGGAACAATATGGGAAAATCTGAAACATCAACACAAAGATGCTGCCTAATAAACATTTAAAAGTAAGAACGTAAATACGAGTACTTAAATGTCGCGACAAGCTTTTATAAAATATAAATTGTGTCAAATGTGTTAAATTTGAAATGACGTTATAAATTAACAGTAAAAGTTTTAGTGTAAAAGTTTATTTTTTCTTTTTAGCGCATTTAAATAAAAGCTTGTTTTTAAAAAGGTTTTTTTACCTAAATTTTTTTTATTTTGTTTCAGATCTGTATACCTACTTCATTCAACTGAGGCTGAAAGACATAACCGCTTTGCGACGCTAAAATCGGCAGTTTGCGTTGCAGCGCCACGAAAAAGAGCGTTTTACTGTAGTACGGTAGGGTAACCATGATTTTTGAGTGTAGATAGACGTCCTTTATAAAGATAATTGTTTGATGATTGATGTTTGATCATTGATAAATGATTTCACAAATGCTTTTCCATGCCTCTTGTTTTATAAATTTGTCTTTATAAGTTTCGTAATCCCACAAAGATATTAATATATCGACATCAACGTCAGACATTTACGGTGTTATTACAAAAGAGCGCCTAAAGTTAGACTCTATTTAAATATGACATTTGACTGCCAAATTTAGGACATGTTTAGGTTAAAAAATGTTATAAAATTATTAATAAAGAAAATGGAAAAAATTCTTCACCCGAGTGGGAATCGAACCCACGACCGCTGCAAACCGTGCCAGCCGCTATAACCACTAAGCCACCGGATGCCAATTATTCAGATGACGAATTTTACCATCTCTTTTCTAAAATTTAAAAAAAATGTGTAAATTCTTTTGTAATAATAACACGGTTTGATTTTAAAGCCTCGAGCACACCGGATGCGTATGCGTGTACGTAAGCGTAGACGCATGTTATTTGCAAGAGTAATCTCTTTGAATTGAACATCGAAATGAAATATCTTATATATATGACGTAGTAGGGTCCTTCTCCACGGTAAGATTATCATCGCGAGGATCCATTACGTGTAGTTCGTAAACGTAGGCGTCGTAAATAATATCACGCGGTGATAGCCGATAGATTGAATTTAATTATTACAAACGATTAACTTTATAATAACACGCGATTGCCTTAATTTAAATGGATACAAATCAATACCAGGAAAACGTGGTGATCCCAGAGATGACGTTTACTAACCAACGCTCAATTCGAATGTCTTCACCATAATGGCGTTCCACCAAGTGTCACTGTCAGTCGAACAACTTTACCGACTTACCCTCGAACAACGCCATCTCTGATTCCACCCAGGTACTATTACCTGACGTTTCCTTTAATCACAAATCTATAAGGTAAACATTTCATAGCAAGCAAACTAGATGGCGCCACAAGGTGCTTTGCTAACACCCGGCAGATGTCACCACTCCGACACGGCCGTCCTGCGCCTCACACGTCCTCGTGGGACTTATCTGCAAGAGAAAATAACCAAAGAGCCTCTGGCACATACTAGCGCTCGGCCCATTCTGACTTAACTTAAATTTAAAGACTTCTTATTACAATAGTTCATGAAATCACAAAAATCGCTCATCGACCGTCAAGTTCCCAAAATCTTTACGTAAAGACATAAAAAATAAAAGATAAGCAGACTCGCACATACGTTTAAATCAGTCAGACCTTTCCTTCGGTCAACATTACAGTAACAGTTAGTCATATAGCCAGTCCTTCGGCTATCTACTATGGAAACACAGTCCTTCGGTTTCCAACACACACATGTAGCACAGTCCATCGGCTACCTACTACGGAAACACGGTCCTTCGGTTTCCAACACACACATGTAGCACAGTCCATCGGCTACCTACTACGGAAACACGGTCCTTCGGTTTCCCACACACACACATGTAGCACTGTCCATCGGCTACAGCAGAAACTCGGTCCTTCGGTTCTGCCACAAATACATACTACTGTCTGTCAAGGGTTTGTCAAAGTCACAATTTAAAAAAAACCGGTCAGTAACTTGTACATCGCATATGAAAATTCATTCATTTAGACTCTGAGGTCACATTAATTTCGATATCAAAATTACTAGGAACTTGATGGTCTGGCACCCTACGGACCCGATCGTGCGAATATTTGTAGGTTCGATTTGAAGACAAAGATTTTAGTCGGTATCTATCACCATCTAACAATTAAATTTTATACGGTCCTTAAAATTTAGGATCTAGTTTAACTTGATTACGTTTTTCATTCTTAATGAACACATCTAAGACACGTCGTAGACGTTCCAACCCCTGCTCTCCTGTAGAATACAATACCAGCAGGTCATCAATGTAAGAAACAATATAACTATGAGCTAATTCACCTAAAGCTTTTGCTATAGCCCGCTGATAAACTGAACTGGCGTTCTTTAAACCAAACGGCATGGCACACACAAGGTAAATAATTCCAAAACAAGGCTACAGTATACACAATCCATATAGAGTAACGTCAGTCAAGTAAGTCTAGTTGCCTCAATCTAGCAACTCTTGGAAACTTCCATCCAGCTTCCGTAAACCAGTCTAGTCACTTCCATCCAGTGACTCTTGGAAACCTCTATCCGGTATCCGTAAACCACTCTCAATCAGTCAACTCAAACATTAATTAGAACATGACGGTCCATCCCCGTCAAGTTCGCACAGATTATCATCACGGTCACATGTCAGCGTGTCATTGGTAATGTCATTCGCAGGCATTCGCCTAAGTCTGTCATGTGCATACTTATAGGTTCTATTGGAAGAACATAACGGAAGTACTGATACGCTTACCTTCATACCCTTCCGATCCCTAAAAGGACCTCTATACTTCGGATCAATTAATCGAATTTCGAGTTCACCTGTAGTTACACGAGTTTTTGGCAAACCTGTTGTAAAATAACTGGAATATTCACCTAAAATAGTTAAAAGATCTGACTTTTTACAAGAGGGTATATCTGTGTCAACCTGTCACATTACTAAAGTCGTTACTGATACTAGAATCGGTTAAAACGTCACAATTTAAAACTGTCAAATTATTTTGTTTTGAAATGCTAAAATTATTTGTTGACAAGTTAATAACGAAGCCTTGACTCAATATTTCACGACCTAGCATAATATCACTACGCATATACACATCGGGTAAAACATGTAATAAAAGTTCTAAACAATAATCATTAATTTCAACATTACACAGTATTTGCTGGGTGCTGAATACACTGGTTTGACCAATTCCCGTTAGAGAGACAGTTTTAGCAATTCTTTTACCATTGAAACTTGATGCAACGCTTTCTTTTATTAGTGAACACTCAGCACCCGAATCAAAATGAAAATCATAAAATCTACCTTGATTATTAAGAGCGCCGGTCGGTGGTAAAGCGGTAAGTGCAACTATCTTTCGTGGATTCAGACGAATTTGACCTCGGCGCACCTCGAAGTCTAGGTACTCTACTTTTTCTTTCAGGAATGAGCACTTTTTAGGATTTAACGAAAATCCCTTCCCAGAAAGAACTTCTAATACTACCTTTAGTCTATCGAAAGCTTCGTCGATGTTACTGGCCACAACTAGCACGTCATCCATGTACACTACAACGTACTTGTTCACGAGATCGCCTAGAGCATGTATGAGAGCACGTTGAAACACTGCAGGAGCATTTTTCAAACCGAAGGGCATAGTAAGGTACTCATACTGACCTTCAGTTGTCACGAATGCTGTGCGCTCTATGGACTCCGACTCGATAGGGATCTGGTGAAATCCCGATGCTAAATCTAAAATTGTAAAAAAATGTCCTCCGTGCAACCTAGCAATCTGTTCAGATATGAGTGGTAAAGGAAAACGGTCAGCAACGGTGTTATCGTTCAACTCCCTATAATCGACACACATTCTATCTGAACCTTCTTTTTTTTTTTACCAAAAGTATCGGGCTTGCGAACGGTGAAGAACTAGGTCTAATTACCTTAGCATTAAGCAGCTCGTTGATCTTGCCCCTCACAATCTGACGTTCATCTGGGGTCAGCCTGTATGGGCGACGATTTACCGTCTTGTGCGGGTCTACGAGCCGTATCTGCATAGGTTCAGTGTCAGCAGGAGAAGTAGGTGTACCGGTAATGAAACTAAGCTTGAACCGTTCTAAAATCTCAATCAACCTAGGTCTGTATTCATTACTAACGTCAGTATCTACCAAGTCAAGGTCTATACCATTATTTGCAACTACATCACATGATTCGACTATGTTAATTTTCTCGAAACGTACTTTATCTACCGACATATGTACAGTCAAACCGACTACCACTAAATTTCAAAGCAATCGATTCTTTAACTAAGGAACACTCTGAACCTGAGTCGTAAGTAAATGGGAATGACTCACCAGAGTGACGCAGAGAACCCGAAGGCGCATTCACAATGCACACGTCTACTCGCTTTTCCTTAGCTGGACCAGTTCCAGTGCCGCCGCCGGTACCGTTGTTCCCCTCCTTGATTTTCCTCTTCGGGCAGTCGGATGCATAGTGGCCTTGTTCCCGGCAGTTGAAGCAGGTGATGCGATCGGTTCTCCCTGTAGGTTGGTTGGTCGAGTTATGGTCCCCGTGAAAGGACCTGTGTTTGGACCGGTCATCTTGCTTCTTCGAATTGGCTTTGTTGCGACATTGAAGAGATTTGTGGCCTAGTTGTCCACAATTAAAACACTTGATGGTCACAGCAGATCCATTAGGTCGGTTTCTTTTTAGGTCGGGTCCATCACGATAAATACTTGATGAATAACTTCTCTTCAGGAACGAGACAGCCTTCAGTTCCTTTTGTAAATGGTTACGCGTCTTGATGTCAGTCGTTATAGCAATCCTCTGAACATGTGGCTCTTGTTTTGAAATATGAGCTAAGACAGTGGCTATTGCTATCTGTTCTGTAGTCAGTCCATTCCACCTTGCCATTAAGGATGTTATGAGGGTAGCGGCGTATGAGGCCAGGCACTCGTTATCTCTCGGTTTCTTGTCGTGCATACTGATGAGAAAGGAAGCAGCAGTTTCAGGACAGTCATACCTTGCTACGAAAAGCTCTTTAAAATCGGCCCCCGTCATATTAGGAAACGATATTGAAGACAGCCAAGATGATGCTTCGCCCTTGAGTACGTGGCTTAACGCGATCATCAGAGAAGATCCATGGCGATGTCGATCTGTGATACACATGTCCGCGGTCGTTATCCAAGCTCGGGCGTCGATGTCTCTTTTCTCTGGGTCGAAATCAGGAAGGCGAATAGAGTCCGAAGATGCAGGTAGTTTTATTGCTTGCACCAACAACGCCAGAAAATTTTGATTTTGTTGCTCGAAGAGAAGACGCCATTTTTCTTCGCTCGAGTCACTATTTGAAGCACGTGTTTCATGTGGGTGATCCGGGTTGCATCCCACGCCTGATGACGTAGAGGGTCCTTCTCCACGGTAAGATTATCATCGCGAGGATCCATTACGTGTAGTTCGTAAACGTAGGCGTCGTAAATAATATCACGCGGTGATAGCCGATAGATTGAATTTAATTATTACAAACGATTAACTTTATAATAACACGCGATTGCCTTAATTTAAATGGATACAAATCAATACCAGGAAAACGTGGTGATCCCAGAGATGACGTTTACTAACCAACGCTCAATTCGAATGTCTTCACCATAATGGCGTTCCACCAAGTGTCACTGTCAGTCGAACAACTTTACCGACTTACCCTCGAACAACGCCATCTCTGATTCCACCCAGGTACTATTACCTGACGTTTCCTTTAATCACAAATCTATAAGGTAAACATTTCATAGCAAGCAAACTAGATGGCGCCACAAGGTGCTTTGCTAACACCCGGCAGATGTCACCACTCCGACATATAAATCTCTCGTTAGAGAGTAAATATTTTCTTATACCTACATTAAGGCCATCGGGATTCGAACATTTTCTTTAAATAAACAGTTTTATTAGATATAATGAATTATTGTCACCAAGTCGCTGGAATTAGTGATACGTTGCGGCGCCGCGCCGCTAGAATCGGCAGTGATGCCCCTGCCGATTTTAGCGTTGCGGCGCCGCAACGCGATTTTGTGTTTCGGTCCAAAGTGGCAATTTTACAACATTAAAATCCGTACATGAAATAAACTCATTGGTGACTGGAACTGGGATCGAACTTAGGGCCGAAACATATAACCGCGTTGCTGCGCCGCCGAACGCTAAAATCGGCAGTTTGCGTTGCGGCGTTGCGAAAGAGAGCGTTATACTGTTGTACGGTAGGGTAACTATGAGTGTGGATAGTCGTCTCTCTGCCTTTGTCTTTTTTTATCATAAATGATTTCACAAATGCTTTTCCATGCCTCTTGTTTTATATCTTCAAAGTGTCGTCACTAGAATCCCATAAACAAGCGTCCTTGAATCAAAGATATTAATATATCGACATCAACGTCAGACATGTTGATTTTAAAACTGCTTCCGGGTTGACGAGTGTTGTTTGTAAGAGTAATCTCTTTAAATTAAACATCAAAATGAAATATCTTACATATACATCTCTCGTTAGAGAGTAAGTATATTCTTTAAGACAAAAAGCCAATCGGGTGTCCAACATTTTCTTTAAATGAAGAGTTTTTTTAGATTTAGTGGATCATTGTCACCAAGTATGGCGTTACAATCCTGGAATTGGCGTCGTGTTGCGGCGCTGCAACGCGATTTTGTGTTTCAGCCCTTACTGTCGAAGAGCAATGGTGTACAAAAAATAGCTACTACGATAGAATTATAATGACAAAAAAGGAAGATTATTATTTGTTATGTCTACAATACGTTAGTACATATCTAGTTCAAATTACTTTTCAGCTACTATCACTTATACATTAGAAGGAAAATCAACATTAGTACAAGTGCACACTTGCACCCGTATGTTATCTGTACATGTGAAATTACCTGCAAAGTAATTTGCATTAATAACTAGTTATTCCACCAGCCTATTTTATGTTATCTGGTTCTTACCAGTCTTAGTAATAATTTATGGAAATACTTATCGCTATATTGAACTGGACTCTCCATCGGATCTGCATTATAAACAGATAAAAAAATATATATACTTAAATCCCTATATATGGCCTTGCTAAAACTTTCTAGTTCCAGCTTATTTGTACAAACGATAAACTTATTTGTACAAAAAAAAATTATTTGTACAAATAAGTTTATTTTTTTATTAGGTATAACTTGCTTGCTATATTTTTTTAATCTAATGTTTATTTATGAAAGCCTATGAAACCAAGTCCTATCAATTTTTTTTCGCAATTTTGCGTGAAGAGTACTATACTTTATTAACATTTTAGTATATTTTGACCTTTATTAATTACTAGCGACTAGCTTCGCACGGGTGCAAAGCTGATACTATAGGTACATATTATTATAGAAGTACATGTTAGTAGTGCAATGTACACGTAGCTTTACAATTTGGTATGTTCCGTCTCTACTATGATTACCCGCAGCTGTTTGCAAATAGTTTCTGGAACACTTTATTTTCTCTGTAAGTACCTACACATTTCGCTTTATATAGAGTGGAAAGTGGGAGAAAATTCATTGCCTTCACTAGATTGACTAAGTCTGGTTGTGTTACGAATCTCCGTACAGTCTCGAATATATTCTAAAATGTCTTCACTGACTCTAACCTTTATGTTATTAACAGTATTCGTAGCAGTATATGCTGAAGTAATTGAAGAAAACAACTTCGATATTGGAAATGAAGAATATGATGAAGTAGCAGTAAGTGAACAAATTTTAAGTGATAAAGATTTAGCAAAGGGTGATCGGGATGGCAGATCGTCTTTTCACATCCACGTGGTTGGTGGCCAAGCCCCTAAGGGACAGAGGAACTTGCAGAAATACATCAATAGAAGGCGAGGACAGCATCAGGGTTAGAATAGAAGGACGTTCCTTTATTACGTAGCTTGTTTTACATTTGAAAAAAAAAATGTACATGCGAATAAAAAAATCGCTTTTTAGATAGGCTTCGTTGTTTTCTTTTAGAGTAAACAACGAAGCCTATCTAAAAAGCGAATTTTAAAGTATCTTGTTAAATAATTGTTTGTTTGTTAACATTGAAACAATAACAATTGTAATGTGCTTTTCTTTCGGACTTAAATAAAAAATGCTACCCAACCCAAATGTACTGTATATTTAATTGTCTTGTGCTGATGCAATCTCCAGAATACTCAGCTGCATTTCCTCATGTACATGTCCTAAGAGTTGACTAAGGTAGGCGGGCATCCTCTCAGGCAATGAGCTAGCAACTTGTCACTGATTATTTGCATCTATCCCCACTATGTTAAACGTGGCTGTGGGTTCTCCTTTATGATCTAGCAGTTCTGCGCGCGCGTGATTATGTATACAGGGTGATTTTTGGTCGTCAACGTTCCCGAAAACTACGGAATCCCCTCGTCATCACGATCATTTTTCTCCATGGAAGAATTCTCCATACCTGGGAAGTGTCTGGTTTCCAAAATATAAGGGTCCAAAGTTGAGTAAATAGACTGCGTTTTTCTGCATAAATGCACATTGATGCGTGTAGCAACATTTTTTCACGAGAAATTATTAATATCTGTCTATGAAAAAACTAGCATAAACACTGGACACTATACATTTTGCCCGATCATGGAATATTTTTTTTTTCCAAAAAATTTACATCGTTTTCCACCATTTTTTTTTGTATAAACTTACTTTATTTGACTTACTTTCACGCTAATCTCAGAAACGGCAAAACCGATTTCGATGCAGTTTTCAGGAATATATTGTGACAGGTCCCACTTAACATAAAGGCTACTTTTTATCCCGGGAAAATGTTTATCCCGGATAATTTCGACATCTTGTTTTTTATGTAGTCCATGCGGACGGAGTCCATAGCGTCCACTAGTTATTATTAAAATTGGTTTTTACGCAAAAATCTCATCGCCATTTTATAGCAGTTATTACACAGCTAGAGCAAGAACTGGTCCATGTACCTACATTATTTTCCTGAACTCTGGAAATTTTAAAAGATTATAATACATTTAACTTGGCTTGGCTTCTTGTTACATTAAATTTTATTAATTTATATATGGATAGGATCTCTCTCATGATCCTGCGGTTTTTGGCTAACCAATTTTGCACACAGCCGTTAGTATATGTATCTATTAATTATATCAAAAGTTATATGAATATCATAGTTTTTAGCGATTTTCTACATTGGTATGTTTGTGTTCATAAGTGCATTGATGCGATCGTGAATATAAGGAAAATGTGTAGAACAGGTTCCTAATATACAGATTTCAGATTTTCTGTAGGTTTATCTCTATATGGTTTATATCATCATACTTTTTAAAATAAAAACGCAATATATACTTTTATATTACTACATAACTGGATAATAGATATTGGTACGAGTAGTGTCAAAATTTTTGTTAATCTATCTTAAATAAAGGTGCGCACTTTATCAAATCAATGGCATAAAAAAAACCCGGGAAAGAATAATTTTTCGGAGAAAAATATATCTTATGTACTTTTTTAGTCTCCAGTGTAAAAAGTAAAGGAAAAAAATCCAGAGAGATTCTCAGGAAAAAATATCCAGATATTTCCTATAAAATACATACACACCTAAGGTGTTATTATTTGAACCTAGTGGAAAAAGAGAAGGTAAATAAAAAAAAAATTTGCAATCTCTTTGAAAAAATTTCATTACTTACCTAATTCTGCTGGTCAACGTTTAGTAGCTTTTTACGGATACCTGCAGTTTATGTCCTTGCATCGTGGTCTTCCATTTATCTAGGATAATAGTAAAAAAGAATAGTAGGTCTTCTTATAATATACTTCTTTTATTTTTAAATGTGTCGAAAGTATAATTGTATGATCCGCCATATTACTAATTGGCTAGCCAAATAATATCAACAAATATGCGTGTTATAAATTGACAATGGACTTCTTGCAAGCTATACAGAAGAATAATTACACTAGACGTATTCTGATCAAACCCTTTATATATCTCTGCATATATCTCATATATATATATATATATATATATATATATATACTTGTATCAATGCAGAGATAACTTACAACCCTTCTTCTCTTCTTCTATTCCAGGGTCTTGTTAACGGTTTAATCGTACAGTAAACTAGTTTTATAGACGTGCCTTTAACTACCAACGCTACTTTAACTTGATTAAGCTTCGTTACTGCCCGACTTTAACAAGTTTTTCGCCTGTAAAATACTTTTTAAACAAAATTTTGTGACTGTAAACTTGATGTAAGTGTTGCGACAATATATTTTACTTTTTATATAAAACGTTTGACATCTTTCCGAATAAACTATTGTAAGTACTTAACTGATGTTTTTGCACAACATTTTTATCACATAGTTGCTATTTAATTTCATTATACTCGTAGAAGGAACTGTCATTGCGTCGCCTTGTGATCATCTTTTTTAATACCCACGTATATGTAGGTATAGATAGATAGCGTGCATTACTATAATAATATGTAGACAAGTAATAGTAATAAACCTATAATATGTAGTCAAGTTGTACTGTAGTAGAAAAACTCAATGTAAAGTATGTGGTGAGATTTAAGTATTATTCATTCCATTCATTTGAAGTTTTTTAAGACAATTATTTTTTAGCAGTAAGTGCACGATTAAACAAAGATGCTGTGGTCAAACTTTGGAAACAAAACCTTCCGCCTGTGGTGATTTTCGTGGCTCAAGACTCCAGGCTGTAAAACGTAAAAGGTTCATGAATTATTTAAAGGGCCGTCCTTCGTCAGGCATTTGAATTATTTTGAAACTGGGTACATAATTAAGTACGAGATTTACTGTGACACTTTACATGGTCGGTCAATAGGACTTAAGAGTCCCTGATTCGTAAAAGCTGTTTAAGATTTCATGCAGTGTTACATATTAAGTATAGATAAATCAATTAAGTGTATGTAGATCTGTTGTGGAGGCCTTCTATCCCAGCTAGAGGACATAGGAATATAAGTCAAAAAAAGTAAGTCAATTAAGTGTATATTTATCAGATACACGTTCAGTAAAGGCGTTATTTTTACTTCTTTCTATTCAGGGTGCAACAAAAAGAATAAGTTAAGCGAAATTACATTAAAAAATTCCACTATGCCTTTGAAGTACCTACAAAAAGTTATACTATCTGTACATTTAATTTTAAAAAATACCTTGATCCCTATTATTACCATATTGATTATACACAGACACAATGTCAGCTTTTCAATATTTAAGATATTGTTTACAGCGGATTTTCAAAGAAGTAAACCCAACCATACAAGAAAGCATACGCCCTAAAGCTCTGCATGTTAGAGTAGCTAATTGTCGATAAACGCGAAATAGCACGTCATAACCAGCCCTCCAACTTAAAATTTTAACGGACAGAGTGATGAAAACTTCAGAGTAGGGTAGCTACATCTCGAGGACTACATCAAAACTTATCTTATCTGAATTGATTGTTAATTCTAATTCTAATGCTTTATTGTACACAGTAAAGTTTTCACAAATAAAGTTTATGACAAAGAAAATGTACAAAGGCGTGCTTATCTCTAAAAGAGATTTCTTCCAGAAAACCAATCGTGAAAGAGAAATTAAGATAAGAGGTAGGTATGTGTGCACACAAACAGACCAATAAACTGAATAATTAAATAAAAGAAAAGACATAAACCTAAAATAATTGTTGTTTTTCTTGTAGTCCATGTAAAACCGAAGTATATTTTAACCAATAAAACTCTTTTGTATGCACCCCGTAAAACACTAGTGACACATTACGTGTTTGAATGAAAGAATTAACTGTAGACTGTAGAATAAACTAAAGCATATTTGGTACCTATATGTGTAGCCTATTATAGCTGGTATCTGCTGGATTGACCGCTGGAGGAATTACTGATTGAGGGAGGCATTCAGCAGTGGTCCCTCTAAGGCTAAATTAATGATGATAATAGACTAACTTGTAGCATATAGCTTGTATACAGACAGCTTTGATTGGCAATAGCAATCAGACTTGTGATTGAGGCTGCTACATTGTAGAGTTCCAGGATGTGCTGATGCGAAGCTTCACAAGAACACATCAGCTTCATCTCCTTCCATGCATGTCGTAAGAGTCGATTAAAGAATTTAGAGGTGTTCTCTCAGGCTAGCTACTTGTCATTGACCTTTTACATCTGGTTAGCCTACTTTAAAGAACACTGCCGATTGTGCATCAATGTTAAAGTGACAACGATTGATCCTGCGATTAATAACACTGTCGTAGAACTCAAAACAATGGTACTTGTTCAGTATTTGCCTGGCTGTTACACACACTCTGTAGAGTATGCCTATCTTGAATTTGTATATTATCGTATAGTCTAGGGTTTTACATAAACGAATATGGTATTATTACCGATAAATCACTTATCCTGTTAAGGAAATAGCAAACTCTAAGTCTAAAGCATTCTCTGCCTGTCCCCAGCCCATTTCACGCTGCACGAACATAGATCCGTAGATTTGCTCTGCGAATTTCGCCTGTCAATAGTACTGAAACAAGTTTTATCAGTTAAGTCTTACTATGCACACAATATTGAACTTTCCAGTGCAAACGATACGATTCGGATTAGTCACTAGCGGGATGTGGTGAGCTTGGTCAGTGTTTGTTTAGATTAAAGTTGTTCGACAGCAAATCTGAGAATTAACGCTGCAGCAAATACGGAATGCTACGCGTTTGTACTCTACTCTGAAATGTTGGTAAACTCACGTGGTGATACCATCTTTGACATTGGATCGTACCTACCACGGAGCTAAACATGATTACTTAACCTATCTACAATATATGTACATTTTCAAAAGATGTTTGAACGGTTTGACTGAGGGATAGCCATATGAAACATGTCATCTATTAAGCAATCCAGAAGAAGTTTCTTCTTGGCCACCAGTTTGGAATACCTATATCTGAGATGTAGGTACCTAAGTAAATAGTTCGCCTGTACGAGCTTCAGTCTATGTACCTACGAACCAGTTCCAGTGACTACGAGTTCTATGAATGTATTAAAGTCTGGGAATTTTATGCTGAACAGACACACATGAACCTGCTTAATACGATATTTATTACCAGTAACCTCCTAGGTACATAATTTTACTTTACTAATCTTGAACAGCGCCTAAAGTGTGTAAGTTGGTTATTTCGCACACGACATTGTGCTCAAGGGCGTGGTTACATTATCAATGATTAGCACTCACGGTAATGCATACAAAATTGTAGTTTATGTTTCCATAGTAGAGTCCTCATAAACTGTGAACTCTCTCTCCCTCCGTGATTCTCCACCAGTCACTGAATATCCTGATTTTACCTATATTGAGTCGGTTCTATGCCGCTTAGTAGAAACAAGTGGTTTGGTTTGATAAAATCGATGACCATTAATGATACCTAATCCTAGACGTAACCATTCTATTATTTACTCTGTTTCTCTCATTTATTGGTTTCGATTAAAAAAAGGGATACATTACCTAGCTACAAAATGGATAAACTCGATCCCACAATCAGATTGGCTACCTGTCCGATTGCATGTCCTGTTTGCAGCACAGCGGCCGATTCCTTTAGGTTTTGACCTAGAATCTGGACGGGCGTACAGTTCCATTTCGCTACTTTAAGTTTATAGACCAGTAATTCCATGACTATTTTAATACTTAAATTTCCTTTCTGTTTTCGCATTCTCAGAGAAACCAAGTTACTTTACGCATAATTCTTCATTCAGGCATCTTTAAATTCATGACAACATTTGACTATGAATACTATTTGCGAAGCTAAAAGTAATTTGTCCACCCCACAAATATTTTCCGTAATATATTCATAAGGCTCCAATATAAGCACCGTTTCCCCATGGTCATCCTGCATCTCAAAGTCGGGTTAGTCCATTCCATTACAATATTCATACCTCATGTGAAACTACCACATAATTTGGATATTTTTGGGGTGGAAATTGCAATACTTTAAACGAATGGATAACATCCTCCAGTTTTCCCCAGAGTAATAGAGTATTCGTAATACGTAGTAGATTAAAAGGACATGGGGTATGCAAAATATTATAATCTGATGGCAATTAGATAAATATCGATGGGTCCTATGTATAAGGGCCAAACTAACTAAATGGTGATTTTGAGTTTTTTATGGTAAATGCATCTTATTAGTATAATAAGTTTAATAATGGTGAACTAAAATTTCTGCACGAAAACGTATTTTTTTAGCGTAATAAAATGGCTAATGTAGCATAAATTTACGAGTTGGCTCCCTTAGTCACACAAGTTCTAATTTTGAAATCTCATGTTTTCGAGGATTACCGCGTACTTTTGTCCGTGTCGGTCCCTGCATGTCCGCGGGTATTCGACGGACTAAAATACGCGGTATTTTAATTCGTCGTTTGCGTTGCTCGATACATTTGTTCTATTTATTGACGGAGCGTGCTTATTAGTCCTCCGCGGAGAAAAGTACGTCGTCTGCATAGGCTATTATTGTTACATTGGCCTTTTATAAACTAAATAATAAAAAAAAAAACATGAAGGAAAAAACTAGCGTAAAAGGGCAAATGTGCAGTTAAAAAAAACTAAGATATACACAAATCAAGTAATATAATAGTAAATAACCGATATAAAGCTGTAGAATATGTTAATAGGGTATATGCAACATTTTTTTTATTTCATTTTCATATTCTACATAAAAAATGAATAAAGTTTGCCCTTGGAATGGCATATCTAACTTTAACCGTTTTGGATTTACAGCAATTCAATAATACGAGCCGGCAAAATGTCTTTGAAACGCTCCGATTGCTCCATACTAAAATCCGTCTCAAATTAGTATGGGGAAAAAATGCAATGTTATTTTAAAGTCGTAATATTTCATATTTTGTGTATTATTGTCAATAAAAATTGTTTATTAATAGGTGCAGATATTAATAACGTATTTATTAAATCAATGAGATAGTTCAAAATATGCGTAAAATTGTATGTTTTGAATCCTTTTATGTTGTAAATTTTTTTCGTTAAATTTTTCAAACTTTTAAACTCATGTAACTTTAGTATTTATTAACCGATTGATGTTATTTTTGCACTATTCGGTTTGTATTTGTAATATCTTTCGAATAAAATATAAAAAATCTATTTTCGTGTCAGACGCAAATTCCCCATTGGCTTTATTTAAGTATTATGCTGGATTTGTTATATGTGCTATCTTGTATGTTCTTTAGATAAATAAATAAATATTTTTTTTAGCAATCATGCAAAGTTTCTTAGACTTTTGTGCTACCATCTTAAAATTATTCAAAATTTAAACTTTGTTACCCGCTCTTGTAAAGTTGTGATTTTTTATATTAGCCCTTATATATAGGACCCATCAATATATAAATTAATATATGAGACTACTTTTATTGTTACAGTTTCACATGTACATAAAATTGATGTGATAGATTTTAAGTTAACTGAAACTGTGCAGAGGTAAAATAGAAAAATGAAACATTAGGAACGACTACATCAGGGACATAATTTTATTATAATTCTGAGATTTTAAAGTTTGAAAATCAGTGGTTTACCTACATTAAAACGATTTTATCCCCAGCGACCTCGTCTTTCCTCAGTATATTTGCGTACATTTCTTCTACCAGGAGCTCTGCCTCCGAAGATACGTACTTGTCTCGTCCTTCTCAGGTGTCCAAGATGAGGTAAATGCCATATTTCCACTTCACCACTCGCGCTCCTCATACTCTCAAATCCTTGAATATCAGATGATATCCCTCCAATTACTCCGCCATACGTCCAACTGAGTATGCTTGTTAAAATAAGGAAAACAAAAATTGGTAAATAGGACGCCATAACTTTTGAGAAGAAATATGCAATAGAAGATCTTCTGTTGGTTCAGTTCTAATAAAACTGGATGCTGTCTTCAATCTATACAGTATATATAGGTTATTATTAAAATGTTGTATAATGTTTATTGATGTAAATTATATGGATGACGACATAAAGCAGAGGTACATACAAAGAATACCTGTTATTACAATAATAACACTGATCGTAATATTGTATTAATTCGTTTTTTTTTATATACTTAAGTAATTACCTGATCTATGTATAACGCATATACGTAGGTATATGTTGAATTATAATAATAACAAGAAACAATATTTATACCAGAATGTAAAAAGTTAAATAAGAAGATTTTTAATATGAATATATTTAATACAGTTATTTTAAATAAGATCACTTTACCCTAACCACCCCTTAATCTTCTGTTTCTAATATCTTTTAAATCCCTTTCTCCTTTAGGAGTTCTCCCGCCCACCACATAAGGCACAACAGGAATCCTTTTAACATTACGTTGGTGTCGTAAAAAAGGTGTAAAAGGATCTAAAGGCGTAAAAACTTCGTCGGATAAAATTCCTGTCCTTTTCAAAATACCTTTTTCACGGTCTTCAACAGTGTCATCTTCTATAATTTTAGTGCTGTTCACAGAATACACTGATATTGATAAGGTTAACACCAAAAGATATATCAATGCAGACATTGCTATAGCCGTTATGAGAAACTTCCAGGTTGTGTCAACTGTCTTAGTTAAGTTCTTGATATCAAATGAGCGTTGTCTTTTTCCTATCTAGTTTATAAAGATCAAGATGACGATGCAATTTACATATTTAAGTGGATCACATATTATTAAAGGGTCTGCATATTGCATCTGGATTCCAGTTTTTCAAGAATATTTAATGTCTTTCCAATATCTTACTTAAGCCCAACTGTATCATACTATGTTATATGTATATGTCGAAGGCATATTGTAAAACACGCCCTATTACAAAACGACTAGGCATTTTGAATAGTATGAGAGAAAAAATTCCTTTTAGCACTTCGCCGGTCGCTGCAGGGACATGCTCGCTACGCTCACTCGACTCGTGCGTTGTTATTTTAACAGGTCTAACATAACCTAACCTAATTAATTAAGCAGATTAATTGCTAGAAGCCAAATTGTCTCGCTCCAAAACCCATACTATTCAAAATGCCTAGTCGTTTTGTAATAGGGCGTGTTTTACAATATGCCTTCGACATATAGTACTTATACAGTCCGCGAGGTGTAAGCTGAGCTTTGCATTTTTGTGAGTGTACAAGCAAATGACAGGCCGATGCACACAAACACTATCTATGTACACTCACACTAGTGCAAAACTCAGGTAAAGCCTCACGTATGTATGTACATTGTACACCCACACAAATGCAAAGCTCAGCTTACGCCTCGTGGACTGTGGGGTAAGCACAAACCTTTTTACACGGCGTAACGTTAGCGACTCGCTATGAGAATTGACAGTTTGACGCTGGCGTTACGGACTATCAAGAGGTTCATGCTTGCCCCTCTGTACTAAACTGTAAATCAGGTGGATTAAATTGTTTTATTTTACACGATACAAATAACAAATAGCAATCATACATTCTCTATGCTTATATAATTTTTCCTAATGTGATAGAGCTTTGTTAGCTACATTTTTACCTCGTTACTTATTACACCATTATTCCCCTATCACCGTACCTATATAATAGTCGTATTCACTTTCATTGTCTCTACTTTCTTCTATTCTCTGCATAATGGAAGCTGCCAGATTTCTTCGACCGCTAGTTCTGCATCCTCCAACAACAGATCTAGATAAGCGCAAGAGTTGTTTGAATCGCGGCAAAAGGCCTGGGACTTCTTCAACTGTTTTATTACTAATACGCACATCAAAACTTCCATCATTTACTTGCTGCAACTTTTCGTCTAACACACTGTCGCTTAATTTAAGGAAACTAGCAGAAATTAGCAGTAAAACGATTCTCAAAGATAACATGGCGACAGAAACGTACTTTTGGATTTAATCAATCAACAAACACCGGTTATTTGTTTTAATATGGTCAGAATTTGGTTAAACAATTTTATGCAAAATTTATAAAATAAACGACGACCAATACGAGTAAGGGTTAAAATAAAATGAACACTGGACTACTTTACTTATATAGTTATTTATGTAGATGAATCAAAAGTATCATATACCTACATGGTATTGTTTTTAAATGAAAGTAAACAATAGAGAGGTATTCATTTATGATAAAATGTGGTTGGACTGGTTAAATCAACTTTTTATTTTGATAAACATGTCTGCATCTGGTTAGACTAGGGTTTCTAGGTTTTATACAGAAAGATATATGGAATTCGTGTTCAATTCCTCATTAAAAACTCTATACAAAACTAGAATACTTTGGAACAGCCTTTACTAATCTATACATATAATTAAATAGTATATTCTACCTAAGTAGATACTATAAATTTAGTTTTGACTAGTGGACGCCCGCGACTCCGTCCGCGTGGACTACAGAAAAAACAAAATGTCGAGATTATCCGGGATAAAAACATTTTCCCGGGATAAAAAGTAGCTTATATGTTAAGTGGGACCTGTAACAATATATCCCTGAAAACTGCATCGAAATCGGTTCAGCCGTTTCTGAGATTAGCGTGCACAAACGCACAGACAAACAGACAAAAATTTCGAAAATCATTGTTTTGGGTACTATTGCGTTGATAAAGGTCTCCTATAATATTTTTTCTCATATATCTTCCATGTACAGACTGCGACCCGTTACATTTTTAACCGACTTCAAAAAGAGAGGTTATCAATTCGTCTATATGTTTTTTTTTATATTTTTTATATGTGTTATCTCAGAATTCCATCATTAATGAACCGATTAATTTTTTTTTTATAGTTGGTCATGGTATACTTCCAGGTTGGTCCCATATTCACCACATCAGGATCTGATGATGGGATCTTGGAGAAATCGAGGGCAATCCTCGAATATTGTAGGCACATGTAGTCTGTTTTTATACTTTTACTTAGCGTTTTGATCACCTACATATAAAACATAACATCTGATGATGGAATCTCTAAGGAATCTAGGGATATCCTCAAATATAAAAGGCACGAGTAGTCCGTTTTTAGATTTTTTTTGAGAATTTTGGTCAGCTACACATAATATAAAGGAAACGAGGGTCTGATGATGGAGCCGCCGAAAAACAGATAGTGGAACTTTTTAGTAACAAAATCCCCCTATGGCAGGGGGAGGCCTACGTCCAGTAGTGGACTGCAATAGGCTTATGAAGATGAAGATAATTGTGTTAAGTCGTGAAATTATATGTTGCGTTAAGCCGTGTCCGAAGTAAGTTGGTTATAGAGGAAGAGGTAGACATGAGAATAATGAGATGACGGATAATAGGGATGAATGAAAGAAGAGTACCTACACATTACACCGACCCCAAATGATTGGGAACAGGGCAGGAAGGAGTGTAATTATATCTTGCTTAAATAAGAGTGTAAATGGCTGTTGTGCTACCAAATCTCTTATATTCCTCCTGGTGCATGTACCGTCGCCACATACGCACTCTGGATCGATTCCACCTCAAGTGCCTTCGATCCATCATGAGAATCAGATGGACCGACCGAGTGCGTAATACCGAAGTATTGCGAAGAGCCAATGTAAGTGGCATTGAGGCCTACTTAATGCGTCGGCAGCTTTGGTGGTGCGGTCATGTATCTCGTATGGCGGAGGAGAGATTGGCTAAGCGCATCTTCTTTTCTGTACCGGAGGAAGGCAAGCGAAAACGCGGCGGGCAACTCCTCAGATATAAAGATGTTCCGAAAAGACATATGAAGAGATGCAATATAGATTCATCTAAATGGGAAGTTTTGGCAGCACAACGACCAGAGTGGCGCAGGACGGTGATAAAGCAAGTAGACGAGTTCGAGGAGCAGCGTCAAGCTGACCTTGACGCTAAACGTGATGAACTAAAGACTCGTCCTCCTGCTGCCATTATCTATAATTACAATAATGACGCACTAACACTAAACGCCAACTTAGTAATATCTAGGAGTAGAAGTGGTCGCCATGACCGAAATTGGTCGGAGGTCATCATTATCATCATCATCATCATCATCATATTGTCAGACGTAAAGTTTCGAAGCCTAGTCCTTTTTCTCTTTTGTCATGTGGCCTATTTAATCATTTGCTGGCATATAAATCTGACAATATTAATGCCTCCTAAACTTTGTACACGGCTTAACGCAATATTTATTTGCCCTTTAGTAAAATTTTACTTTAGTAAGCTCGAGATATGGGAGGAAGTCGGTTTTTATTTTTAAAAAATTATTATTATATGTATATAGGTATAGATAGATTGTATAATTGATTGTATTGTGAGAAAACGTGCTATTCTCAAAATACATTAGGTACTTACCTTATAATGTATTTAATCTATATACATATAATAAAATTGTAAGGGATCGATGTTTGTGTATTATTGTACTATTAATGTATTTATTTCAAGTTATAATTTTGATTTATTCACTTTTTAATGTAAGACGTAACAATAATGAATGTTGTGCATGCCTATAATATTTGAGATGGAATGTTAATACTCGTTATTTTTTGGAATGTAATATGTATATATAGTTGGTAATCCTAAATAAATTAATAAAGTTTGTGCACGTTGAACCGATTTTGATGCAGTTTTCAGGAACATATTGTGACAGGTCCCATTGCACTTAACATACAGGGTGATTTTTGGTCGTCAACGTTCCCGAAAACTACGGAATCTCTTCATCATCACGATCATTTTTCTCAATGGAAGCATACCTGGGAAGTGTCTAGTTTCCAAAATATTAGGGTTTCAAAGTTGAGTAAATAGACTGTGTTTTTCTGCATAAATGCACATAGACGCGCGTAGCAAGATTTTTTCACGACAAATAATTAGTCTATAAAAAAACTAACATAAACACTAGACACTATAAATTTCGCCCAATCAAGTAATAAAACAAAATATAAAAAAAAAAATCCCAGCATTTTTTTTTACATAAACTTACTTTATTTGATGTATAGAGTACATACCCTTCGTTAATGGTGGCTACAAAAAAACAGCCTGTATAGTCTGCTTTTTATCTCGGGAAAATGTTTTGTCTGCAGTCCAAGCGGACGGAGTCGCGGGCATCCATTAGTCAAAACTAAATTTCTAGTTTCTACTTAGCTTTTCCTTTAATTAGTCAATGTGAGAGATGGGACCACATTTGGAACAAGCAATTGTTCAACGAAACAATTCTTTCAATAAAAAAAGTAAATACCTACAAATACTCACATTCTAATAAAATACTCCATAAAAATGAACACATTTTTGGAAATCATAGTACATTTTATTTGTCAACAAAAATTAGTAATAAAGTAAGGTTTGTTGATGTTGATAACATCTCAACCTCTTCTTGTGTTAATAGTTTTTCTCAAGTTTTTTGGAGGTTTAGGTTTCTGGCCGCCCACTACATAATACGCTCTAGGTGTAGTTGTTTGCACTGTTGGGTATTTGAAATTCATGCCAGGATGTGATCTCTTGCTCCTCAAAACACCAACGTCGTTCACCCTTTCCGAAGCTTTACTTATTTTTAATGCACTGACCATGTAAATGTATATGAACAATACTATCACTGATATTGTAATACGAGACATTTTCGTATCTTTAGTTATTAAATCGCGTAGGTGAGATTCTTAAAAACAAACCCACTTCGTGATTTGACGGGTTTATATATAGGACCTACCTACTTATGAGAAGATTATTTAAATATTTTGGATTGGTCGTTTACGACTGTTTATATACTGATTCTTTGTTACCTAGATATTATTTTTCATAAATTATATTAAAGGTCAAAACTCGGCCGTAATAAATATACCAATATTAATATGTGTTTTAATATTATTCTAAAAATCACATAAGTAACCAGTTCTTTTTTTTTAAAAAAAAACAATCCTTTACTTACCAATTTTTTGGTTCTTTCTAAAGATTATCTGATAGAAATCTCTTAGCAAAATAAGATAACATACGCAATTTTTTTTGTATTTAATTACTTCTCTTACATCTCTACCACTCATGTTCAGTTAACATTTATATACTGATTATCTTTTTGGTACGAAGCTAAATATTCGCAATTGTGGGCCAGTTTAAAAAATGCGTTACAAAGCTTAACGTTTGTAACTGCAAATGGAATTTTATGCTCAAATTATTACGATGCAAGATCGTAGCTTCCATAAGTGGCAAATAAGTTTTTACAAGGTATGCGTAATAAGCCGAGATGAATGCAGTTGGGCATATTAGTTTTTGCGGAAAATGTAAATGTTGGAGTCATAGCTCGTGAATCATTCGCATTTTATAGTGGTTACGAGTATTCACTTTTATGTTTTTATGTTGGCGGTTTTCCTTAAGTCAACAGAATCCCTAATCATAAAATGTTATTACTTATAAAAAAAAATATTCGTAAAAATTAAACATTTATATGGGCGACAATAATCTATAATTGAAACAAAAGCTGACATTCATCATGAATAATAATGCCTCTACTATTTTAACATAGGTCTCAGCAGATAGCAGAATCCGGTTATTATCTATTATTAGTACCTACCTACGTTTTCTTTATTTCAATAATATGTATTTCTATAGGTATTGAACGTGAAGGAACAGGAAATATCCAGGAAAAGTCCAAAATGGACTCGGTACGGACGTGACTGGAATACCTTCAGAAGGGGTTCGAATAATAACCTATATTTACTGACAGCATACTGTGATCGTTCTACTTATTATTTATTCTCCTGAAAGCAGACTATTTGTGTGTTTATGAGTACCAAGTATTAAATAATATTTAACAAAGTATTTTCCTTCATAATCACGATATCAAAGAGTCGACTAAGAAAATGAGGACCGTTCTTGTTCTACTCAGTTCGGATAGCTACGTTCTTTACAATGGGCTGTTTTATAAATGAAATTGTATTAGGCGTTACAATTCGGAAGTTCAAACATTCACTATGGGTGCGCCCACCACCGGGCCCTACACCCTCCACTGACCCTCGGATCTGATAACTCATAATTGCGACAACAGGCACTTGCACTAACTACAATCGCCATGAGAAACCAGACCCGAGCACCTAGCATGCAAGACGATACATTGCACCATTCCGAAATCAAAAACTAGATAAATAATCTACATATGTTTCGCCAACAACCGTGGCATCCTCAGGATTATAGAAATTAGTAAATTAGTAAACCACTAATTACTATGTACCTCTAAAACCCAACACATTACTTACACAGAATTAACTACCCTCTACTAAGTATTAAAAAATATATAAATAATTACCCACCATTATTTATATTTCAAATAAATATATACTATTTGTGCACACAAACCAAATAGTATTGGGTGAATTAGTTAAATTTAAATGAAAAAATTCAAAAATTCACCAAAATATTGATAAATTAGTAAAGAAAACAAGGATGTATGGAACAACATATTCCATTGCCCACAAAAACAAAAATTGTTATTGACATTGACAAGCCACTACATTCTAAGGTTACTGTTTATTTATTTATTCTAGCCAATGAGTTCAACAGCGGAGACGAAAATTCAACCTGTTCATTTAAAAGGTTTACACCAGAATATTTGGCTTTCAAAATCTCCAACTGTTCCAAAATAGATAGACGAATGCCCTTTTCACACGTATACAGACTAACAAAACTGTGGTCATCTGGAATTTTATGGTTTGAAACTAACAAGTGTTTGGCAAAATGTGATTTTTCAGGGAAATTGTTCCTATAAGCTGCCAAATGTTCTTGGTATCTAATCTTGAAGTTACGACCCGTTTGACCTATATAAACAGAATTACAGTCAGGACAGTGCAAGCTATAAACTCCTGATTTTTTATCAATTGGTAATATTTGTTTTGTGTTAATTAATCTATTTAAAGAATTAAAAGTCTTAAAAGCCACCAAGATGTTTTGTTTTTTCAATGATTTTGCAATCATCTCTGAGATATAGCCAAAATATGGTAAACTACCAGTGTAAATATTTGTAATCTCCTCTATTTTTGGGTACAACATTTGTTTAACTAAAATGTTTTTCTTTTTATCAATTAGGTTATAAATTAGTTGTGAACTATATCCATTTGATCTGGCTATTTGTATAATAGTATTTATTTCTTTAACATAATTAAAGTTATTAAGCGGTAACGTTACTAACCTGTGTATCATTGATTTGTATGCCGCAAGCTTATGTTGCCATGGATGGAAAGAATCAATTGGAATAGTTACATCTGTATGTGTTGGTTTCCGGTAAACTGAAAAATCATGATAATCTCCCAATCTAGTAATAGTTACATCTAAAAAATTTATACTATTGTTTATTTCTTGTTCTATTTTAAATTTAATCTTAGGATGTTTTGTGTTAAGGACGTTAACAAAAAGATGAAACTGCCTAACTGTGCCTGTCCAACATAAGATGCACAAGATGTACATAAGATGTACAAGCAAATGACAGGCCGATGCACACAAACACTATCTATGTACACTCACACTAGTGCAAAACTCAGGTAAAGCCTCACGTATGTATGTACATTGTACACCCACACAAATGCAAAGCTCAGCTTACGCCTCGTGGACTGTGGGGTAAGCACAAACCTTTTTACACGGCGTAACGTTAGCGACTCGCTATGAGAATTGACAGTTTGACGCTGGCGTTACGGACTATCAAGAGGTTCATGCTTGCCCCTCTGTACTAAACTGTAAATCAGGTGGATTAAATTGTTTTATTTTACACGATACAAATAACAAATAGCAATCATACATTCTCTATGCTTATATAATTTTTCCTAATGTGATAGAGCTTTGTTAGCTACATTTTTACCTCGTTACTTATTACACCATTATTCCCCTATCACCGTACCTATATAATAGTCGTATTCACTTTCATTGTCTCTACTTTCTTCTATTCTCTGCATAATGGAAGCTGCCAGATTTCTTCGACCGCTAGTTCTGCATCCTCCAACAACAGATCTAGATAAGCGCAAGAGTTGTTTGAATCGCGGCAAAAGGCCTGGGACTTCTTCAACTGTTTTATTACTAATACGCACATCAAAACTTCCATCATTTACTTGCTGCAACTTTTCGTCTAACACACTGTCGCTTAATTTAAGGAAACTAGCAGAAATTAGCAGTAAAACGATTCTCAAAGATAACATGGCGACAGAAACGTACTTTTGGATTTAATCAATCAACAAACACCGGTTATTTGTTTTAATATGGTCAGAATTTGGTTAAACAATTTTATGCAAAATTTATAAAATAAACGACGACCAATACGAGTAAGGGTTAAAATAAAATGAACACTGGACTACTTTACTTATATAGTTATTTATGTAGATGAATCAAAAGTATCATATACCTACATGGTATTGTTTTTAAATGAAAGTAAACAATAGAGAGGTATTCATTTATGATAAAATGTGGTTGGACTGGTTAAATCAACTTTTTATTTTGATAAACATGTCTGCATCTGGTTAGACTAGGGTTTCTAGGTTTTATACAGAAAGATATATGGAATTCGTGTTCAATTCCTCATTAAAAACTCTATACAAAACTAGAATACTTTGGAACAGCCTTTACTAATCTATACATATAATTAAATAGTATATTCTACCTAAGTAGATACTATAAATTTAGTTTTGACTAGTGGACGCCCGCGACTCCGTCCGCGTGGACTACAGAAAAAACAAAATGTCGAGATTATCCGGGATAAAAACATTTTCCCGGGATAAAAAGTAGCTTATATGTTAAGTGGGACCTGTAACAATATATCCCTGAAAACTGCATCGAAATCGGTTCAGCCGTTTCTGAGATTAGCGTGCACAAACGCACAGACAAACAGACAAAAATTTCGAAAATCATTGTTTTGGGTACTATTGCGTTGATAAAGGTCTCCTATAATATTTTTTCTCATATATCTTCCATGTACAGACTGCGACCCGTTACATTTTTAACCGACTTCAAAAAGAGAGGTTATCAATTCGTCTATATGTTTTTTTTTATATTTTTTATATGTGTTATCTCAGAATTCCATCATTAATGAACCGATTAATTTTTTTTTTATAGTTGGTCATGGTATACTTCCAGGTTGGTCCCATATTCACCACATCAGGATCTGATGATGGGATCTTGGAGAAATCGAGGGCAATCCTCGAATATTGTAGGCACATGTAGTCTGTTTTTATACTTTTACTTAGCGTTTTGATCACCTACATATAAAACATAACATCTGATGATGGAATCTCTAAGGAATCTAGGGATATCCTCAAATATAAAAGGCACGAGTAGTCCGTTTTTAGATTTTTTTTGAGAATTTTGGTCAGCTACACATAATATAAAGGAAACGAGGGTCTGATGATGGAGCCGCCGAAAAACAGATAGTGGAACTTTTTAGTAACAAAATCCCCCTATGGCAGGGGGAGGCCTACGTCCAGTAGTGGACTGCAATAGGCTTATGAAGATGAAGATAATTGTGTTAAGTCGTGAAATTATATGTTGCGTTAAGCCGTGTCCGAAGTAAGTTGGTTATAGAGGAAGAGGTAGACATGAGAATAATGAGATGACGGATAATAGGGATGAATGAAAGAAGAGTACCTACACATTACACCGACCCCAAATGATTGGGAACAGGGCAGGAAGGAGTGTAATTATATCTTGCTTAAATAAGAGTGTAAATGGCTGTTGTGCTACCAAATCTCTTATATTCCTCCTGGTGCATGTACCGTCGCCACATACGCACTCTGGATCGATTCCACCTCAAGTGCCTTCGATCCATCATGAGAATCAGATGGACCGACCGAGTGCGTAATACCGAAGTATTGCGAAGAGCCAATGTAAGTGGCATTGAGGCCTACTTAATGCGTCGGCAGCTTTGGTGGTGCGGTCATGTATCTCGTATGGCGGAGGAGAGATTGGCTAAGCGCATCTTCTTTTCTGTACCGGAGGAAGGCAAGCGAAAACGCGGCGGGCAACTCCTCAGATATAAAGATGTTCCGAAAAGACATATGAAGAGATGCAATATAGATTCATCTAAATGGGAAGTTTTGGCAGCACAACGACCAGAGTGGCGCAGGACGGTGATAAAGCAAGTAGACGAGTTCGAGGAGCAGCGTCAAGCTGACCTTGACGCTAAACGTGATGAACTAAAGACTCGTCCTCCTGCTGCCATTATCTATAATTACAATAATGACGCACTAACACTAAACGCCAACTTAGTAATATCTAGGAGTAGAAGTGGTCGCCATGACCGAAATTGGTCGGAGGTCATCATTATCATCATCATCATCATCATCATATTGTCAGACGTAAAGTTTCGAAGCCTAGTCCTTTTTCTCTTTTGTCATGTGGCCTATTTAATCATTTGCTGGCATATAAATCTGACAATATTAATGCCTCCTAAACTTTGTACACGGCTTAACGCAATATTTATTTGCCCTTTAGTAAAATTTTACTTTAGTAAGCTCGAGATATGGGAGGAAGTCGGTTTTTATTTTTAAAAAATTATTATTATATGTATATAGGTATAGATAGATTGTATAATTGATTGTATTGTGAGAAAACGTGCTATTCTCAAAATACATTAGGTACTTACCTTATAATGTATTTAATCTATATACATATAATAAAATTGTAAGGGATCGATGTTTGTGTATTATTGTACTATTAATGTATTTATTTCAAGTTATAATTTTGATTTATTCACTTTTTAATGTAAGACGTAACAATAATGAATGTTGTGCATGCCTATAATATTTGAGATGGAATGTTAATACTCGTTATTTTTTGGAATGTAATATGTATATATAGTTGGTAATCCTAAATAAATTAATAAAGTTTGTGCACGTTGAACCGATTTTGATGCAGTTTTCAGGAACATATTGTGACAGGTCCCATTGCACTTAACATACAGGATGATTTTTGGTCGTCAACGTTCCCGAAAACTACGGAATCTCTTCATCATCACGATCATTTTTCTCAATGGAAGCATACCTGGGAAGTGTCTAGTTTCCAAAATATTAGGGTTTCAAAGTTGAGTAAATAGACTGTGTTTTTCTGCATAAATGCACATAGACGCGCGTAGCAAGATTTTTTCACGACAAATAATTAGTCTATAAAAAAACTAACATAAACACTAGACACTATAAATTTCGCCCAATCAAGTAATAAAACAAAATATAAAAAAAAAAATCCCAGCATTTTTTTTTACATAAACTTACTTTATTTGATGTATAGAGTACATACCCTTCGTTAATGGTGGCTACAAAAAAACAGCCTGTATAGTCTGCTTTTTATCTCGGGAAAATGTTTTGTCTGCAGTCCAAGCGGACGGAGTCGCGGGCATCCATTAGTCAAAACTAAATTTCTAGTTTCTACTTAGCTTTTCCTTTAATTAGTCAATGTGAGAGATGGGACCACATTTGGAACAAGCAATTGTTCAACGAAACAATTCTTTCAATAAAAAAAGTAAATACCTACAAATACTCACATTCTAATAAAATACTCCATAAAAATGAACACATTTTTGGAAATCATAGTACATTTTATTTGTCAACAAAAATTAGTAATAAAGTAAGGTTTGTTGATGTTGATAATATCTCAACCTCTTCTTGTGTTAATAGTTTTTCTCAAGTTTTTGGAGGTTTAGGTTTCTGGCCGCCCACTACATAATACGCTCTAGGTGTAGTTGTTTGCACTGTTGGGTATTTGAAATTCATGCCAGGATGTGATCTCTTGCTCCTCAAAACACCAACGTCGTTCACCCTTTCCGAAGCTTTACTTATTTTTAATGCACTGACCATGTAAATGTATATGAACAATACTATCACTGATATTGTAATACGAGACATTTTCGTATCTTTAGTTATTAAATCGCGTAGGTGAGATTCTTAAAAACAAACCCACTTCGTGATTTGACGGGTTTATATATAGGACCTACCTACTTATGAGAAGATTATTTAAATATTTTGGATTGGTCGTTTACGACTGTTTATATACTGATTCTTTGTTACCTAGATATTATTTTTCATAAATTATATTAAAGGTCAAAACTCGGCCGTAATAAATATACCAATATTAATATGTGTTTTAATATTATTCTAAAAATCACATAAGTAACCAGTTCTTTTTTTTTAAAAAAAAACAATCCTTTACTTACCAATTTTTTGGTTCTTTCTAAAGATTATCTGATAGAAATCTCTTAGCAAAATAAGATAACATACGCAATTTTTTTTGTATTTAATTACTTCTCTTACATCTCTACCACTCATGTTCAGTTAACATTTATATACTGATTATCTTTTTGGTACGAAGCTAAATATTCGCAATTGTGGGCCAGTTTAAAAAATGCGTTACAAAGCTTAACGTTTGTAACTGCAAATGGAATTTTATGCTCAAATTATTACGATGCAAGATCGTAGCTTCCATAAGTGGCAAATAAGTTTTTACAAGGTATGCGTAATAAGCCGAGATGAATGCAGTTGGGCATATTAGTTTTTGCGGAAAATGTAAATGTTGGAGTCATAGCTCGTGAATCATTCGCATTTTATAGTGGTTACGAGTATTCACTTTTATGTTTTTATGTTGGCGGTTTTCCTTAAGTCAACAGAATCCCTAATCATAAAATGTTATTACTTATAAAAAAAAATATTCGTAAAAATTAAACATTTATATGGGCGACAATAATCTATAATTGAAACAAAAGCTGACATTCATCATGAATAATAATGCCTCTACTATTTTAACATAGGTCTCAGCAGATAGCAGAATCCGGTTATTATCTATTATTAGTACCTACCTACGTTTTCTTTATTTCAATAATATGTATTTCTATAGGTATTGAACGTGAAGGAACAGGAAATATCCAGGAAAAGTCCAAAATGGACTCGGTACGGACGTGACTGGAATACCTTCAGAAGGGGTTCGAATAATAACCTATATTTACTGACAGCATACTGTGATCGTTCTACTTATTATTTATTCTCCTGAAAGCAGACTATTTGTGTGTTTATGAGTACCAAGTATTAAATAATATTTAACAAAGTATTTTCCTTCATAATCACGATATCAAAGAGTCGACTAAGAAAATGAGGACCGTTCTTGTTCTACTCAGTTCGGATAGCTACGTTCTTTACAATGGGCTGTTTTATAAATGAAATTGTATTAGGCGTTACAATTCGGAAGTTCAAACATTCACTATGGGTGCGCCCACCACCGGGCCCTACACCCTCCACTGACCCTCGGATCTGATAACTCATAATTGCGACAACAGGCACTTGCACTAACTACAATCGCCATGAGAAACCAGACCCGAGCACCTAGCATGCAAGACGATACATTGCACCATTCCGAAATCAAAAACTAGATAAATAATCTACATATGTTTCGCCAACAACCGTGGCATCCTCAGGATTATAGAAATTAGTAAATTAGTAAACCACTAATTACTATGTACCTCTAAAACCCAACACATTACTTACACAGAATTAACTACCCTCTACTAAGTATTAAAAAATATATAAATAATTACCCACCATTATTTATATTTCAAATAAATATATACTATTTGTGCACACAAACCAAATAGTATTGGGTGAATTAGTTAAATTTAAATGAAAAAATTCAAAAATTCACCAAAATATTGATAAATTAGTAAAGAAAACAAGGATGTATGGAACAACATATTCCATTGCCCACAAAAACAAAAATTGTTATTGACATTGACAAGCCACTACATTCTAAGGTTACTGTTTATTTATTTATGATTCCGTTTTCGCGAGAGTTGGTTAACACACGTGTTAGCGAGATTTTTGGTTTTTTAGAGTATTTTTCATATATTTTGAATACTAGCATTGTGTCTAAATAGTGTTTGTTTGTGTATTGTCCATAGGTAAGTAGTTGGTTTACTAAAATTCCTTTCCATACTATACTTTAGTATGAATATTCCGCCGAAACCTCCGGATCCTCCGGATCCACAGAATGACCCCCTTAAGACTCCCGAAAACTGCCTTTCCCCCCCATTTTTCTCCTTGGAATCTCGAAAGAGATTAAGTAACGTTGAATTACCCATCCCATCCAAAAAAACTATTATTGACCCATCCACCAATAATCAGCCTTCAAGTCATAATAATATTTACATCCATCCTAGCTTATCTCAGGGTGTGAAAGAATACACGAATGACGACAAGGGACCTTATATTATACATGTCTCTCGGGAAGTAGATGAGCCTTCTAATGGTACTTACCTTCGCCCCATCAAATTCGGCCAGTTCTTGGTGAATAATAAAGTGAAGAACATAGTTTGCGACGGTGTCAAGAGTGTTGGTCGGAATAGGATTGCTGTTCAATTTACTACCGCTTCTGCTGCAAATGATTTCCTTGCCAACCGGATATTAGGTATGAACAATTACTCTGCCATCATACCAACTTATAACATCACTCGCATGGGTATTGTCAAAAGTGTTCCCATTGATTTATCAATGGAGGAACTAGTAGACTCATTAGTGTTACCAACTGGATGTGGTATTGTCCTCAAGGCCCGTAGATTGAATAGAAAGACTGTAGATGAGGGCACAATTGCTTGGGTCCCAACCCAAACAGTTGTTCTCACATTTAAAGGTCAAGTACTCCCATCTAGAGTATTCTGCTACCACACCTCACTGCCCGTTGATATGTACCAGTTGCCAACAATTCAATGTATGAATTGTTGCCGATTTGGGCATGTCAAGGCACAGTGTAGGTCTAAGCCAAGATGTTTCAAATGTGCTCAGCCCCACTCTGGTGACTCATGTACAGTTCCTGAAGAGAATATAACCTGCCTGTACTGTTCTGGTCTCCATTCTGCTATGAGCCGGTCTTGTCCGGAGCAATCTAGGCAAAAAGCAATCAAACAAACAATGTCCCAAGATTGTGTCTCCTATGCTGAAGCCTCCTCCCAATTTCCGTCAGTTCGGCGTTCATACGCAGAAATGACTGCAGCAGCTCCTTCCCCTCCTTCAAGATCTTTATCCCAGGTCACTCCCTCCCAGCAATCCAAGTCCTATAGGAAAACTGTGTTCCTCCCCACTCATCAACGTCCCCAAATTGGTAAGGGCTACGATAAGGCTGCTCATCAGTCTATTGTTAGCACCCCCTCATCCTCCCTTCCTAATGGTTCTGCTATTCCCAATGACCCCAACCCATTCCCTGTATCCCTCAATGTTAATTTAGTCCAGCATTTATTAACCTCCATTTTAAACTTCCTAAGTAGTTATAATGAATGTTTACCGTCCCACGTTGCCTCACAACTTCACCAAATTGCTAACATAGCGAAAAATGCATCCATTCAAGATACTTCAATGGAATGCTAAAAGCATTCGACGCAAAAGTTATGACTTGACCCTTCTGGTCCAAAAACATAACCCTGATGTCATTGCCATCTCTGAGTCTTGGCTGTTTCCTGGTGCCCATTTTAGGTTTCCAGGTTACTCCTGCTTAAGGGATGACAGAGACGACGGGTATGGAGGTAGTGTCCTCCTAATAAAACACAACCTCTTCTTCTCCCAAATCCCTCTCCCATCTCACAGTCAGGATATCAATGCAGTAGCAGTGAAAACTCTAGGCGTTGCTATTGTGTCTGTGTATATCCCTAACCCTTCCTCTCTTCTCGCCCCAGAACTATCTTCCATTTTGACCACACTTCCCTCCCCTTCCCTTGTCTTGGGTGATTTTAATACTCACCACACCATGTGGGGATGTTATTACTGTGACTCATTTGCAACTAACCTATTGGACATTTTCGATCGAATCAATGTTGTCATCATGATGATGGATCACCGACTCGCAGGGTTGATCCTATTACCCAAAACCCACGCACTGCAGTGGACCTTACTGCTTGTTCTCCATCGCTCTATCCTCAATTATCATGGGTTCGTCTACCTTTTACCACCGGTTCAGATCATTATCCCATCCTTGTTTCAATGTCTTCTTCCTCGCCCGCTCCTTTAGATCACCTCCCGCTTTTAAAATATAAGTTGGACGCAGCAGACTGGTCTGCCTTCCAACTTACTGTTGATACAAAAATCTCTTCGATCCCCCCACATCCAGTTTAAACTCCCTAGAAAACTACTCCCTTTTCACAGACTCCCTTATCTCCTCAGCTGATTCTCATATTCCTTCCAAAAGCTCCTCTAGACGAAAATACTCCTCTCCTCCTTGGTGGGATCATGAGTGCACCGACATGGTTAAGGAAAGACGAAACGCTGAAAAACTGTATGATTCTTCCATGACTCTAGATAACTTTCTTTATTACAAGCAGACGGCAGCACGAACTAGGAGACTTTTGGCACGGAAAAAGAAAGAAGGTTGGGCCCGTTTTTGTACGAATTTGTCCCCCAGGACTCCACCAGGCGTCGTCTGGAAACAAATTAAAAGATTCCGCTCCTCAGCCTCTGCAGTGCCTGACCTATCCTCTAGCGATCCTTCCTTGTGGCTCGATGGGTTTGCAGATAGAATCGCTCCTCCCTCAGCCCCGCCACTAAATTCTGTTCCTCTTCCTCTCTCGTCCATTTCATCGTCAGATGAAATGGACCATCCCTTCAGTATTGGTGAACTTAAGCGTGCGCTTAAGGGTCTGGTAGACTCTTCCCCAGGTGCTGATGGCATCCCTTACTCCTTTATTCTAAAATGCAGCCATCAGGCACATATCCTCTATTTAGATTTAATTAATTCCTTTTTCCTCTCAGGAATTCTTCCTGAATCCTGGAAAACCCAAGTCATTATCCCTATCCTCAAACATGGCAAGAACCCCGCAGACCCCTCTTCCTACAGACCCATCGCACTATCTTCTGTGCTACTTAAAGTGATGGAACACCTAATTAAGGGACGGCTAGAATGGTTAGTGGAGAGCAGGAAACTCTTACCTAGCACCCAGTTTGGCTTCCGGAAAGGCATGGGTACACTTGATAGCCTATCTACGCTTATTTCGGACATTCGCGTAACCTTTTCCAAGAGCGAATATTTAATAGGAGTATTCTTAGACATTTCATCCGCCTACGATAATGTGCTGCTTCCAGTGCTCAGGCAGAAAATGCTCCAGCTGAGTCTCCCTGTGAGGCTGACCCACATTATATGTAATATTTTAATGGAAAGGACCTTATCTATTCGCTCTCGGGGATATGTTTCAACAAATAGACGAGTTTGGAGGGGTCTCCCTCAAGGTTCCGTTCTAAGCCCTCTTCTCTATAACATCTACACCTACGATCTGGATCGCTCAGTTAATAGCTTTTGCAACATCCTTCAATATGCTGACGATTTAGCACTGTATATCTCACTCAAATCGGTAGAGGATGCATCCTCTAGACTCAATTCTGCTCTCCACTATCTGGACGCATGGTTGATCGATCATGGCCTATCTCTATCCCCTGCTAAAAGCTCGGTTGTAGTATTTACCAGGAAACGAACAATACCTCCTGTCGATATCGCTATACAGGGTCGTTCGATTCCGGTCCACAGGTCGGTTAAATTCCTGGGTATCATCCTTGATGGCAGACTTACTGGTGAACAACACTTTAAGTACATCGTTGAGAAATGCGAAAGGGGTATTAACATCCTTAGAGCTCTCTCGGGTGTGTGGTGGGGATCTCACCCGTTTACCCAGAAGATTCTCTATAATGCCATCATCCGTAGTCACCTGGACTACGGTTCATTCCTCCTAATCCCATGTAATAAAGCTCCTCTCCAAGCGATTGACAAAATTCAATCGAAATGCATGAGAATCATCCTGGGAGCTATGAAATCGTCTCCTATAAATGCCATGCAGGTAGAATGCGTAGAACCTCCTCTAGGACTTCGCAGACAATATCTAGCCGATAGATTCACATTCAAAATCATGCAAAATTCCTCTCACCCTCTCCATACCAAAATCCGGCTCCTATCTAGTCTTTCTTTACCCGAAGGCAAAACTTCGCTTCTGGTCGCCAGTGCTAGGTTCTGTTCCCAATTACCCCATCCTATTTTCCTATCCGAAATACACCCCCTTTTCTCCAAAAACTACCAGTCCTTAATATTCGAACCCTCCATATACCTGAACCTGGGCATCTCAAAATTTGCTCCTGAAGCCAATACTATCTTCAAAATGGAGATGGACAACAACTGGCAGGACTACTTACAGATCTTTACTGATGCCTCTAGACCATCTGAAAAAGGAAATGTTGGTGCTGCTGTTTGGATCCCTAAATATAAAATTGCCCTCTCCTTTAAATGTCCTTCCCATTCCTCAGTGTTTACTGGCGAGGCCATTGCCATCCTCGAGGCCATTAAATACTCCTTATCCCATAAATTAAATTCCATAATCCTCTCTGACTCCCGAAGCACCCTCCAATCAATCTTATCCAATCCCTTTAAAACTAATCCCAATTTTCCTATTATCCTTAATATCAGAGAAGCCTTATATGATTGCCACTTGCAGAATATCCTCATTACTCTTGCCTGGATTCCTAGTCATCGGGGTATCGTAGGAAATGAGACAGTAGATTCCCTCGCAAAGTCCGCTACTCGGATAGGAGTACCTGATCATAGTGTTATATTTGCTCACGACCTTTTGGAACACTCCAAAATCCGCCTAACATCATCGTGGCAGAAAGTTTGGGATGTTAGCAGGCTTACCAAAGGCAAACACTTCGGAGAAATTCAGGACATTATTCCCTGCAAGCCATGGTTCTCCAGGTATAAGAACGCTAGCAAGACAACTACATCCACGATTTGTCGCCTCCGTCTAGGTCATTCTTGCACACCGGTCCATTTATCTAAAATTAGAGTTAGGGACAATTCACTCTGTGAATGTGGCCTGGCAGAAGGTACTGCGGACCACATCTTCTTCAATTGCCCTAATGTATCCCCTTCCCTCTATCACTTCCTTCCACCTGAAATTCCTCTCCCTACTAACCTTAATTGTTTATTGTCCCTTGTTCATACTCCTTTTATAAAAGTTCTGGCTCATTTTGTCAAAATTAATAGTATTAAATTGTAAAGTATATTTAGGTTTATTTATGTATGTATTAATTTTAATATAGATATATTTGTATTGTATTTGAAAGTAGATTTATCTGTCATATTAACAATTATATTTTGTGTACGTCTGACTAACATAAATGTGGTGTTTTCTTTTGTTTTAGGTACAATCTGGTCTAATGTAATTATTTTTCATTTTGCTGACCAATCTCCATCGTGTATTTTCCTCTTACGTGACATTGGCGGAATTATTGTGCCCGACACAATAGTGGCCATTAAACAAAATTGAATTGAAATTATTTATTTATTCTAGCCAATGAGTTCAACAGCGGAGACGAAAATTCAACCTGTTCATTTAAAAGGTTTACACCAGAATATTTGGCTTTCAAAATCTCCAACTGTTCCAAAATAGATAGACGAATGCCCTTTTCACACGTATACAGACTAACAAAACTGTGGTCATCTGGAATTTTATGGTTTGAAACTAACAAGTGTTTGGCAAAATGTGATTTTTCAGGGAAATTGTTCCTATAAGCTGCCAAATGTTCTTGGTATCTAATCTTGAAGTTACGACCCGTTTGACCTATATAAACAGAATTACAGTCAGGACAGTGCAAGCTATAAACTCCTGATTTTTTATCAATTGGTAATATTTGTTTTGTGTTAATTAATCTATTTAAAGAATTAAAAGTCTTAAAAGCCACCAAGATGTTTTGTTTTTTCAATGATTTTGCAATCATCTCTGAGATATAGCCAAAATATGGTAAACTACCAGTGTAAATATTTGTAATCTCCTCTATTTTTGGGTACAACATTTGTTTAACTAAAATGTTTTTCTTTTTATCAATTAGGTTATAAATTAGTTGTGAACTATATCCATTTGATCTGGCTATTTGTATAATAGTATTTATTTCTTTAACATAATTAAAGTTATTAAGCGGTAACGTTACTAACCTGTGTATCATTGATTTGTATGCCGCAAGCTTATGTTGCCATGGATGGAAAGAATCAATTGGAATAGTTACATCTGTATGTGTTGGTTTCCGGTAAACTGAAAAATCATGATAATCTCCCAATCTAGTAATAGTTACATCTAAAAAATTTATACTATTGTTTATTTCTTGTTCTATTTTAAATTTAATCTTAGGATGTTTTGTGTTAAGGACGTTAACAAAAAGATGAAACTGCCTAACTGTGCCTGTCCAACATAAGATGATATCATCAACATATCTAAAATAATATTTTATATGATTATTACTATTAACAATATATTCATTTTCAAACCAATCCATAAATATATCGGCTAAAAGAGGTGAAAGCGGAGAACCCATAGTAAGACCATCCTTTTGTATGTAATATGTATTATTATAGCAGAAATAATTCTGGCTCATACAAAGTCTAGTTAAGGTAATAAGATTATCTGCCTCCATTGGATTTAGTTTAACTTTTTCACACCAAGTTTTAATAATATTTAAACATTCCTTGTAAGGAACATTTGTAAACAAACTCTCAACATCTAAAGAAAATAATTTGGAATTTGTTGATAATTTAATATTTTTAATTTTATCTATTAAATTTAGACTATTATTGACACTATATTTGGGTGTAAATTGAATTTTTTCCTTTATAATGTCATTCAGAAATTTTGCTAATTTATAAGCTGGAGCTCCAATATATGAAACGACTGGCCTTAATGGTATATTATCTTTATGAATTTTTGGTAAACCATATAACAATGGTGTTACTGGGTTCATTGGAATATAACGTTCCTTTAAATAAGCAGAATTTTTTGGAAAAATATATTCAGCAGAAGTAATACATTGCTTTAATTGTGCATGGAATTTCTTGGTTGGATCAAATGGTAAAATTTGAAATTCATCTGTATTGAGGATTTCCATTATCTTACCATGATACACCTCATGCTTCATTATTACCAAAGTATTACCCTTGTCCGCTTTACTAATTAAAAGATTATTATGATTTATTTTTAGTTGTATAGATTTATATATTTTAGAAAAGTGTGTAGGATGATTATAATTACTAAAATTATTCAATGTATTATTTTGTAAAGACCTCATCTCGCCGGCCAAGACACTTTTGCCAATGGTATCCACTTTATTTCTTACTAATGTTATTTCAGTGTCCACTGCCAAACGTTCAAAAGATTTGTTGGAAATGTCTTTTGGTGGGCAAAATTTCAATCCCTTCATCAACAACCCCATTTCCTGATTTGAGAAATTAATGTCAGAAAGATTTTTAACTCTTGGATAAAATTTATGTGTACTTATGTTAGGTGGACTTATGTTATTAGAACCTTTATCATAAATGTATTTTAAATGAATTAAACGTTTAATTTTTTGAGACTGTGTATTAAATTTATTCTGACCTGCAAAATGGGCAAAGTCCCTAGCTTTCTGGTCTAAAAGATCAAACTCAACTGGATGAAGCTTAAAAGCCAATTCAATACAGATGAATTTCAAATTTTACCATTTGATCCAACCAAGAAATTCCATGCACAATTAAAGCAATGTATTACTTCTGCTGAATATATTTTTCCAAAAAATTCTGCTTATTTAAAGGAACGTTATATTCCAATGAACCCAGTAACACCATTGTTATATGGTTTACCAAAAAATCATAAAGATAATATACCATTAAGGCCAGTCGTTTCATATATTGGAGCTCCAGCTTATAAATTAGCAAAATTTCTGAATGACATTATAAAGGAAAAAATTCAATTTACACCCAAATATAGTGTCAATAATAGTCTAAATTTAATAGATAAAATTAAAAATATTAAATTATCAACAAATTCCAAATTATTTTCTTTAGATGTTGAGAGTTTGTTTACAAATGTTCCTTACAAGGAATGTTTAAATATTATTAAAACTTGGTGTGAAAAAGTTAAACTAAATCCAATGGAGGCAGATAATCTTATTACCTTAACTAGACTTTGTATGAGCCAGAATTATTTCTGCTATAATAATACATATTACATACAAAAGGATGGTCTTACTATGGGTTCTCCGCTTTCACCTCTTTTAGCCGATATATTTATGGATTGGTTTGAAAATGAATATATTGTTAATAGTAATAATCATATAAAATATTATTTTAGATATGTTGATGATATCATCTTATGTTGGACAGGCACAGTTAGGCAGTTTCATGTTTTGTTAACGTCCTTAACACAAAACATCCTAAGATTAAATTTAAAATAGAACAAGAAATAAACAATAGTATAAATTTTTTAGATGTAACTATTACTAGATTGGGAGATTATCATGATTTTTCAGTTTACCGGAAACCAACACATACAGATGTAACTATTCCAATTGATTCTTTCCATCCATGGCAACATAAGCTTGCGGCATACAAATCAATGATACACAGGTTAGTAACGTTACCGCTTAATAACTTTAATTATGTTAAAGAAATAAATACTATTATACAAATAGCCAGATCAAATGGATATAGTTCACAACTAATTTATAACCTAATTGATAAAAAGAAAAACATTTTAGTTAAACAAATGTTGTACCCAAAAATAGAGGAGATTACAAATATTTACACTGGTAGTTTACCATATTTTGGCTATATCTCAGAGATGATTGCAAAATCATTGAAAAAACAAAACATCTTGGTGGCTTTTAAGACTTTTAATTCTTTAAATAGATTAATTAACACAAAACAAATATTACCAATTGATAAAAAATCAGGAGTTTATAGCTTGCACTGTCCTGACTGTAATTCTGTTTATATAGGTCAAACGGGTCGTAACTTCAAGATTAGATACCAAGAACATTTGGCAGCTTATAGGAACAATTTCCCTGAAAAATCACATTTTGCCAAACACTTGTTAGTTTCAAACCATAAAATTCCAGATGACCACAGTTTTGTTAGTCTGTATACGTGTGAAAAGGGCATTCGTCTATCTATTTTGGAACAGTTGGAGATTTTGAAAGCCAAATATTCTGGTGTAAACCTTTTAAATGAACAGGTTGAATTTTCGTCTCCGCTGTTGAACTCATTGGCTAGAATAAATAAATAAACAGTAACCTTAGAATGTAGTGGCTTGTCAATGTCAATAACAATTTTTGTTTTTGTGGGCAATGGAATATGTTGTTCCATACATCCTTGTTTTCTTTACTAATTTATCAATATTTTGGTGAATTTTTGAATTTTTTCATTTAAATTTAACTAATTCACCCAATACTATTTGGTTTGTGTGCACAAATAGTATATATTTATTTGAAATATAAATAATGGTGGGTAATTATTTATATATTTTTTAATACTTAGTAGAGGGTAGTTAATTCTGTGTAAGTAATGTGTTGGGTTTTAGAGGTACATAGTAATTAGTGGTTTACTAATTTACTAATTTCTATAATCCTGAGGATGCCACGGTTGTTGGCGAAACATATGTAGATTATTTATCTAGTTTTTGATTTCGGAATGGTGCAATGTATCGTCTTGCATGCTAGGTGCTCGGGTCTGGTTTCTCATGGCGATTGTAGTTAGTGCAAGTGCCTGTTGTCGCAATTATGAGTTATCAGATCCGAGGGTCAGTGGAGGGTGTAGGGCCCGGTGGTGGGCGCACCCATAGTGAATGGGCTGTTTTCATACCATTTTACTTAACATAATCCTTTTGATTCTGTATATAAATAGATTTTCAATCTTAAATTCCAATACAGATATTTTGTCGTGACTTGAAATACCAGGATAAAAGGATCATAACTTCATGAAAGCTTGGAAGAAAACAAAGAAAAATTTTGCAGCGGGAATTTTTCATTATAAATAGCAGTATTTCGAGAATTGCGACGTTATTTATAGAAGATATATTTGTATTATTTTCATAATTGAGCTTAAAAAAAGAAAACTGTAATTTTTCATTATATCTTCAGAATCCGCAGTACTCGTACCGCATCAAAAAATCTACTAAGAATATGTTTGGGTTGGATGAGAATAAAGCCCCGGCCACACAAAAAAGACGCAGGGCGAGGACGGGGCGCGGACCCGTCGCAGACAGGGTGCCGTCACGACTTTTAAAACATATAGAAAAGACAAGGAACGGGCGTGACGGCCGGTGCACACTGGATAAAACATCGATGTTTTAACATCGATAATGCATTAATTATATTAAAAAGAATGAAAATTGATAACGGTTAAACTAGCATTTATTATTATTTAGTTCATTAGTAACTACGCCATTCTTTTTGCCTTGATGTACCTACTTGAGTTTGTCAAAATCCCTTCTTAGTGGACCTATACGTCACAAAAGGAAGCCAAGGTCTAAATATCACGTTTCTAGCTTCAGTATATAGTTTTGCCTCAGCGTTGATGAATCAATCAGTCAGTCAGAACAACTTACTTTATATAATACTCGTAGATAAGTTCTTATGTATATAGCTGTGAAAAAGAAATCTCTGTTGTCTAACTTAACCCCGAAGAATGGACGCGGCTACAATAAGAAGAATAAGAAGTGTGGATCCGTATCCGTATTTGGATCCATATCGGCGGATATATTTTTCCATCCATATCTACATTATAAATGATCCAGCACATCACTAGTTCCTTTGCCCTTATGTTTCCAACTTAACACGTACTTACTTAGTTGTTACTTTGTTTATTTTAAAAATTATCTCTTTAAAGGTATTTTAGTATTTTAGGGGTTTCGGAACACTGTGCTATGTGAGAACTTGCTCTCCGCGTCCTTTCCGCTCCCCCGCTTGCCCCCGCGCACGGCTCGCCCTGTCCTTTCTATATGTTTTCCAATCGGGCGCCGACGAGTAAGCGTAGTGTCGGCCGTCCCGTCTTTTCTGTATGTTTTACGTCGCGACGGCTGTATACATTTTGTATAGAAGTAGATTAAATGGGCGCCGCGACTGCTACGGGTCCGTGTCTTACGTCTGTTCTGTGTGGCCGTCCCCTAACAATCAAAATCATTGCAGTTTAAAATAAAACACCTTATAAGAAATATTTTTTATTCATATCAAAACTGTCTACGTTTATAATAAACAAAATATCACAAAAATTCAATAAATATGAATAATGGAATAAACTAAACATGAACAAATAAAATAACAAAATAGTATGGTAACAAATATTTTTGGTATTAAAAACAATTATTGACGATGACGACTGGCTTGGTCAACTGAGACTAGATTCTTTCTCGTATCGAACTACTAATATGTAAATTTCTCAAAAGTTTTTTGATGTTAATACTAACATACAATATCACAAATTGTTTGGATTAAAAAAAACTAAATAAATATTACCTTCAACGGCCTTTATTGACTTTGTTAATCATTAAACATTTTGATTTTTTTACTTATTTATAATTAGCATTACCTACGTCTGATTCTCAGCCAAAATTAGGTTGTTATATAAAAACAAAGTACCTACATCTAAACACAAAGTATGAGCAAAACGCGGGGAAAAGTAGGTAAGTAAATAAAACTATAGGTACAAACAAAATATGTTTGAACATAAAAATTAGTTTGTAAAAATTAAATGTGAATTGAAGCTCGATTAATATAATACAACCTTAGTTCAACTATTATTATTATTCGATATATAAATAAAATTGACTAATCTGTTACAGGATGAAGCTCATATTAATATGCGTGATTCAATTTAATAAAATTATCACAGTGAAATATAATAATGGATACAATGTGACAGGTAAAATCCGCGAAGACTTATACTAAAAACCAATTGAAAATACTTTATGATACCTAACAATAAGTAGATTACATGATAAATTAAAAAATACCTTCAGTCTATATTGTAGTGATGATATGCATTTTGTACCTACACGTATTGGTTACAAAAATTCATCAAACTATTTATTCGACTAAAATTATTTGTATTTATTACAATTAGACTAGAATAGAGTATCTATTTAAATTGATTTGTATTTATAAATAGATGCATTGTAGACAATTTTTGGTAAACCTTAATTTAAAAAAAAAAAACATTAATTAATATTTGTTCATTCGTGGAACTATTTCTAAACTCATTTATACTCTTCAATAAAAATAAATATTATAGGCTGTAATAAAAAGGGTACATATATTAAGCGAAGTGCTATGAAAATATTCACCCACTCAGTTGTTTAGGAATTCTACATACTATGTGGAAAAAAAACATATTATGATTTCGAATCTAATATCTGATGGGTAGGTCTCTCTTTTGCTTAACATACCCCTTTTGATACACCCTGTATAAGTTGACCGTGTATTCAAAAATAGATTCAAAACAAGCTAATTGACATGACGACTATATAGGTATAAAACGTATGAAGGACAACACTTAAAATGGTATGACTTTCTATAACCTCCTTCAAGAACCCAAAGATTTGTATTTATGTTAACAAGTTGCAAGTTCAGCTAACCAAAGCTTTCTCAAGCAATCGTTCGTCCTTTTTAACAAAGCATCGACTTATAAAAACATCATCCAAATATTTGGTACAGTTAACTCTAGAGAAGTCTAAACAGATGCTTTGCTGCAAGCGTTGATATCACCGATGCTTTTGACCCGTCTATGTCGCTTCTGCTTGATCGCGTTGTCATCGACTGACTTCGCCGGCAGAGGAGAGCTGACTCGATGAGCGTGATCAGCTTTCTGGCCATATCTGAAATGATTTTTAGGTTCAATTTTTCCAACGGTCAGATTGCCTATCCTAAAAATAAATTGGATGGCCTTAAAACAAAATCTCACAAATAATTTTTACTTATATCACACTGGCTCTTTCACCTATGTAGTAAAGTTTTGCTAGGCTTTTTTATGCATATTGTGTTATTTCTGGTAGATGATCAAATGAGTGATATTTAAATTCAGAGGGGTAAGCACGAACCTCTCGATTGTCCGTAACGCTATCGTCAAAAAGTCAATTCTCATAGATTTTGCTAGCGAGTCGCTAGCGTTACGCCGCGTCATAGAGGAATAAGATGTCATAGAGTGCTAATTTCATACTAACTGTTTCGATGCACCATTAGACTTTTAGGTGCCTCACAATTCCAGTCCTTGACACTTAGATTCTATTAGTGTAATGTATAGTAATGTACTACATTACTAATATATTGTAACGTATAGTAATGCAATCTAAGCACCGAAAAGTCAAATGGTGCATCGAAACTGTTAGTATGACATTAGCACTCTATCTACATCTTATTCCTCTATGGCTACGTAAAAAGGTTCGTGCTTACCCCACTGAATGTACCTACATAATATTTTTGAAATGTTTTAAAATAATGAAGTTAGTAGGTAGTAGGTTATTATGGAATATGTTTGAAAACTAGTATGTATAGTATTTGTTTATTCTTTGTTATCTGTAATTTTTTTTTCTCCCTCTGTGCACATGTGTTTTATCTATTCTGTGATATGTCTTTTTTTAAATATTTTTGTTCGGGTTAGCTGGAAGAGATCTCTTATAGAGATAAGCTCGCCTTTGTACAATATTTATTTTAATTGTGTTATTTTTTTATTTATGTGTGTGTGTACAATAAAGAAAGAAAGAGAAAGATATTATTATACCTATATACTGAACATACCTGTGAGTAATACTGACGTTCTCCTTAATATCGTTAAGGCGTTGTAGACTATCTCTAGTAGACACGCTAGACTGGGAGTAAAGGCTGAGAGGGGTGTAGATCGGCTCGTACTCCTGGAGAGTAGGTGGCGGAGCATACGTCATACTGAGCTGAGACAGGGTCCTAACAGCAATGGGTGGGGAATACGACATCTGATACGGTTGAGTTGTCAGACTTAAGACGCTGGAACTCTCGCTCGAGCTTGATGGAGAAGTTCTGTCGGGTTTAGGCTTCAGTGCACCCAGTGCTCGAGTTATCGATCCCTAGAAAGAAGTTTGAGTAAGTATGGTGCGAAAGAAAGACGATTTATTTAATTTTTTTATAGACAAGACACCTAACAGTAGACTTAGTTTAACTAGATGTGCACGATCTGGACCCATTACAAATATTTTATGTTTAAAACATAAAATAAATTTTAATCATCACTGCATTTGGACCTACTCAAATAAAAATTATATAATTTAGTATCTATGTAAATAATTCAATTTATCTTGTTTTGGTACTTACTCTTAAACTGTGTCTTCTAGAGTCCCCAGTGAAATCTATTCCAGGCAAACCCGTAGCGACAGATCTTGAGAACGGTCTACCCAACATCCGTATTTGATGACCGAACGTATTCCTGAAATACAATTTTGTGGTTTATTCGTATTCTATTCTCTCACATATTACACATGAAATCAGAAGCCAGGCAGAGCGCTGTTTGCTTTAATTGTTTGTTTCATTACACTATTTAGAAAATTCTCTATTTTACATTTTAGTTACTAAACATAAAAAGCTCACATGCAACGTCTCTGTTTTTATGACTGCATTTTCGAGCTTGTATTAACTTTATATATATATATATTTTTTAATATTAAATAAGATTTGAATGTTTCGTGGCATAGACATCAAAAGCATGATGCACTTTGCTATTAATTACATAATCATGCTTGTTTGTGTTGATGATAAAAATAAAACTTGTGAAGATACACATATTTTACATGACAAAGAAAAGTACTGAAACACTTTGTCAGAATATCCTGAAACAATCACAATATTAGTTGTAAATAAAAATTGTATATAAGACTCCAGTACTCTTCCTTGCAAATAATTTGGAACAACATCAAGAATGGAAACTTGAAAATCAAATCGGAGAAGCACGAGATGTTGAAAGTGATCAGAAATGTCGACAAAAATAATAAAATATACTAAATATTGAACGGAAGGAGACAGAGTGGACAGAGCCTGACAAAGTGCGATCTAATGATGATGACTGAGGCATTCATGATGTATCGTAAAATGATCGTTACCGTTCCAAGTCCAAGCTAGGGTAGCCAAGTAAAGGGTCGCCAATTAAGGGGTCGATAGATTTAATTAAATAAACCGACTCGATGTCCAAACTTCTCATTTATCAGGATTTATTCACATTTATTATCTTTATTCATATACTTACAACTGAACCTAATATACAATGTTGTCAACTTTACAATATTAATGTATACAAGTCAAAAACATATTTTAATATATTACAAAGGGTAACGCTATTATTGTTATAATCCTAAAGCTATGTGTATGGTTCTTTTTTACAGCTAACGATTATTATGGCGTTGTGGTTTAAAATGAATTACCTAACTTTAAAATTCGAATATTATAAAAAATCAAAAAAGATCTGCTGAAATTATTTTTATTTTGTATTATTTTTAAATAGGATATGATGCACCCCTATATTAATTAGGCAGCATTTTATGCCGATATTTCAATAACAACTAAGTTGTATACATTTACTAAAGTTAACAAATCGATCAATCTCGAATAAATATGTATGTGAAAAAGTATTCTACGGTAAGTTGGGACTCAAGGGGGTACAACGTTGAACATTCAATCTAACATTGACGAAGGCGAAAAGAATATAGAGAATGTTTCCAACCAGTTAAACTTTCCGAGACCCTTTTACTTACGAACCACGATTCCTACCATTACATATCAGTCTTCACTGCTCGTAAAGTTTCGATCAAAAAAGTTATAAAAACGAGCTAGTATTGACGAAAGTCATAATTTGCAAGGAATATTTTTTTTGTGTAAAAATAGCAATTTTTTGAACATTTCTTAATAAGGAAACTTTACATTAGTTTAGTACAGGATTAATCGAAACTGGACTTTAAAGCAACAATTATTTTTTGAAGGATAGTTTTTTGTGTTTCGAAGATTTATCTTTGTTTTGTGGACAACATGGATGCTCGGGCAGCCTCCACTTGCAGTTCTTCCACCTGGCAAAATATCGTATACCTGCAGGATTGCACCTCATATTATAATCAACTACAGGTTGCTCACCTACGGGGCGTGACTTGGTGACAAACTATCGACATGCAGTGCAAAATCATCAATGGTCAACTTAACAATATTGATTTTTGCGCAATTAGTAAAGAGTAATGCAATCACGGATAAGTATAATTATGAGATTCATAAAAATTTTGTCACCAATTCAAGTTTGAGATATGGACCATGGGAATAATTTTTCAGATTATGGCATACAAAATATGAACGCGTAATATCAGTTGAATCAAAGTAAACATTCATATCAGGCCCCCATTTTAGTAAATTCACGTGAGAATAATATTTACCTTGCTGGAATAACTAATGCATCAAATTCAGCCACTAAATGTCTTCGAATAATGCTTTTAGATGGTGGTATACCGAGAGCTGTAGCCATCGTCTCGCCAGTAAACGAGGGCTCCAATACCACTAAACCACCATGCACGCCGCTATCTAAAAATAGAAAGCCGAAATGAAATACCAATAGAAAACCGATATTGAAAAACGCAATTCACGTAACTGTTAATACAATATAAGATGTATTTATCAAAAGGATTTTGGGTCAACGTAAATACAGCGAAAATGGATACAAAATAAACGGGTCCAAATTACCTTTGAGGTTGTCAGCAAATTCACCTAAGTCAATATTATGTGCCCATCGCATAAACCTCTGATTGGTCCACACAAGGGGATCGGCGTCCACATTGTCACATTGGTGTCGTCTTATCGCCAATGCCTATAATAAATATTTAGTTTTGATTATATTCCATATGCTATAACATCTTGCGAGTGCAAAAAGAATCGTTTCAAGAATCTTTTTTTGTAGATTGACAAAATGTAATAAGTATTTACATGTGATGATTTTGGATTTACAAGCATTTTATTATATTTTATAGAAACTGCTGACAAAAAAGATTTATTTCTGTCGAGAGCAATGAACCACATGATTAATGATTGTACATTACAAGGGTCGCTAACGAAATATTTACAAGTCCTACATTAGGAGATTTTTCAATAACACTCTTCCCGCATTTTTAATATGACGTGTTTTAACATTGTGTAAATGTTTAATGTGAATATGTACAAAATATACTGGGTATCTGTAATAAGTTTTTTTTTTACTTGTAGTAATTTTCAATGGAACAATCTTAAGCTCACCTGTCGATCATACTTCATTATCCTAAGCAGATGTATCCCATGCACAATGGAAGCCTGGTGGAACTTCCGTGTGACCCCAAGGTACTTCTCCAATTCCTTCTTACTGATAGTGTCGAGCATTCGTGCGTCTACCAGATTCGCCAGGAATGACTCAGCATACTGTTGATTGATTATTTTGTTAAATTACGCTTTCATGACGTGCTGATAATATTTTTATAGCTAGAATTATACATTCAGGTACTTGAAAGGAACATAAGAATAATGTAATAAGAATAAGGTTAATTAAACTTACTTGTGCCAATCCTAAATCGGGCAACCATTCTGCAGCCACCCAAGCGTGCGACAGCTGCCCTATAGCTGGGTTCCGCACGAGGTCTGGCCTTCGTCGTTCTTCGATGGCCAGCCGCAGCTTTTTCCGGTGCATCGGCTGCCCAATCCCCAAGCCCACCTCAAGGTCCGCGTCGGTCAACTCAAGCAGGACCTGCCCATTCAAAGCACGGATCTAGAACCAACCAGAACACAATATTTGACGCTATGTCGCGTCTTTGTTCAATATTGGAATTGGTGAATACATGTTCTGGTGGGATTGGTATTATAGGTGCAAATATGCTAAATTTTCATCATCATCAGCCTATTGCAGTCCACTGGTGGACGTAGGCCTCCCCCAGGGCACGCCACAAGACTGCCATGGGGGGTATTTGCCTATAGTCACCACGCTGGGCAGGCGGGTTGGTGACCGCAGTTTGTATTTTGGACTATGTTGTCAACACGGGAGGCGCTGCTGCCCACCTCCCGGAAACCCTTAATCGCCTCGTACGATAGGTACCCACAGGCAGACATGGGGTGGTACGAATTCTACTCTGCCGGCACCACGCGGCAAGCAAAATTGCTAAATTTTACTTCAAATGTTTATATATCTATGATACAATTTTCATGGAAGTTGTTTTGTACTAAAATTCTACTGATGAAAACCCTTGTAAAAATACCTACAAATATCTAAGCTGTTGCTCTTAGAAATAAATTTATTTTACAAGAAGCTATAAAAACCATAACAACTAAATGAATTACGTGACTGGTATCCAAACAAGTGAATTTAATTTTAGTAGCCCTGCTGGTAATTTGGAAGCCATAAAATTAGCAGTACACTTGTTATTATTATTATTTGTATCTCTGTTTAAATTCTCGGGACTACAGAGTCCCGGTCCTTTGAGAGGCGTGCATCGGGCCATGGCCAAGATGTAGAGGCCCTTTTTAGAGAACTTTAATATGGTGTGGGATACACATGGCGGATACCATCGCTGACCGCACAATATGATACACTCGACGATGGTCCCCGCCATGTGCAAAACTATTGGAGTGCAGATCTATGTCATGCGATGGAAACAAAGGTCATGGGCTATGGGGCTGAATGTTGGGTGGGGTTGGGTAACTGGGCTATTGAAGGAGACTAACGGACGCCTGCCATTACAACCAAGTCTCATAATTGTTTGGTGGCAGGCGGTGACTTGCCGACTCATTTCATGGGCCCCCTGAAACGGCCGCACGCACGGAGCGACAAAGGGGGCAACATTTGGTGAGCGGCTAGGGTGGAGGGGTGCCCCTGGACTTTAAACCGAAGCCAACTCGCCACTTACTGACGGGCACGTCCACCCTCGAGCTGTCATAGCTCTCGCGACTCCACTCTGCCCGGCCGGCGAAGGCAAGGCAGAGGCGGGGGAACTGTTCCTCGTCAGATCTCACTCCGGCACCGGAGATGAGGAACAGGGTCTTCCCCCGGGAGTACTTCAGGTTCGTGGGAACGCTACCTCCCAACAGCTCGCCACAAGCTGCCCTGCGGGCTTATTATTATTATTATACAAAATATTGAACTTGGTGAAAATTAAACTCTTCGATATTACCGATTGAAATATTTCTGGAATGTGTACAAATAAATCAAAACCCAACGTGCCTGGAATACACAAACGGGTTAAAATGATTCGAAATTTTTTGTGTCGCTTTTGTATTTCCATATAAATTTCAAATAAAATGATAAGGTTATGTAATGAGCGGGACAATAAAAAAATTGGAATTTCAAGTAGAATTTCGGCATAATATGGACGTGGATATTAGATGTACTTTACATATTTTCCTCGTAAAGATAAAACATAACGTGGGTAGACTTAAATCCATTAATGGGTATGCCCTTTGAATGGAACAAAGGGACGGAAATTCGCGATTACCCCCCGTGAGACTTCACTGACGGATCACCCTTCCAATCCTCTATTGTGATCGCGTTTATAAAATCTTTGATAGGTATTCACTGAGGTATTGTTGTTGGCAGATTGCAAAGGCAAGTGTATCTTTTTTCATTATATGAAGCATACATCTATTTTATTCTTTTGCAAAGAGAACGGGTATCATCATAGAAAAATTGTGTATGAAAAGAAACGATGTGAAATATTTTCCATTCCGCACTATCCATAGTCATACATTTTGAAATCATTGAGTGTAAAAACTCGCAATGTGTAATCTCGCAAATGTCAACTCTGCAAAATGCTTATTTTGACATTGAGACCAAAATATTATTGAAATTGGAAATCAATAACTTACCTTTCCGCTCTTGACATTATCAGCAATAGCAGCAGCATACTGAGGCATACCAAGAGCCAATTCAAGCCATGCAATGATAGCCGGTGCCCGCCATCTAGCTAGCGGCAATGATGCTGCTTCGCGAAGAGCGGCCTCAGAACCGAGAGGTGACCAGGCACGAGTAGATCCAGTACCGGCATATACTGGTTCTAAGGAACAAAAGTTTTATGTCAGATGATTAACACACACATACACACATACTACACAGCACAACACATTAACCTAGTCTCACACTAAGATCCCTAAGGTCTTGTATCGTGGGTACTAAGCAACGGTATATAAATACATAGATAAGTATAGAAACGTCCATGACTCAGAAACAAACATCGATATTAATCATACCAATGTTTGCACCTACCGGGATTCGAACCCAGGACCTGTAGCGTCGCAGGCAGAGCCACTACCTACTAGACCAATCGGTCGTCAATTACGCTCTTTGTACCTATATGGTATGTAGAAAAAAGTATAATTTAACTATAATTTATTATTCTACACTCCATATAACTTTTTATCCGTTTAACAATATTAAGTAGTACCTACCTATGTACTAACTCATCAAGAGTTGGCCTTTTTCAACAATTTTTTAATCAAAGACTTAAATTATGTAAGCTAAGACCATATTTAAAAACGCTTCTCCAAAACTTTTCACTCTGTTGATCTTATAAAATAATGAACTAATTGAACAAAGGTCGTGTCCTTAATAAAACTCGTAGCAGGTAGGTAAATCAAAAATTGAGAGATCTTAAAACGCGTATTGAGCAAATCTCAAATCTGAAGATTCCTGAAGTGCCTTAATGAAAAGTAAACTTTCTAAAAACTTCCCTGCGGAGTCAAGGATAAGTAACTCTATATACCGATAGAATACGTACATGAATAATGAATGATTATTGGCTTCGATAAAGTGATTGATTCGATTATAGAAAAGCCTCAGGAAAATTACTTAATTCTTTTAAATTTAGTGAGAGTTTAAGAATTACAATTGGTCATTTATACAGGGTATAAAAAAGGAGCAATAATACTAATGTAGCGATGGGTAATCTATCCACATTTGAGACCTGGAATCACATGTTATTTTTTTCAGATAGTATGGGGAAATTCCTAAACAACTCGGCAATGTTCATACAATATTGAAAATAAATATGTGGTTTCGAGTCTCAAATTTTGTGGATAGATTACCCATTACTAGGTCTATAAGACCCTTAATTGTTATTGCTCCTTTTTTACCCTATATATTTCTTAGAAAAATATATTAATACCTAATAGTTTTATAAGAACTTTTCATGTATTTTTTGTATGTTTTGAATAAACCTCAAGACTCGTTTCTATCCTAAGATTTTAAAGGTGGCCTTCCATATTTTGCTGTTGATCCATCAAACACGTGGTGAAACCTACCACTCTCATGTCCACTGGCATTGGCACTTCCAGATTTGGTCCTGTGCCTGCTTCTTGCAAAGACCCTGGATATGGAGCCCCAAGCTGACCCTCGTCCTCTTCCACCTTTGCCGCCAGCTCGAGTCCTCAGTCCACCTATCAGTGCTGTGTCACTTTCTCCAGGACTTGACAGTTGTTCCACAGACCTATTAACATTATTAATTTATAATTCTTTATCGGTCACACACGATACTAATATTCATTACGACCTGTTTGAAATGAATTCGTCTATTAATATAGGTAAACAATTTACATAATAATAATTTCCTGTCTCCGAGTTATTGCTACAAATAAATAATTTTCTCTTTAAAATATTCGGGACGGGCTGAGGAATAAAAAACAGTACACGATTGCTTCGATTGACACAATGATACCTATATTGGGTAAAACCCCCCTGTGGCAGTAGCCTTGTGGCATGCCCTGGGGGAGGCCTACAGCAACTGAGGCTACCTATATTGATGCATACAACAATGCCCCAAAAATTCCAACCAAGCTATTTTGTAAAATAAAAGAACTTGCTGGAAAAATACTCGAATGGAGATGCCAACGAAAATAAACCATCGAACCGAGCAATTTATTCGTGTAGCTCAACAGCCAATACCGAACATAAGAATAGCAGATACTTCATACCAATAGCGCCTATCAAATAGTCGATAATTTCAAGACTTGACACTGCTTCATTATAAGGTAGCTTTATTATTATTACTCTCCAAATCTGATTTTGTTATAAATAAGTCGGAGTGTATCAAACATTAAGTAAAATTATGGCTCATTATTTACAGCCCTGAAAAGTCCACTGTTGGACATAGGTCTCCCCCAACAACCTTCACTCCGACCGGTCGGAAGCAGCCTGCATCCAACCGATGCCCGCGACCTTGGCCAGGGCGTCCGTCCACCTCGCGGATGGCCTGCGAAGCATTTTTCGTCGTACAGTTAGAACCCGCCCGGGGATTCTTAGCACCCCTGGCTCCGGCAGTTGACCGGCGCCTGTCGGACATGCCAGTGTCGCCTCCGGAGCCGTCGGGCACTTGGGGCCTTCCTAAATTACTACTCATGTGTGGGGGGGGGGGGTTGGACCGTAACCCGCCACGCTGGTCAAATGCGGGTTGGCGGGTGGCCAAAGCCTCGTTCGTTGTTCTGCAGGGTGCACCGCGAGCAGGTGAGGATGGCTTGGGTCCCGTTAGAACTTATATGGGACCCCATACACCCCCATGTGGCTATCCAGCATATATATACGGGTACATTTTAGGAGTGGGCCTAAATTAGATTTTTCGATAACCGTTAAATCCATGTCTACGTCTAGGTACTAAGGTTCCAAAATCAAATAAATAGTGAAGATTGCAATCATCCACCTAAAAGAGATATGATGTATATTTCTAGTAATATGATAACTGTAACTTGCACGGCAGCCAGGTGCAAGCCAAAACCCATCAAATAAGATTCCATCTGTGATAAACATTTCTTATGACCTCTGTTCATAGTGCGGTACAACTCCACAATTTTTCCAGCCTTTTGTGACCAATATCGAAGTATTCGCCGAAGCGTTGATTGTTCCGCTGACCCGATTAAAAGCCGATTTTTATCGATGTCAATATCAGATATTTCCAACTGCGAATTTAAAGGGATTTAACGGGAGGGAATTTAAAAATTTCTTAGTATTCTTAGTATTCTTTATTGTACACATAAATTTTTATCATAGACAGTAAGTTGTAAAAGAAATAGTACAAAGGCGAGCTTATCTCTAAAAGAGATTTCTTCCAGCAAACCATTAAGTACAAAGGGGAATATCATATGTGCACACGGGAGGGACCTATTCAAACTATATTTAACAAAATTTTCTTTGTTACAAACGCTATTATGTTTGTCACATAAATTATGACTTGCGCCGCAAGACAGAGGCAATGTATCACAAATTCGAAATATATGTAGGCCGATATTCGTACTACAGAATCTACTCTCTTACGGTGCAAATTACATACTCCCAGTTAGCCTATGTGGTAAGAAAGGACCAATTAATTAAGTATTAGAAGCCCGAAACCAGGCTTCAGTATCGTAATTGATTAGGAACTTATAAATTCGTAATTAATAATGTAGTAAAAATATCATTAGCCATTACAAAGGTTTTCTCTTAGCTTGAACAAATCGATAACAATGCAATATTAACAAGGAATACCTACCAATATTAAAAATGTCATGCCAATGGATTTATGAGGCCATAACAGGGAGCCATTATGGCGTTATGGGTACAAATCCCTTGTCGATTAGTCGGGAATGGGAAAGCTGCTCTACTGACCCGTATAAAAATGCACGGAAATATGAACTTTAACGGTTTTATCTTTCAAGACACATTATAATGAGTTTCAATTGTGAAATTTTGTACGAGAAGTGCCTAGTTGTAGAGATTTCCTTTACAAATGTATGGCAATATTACTGACCTAGTTTAAACTTTGGACATTAAATTGCTCGTTTAACCCCGTTCCAGCGAAAATTGTAGTTTCAATGCCATGATGAATTTATAAAGACGTTTTTCATGTATAATTCAGGTCGGAGCGTAGCCTCTATAAAGCTTCGAGAAATGAGAGAGTAATAAAATATTTATTGTATAAATTGCAATCTAGAATTCTCAGGAAATTGCAGTAGGGTTTCCATTTGACGTGCTATAAAGCGAGCAATAATAGTGAATACTGCATCTGCTGTTCTTCGGCGGTGTAAATAAGTAGCGCCCATTCCCTTTACCGCGCTTGTTTTTCATTACCAATACTTGTATAAAAGTTACGCCTATTTCTCAATCTGAATCTGTCTTAGCATAATTTAGTTATTTGGTGCCGATTTTTTTAATAGAATATCAAAAGGATAAAGTTGATACTGTCTCTATCTAGACCAAGTTTTAGAGAAAGACAAAATCAAATTTATCCTTCAGATACGTTATCTGGAAAAATTGGCTCTTAGTCATTTTAAATAGGTTTCTATTGATAAATAAATAAATATTCACACACTACACAACACATTAACCTAGTCCCATATTAAGATCCCTAAGGTCTTGTGTCGTGGGTACTAAGCAACGGTATATAAATACATAGAAACATCTATGACTTGGAAACAAACATTGATATTTATCATATCAATGTTTGCACGCAGGCAGGGTCACTACCTACTAGACCAATCGGCCGTCAATTGATAGTTACCATCTGGCTTTTTATTAACTTTTATATAGTTAAATTACCTGGATAAAGATCCTGCGTCGATAGATCTAGCGAACGGCGATGCACTGTTATGTGGTGACAGGGTGGGACTGCAGTCTCGTGGTGTGCTCACTACAACAAAAAACAAATTACGTACAAGTTAGTCGTACTTGGTGAGGCAAGTAAACTGTCAAGGATTATCACGACGACGTAAAAATAAGTGTTCGTTAATTTGTTTTGAAAATTTTGCTACTCTGTACCTATAGGTATGCCCTATTTCATTTCGGTGAAGCAATTAGACTCTGCAATCCAATAATCACATAAAACTAAAAGTCAACCTATAATGAGATGAAAATCTATCACTTCCCTTCCAAATCCGCAAACCAGTAAACCTATACAGCTTCAACTTGTTAAATATAAAGTTGTACAAAGCTCAAAGTGAACGGATTATAAAATTCCGGCGATCATCGGCTTATACTCGCAAAAGGCATCACAGAGTTCATGCCCAAAAACATCGACGCTTTTATAAAACTTCTGGATTATACGATGCGATGGTACTATGAAGGAAAGACAAAAGGGAGGAAGGGAGGGATTTAGGTTTGTTCGTAACAAAAAATGTACTTACTCAGGTCCGTAGATTAAATTTTGGTATAGCTGATTGACTACGAAAACAATGATTAGGTAGCATTATTTTGGACTTAGGATAGATTTTTCCGATGGTAGGCTTATCTAAAGCATAAAATTTGATGCTGTCTTACTCTAACTTGATCAAAATAGAGACATCAACTTTTTCCAATGCATTGGAAAAATTAGCCCTTATTCAAGTCATGTTTTTATTCGTTATACATATTATTTCTTACGTGTTCAATGTATCTACTTAGTCCTCAGAAAATGATAATTATCTTCGTGATGGTTTAATTATCTCTAATATATCATGGTACATCGGGCTTATGTCATAAAGGCATGGCCTTTATGTATGTACAAGTATGCTCGTATATGATTAAATAGTTAGGATATTCCACTGAACATTTTCCTGTTAGAAATATTCAAGAGGAAAATATATACCAATTACTATGATATTATGTCGATATTAGTGAATTAATCATTTATATTCGTATGTAATAATATTTGAAATACTTCCCTTTCAAAGTTTGAATAGACTTGCAGGATATATAATTCCGCATAGATTCTCTAGGCTACGCCTATGGCAAGCCAACAAACTATATTGATTTGAGCCTCTGTTCACATTTTGCTAGGGTATCATAATATGGCAAGGTATCTGTTACATATTTATAATAGTCTCTAAATGTGGAAACTTTTAAGTGGTAAATAGTTGCTTCTGTTGTAATAATCTTAGTTATTGTCTACCGTTTGTTTCCTGAATAAAATAGTTTCCCATAAAGAGATGATTACAAAGTTGAGGCTGTCTCTATGTTTATCAAGTTTTAGAGAAAGGCAGCATTGGCACTTAAATCAGTCTATGCTGATATTCGTATTGGTTTGATGTTAAATACTTTTTCGGTTAAAGTAGGCTTTTACTGAAACCCATTAAAATTTAACCATTTTGATCGCATCTATGTAAATTTCTGAGCGAGTATTAATTACGGGCGCTCAACGAAATAAACATTAATGTTGTGAAATTGCGCCTCTGTTGTTTTTCACTGGTTATTACTTTTTACGATATACTTTGTTGTGATAGAAGGTTGATGATAGTAAAGAGTATTAAGCAGAGGCTGTTCCAACGAGTCAGGGCTCCTTTCTTATCGCATGCTGATATTATGATAAGCATTCTTTTATAACATTTAATAACATAACAAGATATTTAGCAAATCTGATATAAGACACGTACAACTGCCTGCAGGGGTAGCGCTTATAAAGAGCCGCGCTTCTCGATAAAAGAGTTTCACGTCTACGTAGGTAGGGTACAATAATTATGTAGTCTTATCTATATAAAAAAAAACGGATAACATTAAACGTCATCTACATACATGCTGTTCATGTAGCCATGAGAAGCAAAGTTTCTATATCTCAACTTTTCGTTTTATATATCTCAAAATCTTGATTAGGTACTATCAACTCAAAATAGTAATGGTATAAGTTATTCAACTTTCTAGCTAAGTATACCTATGTAAACTTAAAATTACCTTTTAACCATCTAAACGAATTAAAGTAATAGATAAACAGACAATTCTTCAAGCACTTACACTGGTAAATATGATGAGCAGACGACACAAGCGAGGTAGCATCAGTGTCATAGGGGTCCAGGGACGGTGGAACACCCTCCGCCGTGGAGTCTGACAGGTTTCCGCCGCAGACCGACGTGGCGCCACCGTCGCTACTACCTGTTACTGAAGAAGGTAGCTATTCAGTGATGTTATTATTTTCATAATTGTAGCTAATTGTAGTAAATAATAAAAGAGTTTTAAGCAGAATTTGAGTAAAACTAATGAGACCGAAAAATATTTGAATTATGACATTTCCTCTATTGAAAAGTACATAGCAGCCTAATAAAATAATTACAACATTTACCGAAATATTTTTATGATATTATTATATACTTATGTATTTAAAAAAGCTTAGCTATGTTCTTTTTGTGCACAGATAACCTATAGGTATGTCATGTATCTATTACATTTCTTTTAACATGCAACTTATTCTTTACAGGATGCGTAGGCAATGTTACATTGTTTTACATCGACATTCATAGTGGTAGGTAGCTTGACGAAAGTGAGAAAATGAAGGAAACCTCAATCGCTTCGATGGAAAAATATGTTACTTCGTCTAAGGCCCCAGGCAACAACCGATTAGTTATTTTCGATTTTGTTGTATAAATGATTATTTTATTTTACTATAAATACATACCAACTATGTACTATTAAGCGCCTAACGTAAATATCGTATGTCAATTTAAGAAAGGTTGTGAATAACAAGGAATAATGTAGACTAGACATTCACTTCCAAATATTTCACAGTACCGACAAATACATAGTTCGGCTCATAAATATCAGTAGACGTAGGCATAGTGATAAATTCCAAAGTTGAGAATTTACTTGGCATGTCATAGTTTGTGAGAAGTATGTTGCCATGGCTCGTTCATTTTACTTTAGTTGTGGTTGTAAGGTTACTGTTATACCGTCAGTCACGAACAGTGGGTGAAATTATGATCAGTTTTGAGCATAATTAATGCGATAAGAGAATCCTGGCTTCAATAAAGGAACAAATTTGTTATGTTTATGGATTAAGTATCGTTATTTACCTATTTACAGCAACTTAATATTTTTTATTAAAATTGAGACAACGGAAATACATGAGGGTAATAATAAAATAACATTAATTTCTCTTTTTTAACTCGAAAAATAAATTCGTCTACTTTTCAATAAACAAAGATTTTGCTCGGAAGTCAGGTCATTAGTTGTTCCTGAACCTACCTATAGTTATTATAGAAATCCTTATTCTTATGCTTTATTGCATACACAGTAAAATTTTCACAAATAAAGTTTAATCCATCTTCGAAATATCACTCAAATATCCCAAATAACACTTACTATCCACCTAATCGGTCTCCCTAACTTTTCGACATGCATTGCTAAACATGTTTCTATTGGCGTGCGTCAAAACTTTTCACACAACTCCCGTACGAGACCTTCGACGATATACGGGCTATCGTCGACGATAAAGTTTTCCAACTTTATAACTATTGGTGAAGAATTACTTGAAAAAGCGGGTGGGGCTGTGTCGGAGTAGCACACGGCCGTTGGTTTTAACGTGAAATTATGTAAGCGAATCGCTTATTCACAAGAATAAGACTGAAAGAAAATCATATGGACGCTACGTTTTAAGTATTTTAATAAAAAGAACAGGTACGCTTATAGAAACATAAAATACATAGCAAATGTTTATATAATTGTCACTTTCTGGTTATTTTAAATGACTTCGTCCGCGTGAGGGGGCGTTGTACCCGTGCGAAGCCGGGCAGATTGTATAGACTGTTTCCTTGGTAGAATAAGGCTATCTAACACTGAAAGAATTTTTCTGGAAATCAGACCAGTAGTTCCTGAGATTGTTCAAACTGAACAAACTCTTCAGCTTTATTACTGGGTTAGTATAGATATAAATACTGGATCCCAAATTACACTTATTTTTGTAAATCATCGGTTCAAATAAACTTGACAAACACACGAAAGAATCACCACGCTATAAATCGGAGTCACGATTTACACTGAATAGAAACAACGTGAGCGTCGGTTTCGCACAGTTATCGCACTATCCCTCCCCCGCCGCCGTCGCGCTTGACCCCGCAACACGAACTCAATGTCATAACAGCGAGCTGACTATATATCGAGTGAAATATTTACACCTGGACTTGTAAGACTAGTGATACCGGATTATTAAGGTACGATGATATAGACCTTTTCGTTACGGACTCCAGTTTTTAAACCTGGTGACCGTATGTTTCGGCCGACCGAATTTTACGTTTCACCGCTCAAAAAGTTTCGAGTAGGTGCCTAGGTATTATGTAAGGACAATCGGTTATTCACACAGAATAAGACTGAGTAAATCATAGGCGCTACGAAGGAAAAAATCGCTTAAGAACAACTAAATGCGAATTATGTACAAGTAAGGTACATATATAAAATTGTACATCGATTTTTTTTACGAACTTAGCTTTATTCAGTTTTAAAACCACGTACTGCGAAAAATTTTAAATAACCGAATTAATGTCTAGTCTCACCTCTGACACCTGAGTCGGCACTGCAGCTTCCTCTATCACCAATGAGACCTGAAGGTCCACCGAGCATCATTGGAGGTCCAATTCCTAAGGAAGCCACGCTCTCCCCTTCCGATAGACACCCGGCAGCTTGCAGTTGTCTTCTTGCCTAGAAGAATTTTATAATAAAACCAAGGCAAAGTGAATATTACAATTAATTAAAAGTGGAGACAATTGTAATCCTATAAAGGTATTTTAAAGTTAAAATAATATTGTTTTACTTATTTTTTAAACAGACAGCGTATTTTGAATGCGAAAAGATGCAAATGGGACGGAAAGGTGTGAAAATTTAAAGTTAACTAGGTTAAGTGAGACACCTAAAAGTGTTTCATTTGCGAATTTTTATATCTACAATTTTTACTTCTCTTTGGACTGCATAAACTTTGACATAAAAGAATGGAAAAATCTTATTCAGCATATTCGTTGTTGGAATTAAATTACTGCAGTTTATTGAAAGCCAAATGATATATAAATGTATCATAGTGATGTGACAGTTAAGTAAAGTGTTCGAAAAAGTGGCGATTGTTCTACTTTAGCAATCTATTGGACCCTCGTATCGGCTATCTTTTGTGAATAATAATAAACAAAAGTGGGATATACCTTATATGTGTGTTGCCTCATTTTCTTTAGGCAAGACATTATGTCACTTCCATATATATTATACTAGCGACCCGCTCCGGCTTCGCACGGATGCATTGCTAATACAATACCTATATAAACCTTCCTCGTGAATCACCCTATCAATTAATATTTTTTTTTAAACGAAAAACCGACTTCCTCCCAAAACTCGAGCTTACTAAAGTAAAATTTTACTAAAGGGCAAATATATATTGCGTTAAGCCGTGTACGAAGTTTAGGAGGCATAATATTGCCAGATTTATATGCCAGCAAATGACAAAAGAGAAAAAGGACTAGGCTTCGAAACTTTACGTCTGACATAATATATAATTATGAGATAATGGCAAATATACTCCTAGACATTACTAAGTTTGTTAGTGCGGAGATGGTAGCCATCTTCGCCCTATAGTGTCATTATTGTAATTATTGTAATGGCAGCAGGAGGACGAGTCTTTAGTTCATCACGTTAAGGTCAGCTTGACGCTGCTCCTCGAATTCGTGTACTTGCTTTATCACCGTCCTGCGCCACTCTGGTCGTTGTGCTGCCAAAACTTCCCATTTAGATGGATCTATATTGCATCTCTTCATATGTCATTTCTGAACATCTTTGTATCTGAGGAGTTGCCCGCCGCGTTTTCGCTTGCCCTCCTCCAGTTCAGAAAAGAAGATGCGCTTAGCCAATCTCTCCTCCGCCAAACGAGACACATGACCGCACCACCGAAGCTACCCAATGCCACTTACATTGGCTCTTCGCAATACTTCGGTATTACGCACTCGGTCGGACCATCTGATTCTCATGATGGATCGGAGGCACTTGAGGTGGAATCGATCCAGAGTGTGTATGTGGCGACGGTACATGCACCACGCCTCGGAGTAATATAAGAGATTTGGCAGCACAACAGCCATGTACACTCTTATTTAAGCAACATATGATTACACTCCTTCTTCCTGCCCTGTTCCCAATCATTTGGGGTCGGTGCAATATGTAGGTACTCTTCTTTCATTCATCCCTATTATCCGCCATCTCGTTATTCTTATGACTACCTCTTCCTCTATAACCATCTTACTTCGGACACGGCTTAACGCAACATATAATTTCACGACTTAACACAATTATCTTCATCTTCATAAGCCTATTGCAGTCCATTACTGGACGTAGGCCTCCCCCTGCCATAGGGGGATTTTGTTACTAAAAAGTTCCACTATCTGTTTTTCGGCGGCTCCATCATTCAGACCCCTCTTTAAATTATGTGTAGTGACCAAAATTCCTATACAAATTGAAAACGGATACTCGTGCCTTTTTATGAGGATATCCCTGATTCCTTAGCAGATGTTATGTTTTATATGTAGGTGATCAAAACGCCAAAAGTTCTACGCCTACAATTTCTCCAAGGATTTCTCCAAGATCATCAGATCCTGATGTGGTGAATATGGGACCAACCTGGAAGTATACCATGACCAACTATAAAAAAAAATTGAAATCAGTTTCATAAATGACGGAGTTCTGAGGTAACACACATACGAATTGATAACCTCTCTTTTTGAACGTGTCATCTCCGTTCCTCTAGTTGTGAAAGATGTAAGCATACATGTGTGTGGACAGACAGCGGCAAGCGACAAAATTTAAAATTTAATAAATTTAATAAAATTTCATACGTACGGTCAACAGCAGGCCAAGATAACCTAAATATGAAATTAGCGGTTATGCCTCCGATATAAAGGTGGCACAAAGTCCCCCATTAGATAGTCTGCCATGCTTTAGTTGGTACTTACGTAGTGTTAAAAGTTATTTTTTGCTTTTTATAGGGTTTAGCATTTTAAAGCTTTTGTCAATAATAATTGCGTACTTTTTTTGGGTCGGAGGTTTTTTTAATTTTCAATTAAATTTTTTATAATATGTAGAGATTCATACACTGTAGAGCAAGTGAAATCAAGTAACCTCAAACAGTTGTTCCCTTGCGTGCCGTAGCTGGGTGTCTCTTGCACTCAGCGCTGCAGCTAACTGTAGTGATCGTTCTGCTTCATCTCTAGCATGACGCAGCAATGCAGCCCGTTCCCGCTCCCTTTCAGCGCGTTCAGCGCCCAAAGCGGACGATGCCCCGCCTCGGGATCGCATCTAGATAAGAAATGTAAACAATTTGCTGTTTCATCTTTTCTTTAGTAGCTAATAAAAAAAAAGGACAAAGCGGAGGTAGTACTACGACTGACGATGTACGATTTAGGTTTAAATAAATTTATTAATATTTGCCTCGTCTATTCTTTTTAACGATGACGATGTCTTTGTAAGGCCACTCCTCTTTGGCCTTCCGTAATGAGTCGGACTTGATGAAATCCCACACTGAGGTATCGCGCGACTCAGATCACAACAAACTCGGACCGCGGTCCGAGGCTCCCGAATACATTTTTGGTTCAATCGACTCGGACCATATACCTAATTACCTTCAAGTACAGTTAACAGAAAAATCTGTTTGGATTTTATTTTATGTTGTACTAGAAGCCACCCATGACTTTGTCTTCGTAAAGTTGGATTACGTATCAGAATTCCACCCGTGGGAAGCCGGAGCGAGTCGCTAGTTATACATATATCCTCTCGAATTACGATATCTATAAAATATACCACACCATAATCCGTTGGAATAGTTTCGAAAATGACATAAAGACTGATTTTATGTTATACTAGCGATCCGCCTCGGCTTTGCACGGGTGTAATGCCCTTTTTTATTTATTGATAAAAAACATTTAATAGCTAAGTAAACATTGAGTCAACGACGTGAAAAAACACAATTTAAGACGTTTACTGTAATAATATACAGGGTGTAACAAAAAGGGTATGTTAAGCGAAAAGCTATGTAAATAGCCCACTGTAAAGAACCTGTCCACAAAATTTGAGACCCGAAATCACATTTTTATTTTTCCCGATAGTATGGAGAATTTTTAAATACCTCAGGAATTTTCATACAATCTTGAAAAATAAAAATGTGATCTCGTGTCTCAAATTTTGTAGATAGGTTCTCTATAGTGGGCTATTTACATAGCTTTTCGCTTAACATACCCTTTCTGTTACACCCTGTAGATACCTAAATAAAAACATTATTAAACAGAATTGTTTTATTTCTAACACTTTTTATGTTAACTGTACTAAAAGTAGTACACAAACAATGGATTCGAGGTTAAAATTAAGTTTCTATATTAACACTAAGGTTACCTGTTCATAATTTCGGATGAAATCCCGCAGTTCCTTCTCCTTATCCTCCAGAGTAGCGTACAGTTGCTTCATTTGGCTCAGTAGATCAAACTTTTCCGCTTTCAGTCTCTTTTTATCCGCCTTGAGTGCTGCAAGAGAAGTTTACTGTAAAATGTGATCTACTCAATACAGAGTAGTTCGATGGAAAGTTTTGCCAAGTGTTGCAATTTACTAGAATTCGGGGTCTATCTCACTGAGACTATTACGTCACCCTGCAATAACTCGTGTCAGAAATTACAGTCTAATCCCTTGGTTTTCCCTGTAGGTTTGGCAAAGTCGCCAATTTAGAAGCGTTACCACGCTATGCAGAGAGATTATAAAGAGTGGCCTTCGTAGAATAATGTAATATATTAGTGCCTAGTAAAGATTGTAAACATTTTTATTTTACTGTCTTTCTGGGGAGAAGTTAAATGTTTTATTTCACTCAAATAAATAAAAAATCTGTTCTCATTTCGCAATCGAGATAATTTCCAAAGATTGTGAAGCAATCGGATTTGTGGATTGAAAGGCGCCTTAATTTACCTAAATTGAGGAAGACATTTTAAAAATGGTTTCCAAAACTCCGTCCGGGAGCGATGGGCAAATAAGGAAGTGTGTACAATATCCCTGCGATACCGATTATCTCGTAAAATCGATTGTACGCTCCAATGTAAACAGGTTCGTTTCGTTTTATTTCGCATCAAACGTTTGAGATGTACATTTTGTCCAATGGGATTTACTGGAAATAGAGGCATAGGAATATCAGATTTGTTCGTTTGAGCAAAATAATATTTATGCTATAAAAGAAGTTTTATAAATCTCTTTGTAGTTATTTCAGAGAAGTCTTAACCCTTGCCGTTACGTTCGTTGTCGAGGGAACTTTTAATAGAAAGGGTGGGAACAATAATACACAAACTGGACATACCATAAATAAACACTACAACTTTCGAGCATTAACCCCAAGGTACAATAAACTCACGTCTATAGTTTTTTACCTTAGAGCGTTAAATTAACTTGCTGGGCAATATAGACAGGAGACCTGAATGTCTTAACCACAATATAAAACAAATTGCACAAACGATGATAACTGGTATTATTTCAGGTATTCCAGCAGATATATTGTACAGGGTCCAGTAACTGAACTTGGACCTTTGCCAACTCCACCTGTGAGCAACTAACGAGGCATACCTATGCGAAAACTTCCTCAAACCCTGAAAGTTATAGAAAAGCGGCGATTACAATATTTATTATAGCATATTAGGTATACTGTACACAGTATTTTAATATAAGTAGTTTTAGTAGTCGTTTTTACCCTGGCGGTAAGTGCAATTTATTAAAATAAAAAAGAAAGGTAACTACTGAAAAGACCTGACCCGGAAGCACGATTCGACATTCGATTCAATTGTTAGTATCGAACATACGTAAAAAACATAGAAGTCTGCTAAAATTACCACTATTCCTTTCAACTTTACCGTAGTCGGGTAAAAAGATATGCGTCTATTCCTCTGGATGCTTCCTATTTACCCCAGTATATCCATACAGGCTGTAGAGTGCACTGAATGAAACGCCGATCAAAGCCGGCCTATCTAAGCGCGTAAGCATTCATCAGACTAGATTATACTGGTTCCGAGATAACTAGGTTACTCTCGCCTGATTCAACATCGAAGCTACACATTAAATTCAAGTTAGGAATAGCTTTGAAAGAGGATTTATTAGTTTGGCGTCATTTGATATTAGCTTATTTAAATAACTATAGTTCTGGCAACATAGTCCGAAAATCACACTACGGGATTCGGCGGGAAAAGCTGGAAGAGAGCGGGTGTAATTTTCTTGTGAAAATCAAAATTTATTTGTAAATGGCTTGCATGTGTCCGTAAAGTGATGTTTTTTGGTAGATAAGTAATATTTTGTTTACTTGTTATGTGAATCTAGTGCGTGTGCATGGTTTTATATGCAGGTAAGAGTAAAACTTTAGTCGGAATACGATCTCTTCATGGGCTCATGTAAGTTATTTCTGCAATTATTTTTGATTTTTACTAATTTTAATAGGCCGCGTGGTGCCGGCAGAGTAGAATTCGTACCACCACATGTCTGCCCGTGGGTATCGTACGAGGCGATTAAGGGTTTCCGGGAGGTAGGCAGCAGCGCTTCTCGTGTTGACAACATAGTCCAAAATACAAACTGCGGTCACCAACCCGCCTGCCCAGCGTGGTGGCTATGGGCATTTGCATTGGCAGTCTTGTGGAGTGCCCTGGGGGAGGCCTACGTCCAACAGTGGACTGCAATAGGCTGATGATGATGATGACTAATTTTAAACTCGATTTTCCCGACGTTTCCATTCATCATCATCAATATCATCCATCATAAATTCAGAAATCATTTACTAAAGACAATGGCTGTATGGGCTAAGTTCCCCTTGCCTTTCCTTCGGGACAAACTAAACAAAAAAAAATCACACTGCGGTCACCAACCCGCCTGCCCAGCGTAGTGAGGTGGCTATGGGCATAACCCCCTGTGGCAGTAGCCTTGTGGCGTGCCCCGGGGCAGGCCTACGTCCAGCACTGGACTGCAATAGGCTGAAGACGAAATAACTGTAGTATGTATGTGATTGGAGTCAGTTAATCCGTAGATAGACGTACAATAGCACATAGACAAACAGATTCTAAAGGTTCTAACTATACTTATAATTCTAATTTTATCTATGTATTTGTAGAATTTGTTGTCATAATTCTTTTGTTAAAAAATAAAAGTTTCATTTCCAGTTTTTCATAAACAATCGAGCAGTAACTAACTGATTAAAAATTCCGCTAAAACACACGGAAAACTCAATTGAAACCGTTTTGTTTCTGTTTGTTTACAACCTGAATTTCCGCGTAACAAATAAAGCCACTGTTCAACAACATGGAATAAAACTCATTCGAAATAGATGGCAACATTGTAAATTGGTGCATATTCAATTTGTTTTATTGCTGGTCCTGGATTTTGAAGTCTCATTTGCATTATATGTTATTTAAAACTAGCGGCCTCTCATGGATCGTCAGCATGAAATTTTTAATTCCCTTTATTCCTGTAAATTTTTTGAGAAATCCTTTCTTAGTTCTCCCCTATAGTATCCAAAGAACATACATACTAAATTTTATTTTTGTTCACCCAGTAGTTTCAGCTGTGTGCTGTTTGTCAGTTAATCAGTTCAAATATGGTAAAAAAGGTAAAAATAAAGTTTTACTCTAGTGTGATGGACAGGCGGCAAAGCCCAATGCAAAGGTGCAGCAGTAAAATAAATACAGTAAAACTATGTCAAACATGATTTTCAGGAAAATTCAAATGTTTGTCGAGATTTGGCTAGTGTATAGCTATCGGGATGAAAAAATAACGTTGCCAATAATGTAATTTAAAAAAAGAAATGGTAAAATTCGTCATCCGAGTAATTGACCCGGTAGCTTAGTGGTAAGAGCGCTGGCACGGAATGCAGAGGTCGTGGGTTCGATTCCCACTCTTTATTAATAATTGTATAAATTCAAATGTGTCAATTGGAATATGTAAATGGGAAGAAATAAAAGTTTCCATAGTCTTTTTTCCCCTACTACTACTTTATACTTTACAGTATTAATCAGTTAATAGTTTTAGAAATCACTAGGTACCTACTTGGGGCGTGACTACCTTTATCTACCTTATTACAATTTATATATAGGTAGGTGCTATTGGCACAATAAATAAGTTACGCAGAGAATATAGATAACATGCGTGTACTGCTCTCTGCTTCCTGGAGACACAGTTCGTGAATAAATTAATCTGATGATTGTGTGACCTATAAAATTTTAACCTATTTTCTGGATACTGTATCAGTAATGCGTCATAATAATAGACAATAAAATAAACAATATCCATTTAAGTACATACTTTTGCTAATACTTGAGTCAAGGGACTTGAGGTCATAAAAGGTAGGTACGAGTATTATTATGTCTGCGACCTAGAATGTTTACTTAGACGAGTATAATATTATTTAATTATTCATCAATACACCGTATACGACATTATATAATGTTGTAGTCTATTACTGGTAAGTAACAAGAGCAATGCATCATAAGCTTTTCTTTTGAAAGTACTTATACCTATAAACCTACATATAAATGGAAACTTAATTTGTATTACAAAAAAGGGGCAGAATACAATGTAAAAAAATACAAACTAAGTAAAGTAGGCTTGAGCGAATTCTCGCCACCCATACCTACTTACGTTTTTATTAACAATCCTCTATGGCATAGAGTCTATGCAAAGTAAGTATATAGAGTGATAAACGGAGAGGGGTAGATTGTAGGTGATTTATGTCACGGAAATACACACTTGTCACGTCTAGTGATACTTTGTAGGCGTATCACTTCATATTCAATTCATTTATATCGAAGAGCTTATGTGATACTTGCAATATGATACTAGATAAGGCAACATACGAGTACATATACACATGGCTGTGTTGCCAAAAATGGGTAGTCAAAATTGTAGGATCATAAATAAGTCACGTTTAGCTTAGCGAGGCCAAATTTAATGTAAACGATCAATGACTAGTTGCTAGCTTATCGCCTGAAAGAACGTCTCCAAGTTCCTTAGCCTACTCTTACTACATGCACGAATGCGAAGCTTCACTAGAATATATCAGCTGCATCTCTATCCCTGCATTATCATAGGAGTCGACCAAATAATATAGAAGCATTCTCTCAGGCGATGAACTAACTAGATCGCTATGCTAGAAGTAACTTTAGGATCTCTTTCGCGATTCTGCAGTTTTACCTACCCCATATGAACCTATATGCATATTATATAGGTATGTATTTGCCCGATATTATCTGTTCAACGTGTTCAACACATCCGCACCGTCACGCATGTCTTACATCACACTAATGACGTTAGAGCAACTGTCAGAAGGAGTTGGAGCATTCTGCTCTCGTACGTGTCTTGATTACGCAATTTATTCTACCCTTATCAGGCTTTATACTGTCCGATATCGTCTACCCGTGCCGATAATGTATATCGGATAGCATAAGTTGTGTGAGATTTACTTGTGATCAGATATTTAAATCTGAAAAAGCTAGACACAGCACAGATTTTTAGCAATTCAAAGAACAGATACAGTAACTTTAACTGCAAAAAGTGAGTAGATTCTTATTTTCATACTTAATTGTACACAAAACATTACAATAAATACAGATAAATTTACAAAAGATATAATGGATTAGTAATATTTAGATAGTTTCCTTCAATATTATTATGTAGCAAGCATAAAAAGTTATAAACATTTCTACCATATTGCACATAATATCCGACAGGTAGGCTCATAGCCGATATGCCTATGTAGTGTATCTAATGTATCTACTTTTGTGTATGTATTTAACTTTCTAAAATGTCGTGTCGGTATCTGATACCGATATCGGATCGGGTAATGTAGTAGAAGCGTATGCCACATTAGTTTTGGAGCGTATGTAGATAATAGAAGTATCTTTTTAAACGTGTAACCTCATTCTATTATGATTCTATCTAGGTACTTCTATTGGATATTATTAATCACAACTCTTCTTTTTCCATAATAGGACCTAAGTACATAAATGAAGTAGTACTTTTAAACTAATAAAAACTTAATTAATAACTTTTATGTGAGTAACTGAACTGTAATTTGCAAACTCATTATGACGTACATTAGTTTTAATTCTAACTAGATGAATTTAATTCATTATATAACATTAATTTAAGAAGATTGTTCACTTAAGTGCTTAAAAGCTTTCAAGTAAGCTAGCTATAAAAAATTATGCGATAACTTTGCTAACACTTAGCAGACTCCTAATTTGATTAATCTCGAGAGATAATTACTAAAGTTTTTATGTAGGTAGTTTAAAATAGCTCCCGGTGGTATAATACACATAGTATACACACAGCATATATTTCTGATATGGGGTAAATGTGCTGCGAGGGTTTCACTAGATCAGCTTCTTCTACTTTCAAAAATGTCGTAAGGGTCCACTAAGGAACTCGGGCATTCTGCATCTCCTTAATGATACTGTGGGTCTGGCTTCCCGATATGGTATGTAACTGTGCAGTGATTTTTACATTGCAGATAGGTAAAATAATTTTCATGCATCCCTTCTCCGCAACTATAACATTTGTATGTACTTACAAGTGACAGCTTCTCTGGCCAGCAGCAGCTCCTTCTCCATCACTTGAGGGTCGAGAGGTGTGCTGTCTTGACCTTCCTCCTCCTTCGCCCGTTCTAGCAGAGCATTGCCAGCCTCACCACGCTCTGCTGCTGCTACTAATAACCTTCGCACTCGTGTTAGTTCAGCCTGTAGAATGATTGTAATATTAAATATAATATAATATTAAATATACTCACAGTATTATTATATCAACAGGAATGTATTACTTCAAATATTGGTACCCACATTGGGCGTTTTTCCACACGGCCACGACACGACCACGGCTTTTCGTCATCTCTTACAGGGGGCCGTGTCGCCTAATGGAAAAACGAGCCATACTATTTAATACATTTTTATATCCAAAAAAGCCATGGTAGTATCGTGCCCGTATCGTTTAGTGAAAAAACGTCCATTGGGCTACTCGTTCCCTTACAGAAGTTGCAGTGATAAGATAAAGACTCACTCACTTGATAATCGAAAGATTAGGCAACATGTATAACATCTACTTGTATTCTATAAAATAACTTGTCCAGACTGACTCATCAACGCTGCCGAGACAAGATTACTAGAATTCCCCACGGGAACGGGACGTAACGGGAATTCTAAACTTTACGAGTACTATCATAAATTTTGCCATATAAGTGCAATAAAAAAAATCCAAGTAGAGAACAGGAAACGCGCTTATCGCGTAAGTTATTAGAGCAGTGAAACCGTATAGCCGCTGTAAAATCAATTTGAGTACAGAATTACAGCGACCATTATTCTTTATTGTCAGGGGTAGTTAACTTTACGATAACCCCTTTTCCTCCTTACCTTAGAGTTAGTGCAGGAAAATAGTGTGAATTTGGAAATCTTTTGAGGGTTTTGTTTGGGTTAATAAGTTTCCGATACTCTTTACGATTGGACCGATGTTCAATGTTCATAGGTATATGCGGAATTAACGACTAACTTTTTACCCGACTGCGCGACGCAAAGGAATGGTATTGTGTTTAACCGCCTATGTATGTATGTATGTGCCTTTGAAGCACTACACAGACCAAACGAAAAAAAAAAGATTTTTATGATTCATACGTCAATCGATTCCTCCTTAGTCCGACGAATGTCACTAAAGACATGACCTTAGTGCAAAATCCAATATGGCGACCTACTGGATGGGTCGCTCGGGCATATTCCCATTTTGTAAATAATTAAAAATAAGATTAAGACGACAAACTATATCGTAATCCTGTAACCTGGGGCCTACCTTTTATCGACGTCCGAATCACCCGACCCATAGTAACAGTATTTAAAAATCATTTTTAGGTTTCTCTCAACATTTTTCGATTCGACCAACTGTTTAGGATCTATATCGATTGAAAGTTCCGTAACAACCATTCTCACATATAAGTTTATAGACAGCAGCAAGACGAAAACTTCTTGCTGCCGAGCATGTTGAGCATGTTTCTTGAAGCGTACCTATTAGTGGCTAGTTACTGATAATAAAAAAATATAAAATAAAAACCTAATTTTAAAAATCCAAAAACCCGACTGCTTAAAAAAAGACCAAACTATGTAGGTAATAAAAAAAAAGCTGAAAAGATGAAAACAAGCACATAGATGTCCGGTGGTCTAATTATTATGGAATGAATTTTCTTCAATATGTACCTAGTATTCATTCCATAATAATATTATAGAATTCTAGACCAATATAAATGTACCTAAATGTATGTATAAATGTATACGAGTAAATAATTTATATGTTCTTCTTACCTGTAACCGTTCGTTTTCCACCCTCAATCTCCTGGCCAGCTGTGCAGCAGAGAGCATCCCAGGGGACGCAGACACATCTTCCTGACGAGACCTATCTGAACGGCCACCAGGAGACGCCGCTTCTGTGAAGAATTACTTTGTTATTACAAAAAAACTCGAGACGTTTAAGACTAAACAAGTCTATTAGATAGGTCGATTTATATAATTCGCTGTCAAATATCAGGGTAAACCGGTTAAACACGTGTTTAAAGATAGCTGCAGTTGTAAAATAAGAGCTTAGATCCTTCGCATCATGATTAAATGGTAATATGTATAGCTATGAGTAACAGCTGATTGATATCTCAACCTATGCTATTCCAGACTATAACCATTTCAGACAGTTTCAATATGTATCTTCATGCACGTAAATATTATGTTTGCGTCCTGTTCGAAGATCCACAATTAAGCATCAAGGATTACTAGATATCCTAATTTTCACATTTACACTACGTAGGTAGGTATATCAAAATTACACCAGGTTTTACCGACTTGACCCTACTTGAAGATGGTGAACGAGGCTTACCACTATCACATCTTCTTCTTATCCCTCTACAAAAACTACCAGTCGTAAAAACGCTACGAAAATGCTGTTATAAGACAGTAAGTCTTCAGTGATCGTCCAATAGGCGTTGTGTACACCTGCGTCCCAGTCCGTGGCGTGTTACATACATGAATGAAGAACTAAAAGTAGGTGGCTAATAATGTTTTTTATAGAAAGGTATAGTTCGCGGGTGACGGGCGGGAGGATACCTGAGAAGCAAACAGTGATTAGTACATGCCGAAGTGCATTTACTGAACGTTGCAGTTCAACTTATGATGTCTCCTCTTCGTCATTACTTCATGGTTATATACACCAATCGATCCGTCTGGACGGGCCTGTTCGTGACTAGGAAAGTTTTACGTTATTACTATGTTTACGTCGCTATAACCAATTCCATTTAGACATAATATGTATAGCACACCACTTCACGAAGTCTAACGTATATTTATCCACATTTACAACTTTTACTAGCACATAGCTGTGGGAATGTTGATGATGAATTTATTAGGGTATAAGGATGACACATCCTTATTATATCTGAGTACTCGTATTGTCAATATAGTCAAAATAACACTCAGTGCAGTCACCCCTTATGGCAGTAGCTTTGTGGTGTGCCCTGGGAGAGGCCTACGTCCAGTAGTGGACTGCAATAGGCTAATGTGTGACATACATACCTAAGTGATTACTATGATTATGACTAGTATGCGTACGTGCGCGTAAAACAGTTATAGCAACTGGGGGGCAATTCTTGAAAATTTTTGTGAGTCATAACTTTTAACAACTAATCAGCAGCTAATCGGTTGATTGATTGTAAAGTTACATCTTTAATCTGCTATATTTTCTTATCACTAAAAGGCATTGAGTCAAAGAAGGACAATCGAGGAGGATACACCTACTCATAAGCTGCTGATACGTAGATAATATAGCCAACAAAACTACGTCGCTACAACTACATAATCGTTTCGAATCAATATCTTGTTGTTACGTACTTTTAGATTTTTTGTTACTACTACAACATGTTATTTGTCTTGTCTACCCCAAATCTACCTTAAAGTTAAAGTTATTACACAAACTACAGCGTTAATATTAGACTATGACAGCACGCTTGCTTGAATAATTTACACTGCCTGCTTGAATTTAATACTGTAATATAGCTGTTTGAGAACAGTTACTGCATCCACAATTTAATCACTAACCAAGTATATTGAAGTAGCATATTGCGATTAACCCAGATAAATTAATTTGTGAAGGTGCAAATCCTGGTTAAAAGGATTGTGAAAAATTGCTTCAGCTTAATTAATGGGATTCGTGTTGGTTGCACGCTGCGCCCGAGAGCTTTCTATAGCTTTAAGAGAAAATTAATCACGAAATAAAGTAATCCAGGTCCATTATTCTTGGTAACTAACGTTATATTCAAGGACATGCCAATAAATACAATCACGAATAAATAAAGAACCAAGAATAGGAATTAACATTTGATTGGATTCTTTCATCTCGAACGTGCTTGATGGACGATTTTAAAGAGAATTCTCGGAAAGAAATAAGTTAATTTTGTATTGTTTTTCTACCTGTGTATAATCAAATTATCAGACACCGAAGTAATATTTAAGTAGCTACTCCGTGAAATAATTATTTTCTGTTTTTAAATACATGTTTAATGTTTAACGCGCTGACACAAAAAACTTTGAGGAAACTTCCCCTATAAATTCTTAATGAGTACGTGCTAATGAAAAAGGTCGGGAGCAAATTGACAAATTATAACATCAGCGAGAAACTTCGCATAGCTTGTTCCCTGAGGCTCTAGCTCATTAGAAGGATGCGAACTAAAGATGCTATGTATGTCAAATTGAAAACAATATCACTGTACAGTACTTAGTTAGCTTAGATTAGTTAGCTCAGCGTAGTAAAGGGAATTCCTGTAGAAATGTAATTACCTCTACGTAGGTGGGTACGCTGAGATAATAATTATAGTGAAACTATAGAGTATAGATACACAATCTATTTTTAAACGCACATTTACAACTATCAGGGTAACGAATGTAACATTCTCCTTTTTATCATACCGGGTGTAAGTCGCACACTGTATTTTATTTATATCATATGTGCGACTTTTGTATTTAAAAATATATACTTCCCCTTTCTGTTATTTTATACTAAATCAAAAACTGAAAATTAATATTATATTTTTTGACATTTTGCTCTGAGAGTAAAAAAAAGTATAAAACTACAGCTCTCTTCCCGGGCATACTGTACAAGTCAGTGGAGAGACAAGAGGGTCTTGATGTTTTGTAGGCGATGGGCTGACCACCTGTCACTACTAACTGAACTTGTACATCTCAACTATACCCTCAAAATTGGTCAGAAGTGGCACCATGTGGTTCTATCGGCCCTTGGTGCTCTGCCTACCCCGTAAGGGATAAAGGCGTGATTATATGTATGTATTTGTTAACATTCACCTCTCTCTCACTGCATACAAAAGCCATGCGTATTATGTTTCGATTTTAACATTTCCATTAAATTGCATTCAGTTTTGCATTTTATATTTGTGAATTTTACACACAAAATATCTCGGTAATGCTTTCAAAAACTTGAAAACAGATCCGTGAAACATATTTTATCTTTTGCCTTTCCTTTATTTTTACTCGCTGTAAAACTTTATAACTTGCTCTTAAAACATTCAAGACTCAGCCAAGAACACTACTCAAAAACTGAAATATAACAAGAAATGAAACACAAATAAATTAACATTTATATACTGCAGAACTTTACTTTCTCCGTATTGTTGCACTTGTTAACAGCTGAAGTTTAGCAACTAAGTTGCAGTGTGAAGTACAAACATGGAGTAAGTACAAACAATGAGGATATGTGAAATTTACGAGTCAGTATGAAAACCACTAGGTATAATGATTAATGATAATTATTCATTAAATTAAACTTTAATCACATTTAAAAATTAAAATTCCTCATCCGAATACTCTCAAGGGAAAGTTAACACTAAGAATACAAGCGTCAATGTAGACCACCAACATAGCCTACTCACTATAAATATGCCAAATTTTTGGCATCCACCAAAGCCTGCTCTTTTCCATCCTGAATACCGACATACTAATATACTATAATGATGCTAGATGTTAGGATGATGGTCTCCCTTTCAGGGAAAAACTACTGAATTTTTTATATAGTTGTCAGTTCTATAGCCTAAATATTAAAATAATAGGGAAGCTATAATTTACGGTGATGCGAACAAAGTAGCAGTCGTTGACTAGCTTTTAAATAAACACAGCTTGCACATTTTGGGAATGAAGTCATATAAATGTATGTATTATGACTCCAGCGGAGCCAGCTATATTATAAAACAATGTTTGAGCACCTCCTCTTCATCAGCTTAATGTACAGCGGACTCAGACCGCTGATAAGAATTCCAACTAGCCGAGTTGAGCTCATCAGCAAGCCAAACACGGCGGACTCTCACTAAACTATTATCTGTAGGATTACAGACTCGCGGTGACAAACAAAAACTTCTGCTGCGGTGCTTAATCTGTTCGTTGTAGGATTGTAGATAGAGGCTCGGATCTAGCATTGCTATGAAGTTTTAAAGCAGGAATGTTTCTATTGCGGATCCGAGATATTGCTATCTGCTTACAGCGGAGCGACATATAGGTATATATAACAATGATGGAAAATTCATGATAATATACTATGTGAAAGTTTAAAGGTTAGCTCACTACCGGCTCATTTCAGATGATCTTCAGATTTGACAAATTCATGACCACTAGTAGCAGGAAACTACAGGCGCGATGAGAAACTAGTTACACACTTCATGGTAATACCCCGGCATGAATCGATGAATAAGGATTTGTCATAAAATTTAATAAGTAATATTTCTATTTTATATTTTGTGAAATCATTATAAATTTTGTAACTTCATCTATAACATTAATATTATTTACGAAGAAATATTCCTTGCAATCTTTCAGTTCCAGGTTGGTTCATAAATTAATAACTTTCCTCTACCAAAAGTTGGAGACGTCAATCAACGTTCGCATCTCACAAAAGATCCCGTGAGAGATCCACAGAAATGGGACATCCTGTCAAGTTAAAGTTGACGTCATCTCATCCTATTTCATATCCCTCTCCACCCAACGTTAATATCGTTTCCGTGAATGTACCGATAAGACGGAGTATTATCAACATTTTCTAGTGCAGATGCTATATAATAAAATATGAAGAAAGAAAAAAAGCTTATAAAAGCCTAAGTCGCCGGAATACGATTTCCTAAGTTTACGCGAATAAAGTTGCATGCGTCCACTAGTCGCTATATAAAGATTCTTCAATAATTCTACCTATGTCTCTAATAAAAGTTCAAGTACCTCCGACATTATATTTTATGATGCATATAACTCGGCTGCACTAAAATATTCTGAAAATACACCACTTGAAACTACATCGCTTTAGCTCAGACAGTAAAATAGTGAAAAGAAACATAAATAGAGAAAATTTACCTGCAATTAGCATTGCTATTTAAAAAAATATGATTTCCAACTACGACCCGGTGGGCAAGTACTACTTGGTTATGAATAGATTCACTATAGTAGGCTATATTCATAGAAAATTCATAGCATTTCGCTTGACATGTCCCTTTTGTAACACCATGTACGATAGTGTACTATCCACTTACTTGATAACAGGCTTACCTCCATCAATACCAGCAGTGATATCAGCTCTAGGCTCCGGACCATCACTGCTCCGTCCCGGCGACGTCGCGTCAGGCAGCAGCACTTCCTCCTCAGAACTATCGGCTGGTTCCAGAATGTTCCTGTCACTGTTCCCGCCGTTTCCGATTTCCGCGTACGTGCCGCTGTCACTGCCGTTCTGAACCCATTTGACAGGTGAGTCGAGTTTGCCGTTCGCTTGGTTCTCTTTATTGTCGTCATCTGCGAAGGGAGCCTTTGATTGGATTTGTGGATTTCGAATAGTCTTTCTACTGCTATTCGTTTGAATGTGAATTGTTCTTAAAGTATTAGATAAGTAAATAAAATGATAATAGAGAGACCAGATGCAGTTTTTGCGTTTTATGTTGGGTTTCTGATACTCATAGAGTGAGTATCGTCATTATCTTCCTGCCCCTGTGCTTTAGAGTGAGTATATAATGTAGGTACAAGGAAATATATAATAGCGTTGAAGCATATGTATCTACTTATATGGTTCAATGATCAAATAGACAGATTTTAAAAATTATTGAACATTTTAAATATTATGGAGCCAATTTAAATATTATGGACCAATAATAAAATGTTATGGGAAACATTATAACATTTTATTATTCGTCGGAAAATAATGAAGCATCTACCTATTTCAAGCAATAAAGAGTCAGGTACCTTTTATTTCTATTTTAACTATCAGTATTTTAAGTAGGTAATATTAAACTCACTTTCTCGAACTTTTTCGAATGACTAACACTCGATTTGACTGTCATGTTACTATGTTGATAAATTGTTATCGTGAATTAGAGAAATAAACACTACTTAGCCTTACTTTGCTTACCTTTAAATTTATAGAAAAAAATATTTATATATAACTTAAAAAGAATCAGAAATACTTCCGTTTTTATACGTAAAATTACCTAAAAAAGATTCCCCAATAAACGGATTATCCTTCCCGTTTCGAATAGACAGCCTCGTCGATCTATTCAAGGTAGCTTCTTTGTCGCCATTTAATGAGCCGTTTCTCGGTTTATCGAGAGTTCCTATGAGCAGTCTCCTTTCCGGTGGAATGGGCCGAGGGTCCATGTCAGGTCTGTCCATGGCCGAGGTGGCTGGCGTGATGAGTCTCCTTTCCACCGGTGACCTGAATTTTGCGGGCTTCGCCGAGGGTCCGAGATTGTGTCAGGTCGCTAAAAAGTCTTTTACATAACGGCCAATTTATATGTTATAAAAGACATTTAAGTACTGTATTTACGTTCTTACTGGCATCTTCCCATATTGTCCCACGCATATGAGAAATATCCGGACCCTTCCAGAGCTTCGGCGGTTCGCCCCTGCCCCCGGACATCATGTCCGCCACTCAGTCACCTTGACTTATTAAAAATTTTAAACGGCCTCCACTCGGGTGACGTTATAAATTAACCTTGTTTTTAAAAAGGTTTTTTTTACTAAATTTTATTTTATACTTTTTAGTTTTCACCTGGAGTTCCTAAGTCTGTTCATCTCATCCACATTATTGCATTTTGCAGTTAATTTTGAACAGTCCAGCTTCAATGAGGAGCCTGTAGCTTAAAAGAATCAAAATGATTTTCAATATTGGATTTCACATTTCGAGATTGTCGTACAATTGGAAGTTTTAAGAAAAAAATAAAGGAATCACCACCTCTCGCTTCCTAGATAGGTCTGCAGTCATTGCATTATAATTTCTTCTCTTTTTTGTCACCTGTCCCACTATGTATTATGTAAGTATGTCCTTTTTATTATTTATTTTATATTAAGTAATTAGAATTTATTGTTATTGTAAATTTTTCGTATGTATGTTTATTTTATGATTGTGTACACATACAATCCGCCTATATATATATTTTCTCTCTATCCCAACTGGTTTGCTGGAAAGAAATCTCTATAAGAGATAAGCTTTGTACATTATCTATGTTATATAATTACCTGCTATTTATTTTCTGTGTACAATAAAGAATAAAGAAAGAATATTTATAGCTACCAAATTTATTATGGTTAGTGGTGGTGTAGTCAAAATAGGTTCTATGTTTAAAAGAGGTGGGCTAGCGACTAACAGTCCAACATTTTCATGAGGCTGGCAATCAGACAACTTTTATATCTATATATACAGGTGATTTTTGGTTATCGACATTCCCGAAGACTACTGAATCTCCTCATCATCATGATCATTTTTCTCCATGGAAGCATACTTGGGAAGTGTCTGGTTCCCAAGATATTAGGGTCCAAAGTTGAGTAAATAGACTGCGTTTTTCTGCATAAATGCTCGTAGACGCGCGTAGCAAGATTTTTTCACAAGAAATAATTAATATCTGTCTATGAAAAAACTAGTATAAACCCTGGACACTATAAATTTGGCCCGATCATGTAATTTAAAAAATTAAAACCAAAAAAAATTACATCGTTTACAGCATTTTTTGGCATGAACTTACTTTATTTGATGTATAGAGTACGTACCCTTCGTTAAGGGTGGAAACGAAAAAACACCCTGTATAAAAGAAAGTCGTGTTAGTTACAACATTTATAACTCTGTTGTACCGATTTGTCTGAAAAGCTTAGAACCAGGAGACGGACATAGGATAACATGTTATCCCGGATAATTTTCTGCAGTCCACGCGGACGAAGTCGCGGGCGTCCACTAGTTAGTTATAAATTTGGGTCGTCAAAGTTCCCGAAAACTACGGGTTCCCATGGAAATATAGGAAGTGTCTGGTTTCCAAAATATAGGGTAGTTGAGGGTTTTCTGCCAGCGCGCGTTGAGAAAAATAAAATAGACTAACATAATCTAGACTAGACACGGACCAAAATCTATTTGTTTACGCATTAAAAAAAAAAAAATGCTCGCATCTTACTTTATTTCATTTTCGGGTGTATATTTAAGAATACGTTAAAGGTGGCCACAAAAAAACATCCTGCATTTTTCGTTACACCAAGCATAACACATTCTCGATTTACACACAGTTTTTGGAAAACTAAGTTACAATATAATCATCAATGGCACAAACGAAGTAAGAGAGATGTCACTTCACTGTAAAGTATGAAATTAAGTACATAGTATAAAGTAATGAAAGCATAAAAAATATAAGACACGTAATTGAGTTGATGGTAACTCCAGGACATGACTACCTGAAATTTGTCCACATCTTTAGAGTTCTTGCAATGCACCGATACCAGCATGTAAATTGTGAAGAATAAGACAGGTGATCTATGTGATAAGCATAACTATAGACCAAAATACTCGCGAAACACAAGCTTGACAAACGACAACCAATTACATACGTTGCGATACTGAGCTTAAAGCAAACTGTTAGGTTGATAGACGCACACATGTTTATGCATGAACTTTTGATCTGGTTTCTTATGACATACTATATAAATGATATACATATGCCTAAGGAACTTATAAATATGTTTAAGCTGGTATTTAAACCAGGTCAACTTTGTTCGGTGGTCGAGCGAGTTAGAGCCGTATAGGTTGGACGGGTCGAGGCAGGGCGGGTTACCTCACCCAAAGCTATTTAACCTGTACGTGAACGCGCTTGTGGAGGAGCTTAAGCCACATTGATGGGGTTGGATAACTATGCAGACGACATGGTACTGCTGAGCGCCTCGGCTTGTGGTTTGTCGAGATTGTTGAAGATCTGTGAGCGCTATGCAAGTTGTCCGGTTTACTATATAATAAAAGTGAAAGTCGTGCAGTTACAACATTTTAACTCAAATATCTCGGTCACTTCCTGACATCTGACCTTAAGGACCATGCTGATATGGAGAGGGAGCGAAGGGCGTTGTCTGTGAGGGCTAATATGATAGCACGCAGGTTCGCGCGTTGTTCGAGTGGCGTCAAAAAACTCTGTTTAGAGCATTTTGTAGTCATTTTATACGAGAGTCTGTGGGACATAGACACAGTACAATGCTCTTCGTGTGATAACTTTTAGGGTGTTGATGCGGTTGCCGCGACACTGTAGCGCGTCGGGGATGTTTGCCGAGGCGCGGGTCGATTGTTTTTAGTCGACAATGCGAAAGCGGTGCACATCCGCTGCGCAGGGTCCGGCCAGCTCCAACAGCATACTAAAAGTCGGACAGGTTTGACTGTCAGTACATCAATCACTGCTGTATGGTTCATTACTGACTAACAAACAAATGGTGAGGTGCTCCCTAAATGTTTAATCTTAATTTTAATGTTTAATTTTAATGTTTAATTTTAATTTTTTAATTATTTATTCTGATTTTGATATTTGGTTATTATTATTATTATTTCACTATTATTCACCTGTATAGTATTAAATGTGATTATGGAATTATTTTTCTGAAATAAATTATTATTATTATATTATTATAAGCAGTGTTCTATAAATAGATAAATCACGAAAATATTGGATAATAAAGAATATAGGATATAGTACGTTTATGTATGTCGTAGTAAGTTCGTATTCCGTAGCACCTGCTACGGCTAGCGCTCGCGTGGTTCATCCATACTTCGTAAAACTTCGTGATCCATCGACAACCAATGTGATTTAAATATATTATGTTTCCGCTGAAATATTCTATTTGATATCAACTCCGAATCATGGACCGATTCAACCTGATTGAAAAGTAAGCATGTGATTTCGAGTCTTATATTTTGTGGACAAATATTCTATAGTTGGTTATTTTCATAACATTTATTACATATCCTTTCTGTAACAGGAACCCTATATATTTATCAACACTACATAATATATTCTTCTCAACATTACAGCGTGTTTATGACAACGCCTAAACAATATGCTGACTCTTGTGTACAAACTATAACCTTATGTCTTTCTAAGTAGGTCAAGATACGTGATGCTATGTTTACGATGTTATGTGAATCTAAATTGTGTTACGACCTGAAATGAATGCCTAAAGATGTTATTCTGTAACCATGTTGTAAATTTTAGAGAAATGCTCATCCCCGCAATGCCCTAGTTGAAAATGGTAATAAAAAAATAACCTTATCTCTTCCAAACACATATAGGTAAAGATAGATAAAGATTTTATAAAGTTTCTTTAGAAATTAACAGATGACACATTTAAGTAGTCTAGTCATTAATAACTGGTAATACATATAAGGGTTATAGTAACTGGTGGTATTCTATAGGCTGTGATAATGTGAAAATTTAATTATTGTATTTATAAAAAAAATGGAATCAAAAAATCTGCGAATCAACCATTCTATTTTTAAACCTGCTTGCTGCTTGTCAATTATATTGTTACCAATATAATTTACTCGTAAGTTAAAGAAATATGTATAAACACGTGATTTTCGATAATATTTTGGGTGAGTAAACGTTGAATAACTTACATTTAGACACACATCCGATATTACCTTATCTGCGCCTATTAATCTAAACTGTACCCTCTATTTAGTTAATTCACCTGCCGCCATTTGACGTAATAGTCGTTTGGGGTAACTTTAGGATGGCGTCCAACTCCCGACGCGATGTAAACGTAAACCTCTTTACATCCTGTATACAAACCTGTAAAAATCTAATACTAATGTCAATTGATGACGATCTCCGACCGTATTTCGGCCAAGGCGACCAATCTCTATGGAGATTGGCCAGGTACATAGGAGATATTATAGTATACAGGTGAGTGCGCAAACACAGATGGACTCTCATAGTCCGATGGGACGGAAAGCCGACACGACCGGAAAGAGATCAGGCGCAGGACCAACAGTTTTACGTGCTTTCCGAGGCACGAGCTAAGTGACAATTTTACAACATTAAAATCTGTACATGAAATGTCATTGGTACAGGCCCGTGACTGGGATCGAACTTACGCCTCCCGCTTGGAAGGTGCACGTCTTAACCACTGGGCTATACGTTAATCTGTACATATACCATACCATGTACCTAATCTACCAGGGTTGGCGTACCTTTAATGATCAATGTGACAATTTAAAAAAATCTTTAGTTAGATCATAAATGTGCCTATTTCATACTTTTTTCTTACTACTGCATAATAAATTTTGTGATCAGTGACGTGTCTAAAATATTGTGTCGCATGTCAGCAATGGAACGTGTGCCATTGGTTCACCATGACTAATAACTATATATAATCATCTTGTCTTTGTTCACCTAATTGCAATCGGTTCATTTTATTGAAAATATAGAAATATAGATATTAAAAAACAGGATATATCTGTAATTGTTAAAGTTCCAAACGTAGAATAATCCCATTAAAAATGTATTACCTAATCCAAAAATAATAAATGCGAACTTTAAAAATAATGTTTTATCTAATAGGTAGCTTTAGCACGGCTTATCTTACGTAATTTGGTGGTTGTATAGCTTAAACTAACGCATTTTGGAAGCCCGTTCAATTTGGCATCAACTAAAACTTTGTCGATATTTACGGGGAGATTTAATTAAACCAGAGGCTATTAGTATTTTATGATATAGATTATGATCGTGATTGGGGAATACAATTTTGTATATTTTTATGTAGATAGTGAGGCGGTAGGTAATGTAGAGTTAATTAACTTTTTGAATAGAAAGGGAAGATAATTTACTACTACTAGAAGTATCAGGACTCGGAAATACATATTAATATTTGTAAGACTATAACATGTGCCGTGTGGTGCCGGCAGAGTAGAGTTTGTACCACCCCTGCCTGCCCGTGGGTATCGTACGAGGCGATTAAGGGTTTCCGGGAGGTGGGAGCAACAGCGCCTCCCGTACTGACAACATAGTCCGAAAATCACACTGCGGTCACCAACCCGCCTGCCTAGCGTGGTGACTATGGACAAAACCCCCTTGTGGCAGTAGCCTTGTGGCGTGCCCTGAGGGAGGCCTACGTCCAGCAATGGACTGCAATAGGGTGAAGAAGGAGACTATAACATATCATATTTTAAGCAGTACACTAGAACTTTAAATTTGTATACATACATAGAATGTACTGTTTGTAAAGGGTACTACTACTACTAGACTTTCTTCCTGAAAGGAAAGGGAAAGGCGAACACATGTAGGGAAACACAAAGACAAAGCATATTATATTAGCCTAAAACTGTGATGGCGAAATGTGCGAAATATTCACACGGCTAGGCATATAAAAATGGCAGGTAAAATTTTATTTTGGGCGCGGATTTCTGTCACGCGATCTGTTATGGTCTGACCTGGCAGGCGAATGTAAAAACTGACAGAAAATGGAGCAACAAAATATTATTTTTCGATTACCGAGATGATGAAAAGTCAACGAATACGCATTATGACATTTATGACCTATACAGGATGTTTTTTGGTTGTCAACGTTCTCGAATACTACGGAATCTCCTCATCATCACGATAATTTTTCTCCATTGAAGCACACCTGGGAAATGTCTGGTTCCTAAGATATGAGGGTCCAAAGTTGAGTAAATACACTGCGTTTTTCTGCATAAATGCACATAGACGCGCGTAACAAGATTTTTTCACGAGAAATAATTCATGACTGTCTATGATAAAATTAGTATAAACACTGGACACTATAAATCTTGATAATGGTTGATCGTTTCTCATTAAAACCGGGCATACTGTACAAGTCAGTAGAGGGACAAGAGGGTCTTGGTGTTTTTTGCTTAGGCTATCGGGTTGAAAAATAACCTGTCACTACTAATGTAATTCAAAAAGAACTTGTATTCGTCATCTCAACTATGACCCTCAAAATTGGTCAGAAGTGGCACCATCTAGTTCTATCGACGCCTTGGTATATAATATCTTGACTAAGATACTTCTCCCCGTTATATGGTTGATCGTTTCATCATTAAAACATTGTGCTGAGGGATTCAGCTTTGTTTGCCGAGATTTGGCTTATGTATAGCTATCGGGATGAAAAAATAACGTTTCCTATAATGTAATTTCAAAAAGAGATGGTATAATTTGTCATCCGAATAATTGACCCGGTGGCTCAGTGGTAAGAGCGCTGGCACGGAATGCAGAGGTCGTGGGTGGGTTCGATTTTTTCCATTTCTTTATTAATAAATTTATACTATAAATTTCGCCCGATAAAGTAGCAAAAAAATTTACATCGTTTCCCAGCATTTTTTTTTAGCATAAACTTATTTCATGTATAGAATACGTACCCTTCGTTAAGGGTGGCCACGAAAAATATTGGGAAATGATAATTTTTTTGAAAAAAAAAAATTACTTTGGGCGCAATTTATAGTGTCCAGTGTTTATGCTAGTTTTTTCATAGACACATTTTAATTATTTCTTGTGAAAAAAATCTTGCTACGCGCGTCTATGTGCATTTATGCAGAAAAACGCAGTTATTTACTCAACTTTGGACCCTAATATCTTGGGAACCAGACACTTCCCAGGTATGCTTCCATGGAGATAAAATGATCGTGATGATGAGGAGATTCCGTAGTATTCGGGAAAGTTGACGACCAAAAATCACCCTGTATAGGTTATGTTTCCGACAAATTATCTAAAAATAAAATAGCATAAAACAAATCAGTCATCAGCATCGTCATTTCAACCGATTCCACTGCTGAAGATAGGCCTACCCCAATAACCTCCACTACCTCCGGTTGGAAGGGCCCTGCATCCAGCAGATACCCGCGAGCCTTTCTAGGTTCTGTGAGTGGCTTTCCCACTTATTTACATGGATACATACATACATTCATTCATAAAATCAATTTCCCGGAGTGTTATGCAGAGATCACTTATTTACTTTACTTGAAAAAAAAAATGTTTTCATGTTATTTCTTTTTTTTAACTTACCTGGGCGTCACCTAGAATCCGGCGCACTAGCGCCATGGGGCCGCCGTGGCAGGCGCGGTCATGCTATCCCCCTCTGCCTCTCCGCCGCATGCTCACTCCGTCTCGCTCTGTGGCTGCACAATTTGTTTTGCGGCCAATATTGGAACTAATTGCTCTCTGAAACAAAGAAAAATAGGATTGTTACATCTGTATCCAATATTTCCAATGTCCAAGGGTATACAGGGTGTGGGTGACAGCCAGGCAAATACTGAAATGCTGAATAAGTACCATTGAGTTGAGTTTACGACAGTGTTATTACTCGCAGGAAATGTATTTTTGATTTGATTTTCAGTAATCTTTGCTCTCCGCGCGAATTGTATCGAACGATCCTGTGATAAATTAAATAGGCTTATTGGCTATTGTGTGACACATTGCTGTTTTATGGATCACTTGTGACTCTCCATTAGGGTTGATCAGTTATTTGAAATTTTTTGAGGGCAACTTTTTTTTGAAAATCATATTTTGGTAATTTTATTCTTATGTCATTATCTAAGGCCTTAAACCAACAAAAATATTTTTTTCCTGAAAATTTAAAAAAATGTCGGAAAATTTTGGCAATTTCCTGCGAAAATGTTCAGTGTTTTCCGCATCAGAATCATGGTCTGAGCTTATGGTATCAATATTTGCCTGGCTTTCACAAACACCCTGTATAAGTCCCAATCATATCTGGTAGGTATATGAAAGTGCTCTTTAATAGGCTCTAATTACCTGACAATGACTGGCTATGACATACTAGACTTATATAATGCATCTCTTAACAAAATAAAGAACAATACTAATTCCTGCTGCCATCACATTGTCATTAGTGCCAGTTTCACCATACTTATGTTTTTAACTGGCACTTTTTTGACAGATTACCTATACAATTACCTATTTAAAAAAGTATCAGTTAGGCTACCCAGAACTTAAGTAAGTGGTGAAACTAGTACTTATACCACTACTATATAGCTACGTAGATGCTACGATAAAGCTGTAGTTCTACGTAGTACATTAAGCTAGTACTTATGCTACTTATAGTTCCGTAGATGCTACGTAAAAAGCTGTAGTTCTACGTAGTACATATCGTTTTCGTAGTAATTCGTAGTCACTGCTCTCGTAGTTCGCGGAGACGTCTTTATCTTAGAAGGAATGGCAAACGTTTTAATAATAAATACGCTATCTAAATACATAAAAGGAGAATTCTCACGAGTATAATTCCAGCGTTTTATTAAACAGACTATGACGTAATACTGGCAAGGACATTGTCTGATATAAAAGTTCAAATGCCTACATAACCAGTCAAAATATGGCAAGCTTCAAAAAGTAAATAATACAAATATAATATAGTAATGGAACTTTAGATAAAAAGCCTTCTAAAAATGAGTTCCTAAGCATATCTATCGCTTCAGACCGGTTAAGCCCTTATGGTATAAAATTATAATTAATTATTGCCACGAATATTAAAATTTGAATTCATAAACCCACTTTTATATTTTAGTAGGCTCGGCTTATATTTTACGGGAAACAAAGGAAGCGGGTATTTATTGGCAATAAACAGGCACTTTAAAACCCGTACAATGTTCGACCCAATAATATTGCTTTACAATTTGCAATAAAAATATAATAACGGCTTTAAGTTCTTGAGATATGAATATTTAAGATCTGTAAGGTAAATTTAATACAGCTTGTAATATCTGTTTAGAATAACTTGGAAATACAAATATATAAGGTGTTATCATAATTAGTGATTTGCTTTTGATTGATATGAAACTAGGTAGGTAAAAAGAAACAACTTTCACCATCACTTCCTCACACCTTATATAAGTAGGGTATATGATCCATAAGGTAATACGTTGCTAGATTGTTGAATGGACGTACACGAAAAGCGCCGATAGGCTCATTTCTTACCACATGGGACTTAATAGGCTAGCCGGTGCATAGAAGGTTTGTAATTATTAGGTAGGGGATAATGGGCGTGATAATTTGTTATGTACCTACCTGTATGCTAAAATATTCTAAAATATAAAAATATTCTAAAATAATATTCAGTAGTGTACATTATGGTAGCAACAAAGCGGTACAAACAAATAAAATTTGTAATTTATTGGTTTAATTCAATTTAACATGTAGTTAATATAATAAAGGTGACTTAGTTTTGCAAACAACCTAGTTTCTTAAGCAAACTAGTTAGTTGTACAAGCAAGCTCGAAGCAAAGCCGTGAACAAGAAAAATACAATTTAAACGTTTTGTTAATTACCAGCTAAGTACCAAGTCACGACGTTTAGTTCTAGTATACAAAGAGTTTTTATTTTAAGGAAAAGGGGTTCATTCTATACATAAACATGCCGGTACTCCATGAACAACATTTGTATCCGAAACTATGCGAGTTTTATTCGTGAATCTGTTACACGAATATGTTTTATATAAGTAAATCAGTTTTTAATCCAAATATAAACTTCAATAAAAGGTAATTACGATCATTTTATGCCGGTATGCCCGATGGGGTAAAACTCATGACATTTACCAAATTGGTAGGATAATAACATTTTGAGGTTATTGTGAAAGATAACTATTTTAAAACTTTTTAAACTCGACCAATTTCACTCGTAATAATGTAAATGAAACATAATGAATTCTTGAAGCAATTTTAATACTTCTAGTGTCACGTAAATATGGATTAGTTCCGGTTGTCAGTTTAAGACTAAGGGTGAAACATAGTTTCTAGTGAGGACATGAGACCCCACAGAACACTAAATAATATACTCTTTAGGAGCATGAGACGCTATGAGCAGAGTACCCCAGGGGTGAGCACGAACTTTTTTGCTCTACCGACTCGTAAGCAATAAGTACCTATATCTATAAGTACCTATTGATAATGTAACGATGTCCTTACAAACTATCTAGCTAGAGGTAAGCAGAAACCTCGAAGCTCGACAAGGCTATGTATGAATGTTCTAAATTCACTTCCCAAAGACTTTTTATATATATAGTATATTTCAATAACCAAAAATTCAGATTTGGCATTTAAGCGTTCAGTTTCAGGTCAAGTTATTATCATTACAAACATAGGGATCTATTAGTCAGCTCTTTTAAATATCTCTTGAGTTCCACTTCATTTATAAGTCTTATCTTGAGGAATATAATCACCGCAAACACTTAAAAGCGGTAATTTGCGAAGCGAGCCTCTGCAGTTATTGGCCGCAGAATTGATTAAAATTCCAGCTGCGTAAGGGCGTCTCCATCCACTTTTTTTATTAGATTGCGTTCGTTGCGGCCCGTTTCACTGAGTTTCTATTTTTTATTTCACGTTCCTCTCTGTTTGATCTGCGGCCTTCTATTGCCCAAGTTTCTATCAACAGAATTCATAGCACGAATTCCAAAGCATGTTTTATTAAAAATCTAATTAATATGAGAGTTACTTCGGCTGGTTCATTTGCTTAATTTTACTTTTTGAAGTAACCTTTCTGTTTGATTAGACGAACGAAGTTAATGATCACTTGTAATAATGACCGATTCCTGAAATTGTTTATTCGTTTAGTGACTTGTCATTAAAATCAATGAAGGTAGGTACTTGATGAGGATCGGGTGTGTTATGTCACGATCGTTGTAGGTATTTATCAAAGTAATTGCTCTGTTTCATTAAAAATCTGGGCACATCCTTCAGGATTTACATAAAAGGTCTCCTGGCTTTGAACGTAAGTCCTCAACGAAGTTATACTAAGCCAATTTTTCAAATGTCACTCTTAAAAGTATCACGTTTAAAGGGGAAAGTTCAAAAATAAAAAGTTGGGTCGAAGTTATTTCAAAGGGTTTCGGTGACATGACGTTTAGGGATAAAGTTATGAGAATAGTGAAGTTGAGGGATGCGGGCGAGGATGTGATAAATGATGTTTAAAAAGGTGCTTTCGAGGGTTTAAAAACACTACCTTTCGGTCAAATCTGAAACTTATCATATAACAAAATCGTTGCTTACAAAAATGTGGAACACAAACGTTCTACATCTCAAACATGGATTACCTCGCTTGATATGTTTAAAGTAAACTAACTGAGAATCCTATTTACACGGAACGTCGTCTTTGCAACTATTCCTTCATATTCCATATAATTGGAAATTTAGGTCAACCCCACACACCACACCAAGGCTAGGCTCCGCTCGTAACTTACACAAGTTTTGCTCGTTATTACACTCTTTGAATTCTGCATTCTGCACGCTTTAATTAAAAGCTGGGAACATTTTATCTCCTATAGGCGAGAGAGTCACGAAGTTGAATTACTTGTGAGAACGACGTATTAATATCTCATCTTTAACCTAATAACATTTCTTTAGTGGTACAGTTTTGGTTACCAAGTTAAATAAAAAGTTAAATTTAATGAAATTTAAAAGTTTTCATAGTTGTAACAAGAAGAATTACTCAACGAATGTTTTATATTTGTTACCTATACTAGATTTAGCTCATAAGAGAACCAAAATGGAAGCGCACACGTCTTGTAAATGTATTGTTTACCTACCTAGCTTTATTTCGAAACTCCGAAGATTAAACACATTTGTACGTTTATTTATTTTAATAGCCAAGTTTCACAGACACGGTCTGTGATAGCGGCCACAGCCAAACTTGGTCTAATTTAATTAAGTTGGATTATACATGGATGTTTGCCAACAATTAATTGACTCGTCAACCAGTTCGACTCCTGTTCCACTAGGATACGAATGGCGGCGTCACCATTTCGGTCATACCTAACTGCTTACGACGAAGCCGTAGATAGTTATTTTTCTGTCATACTCCGCGATACTCTTCGTTTTGATCTAATTTTTGTTCACTGATTCCCGTCTGATCTCCCTTATAATAATATTTAAATAGTTGCTTGTAACTTCTTCGAACTGATTCTTTGTTACTGTCTTTTGCTTAAATAACAAGGGGAATCATACGGAATAACCAGTCGCAGGAGTGAGCAGCTACCATTTACAATGTTAGTTAGAGCGTAATTGGTCGTAGGTGAAATCATTTTAACAAAAAACTGAACGCCCATGGGCATCTTGCTATAAGAATCTAGTGATCTAAAATAAGTGTGTAATTTTGGAATGGCAGGAAGCGCGACAATAGTATGTTTCACCAAATACGAGTTTCTTTACACGGTGGCGCTACTAACTCTGTCTATGAATATTAAATCTATGTAACTTCATACAAAAACTATTAGTTCCTTGACAGTGCACGGGAACTATTCCAGCCAACCTACTTTGAATGCAATACCGCTGGTGTCTCATTGGGAAACTACCCTTCGGCTGAATGGGACACAGGTGACTGAAATTATCCGCTCCACTCCGATCCTTATATACGATGGAACTTACCTTACCAACTCCAAACTCCAGTATAACTTGATAAATCTGCCATAAATAGTGAAGTTTAAATCGTAAACATTTAGTTGATAGTTCATTATAAATAAAACTACAGTTAGTTACCTATATGTATATCATTACAAGAGAGTTTTTATGTAATAAGTTACTAATTTTCAGTAAGTCCATGGTGGCTGGCCTTCTAAACCAATGATTAGATTTCTTATCTGAAAGTAATCTTTTATGTAGGTAAGTATAGAATAAATTTCTTATTTCCTTTGCTCATAACCGTGTAGGATAAATATAGACATTAATAGACACAAGCCTTATTTATTATTACTGACCATTTATCTACGTGAAAGCATTTTATTTTTATCAACGGTCAGGCCTAAAATTAGATCGAAATGTATTAGTTAATCTTCATCCCAATACAATATTCAATAACAAAACACACGTATAATGAAATCCATATGAAAATAATAAAAGCGGCCAAGTGGAAGTCGGACTCGCCCATGAAGGGTTCCGTATGAGAGGTAAATTGCAATTTACGACTGATGACATATTTAAAAAAATGCATGGTAATGTACCAACATTATATATATTTTTTACTTTTATAATTCTCTTATTTTAGAAGTTATAGGGGGGATACACATTTTACAACTTTGGAAGTGTCTCTCGCGCAAACTATACCTACAGTTTAAAAAAATGATATTAGAAACCTCAATATTATTTTTGAAGACCTATTCATAGATACCCCACACGTGTGGGTTAGATAAAAAAAGTTTCAGTTCAAAGTATGGGGAACCCCAAAGTTTATTGTTTTTTTATTTATTTTTATGTAAAAATCTTAATGCTGTTTACAGAATACATCTACTTACACAGACAGATAGACATGATGAAACTATAACGGTTCCGTTTTTTGCCATTTGGCTACGGAACCCTTAAAAGGAAATCCATTAATAATTCATTTATTCTTATAACAGCATTTCTATGATTTCGCGATTAGTATTCCTTCAGCGTTCGTTGAAGAATATAGGTACTAAGTATCGCTCACGAAGTATGTCGGTTTAAGCCTTATGACAATGTATTAGGGTGCATATAAGAGTGCGGAAATATTGGCTATTAAGAGACACAAAGGGACGTACGTGTTGCATTATTATGTACTCTGGAATACTCGGAATGGATATAACTGGAGCATAAACAGTTTATATGTTTTAGTGCGAGGTTCGATTATTAAGACTAGATATAACTATTTCTCTTGGATGCCCGTGATATCTACACAAACCCAATTACAGCGACAGCTACCTACATCAATCACGAAGAGACATATACTTACTATATGAAAAAAATAAATAAAATAAAACTAATTTCTTAGTTAATCTTCTATGCTGCTCTGGGAGTGAAAAAAAAGCCGACAAGTGCGAGTTAAACTCGCGTGAAGAGGGTTCCGTACGATGTTACCTATCATGTTTTTTTAAATCTGACAAAAAGTTGGTACGCACAATATTGAGTGATTTATCATGTTATTTTAATATCATGGACTTCTTATAGGTTTTCCTATAATCTATAAGGAGAAAACTAATTTCTGTATTTTTTTCAAAATTTTAGGTTCAGTAGTTTCGGAGATAAGGGGGGGGGAATGGTCAATTTTCGTCTATTTTCTTGAATAACTTGGAAACTATTTATTTTAAAATTACAAAAAAATACATTTAAGATCTTCTCAACAAGACCTTTCATTTGATATGCCACACGATGCAGTTTTCAGATTTTTTTTTTTTTAATTTTCCCCTTCCCCTCCAAAAATGACCCCCCATATACAGATTTCATCTGCTCACGTCACACCTCTGTGTTTGGGTCACAGGAATTGATATGTGTACCAATTTTCAACTTAATCGGTCTAATAAATTCGGAGATAATTGACTGTAAGCGACGGACGGACAGACACACGAGTGATCCTATAAGGGTTCCGTTTTTGTATTCAAACGTACGGAACCCTAAAAAAAGTATAATACTACAGCTGCTTCTCTTCCCGGGCATACTGTACAAGTCAGTCAGAGGGACAAGAGGGTCTTGGTATTTTGTAGGCGATGAGCTGACCACCTGTCACTACTAACCGAACTTGTACATCTCAACTATACCCTCAAAATTGGTCAGAAGTGGCACCATGTGGTTCTAGTCCCTTGGTGCTCTGCCTACCCCGTAAGGGATAAAGGCGTGATTATATTATATGTATTTTTTATTTGCCCAAAACATGGTAAATTAAAGTTATTACATTACTATACATTACAAGATATTTTTCGCCAAAAAATGTGGCATGAAAATATTTAAATATAGCGAACCTCCTTTTAATTTATTGATACCTCAATAACGGTACCTAAATATATCCTGTGCTGAGGCGGGGCTTTACTAGAATACCTACATACAGGGTGTTTTTTTGTGGCCACCTTTAACGAAGGGTACGTATTCTATACATGAAATAAAGTAAGTTTATGCCAAAAAAAATGCTGGGAAAAAAAATTTTTTTTTTGAAAAATTTTTTTAAATTCCTTGATCGTGCGAAATTTATAGTGTCTAGTGTTTATATTAGTTTTTTTATAGACAGATATTAATTATTTTTCGTGAAAAAATCCTGCTACGCGCGTCTATGTGCATTTATGCAGAAAAACGCAGTCTATTTACTCAACTTTGGACCCTAATATTTTGGAAACCAGACACTTCCCAGGTATGCTTCCATGGAGAAAAATGATCGTGATGATGAGGAGATTCCGTAGTTTTCGGGAACGTTGACGACCAAAAATCATCCTGTACAGTACATGATGCATCTCCTTCCGTGCATGTCGTAAGAAATTTAGGGGCATTCTTTCAGGCGATGAGTTAGCTACTTGTCATTGATCATTTACATCTTGCCCGCTATGCTAAACGTGGCTGTGGGATATTATTCGTAATTCTGTAGTTCTGATTACCCATATCTTTGAGAAAACAGTCCTAAATGTTTGTATGTATGTAGTATTTTTTTAATGTAAGTACAGCGTCAAAATAAATACTGAATTTGCTATGACAAACCGATGATTCATCATAATTATACATACATACATAAAATCACCTTACCCTCGCCTTTATCCCTTACGGGGTAGGCAGAGCACCAAGGGCCGATACAACCATATGGTGCCACTTCTATCAAATTTTGAGGGTATAGTTGAGATGTACAAGTTCGGTCATATAGTCGGTTAATTATATTATGAGATATTAATATAAATAGGCAGCCTCTTTTTACGCATAGGGTCCCGTACATTAGGTAATTGGAAATGTGTATGTTATCCCATAAACCTCTTATAGGTTATTAGATGGTAAAAGGAAAATTAACTTACATATTATTTCCTGTGATTAAACAGGGCGCAGGTTTATTCTGTAAATTTCACGTAATACCTCGGTAACTCATTAACAACAGTAGAGTAACTCGAATATAAACACTCTTATTATGACGGTGGGGCTGGCTCACCGATTACATGTCACTCAGAGAGCTATGGAAAGGTCAATGCTCGGAATCTCGCCAATGGACAAAGTCCGAGATTATCCGGCAGAAGACCAAAATAACAGATATAGTCTCGAAATGTAGCAGACTGAAGTGGCAGTGGGCCGGCCACATCTGTCGTAGAACCGATGGACGGTGGAGTAAACGGGTTCTCGAATGGAGACCGCGCCTCGGTAAGCGTAGCGTTGGGCGCCCTCCGGCCAGATGGACCGATGACTTAAAGAGGACGGCTGGTAGTGACTGGATGGCAAAAACAGGAGATCGAGCCATGTGGCGTACACTGGGGGAGGCCTACATCCAGCAGTGGACTGCAATAGGCTGGCGATGACGATGATTATCCGGTATGAGGGACCATATCGCTTTTTTTGTGAAACATCAGCGCAATTGAACGAAATTCTAAAAGGCACCAATTCGAGGTATCCAAAATGTGTAAACATATTCCTCAGCTCGGATAACAACTGAAAACAACTAATATTTAATGAATGATGACAAAAAAGACAACTAGGATATTAGTTCTTGACTAGAAAATTATAGAGGTGAATACATTTATTAACATGAGGCACCCAAGAATGAAGAAACTATATAGCATAATATAACTTTATATACATATTATGTGAGAATATATTCGTACTCATTTATTATTAAGGTGCTGCAACTCTGCAACTTAAGGCCGTGTGAGTTTTGACGTCATGTCTGAACTTAACAAGCTTAACCTACACGAGCTCCTGCACTGTTTTCTCAGCATTATTCTGAGTTTGTACTGGAAAATGAACTCTCTTAGAAAATACACTGAAATATACGTTTCACTAAATATTATACAAGTTAGAACATACATTGAAATTAAATAGCACAATGTATTAATTAAGGTCCAGTGCTTCAACAAGCATGTCTTAATAATCATAATAGAAAATAGTGCAATATGAAAGTATTATATAGTATTCGCTCAAATGCGTGTAAAGAAATAGTAATGTCACTTTACAATGTGTATGTATATACCAATGTATGTAGGTATATGTTACGATAAAAAGTTGTGAGCATGATAAAAAAGCATTTCCGTTATTACTATCAGTAAAATAATTTTAAGCTTTATGCCATTTTCATTTTACATATGAAATTGTATAATCTGACAAAGGGTCCATTATCATGAAAATACAAAAATATTAAAGCCAATTTTCAATTGAAAAAATGGAGAAATATGAACTGAACACGTTCGTATTGAAATCGTAATTGAAATGTCGAGTACAGCTCAAACATAATCCGACCGAATGCTACACAAGTAATGGAACTGTACATCTGTAACTACATGAAGCTTAGCTAATACTTAGTTGCACAAAGATACATTACAAATAATAATTATAATATTCCCTATCACTAGTATACAGGATGTATTTTGTTGACAACGTATACTAGGGGTACGTTGATACGTACATAAAGTTCTTATTCATCTTCATCAGCATATTGAAGTTCACTGCTGGACGTAAGCTCCCCCAGAGCACAATAAAGTTAGTGTGAGCCAAAAAATTGTTTATGTATGGTATGCTATAGGAAATTTAATTCTAATTCTGCAGTCGATTATTACAAACACAATTACCTGATATGATAGATATTCAATTCTCAAAGCTGCATCCTTCTTCAATTTATATTTATACAAATCTACGGTACTGACGGTAGCAGTAAAACTGAAGAGCGTCATTCAAGTAATTTCAATGAGAAACATAAACTGAAATAGACAAGTGGATTAATGGTGCTCATATTTTTAATTAATCATCAAAATGTTTTTTGAAATTGCAAACAATCAACAATAATGTCTATTACCGAAAAGTATACCGATAGACATTCTTGATTGTTGAGGAAAAAAATATACTCAATGTTAAAAAAGGCCAGTCTTTCAGTTTCCTGACTAAGATAGGTGAAGAGATTTTGCATGTTTTGTCAATATGGCCAAGCAGGCGTAGATTATTGGTGTTATTTGTTTTTATCACAGACGATAAGTTTTTATATTCAAAAATGTTAAATAAGTTGAAATGATAAGGATATCTATAGCAATTTAACTACATTTAACAAAACCTCGTAGATACACAGATTGTGAAGTTGGTATTCCACTTTGCTGCTTCAGAAAATATTGGTAAACACACACGCTGCATCCAGGCGTTCTCAAGGAAACAATTTCCACTTTGCCAATCAATGACAGGAATATTAGGGCAAATTGTTAGGCTTACTGTTAGTCAAAGTACTTCAAGTTACTACCTACTTAACGTTTTTAACTAATATAGTGAGATTATATATATATAGAGATAATATGTAGTGAGATTAACTACTGATCATACGATTTCCCCTTAGTGGATGGTCTAACCAGAATAGAATATAATTACTTAATATATTTAATAAGTATTATATTGAACTTACAGAAACGCGCACAAAGAGATATTTTATTAATTCCATTAGTGTTTATATTAATAAAATACATACCAGTAATAAGAGTTCCTTTCTCATAGAAAATAGCATGATCGCATTAGTTCCTTCAGAGCTAATAAAAATAAAAAATGCAATCAAAGCTCTGTGCCGTGGGCATTCACTAAGAGAAAATAATAGGGTGCATTACTTTTTTTTACTTTGTAAAGAATCTGCATAATATTCTGCATTTTTCTCCTAATCAACTGGTTTTATAGGTAAAATAATTGAAACGTTGGTGTCTTTTATATCGACCAAAGGAAAATTACTTAAAATTAATGCATTCATATTTTTATGCAAAGCTAGCAATTAAAAATGAACATGAAATACCTAAATTTTCTGAGATCAATTATGGAGACGTCGTCGTCTATAACAATTATAAAATTCTTTTGATAGAATATAGCCGTGGTTTAGGCTAAACTAGTCTAAAAACAGAAATATAATACGTACATATCGCTGTCAAATGTCACTTTAGAATATAGCTGTAATTTTATAATATCGCATAGTCACACACATGCGGTCATACACTAACGAGCGCCATCTTCCATAGGAGTTACGAGGGTGAAACACACTCTAGATCCTAGTACTTACATATTTAATCTTAATCACGGATCCCACAGTCAAACGGGGCAAGTTTTGAGGGACGTTGTACCTAATTTTAAGTTTTGTTAATGTATAAAAAATAAATAATAAAATATATACATATCTATATAATTGACCCGGTAGCTCAGTGGTAAGAGCACTAGCACGGAACGCAGAGGTCATGGGTTCGATTCCCACTCGGGTGAAGAATTTTTTCCATTTCTTTATTAATAATTTTATAATATATAATATATTGACTAAGATATTATAATACCTGTATATGGCTCTTACCCTATTTTGGATAGCCAAAACTGGATTATGATATAAATCAATCAGAGCGGGGCCAGATGTAGGTTAAAGATCAATTATAAGTAGCTAGATCATCACCTGAAGGAACACACATAAGTTCCTTAGTCGACTCTTACCACATGCACGGAAGCAGCTGCAGTTGTGTGTATTCTAGTGAAGCCCCACTTCAGCAGACGACATAATAAAAATACCCTAATTGTAGTAAAAAACCCAAGCTTTTTAACCATCGTTGTCATATTTGTGTCATACTTGTCTCCTGTATGAGCAGACAACGTTCCAACAATTTTTACAAACACTCTTAGCGACAGACTCTATTTAATCCCGTTTCCATCATGATTAATCGATCGTCGGGGAGAGGAATGAATAATGCAGTCCCAAGCCCAGGTGTTCAGAGATATTAAGCCAGCGCTAGACTGCAGTTAATGAAAATGTTACCTAAATAGAAGCTAGATATTGGAGTGATTTGTATTCAAGCTTATTTGCAAGTGTTAATCATTCCTTTCTAAAAGATATAAATATTTAGTATAAGACATACGAATACACACGTAAAGGCGTTTGCGGTTTGATAGAAATTATCACAGTCACTGTAAACACCAATTTATCAATTTCAAAGTTTATCATTGTAACAAAAAATATCTAAGAGATTTAGGTCCATTTGTATTTTGGCTGAAGAAGATTCTTATGTTAATTAATCGAATATACATTCATATTGAATAAAAGAAATAAAATTAATTAACAAGTACAAATAATATTTGAAACATCCAATTACAATAAGCCATTAGTTCAAAAAGCTATTAGTTCGCAATCCCACGATGCATGTAATTAGAAACACAGTCTATAAAAGCTACATTTGAAAAGCTTCAACCATGAACGAGTTACAATACAAGCAAAAACTATTTAATAAACAGCAAAAATATAGAATTAAACAAATATTTACCCGGCTAATCCCTGCACACACTCCAACTCGTAGCTTTGCATTCAAAGTGCTCAGCTCATAGAAAGAGGCTAGATATAACGGAGCTGTCTTAAATATATATATATATATATATATATATATATATGTGACAATATTTTACGTACGTATATATATATATATATATATATATATATATACGTACGTAAAATATTGTCACCTAATTACAGGATATCCCACGTGGATTCAACTCAAATGACAGTGTGCCGTGAAAGAGATATGTAACGAAGTAGAGAAAAAGCCGACAAGTGCGAGTTGAACTCGCGTGAAGAGGGTTCCGTACGATGTTACCTATCATGTTTTCCACCTGCAAATGTAAGTTGGTACGCACAATATTGAGTGATTTACCATGTTATTTTAATATCATGGACTTCTTATAGGTTTTCCTATAATCTATAAGGAGAAAACTAATTTCTGTATTTTTTTCAAAATTTTAGGTTCAGTAGTTTCGGAGATAAGGGGGGGGGGGAATGGTCAATTTTCGTCTATTTTCTTGAATAACTTGGAAACTATTTATTTTAAAATTACAAAAAAATACATTTAAGATCTTCTCAACAAGACCTTTCATTTGATATGCCACACGATGCAGTTTTCAGAATTTTCTTTTTTAATTTTCCCCTTCCCCCCAAAAATGACCCCCCATATACAGATTTCATCTGCTCACGTCACACCTCTGTGTTTGGGTCACAGGAATTGATATGTGTACCAAATTTCAACTTAATCGGTCTAATAGATTCGGAGATAATTGACTGTAAGCGACGGACGGACAGACACACGAGTGATCCTATAAGGGTTCCGTTTTTGTATTCAGACGTACGGAACCCTAAAAACGATGAAACAATGCCATTATTCGAGTGTGTCCTAAAATCGAAAAGTCAGAACTGCAGGACCATGAAAAGATCTTACGGCCATGTTTAGTAGGTATAGTGGGGCCAGGGATATTAGATAAAGTCACATTATTTCTCGATGAAATCGATAGACTTTCGTTACCCATTTTTTTCGATTTTCATTCGTTCGTTAAGTCACATGATATGATCTAAGTTATTGGGAGTGTTGCTACAATGAACGATGTTACATTGGTTCACATAGAGTTCCTCAATCGACTATTACAACATGAGAATGCGATTATATAGGTACAATCTAAAAATGTCACTATCCAAAAATGCATAAAAAGCTTACGAGTATTATCCCATGTGACTCAGCTATTGTTTTTCACAATGCCTGGAGCGCTATTTATTGTACCATAGCATACTCCACCATACTTTATGCCTCTGTGGCATAACCCGACCAATGTCAGTAATTAAACAACTACCTATGCGCCAGTGCACTCAGCGAGTTTGCATTTTAGATGCCTTTCAAAGTTCACTTTGTGGATAGGTTGCTTCTGAGGAGATTATTGTTGAATCTATATGTTTTAGTTAACCTTTGTCTACTGTGGAATTTGTATTTCATAGAAAGAATACACTGACAAGGTTTTGAATCCATATAATTAATGGTTGACTCAACTTTAATCACACACATACACACACACACACACACACACACAATTATTGAAAAATAGCACTATGTCAAAGAAAACAAAGTACTTAGATTAAATTACTAACTTCACCAACACAAATTACCACCTCTCACCCTCAAGAGTTTCTTCTAAGAATACGAGCATGCTGTACATGATATAAGTTTATTTCTCTTGAAGAGACAACTATGTAAAATTTAAATACACGTAATAATATAATTTTAGGGACTGTGTAGTCTGAATATGTCGAAAAGACTATTCGCAAATCCTGTGTAAAAAAAATCTAAGTAATATCTAATGATATAAATTGCCATTGAACTAAGATCCAATTAATATAATTTTGTAAAGACAATCTACCCCTACTTTAAACAATAATCATACACCGATTCCGTTCTTATAACTTCTAAAATAGCATATAATACAGTTGGAAGTTCCCGAATAGGTAATGCTATTAAAATATCAAAACTGCTATATTAATCCAGGCATACCTACTTGTACTGCTCGTCCCTATGCTTAGATCTTTCAAACTAGAGAACGGATTTTAGATGCGGTTTTTTTAATAGATAGAGTGATTCACAAGGAAGATTTATAATATATAACTAGGGACCCGCCCTGGCTTCACACGAGAGCAATGCCGAAGCCGTGGGCGGCCGCTAGTATGTAATAAATGAAACGTCTTCGCTTTGAGTTCACGACCCCAGGTGATTGACCTCCTAAGAAAGTGCATGTTATAGTTTTTGATATACCACAAAAAATTTGGTGTTAATAGGTACGTGGTAGTAAAAATAATCGGTAATCTTTTTTTTTTTTTACTTTTTAACTTAAAATTCAAAGTCAAAATGTCACTTTTCCTTGTTACCCCTTCAGAGTAAAGTTATTTCGTAATTTGTAAGTAATGAGCGATCGTGAATTACTACTTATAGACAAAGTATTTTTTCCAAATAATTTCGATATTTTGGCTGAACCACCTTGTGTTACATACGAACAACATTGAAACTACGCACAACCATGTAGTAACCAGGATATATTATAATCTGTGCAACCGCGTCAGTAAAGAACACACATCATCACATGAAGGCATCATAAATATTTACACGCAACTAAAATCACCAATGTCGGACCTTGCTCATAGAAAAACCCTTCAAATCGTTTGGCCAAACAGATAAAGTACAAAGTCTTAACCCGTAGTTCTTGGTTAATCCCACAACGGGTGGTTTTCGCGCAAATGATTGCCATAAACCGCCATTGTCAAGGGTTTATGTCTGTCCAGAGACGAGATCCGTTTTTATCCTTCATAACCCCGATATGGGTCATGGCCGTGAAGTAAAGGCGTAGTGGAGGTGGCCTAAGAACGTAAGCACCTATTCTCAACTAGACTTTATCCACCACTGGGCTCTATGTTCTGCAATATGTGTCATGATTATAGGCAACTACGGTCAGTGGATGTGGCCTAACAATGTAGAATCTTTCTCAACAGAGTGTGCAAAACGACTAATATTCCTGTTTACCCACCACCGGGCTCTACGCCCTCATTATGTATGTTTATATACAAAATTAGCTGTTGCCCGCGGCTTCGCTCACGTGGAAGTGGTATAAAAAATACTTTACAAAAATCAGACAAGCCTTTTCGGAGGAGTTTGGTAACAAATACCACGTAACACGAGCTTTTTATGTATTAGATAGTGTTACCATCACGGCTGATGGTCAGATGATGCTGCAAGAGAAATTTTACAAAGTAGGTTAAGATCGAACCATAACACTCCCATGTACAGGCATACTGTCATGGCCACCCCTCTTCGTACTCCCTCCATGGTAAGGCTGTAAAAAGTATATCAGCGCATATTCTGCACATTTTTACGCTATCCCAACAAAATTGAGCAACGTTCGACCAAAAATAGAGGTATCCTAAATCATTTTTAGTCGACCGATTTGAAGTTAAATAGAATGCGTAGATAATGTAATTAAATATAATATGGACTGATCAATATCACATTACTAGAGATGACTATCATAGAATGAAATAAAAAATATTATATAAGTAATAAGACCCTTGTGCGGTCGACGTCGGTTTAGATATTTCAAATATTATAAAAATTATTAATAAAGAAATGAAAAAAACAAAAAAAAATTCACCCGAGTGAGATTTCAACTCACAACCTCTCGCAAACCGTGCTTTCGCTTTAACCAACTGAGCTATCGGGTCAATTAACTCGGATGACGAATTTTACCATCTCTTTTACATTCAAGTTTTTGGCAACGTTAATTTTTCATCCCGATAGCTATACACTAGACAAATCTCGGTAAACAAAGCTGAATCCCTCAGCACAATGTTTTAATGATGAAACGATCAACCATATCCTAACGGATATTACATACACTATGCTTATTACTCGTAAGAATTTATCAAATAGTCTCTTGTAATCTTCTATTTCTTCATACATATACACACACAGCTGTGTTCCCGAAATGGAGTAAACAGAACTGCTGGATCATTACGATGATCCCACAGCTACGTTTAGCATAGCGGGGACAGGTGTTAATGATAAGTGACAAATTAATTTTGATGTTTTGCATTCCAACTGAAAATGCCCAGTTCTTGTATTATGTACTCAAACACATAACGTCTCCATTGAGATGCAATGCATATCAGCACAGGATTCTATTTCCTATATTAAGGGTACAATAAACAAACTGTCGATAAAACTAGCTAAATAATCGATACGAAGCCGAGGACGAAATAAATACAATAGACCACAAAACAATAGTCCACTAATGGCTAAACAACGAAGCTTTTACATTATATATACAGTAAACGGGAAACGTACAAAAAAATCACTACTTGGAATTCGTTCATGGAATTTGATGAAACTTATTTTGATTTTCATCTCTATAAAGTAAAAAGTTTCATGTGAAAATGCAGTCTCCGAAAAGCTATAGGACAGCGGCTTCTATATTTCTTTCCCATTCGTATATCATATTGGAACAAGTTGATGCTGTCTCTACATTGATCAAGTTTTTAGAGAAGATTTCATCTAATTTAACCTTCAGATAAGTTTTTTGGCCGATGGAAAAATCGGCTCTTATTAGAATTCCGATGTGTTCAGTCCACTAAATATTATAACATGTCCTTGGAAACCACACGAGTAGATTAATTAGAACGGCAACATAAACAAGCGGCAACATAGCATCACTGCACTTGTCCGCCCTCGGCTTAAGGGCTAACACACAAGTGTATGTATGTGCTAATAGGAAAACATTCTAATGGATAGTTAAGGCTTTTAAGGAAAGAAAGTGAGGCTTAGGTTTTAATACAGATTTAAGGTTTTACATGGTACGAATTAAATATTGGGATGACAAAGATACCCACAATATAATATTAATGAGGTATGCTGTTCTAAATACCCCCATGGCAGTCTTGTGGGGTGGCCTGAGGCCTAAGTTCAGCAGTTAACTGCAATAGGCAGATGATGATGATGATGATGATGCTGTTCTAAGCTCAAAAGAAATTGATGTTAATAAATAATAGAAAAAAAAATTGATCAAATTAATCAAGTAATTTAAACAAGTACTTGTTTATATACATTTCGCATAAAGTAAGTGATTTGAAATTTCATTAAATTTCCCCAAGAAATAAAACAATTCAACAAAACTGCCCTGAAATGGCTAGTATATAATTTTCCATTACTTGTTAGTGTATACAAACATGTTACATGATTGTCTCTACAAAAGACTTAGTTCCATTTGTACTTATAACAAAATATTGTACCTAAATTGTACTTCATATTTCTGTTTTGAAATTTTCTTTTTCTCTCGGTCACAGAAAAGGAACTATTTCCAGTCCTTTGTAAGTATTGTTGTTACTTTGTATCCAACTTGTTTGGTTTGAAGATATACTCGGATAAAACACTTATCAAGTCCCGTATAGATTCACTAGGTGGCATGTTAAGTTAAGTAACTTGTTTAGAAATCTAACCTATACAGGATGTACAAGAAGGGTATGTTAAAGCGAAAAGCTTTACGTAAATAGCCCACTATGGAGAGGACCTATCCACAAATTTGAGACTCGAAATCGCATGTTTATTTTTCAGATAGTATGGTGAATTCCTAAACAATCAGGAATTTCATACAATCTTGAAAAATAAACATGTGATTTCGATCTCAAATTATGGAGATAGGTTCTCTACAGTGGGCTGTTTACGTAAAGATTTTCGCTTAACATCCCCTTTTTGTTACATCCTGTATATGTTTTTAACGTACTAGTGTACATAAAGTATTTTGTCCGCATGAATTTTACAGACCTTGGTACTTTTTATTTAGACAAAACGACATTGGGTAATAAGCTATGTATGGAACTGTACCTGGTTGTAACAAAATCCCTTCAGGTACAGTCATTATACAAGTTATATTGGTGGGGAACCTACCCGTGAATAAAATGAAAAGCTTTTTATACATCCTGCTCGTGAAATCTCTATGGAACAGCTGATTTTTGTCGCTGTTATTCATATTCAGTAGGTTCACCTAAATTATGACTGGACCTTTAAAATCGTTACGTCCTGTAAACAGGTGCCGCAGTGCGATGACAAGCATTCTGTGACATCTCTTTCCAACCTCTGCCGTTCTGCAGCCAGTATTATTTATTAATCTGGAGAGCATAAGTGACACTGAAAATAATAAGAGAAAATTAAATTTTTAAGTGTCTGGACTAAACATTACAATTATAAATTAGGAATGATCCTTTTATTTCAAGAAAATAATATTTATTTCATAATCAGCATAATAATTTTTATATTAATCATTGACATCACTTATACATAGCTTACATTATATAAATAAAAGCGTTTTGGCAAATTTTAGTCAGAACTTAAAAAATAACAAATCTAAACGTTACGTGGGCCTGCTTCATCTCTGTCTGATAAGTTCCTGATATCTTATCTGACAGAGATGCCGATATGGTATGTGATGCAGTCTCATTGTTTTTGTTTGAACTAAAAGACAGCATCACAGATATCTGCCAAATAACATATCAGGAACTTAGCAGACAGTGGTGATACAGGCTAATATATAGCTCAAACTAGACTGCGCAGCGTTATAAATATTTTAGAAATAACATAATTGATATTACAGGGAATTGGTGAATCTAAGTCACTTTGTAATTTTACAGCTATTTGTTCATTAAGAGGCTCTTCAACTTCGTAAGCCTGGAAATGTTCATTAAAAACTAAAGTATTAAACAAAAGCCCTTTAAAAATTAACAAATATAAATTAAATAAACATCGGTTAATTTAAAAAACTTTAACAAGTCATCGGCACTTTAAGAATAAATAAATATAGTGCCAGCTCTATAGCGCGTCGATGATACAGTTGCCCAAGATGTTTTTGTTAATGTATCCAATCTTGTGATATACATATAAAAATCTTCTGTTCGTGTGTTTGTAATGGATTTCCCTCTAAACGGCTCAACTTATTTTGATGAGACTTTGTGTGTGTGTTCGAGTGGGTTCGAGAATAGTTTAGACTTACTTCTTATACTATCATATAAAAGAGATTCTTAAAACAAGAGTGATGATGATAATAGTATCACACGAAGAATAATATAATAATAGTATCAGAAGAACTAGGACTTTGACACTTTTTATCAAGTACTCCAAGTTTCCGATATTTTCGCCTAGTATTCAGAACTTGGCTCACTAATTTTCCTCGTGCCTGAAGAGTGTTTCCTTGAGCTGTTACACAAGAAGGTATATAATATGTCGTAGTCCTTTCACTTGGAAACAGCGCTTTAATATCTTTGCACCATTTATTATATGCAACTCCTGTGACGGAAGTATTTTTATTCGCTTTCAGTATATTTCTGGCTATGACCAGAGCCAAGAGGTTTTTTGCATTTTCGTTAGGTAAAGATTGTCCTATACGGGTGATTCTACGATAAGAGGTGACTATTGCGGCAATCTATTTAAAAGTGTTTTTTTGATCTATGTATTTATATTTTTTGCAATCAATCACATTACTTCAATGTCCTTTATACAGGGTGTAACAAAAAGGGTATGTTAAGCGAAAAGCTATGTAAATAGCCCACTATAGAGAACATATCCACAAAATTTGAGACCCGAAATCACATGTTTATTTTTCCCAATAGTATGGAGAATTTTAAAATATCTGAAATTTTAAAATCTCTAAATTTTCACATAATCTTGAAAAATAAAAATGTGATTTCGAGTCTCAAATTTTGTAGATAGGTTCTCTATAGTGGGCATTTACATAGCTTTTCGCTTAACATACCCTTTTTGTTACACCCTGTATAAATAACATTACAATTAAATATAAAATAAACCATATTATCGTAAAATTCGTAATAAAGTGTAAAAAGGTCTCTACCCTGGCCTGTCCCCTTACCGGTTTTAGTTTTAACTTGCATACAAAACATACATTCTTTTTATTATTTGATAAAGCAAACTATTTGTTATATTTTTATTTTATAACTAGCAGAACCGACAGACGTTGTCTTGTCCCACGTCTTAAATACAAACTTTTAGAAATAAGATGTAACAATCTGAACCGTTATTTATAAAACATCATCCAGTTGACCGATTATGAATCTAAAACCATTCTCAAACCTGCTTGAACACACACAAAAAATTTCATCAAAATCGGTCCAGCAATTTAGTTCAATTACAAACACATGAACAGAAGATTTACGTGTATAAAGATAATAATGGTAGAAGATGATTTCAATTACAATATTTAATAAAAGATGATTATTATTTTTTTTTCTTTGTTTTCTATACTGGGTGTAAAAGACAACTTTGTTCTTTTAATAACTCGTATTCTTTGTAAAATCACGATCATTTTTTTCTATGGAAGCACCCCTGGGAAACCACGGATTTCCAAGATATTGAGGTCCAGTGAGTTACATTAATATTATCGTTTTTTTTACATAAATCCATCTGAAATCGGTTACCAAACATTTTTTTTGAGGATACCATGTCAAAATATTATGTTTGTTTTGTAGGTACATTTGTACTTAGAGCATCAAATGAAACATTGCTTGCAATAAAATGACAGAATTTTTTCATAATTTTTTGTCATTTTTCCAGGGTTGGTTCCATAGAAGAAAATGATCGTAACCTTACAAAGAATACCAGGTATTAAAAAACATTCTTGTCTTTTTACACCCTGTATGTATATCTACTTTGAACTTCATGTCTCTACCCTGCCTGATGTATTTACCCTGGCCCTCTAAAAAGTGACAAAATATGTATAAATTGACTCGCACTTACGTGAAAAGATACATAAAAGGGCTTAAAGTCATAATATTTAAATTAAATGGAAAAACTAAAACTTTTCTCCTCGGCCGTCTCCTCCATAGATTGAAAACCTTAATAATTGCATTAATTCAACCTGAAATAAAAATAGATTGGTATTGCATTCAACATTATTAAACACAAATACTAAACAGCTGACACGATTTAAAAATTGGTCTCATAGTGAAAGTTGTTCATAACTATGAGTAGGTTCACCTCCTAAAGTATGACTACACCTTTTTGTTACACCCTGTATAATACTCTTCAGATTCAGATAATTTATTTGCATAAATATGGGTACATATAGGTGATAATGTAATTGAAATTTGCTCCTGCATATTTGCCAGTCATTGGCATGCAAATGTTAGTTATGTTATATTCTTAAATAAGTAAGTACTGACTTACCTTGTCATTTCTTGTTCTTGTAAAACATTTAAATCCTGAAGAGGCTGAAATAAAATTATCCACTTATTAATCTTGCTAACAGACAGACAGACAGTCAAGAAAGAAATTTACCAGGAAGACCAACAGACATACATAGTGTAAGAACCCTCTTAAACTGCCCCTTTAAGGGCATTCTACTACATAAATGCATTGAAATGTTGTATTAAAGAATAGATACCTCCCTACCAACCTAATACTTAACCTAAGCTTTAATACTTACACTCACAAGAAATATTGTAACTAGAAATGTCCACTTCTTCTATGTTTTTAAAGATGATAGCATTCTCTTCGTTGAATGTTTTCATCCATGCCTTCCAACTTCGTATAAAAAGGGCATGTGGCCCAACAAGTGGAACCAATTCTTTCATTTCATCGGAATTTAAAGCTGACAATGATTGTATCGTTTCTCCGTTCCCTGAATGAAACAATATTTTAATTATTAACTCATAGTTATGAACTGTAGATCCTACTAGTACTACCTACCTATGTAGGTAGGTGTATTATGCTAAAAGATAAACAAGGCACACAAAATAATATACAAGCGGGTTATTAGCAAGATTCAGCTCTGACATACTTACCTACCCACCTACTTAGTTATAAGTATAAATGCTTAAAGTAAAAATATTAGTAGGCTACTCTGAAGGAAAGAGTAGGTAGGTACCTACTACCTACTTATATTGTTTTTACCTACTTAATAGCCTAGCTTAGAAAACTAGTTATGAGGGAGTTTAGCTAGGTAAGAAATAGGCATGTTCACAAAATTTTCAGGCTAGTCAAATTGTACATATCTAATGAGGTGGCCTATTTACTTGAACTGTAAACTTTCCATGGCTAAGTTTAATTAAGCTGCCATTCATTCATCTAAGTAAGTATAGGAATCATTTGCTTTACTCAGCTCAGCTCCCGCACCTAAGTATCTATCTACCTAAGAACTAATGTTGAGGGCTCCGGCAAACCACAGTTGTGTGTGGCTTGCTCAGCAAAGCACTATACTGTGCAGTAGGTACTCTCTCACACACACGTGCTCGCACATTTATCATAGGTTTTTCACCGGCATCGGCATCAAAAATAGGCAAACTGGATATCCTGCGGCATCAAAGGCACAAAGAACAAAGATACTTGCCATATCTGGAGAAGACAGAGCGGCAAGGATGGTGGCGGTATAGATAAGTACCTACAGCTAATCCTCGATACAAACGCGCCGCCGCTGGCCTGCCTCTATCAGCTACCTACCTACTCAAGAACTTTGTTGCTACGAAGATATGCGTATTCCTACCTAATCACTTTCAGTCAAAGAGATAAACAAGAGAATCTTATAGGTAGGTACTTACTTGCGAAATTTGGAATGAGCTCCGGTATTCCCCACGCCGATAGTAGATCTGACACCTCATCCATGTCTTTTTACACAATTTGCCATCCACAATACACTAAAGTTTACACAGAACGCAATTATTTTATGAAGAAACGACATGCGGCAGGCGGAGCAGCGCGGACGAAATGGTTTGGTCGGCCGTCGTTCGTCGTGTCTTGTTGAGACATGAATCAACCGGAAGGAAATCGAAATGAACAACGCACGCACGCCGCGATCGCCGACCGAGTGTTGCCATAATAATGTTTATAATTTGGTCAAATTTTTGTTTTAGTCTAGCTATCCTATACGTAATTTAAAAGTTTAAAACGATCTGTGTAGTAGTTTTTTTTTACTTGTCTATCCCATGGTGTGGGGGTATCGACAAATAGGTCTTTCAAAAATTGTGGGTGTTCTAATAATAATAATTTATTTTCAATGTACACACATTACTTAGTTAGGTACATTATTACACATTAATTATAGAATATTAGTGTACGTGTGTACACTGTAGAAGAATCTATTTTGCATACGTTAACTATGATACCCACACCAGGCTTAATGCCTGTCTCGTGGATATAGAAGATACATTTAGCTCGAGAAAAGTTTCCTGAAACCAATTTACAATTTAGGGATCCGTTTTGCGAAATATTAGCTTTAGAGTGTAAATTTTCGTTACAAGTCAAGTTTAAGTTTAACCATAAATTGGTTACGTTTTTTAAAAACGGGGTTTGTATAGTTTCTAAAAGTAAAAATAAAATGAAAACAGGAGTTGAATTCGGGAGTGGGGACCGCCCGCGACTAAGGGCCAATTTTTTCCAAACTTAAATTCTAACGGACCGATCGATAACTAGTGTGTTCTCATTTCTTCTCGATGGTAAACTTTTTTAAATTCTATGTAAGCGAGCAAGAAAACATACTATTTAGATAGAAATAGATAAACACTATTGCTCACATTACACACAAAAACTTAAACCAAAGATGGCCTTATCGCTTTTAGCGATCTCTTACAGACTGATTCTGCTTATTGGCCATTCAAGTAACATTGGAAAAATTGGGACTAAAACTAGGTCTAGTTGAGCCTAGGTCTAACCGTACAGCTACTGGGTCATCTTCTACATGTGTGAAATTTTAACTCTAACAGTTTTGTCGCTATAAAATCTAGAAAAAAGTTTTTTAGGGTACCTCCTCTACACGAAGTGAAAATATTATTTTCTCGCCTACCTCTTGGTGTGGTGTCGTTGGATGGGTAATTTAAAAATATTGCGGGTTTGTGAAGACAGATTTTTCGGTTTATGGATTCGTTTGTAAAATATTAGGCTTTAAAGTGCTATTTTTTGTTTGAGTCAAGTGTCTCTCCCACCTCCTGCCAGCTGTACGGTTGTTTGTAGGTATATGAAAAAAATTCTAGTAGTCTATACTAATAATAATAAGCCCGCAGGGCAGCTTGTGGCGAACTTGGGAGATAGCGTCCCCACGGACCTGAAGTCCAGGGGCATCCCTCCACCCTAGCCGCTCACCAAATGTCACCCCCTTTGTCGCTCCGTGCAGGTGGCAGGTGTCCGTTAGTCTCCTTCAATAGCCCGATTTTCCAACCCCACCCAAAATTCAGCCCCATGCTGAGGCACGAAAAGAGTCCGCATACCAGGCCTGGGTTCAGGCTCTTGATCGCTTGTTAAAGCTTGGAGGATTCGTGCGAAGAAGAGAGCCGAATTGCTGCTGCCAAGTTCTGCAAGCGGGTTCTTCGTAGGGCACGGTTCGAACATATCAGTCGCATAGGGGACGGACTTGCAGCCTACCCCCCTGGTAGTAAGTAATTTCTGGTCCCTTACCAGGCTGTCGAATCAAATTCTGCTATCCCTCTTCGCCTCCCTTGCAGAAACCTGATGGAACTCTGGCTCTTTACGCAGCAGAGAAAGCAAATTATTGGCAACTCTGTTTGCGAGTAATTCGCGTCTAGACGCTGGCTTTAAACAACCACCAACTTTACCTCTATCTGATTCTTCAATACGGCAGATCACTATTCATACGAAAGAGGTCTGTAGAGCACTGCAAAACCTAGACGTGAACAAGACCAGTGGACCTGATGGTATACCTGCAAGGGTATTAAGGCATTGTGCACCTGAGTTGTCTCGTGTACTGACTCGCGACTCTATAAGCGAGTAATGAGAACATAATAATATCCGACCGTTATTTAACCTAGGTTGGCCCTAACGGCCAATTTCTATACGAGAGATCAAAAGAATCTCGGATTCTTTTATTCCTAATTTGAAATTCTGTATGAAAACAATTGAATATTAAATCTGAGATATGCAAAAAATCTCTCAAGATCAGTTATAGAAATTGGCGGTAAGTGATGTAAAATGTTATATAAAAAGAAACATGTGTATATTCTATATAAGCAGACGTTTTTTAATAACCTTATATTAACTGTACTCATTATATCCATGTTACTTTTAATTCAAAAATAAAGCATAATTTCTAGTCCAAATTAGTTCTTTTTACTCACAAATGGCAACACTACGCAAAAGAAAAACAGTAATCAAATAGTTGATTAATGCTATATCATAGTTTATTCATAGCGATCAAGATTTTATGTTTGTTTGTATCAACTTACGTGATAGTATTTAACAAGTAACTTGATAAAAGATACTATGTTTCATAGCCTTATCATGTAACTTGATCATTTTAACACATTACTTGTTAGCTCTTAACAACATCTTGTTTGCGGAATTTTCAATCAAAATATTTGTTAATTGAATCACATCTCTTGATGATTTGAGCCAAGTTACTTTTACTGATCAATATCTTGTTATATGAAATCATTTGTACTGTGTTGTTTCGAACGTTTATTTAATTGAATACATCACATTTTTTTAAACAAGTTAAAACTGCCCTTGATTAGATTCCATTTTTTTCAGTGTAATAGAATCTTTTTATTTCAAAGGGTTAAGGGACTTCAAGTAACTTTACTAACACCAGGTATGGAATACATTTCGAGTAAGTTTTGAAATCATATAAATTTCCCCAAAGGAACGACTAAAACAACTCAAAACTGCCCTTGCTATGTACATAATTTCTCCATTAGTAAGTGTATACAAACATTGTTTCGATATTGAGTCTCTAAAGATATTCCATTTGTACTTCATAACAATAGCTAGGCGACCAATTGTACTTCATATTTTCTGCTCTTTTGAATATTTTCCTTTTTCTCTTGGTGCTACAGAAAAGGAACTGATTTCCAGTCGCTTTGTAAGTATTGTTGTTACTTTGTAAAGTTTGTTTGAAGATATCTACGGATGAAACAAACAATCCCGTAGCAAGGTATAAGCTTAATATGTATAGATATACCTATACAGGGGTATGTTAAGCGAAAAGCTTTATAAGCAGCCCACTATGGAGAACCTATCTTCAAAATTTGAGATTCGAAATCGCATGTTTATTTTTTCAGATAGTATGGTGAATTCCTAAACAATTCAGGAATGTTCATACAATCTTGAAAAATAAACATGCGATTTCGAATCTCAAATTATGGAGATAGGTTCTCCATAGTGGGCTGTTTATAACCTAACCTAAGTGTGGGCTTTCTGTTACACCATATATTATGTTTTTAACGTACTAGTGTAAAGTATTTTATCCGCATGAATTTTACAGCCTTGGTACGTTTTATTTAGACAAAATATAAGCTATGTATAACTTCTTGGTTCGTCAAAATCCCTTCAGTATAGTGAGTATTCTATAATTATTTTACAAGTAATATATTGGTTACGTTAATTAAAATAAAAAGATAGTAAATGGTTCGGTAGGTTTTACAATTTTTGTACTACCTTTTTCCAAGGCTAAAATTTTCACATCATAAATTTTACTTTAAAATGGTTATTGAAAACAGCCACAATGTGTCCCCTTTTACCGCGTACCCCGTGCCGAAAACTTTGTGGTTCAGTATTATTTATTAATCGTAAAAAAGGAGAACCTTGCGCCATTTATAACTTTGCCACAAGGAAATAATGGTGTTTATAATTAAAATTTATTAGCAGTAGATTTCGATACATTCACAACATACTGTTCCTTATTTTATATATTTCAAAAGAATAATTTATTTTCGAAATCACAGTAACTTTTACCATAGGATTTTGTAGAATAAACTAATAGAGAAAAAGAAAATACCGAATATTCCTCTCGAAACCACCTGGCTTCTGGGTGGGAAATTTGGATTTTTTCCACTTGTTACAATTACAGCTGTTCCATCTACCGCTACTAAACTAATAAAAGTTATTTAAAAAATACCAAACAGAACAGTTGCGTTTGCATAAACGTAAACTAATTTTGCAAAATATGATCTTTGAAAAATCAAACCTAGCTACACGAGTAGCAAGACAGCCATAACGTAATTCTTTTAATTCCACAAGCCCTACGGCCAAAATTCCCTTTAATCTGGCACCCCTTCACTCCAGTAGGTATTTAATTAAAACTCCTAAACACTTTACATTGGTAATAATTGCGCCGAGTGAAAATTGCGAATTTACTTGTGTCAATTAATCGAGAATATTCTTGGGTTGGTACATAATTAAATTGTGTTTGCTGAATCCACTTCAGTTAAGGCATAATTCGCGAACTCGAACAAATATTTGGTCTTAGTCTCAGGATTTATTACATTTCAGATGACATCATAGCATAAAATATAACAAAACTTATAAGAAAAGTATGTAGAAAATATAAGAAGACTTTGAATTAAGAAAAGTGGAACTGTTGATATGGAATAATTTAAATTAGACGATTTAGCTAACAATGCTAAATATGTAAAAATGTATAATGCTTTGTGGTTATTGATGTAAGACTCATATTATGTTATTACATCTCTCACGGTAAGTTTCCTTAGTTTACAAGTGAATCATAAATTAAGTGCCGACTTTAGCTCTATCGTCGCCCTGGGCGTGATCTACGTATCGCCTCCTTACTGCAAGTCAAATCCTTATGAAAAATACCGGTCGCAGGTGTAAATGAGAAGTTGATTCGATTTCTTCCCTTTGACAAGCCTTATATCGTATCATATTTTTCCTTATCTCGTATAAATAAAATTATACCTACCCAAATACAGAGTGTTTTTTTGTGGCCACCATTAACGAAGGGTACGTTCTCTATACATCAAATAAAGTAAGTTTATGCCAAAAAAAATGCTGGGAATTTTTTTTTTTATTACTTGATCGGGCGAAATTTATGGTGTCTAGTGTTTGTTAGTTTTTTTATAGACAGATATGAATTATTTCTCGTGAAAAAATCTTGCTACGCGCGTCTATGTGCATTTATGCAGAAAAACGCAGTCTATTTACTCAACTTCGGACCCTAATATTTTGGAAACCAGACACTTCCCAGGTATGCTTCCATTGAGAAAATGATCGTGATTATGAGGAGATTCCGTAGTTTTCGGGAACGTTGACGACCAAAAATCACCCTATATAGTTACCAAGGCAGAAAAAGCACGAAGCAAAAGTGGAAACGAATGACTTGCGTTTCGTTAGAGTAAGTAACATCCATCACATTAGGTACATGGTATAAGTACCAACTTTTTCAGAAAGTATATAAATTGTATCTATTTAGTTATGAGCACTACGTATAGTTATATTATATATATTATATATAACTATACATTTATTGGTGAAGAACAATGCGTTCTTGATTGACCTAATAGTGGTACAAGATTTACTGATTCCGATTGTTAGTCGTCTTAGTTTATTAAGGTAAGGTATACTGGGTGTAAAAATACAACTTTGTTCTTTTAATACCTCATATTCTTTGTAACATCACGATATTTTTTTTCTATGGAAGCGCCCTTGGAAAACCACGGGTTTCCAAGATATTGATGTCAAAGTTACGTTGATATTATCTTTTTTTTACGTAAATCCATGTGAAATCGGTTAACAAACATTTTTTTCAAAGATACCATTTCAAAATGTTAGTTTTGTAGGTACATTTGTAATTTACGCATCAAACGAATACATTGCTTGCAACAAAATGACAGTATTTTTTCATAATTTTTTTTTTCGTTTTCCACGGTTGGTTCCATAGAAGAAAATGATCGTAACCTTACAAAGAATACGAATTATTAAAAAAATATTGTTGTCTTTTTACATCCTGTATGTAACTTTGTAGCCAGAACTAAAGGATGATAAACCTACAGCTTCATTTAGAATAGCGGAGACAGATGTAAATGATCAGTGACAAGTTGCTAGCTTATCGCCTGAGAGAATGCCTGAGTTCCTTAGTTGACTCTAACAATATGCATGGAAGGATATTCTATTGAAACCCCGCATATGCACAGAACAAATGTATATAACAAAGTTATTGATATTATTAAATATTTACAAGTGTCGGTATCTGCAATACTTTCTTGTATACCTATTTTGCTGAAGATTATACCATCCTACGCAAAAACAACAGACTAAAGTAAAATATCTCAAATTACCACATTTCACCTGCATTAACCTTACTTCAATTTGGTGCAGTTTGACGAGTTCTCCCCCCAGCTTTAATTACACTCCACTAATAAATCTAAGCCCCAGAGAGCCCTAGGGATCAGGGTTAACTCACGAAAACTGTTGCTAACAAAATGTAAGCATTGTGAAAGTTGAGGAACTTTAGTCACTAAACTTTATATTTTGAACTCTAGTTTATGTTAGACTAGCTTATGTTTAACATTGTGGTAATAACAGAAACCACACTCTGAACTATAGTAAAATAATACCTTTTCCTGACCACTTTTTTACTAAAAACTTTTAAATACCCGATCTTAACTTAAAACTAAACCGAGTAATTGACCCGGTAGCTCAGTGGTAAGAGTACTAGCACGGAATGCAGAGGTCGTGGCTTCGATTCCCACTCGGGCGAAGAATTTTTTCCATTTCTTTATTAATAATTTAAAACGAATTTTAAAACTTAATACAATTTTTAGTTAAATACTTGTAACATTCATACTTATATTCATACTTACATTCAACATATTTTTTAAAGATATTTGTGCTTGTGACAATAAGTTTTGAAATTAGATAGCAATAATAATTGCCATCTAAACTTATTGAAGTTCACTAATAGTTATTGAAAACTGAATAAGTTTTGTTATTAACGTGGGAAGTTTTCCATCTAAGAAAGTTCTGACAAAATGAAAATTGAGGCTAGCTATGACAAGAACTACGAGTAACAGCATAATATAATAATAAACTTGTATAGCGGGAATATTCTTGAAGTACCTACCTACCAGTCTGAGGATAGGAAAATAAAAACTGGATCCAGTTTAGTTTTTCTTTTTTGGTTCATCTTGCTAGTTCCACAATACATATATTATTATTATGATCACTTCAAGGAGGCCCCAGGCCTTACCTCAACCTCTTACGGCAGTATTATTTTAGTAATACGTTGCCATTTCGTATAAGTACCATATTGAAAAAACTGTTATTTGCTATAATCGTAACCATCCATACCTATTCCAGACGCATTAGAAATCTAATAAAATAGAAGTAACTTTCTGTATCTCTTTCAAGACCCGAGTAAGAACGAATAAATAATTTAAATAATCCTATGGCTTCAATAATTTATCCATCCTAAATACTGTGATAATTTCTCATACATATTCTTTTACTAATACGAACTCTTAAAATAGCAACTGAATTTACTTAATTTTGTTTAAATTAGTTTTTTCTCGTTAGTTCATCAAGTAAATAAATAAAGCACCCATTTTTAGCTCTTTTAGCTCTTTTCTAGACATATTTAAAAAATAAATTCTCACATGCATTTTGCTGCTGTATTCGAAACTCGGTGAAGAATAATTTCATTACATACGTAAGTAACTCTAATTTTCTTTTTAACAAACTTAATTTTAATGAAGTTATTATAAAGTAGGTCCTAGAAAATAATGTACCTATGTCGACTCTTTCAATTCATGGAAAAAAGCAAGATAGCATATTTGTCAATTCGCTGACAAAATAAAATCTTGTACAAGTTTGATAAAACCTGAAATTTATAAAATAAAAACGTTTAGTGATCATTCATCCTTCGAACATAGCCGTGATTATCCCAATGGTGGGTTTAACCATTGCAAGTTGTAATCCTATCGGTTTTAACTGTCACTTCACAGACAAATGTTCCGGTTTAGGGCTAGCCCACATTGTAGCCGTTCGCTGCGAAAAATAAAGTCAATAAATAAATGAATATGGTTGTTTGTTTCCGAGTCATGGATGTTGCTAAACTTATCCGTGTGCCACCATTATACCATTGCTTTGTACTCTCGATACAAGACTTTAGGGATCTTAGTGTGGGCCTAGGTTAATATGTTGTGAAGTGTGTAAGTAAATATTTATTTATGTATTTTAATTCCAACTTTTGTCAATAAAGGTTTTGTAACTTTATGTATGTAGTGACAAAATACGAGTATGTATTTAAAACGCATTAGTAATCCAGTAATTTAGCTCTTTTTACCAGACTGTAATGTTTACTCTCTGTTTTGTCATCATCACAACCTGAAAACTAGACAGTGATTAATTTAACCGTGGAAGGCACAAATAAATTATGTAGCTTTTAGAAATCGAAGAGAAATTTTATTTAAAGTCAAAAAGGTGTGTGAGTTAGGTACTGACCCGCAACATCAGTATATCCAAGCTTTACTTGGGTCAAATTAGTCAAATTCTCGTTTTGCTGAGAATTCTCTTAAACCATTACACTAATATATTGCTAGAAGTCTGTGTTGAAGTGAAATGCTGTTGTGAAGCTATTATAGGTAATATAGGTGATTATACATTTATTTACATTTATATTAATTATTATCTTTATTCTCAATACATTATCTATAGAGAGTTTCTGAAAATGTTTCCCGTTTCTGCTGGCTACCTCTTAAATATTTTAGCCATTTTACTGTATTTACAAGCATAACTATTATTGATACCGATAGTAAAACCGACAGTCATAGTTCCTAATCACATGAACGACATTCGTTTTTAAAGCAAACAAAATAATTAAATTCCGACCGTTAGACCAATTAAGATTACGTGACCCAATTAATAATTCCCAAAATGCTTCAATCTTGGAAGTATCTTAATGACGATATTAAAATTTCAGCCTGAAAAAGGACAATACTTAAGAAGTTTACGAGCAGCTCCACCAGATGGCGCCCTCGCCAGTTGGCGCGACGCCAACACAAACTTGAACGAACGTACTGAGCAAATGTTACTGCGATCAAATAAGGCTTCAATTATCTGGCTATGTATTACAATTTAATGACAGTTTTAATACAGACAGTAGGGTGAACACGAACTTTTTAATAGTTTGTAACGTAATCATCACATTGATCAGTCCCAACCAATATTATAAAAGCGAAAATTTGTTGGTTGTTCTTCTAATAAATAATTAAAATTTATTTATTTTCTGACCAAGTACATAGTTAGTTATATTATAGGTAGTATGATTGACTTGTAAACTATGTTAGTAATGAGCAGTATAGTATAGTATAGACTATAGACTAATGTATTTAAAATTTCACGAATATTGGTTGAGTAAATAAAGCGTTAAGAGGTATTATAAATATTATAATTTTATAATATTAGTTGGCATTGTAATAAAATGCTTGCGTGTTATGCATTGTGGAGAGGTTTGTACTTTCTATAATACTTTTGAAAATAGAAAACTATATACTTGTCCTTAAACAAAGTTACATACCTACATAAAATAATTATATATGTATAGAAGTCTGCTAACAGTGGCGACATGTTCTATCATAGAACATGTGGCCACTGTTATCAAGACAAATCACTTGAAAGCTAAATACTAACGAACTTAGCTATAATGTGGCTTAAAACACAAGTTCATTAAGACAAAATCTGATTCCCATCCAATACCTCTCACTCAACTCGAACAACAAAAGAACTGTTCCTATCCGATAAGAAAGCTGACTAAGAATCGGATAAATTTTCCGAAAACAATGGACACATTTTTATATACACCCTAAACTCTTACACAATGAGATTGATATCTTGTTAATTTCAGATAGAATCAGCGATAGCTTTACAAAGATTCGAGTTCTAATATAGAGGACTAAAATTCGTATTGCTTTCTTTACAACCTTTTTACTCTTTTTTGGTTGTTTAAGAACCGATTGTTCAAAAAAAATAACCTTCCTGAAGATAAATTTGATGCGGTCTCCATCTTGATCAAGGTTTAGAGACGATTTTTCCAAACGTCAGATAGCCTGTCTGTAGAACATGGTTGAGGCTGCCTCTATCATGAACATGTTTTAGAGAAAGACATCTTTATTCTTCAGAATAGGTTATCTGACGTTTGGAAAAATCGGCCCTTACAGCATCAAAATTCATTAGTGACTGCCTCTTGGCAATCTGCCCTAAATAGATCAACAACACAGAAAAAAATATACCATCATTAATAATATCTACATCATTAACGTAATTAGATAGCAATATAGCGAGTATGTATTACATATATATATATAAGGCTTGAATATGACCAGAGTACTTTAACAATTTCAAGTTCAATTTAATGGAAGCCTTACGTCTACGATATTGAATACATAGTCAAATAGTAATTCATTGATGTACGTAAACCTATCGATTCCTACTTAAAGGATTATTGGATACTAACTTATATAATATATATATATATACATAGAAACACGCTTGTGTGTCCGGAATAGGATAGCCAGAATTGCAGGATCGTGAACGAGATCCCACAGCCAGCGGGATCAGATGTAAATGATAGTGAAATGTTTTAGCTTATCGCCTGAGAGAATGCTTGGTAGATTGTATTCTTCTTTGTATTCTTTATTGTACACAAAAACATAACACAATGTCGTAAAATGCAATTTACTAACGAATCGGCTTTTACGGCATGACACTATGTACCCTAAATCTACCAAGATAGAGTCGAGACCACGTAAAATAACAATACCTACCTTAATTAATAATTAATAATAAAAAATAAGCAGTGGACTGTAATAGGCTGAAGAAGAAGAAGAAAAGAAATAAATAATACCTTCACGAGTACATAATGATTTGAGTGTCGACAAATAAACACTGAAACCAAATTTTATATAAAGATCAATAGTAATAATTTTGTATCTGTAAATGTTGCCAATAATCTCATTCCTCAAAACCCATTCAAATAATAATGGAAATTAGTCAGAACTAAATCAATTGAACCTTCTAAATGAGAGGAAACTGATCCAATTAATTTTACCACTGAACAAATAAAACGTGAATCACATAATGAATATTGTTGTATCTGGATTAATCACTCCAAATACCTACTTGAAGTAAACACTAATCGCGATAATAGCCCAATGGTTAAGATATGGGCTTTTCAGTCGGACGGCGTAGGTTCGATCCCTGTCACTGGCCTATACTTACTGACCGTAAGACAGACGCCAAATCCTTGGCAATATGAGTTTCTATAGAAACCATATTGCGTCGACCTTTAAATAATGGGATAAGAGGGTAAAGATGATGAAGATTACAATGGGTTAGATATAGATATCTCTGTCTAGCCAATGCACATTTACAGAGATAGCTATCTCGCGAAATCGGCCTCACAACTTTCTTAAGAGATAGATACGAGATTTATTTGAAAATTACACATACACGGCAGCAACAACATAGAACAAGACAATAGAATATAATAGAAATAGACACAATAGAAAAGATAGCTAGCCCAAAGCCGCGATATTTACATTAAGTAGGTAGGTTATTAGAGTAATGAATCCATGTTCTGTCTAAATTCATGAACCACAGCAGACTGAATAATGGCTGACATCCCCTTTATAATTAAAGATAAATTAGATTACACCCTTCAAACGTTGCGGATGTGCAAGACATCAATAACGCTGAGATTTAGAGATTAATCAAAGACTGAGCTTTGGTGCAAAATTACATTTTAACCTGTTTGGAAGCGTTAAAGTGAACGTGGCTATATCCATTGCAATAAAAGATTAATTCCATGCCAAATGTGTGTACTTAGTGTGTAATTAGTTCTTATTCTTATGCTTTATTATACACAGTAAGCTTTTCACAAATAAAGTATATAACAAGGGAGATCTACAAAGATGTGCTTGTCTCTTAGAGATATTCTTCCAGTAGTTTTTATGGAAACAGAAACATAACAAGTGCTTATCAAAGTTTACGAGAAATTTATACGAGTATTACTTATACATGACCTTTCGTACAAACCTAAATGACTATTTTTTTTTGTTTAGTTTATCCCTAAGGAAAGGCAAGATGAACTAAGCCCATACAGCCATTGTCTTTAGTAAATGATTTTACCAGAAAACATCACTTTACGGACACATGCAAGCCATTTACAAATAAATTTTGATTTTCACAAGAAAATTACATCCACTCCCTTCCAGCTTTTCCCGCCGAATCCTAAATGACTAAACTAAAGTAATTATTGTTTTTGACATTTACCGTGTTTTTACTAAATTCGACAGATACACTTTTCTGTCAAATGTCATTTTTAAGAAGTGTCGTTCTTTAGACACAGCTTGTAATAACACCAATAATGTACATACACGAGACATAGGACGGAAGTGAACTTACGCATAAAGTAAAAAGCTTGAAGGGTCACGCTTGAAGCACTCGTACATAAAACACAAGCATCATTCAAACTCTACATAATCTACCATATAGCGGGAGAGACCCACCAAAAGCCAATTTCAATTATTTCAGAACAATTCAGCCCGAGCCAAATACGAAATTCACACCTGCAAAACAAACAAAACTTAAGAACTTTGCGCCGCCGGCTGGCGAAATAAAAATAGCCGTAAACAAAATTTTACGTCCATTTTACCATAGAGGAATTTTACATTTACATTTGCATGACTGTATATTATCGAATAGCAAGTTAAAGTAGGATGTGAATTGGTTTGAGCTTTTGCTAAACTAAATCTTTGCATGTTATTCGATGTTATTTATAGGAGTATTTTATTATGTTCCAGAAAAAAATCAACCTTCAAACTCGCGTACTTCTTACCATCGAGCTGCCGCTGGCTTTCCACCTGATCCTAAATACCATAGCACAATGAAGTCGTTGCCACCCTTTTAATGCTCTCTTTGATCGACTATTCATGAAAGAATAAAGTAAATAAGTAAGTAGTTTAAAGTTTCGCTATTTCGGTTTTATTTTTCTGGGAAACCGCAAAATTACAGTTCTAACATTTTTTCAATTAACACCCAACCCAAAGTACATAAAGGTCTTTTTTCTGATTTTCAGATTTCCCGTATGACAAAGAAAAACTCTAGGGTATTTCTCACGTGATTGTGGTTATTACACCACATATATATCCCTCTCAGCGTTAGCTTGGCAGAGTTACCAAAATAAGCCTCCACTGGGAGCTACTTTCAGCATAGTAAAGTGTAGTCTAAACAATTACTAAAGCTTAGGAAAAGTTTTTCTCATGAATACGTGTGGCGGCGAGTTGCTAGCTCATCACTCTCAAGTTAACTTACATAATTCTTTTTAGTTGTTTTTTTTTTAACTAATAGTTCTTGCTGTCTTTTTAGTGGTTATCCTCGCATGATTATGTACCATCCAAAGTTCTCTAAAGTTTAGCAAAAGGACTCATAGGAATAATGACGTTACCGATGAATTACTGTTGGATTACCGTCGATGCCCAGTTTGACACCAAGTAACATTGTTTTTTGCCATAATTATTTCCACGATCCAAGAGATGATTTAATTCTGATACTCAAATTAATAAGTCGTTTAGGAAGTAATCCCGGAAAATCTTCTGCGACTTTAAATTTAGCAAGAAATCGAAAACATTTGTGAGAACTCATATTGTCAAAATGTTCCATCCTTTTGTAAACCGAAGTTTGTACAAAAGTAAATTCTTCAAGGACTCAAAACAAATTTAATTAGAAAAAAAAAACTTGTTCATAAACAAGATGTACGTCTCTCATCGTCGCCCTTTTGTTTCTGTAGATAAAGACCAAGTTCGCGTGGCCGATCGTCTCCTTAATCAGGGACCTCTGGTGGCTTCGTTTTGTTTTTGTGTTTGTTTTTGTTGATAGAAAAGTTTTAATTGCAGCATCCAATTCTGTGTGTTCTAAAGTCTGTCGAGCGATCGATATGTTACCGGTAGAATGTGGTGTTGCCGTGGTTACTAAGGCGAGACGTTTAGGGGGTTACAGCGAACTCTTAAAGCAAGATTGTTTCTATTATGAATATCATAATAATATTATATGCATAGGTACCTATAATAGGTATCTTATACCTATGCAGAAGTATAGAGCAATATCTCGCTTCCACAATCTGGCTTTGAGGTCGTAATGAGCTTGGGCAAAGTCATATCCTGTCTTGGTCAAATCATTTATTTTACTCAGTTAAATAACGTGACGATGTTTAAAATAATAATATATTATGTATAATGTCATCCATCGATCTCGCATCGATGCAAAACTTTTGGACCTAGTCACGTTGTTAGTGCTGCCTCCAGGTTACTAATGTTACTATTCTATGTTAGTGGCGGCTGTTCGAGCATAGGTACCTACCGGTATATCGGATTCCTTGGTCTCTTTTTATAGCTCCCTCTCATTAAAATCTCACAACTCAGTGATCTTTGTTTTAATGTCTGACGAAAAAAGGAGATGTAAAGTATTTTTTAATTCGGCTTACAGAATTAAAAACACCTTAATGTGAAGTTACAAATGGACACATTAAAGTAGAGTCCCCGTTGAATTTTCCTTGCTATCTGTGTCTTAATTAGAATTGTGTAATCAATATACCTAAGGTTATTTTAATAATGAGATATATTACATCTAATTGTATTGTCGATAGTTGTTGGGGTATTTGTAGAGGCTTTGTGTTTGGTTTCTGGTACTGAGACGTGTTGAGCTACCTACTTAAGAGCAACAAATAAAATTTGTAAATAATCCCTAGTAAATCTCTAGAAGGTATTTTCTCAAATGTTAATGCATAGGGACCATAAAAGAGCTAATTACTAAGCTGCCATTATGAAAATACTTACAGTCAGTATATGTAAATATGAAGGAGCAAAAAACACAGTCCATCAATCTATTTTATGGCGCCCATAATGTATTCAACATGCAGGTTGTGCATATCTACACTAGGGTTTAATAAGTTCGATGACCTACTAGTCTATGCAGTATGCACGGTACATACATAGCGTTGCATTTCCAATAGAACTAAGAACTAGATAGTCCTCAGCGTACCATAATTTCCTGGCAATGTGAAGCCGGAAAGTTGTCCCCGCTGGCATTGCCCTTGTAAACCTGCACTTTTGCATTGAAGAAAAACTGGTTCAATGTTGTATGTACCTATATATGGTATTAATCAGTAGCTATCTTAGGGCCGACATTCCCAATGACATAGCCTATGTAAAGGACACATTTTGATGCCCTCTGTATCAAACTTGATCGAGATAGAGTCAGCATCAACTATATCCTCCAGATAGGCTATCTGACTGATATAAATCTATTATGTTGGTCTAAGCATAATGCAATATTAAGAAATTAGGTTCCATTTCCAGGTAGTCCGAAGTGAAGCTAATCTTAACGTAGGCATAGAAACAACTACACGGTAATTTACTAATAATCTTTAACTTAATTTTACGTATCACACGCATCAGCCTATTGCAGTCGACTACTGGACGTAGGTCTCCCCCAGAGCACGCCACAAAGCTACTGCCATACCTGAATTAAACTTGTAGTTGTTCCTATTTACAAAACATAGACAAAGTACTTGCATATTTTATATTCTGGTAAGGATATTTAAGTCCTTATGCGAAGTTCATCATCCGCGTAAACTTACCTATTAACGTAAACTAAAAAGGGCATCCACCCGCTGACCTAAGTTTTACCTGAAACAATAATGAATTTCATTAAAAAGAGTTCTTATTGAATCGTTATATAACAGTGACCGATTTTATATCTTGGTACAGCTTTGCTTAGATTTATACCATAGATTAAAGTGAAAACATTATTCAAGATTCGTTAATTTCATTCTCTTACTATAGGCGAAAATCATTTTGCATTCAAAGTTGCGTTCCAACCTTGTTTTATGCTAAAGCAACAGAAAACCTAAAAAGGACTAAACGAGTTTTGAACTAATCCCCGTAAATATAAGTACTAATGTACTTCGGAGTACCTGCAAATAACGAATACGGGCAGTGTGCGCCGAACGCGCTCAATGAAGAGTTTTCAATTTTCAAGTATCCTCTAGCATTGCCGCATTTTAGTACCAACATTAATGGAAATATTTTTTAAACGTTGTATTTATTAAATAGAGTTTTTAATTTTTTTTACTGTAATTACATTTCTCACTCCGTAGCAAAACAATTCAAGCCTCGAGCACACCGGATGCGTATGCATGCACGTAAGCGTAGACGTACACGTACCTCTGAGTTGTATGGTATGGAACTGTCACCGCTTGACGTCTATGCTTACGTCTACGTATCCGGCCTTCCCGTGCCTATACAGTTCCATACATTACAACTCAGAGGTACGTGTACGTCTACGCTTACGTGTACGCATACGCATCCGGTGTGCTCGAGGCTAAAGAGCATTGGAAATCGATTTTTCAATTGTTTACTACAATAGGTACGTAGGTACTTTTATTTAATTAGTTGCTGATAGATAGATAACGTCTACAGAATGAAGCCGTTTACCTTCTGTACTCGAATTCATATTATATTTCCTAGGTCCGCCAAACAACCTTGCGCTTTCAAGATAAAATGTGGTACAAGTACTCGTATGCTTGAATAATGTTTATTTTTTTGGTAAAAATAAAGTAACACATGCGCGCTAAGACGTAAGGGCCTAAGTAGTATATTATTTACCGCACCTGCCTCACCTTTTCCTGCCAAGGGCCATAACAGTAAAGAACAGGAAAACCCGCCTTATAAACTAGCCAAGTGCGACTCGGATACATTTACCTGGGTTTCGTGCTATTGTAACATTAACTTAATATTAATCGATAGATAATTATTATTTTCACAACCATTTGACGTTTATATTTTTTTACATTATTACGTACTCGTACATTGCATATCCACATACCTACATAGCAATTTCTTATATATTGCTATACTCATAGTATTAAATAAAATAGCTTAGGGGTATAAAATGGGTACTAAATAGTTTACGTCCAATTTATAAGATAAATAAATAGAGTTTATATAAATAAATGTAATCAGGTAAGAAGGCTATTCTAAGAACAGTCACGTCTAGCCTAAATGATTATTATCTATGAACTAAATATAGTACGCTGTAACACGCAAGTTTGTCTCTCCGTCAGTACACACGCAATATCGTAGTTAGTAGATCTAAACTTATACTAAGTATTTACCTGAAATGTAAAATAGTTTATGAATATATAATGAACTACAAATAAGGTTTCTTCCATTCTTAACAAAGTGTGCCTGACATCAGTTTAAAAATGGGAACTATATTTTCTGTCACCAAAATTTATATTTGTCATCAAGTTGTATCACCAAATAATTAGATCTATCGCCACGAAATACTTTCGTTCTCAGATAAACAAATGTGTTCCCAGGTATGAATCACCAAATTAATGTTAATATATGTGTAAAATAAAAGATGGATCACCAAAGAAATTGTAGTGCATTGATTGAATATAAACGTCGTTCTCACAATAATAGTTTTGTTACTTAAATAATAGGTTTGTCCTCAAAATGATAGATCTGTCACTAAATACTTGCAAATTTAGCTAATGGCTTATGGTTACCTGTTTGGGCGGATCCGAATCTGGCAATATACCTATAGGTTAGAAGAATGAGGAGAGAGAACGATTTCTTCGGTGTTAGGTTACATGTTTAAGTCCAAGACGATTTCTAGCGATTTAAAAATATGATTTATTGGTGATTACTTTTAATTAATTTGCTTCAATACTTATTAGGACAAACCTATTAAAATACATTCAAAAATATTAATTTGGTACTAGACCTTATATCTCCATGATTTTAGGTGATTTTTCGTGGAACTGATTTTATATTGTTTGGTGACTAGATTTTGGTGACAAATCTATTATTTTGGGGGCAAACTCTATTATTAAGGAAACAGAAAACGACTTCAATTGGTGACAGCTTAAATCATACCCTTTAAAAATGTGCCCACTATGTAAGGTTATTTAAGATATTCTTTTTATTTGTTTCCTATGGGCTTTATGTAGGTATATTCTTAAGTTTATTAGACAAAGATCAAAATACTTAACGCCAGTCGAAGGCATTTTCAGGATAGTCCATGTAATACCGAAAGCTCTAAAAGTTTTAAAATGTAATTGACTCTCAGAGAACCCGTAGAAACCAAATAAAAAGAATATGTTAAATAATCTTAAATAGTTTGTCTTGTATTAGTAATAGTAATTGGATTGTCTTCTAGTGCTTATGCTAAATAAATACCTATGCCTAAAGTAATGCAACCTACAGATACAAGAAATAATATAGTAGATATAGCGAGTTCGAAATCACAAAAATTCTCTATGCGTTCACTAAATTAGTATCAAGTCTCCTATAACAGCTCGTGTTCGAACCAACCAGTTTACAAACAAGAAAGTTGAGTACGAGTACATTGAAAATGTGCAAGCTAGGTAGGTAGTATTATAGAAACGAAGTTGTTTATAAACGCACTCGGTTGAATTTCACCTGTGTACACAGCTAATCTTTTTATATAATTACTTTTTCCGAGGTGTAAAGTGACAGTAGAAGTTCGTGTAGAAGTCTCGAACTAAGGGCGGATATTTAGTCATAAGACCTTTGAGAATTTATAATAATTAGGGCAATTGGTGGAAAATGTAAATGATTAAGGTGCCGATATCACGAAATTGTATTGGTATTTAATTAAGGTAGTTCAGGTGTATAATATCTATTTTACATAATTAGTTAAATTGTGTTAATTAGAGCACTAACCAATGAACCTTATCAGTTAATACACATTCATGTTGCTAGATGAAATGACTATAATTATTGAATTGTAGAATTTGTGGTTTTTGTTACAATCCATTAATATTTAAATTCTTAATTAATAACACTTTGTATTATCCTACTGTTATAAAAATATTCTAGGTACTTTTGCATCAAGATTAATGCGTAGATTTAATTTTGTACTATATCTTCTTCATTCTAGTCGTTATTAATTCGTAATTAGTTATTAATTAATTCGTTATAAATAGATACAATAAATATACAATTAGATACAATTTTGCTTGCTTGTTTTTTGTCTCCTTATTATTAAATCTAAAAGATTTGTAGTCAAGGCTTCCTCTATTACTTCTTCCTTCATAAAGCTTATTAACCATTTAATATCGATTGCATAGACTATAGACCTAAATTTACTATTTATCATCTGAGCATTCATAGCAATGATTGCCGGTTGGGAGGTAATTATCGAGTTGAACAGTGTGCATTGCTGGTCACATTAATTAGCCCGGCCTTTGTGTTGATTAGCCACGTAATGTACGGCTCAATGGAGATGTAATTTTGTATCGCAACGTATATAGGTACCGTAATACTTTAGTTGACTTTTTTGGGATAAATATGGTACAATACCTTGAGTGTTAGCCGCTGCATACCACAGAATACTATCTACTCTCTAGCTCCATACCTACAGTTTAGTTACCTAACCGCGCGGAAATCTTACCACACTTCACCACACCATAGTGAGCGGTCTCAGTCTCTCACTTACTCTACCTATAAAAAACTTTTTAATATTGAATTAATCAAAAATATTTAGTACCACAATCACAAGCAAAGCCGCTAACATTCAGCAGTACTTCATATATTATTGAAACATTACCAAAACATCCCAGAATACTTAATTAAATTTAAGACAGTTCGCAAACGAACACAAGTTGATTTACGAGGAGACTTACGATACGGAGGATATTTTATGCTCCCATAAAATTATAAACTGGAATATTCCTGAACATTAAAGTTGTCAAACAGCTCGCGTCGCTATAATAATGTGGGATATGAACATGAAGGAAGAACGGACAGGAGATGGTCAATATCAGATGATCAATATAGCCAATATTATTGCATTCACGTAAGTTCGTGGATGTTCAGCTCACTGGCTACTCGTAATACTTGTATTTGACATCGCCATTATTATAGACTTTCGCTCATAACCCTATTTCAACAATACTTTCTAATGAGCAAATTTTGGCAACGCTGGTATTTGTGACAGTTTTCCAGTGCTGACTCGCGCTACTTGGAAAATTACAAGCGAGACGAGGTTCTGCAGCTATAGTTGGTCTTGTCAGACTTGTGAAGCTGTACGTACATAACTAGCATTGGCAGGGGTATATAGGGCAAGCACGAACTTCTTGATTCTCAAATTCGTAACGTCATGCAAGTAAAATCTACGAGATTTGACAATGTGACGATTATGTGCCAGCTCTGTACAGAACTCTCGAACTTTTTGTCGACTATACCGTCAATGGTACAGTACCATTGATCATAGAACTCAAAAGTTGTTAGACAAACTCCTCCTTATTGTTGCTTAATGTATATGTTAATAAGGACGGCCCGCGAATATCTAACTCATACAACTTTTCTGCCCACACTGTGTAAGTACATAGTATATAAAATTGTTAAATTTGCCCACATTGACGAGCTGCGGGTACAGGAATTAGCATATATTTATCCCTTTTATAACTTTATTTAGTATGCAAGGTGTACTGTAATTTTGCTTCTACGTAGTGCTATTAATAGATAGTATAGTTAAGAATAATTTGGTTGAATATATATATTCAGCCTCATTATTCTATTATAATAGAATAATGAGGCTGAAATTATATATTACATGAACATAAATAAAATGATTAAATTGCGTAGAGCCAAAGTCTAATATAATCCTAGTGTCTTGTATAATATTATAACATCTTATGCGGAAATAGAACGGCTTAATATTAACGTCGTACTTTCATACAAATTAGAGCACAATTCAGATTTATCCCGTCGTGTATCTGGTAGAATCAACTCAGTAAATACTAACACCATTAGCTTTGTAGTTTGAGCTAACAGAGCGTTTGCGAGAATCTCCGACAAAGCGCTCTTGTTCGTGTTTTGAACGTGTTAGATTTTAAACTATTTATTATTAAATTTATCTATTTATATCTATATTTTAGCAACTCATAATAAAAAGGGACGAAATAAAAGATTATAGTTGGGTAAATCTACATGTTTGTTTATTATAGTAAGCTTATACTAGGAAGCAATGTTTAGCAACTAAATGAACATGTAATTAATTACACAAGCTATGGAAATAAGTATTTACAGACATAATTAAAACAACCAATACTCATATATGTACAATATAGAAAATTGTAATATACAATATGTACCTGTAATTATACACAATTTATATTACACAGTATATTCAATTATCTTTATATGCTAGATAACTCAATTTATATATTAATAAATGTATTCGGACATAAGTACCCCTTTGATTTACTAACTTTAGAAAAAGACAAGATCTTGTTCGTCTGATGGTCACACTTCGACTGACAAAAGTCAACTGAACTACGCTTCGTAATACACCACTCTTTTATACAAGTGAACAAACAAGTGACCACCTAGAGCGATTACAATTCGCAGCCACGTGCCGGTAAAGTCAAATAGAATACTTTTTATATGAAAAGTGATAATGCAATTTTTACAATATAGTATAAGAATATACTTATTCCTATTTAAAATCTAAACAATTAATTATATTTCTAAAGTAATTTAACAACTACGTTGGGCGATTATGTTTTGCAGCCACGTGCCGGTAAAAGTCAAATCAAATACTTTTTATAAATAATGGAATACTTTTATCTAAACATTTTTATATATTAATAATATCTATATAAAATCTATAAACATATAATCATGATTAATTATAATTATTATTTAACAAACGCATACATTCTGCAGATATGCACCGAATCGAATTGATAATATTTTCCTTTTGGGTTGCTTGATATTGTTGGACAAACTTTAATACCTACTGCATGTTTCGCTAAGTACCACCTTTTTAGTTATATGTATTATTTTTATGTAACTATAGCAACCACGCTTTTTTTAAGAAACTGTATTCTCTAAATACCATATATGTAAAATCTGTGATAGTAATATCACACCGTTGGTAGGTTTTACATACCTACATATGTTACGAGTATACAAAAGAAACAACACAGTTGAGTATAGGTAAAACAGATTCTATACACCATTATTCGATAGTTTTTGACGGTAATACTTATTGTTTTTTTTATTGTATTTTAACACATATTAGTGTTAATCGTAAAACGAATCCAAACAATAGTGTCACAAATCCTCAAAATTTCACCTATAGCCAGTTTCAAAGCAAACGGAATATCTGCTATCCATGATGGCTTTATATTGGAAATGGAATGTAGGGCGCCCGATTCTAAATAAAATTTTATGGAGCCACGTCAAACACTAACGCTCTCTGAACTAGAAATTATTACATAAAGGTTCCATTTGCTTCTAGCCAATTATCCGATAAGACATTGCCTGCTATTACGGGATCATGAAACAGAATACATGATATTAAACTCACTTAGACTCGGTTCTGTAGATTTCTATTATATTAAGTCCTGTTTGTATTTCAACTGAACAGAGACCTCCAAAACAGCTTTTAAATGGGACTTGGTATAATTAGATTAACGCGAAATATCTAATCTAGAAAAACTACAATTGTATTGTTTGTCAACAGTCTGTTACCGTTTAAGAAACCGGCTGAAATCTTTTATTACCTACACTTTACGTGAACAAAACTAATAATTTAAGTTCGATGAAACATAACAATATCAAAAGTGTCCCAAGCAGTACGTAATAGAGTTGCACAAAGAATACCTTATATTGGCAATAATTCTATTAAAGAAAATGTAATAAAGCTTAAGAACCGCCACCATTCGTTTAAGATACTAATATAAATCTCAAAAGCCTCATCGCGCCTCGGAATTTTCCCATTAGATTTTATGGATCTCTCTCTTGTCCGCACATTAAATTATAACCAGAGGGAATGGGACGAAGGATTGAAATTTAATTTCAGAACTGCGTCTATAAATGGAGTTTCTCCTATATTGTAACGTGATTATGTGGCCAGTGAGTCGGGAATAATGGAATCGAACGTTTTCCTAAACTTTTCCCAAATTGAAAAGATAAAACCTTCGAAAGCCATTAAATGTTTTAAGTACTGTAAATATGGAATATTAAGGCGGAGGGAGATGAATCTATTTATTTAAAATTAATAAGGTTATAGAATAAATGGAATGGTTTTGTAGCTTCCAGAAATTAAAATGTTATAAATTACAATATGACTAACCTTTGTAATATACCTAAATAATAACATACGTTTATAATAATAATAGTATAATAACAATATAGTAATACAGGGTGATTTTTGGTCGTCAACGTTCCCGAAAACATCACGATCATTTTTCTCCATGGAAGCATACCTGGGAAGTGTTTGATTTCCAAAATATTAGGGTCCAAAGTTGAGTAAATAGACTGTGTTTTTCTGCATAAATGTACATTGACGCGTGTAGCAAGATTTTTTCACGATAAATAATTAATAGATGTCTATGAGAAAACCAGCATAAACACTGGACACTATAAATTTCGCCCGAACAAGTAAAAAAAAATTACATACATCGTTTCCCAGCATTTTTTTTTTGGCATAAACTTACTTTATTTGATGTATAGAGTACGTACCCTTCGTTAAGATTGGCAACGAAAAAACATCCTGTATATTGAATACATCAATAGAACTTAACTAAAGGAAACAAAGGGCGTATGTGAAAATACATCTTTGTTGCTATTACGAGTATAAGAACATGAGCGGGCATCCATAAATTAAACACGCCGAGACTACAACAGAACATGCTAGTAAACGATATCGCGTTCTACTCTGCTACTAGCGACATCTAGTGAGCCAATGGGTAAACTCCCCGGTCGTAACAATATTATAAATAGATCATTACAGAACCAATATTCTTCGGTTTAGGCACTCGTACAAGTCGAGATATTACAAGTAGGTACCTAAGAATATGATTAAGTTTCAATACGTATCAAATATAATGATGATGATGTAAGTACGTTAAGACCATATTTTATGTCTTACAAAATCAGGTAGTTACAACATAAGTGGGTTATTTATTCCTGAACCATTCCTAACATCACGGTAAGAAATAGATTGAATGGATAAAAAAGATTGTAAAAAAGGGCTTTTAAAAATTTCCAGATCAATCAAATACCGTAAGTACCTAAATGTAGAGGTAAACTCAGGTATGATTGATTGCTTAAACTTAACCTAACTTAGCTTAACTATGTAAGGTGACGAATATACTTTACTACTACGAGAATTATATAAGAATACGTTTGCGCCAAAAATAATATTTTGAACTAATATACTCGTAATTAAAAATTAAACGTGGCTCTCCTTCGTGATCTTGTAGTTTGTCTATCCTTATTCCATTAAAGTATTGTCCAAGTAGGTAACTAGGTCATTATAAACTTTTAGGAGATTTACTTACAAAATTACACGAAATATTAACTGAAAAAAATAACAAAATAAACAAACCAATGTGAATAAAGCCGAGATGAAGAACCGAGGCGTATTTACAAGAATTTAATTAGAGACCATTCCGGGAACTTTTCAGATGCTTTTTTTACAAACATTGCAATTTTTTTATATCTTATTTGGAATAACGAATATAATGTTACTACATTTCTCGAGTTTAACGAGATCCATTAAATTTTTCCTACATTTAGGTTATATTATTTAGAATATAAAAAATACCACATTATATCGGTAACTGAGAAATCTAGAGATACGAAATCAATGTAAAGAAAACAGTTAACGTTATTATTTTTATAGATTCAAGTGTTATCAAAAACATTTTTATTATATTACTAGGTATAAGTTACATCTCTACCAAAATATATCTACTAATGTTCTATATTATATGTATTACCTACTTAGTAACTAACCTACATCGCGCATCATTGAAGAAAGTAATTAACCTAATGCTTCTCGAGTCAAACCATGCCCCAAAAGGCAGTTCTTAGGCAACCTCGGGGGAACCATTACTTTATGTTGTAGCAACTAATTTCTTTAGCTAAAAATAACGTAATCAATAAGCTTTGACCTATAAACGTTCATAGAAGAAACCTCGAAAGGGTAGAACTACATGCATCGGCTATTAAGCCCGTAAGAGATTGGGCAGAGGTGTACTAATTACACACTCACGTGATACAAGGTGAGCCTACCGCCGACTTTCAAGTACAAATACATAAACTAGGGACTAGGAATATAACGAAAATTGTTCCAAAAGTACTTGTGATAAGTAGAAATCTTAAACCTTTTAGAGTAGGCCCATTATTGCTTGTCTGGTCGTGAAAATAAAATATCACCACTTCACCCACTCAAATGTTCGAAAAAGGTTTATTAGATTTTCTACCTATCTTTTTCATCCATTTATAAATTCGACGGTAAATCTGTTAAGAAAAGGCCAATCTGATAAAATTTTGAGACTAAGACAAAGCGAATAAGCGTAGACCAGTGGGGTAAGCACGAACCTTTTTACGCGGTGTAACGCTAGCGGCTCACTAGCAAAATCTATGGGAATTGACAGTTTGAGTTTGTGCGTTACGGACTATCGAGAGATGCTACCCATCAAAAAGGATATCATGTTTCAAAAAATTATTAGTACGTAACCGAGGACAGTTTAGAACCCAATATCCATAATACACATTCAAAGTGAAATAGGTTCTATTCGTACTTCTAGCGCTACTATTCGACATTAACATTTTTTTAAATCATACGTATTTGTACTTATACACCTAATAAGTACCAACTTGTTCACCAAAATCAATTCAATAATAACGATATTGTAAGCGATTTTGATTCAAAGAACCGCGAAGGCTAGTCTCAAATAACTCGGCGATCAATTCGAGGAGTGAATATTACTATATGATATTCCATTCAAAAGGTCACGAGGCAATCCCATCAGACACCCTCGCCTCCGGATATATTGTTGTGGAGTGAATACTGTGGCACTTGTGAAGGAGAAATAATGAGGAGATTCGATAAACGAAAAACATAGGTAACCCTCTTTCTTGAGCAGTCGGGTAATTAGTGTATGTATCTCGCGTATAAAAAGGGAGTTGTTAAGCAGAACAAACACACGTTCTCATGAACTGATCGCGCTGATCGAGATTTGCAATTCCTTTTTTACATACGAATTAGGTACATATATTTAGCCTTTCAAGATAACATAGCTCTGTAGGTTTATCGCTCAGATTTTAGATTTATATCTCTCTCACCCACATCATGCTACGGGTGCTGTAGTGAAGTATGAGAGACTAAAAATCTACTAGCTCTACATGGTAGGACTATCGCGGATACCATAAATATTCTATGAAAAAAAAACGTAGTTAGGCCACGTCCTCCAATGTTATTCCCTTATGGTGGTACCCATCAATCAAATGCAGCCTGTCTACGCCTTGCGTGTCGGAACGGAGCGCCTTGTACACATTGAAATGTTTGCTTAGCTTTATTGTGTGAGCATAATGTACAAAACATACATTGATTGTTTGTGTAAATAATTATATTATAGATTAGTTTTAATCGAAAACATCTAGGTTAAACGTAATAATGGAAACAAATAATTTAAATGTATAGAAAAAATACAAAGGAGAATGACCAAAAATGACAGAAGAATGGCCTTAGTTAGAATATAGCATATTATTTCTATGTCGCAAGTCAAATTGGTGTAGAATGCTTCTAAATGTGCTACGTACATATACTGCTATATAAATTGAGTTACCGGTATCCTAATGCGTGCAAGGCACCTCGTGCAGGAACGTGTGTTGAGAAAGGGGTGTGGGATGTCGATCGAGGGGAAGTGCTTGTCATTTGTCTCGCTAAGAACCGAGATATTTATACAATGTACGAATACCGTGACTTGCAATATTGACAGCAATATTAATAACAAAAAAAGCTTAAAGAGTGAAAACTAATTTCTAGACGTTAACTTATATCATGGCATATCTAACACGATCAAAGACTTTGATTAATTTCAACAGTAGCTGGTTTGAAATTTCGCAGAGCTAAGTTCTGCCAGTTGGCGAATCTATGCGCACATGTCTGTGATGAAAAGTAGTCTAGTAAGTATATTTAGATTAACTTATAACTTTATATTATCGCATAATATAAAATATATCTAAAGGAAAATGCATAAAGCTCATAAAATCCTCGATTCAGATAGGTAAAATTTATCCCAGCTATCTAAGGCATTATGAGTTTACTCCTTTGTCTTATCGTTGCATTATGCAATATCTCTACATTTTTCGTTAAATCCATACCTAATGTAAAAGTCCTTAATAAACTAGATAAAAATATAATATACCAGTGTTCCAGAAATAATTCATTTGATCCCCAATTTGCACATATCCATGTTATCATAGTATATCCCACCGCATTGTCCCATTCAAAGATTCCAATAAATTGGTTTCCCCAATATCCCGTGCAGGGTTAATTGATTTGTTCCCCCAAAATCAATACCCGATGTCCACTGCGGACGTGAGTAGAAATAATGTAGTATTTGATACGATGCGGTTACGATACCTACACAAACATAACTAATAAAAAGCTAGTAAGGCAAAATATTTTGGAATAACGCTAAAAACACCCGACTTAATTATAAAAAATTCTTCATTTTATCAAAATTAATAAAATGTAATGAGATTTTACTTTCACTAACCTATCAATTTTAAACCCTTACAAACGATCCTACATTCGGTTATATGGAAGATTACTACTTATAATTACTTAAAACGGCTAGCTGGTTTATTAAAAGGCGGTTTTTCCATAGATAATGATCCTAAGACAGTTCCTTTATTTATATACTTTGGGCTAGGCAATGTCTTTTATGTCCTTTGTTATGAAAAATAGATCTATGTTATTGTACAATAACGATGATTACTTTAATCAAGCTACGAGTATCTCAATATCTAGTCATCTTATTGCTTATGCGTGCCAAAACTCCGAACTAACCATTTCCTTTTTCCAATGACTTAAAGAATTTGTACTCGTAGGAGCGAAATGAACCGGTCAATATGTCGAAGTTGTTCGTAAAAATAACGTAGGAGAGCTAGTTAGACTTACCATAAAGGCACGGCACGTGACATGCTTGTCATCGTATGAATCTCTCTCATACATATATATATATAAAATATAGGTTGCCAGAACTGTAGGATCTCGAAGGAGATCCCACAGCCACGTTTAGCATAGCTGGGTCAGTTGTTAATGACTGATCACTGACAAGTTGCTAGCTCATCGCTGGAGAGTACCTAAGCTCCTAAACACTTGAGTCGACTCTTGCGACATGCACAAAAGGAGATGCAGTGAAGGTTCGCATCAGCACAGTTTATGTTTCTCAAAAGGTAGATATCAACTGAATTTCCTTTTTAGCCAAGTACATTTTAGTAATCATTCAATTTCATTTAAAATAGCATAAGATAATCTTATTTGCATTTTTTAAAATTAAACCTTAGCACCATTTTTTAATACTACTCAAAACTTCTCTTTTGCTTTCAACACAAGAACCGACCTAAGTATGTAGTTCGCGCTTTACTCTCACAGAATGAAAGACTGCAATAAAATTGTTTTCGCTAGAATTCTAGAATGCTTCAGAGCGTTCCGATTCGATACCGTATTCACACGAGTGAACGTTTCACGTTTTATTTCACCGCGATGCTTTGCAATTTTTTTTAAAGGTATTGAAGCAGAAAGGATTATGTTAAGTAAAAGAAGTTTTAAGTTTTGCTTTGATTTATTAGTTCGGTTGGTTTTTAATTTATATTCACTTCGGTTTTATTGATCTCCTTGGCTTAGTTGTCGTGGTCTTGGTTGAAATATCTTAAAAGTTTTGTTTCTTTAATCGTACCTATACATAAGATAGTTTATTTATCGCGATCAAAAAATATGTTTTTTTTATCCTTACTGTAACTAATATTCAAACTGTAAACATCTTACAAAATAATCTATCAAATTTACGGGTAGATATACGTAGCTTCTGGAGAATGCAGGCAACTAACTTATTAAATTAAACTAAATAAACTTGTAGGTTCAGTAAAATCTATAGATATATGAATTTATGCTGCTCTGGGAGTGAAAAAAAAAGTATAATATTACAGCTGCTTCTCTTCCCGGGCATACTGTATAAGTCAGTAGAGGGACAAGAGGGTCGGGATAAGCTGACCACCTGTCACTACTAACCGAACTTGTACCTACATCTCAACTTATACCCTCAAAATTAGTCAGAAGTGGCACGATGTGGTTCTATCGGCCCTTGGTGCTCTGCCTACCCCGTAAGGGATAAAGGCGTGATTATAATAATATGTGATGTGTGTGTGTGTGTGTGTGAATTTATATTGTTTAAGTCTTTGTGTGTTTAGTCTTTGTGTGTTTATTGTTCATTACCCGTGTTTTATTTCACCGCGATGTTTCATTATCTCATTCTGATTTTCAAGTTGCAACAAAACAAACAATATCGAATTAATTTACCATTCGGTAGACTGGAACGACACGAAAATCAATAAATCATTCGTTTTTTTAAAGGTATTGAAGCACGTTATCTGTACTTCATTATTAAATTTCAATATACCTGATAATTATTAACTATATAGTATAATATCTATATGTATACATATAATAATAATAAAGTAATTTTTTTAAATGAAAAACCGACTTCCTCCTAAAACTCGAGCTTACTAAAGTAAAATTTTACTAAAGGGCAAATATATATTGCGTTAAGCCGTGTACGAAGTTAAGTAAAAGAAGCCACTAAATAATTTTTAAGTTAGGCTTGCTTTGATTTATTAGTTCCCAATCATTTGGGGTCGGTGCAATATGTAGGTACTCTTCTTTCATTCATCCCTATTATCCGCCATCTCGTTTTTAATCTATAACCATCTTATATTCACTTCGGTTTTATTGATCTCCTTCCACTGTCTGTTTTTCGGCGGATCCATCATCAGGACTAGTTGTCATGGTCTTGGTTGAAAGGTGACCAAAACGCTCAGTAAAAGTTTAAAAACAGACTCATGTGCCTAAAATTGCCCTCGATTTCTCCAAGATCCCATCATCAGATCCTGATGTGGTGAATATGGGACCAACCTGGAAGTATACCATGACCAACTATAAAAAAAAATTGAAATCGGTTTAATCGGAGTTCTGAAGTACCTATACAAGCTTTTATTTAAATGCGCTAAAAAGAAAAATAAACTTTTACACTAAAACTTTTACTGTTAATTTATAACGTCATTTCAAATTTAACACATTTGACACAATTTATATGTTATAAAAGCTTGTCGCGACATTTAAGTACTCGTATTTACGTTCTTACTTTTAAATGTTTATTAGGCAGCATCTTTGTGTTGATGTTTCAGATTTTCCCATATTGTTCCCACGCATATCGAAGAAATATCCGTCGACCCTTCCAGAGCTACGTGTAGAAGAGTAAGAGAGTAATATACAACAGGGTTCGCCCCGGTGCCCCGAGGTGGTATGTTCACGACATCATGTCATCATGCCACTCAGTCCTCGGCACGGCCTCACCTTGACTTATTAAAAATTTAAAACTAAGAAAGTAAATACGAGTACTTAAATGTCGCGACAAGCTTTTATAACATATAAATTGTGTCAAATGTGTTAAATTTGAAATGACGTTATAAATTAACAGTAAAAGTTTTAGTGTAAAAGTTTATTTTTTCTTTTTAGCGCATTTAAATAAAAGCTTGTTTTTAAAAAGGTTTTTTTACCTAAATTTTATTTTATACTTTTTAGTTTTCACCTGGTAAGTTCCTAAGTCTGTTCATCTCATTCAACGCATCATTATTGCAAGGTCGTTTGCCAGTTAATTTTGAACAGTCCAGCTCTTCAATGAGGAGCCCTTCTAATGACTTCACCCTACTCAATTGCTTAAAAATATCTGTTTCAAAATAGATTTTCAAGTTTTAGAAGTCCGCCATATTGGATTAAGACTGACGTCACATTTTTTTCGAGTTACTCTCAGCTAGCCCTTTAATTTGATACCCATATTGTAGGAATGCATTAAAAATAATTGGTCCGCCATTGTGTGTATGCCGCCATGTTGGATTTAGAATGACGTCACACTGTTAATCATGCATTGTCATCCGAACTGAACGTGCTTACCAAATTTCAGCCCAATCGGTTGAGGGCAAGTGCCTTAAGGCGCTCCAATAGACGAATTTTAGGTATTTGAGGGGGTTGAGGTAGACGTAACTGCGGGGCGCCCCCCGCAACCAGCTCAATCTGCCGCGGACGTCCTTATTCTATCGCCATCCGTATTCTGGTTGATTTCGGGATTAATTGCCGGGATTTTAATTTCTTTCCTGTATAATAAATTTTGTAACTGGGTTGCTTACTGCGTAAATTGTAAATATAATTAAAAAATTTACAGGGTGTAGGTGACAGCCAGGCAAATACTGGAATGCTGAACAAGTACTATAGGGTTGAGTTACACGACAATATTATAACTCGCAGGAAATGCATTTTTATTTTGATTATCCGTACCTAATGTTTGTTTTTCGCGCCAATTGTATCGGGCGATATCGACTAGTTAAATGGGCTTATTGGTTATTGTGTGATACATAGCTGTTTTTTGGATCACTTGTGACTCTCTATTAGGGTTGATCAGCTTTTTGAACTTTTTGAGCGTAACTGGTTTTTTTTTAAATCGTCTATTGGTAAAATTTTTGTTTTTAAGCCATTTTCTAAGGCCGAATTAAATAAACAAAACATAACATAATGAGTGAGATCAACACTAAAATATCGTTTCATCAATTCGATTCTGAAACTTCGCCGGCAGCTGCCGCGGCACGCTCGTTCCGCTCGCTCGGCTCGTGCGTTGTTTGTCATATAAAGGGCATACTGTACAAGTCAGTAGAGGAACAAGAGGGTCTTGATGTTTTGTAGGCGATGGGCTGACCATCTGTCACTACTAACCGAACTTGTATATCTCAACTATACCCTCAAAATTGGTCAGAAGTGGCACCATGTGGTTCTATCGGCCCTTGGTACTCTGCCTACCCCGTAAGGGATAAAAGCGTGATTATATGTATGTATGTATGTAATAAAGTATATAAAAGATGAGATTAAATTGATGGGCGATTATTTGATGTGCAATTAAAAATATCTCCTAAACAAATAACTATGATCGGTTATAGCTTGCAGTTGCTGGATAATACACATTATTATTTATAACTCTTCTACCCCAAAGTGGTATTAAAGTATGATCTTCAAATTCTTCCTTCGGATTATAAATGCGAAAGTAACTCTGTCTGTCTGTGTGTTACGCAATCACACCTAAACTACTGAACCGATTTAAATGAAATTTGGTACAGAGATAGTCTAGAGCCTGTGAAAGGACATAGGCTACTTTTCAATGCAAAAAGAGATGTAAGGGGTTGAAATAGTGGATGAAAGTTTGTATGGAAATTACGTAATTTTTTAAGCTAGAAGCTTAAAACTTATTTTTTAGGCTTTTCATTAGATACAAATAAATAAGACGTTCAAAGTTTGTAAAAGAATATCCTAAAGGGGCTAAAAATAAAAATATAGAACAGAACAATACAGAGAATTAAGTAAGAAACTTTCCAAGCACTGCGCGCCATATGCAAAAAAGGGATGTAAGGGGTTGAAATAGGGGATGAAACTTTGTATGGAAATTACAATTTAATTCAATTCAATTCAAATTCTTTATTTACGTCATTTTTAAAAGTTTTGTCTCACTACAAATATGCGAGTACAACTTCATAATGATTATCAAGCAGGACAATATGCAACAAACAGCTCTTTTAAAAATCGTACTAAAAACGTCGCATATAAAAATGTACTTAAATAAGCTTAATAACTTATTTTAATGTACATGTTTTTTACTTGCAAAATAATTAGCCTAAAAAAATTTAAAATGCTGCCGAAAGTCACTATTCCACGCGGACGAAGTCGCGGGACAGCTAGGGATTCGCGGGCAACTTAGGGATTTATGTTCGAAACAATTTGAAATCATATACATGTATACATAATAGTCACGCCCATTATCCCCCAAAGTGGTGTATATACAGGGTGTAACAAAAGGAGTATGTTAACCGAAAAGCTATAAATATAACCCACTATAAAGAACCTATCACCAAAATTTTAGACTAAAAATATAAATAAAAATAAGTATGGAGAACACCTAACCCACTCAGGAATATTATGAACATACAATCTTGAAAAATAAACATGCGATTACTAGTCTAAAAATTTCGGGATATGTTATCTACAGTGGGTTGTTTTTATAGTATTTCGCTTACCATACCCTTTTTGTTACACCCTGTATATACTGCTACTTGTTATATTTGCTATTGATACTAAGTTATTTGCAGTTTAATGTCATAAAGATGACTATACTAACACACGTAAACTTTTGCACAAAATGTTCGGAAAAATCCCGGATTTTTTCCCCGGGATTTTGTGGATCTAAAAAAAACTAAGTAGATATATAAAATTATACTAGGTCATAGAAATGGTAAAATAGACACGTAACATAATTACCTACTTATGAATATCATTTTTAAATACGAAATCACTACATATTATAAAACAAAGTCGCTTTCTGATGTCTGTCCCTATGTATGCTTAGATCTTTCAAACTAGGGAACGGATTTTTTTGATGCGGTTTTTTTAATAGATAGAGTGATTCACAAGGAAGGTTTATAATAATGTAACTAGGGACCCGCCTCGGCTTCGCACGGGAGTAATGCACTCTCACGCAGGCAAAGCCGTGGGCAGGCGCTAGTACAATCTAAAACATACTATAAAGTATCTATGTAGGTACTTAATGTTTTCTACGCAAGTCTTTTTTACGTAAGGTCTCTCTTTTTTTAACTTTTGTTACACTACGATTTCCCAAGTCTACTTACTAATTAAATATAGTATTTTATATTATGTATTTGCGCGCGAAAAAACAAGCACAGAACCGGCGTTGACAGTGGTCACGGCGGTACTGAATGTTCCGAGCGAGACTGGCCAGTGCAAGGATTAGAACACAGCGTAGTTGTAGATGTTTTTTATTAATTGTTAATTATCTACAAAATTTACAAAAAATGTACTTTGGCCATAAACTAGATCTGATAAAGCGCTATACAACTATCCAAATTTCGTGTTGATATTCACAATAGTTTTCAAGATATTTCGCTTATAAAAACGTAAAAAAGGTAATTTTCAAATCGAAATTGTATCGAGAATTTTTTAAGTAATTGAGTTTCCACGTTGGCCACAAACTTGATAAAGATTTAAATAATAACATATAAAAAAATTAGAGCTGTGGTAATCGGACAAGTATTTAAAAAATCGATTCTAAAATGCCTCTTTTGTCTGATCACACCGCCTTAAAATTGAGTTGTAAGATTTCACCCGAACAAATATACATTGCAAGTTAAATAAAAGCTTGTAAAAAACATACAGACGAATTGATAACCTCTCTTTTTGAAGTCGGTTAAAAATGTAACGGATCGCTGTCTGTACATGGAAGATATAGGAGAAAAAATATTATAGGAGACCTTTATTAACGCAATAGAACCCAAAACGATGATTTTTTTATTTTTTGTCTGTTTGTCGATTTGTCTGTTCGTTTGTGCACGCTAATCTCAGAAACAGCTGAACCGATTTCGATGCAGTTTTCAGGAATATATTTTGACAGGTCCCACTTAACATATAGGCTACTTTTTATCCCGGGAAAATATTTTTATCTCGGATAATTTTGATATTTTGTTTTTTCTGTAGTCCACGCGGACAGAGTCGCGGGCGTCCACTAGTTATGGAATATCTACGTACAAGCTCCCGGTAGTGAGTTAGGTATTTTTATTGCAATTAACCACACCCCTCCTAATACACCCTGTATGTATAGTCATGAAACAGGGTCTTGAACCTCGTAATATGAAGATTCTAAGCTAAAGTTGTACGAGTATGTATTTTTTATCCCGGGAAAATGTTTTTATCTTGCATAATTTCAATATTTTATTTTTTATGTAGTCCACGCGGACGGAGTCTCGGGCGTCCACTAGTTATAACTATATTTACTACTAGTGGACGCCCGCAACTCCGTCTAAATCTAAAAGTCCGACAAAAATTCCAAAAATCATTATTTTGGGTACTATTGCATTGATAAAGGTCTCCTATAATATTTTTTCTCATATATCTTCCATGTACAGACAGCGATCCGTTACATTTTTATTATATGTACCTATACAGGGTGTAACAAAAGGGGTATGTTAAGCGAAAAGCTATGTAAATAGCCCACTACAAGAAACCTATCCACAAAATTTCAGACTCGAAATCACATGTTTATTTTTCCAGATAGTATGGAAAATTCCTACACAACTCAGGAATGTTCATACAGTCTCGAAAAATAAACATGTGATTTCGAGTCTCAAATTTTGGAAATAGGTTCTCTACAGTGGGCTATTTACATAGCTTTTCGCTTAACATACCCTTTCTGTTACACCCTTTATAGGTTGATAGATAGATAGAAGATAGATAGATATAGAAGAAGATAGATTTTTATAGTAACCATTAAAATTTTGATAAAGCCTTGCAAGGCTACCAACATAGGTTCTTGAACTTAAACACAGTTCCTAAAATGACACTTTACATCTTGGAGTAAAATTCCTCTCTACACCACGTTCATTAAAAATTATTGACATTGGTTAAATCTCACGTTGTAGTGGTGATGAATAAATCAATTAATCTTAATTAACACTGCTAAATTTTAACTTTATCATAAACGACTAAAAATATACTCATATTAATGTCTTTTATAAGAAAAGCAGCAAGCCAATATGAATTAGGTCCATGACTATTATTTACCTTGTTTACCTGTGTACCTATAGCATAAAACAGCACTAATTTAGTTACAGCTTAAACTGGTAGTGCCCTAGATTCCACCACAGCATAACATTGTACTTGTACGTAATTCCTTGCAAAACTCCTACTTCTATTAAAAGCAGTAAATTAGACGCTCCCTAACTCATTAATCAGGGAATCAGACGTGCTCCTCAAAGTTCACATATATGTATAACTATAAAATATAAAGCTATCTCAAGATAGAAAATAAAAGGTATAGGAAAGTATATATACATAAATATATATGTTAAATGTGGCTATAGGATCTCCTAAAGTTCTGCAGTTCTGGCTACCCCTTTTGGGGTAACCTAAAACAGCCGGGTATATCTATACTAATCTATACTTCTATACTAATATTATAAAGAGGTAAACTTTGATTGTTTGTTTGTTTATTTGCAGCGAATAGGCTCCGAAACTACTTGACCGATTTCAAAAATTCTTCCACCGTTAGAATCCTTTTTGGACCTGGATGATTATAGGCTATAGGGTTTCGCACAATTTCCACTAGGCTGAAATAAATATGAATTAAATACAATTTTTTTAACCATTTGACGCATGGAGGTATATATTTGACATACACCATAGAACAACAAGTCCCCAGAAGGAGTCCTCAATGACAGATTTATTCCGGGTAGTGAAGCAAAAACGAGTAAAAAAACCCGCATTTTCCGCTCTTCTTACCCGCCGATTATTGCCAAATCGATAAAATATTATAAGTTTTTTAGATAATAATAATAATAATAATAATAATTTATTGATCAAAAGACTTAACTTACAAATGCATTGGAGTTTACAACAATTTTTGAGGGTGCATATCAGCTAAGCAAGATACACAATTTCATGAGCAACTGGTACCCAAACTAGGGAAACCCTGTATCTCAGGTACCAGTAAATAGGTTGTAAAAATTTGACCTACTAAAAGTTGCTTCAAAAGTGTGCGTGATCACGGGTTCTGGGCTATTCATTATTCTGTAACGTACAGATGACATGACCTCAGATTTTTTTTGTTTATCCCGAAGAAAGGGCATAAGGAATACAGCATCCATATAGCCAATACTGATGATTTCTGAATTTATGATAATGATGATGAATGGAAACGTCGGGAAAATCCTTTGTAAAACGAGTGTAAAATTAGTCAAAATTAAAAAAAATCACAAAAACAACATACCTATATGAGCCCACGAAGAAACGGACAGATACAAATAAATTTTCAATTTAACAAATAAAATGCATCCACTCCCTTCCAGCTTTTTCCGCCAAATAAGATAAAATTTGATGTGTATGTGCGTTAGGGGGTGTTAAAGACCATTAAGAACGGGTTTCCCAAAATTCCCATGGGAACAGCACAAACAGGAATTTCAAGTTTTTACAAAAACCACATGACATATAGAGATGAAATATGACAGGTATATTCGGTAGGAAGTGTAAGGAACATATTTCCCGAAATTCCCAACGTATCTATCGGAACAAACTGGAATTCAAAATTTGTAAGAAAACCGCTATACCTATGAAATAAGTTGAAATCGAAAATTGTTCATTAGGGACTGCTAGGGAGCACAAAGAACGGATTTCCCATAATTCCCACGGGAACTGGACAATATATATATTACGGTGTGTAGGTTTTACATACATAAACGTAGATGTATGTAAAACTCAACATTTTCAGAATTATTTTAATTAAAACAAAAACCTACACACCGTAATCAAGGTTTACGTTATAACACTTGAAACAATTTTCCGACTCTTGTCGGGTGTAAAAATGTTAGTCAACACATGTTGGCACGTACCTAGCAGCGGGTTAAGTGCTCAAGTTAACCCTTTTAGGGAACAAAGGGCCCGCCAGCTTACACCCTCGTGCTGGTACACCCACCCGTAAACCTATTATTTCTTGAACGTCAATTATTTCTGTTTTCTCGCGCTTAAAACACTGCTACAATAATTTTGAACAGTAATTCCCCTTAAATGCAATAAAAATATTAATATAATGTGCTGTTTGTGAAATATTAAATTTAGGTTTTTTATTTGATGCATTTTCTAAAACTCTTCTAAAAATTGGCTCCAAAATGCCACAAACCCACGTGATGCAAGTAACTACTTAATTACTATCTATGAATAAAATGTAGGTACATATAAGTGTACCTAGTATACTTTATCTAGTGAACTTACAGCGGACCCAAAAAAATTAACTTTGCCCACGCCTTTTTCTCCCAAATTAAGATACATTACCACTTAAGGTTGAATAAAATATAAAATTCTGGGCCTAGAAGGGACGTAAATATGTATAAAAGATACTAGAAGGTCTTAAGCCAGTTTTAAAACATAACTGGTATAGTCTTCTGTACACCAATAAATATTCTTCTAGGTAAAAGCAGCTGAAGTTTATTTTGGAGACTGCCTCATATTCGTTCTCTAATATTAATAAAGGTAGAGAGTGCTTAACTTTGCTCCATGAAATTTTATATGAAAAAGATTGGATTACGTTTGGAATTAATTGACGGAATGATTAATAGAACCGCTTTAGTTTAATTATTGAAAAACCAATGTCTATTTATACTTTGTTACTAATATTTTTATACTATGTTATTCCTGCTTATTACACGTCATATGCTAAGCAGGAATAACATAGCACATATTATGTGCTAAACTGGAATAACATGATAACCGAAATTTAAACAAGTATTGCAAGTGGACCTAAACATATGTATTGTTTTTTTTTAACTATTGGCTATTTACGATAAAACTGAAATATATTATAACAAAGTAGGTATTCATTTTTGCATGTAATAAGTACTAACATAAAATAAAATTGTAAGCCGATTGTACTAGGTTTTGGGCAACGTTCTTTACTTTATTCGCCTACAATGATCTCCCCGATCTCCATAATTTCTACGGTCGGTGTTAAATCTAATTTTTATCCGCTAATACCCACCCGGACTCTGACCGGAAATTGTAACTTTAGAGAGAAATGGCGTACGATTTTAAACTCAGGGTAAACCAACCAAAAAAATTGTACTTTTATAAAGAAGTTTATAGAAACATAATAACATTCACATTTGACTACACCACTTACTGAAACTCGACGCTGAAACACTGAACATAATTGTTGAATTTGAAAGAAAAAGCACGGATCAACGTAGTGTACGTAATATGTACATTTCAAAAAACGATGGCTTAGTAGGGACTTAAACAGCCATATTGTAAACGGCATATCAAATTCGAACTTTATTACCCTGTCTTAAGGACACATGCATACAACGTCTGCGGAAGGGATTACGGACGATCTTCATTTAACGGCTGACTGAACGACGGTCAAGAAGCAAGCCTCCAATTAAATAGAGCCGTTATACACCTGGCAGTTGGCTGATTGGAAAACGGAGTGGAGATTACGTAAATCTTTAAAGCAGGCTCTCTGGGGGTTTCTAATCAAATGTTTTCAGTTGGTAGCTTTCAGCGGAATCGGTTCGCACTTCGCTTAACTATTTACGGATGTAGGTACCTAAATGGTTAATTTTCAGGGGTTTATATTTTAGTATTATTCTCTCTAATTATTTAACTGAAATTAAAGTAAATACCTACCCAATCGCCTAGTCATATTTCCAATTTTAAAATCGCTCCTATTTCCATGAAATAAAAATAAAAATGTCCAATATAAACGAGCACTTTTTTTTCTAATAACAACATTAACAGTCAACAGAGCATTGGAAGCGGTCCGGATACGATTATAATCTCAATTGCGAGGCGCCACGAACATAAACATACTGCGATACTAGTTTTCAATTAGCCAGCCATTAAAACCGCTGGGAAATACACTTATAAGGGTCATTTTGGTCAATTTTCAAAAAGTCATAAAATATGGGAAATTGTAGGTAATTTTTTACGAAATGTTTTGTTTACCTTCTTACACTAAACTGGAAAACCATGAAATAAATGACTGACGCCGACATCAACCTGTCAATATGGATTTTACAGTTTGCCTAAACCTGACCACAGAACGCATCTGCTGTACGAAGAGATGGTATTTAGTTAGACATTATTCGAAATTAAACCTGACTAATCATATCTATATGTAACTGTCCGCACTCTGACAGATACGAGTAATACAAAAAGAGAAAAATAAAACACAAAAGTATTTATTTAGATACCACAATAAAATGTCTTCATTTCCCCTCGAATGGAGTGTAATAATTCAGGTATATTGAGAAACATAAATAGGACCGCATTCAGACGTTGATATGGGTTATACAGGGAAACGTCCCGAAAGCGGTGCGGGTATGTCCAAATTTGACGTCAACGGTCTTTACCAATATGAATATCATTAATATCAAAGCAGAGATTTTGTAGAGATAGCTATGAGATCTATATGACTAGATATTGCTAGAAGATGGGATATACTTAGTACTACTACCCAATACAGTACTACCCAATTATTTGCCGCGTGGTGCCGGCAGAGTAGAATTCGTATCACCCCATGCTTGCCCGTGAGTATCGTACGAGGCGATTAAGGGTTTCCGGGAGGTGGGCAGCAGCGCCTCCCGTGCTGACAACATAGTCCAAAATACAAACTGCATTACTAGGCTGATGATGATGATGACATTTGTTCCGAACTGGGCTGTACCTCATCGGGAATGTACGAGTATATGCATCAATGCAGCCGCCGCAAGTGCTTCCAGCAGCTGCACCTGCAACTGACATCGAAAGGGCACTGTAGTCAATTAACCCCGAACCATGGAATTTTCGTCAACAGTTGTGCTTATTCGTTCATATTCATTTTCCCATAAGGAGACATCTGGCTCATTTGCAATTTAAGACTTTTATATCGAATTATCATATTTCGTAAACGTTAAAGTACACTCAAAACATACAAACTACGAAATTTTGAATCTCCTCTTCAATCTTGGACATTCTGTACTGTGATACATACATGAATAAAAGGTTTAAATGCCAAACATTTAAAATTAAACCTTCCGGAACAAGTCACGCATTTTGCCTGTCCTAGTTAAGCAGGTAAGCCTAACTGAAAGCGACCCTCTAATTTAAGAAAAACTGTCCATGCGACTTTAAACGGACTTAGCATCCCATTTTAAACACGGAACAATTACCGCACAAGGATTCGTTAACAAAAGAACCTCCTTTAAAAGTCGGTGAAAAAGAAAAGGGTATTATCCTGTAGAAGGGATTTTAAAATTTTCACAAGAAGGAAAATAGAGCAAGTTAAAATATGGTACATAATTTTTGTACATTGATTTGCTTATTTACTTAAGTCCTGTGCTGATGCAGGGCGTCATCAGAATATAATAATATCAGCTGCATTTTCATCACTATGTGCAATAGGAATGTAGGTATACTATGGTTGAATTTTCATGACATTTTATGCTTATCAGAATAAATCATCAAAATCATACCTATCTGTAAAATTACAATTTAATTAAGTGTCCAAAAGAGGTAGTAATAATTTTTCAAATGTGAAATTAATTGATAATTACTGTAGTACAAAAGTTCTTTGACGTGCGTACAAGCTACTGATGGAGTGACGTCATAATTGTGGTAGCTGTTTGTTTGGAGCGTTTTTTGGCAAGTCTAAAATTGTGATTTTGAAATCGTTATATCCTGTAAAGTTTTTCTCGCTAGCGAAGTTTTTCTTTCACAAATGTTTTTTTATTTTATTGTATGATCTTTCGATATAAATACAAATAAATAAAATACAAATAAACCGTGAACATCCCTATTGTGCATGTCGTAGGAGTCGATTAAGTAGGTAACTCAGGGGCGTTCTCTCGGGCGACAAGCTAGAAACTATTCACTGGTCTTTTACATCTAGTCGCACTGTACTAAACGTGGCTGCAGGATCTCCGTCGTGATCCTGCAGTTCTGGCTACCCCGTTTTGGGAACACAGCCGTGTGTTTAGTATGAAAGGACGCTAACTATCCATAAATTGCACAATAGGGTATTTTTCACCATTTAAGAAACAATATAGAAATTAATTTTTATAATATTTCGTATAAAATAGACGAGAAAAGTCAGTATCTATTCATAAAAATACAAATATTTTTTTATAATTCTATTTTAAAAATCGTCTTTTTTAATCTGTGCTTCAAATGCTGAAAACGCAAGTCGCTATATTGAATACAGCTGTGACGTCACTGCAATTATAAACAAAGCAAATTTTAGTCGTGAATTGTGTTAGTTTTTTATTTTATTAAAGTTATTATCGGTTTTGTGGCCTTTCTTTATTAACATCGCATTATGGAAGACGATTTTGTAAAAGCAGAAAGTACAAATCTACCAATAATACGCTGATGGTGGCGAAGTTTTTTGTACTCAATGCTGATTTCTGTTCGGCCAAGTTCAGAAACGTTAAAACATTAATGTAAGTACTAGTATCAAGTTTAGCCTAAAATTATGTACAATACCAAATATACAACACGATAATACCTTTGTTTACTATTCCAACCTAACATAACCTATTTTTGTTAACAGGTCCGAAAGGGAAAGTTACGGGGACGACGCTATAGGATACGTACAGCTCAAGCTCAAGTTTCAAGCTAAAATATTAAAATATTTTATTATTATGTATATATTCATGAAATTTTAAATCACTACATACATAGATTATCTCAGTACAAATATCAAGTAACAAAAAGGTACCCATAATAACCTATAAAAACATTTCAATAGTTTAAAGAAGGTTGTTTTATTAACATGAATGATTTTGACCATTATAACACATACTTACATCAAAGTGATCTTCACAGAAAAACAGTATAGTCTTGGTGGATAATGATTTTGATCTTTTCTTGCCTGCTTCGGTTGGTTAAATCCTTCTCATTTTGATGTCATTTGACACTTGAATCCACAGTTTTGTGGAATTTTTATCCTTGTATTTTTGCATTCACGCACAATACACCATCATTACTTCTTACTTTCGCAGTCGTAATCAAAGAAAATAAATTATAATCTTCATCGGTCGTACGTAATGTTTGTTAACACGTTGACGGACAGTTGCGTCTATAGCCGTCAAGTTCAAGTTCACTATGTGACATGACGGCAATAGCCGTCCAATACGAAACGGTCGTTTTTAGACACTGCGGCTGTATTGAATTAATCAAAATTAAGTGTATTTAAGCAGAAAGAGTAAAACCATACTTCTAATATTCTAAAAATTACAAAAACATATAGTGTCAATTTTCGAATTTCACTTGTTTCTACTGTCCGTCAACGTGTTAACAAATGGAGTGACGTCACAGGCCGAAACAGTATGGCCGCTAACGTTTCAGTGCGAGAATTGAGAATCATCAATTAATATCAGTTTTTAAAGCATTTTCCGCTTTTGTAAAATTTGAATAAAAATTATACTAGTTCAATACGACCTCAGGATTTATTTAAAACTAGTGGACGCCCGCGACTCCGTCCGCGTGGACTACAGAAAAAACAAAATGTCTAAATTATCCGGGATAAAAATATTTTCCCGGGATAAAAAGTAGCCTATATGTTAAGGGGGACCTGACACAATATATTCCTGAAAACTGCATCGAAATCAGTTCAGCCGTTTCTGAGATTAGCGTGCACAAACGCACAGACAAACAGACAAAAATTCCAAAAATCATGGTTTTGAGTCCTATTGCGTTGATAAAGGTCTCCTCTTCCATGTACAGACAGCGATCCGTTACATTTTTATTATATGTATAGAAGATAATTAAAAAATATGGTATAAAATACCCTATTCATATTCCCTTAGCTTCGCGACACAGGTGCTACAAGCCCAGATTACACGAATAAAAATCTTCCGCAAACCGCAGATTTTCATTAAACCAACCGAGAGTCTTTAAAAATATTACCATCTGCCGTCGAGCTATTATTTTCTACCAACAAAGATGTTCGTCCGTCCAAGGAGAAAGGAAAAAGCATTGTTACAGACAATTAACTGCAGCGACGAAGAATTAATTCCTTTTCGAGCAGACTACTGTTCTGAACGAGGCTCTTAATATTCTTTTCTAGTGGAAAATTTGATTAATGTTTATTGTAAAGAGACTCTAAGACTCGCGATTGCACCATGTTAGAGTAGATAGTGTAGGTATCGAACTGGTTTGAGCCTTTTCTTATATTTTGCAATCGTTTTATCTGATAGTGCCAGCATGTTTAAAAATATGCTATCTGAATGAGAGGGCACCATTTACCTAGTTAAGTATACCACCTGTAGTCCTATCATGTTTTCGCAATGATTTAGGATTTCATTTTCACAATGAGTTATATAATTTTTATCACTTGATTCGTCATAAATATTAATCATTATTAGTTTTATGACTGAACCTCTGTGAAAATATAATTGCATTTTCGTCGTGCCTATAATACGAATATATTGTGATATTCCACAATATTGGCCATGCTTATTCAAGTAACAAATATGTCGATTCTAGCCGTCATACTTGAAATTAATACTACCTGTCCCTTTCTTTCTCCATTTATGTGTATGAAGAGGGACAGACCTGACCAATTTTAAGTTTACAAAGTGTGACGGTGATAATCGACTTATACATACATATTTATGTCTTCTTTTATTAAGATATAACTTTTTTGTGAGTCAGTCATCCCACAAGTCGTCTTCGCATTTCTGATAGCATAGAAAAGAATAACCAGCTAGATTATAACATTAAAGTTGAGTAAGGTCCTCATCCCGTTCATCTTAATTTTAGACCTTTTATCTTGAATACGGGCACTCGCGTCACATACCCGTATGATTCGTCACGGTCCAGTGAATTTTGGTAATGTAACTTGTTAGAAAAGCGGACTGTTATAAGTATTAAAATAGAATTTCAACAACCTCGATTTTTGACTAATTACGCTGGCGAAATTTTATATCCACTTTCTATAACTTTTTTGTATTCGAAGTAATAGCTAAAAATATATAATATTCAGTCATATGGTACAAATTTTTAAAAACGTATTATTTCTTGAGATATCTGCATTTAAAAATTTCAATCGCCACCGATATTATTATCAAACCACCGAAATTGTTAATCTCTCCACTGAAATTTATTACAACCAGCGGAATTATAAATACAGGAGAACATCATACGAATTACCTATTTATTTATTTTATTCATAAACTTTAGATTTTTCGTTTATTAGTTGGTAATAATGTTTATGATCATGATTATAGCTTAGAAACTATGATAACAAATTTAAGTAACACGTTAACAGTTAGGGAAATATTTTATTACATACTTTAAAATGCTTCCTAGTGACTTTTTTCTTAGAATAAAACGTAGTGGCCATGGTATCTCCTATAAGATCTCGCAGTTCTGACTACACCATTTCAGGAACCTAGCCGTATTTATTTATATGTACATAAAAATCTTCGAAAACCAGAAATAAGGATCATTTCTTTTCACATGTGAAAGTGCACCTCGTTAGCTACCTTTATATATAAGGAACACCCCATCCGGAAATTCACAGTGTCGGAGATATGACATTTTTTTAAAAATCTCCTTTTAGATGAGTAGAATGGCATATAAGAAATAAATCACATTTTATACTTTGACCTCCCAAAAATCTATCAACATGGAATGGTCAAGCAAAATTTGTTAAATGTTTTTGCCAATTAAGCCCCTACTCTTTCAAAATAATATACTGCGTCATGCGTACCCTTTATCAAACTAAATTCCTTATTTAATAAGCTACTCAAAAAGGTGTAATTTATTATGAGAAAGCTTACTAGCAGCTGACCAATATAGGTTTCAAAAAATACATTCCGTGGCGCTACAGCCTATAGCAGTATTATATTGAGGCAAGTAGAATGTAGAACTCTTTTGTTATCATCAGGTGTACTTGTTCAAGCTACTCGGGTTTATCGCAAAGTTACTCGGGTTTATAGGAGCAATTTTGAATAGTTTCCTTGAGTTTGAACCGAAGGCCAAGTCATAATCAATATCACAAAACGATTGAAGTAGATAATAATTATGTGCATGAGTACACCTACTAGGCCAGTAGAACATTAAATATATAAATATTTTTTCTGAGAACAGTCAGGACTCAGAAAAATATTACATTCATATTGGTCAGCTATTAATATTGAGAGATGAATCTTAAGTGCCTGGAAGAACTTAGTTCATTTAGGAACGGTTCCCTTCCTATGATCTTATAACGTCTACTTGTCGATATGTGTGCTTATACTGTCTATCGATTGACCTACAGTGCTCAGACTGCATCAGGAACACCATTAGGTATGCTAATCGCCTACCAAAAAGGAACTGGACAGTAAAAGTGCCGGCCATGTTAGTCGTTTAGACACCGAAAGATAGACGAACAGTGCAACTGGCTGGATGCTACAGAGTGGCTGCCTGGGGTAGGAGTAAGACGAGATGGAGGTGGCGGTATGACCTCGATTCGAGTTGAACTGCATCATGAAAAGGCCTTTGGATAGCAGTAAGATTCCTATGCTATAATATATATATTATAATGTCAGTTCATCACCTTTGTATTTTTTAAATTTGACTACAAACTTAGGTTACTTGTTAAAAAAGGTTGTCGCGCCATAGGATAGCACTTTTAAAATTCTTATTAGTCAGCTGTTGGTAAGTTTTTCATAACTATACCTTTTGAATTTAGTTTAATTAAGTGTGCGAATTACGTGAAATCATTATTTTGAATGAATAGGAAAGAATCAGGAAAAAAAATTATAAACCTTTTGGTAATTGTACTTTGACAATGCCAAGTTGATGTCTGTTGTTTTGTCTCCAATGATTATTTATTTATCTAGTTGAATTACTGAAATATACACGTATTTTAGTTTTTTATGCATTTCCATTTAATAATAAGGTGATTTTAAAAACATTACAAAATGGGGCATAACCCTGAAGCCGTAATTTTTTTAATGGGTCTTCCTACCCATGGATGTAGAAAATGGGCTGTACTTTTACATCTCAATAGAAATAATACCCGTTTTCCAGTCATCCTGTATACAAAAAGACAAAATATCAATTACGGTGACATTATTATATTACGGTGGCCCTCTTTTTTGCCACCGGAGCCACTGGAGTTGCGACACCGTACTTAGAATTAAGTAACAAATTTAAAATTATAACGGACACTATTATTTTAATTGTAATAATTCATTTGCAATTACGTCGATACATCTAATCTTTAATCATCTGTAAAATTTCTTTTTAAACAGCCTTTTAGTTTTTTAAATACACATGACACCGTTATATGATAAATTTGTATTCCTGCGCCACCGCAGGTTATACTTACGTTTTTGGCGGGAAAACTGTTCAGTGTATCAAACATCCTTGTACTTGGTATACGATGGCTTGACAGAGCAGTGCGGGGAAAGATAGCTTAGCATCTATCTAATTCATTATGATGAAATAGTGTAATGTTCAAAATGCGCCAGCGTTATTGACTTTTTCCGCGGGACATTTTTAAAAAGCTGTTACAGGTACTACCGGGTTAAGTTAAATTACTGCTAATGGTGTAAATAATAGTGTTATTTAATGTATTTTTAAAATATGTATGTATTCTGTTAAATTAATTCACCCGAAAATTTAAATAGCCAAATTTATTTTTGCAAATGAAGTGGGGACATAGCACCGCAATTAGATTTAGAGCCTTTGATAATTTTTTTAATGCGTAAACAAATAGATTTTGGTCTTAAGTTTTAAACGTTAGTCTAGATCACTGTCTGAACTTAATGAAAAAAAATTAATAAATGTGCATTTTGCACTTTCCACTACGATTTTCATCCACGCCGCGCTAAAAACGTACCTGGGAAATTCACCCAATGTTATGATGTCAAAAAAAACGTTGTGGTCCATTTTGTAACCTTTATGTATACGACATAATATCAACTTTTAAGGAGATATTTATATACACTTTTACATTACAATTTCTTCGTATAAGTGTATTTAAAAATAAAATGAAACTAAAAGCTTTTTAATTGAAATGGAACCAATAGTGTTATCAATTCAAGAATTTCGCAATTAAAGAGCTTTATACAAAGTAACATTATATCTCAAGCAAATCGATACAGCGTCGTCAAAACACGTTTACTCCAATAAGAAGCCTTTATTTAGCTAAGTCACGTGATGAAGTCTAACCGCCATTGGTGGAAATGTTGCGACAACGAAAGTCGATGGCAAACGATGTTATATTGTCTTGCTTAATTCGAAAGCATTCACGAGTTTATTTCGACAGATATAGAACCTAATTTACCAGAGATAAGCGTTTAGTTACCCACAACAATATCCTCGTTTATTTACTAAGCACATCAGTCAGCGAATAGCTTCTTGAAAAGAAGTCGTTTACCACCCCATTTACTCTCTGTATGTACGGAGATTGGCCGACTGATTCACCCTCGCCAAATCCCTCTTCATAAGATTGCTTTCTTATTTCTGACATTTTTAGAGCTTCCACAGATGTCGCTGTTACTATCCTCATCGAAATTAAAGCTTCTCTTAGTCCGAACACCGAGTATTTGTTTAAATGGCTTTGAAAATATGTTTCGAGTGTACATCTTCGATTTTCAAATTGCATTGCTTTAAGACTAGCCATTGTGACGTAGTAGATGTGAAGAAGATGGTCGCAAGAGTCGGAGAAGATTTCCAAATCGGTAGACATGTATAAGAAGCTGGCTAAGTCGGTAACGGGTGATGCGTAGCGCAATAGTTTGTAGTCCACTAAAATAATTTCTACAGGCCTATTGTTCTGTAATAAATAAAAAAAGTTGTTACTAAGTATATCCAAAACAAATTGAATAGAACATTTTTTTAGGATACCTGCCTATTTCACCTGTAATCCCAATCCTAATATACATACATAACCTCACGGCTATATCCCATAGGGGTAGGCAGAGACTACAGATCTCCATTTAGTACGTTCCAAACATACCTCTTTCGCCTCATCCATATTTATTAACATCTTCATACATGCTCGCCGGTTTCGGGTGCTCTTGACTGGCCTTTTTTTAGCTCATCCCCAATTTAATCTATGTAGGTTCGTCTAGCTAGGGCGACCTCTCCCAGCATTGCCATTCACTTCTGCCATATATACCTATATCTCTTTCGTTAATCGTCTTTAATCCATCCTTTCCACATGTCCACGCTATCGAAGCATACCTTTCTCTATCCTTGTCACTACGTCCTCTTTCACACCGCATAATTCTCTTATCACACATTTCTCACTCTATCTCGCAAAGTCACGCCTAATATCAAAATCCTAATATCAAATAATCTAATATTTATAAGTGAATATCAAATGAGTTTGTTGATCTTTACATATCTTTACATACTTGGCATATTTAAGAAATAAGGACACGTACCCAATACTTGTAAAGTATATTATTATTCCAACAATCTCCGTGGCAGATGGTGCTATATTCATCGCGAAGGACACACTTATGCAACACTATAAAAATTTTCGGCGTTAGTTCTCGTAACTTCTGACGATAATCTGGATTCGACACAACATTCACTGACTGATTATAACTACATTTCATGAACTCCGGCATACACTCGAGATTGGAGTACTGCACATTTTTCTTACACGACTGTTCTATCTCGGAGAATTCTCTTGGGTTTGATTTCGCTAGAACGAAAGATAGAGCGTGCAATTTAGCTAAATTTTTCAACACTACCGTAGCGTGACTCAAATCTGTCTTGCGGAGTCTGTCCAGAAACAAGAAACCATTTTTATTTAAGTCGTGCAATATTATGCATTCTTTTCCATGTTCAGCCTCTACCCAAATGGGATTAGGAAATTTCATTTTCAACCCTTTAATGATATTAAATTTTTCCTGGATTTCTAATAGTTTTGGTAATACTAAATTGTAGAATATGCTTTCTCTTTTATAACACTTGTAGTAAAATGTTCTTGTTTCCTGATCGTGGTGCCGTTTCAAAATTACTAGAAATTTTATTTTTTGCTTAGCTGTATATCCTTTAATGTGTACTTTGTGAAAGCCTTCTCCAGCAAAATCTTCGTAACCACATTTTATACAAAAACTAATACTTTGAATATTAACTTGTTCTGCAGTCTTTTGTATGAAATAGATTAAATCTTCACAACATTGAGAGACTGTTTGTGACATTTTATATCTAACTTTGGACGAACTATTTCCGACAATATCAAAAAAATAACTGTCGAGTGTGGACGATTCTTTTATTATCAAATCTGTCTCATCTCAATCATTGATAATGCTTGTAAGACTAAAGCCTCGAGCAAATCGGATGCGTATGCGTGCACGTAAGCGTATACATACACGTACCTCTGAGTTATGTATGGAACTGTCACCGCATGACGTCTATGCTTACGATTACGCATACGCATCCGGTCTGCCCGTGCCTATACAGGGTGTGTGTGACAGCCAGGCAAATTCTGAGATACTGAACAAGTACCATTATTTTGAGTTATATGACAGTGTTATTACTCGCAGGAAATTAATTTTTGTCTTGACTAAACGCAATGTTTGCTTTTCACGCCCGTTGTATCGGGCGATCTAGTGACTAGTTAAATAGGCTTATTGGCTATTGTGTATTACATTCCTGTTTTTTTCGATCACTTATGACTCTTTTTTGGTGTTGATAAGTTAGCTGAACTTTTTTGAGAACATCTTTTTTTTGTAAATCGTCCCTATCTTAAAATTTTATTTTTAACTCATTATTTAAGGCCTACTTAATCGAACCACACTATTTTTTCCTGATAAAAAGAAAAAAGTTGGCAAATTTAGGAATTTTCTTGCGAAAATTTTCAATGATTTTCATCTCAGCCAGACCATGATTCGGTCTGAAGTCACTATATCAATATTTGCCTGGCTGTCATAAACACCCTGTATAGTTCCATACATTACAACTCAGAGGTACGTGTACGTCTACGCTTACGTGTACGCATACGCATCCGGTGTGCTCGAGACTTTATCCACGAGTAGATAAATATTAGATAAGACATTATTATTACATCACAAGATATATATATTGCGGCCTTACTTCCGTTCGAACCAGTAATCAATCCCACACTGATAACAAATCCCTGTCAATTATATCTATCTCGCTAACCAACTGATCACTGAACCAATGAACCAACCATTCAATACATAACCGCATCAAACTTCATTTTAAACTTACAACGTTACGCTTCGTTTAACAGTGGTGGTAAAATCATGATTCGTAGGTAATTTAAAAATCTTAAATCTACTCTATCTACTCTTCTACTCTAATATTATAAAGAGGAAAACTTTGTTTGTTTGGTTGTAATGAATAGGCTCCGAAACTACTGGACCGATTTCAAAAATTCTATCACCGTTAGAATCCTTATTGGACCTGGATGAACATAGGCTATAAGAATTTCCCGATATTCCCACGGGAAGGCGACCAACGGGAATTTAATATTTTTTACGAAAACCGCTATACATATGAAGCTGAAATCGGGCATATATGTTCATTGGGGACAACGAGGAAGGACTAAAAACGGATTTCCCGAAGTTCCCACGGGAAGGGGACTAACGGGAATTCATAATTTTTACGAGAACCGCTATACATATGAAGCTGAAATCGGGCATATATGTTCATTGGGGACAACGAGGAAGGACTAAAAACGGATTTCCCGAAATTCCCACGGGAAGGGGACAAATGGGAATTCATTTTTTTTACGACAACTGCGATACATATGAATTTGAAATTGGACCTGTATGTTCATTAGGGACTGCGAGGGAGCACTAAGAACGGATTTCCCGAAATTCCTATGGGAAGGGGAGTTACGGGAATTTAATTTTTTTACGAAAACCGCTATTTATACGAAGCTGAAATCGGATTAGGGCTACAAGGAAGCTCTAAGAACGGATTTCCCGAAATTCCCACGGGAAGGGGACCAACGGGAGTTCCAAATTTAAACGAAAACCGCTGTACCTACATATAAAGTTGTATCTATGTATTGATATGTACCGAAGCGAAGCGAGGGCGGGCCACTAGTTTACTAATAAATCTAGTAATAAACTGTACTACCGATTGAATTAGCCGGTAAGCCTTGTTCGGCCTACAAACCACTCAAAAACAAAAGAGTATCAGAATTAATAACACTACAGGCGTCGTTTGTAACGTTATCAGCGCGGAACAGGTCCTGTCCAGACGAATAAGAGATAAACTAGTTCCCGTGGACAATGCCTTTTGTAATGCTGTGAATAGCTGTCCTGCGAACGAACGTATGCATATAGAACACGACTGGTTTTATGCATTCAGATTTCATTGTCCGTGGTCCTTACAACGGGACTAATCTTTGAAAGCTGTTGCTGCACAATCATATTCAATGAACGTGTCTCTAATATTAGATAAAATGAGCAGCTATATCAGGATATAGCAGCTATAACTCTGTGAGAGGATTTCCGTGTTGACGAATGCTGTATGACATCTTATTGAGTGGAGACATATTTTCATATTCTTAGTGCTAACTTTCCCCTCGTTGAGAGATGGTAGTACCCACTTTTTTTATTATCAAACTAGAAGACGCCCGCGACTTCATCTGCGTGGACTTTAGTTTTTTAGCTTTAAGCTTGTGTCCATAATATAACTATGTTACCTCACACATAACTTTGTATCGTTAAGATATTTTCGCTTTTACGTTGTGAATGAACCCTATTCTATTCCACCCTTTACGAAATACTGTCCGGTCAACCGTATAAAAGCCACTTCAGTATCACTGAAACATTTTTTTTGTAATATACGAGTATCCGCCTAAGCTTTTTCAGTACATACTCATTTTTTCATCATGGTTATAAAATAACTACCTACAATATAGTATATCCAGAAAAATTCTATTTCAATCGAATTATGACAATACCTATAGCATAAAAAATATTTTATTATTCGTCATGACATCGTAAAAACACCATACCTAATAGCTAAATATCGTCAAAAATGTCATTTGGGTAAGGGAGGCGCGTCTAGACGTTAGGAAATCAGTTTTCCGTAAATGTTTACCGTTGACGCCGGTGTACATGTAGGTAGGTAGATGTTGTGTATATTTTGGCTGTGTTAATAGACAATCTCCTATGCAATCTAATATAAACTTCATACTTTAACTTGAATTCTTGTCTCTCGTGGTGTGGCAGAAATGGATTTCTACATACAACAATGAACCAATGCATATCTCTAAATTAAATGTAGCATAAAGTATCTTCAGGTCAGAGCAGCAACCAAATTATAAAAGGCGTTTGTTCCTCGTTCAAACAAATCTACCGTTGCTTGTATAACGAAATAAAGAAGTAGTGATAACTACGCTCGAACTGTCTTGTAAAATTTACTTCTATTTACTACCTCAAATGAACAAATAAATATTATAAAACTTATACATTGAAGCAAAGAGTTATAACCAAAATACTTTAACACAAAAGCAAATAATATATAATTTCTTTATTAACACTATAACAATATTTCCCCAGGCTGGGTCTGGCCTGAAGAAATAGAGCTACTCACCGATAACCCAACGGCAGAACATGAGACTTTATAGATCAAATTAAGAGAAAATATATTGGCTCAGTGGTAAGAGCACTGGCACGCGGAATGCAGAGGTCGTGGGTTCGATTCCCACCCGGGTGAGGAACTTTTTCCATTTCTTTATTAATAATTTTAAAATATATTGGATTCGAGAGTTTTTCCCAAAACCATTTTTAACTAATATTTAGAGAATAAAATAGAATAGAATAAAAAATACCTCAGGGCGCCAGGTCTATGAGTGATAGATAAATAAAAAGAATTATTACAGTATTACAAATTTATATTTCATAGATTTACAGTACCCATATAATAAGTACAAACATTTATATTGTAGTTAGTTAACTTTAAAATTTTAGATTAAAATTAATTTTAGATTTTACATTAATTATTAAAATTAAATAAATCAGGAATGCATCCCTACTAAGTGAATTTTGAATTTAGCCAAAATATCCCGAAATCCTATTTCTCCTTTAGCTCTGGAGACACGGCCGCAGTCTCCATACTTTCATCATTAGAGATTTAAGGATTACTAAGTTCTGAAAGAGTTTACAGGTCTCAGTTTAAATATAGCTTAAATCAAGGTAAACTACAATTAGATAGGTAAGAAACAATACTTTCCCCGTGGAACGGCAGAAGGATAGCTGGCACGGACAGGAAAAGACCCCACATGGTCATCGTTCAGCTGGAGACACTTGGCATGCTGCCCATGGTGGTAGATTTGGTGGATTGAGCTCAGGCAGGCCTACCAGGGCCTATGTAGCTTGCATCCCGCAGAACAGCAAGACCCATCACAAATTCTATGGGAATACAAGGGAAATCCTCAATATCTAACCTCAAAATAGAAAATCCATGAAATAAGAGTCCTAGCCAGAAACAAATTTAAAAATACTTACATGATAGATATTTTTCACTTTCTCTTTACATATTACCCTTTATTAAATAATTTAGAAAGATATAAATCTTTTGAAGACATGTGCTTTATGCAAATCAAAATGGAGTCTCTTGGCTCCGTGATCTAGGATGTAAACCTCAATCTTGTTCGGTAGAATTTTTAAAAGAAAGCTAGGAATCATTGCAATCGTTTAAATACTTTCAAAACAGCGACATCAATGTCTGACGGAAAAAACTAGCAACCGATTGCATACTGGACTACCTATAGATTTTTAAAGGGAATCAAAAGCTGAGCTAATTTCAATTATCGTTCCACTCTCTAACTATAGATGTCGTTGCGAAATAATTTTTTACAACACAAAACAAACAACCTGTGCAAAGCTAAAACCCAGTGGCCGTTCCGGAACTCAGCGAGGTGTGACAAGGGTCACTTGTCATAATTATCGCAAAACTAAGTTTGTCTACCTCCCACCTGCTCACATACTTCCCCCCTGTCACCGTGGAATGGCATTATGTGGATGATTAATACGAAGAATGTTCATGTGACGCCCGTAGCACACCTCCGCCGCAAAGCTATGACAGAAGAACCGCAGTAATTTTGTCAGTATGTAGGAGAATAGGCACACTAGCGAAATAGCCTGTCCTAAAGTACAAATTTTACTATTTTTTTATCTATTTCTCAAGCGGTTTCGTTGATGTGCTCCGACGCCAGCTGCACTCCCGCGCTGCGGCCGCCATTGTGTTGCAGTTTCGCATTATTTCCGCACGTCGAATTTCTACTACTCAAACTATAATCGATCGCAGCGAATTTCATCCAGCGGTTTCACAGTGGAGGTTGAATAATGACCGGTCATATTTTCTGAGTTCTATTTGCAATGGGCGCGCTCTTTGCCTAGCATTGGCATTCATACACTGACGTACATATTTGTTTTGTTGACGGCCGATTGGTCTAGTAGGTAGTGACCCTGCCTGCGACGTCGTAGGTCCTGGGTTCGAATCCCGGTAGGTGCAAACATTGATATAATATGATGAATATCGATGTTTGTTTCCGAGTCATGGATGTTTCTATACTTGTCTATGTATTTATAGGTATATGTCGTTGCTTAGTACCCACGACACGAGACCTTAGGGATGTTAATATGGGACTAGAGATGAGTAATACATAACATACAACACTAACAATCGTGCCTATTTACGGCAAATTAGCCGTAGATATTCACAGCACTTTATGCAGGCCGCTTCCGATCGGTCGGAATGGTGGTTGTAGCGCTTTATGCAGGCCGCTTCTGACCGGTCGGAATGGAGGTTGTTGGGGGAGGCCTATATGTTCAGCAGATGATTTCTCATGGCTATAAATGACGATGATGATGATGATGATGATGATGATGATCCACGGGTAGACTAGAGGGGATGGATTCGAACCACCGTAGTTCTCATATGGTGCAAAACGCCACAAGAAGTAATTACACTGTCGTATAACTCAACACAATGGTACGAGTACTTGTTCAGCATTTCAGTATTTGCCTGGCTGTCACGCACACTCTGTATATACATAATTTTAATCTTCTATGCTGCTCTGAGAGTAAAAAAAAAGTATGATACTACAGCTACTTCTCTTCCCGGGTATACTGTACAAGTCAGAGGGACAAGAGAGAAGGTCTTGGTATTTTGTAGGCGATGGGGTGACTAAACGAACTTTTACATCTATACTACATATAATAAAAATGTAACGGATCGCTGTCTGTACATGGAAGATATACAGGGTGTTTGATAGCCAGGCAAATATTGATACCATGACTTCAGACAATGATTCTGAGGCGGAAAACACTGAAAATTTTCGCAGGAAAATTCCAAAATATTCCGACATTTTTTTCATATTTTCATGAAAAAATAGATTTGTTCGTTATAGTAGGCCATAGATAATAACTTAGAAATAAAAGTTTAACCAAAACGTGATTTTTATTAAAAAAAGTTGCCCTCAAAAAAGTTCAAATAACTGATCAACACTGCTGGAGAGTCACAAGTGATCCAAAAACAGCAATATGTCACACAATAACCAATTAGCCTGTTTAATTTGTCACAGGATCGCCCGATACAATTGGCGCGAAGAGCTAATCTCAAAGACGATTTACAGTTTTCAGGAATATATTGTAATCAAATCATGTTTTTATCCCGGAAAAACATTTCCTGCGAGTAATTGGTCAGAAGTGGCACCATGTGGTTCTGTCGGCCCTTGGTGCTCTGCCTATCCCGGAAGGGAAAAAGGCGTGATTATATGTATTTATATGTATAACTCAACCCAATGGTACTTGTTCAGCATTTCAATATTTGCCTGGCTGTCAACTACACCCTGTATAAGAAAAAATAAATAATAATAATCCAATAAATAATGAGGTAATACATGTACAAATGGTGAACTGTATTATCTACATAACATATTTTATCATCTTTTATCCAAAGCATATTTCCTCAACTTTATACCGCGCAATAAAAACCTTCGATCAAACCCTAAATCGGCTATCAATTCACCATAAAATATCAGACATCGGTGCAACAGTTTTAATCTCATGGCATGCATGCACTTGCAAGGGGGTGCAATAGGAGGGTGCATATCGATTGGGGCCACCCCTGGGCTTGCCACCCCCGCTTCGCCCACCCCCCTTACAATTGCCGTACCCTTGTCCACAATTGTGTTGTTTTAAAAATATTTGACTCCGGCCACTACGTGCTGTAAGTACGTGTTAAGATAAACTTTGTTTTATTCGTTGTTTTGTTGTGTATCTTCCAGATGTGCTGAACTTGGGTTTATTTATAGCTTAGCTATTATTTTATTATTGTTTTCATACTTTTTGTTGTGGTTTTAATTCTTTAAATATAGTAAATAGAGGTGTATTTTCATATTTTACTGATTTTGGTGGCGGAGCTACAAGTAAAACTTTATAGATCATAATTTTAGTTTGTTGTAGGTACCTACATATCTGGCTACCACATTTTTTAGTAACACAGCTGTGTATAGATGTATGTATGTATATGTAGGTCTACACTTATTGGTTAACCACTACCAGTTAACCTAATCAGTATGTGGTTAAATTAAAATTGTACTTATATAACAGTTTCTTGACTAAACGGTTTGTAATCATGCAACATTTGAACCATAATATATTTTAACTTTGCCACACTAAAGCCTCGAGCACACTGAATGCGTAACGTAACCACGTCGTAGTCACGCGCGTGGTTACGGCGTACCCTGATGTCACACCAAGTAACGCATACGTTTACGCACACGCTCACACATACGCAGTTAGCTGGGTACGCAATGGAGGCTGTGCGTGCCTGGTTGCGGCAGCCAAAGTCAACGAGACGTCACTTCGGCCTGACCACCGAAATCAGACATTCCGGCTTTTAGCTTACAATCGGTTTCAGCAGTCACATGCTCCGGTCTTTGTTAATACTAAATCGGCGAATAGTCGAGGGTAGGGTTGAACTGTATTGTATATCTCGATTTTTTAGAAGTTAGTTTATGCAAATAACCTTACTAGATTTTTGACTATCATAAGTCTGTAACTTTAATATAGAACGATTAGTAGCGATTTTATGTAGATGTTTCATTATATTGATAGATTCAATACAAGTCCTGAATGTGAGCACCTTGTAAGCAGCACCTTATAAAGGAAGAAGTAGCAGCGCCTACACCTCGACACGGCCTAAACTTAAGTACATAATGAAGAAATACGAGTAGCAATACTCATGGTACATTTGAAAAGCAGAGAAAAGAAGATTCTCTAGCAGATGCAGAGCTATTGCCCTATATAGATACACAATAGATACCTTTCCTCTTGGCCAATTGGCCTCTTGACACTTCCAAAAAAAGCCTTTACACGCCTATCAAATACATTCAGTACTTACCAAAAGGACAGCTATGTCTTCATCTCTAATTGAGACTGTTAAAGACTGCAGTATCAGTATGTTATGAGTTACATTTTGGTGGATTGTTTTTGTCCAGTAAGCGAACAAATTCGAGCTTGTAATCAAATTGTATGTAGAAATATGTGTGCGGCAATGTCCAGAATTTGACCGTTCGACAAAGCGGACAATACTCCCAGTTAACACACAATCGCGCCAATCCAACCTTGTGACTGCTGTAATGAATCACACGACAAAACATCCACCGGTACAGGGCTGGGCATTACGGTATTTATTTGAAAGTAGGCACTATAGGTAAATGATAATTTTTTAAAGCGAAAAACTGACTTCCTCCCAACACTAAAATAAAATTTTACTAAAGGGCAAATATATATTGCGCTAAGCCGTGTACGAAGTTTAGAAGGCATAATATTGTCAGATTTATATGCCAGCAAATGATTAAATAGGCCACATGACAAAAGAGAGAAATGAGTAGGCTTCGAAACTTTACGTCTGACAATATAAGCAACATATAATTACACTCCTTCTTCCTGCCCTGTTCCCAATCATTTGGGGTCGGTGCAATATGTAGGTACTCTTCTTTCATTCATTCCTATTATCTGTCATCTCGTTATTCTCATGTCTACCTCTTCCTCTATAACCATCTTACTTCGGACACGGCTTAACGCAACATATGATTTCACCACTTAACACAATTATCTTCATCTTCATAAGCCTATTGCAGTCTACTACTGGACGTAGGCCTCCCCCTGCCATAGGGGGATTTTGTTACTAAAAAGTTCCACTATCTGTTTTTCGGCGGCTCCATCATCAGACCCTCGTTTCCCTTATATTATGTGTAGCTGACCAAAAATCTCCATAAAAATCTAAAAACGGACTACTCGTGCCTTTTATATTTGAGGATATCCCTAGATTCCTTAGAGATTCCATCATCAGATGTTATGTTTTATATGTAGGTGATCAAAACGCTCAGTAAAAGTATAAAAACAGACTACATGTGCCTACAATATTTGAGGATTGCCCTCGATTTCTCCAAGTTCCCATCATCAGATCCTGACATGGTGAATATGGGACCAACTTGGAAGCATACCATGACAAATTATAAAAAAAAATTGAAATCGGTTCATAAATGACGGAGTTCTGAGGTAACACACATTAAAAAAATACATACAGACGAATTGATAACCTCTCTTTTTTGAAGTCGGTTAAAAAATTAATGAAGTACGACTATGCAATAAAATGTTACTACCAATCATGAAAAAGTCTGTTAAAAAAGCAAAATGAAACAATAAAACCAAAATCTTACCAAATTTATACCATTTTAGGTACTTACATAGCAACACTGTTACCCAATCTCATATAAATTCCCATTTATACGCAAATCCTTTATTATTAAAATTCCTAAGCTCGTCACAACTGGGATGGGTCCAACTTTTATTCATTAAAACATATAATTTTAACACCCAGACCGCTCGAGTAGCAATTTATTCTAACAACGATTGTGCTAATGTTTGGCAAACCGTCCAACATTATAGTGTTAGTAATTTGTCACTGGCTCTGATCAAATTAGGAACAGGAAAACAAACAATTTGCCAAACTATAGAAAATAATGATTAGCTCATCACGACGTAGTCTTATTACTTTTCCGACATCACGTTTGATGCAAAACATTAGGACGCTATCTTTTTCGAATACTTAATGACAAATAGTGATGTCCCACTAACAAAATATAATCTAGTGGACGCCCGCGACTTCGTCTGCGTGGACTGCAGAAAAAACAAAAAGTCGAAATTATCCGAAAAAAAGTAGCCTACGTGTTAATTCAGGGTGTCAGCTAACTCCATACAAAATTTTATTAAAATCGCTCCAGCCGTTTTTACGTGAAAGAGTAACAAACATCCATCCATCTTTCTGTCCATAATTACAAACTTTCGCGTTTATCTCAATCCATACTAGCAGCAAATGCGTAAATCAAGATTTAGGCGTTGAAGTAAAAATAAATCTAAGCCCATCTCATTATATCACATACGGCAAATGTCATCCTCATCGTCAGCCTATTGCAGTCCACTGCTGGACGTAGGCCTCCTCCAGTGTACGCCACATAGCTCGTTCTCCCGTTTTTGCCATCCAGTCACTACCAGCCGTCCTTCCATCTGACCGGAGGGCGCCCAACGCTACGCTTGCCCTGGCACGGTCTCCATTCGAGAACCCGTTTACTTCACCGTCCATCGATTCTACGATAGATGTGGCCGCCCACTGCCACTTCAGTCTGCTACATTTCGAGACTATGTCTGTCACTTTGGTCTTCTACCAAATAATCTCGTTTCGGACTTTGTCCATTCGCGAGATTCCGAGTATTGACCTTTCCATGGCTCTCTGAGTGACATGTAATCGGTGAGCCAGCCCCACCGTCAGATTCCACGTCTCGGCTCCGTAAGTCATGGCTGGTAGAACGCACTGATCGAACACCTTGGTCTTGAGGCATTGTAGCAAGGATGACTCAAAGATATGACGCAACTTCCCAAACGCTGCCCACCCAAGCTGCACTCTTCTGGTGATTTCTCCCTCGAAGTTGTCTTTACCCAACTGCAATATTTGCCCAAGGTATACATACTTCTGAACAACTTCTAGGGCTACACCTTCGACGGATATCGGCTCAGGGATACAGCAAATATAAGCTACAACAAATATTTCCAATCATATTTATAACTTTAAACATTTTAAATACAATTTCAACCAATATTGTGCACATTGTACATCAAATTTTAATTAACCGCAAAACTACCGTTGTGATTGGATATTCGCCAAATATAAAATTAATCGGGTGTTATAGTCATTTTGGCAGCCCTATCGGCGACCCACACTCTATCAATCGAGCGGTCGAGCTACGTTGTAGGCGCAGAAAATGTGGTTGTGCCTAGGGCTTTCATAACAAAAAAAAATATTTTTATTATAAGTTTTCAATTTTTGGATGGTGATGTATTCCCATGTAGACTACTTTAACTTAATAGTACCTAAGTACCAAAAATATACACATAGTTAATCAAGCAAGGTATATAATAGTATGGTAAAGTATAAACTAAAAATATAAAATGATCTGCTGAAGGATGATGAAGTTGGTCTATTATCTCTCAAACCTATCATCCGCCAACCCTAGTGGCATGGCAATACTGAAATGTTTAATATGTCATTCGTGATAGCGCTCTGTTTTGCATGTGATTTATTCGGTACCCTACCTGAATGAAGTGGACTAGGTATCGCTTGAATTTATGGGGACTAAAATTAGCATTTATTGAATTATCATGTGAAAGTAAACGTAGCTTGAAATACAGCTTCAAATACATAGAGGTGACATAAGCCGAAATATACAAGGTATAATAAGTAAGGCTTATGTCATCTCTGTAGGTACATGTAATTTAATAGTGATACCTACTTGAGTACGTTTTATTAATTAATTCCGTTATATTCTAAATAGGATAAGTAGTTCTAAATTAGCTATAACACATTTAAAATATAAATAAAAATGAAATTATAAAAAAAAAAATTCCCATCTATTCACATCACCAAGGTATAAAAAATATGTCCAGCAAGCAACCAACTGACTTTACTTTCCTGCTTGATAATGAACTCTCGTTAAATCTACCCGAGAGAAAATGAGGTATACCGAGGGTAGACGAAAACTGACATGTTTCATACTCTTGTTAGAGTGTATTACCATTAGGCTATCATAGTATGTAGCAGCATCTATCTTTAACCTATAATAAACTGGAGACTTTGGTTATTAGAGGCAATTTGCAGGTGGTATAGTATCCGGGAGCAGCGCGAAAATGACACTGCAGTCACCAACCCGCATGCACCGTGGGCAAGCACCCCTCTATGGCAATAGCCTTGTGACATGCTCTGGAGGAGGCCTATGTCTAGCAGTGGACTGCAATAGGCTGATGTCTATGTATGTGCGTGTGATATCAGTAGGCATCATTAACTAAATTAATGTAAGTTCTGGAGCTCACAGTGAAGTCTATTATCATCATAACGTATGTACCTGTAACAAAACAGACGAAACCCATTATTGACACAATAAACCAACGAAAATAACGTAATTTTCATAGATATATTAACAAGATAAGATACAACACTGTCGATGCTCATATTTCACTGTATTATCAACGTTTTTACGAGCCGCGTGTCAGACTCATCCATTTTATGATCTTATTAGAGCTCCCTAAAATATCCAATAAGGTGCCTCGTACGAATATGTTAAGTGTATAGCCATAGTGTTGGATGTATGCAGAGGGTAAACTTATACCGATACCTAAGCATTATATTGAATACTTGTAACGGCTATCTCGTCTCACATAAATAGGTACAAAAAACAATTCCTTTCCCTGGTGGTTGGCTACAAAGATGAAATATTTTATATTATTATGCATTTATATTTTGATTTTATTTGGTTTAGCGGCGTAGGGTAAGAGGGAGTCAGGGAGACAAAGAGACCTGGATAAGTTTCAACCAGAGTGACCCACTATAGCGGGAACAAGACCAATGTCAAGACCAAATGGGGAGGCCTTGACTCAGCGATGGGACACAGTGTAGGCTATGAAATAAAGTGATTTAGTTCCTAATGTGGTCATGTATGTATAGGTATACAAAAGAGATTCCCTACTCCAAAATGAATACTCTGTGGCTATAGATATAGATACAGTGTCACAAACCATTCTGCTTCCAATTGCCGAAAAGTGTTTGGTTCCTTATTGCCCGTTGGGTGCAGGTGACTTGTTTGTCAGCTGGAGGGCATACAAATGTATATATACTTATACTATGTATATGTAGAGATATTTGTATGTATCTTTATGATTTTTTGTTGAAGTTTTTTATTACAGTGTTTATTGTTTACTATGACATAGAGGAATAAGATGTAGACATAGAGACTTTTCGGTGCCTCACAATTCCAGTCATTGACACTTAGATTGCGTTACTATACGTTACAAAACATTAGTAATGTAGTACATTACTATACATTACACTAATAGAATCTAAGTGTCAAGGATTGGAATTGTGAGGCACCGAAAAGTCTAATGGTGCTTCGAAACAGTTAGTATGACATTAGCACTCTATGACATCTTAATCCTCTATGACTATGACTAGAAAGATTGTTATATATTTGTGTTAGAGGAATCCACAGAACCGAGATAACAAATCGACTTTATTCCACTATATTCAAACTTATTGTTTGTTTTGATAATAGGCACTTATCAGGTGGTTTTTGTAGCCTGTCTCTTTCTCCGTTCCGCTACTATGTATGCAAAATTTTAAGAAATTTTAAGGGATGAGATCAAGAAAGTTGAGGAAATAAAGCGTGAAGAGGTAACAAACAAACATACTGACTTTCGCATGTATAATATTACTTGGGATTGGTTGTATAACAAACGTAACTCGCTTTCTCATTAGTAAGGATGAGTCTCGTAGTACAAATTACTGCGAGTATTTCACAAAAAAGTATAATATCTATACATTATGCATAAATCTCATTAATATGCGATCTGTTCGCCGCCCAAGTCACAAAATAAGCCAGGACGAAGGCACAATAAATCTCCGTTCAATTTTCTAAACCATAAATCATTCCACGGCCGAGAAGTGCGCTTTACCCTTGTTTCAGATAACAATTTGTAAATTATATGGTTAATTTACCAAGATGTTCAACAAGCTCCTTGATCAAGCTCGCTTAATGGAGACAATGCTGTTAGAACGCAAATAAACTGTTAAGCGGTGAAAGCCCAGTGGTTAAGAAGTGCGCCTTCCAATCAGGGGACGTAGGTTCGACTCGAGTCACTTGCTTGCAGTCTTGTGCTCTATCTATAATATCTCCTACGCAGTTGGCTAATCTTAATTGACTTTGGCTGATTGCAACAAAGCCAAAAGAATGGTAAATATGTAATATTTTTTTTTCACAGCACAGTAGTCCATAATCCAGAACCTTCACTAGACCGTCACATAAGAACAAATTTATTTAAAACCATAGACTAAAAAAATTAATGTAAAAAAATGGGTGGGGAATTTTTTCCATTTCTTTATTAATAATTTTATAATATATAATATCTTGACTAAGATAAATTTATTTAAAAAAAAAAAACACTTCTCCATTAATATAATCCGTTAGGATATGGTTGATCGTTTCATCTTTAAACATTGTGCTGAGGGATTCAGCTTTGTTTGCCGAGATTTGGCTAGTGTATAGCTATCGGGATGAAAAATAACGTTGCCAATATGTAATTTAGAAAAGAGATGGTAAAATTCGTCATCCGAGTAATTGACCCGGTGGCTCAGTGGTTAGAGCACTGACACGCGGAATGCAGAGGTCGTGGGTTCGATTCCCACCCGGGTGGGGAATTTTTTCCATTTCTTTATTAATAATTTTATAAAAAAATTAAAATTAATAGGCACCGTTTGATATCGATTTCTAAAATGGAAGCTAATTGATAATAATCGAGATGATTATTGTCGAAATCGTTCTGCTAATTGGCATTCAAAGCGCAATCCGTATAATGAAGTGCTGACTAAACACTTTGCGGTCCGTCTGTCTGTCACCGAAATCAATCGACTAAATAGTATTTTGAAATTGAGCTGTACTCCACTATCTTTTGGTGAAAATACGAGGATTGGATATTTTGTTTTGTTATAAACCTAATATTACAAATGAGCCGAAATATGTATGTAGGTGATTTGATAATGTGATCTGGATAAGTTATATTATGGTATTATCATAGTAAGTACCTACTGTTTGACAGTTCTTTGGATATAAGAACTAGCCATACAAGACGATTTTCGAAAAGCATAATAACAAAGAGCAATTCGTAATATCGTCACTCAAAAATTTCGGGTTTACAATTTCATTATATTTTTACAAATTATCCCGGTCACAGCCAAAAATGCACCCGTAGGTTTACGTTTCCATGATGGGAGTAAAGGTCGCCGTATTCAAGACGAGTTTCGTTCGTAAAAGTAGGCGTGACAGAAAAATATATTACAACAAACGTCCAACTAGATTATATCTAGATTTAATTTTGAATGGCGTCTATCACACACGAAGTCTCTTTCAGTCAGAAAAAACAAGACAGAATTTGTGACAATTCGCGTACGAAGTTAAATCTTGGAACAATAGGTTCACTGGTATACCTATATAGTATATAAGTTCTTATTGTGTTAATATCTTTTACGGGGTCGTGACGTCACGTCTCGATGTAAACTAATTGGCCATACGAATATAGGTAGGTACAGTAGAAACAATCAAAGCTATCAAACGCACCTGCTGTGTTCGCAATGAGGCTGAACTTTACGATACTTCCCAGAAAGTATTGAACATTTTAAAAGGCAAAGAGCAAATGTTACCTTTTGACGAATAAAATGTTGAGGATATTATTAAAATTAAAATAAGATAAATATAAAAATGCTAAGACGAAATGATGATCTCCGACCGTATTTCGGCCAAGGCGACCAATCTCTACGGAGATTGGCCAGGTACGCAGGAGATATTATAGTGCACAAGTGTGTGTGCAAATACAGATGCACTCTCTATTCTATTATTATAAAGACGAAATATAACATATAATACCTGTCTATGTTAATAATAAAACAACGTCAATATACCTAATACTAGTAGTACCAAAAGAAGGCTTAAGTAATTATTTTTTATAATATCTTTTAAGTACCTATGTATTGTAGCGTGGTGCCGGCAGAGTAGAATTCGTTCCACCCCATGTCTTCCCGTAAGTATCGTATGAGGCGATTAAGGGTTTCCGAAAGGTGGGCAGCAGCGCCTCCTGTGTTGACAACATAATCCAAAATACAAACTGCGGTCACCAACCCGCCTGCCCAGCGTGGTGACTATGGGCAAATACCCCCATGGCAGTCTTATGGCGTGCCCGGGGGAGGCCTACGTCCAACAGTGGACTGCAATAAGCTGATGATGATGACCTATATATTGTATGTACCTACTACCTTCAGTAAAATAATAAATAAATTAGAGCACAACCGTATAAGCAGTCAACAAAATTTAATATTTTTTAAATGAAATGAAACAAAAAACCAGTGATCCTCTATACCTTACAAAGTAAAAAATACACCCAACTTTTCATATAACGTAAAGTATGCACTTCATTACTCTGAGACTGTTAAAGAGGTATTTACACTAAAAGACTCGTAATTGAATGTCGGGTCGTATCTAAACATTCCGTCGTCTGTTTGGGGCTGCGTTGGGCCCGGAAATATCGATTCAGTTTCAACTACGCAACCTCCATTGTGTGCAGGTAAAACAAACCAGTTTAAACCTTAAGGCTTAAATTATAAGCCAATTCAGAAGAGCATTCGACGTGTTGCAGAGTTACCTGTTGTTCGTCGAGGGCGCACTTTATGCACGAATAAATAGAGACATAGAATAATTGGGTAATGTAAAGTTGCTCTTTTAAAATCGTAACGCGGCGATGAAACGCTGTAATCTTTTTATGCTTTGAGTTTTCGTGTGGCGTATCAAATTACCGAGCTTGTGTTTTTAGAAACAATTTACGAACTAAACTTTAGTTGAAAGCTAAAAATAATACTGTTTGAAAACAAAAGAGGAATTATATAGGTATATCTTGATATATAAAATGCTCCTGAAACAACCATTGTGACAAAAATTCTTAATTTTTTAACAAAAATATTTATCATAAATTTCTAAACTAGCTAAGCTAAGTACTAGAATAAGTTGATTAATATCTTAACATCAGCTTAGTAGAATCTCTGTCAACCTATCTACTTTTTCTGGGAATTTCCTTTCAAACAATAAAAATACTCTACCTCTGAATTTCTAAATGTTGTTAAAAAGGTTGTTATATCTCTGAGGGGCAGAAACTTTTTCGATTTTAATTCTAATGTTCACTTGACAGCAGTTAACACGCAGTTTGTTTCATATTTTCTTTTATCAGATTTAAAGAATATACTTACTATCTAGCGAGAGATCACATTTCTTCTTTTTTTCGCTTGATATTAAGAGTTAAAGAGGTTTGGCCCTAAATCGATATCTTTCCATAGGTCTACAAATCTGCATCTCGGAGATATTGTTAATATTTCCTATAGTTGTATACAAATGGATAACAATAGAATGCAGTGCGCAACGGCTCTAAGGGATTTAAGAGATTATTGATTCTATTTTCAAGTTATATCGCATAGAAATCGAGAAATTATAGCCACAGAAAATCTATATTACATAGTGCTTGCAATTAAACTACCTATATACAACAACAGCGTAAAGTATAACATACCAAAATCTCGTAGCTCACCCTTAGCCTTATTGCAAAAAGAAATAAGTTCTGAAGCTCAATCGGGCGAGTACTCACGGGCTAATACGGTTCTAGTAGGGTACAGGGCAAAGATTTAAATCAAAATAGAACGACTATGACCCGTGTTCAATGAGCTATAATAGTGGCTCCATCTGAAATATGATCACTCTATCGAATGAAATTCGAGCGCCATTGTGGAGGTTCTTGCCAAGAAATATATTTACTTACCAAGTTAACATTTGGAAATCATATTTATTTTACTTAATATTTGTTAATGTATTGCGACTTCTAGTTTATTTCTATAGTACCACATTGAAACCATGACAAAAGAGAATCAAAGATACAAATTACCAGCGTAAAATAAATGAACCCAAAGTTCACCGACACCTAAATCAGATTGCCTAGCCATTCTTATTCCCATTTCTTCTAAATCGTAATCTTGATTTATCTCCATTTCCGAGCAGCAGGAGGGTGGAGACCCTTTATTTGCTGAGCCAGTGCCGCTCATGGCGCACCCTAGCCTCTGAGTGCAAGGTGAGATAAATGGGGCATATTCGATTTGGTAATTCCTTCAAAATTCAAGCTGCGAAATGCTACTCTATATATTAAATGTCGATGGTTTTAATGCGCTTGCATATTGCGTGGCGACGTCGACTCTACCTTATACGGTTTTCTCGTCAATGAAGGTAAGTATTAAATATCTCTAAAGAAATATTCAGTTTACCTACAATTTTGTAGATGAAGAATATCGTGAAAGTCGATGAAGCGAAAAAAATGTGCCAGGACCGTAGCAAATTTAGGTCTACCTTTAGGTACGGGAGACAGCGTGATTTTATACATTTATTTAGATAAATTGATCATGTTATTACTTCTAAATATCATCTGAAAATAAGTTATGAATATAAAAAGTTATAAATACGAAATATTTTATCACTTTACGAATAGTTCACAACGGTACCTACTGAATTTCTAGAGAGCTAGTTTCTGAGGTTCCCCGACAGACATTAACGCAGAATTAACTGAATATCCTAGAAGTTGTTCAATTTATGTAGAAGCCGGTGTTGAATTTGCGTTAACGATTAATCGTGTGATACTCGTATTCTTATTTACTAATCACAAAATGTTAACTAGTTAGCTGGAAGAAAGCTCTGTCAGATATAAGCTCGCCTTTGTATATTAAGTTTTTTTAATACTTGTTATTATATTTTATGTTTTCTGTATGTACAATAAATTAATGTGAATCATACAGGGGTTAGATTGTTGACTAACTATTTCTTACATTAGGGATCGCTCGCTTATAAATTTTCTTCTTACTCATATCCTAATGTTGTTTTTGGATGTACAAATACTAATTTTAGGATTTACATTGTTGTTTGGCAACTTCAATGAAGTCTCAATCCTAAATCTATTCTGGCTTATTTCAACACATCTCTATTCTATTGGTATTCTGAAATCCGCGTCACGATACAATTGCAAATATACCGTCTTCTACATAGGTAAAATAGAACGTCGAGTCAATACCTTATTGTAAGGTGCAGACTACACGGTGATTGTCCCACGGGGCACTAGGCCACGCGTGTGCACTTAGCCTAACGATGTGTATTCACTGCAAGAAGATACTTGTACGAGTCAGTTTAAAAGTACTAGCTATGTTATATGTGACTGGACATATTATATTTTAGTAAGTAGATGTATTTTAGTAACGATTCTAACGGTTAGCCTGTATCCTAGGATTAACTCATTTTTATAAAACTAAACAGTTATGTAGCTTGTTATAGGCACATCAGAATAATGGTCGCTTGTGTAGATATTAATATCGATTTCTACGATTTGAGCTGTTTTCAGGAGATTTTACCAAAATGAATTTTGAATTGTTTTTTCTATTGAAGATTGGTGGATTGAATGGGAATTATACTTGCTAACCTCCGAATAAAAATATCTTTATCTCTTTAATTGTAAATTCTGATGTGCATAAATTAATCTATACCCCTTTAACATCTATTCGTCCTAGTCTATCAAACTAAAACTTCCTGTTTTATCTGATGTTCCAGTAATGTTTAGAGACTCCCTTAAGCTAAACTCCAGTATCAGCAAATACATCAGTACATGTAGTGTACAAAAACGTCCTACTTCCTTATTTATCCCCACACCAGAGAGGGCACTATGCCACGTGAACACTTCTCGTAACGACGTGAATTCACAGAACCTCATTCGACCATCTCGAAAGTTCGATGTACATCGACGTTTTATTTGCTGATAATAGTGACTCGAATCGTATTCAAGCATCGAGGTAGAGCAATTATTCTCCTTCGTCCATCTTTATAGGTAATATTTATTAGAGCTTCATATAACAAATTATTCAATCGACTATAAAATGAAATATTCTTATAAACCTACGAACATTTAATATACAAAAATAATTTACATAGGTGTGCATATTCCTTACAGAGATTTCATCTAGCAAAACCACTTGAGATAGTAATCAAATTGTAACCAGTCAAATTGTAATTGTACCTACACAACAAAAATATATTAATTCAGGGAAATTTTCATTATACTACTACCTGATAAGAGTTGATTAGGAATTAGAATTAAGACACATAGGCAAATGCTAACGTCGTAAGTAGGTACTATGTATGGTAGCGTGCTAATGGTGATCATCGCGGAACTTTTCTTGAAGTAAAGCGACGTAAAGATGTCAAGGCTGTAACTAGTTATATGGCATGTTATTTAAATGACACCGACATTAGTTTAGCAAAATAAAATAAGTTAAAATTTCCATCAAGAGTACGCGAGGGTCAGCGGAGGGTGTAGGGCCCGGTGGTGGGCGTACCTATTCTCGATGGAAATTTTTATCCAAAGGTATTTTTCTAAAATAATGTTCATATTTTTTAAGTTTTATACTAAATAATATTTTATAGGAAATGAACAAGTAATATGATACTGAAACTTTTTAGGTATACATTTAAAAATTCTTTGTTTCCACCCTCCGTCTTAGATATGTTTAGTTACAAGAAAACTAAATTTGATATTGCATAGTAAAACCTCATACGCACACATGGCTCGAGGCAATATTACGATATCAAAGGACCCTCCCTTTATACTACAGCACAAAAACAATCTGTACAAGCCATTTCATAATGAATTCATGACACTTTCTGTGTAGATACTACTTACTTTTCCACTTTGGCCGATCCAGACAAATACTAACAAAACTTAAAAAGGTTGTGAATGTCAATAATTCCTGTGCTGATGCGGGGTTTTACTAGAATACATCAGCTGCATCTCCCGTGTATGTCGTAAGAGTTGACTAAGGAACTTAGAGGCGTTTCCTCAGGCAATAAGCTAGCAAACTTGTCGCTGAATCTGACCCAACTATTCTAAACGTGGCTGTAAGGATCTCCTTCATGGGAGCTCTGACTAGCCCATTTTGGAAGCACAGCTGTGTAAATATGTATATATAAAAAAGATAGGTTTCTATAATAATTACCAACTAATAATCATGTAAAGATGTAAAGTAAATTTATTTATAGAAAAACCAGTAATGGTTTATGTATATGTCGTGGCCATATCGTTGAATTATTTATATCATGAAATGGTCAAAATGCCCTTGACCATATGATGATAATGAATTGATCATTTCATGATACTAACCTAACCTAACCGACCATTTCATGAAATTACTATTAAAGTGATTTGGCCACGACATATACACTGTTGGCACTAACTATTGTAAATTATGTGGAAATAAATAAATAAATTAAAAAAGTCGCAATTTTTTTAGAAGAGAGCATTTTCTTGGCATAAAAATAGAGGAAGGTTATTTTAAAGTTAGGAATATGATCTTACCTGAAGCAGACCGTTGTTTGTTGTTTTTTCGTGTAAAAACGTTAAAGTGATTTGGCCACGACATATACACTGTTGGCACTAACTATTGTAAATTATGTGGAAATAAATAAATAAATTAAAAAAGTCGCAATTTTTTTAGAAGAGAGCATTTTCTTGGCATAAAAATAGAGGAAGGTTATTTTAAAGTTAGGAATATGATCTTACCTGAAGCAGACCGTTGTTTGTTGTTTTTTCGTGTAAAAACATTCAATTCCTACTAAAAATAGTTAAGCAGAGAACCGATCCCTTTCCAAAAGGGTCAGACAGTTTTTATAGTGACGTATAAAAAACGTCACGTCCAAATTCATGAACCCGAATGGCCTATCAGCTACCTGTCCCGTGAAATAAATGAGCTTCCTTGAATAGAGTAGGGAAATATATCAGGTAAATAGGTAAGGCTCCATAATGTTTAGATATTGGTATACCTATATTTACCTACATCGTATACCCATGAACTTATTATAAAACCTTAAATAAATACTGTAAATAAAGATGCTGGAGTATATTTAAATTTATATACAATACCAACTACAATATCTATAAGTACATTTTCATTTACGGCCAATTTCTATACGAGAGATCAAAAAGAATCTCGGATTTTTTTATTCCTAATTTGAAATTTTGTATGAAAACAATTGAAGTTTAAATCTAAGATATGCAAAAAATCTCTCAAGATCAGTTATAGAAATTGGCTGTTAGTCGCTCTATTGTAAAGGTACAAATAAATATTTACAAACATAGGCACATTCATACAGGGAATATGATCAACCTACTCTGGAAGGCAATATGCGTAGTATTAATATGTTTACATAAAGTATCAAAATTAACACCCATTACCCATTCCATTTGCCATACCATTTCCACACAGGTAAAGTGCATGTAATGCAACGAAAACTAAACCGATTTTTCAACGGAGAATGGTTACAAATGTGTGCGACCACCGCGACCGTAATCTAATAGCAAATGCCCTTTTTGAGAGAAGATCTCCCCATTTCTTCTAAATCGTAATCTTGATTTATCTCCATTTCCGAGCAGCAGGAGGGTGGAGACCCTTTATTTGCTGAGCCAGTGCCGCTCATGGCGCACCCTAGCCTCTGAGTGCAAGGTGAGATAAATGGGGCATATTCGATTTGGTAATTCCTTCAAAATTCAAGCTGCGAAATGCTACTCTATATATTAAATGTCGATGGTTTTAATGCGCTTGCATATTGCGTGGCGACGTCGACTCTACCTTATACGGTTTTCTCGTCAATGAAGGTAAGTATTAAATATCTCTAAAGAAATATTCAGTTTACCTACAATTTTGTAGATGAAGAATATCGTGAAAGTCGATGAAGCGAAAAAAATGTGCCAGGACCGTAGCAAATTTAGGTCTACCTTTAGGTACGGGAGACAGCGTGATTTTATACATTTATTTAGATAAATTGATCATGTTATTACTTCTAAATATCATGCTGCATATAATCAGCTGAAAATAAGTTATGAATATAAAAAGTTATAAATACGAAATATTTTATCACTTTACGAATAGTTCACAACGGTACCTACTGAATTTCTAGAGAGCTAGTTTCTGAGGTTCCCCGACAGACATTAACGCAGAATTTACTGAATATCCTAGAAGTTGTTCAATTTATGTAGAAGCCGGTGTTGAATTTGCGTTAACGATTAATCGTGTGATACTCGTATTCTTATTTACTAATCACAAAATGTTAACTAGTTAGCTGGAAGAAAGCTCTGTCAGATATAAGCTCGCCTTTGTATATTAAGTTTTTTTAATACTTGTTATTATATTTTATGTTTTCTGTATGTACAATAAATTAATGTGAATCATACAGGGGTTAGATTGTTGACTAACTATTTCTTACATTAGGGATCGCTCGCTTATAAATTTTCTTCTTACTCATATCCTAATGTTGTTTTTGGATGTACAAATACTAATTTTAGGATTTACATTGTTGTTTGGCAACTTCAATGAAGTCTCAATCCTAAATCTATTCTGGCTTATTTCAACACATCTCTATTCTATTGGTTTTCTGAAATCCGCGTCTCACGATACAATTGCAAATATACCGTCTTCTACATAGGTAAAATAGAACGTCGAGTCAATACCTTATTGTAAGGTGCAGACTACACGGTGATTGTCCCACGGGGCACTAGGCCACGCGTGTGCACTTAGCCTAACGATGTGTATTCACTGCAAGAAGATACTTGTACGAGTCAGTTTAAAAGTACTAGCTATGTTATATGTGACTGGACATATTATATTTTAGTAAGTAGATGTATTTTAGTAACGATTCTAACGGTTAGCCTGTATCCTAGGATTAACTCATTTTTATAAAACTAAACAGTTATGTAGCTTGTTATAGGCACATCAGAATAATGGTCGCTTGTGTAGATATTAATATCGATTTCTACGATTTGAGCTGTTTTCAGGAGATTTTACCAAAATGAATTTTGAATTGTTTTTTCTAAACGTCCTACTTCCTTATTTATCCCCACACCAGAGAGGGCACTATGCCACGTGAACACTTCTCGTAACGACGTGAATTCACAGAACCTCATTCGACCATCTCGAAAGTTCGATGTACATCGACGTTTTATTTGCTGATAATAGTGACTCGAATCGTATTCAAGCATCGAGGTAGAGCAATTATTCTCCTTCGTCCATCTTTATAGGTAATATTTATTAGAGCTTCATATAACAAATTATTCAATCGACTATAAAATGAAATATTCTTATAAACCTACGAACATTTAATATACAAAAATAATTTACATAGGTGTGCATATTCCTTACAGAGATTTCATCTAGCAAAACCACTTGAGATAGTAATCAAATTGTAACCAGTCAAATTGTAATTGTACCTACACAACAAAAATATATTAATTCAGGGAAATTTTCATTATACTACTACCTGATAAGAGTTGATTAGGAATTAGAATTAAGACACATAGGCAAATGCTAACTTCGTAAGTAGGTACTATGTATGGTAGCGTGCTAATGGTGATCATCGCGGAACTTTTCTTGAAGTAAAGCGACGTAAAGATGTCAAGGCAGTAACTAGTTATATGGCATGTTATTTAAATAACACCGGCTTTAGTTTAGCAAAATAAAATAAGTTAAAATTTCCATCAAGAGTACGCGAGGGTCAGCGGAGGGTGTAGGGCCCGGTGGTGGGCGTACCTATTCTCGATGGAAATTTTTATCCAAAGGTATTTTTCTAAAATAATGTTCATATTTTTTAAGTTTTATACTAAATAATATTTTATAGGAAATGAACAAGTAATATGATACTGAAACTTTTTAGGTATACATTTAAAAATTCTTTGTTTCCACCCTCCGTCTTAGATATGTTTAGTTACAAGAAAACTAAATTTGATATTGCATAGTAAAACCTCATACGCACACATGGCTCGAGGCAATATTACGATATCAAAGGACCCTCCCTTTATACTACAGCACAAAAACAATCTGTACAAGCCATTTCATAATGAATTCATGACACTTTCTGTGTAGATACTACTTACTTTTCCACTTTGGCCGATCCAGACAAATACTAACAAAACTTAAAAAGGTTGTGAATGTCAATAATTCCTGTGCTGATGCGGGGTTTTACTAGAACACATCAGCTGCATCTCCCGTGTATGTCGTAAGAGTTGACTAAGGAACTTAGAGGCGTTTCCTCAGGCAATAAGCTAGCAAACTTGTCGCTGAATCTGACCCAACTATTCTAAACGTGGCTGTAAGGATCTCCTTCATGGGAGCTCTGACTAGCCCATTTTGGAAGCACAGCTGTGTAAATATGTATATATATATATATATATAAAAAGATAGGTTTCTATAATAATTACCAACTAATAATCATGTAAAGATGTAAAGTAAATTTATTTATAGAAAAACCAGTAATGGTTTATGTATATGTCGTGGCCATATCGTTGAATTATTTATATCATGAAATGGTCAAAATGCCCTTGACCATATGATGATAATGAATTGATCATTTCATGATACTAACCTAACCTAACCGACCATTTCATGAAATTACTATTAAAGTGATTTGGCCACGACATATACACTGTTGGCACTAACTATTGTAAATTATGTGGAAATAAATAAATAAATTAAAAAAGTCGCAATTTTTTTAGAAGAGAGCATTTTCTTGGCATAAAAATAGAGGAAGGTTATTTTAAAGTTAGGAATATGATCTTACCTGAAGCAGACCGTTGTTTGTTGTTTTTTCGTGTAAAAACGTTAAAGTGATTTGGCCACGACATATACACTGTTGGCACTAACTATTGTAAATTATGTGGAAATAAATAAATAAATTAAAAAAGTCGCAATTTTTTTAGAAGAGAGCATTTTCTTGGCATAAAAATAGAGGAAGGTTATTTTAAAGTTAGGAATATGATCTTACCTGAAGCAGACCGTTGTTTGTTGTTTTTTCGTGTAAAAACGTTAAAGTGATTTGGCCACGACATATACACTGTTGGCACTAACTATTGTAAATTATGTGGAAATAAATAAATAAATTAAAAAAGTCGCAATTTTTTTAGAAGAGAGCATTTTCTTGGCATAAAAATAGAGGAAGGTTATTTTAAAGTTAGGAATATGATCTTACCTGAAGCAGACCGTTGTTTGTTGTTTTTTCGTGTAAAAACATTCAATTCCTACTAAAAGTAGTTAAGCAGAGAACCGATCCCTTTCCAAAAGGGTCAGACAGTTTTTATAGTGACGTATAAAAAACGTCACGTCCAAATTCATGAACCCGAATGGCCTATCAGCTACCTGTCCCGTGAAATAAATGAGCTTCCTTGAATAGAGTAGGGAAATATATCAGGTAAATAGGTAAGGCTCCATAATGTTTAGATATTGGTATACCTATATTTACCTACATCGTATACCCATGAACTTATTATAAAACCTTAAATAAATACTGTAAATAAAGATGCTGGAGTATATTTAAATTTATATACAATACCAACTACAATATCTATAAGTACATTTTCATTTACGGCCAATTTCTATACGAGAGATCAAAAAGAATCTCGGATTTTTTTATTCCTAATTTGAAATTTTGTATGAAAACAATTGAAGTTTAAATCTAAGATATGCAAAAAATCTCTCAAGATCAGTTATAGAAATTGGCTGTTAGTCGCTCTATTGTAAAGGTACAAATAAATATTTACAAACATAGGCACATTCATACAGGGAATATGATCAACCTACTCTGGAAGGCAATATGCGTAGTATTAATATGTTTACATAAAGTATCAAAATTAACACCCATTACCCATTCCATTTGCCATACCATTTCCACACAGGTAAAGTGCATGTAATGCAACGAAAACTAAACCGATTTTTCAACGGAGAATGGTTACAAATGTGTGCGACCACCGCGACCGTAATCTAATAGCAAATGCCCTTTTTGAGAGAAGATCTCCTTTGTGATCCTGCTGTTCTGCCTAACCCATTTCGGGAATACCGCTGCGTATACAGGATGATTTTTGGTCGTCAACGTTCCCGAAAATCACGGAATCTCCTCATCATCACAATCATTTTTCTCCATGGAAGCATTGTCTGGTTTCCAAAATATTAGGGTCCAAAGTTTAATAAATAGACTGCGTTTTTCTAATGCACATAGACGCGCGTAGATTTTTTCACGAGAAATAATTAATATCTGTCTATGAAAAAACTATCTATAGCATAAGCACTGGACACTATAAATTTTGCTCGATCAAGTTATTAATTATTTTTTTTTTACATCGTTTCCCAGCATTTTTTGGCATAAACTTACTTTATTTGATGTATAGAGTACGTACCCTTCGTTAAAGGTGGCAACGAAAAAAAATCCTGTATATATGAGCATATTGATATGTATATTAAGTATTTCAAGTTTAAACAACCCATCACTACACTGAGGAAGACTAAGTTTATCTGTGGACATCCTAAGGCTTAAAATAATACATACATACATACATATAATCACGCCTTTATACCTTACGGGGTAGGCAGAGCACCAAGGGCCGATAGAACCACATAGTGCCACTTCTGACCAATTTTAAGGGTATAATTGAGATGTACAAGTTCCGTTATTAGTGACAGGTGGTCAGCCCATCGCCTACAAAACACCAAGACCCTCTTGTCCCTCTACTGACTTGTACAGTATGCCCGGGAAGAGAAGCAGCTGTAGTATTATACTCTTTTTTTTTCACTTCCAGAGCAACATAGAAGCTAAAAATAATATCTTTTACTATAGGTATATATAGGTATGTATGTTAAAACGACTTACGTTCATAAACTACTTCATATTGAGATTACCTACTCTACATGCGATATGAATACGGGTGAACCCATTCACACTTCTACATAATGAGAAAGTAATTTGGGTTATCTACGAAAATACCAAAAAAACATATTTTTTTTGCCTATACATCGAACATACAACATTAATGCCATGACTAAAATACAAAGAGATAACAGAAATTAAGTCATCCAATATTTATTTGTATTAATATGCACGTAGACAAAGGGTATCCTAAATATCCAAATACATTGTAAAAACATGAATATAATTCCAAAAAAGAAAGCACTTTTTTTTCTTAATGTATTATCCGTGACGAACAGATAATTCATTAAAATTACAATCTAGCCTAATTAGACTAATAAGTAATTTTTATCTAACTTAAATTGCTAAACCGTGTAAAACTAAGAATGTGTCCATCGGCACTTTTCTTATTGTCACTATTAAGGGGAAGTCACTTTGTTCATGTGTTCTTTAAAATTAGCACACACTGCACTATATCACTAATTTAATGCACTAACTCAAAAGGTTTTGTCCTTACTAAATGCACTTATTAAATGTTACTTATAATTATACACATAACACCCAAAAAATCAAATAACACCAACAAACACTTAAAATGAAAAATAATATTCACATTTTTTCAAACGGGCGTTACAGCCATCTGTAATTCATGAACGGTGTAACGCAAGCACCACCCGACCTTATAAATTATTCCTTGCCTACCTTGCCTTTGTTACGTATTACTTTTAACGTAAACCAAGGTTTCGAAGAATATTTATTATTTTTCACTTAACTCTAATTATTAAACCTCTTTGATTAGACTTTGGTAAATGCTTTTAATAACGACCTTGCTTCTGAGCCAAATCACTAGATCGAATATTTTGTATTATATATTTTTTCCTATTTTAATTATGACGATTTATTTAAAAACAACTTAATCTGAAAATGTCATTCCTGACAAACGAGCCTTTAAGTTATAATAATAAATGTTCTTGTTTGTAGGTATAATACCTGTAGTTTAGTCTAAGTTTGTCTAAAGGATCGTATCTATCTGTTTGATCAATATCCGTGTCCTTGACATTAAAATATGTTTTCCCGTATCTCCCACTCAACAGTCATTCTAACCTCATCAACTTCCACTTACCTTTCAACGTTGTACAAGGTCCAACTTGGTCTGCGTCTTTCCCTGGTCTTTCCTAACACTGACTGTCACGGTATTCACAAAAATCACAGTTCACAAAGTAAATGTACCGTACCTTTGCGTCTCACTACAAATTTTCTTTTTGTTGTATCGTATCCGTAGCCGGCTGCTACGGCGTAGCGCCCGTAGCGGTCGTAGCTAGCTGATCGCGCGGGCGTCCCGACTGACAGCGCTCCTCGGACAACGCAGTTTCAAATCAAATTGCGCAGTATATGGAGAGTCTAGAGATAAATTTAAATATAACTTATAATAAAACAGAAATATAACTACATAAACTCCAGGTGGAACATTGGTTATATTGCTGTTTTATTATTGGTTTATTTTTTCGATCTTTCCAAAAGGAGTATGATTAATAAACATTATTTTTTATTTCAATCAAATATTGTTTATAAATATTTTTGGAAAAAGCAAAATAAAAAAAACTAATACATCAATATAATTTTTTTTTAAAGAATAATAAACATTCATATTATGATTTATACATAATAATGTATTATGGCTATTAGTAATATTCATTGTGGAAAAAAATTAAATAGTCTTTTTTCCTGAACTTCTTTCGACATTCAAGTTTTATAAAATGTATAGTTACATAATACAATAAATACTTGAATTGAGAGCGTCAATCATTAAACAGTTTTCGTACTGATTTACGTTATTTTTCACCATCATTTTATATTAAAAATTAAAGTTGAGCACAAACTAACACTACTTTCGTCCTTCACAAAAGTATTCACTAAAAACCTAGAACCACAACGATTCTATATTTTATCCATATACTACAATCAGGAGCAGCTCAGTGCGCATGTCGTGACGTCAGCGCGTCTCCCCTAGGTCTCCCCGCTCGGAACGACGCACACACAAACACACTCTTTATTTTTCAATTTCGAACATAGGCAAAGGCACCCTGGTTTAGAAGGTCATGTTTTGTCTCCGGTTTTCGAGCTTGCGGCTCTGTATAGGAATAACCTGATTAAGTTTATTTACAGATTTAAAAGATAGATATTATTACATTACATTTACAAAACCGCTTCTAAGGTTAGACAATGTTTAAAATAAAATTTTCACAGTAAGATGTATGAAATATCTGTCAAAATTAGACTATGTTCAGCTTAAGCAATGCTAAAATTCCTTTATAATAACACAATTTAAAAAGTTTTTCGTTCTAAGAGCTGATTTTATCAAAGTAAATACTATGTCAATCATGTTCAAGTTTTACAGAAACACAGCATCAACTTAGTATTCTTAGTATTCTTTATTGTACACATACATTTTTATCATAGACAGTAAGTTGTAAAAGAAATAGTACAAAGGCGAGCTTATCTCTAAAAGAGATTTCTTCCAGCAAACCATTAAGTACAAAGAAAATTTTATAATATATAAAAGGAATATCATATGTGCACACGTATTAAAATATAAATAAACTTAACACAAAATAAATATATTTACTAAATAATAACAATACTTACTTTATTATCTACTTAGATACATACATAATAGGGACATACATATATATAGTGGACGCCCGCGACTTCGTCCGCGTGGAAATTGAATTGTAGCTTATATGACACGTTTGTCGGTTTACCATAGCAGTGCCATCTATTGATTACTTACTCAATCCAGTCGAAAAGTATCGACATCTGTTAGAATCTTTTGGAGTTAACAGATAATTGTGACTGTCAATTAATTATAGACAAATAATTTGCAATAAAATAAAATTGCGACTATAATTAAAGATCTAAGCTATCCTATCTCTCAAGTTGGACCAGACTGCTCACGGTTAAGTAGTTTAGGAGTCCATCGCGGACAAACATCGTGACAGGAGATTTATATATATTAAGATATTAAAATATATATTTATAATACTACTACATACTAATTTATCCACACTTCATTCTTGTATAATAGGCTATCTGGCGTTTTGAAATAAATAAATAAATAAATATTAACACACTTCACAACACAACGTTAAGATCCCTAAGGTCTTGTAGCGTGGGTACTAAGCAAGAAAAATTGGCCCTAAACCTTATAAGCTAATTTTTTACATTTAGCGACGAAGTAATTTTGTTTTCGTTCAATCAGTCACGTTCTTAGTCACGTAGCCTATACAGGATGATTATTGGTCGTCAACGTTTCCGAAAACTACGCAATCTCCTCATCATCACGATCATTTTTTTCCTTGAAAGCATACCTTGGTGTCTGGTTTCCAAAATATTAGGGTCCAAAGTTGAATAAATAGACTGCGTTTTTCTGCACATAGACGCGCGTAGCAAGATTTTTCACGAGAAATAATTAATATCTGTCTATGAAAAAACTGGCATAAACACTGGACACTACAGGGTGTAACAGAAAGGGTATGTTAAGCGAAAAGCTGTATAAATAGCCCACTATAGAGAACCTATTTCCAAAATTTGAAACTCGAAATCACATTTTTATTTTTCAAGATTGTATGAAAATTCCTGACATATTTAAAAATTCTCCATACTATTTGGAAAAATAAACATGTGATTTCGGATCTCAAATTTTGTGGATAGGTTCTCTATAGTGGGCTATTTACATAGCTTTTCGCTTAACATAACCTTTTTGTTACATCCTGTATAAATTTCGCCCGATCAAGTAATTTAAAAAAAAATTAAAAAATTACATCATTTCCCAAGATTTCCCAGCATTTTTTGGCATAAACTTACTTTATTTCATGTATAGAGTACGTACCCTTCGTTAAGGGTAGCAACGAAAAAACATCCTGTATAGTTACCGACAGCAAATATTTACTTACCTTTACAGGACAAATGAAAAGGAAAATTTACAAATTGCTAATTGAAGAGATCTTTGACAAATAAAAAAATGTACTTACTTGAAAAAATATTTTAAGATAAACTTTTTAAGGATCTCAACATTAATTAGCACTCCATAGAGATTTTTTAACAAAAAACCGTCTTTTTATGTACCTGACAAACCAAAACTCGAGTTAGCCTTGTGTTGATAAATAAAATGAACTCATTTAAAGTACGTTAATATTATTATTTTGGTAATGTATTGCTTAAGAGTTTTAAACGGCCAGTGTCCCAAACGTAGTAAACATTTTAACACGGGCACATGATGTAAACAACATGTGTTTGTCAACAACTTTTCGATAGAGTACTTTAAAAGCTTTTTCATGCTCATTTTCTCTTAAAAGATTATGTAGGTAATTACTCCCAGGTTATTTTCCTTTTATTCTTACCTACACGGACTTGATTTTTTTTATCTTTTTTTTATTCATTGTATTTCGTCAATATAATTTATTTATTGAGAACAATGTCATACTTATTATTAAAATTGCTTAGCTTTAGTTAATATAGGTAGATTTTTAGAATTGTACAGTTGATGCTGTCTTTCTCTAATACTTGATCAAGAAAGTGACAGCATCAACTTTCATTTTCATATAAGCTATGACTATTGGAAAAATCGGCCCTAAAGCAAAAAACACGTTCTACGCATCAACATGACTAAAAAAATTGTTTAGTGTGGTGTGCTTTAGGACTCATGTTTGGTAAGCTAAGGTAGGATTTAAACCATCTCTATTCCTTAATAGGTAATTTTTTGGTAGCAAATGTTACCTCTAAAAAGTATCATTTCTCTAAATAAAGACAAATAACCATTGCAACAAGTGACCCAACTTACGAAATGTACGTAGGGACAGAACTAACTTACGTATGCCTACTAATACATCCTGCGCCCAAAGCTAAGCGGGTTTCTATAGGGAGGGCACAAAGGGACAAAGTTTGAGCAAAGAATATTTCGAACAGTAAGTTAACTTGATTCAAAAAGTAAACTATTTGATCAATAGTTGAGCTTAAAAATACAATAGCTTGACAGGCTATTTTAACTATTAGTACCTAAGCTTATCACCTGATTTTTTTCTCTATGTGCATTTAAATATCGTCACAAGCATAATGATCCAGGATTGGCCCACCACTCATTCCCGCCTCTGCAACTCCTGTAAGCCAGGATCAACAGAGGCGATCAGAAAAATGCAATCAAAGCATAGAAATCCCCGGGGCGACCTAACAAGCGACTAAAAGTATTAAAACTAATAGGAAAAAAACAGAATGTGAAGTATGAAGATAGGTACACTTAATATTTAATTAAGCGCTGACTGACAAAACATACTAAGCTACCTATAAGTTACTCGTACACAGTTATCATAGTGAACTAAATAAAACATAGGAGATATGGGCTGATGACATAAGTTGTTCGAATTACGAAGTTATAGCAAAATTTTGCATACAATTACTTTCACTCGTGAAAAATAAACTATCCCCGCCGTGGCTAAAAGTGGCTATGGGATCTCCTTTGTAATCTTGCAATTCTTGTGTATATGTATGTATGTAAAACGTGTGTATCTTTAAAGATAACTTACTGCACCGTTTAGCCTATGCTTCTCAAAGTTGTTCCCTTTCTATTTGGAGTTGTCATCGACCCCCAGCTACTGACCCTCTGTTGGGACTCGTGGGGTGCAAGTTGATAGCTTACGGGTGCTCTTTTGTTGCTTTGAGATACGGCCGGATTTAGTTTTCTGTAAAGTATTTTATGGTTTATTTACACTACGCCGGTGCTGAAACTAGACTTAGGTATATTAAACTTTAACATATAGGTTCCTAAGTAATGATGTTTTTGTACCTATTGTATATTAGTGCCATAAAAGCCATAAAATTCAAAACCATAAGTAACTGTTGCAAATCAATGTAAAATGGTTTGCTGGAATAAATATCTAATTAAAAAATTTTACTACTCGTATTACAAATAGCCAACACACCTTTGTATGCCTATTTCAATTATTATGTGTCCGTATAATAGGACCATGTTCAGCAGTGGACTTCAATGGCTGAAATGATGATTCCGTAAAAATGGTCGATATACAATAAAGAATAAGAATAATCTCAGTGACAGGTCTCTTAACCTGCTGGAAACTTTAATCTATAATGATGACCGCTGTTTCTTGCGAAATGGGCCACAAACCTCCCTGTAGATCTATTAACAAAAATTCGTTGGGATCGCGATACGGCAGCCAACACAAAACAGCATCGTCATCCCGTCGCAGTGACATTGTCGCGACGCACATAACGCGTCAAATTAGGGTCCGAAACAACGCATCGGAGCTGTGACGAAATTGTTCCCGTCTGGCTTATATCGACCTATTTCTTTTTCAACAGATGCGGAATTCATATTCTTATTTATTTTGACCTGAAAACAAACTTGAGTAGGGTTTTATTGATATTTTAATAGTTAAAACGGCAACTGATAATGGAATTGCACACGATGGACACCATTTTTAATGCTACGGCCAGATTATGGTACATGAACATGGACAATGTCAAATTTAACTCGTGATTCATTCCCAGCATGTGTTTAAACTGCATTTATATGTATAATCCACCCTAGGTTTTTAATTTACCATAGGTAAGAGGTACTTGTATTATTTTATAGCTGTAGTAGGTAAGCAACGATAAAAAAAAGTCCGGCCAGGATAGTAATAGGGACTCCCAGACACATTTACACGAAAGCTTTTAAACTAAGTAACTAGGTACATCCACATCATTTCAGCCATAAAATATACACTGCTAAACATAGGCAATAACTTACTTACTTATAACTTACTTAAATGTGTATAGGTATGCATTTAAGAAATCATAGACCTAGAATCGATGTATCTACAGGCTGTAACAGAAAGAGCAGATTAAGCGAAAAGCTATGTAAATAGCCCACTAAAAATTTTTGCCCAAATACTCTTACGCAAACCGAGGAAAATCACGCAGAGTGGAAAAGAGTGCAGGATGCAGGCAGACTATTTTCCGGAAGCATCAATGGCTCGCCCGCAACCTCATAATTAAAAGGGACAGTATGAACATAGGAATTCCTGCTACAAAAACACCTACACACCACAGTTGTCAAACTTCGGAAGCCTAGAAATTCTCTAGAAATCTGGTTTGGTTGGATACTATTTATTTATTTATTAAGATTATGCACACCAACATCACATGTATTAAAAAAGGTAGAATTATGACTATACATTGTAACACAATACTGATACATGTAACTATGACTGACTATGACTATACTATCTGGAAAAATAAACATGCGATTTCGATTCTGAAATATTGTAGGTAGGTTCCTTTTAGTGGGCAATTCATATAGTTTTTTGCTTAACCTTTCGTTACATCCTGTATATTAAAATGTTCAATCATTTTACCGGAAGCGATCTGTCGCATTAAGCTGTTAACACCCTATGCTGACGAAGGGATCCGCCCTGTCCGTATTAGATTTGCAAAAAGGGTAATGTTTTATGAATGTGACTCTTGTTCTGTTTTACAACGTTTGGTTTTATAGGTGGTTTATCGAACAGTTGCGTGCTGAGTAATTCATTTCAATTTTTTATACCAGCAGCCGCCAAAGGCATTGTCCGCCTACATAGAATTCCCGTTATATCACGTTCTCGTGGGGATTTTTGGGAAAACCTTTCTTAGCGGACGCTTCCTAGTAAAATCTCCCATCAGGGCCAATTACATCTTCCTTTGTCAAGTAGCTTCTAAGAATTTGTGGATAGGAAATTATGAGTTGCATGCTAGATGCGCATTCAAGTTTCCAAAGATACCGAACTATACTGTACTGTACTGTACACTGTACTGTGTGTGTGTGTGTCATACGTCACTACTAACATTGGTTATAACCACTTATAACCAACATAAATTCTTCATAAATTGAAGTTTATAGTATACTAGCTGTTGCCCGCGGCTCCGCTCGGGTAGATGTCGCTTATTGCGTAGAAGGAGTATAAAAAATAGATAGTTGCCGATTCTCAGACCTACTGAATATGCATATAAAATTTCATAAGAATCGATCATTTCGGTGGAGTATGGTAACTAACACTGTGACACGAGAATTTTATACAGGGTGTAGGTGACAGCCAGGCAAATACTGAAATGCTGAACAAGTACCATTCTGTTGAGTTATACGACAGTGTTATTACTCGCAGGAAATATATCTTTGCTCAACGCGCTAAATGTATCGGGCGATTCTGTGACTAATTAAATGGGCGTATTAGTTATTGTGTGACCCATTTCTGTTTTTTGGAACGATTGTGACTCTCCATTAGGGTTGATCAGTTTTTTGAAATTTTTTGAGTGCTACTTTTTTTAATATCATCTTTTGGTTTAAAAAAATATTTTTATGACATTATTTAAGGCCTAATTAAACGAATTAAACAATTTTTTCCTGAAAATATGAAAAAAAATATCGGAAAATTTCGGAATTTTCCTGCGACAATTTTCAGTGTTTTCCGCCTCAGAATCATGGTCTGAAGTCATGGTATTAATATTTGCCTGGCTGTCACAAACACTACTAGATTAGCCGCGTGGTGCCGGCAGAGTAGAGTTTGTATGTTTTTATCCGTGGTATCGTACGAGGCGATGCGGTCACCAACCCTCCTGCCCAGCGTGGTGACTATGGGCAAAACTCCCTGTGGCAGTAGCCTTGTGGCGTGCACTGGGGGAGCTGCAATAAGCTGAAGAAAAAGAAGATTAAAGATGATGATGATATGAATAGAAAACACGTATTTGCTGCATAAATATTGTTTTGATTACGGGCAGACTCCTAGTCCACCAGTACAAGTAAATCATTAACCGGAACTAGATCATTTAGTAACTGCGAATATCTGTTTCATAGTACGTACAATACCATCTATACATACTAACAGAATTTATTGTTGAAGATGCAATAATTATTGATGATTCAGTTAAACAATTTTTTTTGTAGGCAATATTAATCAAATAATACAGTGGAATATACGATTAGTAGGAGTGAATAATTTATCGTAGAGATAACAAGGACCAACTATTTCAAACTAGAAATATTGTAACCTAAATCAAACTATTAAATTCGATTCAGTAGTTCTGTTTGTCATCGATTTCTCTGCGTGTGTTAACCAAACCTTTCGCGTTAGACGCGTCTGCGAAACATCATCATATCTAATATTTACTTGTGAAATTGCAATGTATTCAAACCGCCATGCTTGTTTCCCTCCCTGCAGGGCCAGGTAAACCCAGCTACGCTTATATAGTCACGTACTATATTGACAACGTAGCAGCCACAAGTGCAAATTGGAATGCGGCCAAATCTGGAACGAAATGCAATTACTGTTGGATCATGAAGTTTTGATAGGAAAACGTAGTAGGTGGCGCCGCCCAAATTATTGCTCGTTTTTACCAAAGTATCCCACTCACTTTGTATAAGGTTATATACAGTAAGTACCTACATTTAGTAATTTTATCTAAGCCGTGAACTTTATATTTAATTAACTCAAATACCTACCAAAATTCCGAACTTAGCTCTCAACGCAAAACCAACATGGACGCTCGAATAATTTCATTTGCTCTATTTTTCTAATCCTAACACTAGATTTACCTTTCCAAGAACTCTGAACTAAATGTGAGGGTACATTTTCATAACACAAACCCCCACAGAGAGTAAACTGAGATCGGAGGGCAAGAATTAAATTAGGTGGGAGGGAAACATGGATATAGCAAAACTTTAGTAGACCTATGGCGTATTCCAAAACGTCCATGTGATTCCATTTAAACGAGTCATTGATTTTAATTGTACATAAAATCTACAAAATAACTTAATACCTACTCTATATAACTTTCGCATTTTTTGTATCAGGGCAAAATACCTACACCAAAAAATAAAGATATTTCATATTTTCTTTACGCGGACACATTGTATCATGTTTTTTTGGGCCATCTTTAACAAAATAACATGAAATAAAGTAAGTTTATGCCAAAAAAACTGGGATTTTTTTTTTTTTTTTTTAATTTTTTAAACCAAAAAATAAAGATATTTCGTGAAAAAATCCTGCTACGTGCGTTTTCTTTACGCGGTCTATTTACTCAACACATTCGACACTTCCCGGGCCATGGAGAAAAATGATCTATATATGATTGATACGTTACTTACGGAAATGCACGATCTATATACCTATATCTTCGTAAAGGGCGGACTTAATGCTTATTTCGGATGTTTATTCCGACGTCATACTCACCACAAATAAGGAAAATTCACTGTGAGGGGCTACTTAGTAAGTCCGAAATTGTAGGGCGCATAAAATTGGGCAGCTTAGGCACTTATTTTAGCGGCGAAAAGCCTGTGCTTATCACGCTGATATTTTTCTTTGCCGTAACTTCTAATTTTTGCACTGCGTACATTATATTATTCTATTCTTATTTTAGCTCTGAGGGAAAATTACGTTCATTACATACAATTTATAAAACATCGCATCGTTTTGGTTATAAAACATGATACCAAGTTTGCTATACTAAACTTTCAAATCTTTTCAAATGTTATAATTTCAAAGTAGAATTTGGCACCTCGAAACGAAATGTACCTATCATTGCTGTTAAGAGGCTCCCGATCTATTGTGTCATTAATAACCTGTACGTAGGTGTACAGTTTCCAGAAATCTGGATTGAAATACAGCCCCTCCTCGTGCCTTAGGGTGAATTTGGTACAGTACAGGTTACGTTCCGATTAAGCGACTATCTTCCGTTTCATAGAATAAATCCTATGCCTAATTTCGAAACTAACATTTTTTGTAAGCAGTGACACAGAAAATGTGGTTATACACATAGTAACTAGCGCCAACATCCATAGAAATATACGGTAAAACGCACATTAACCGTACAAGCCGAATGCCTTTGTCTCCACCGACGCAGCATGACATGCAAAACTGATACAAACGTACAATTTGCATGCCCCTGGGGCATGTTGGTTTTTTCATTTCAGTCGCTACCTGTTCAGTGTGGACACAAATAACGTCACAGCAGGAAGGAACTGTCTGCTGACGTTACTAAAGTCACATAGTGCATTAACAAAGGCCAACTTAATTTTTTTTAAAGCTTTTTATACTAAGTTTTTATATGAAATATGGATTCACTATGGGTGCGCCCACCGCCGCGCCCTACACCCTCCACTGACCCTCGGATCTTTATCAAGAGAGACAATTTCATTTATGAATTATAAGAATCAGACTTCGCCGGAATGCGCACATTTTAACTCTTTTATTAAAAATTCTTTATGATCGATCCTCTCCCTTGTATTTACGTGAAAGATTTGAGTATCTCTTCTCAAGAGACCATCCTTTGAGGTCCAATACAGCTTCCTTACTAAAAACTCCTCGTCACAATTCAGTTACTTTTAACTACTCTTTCACTGTCTATGCGGTAAAGCTATGAAATTCGCTGTGTGATCTCACTCTGTGAAAGACTGTCCATCAGTTGATATTTTTAAGAAAAGATTGAAGGTCCATTATTTATCTCCCATCTTTTTGATTAATAGTGTCTGAATATTGGTTTCTTACCATTGTATACCAATATACTTACATTTGATGTTATTTTTATCCTTAAGCATGTATGCTATTTATCTATGCTTATCTATGTTTATGTGTTTTATTTAGGTATTTATGTTTATGTAACAAACAAAAATACCTAAATGTCTATTTATGTTTATGTCTATTCTTTTATTTAATTATTTAGTTCATTGGTCTGTTTGTGCGCACGTACACATACCTACCTCTTATGTTTATTTTTCTTTCAAGATTGGATTGCTGAAAGAAATCTCCTTTAGAGATAAGCACGCCTTTGTACATTTTCTTTGTCATAAACTTTATTTGTGAAAACTTTACTGTGTACAATAAAGTATGCTTTAATAATAATAATTATGAACCTAAAAAATTTCACCTGATAAAATTGTAATGTATTCTGACTTCAATAACAAAAGAAACTTCACCTCCGTCTTAGTTTTTAGTATATAAACTGACAGGATAATGCCCCCAAAAAGCGGTAGAACCATATTTTTTGTAGAGAAATAGACAAATCATAGCATCGGAGCTAATGAATTCTTTTTTAAACTCATACTATTCAAAACGGCTAACCGTAATAAAACATGACGGATTATAAATATATAAATAAATAATATAACAATCCGGCTTCCACGTACATTATACGGACCGAAAACCTGGCCAAATTTTATTCGAATTTTAAGCGCTGTAAAGGCCGGCGGGAATGTAATCCGTGGTCTGTGGTCCTCGTCCAGGTCTGCGACCCGATCAGGTATTTCCGGACCGATTAGTTGAAATTTGGATCAAGACCTGGCGTGAGCAGATGAAATTTTATGGGGGGTCATTTTTGGGGGGGGAAGGGGATTTCATCCCAAGGTCTTGTTGAGAAGATCATAAAATAATAGTTTCCAAGAAAATAGAGAGACCATTCCCCCCCCCTTATCTCCGAAACTACTAAACCTACCTAAAAAATACAGAAATTGTTTTCTCCTTATAGATTAAGGAAAACCTATAAGGCATGATATTAAATAACATGGTAAATCACTCAATATTGTGCGTACCAACTTTTTGTCAGATTTAAAAAACATGTGGTAACATCTGTCACGCGAGTTCAACTCGCACTTGTCGGCTTTTTTTATAGTGAAATTGCCTTAACTAACGAGAATGGCTTCATTTTGGTCTCTACATGTTGTAATTGGTTGTAAAACGTCAGAATATTCTTTTGTTCGGTATTGGGTTTTAGTGCCATAGTAGAAATCTATCTAGCTATCTAAATCTAAAAATCCCGCTGAGTTCATGTTTACACCCAAACTCTAATCACCGTCCACGTGGACTGCAATGACAAGATGTCGAAATTTTCTGAGAAAAATAAATTTTTACGTGATAAAAAGTGATAATAGGTATGTCCATTGTCAGACCACTTGTGTACCAAATTTTATTTTGTTTCATGCTAAAATGAGCTAGGAAGATAGTCTACATCTCTATAGAGACAGACAGATAAACAAAGTCACTTTCGCGTTTATAATATTACTAAGGATGATGATAATGCCAATATCTCCTTTGTCAATCTATGAAATAGCTGCACACAGGTCTGTGGGGCCTATTTATCAGGGCCCATTTATCTTCATCTAGTCAAATAGACCATGATATTATTATAAGAAAGCGCCTAATTGTTTACCTGAAAACGCGTTAAACGCTTTTGTTATCCTTTTAGCCGCTGTGTTGAAAGCTCATTATACAAACTTGATGAGTACATTGGCCTGACGTACATTTTTGTTTTCCATTCTCTTTTGTACCATATTTTATGGGAATTTCTGAAAATAAAGTACCCGTTTTGTTATTACGTGGTGTTGGTATTAAAATTTTAAGAAAATACATGGATGGTTAAGTTAAATAGATAAGGATTTTAAGTTTAGTAGGTACTGTGTAATAGAGCATTCTAAGAAGATAAGAAGAACAATTTTGTCAGTATCTTGAAAGTCGTGTATGCATGTGTCAGAATTTACTTCTTACAAGTCAACTGTAGGTAGTTACTAATTTACGCTATGGATTTTATGGAGATCGGCCCTAAGAAAAGTAAAGATACATATACATGTTCTCGTTATACATGACTATTGACAAAATATATAATTGTTAAGTTAAACTGTGTGTATAGCTTATCTTCTTCATCTTCTTTGTCCTACCCTTTTCCCATTATGTGGTTGTTGTGTGTATAGCTTATACCTAGCTTTTTATCAGAAACGCCCTTAAAGTAAAGTTACTTGCCCCAGATACTTCGCTAGTCCATACGTAATCCAATAGACGGCATTTAGCCGAAAGCGCTCAGCTCAGCTCGTGTTTACGTGTACCTACCTACTATACGAAATTTCACTAAAACTCCATTTTCCAACGAAATTATACAAACAAGTACCTCTCTTTGAGGTATTTATTATGTTAAGCTAATATTATACGTACCAACTATACACGGAATTAATTTCGCTTTAGTTTAGAACGGGAATACACTTGTCGTTAAATATTGAATTGTATCATGGCGTCAACATTCATTGCGGAAAGTATACAAACAAGTCTCTATGTTAAGACGGGCTTTATCGCACCGCCACCGGGCGCCTATACCCTCCGCCTGACCCATGGCGGATTCTCGGCGTTAACTCGAGTTGCGACTGTAGTGTCTTTAGTGTTCGTGATCCATGAGTAGGCATATCCGAGGGTCAGCGGAGGGTATAGGGCCCGGTGGCGGGCGATCCCTCAATAGGGAATACACTTGTCAAAGAGCAAACATTTATTTCTTACTTGCGGCCGCTCGCGACTATGTTCGTGTGGGCCTTTGAGTTAGTAGTGAGTTAGGTATTTTCATTGCAATTAACCACACCCCTTCTAATACACCCTGTATGTATAGTCATGAAACAGGGTCTTGAACGTAATATGAAGATTCCAAGCTAAAGTTGTACAAGTATGTAGTAGTTGTGTACAAACTATGTGCAGTTCAAACCACTTTTGCTGAAATTGATTCCGTCTTAAACCCGAGTTTAGATTGATAGATACCGAGTAGGTACATTATACTTATCGGTGTTAGGATTAATTTGAGAGTTTTGTTCAAAATCTACCTACTTCTTTTACGATTGCTGTTACGAAGGTAGGTAACATAATATAGAGTAATAAGCGATCAGCAATAATAATACGATGTGATAGGGAGCAGATGCAAATATTGATAAGTATTTATTTCCGACTTATGATAATGGATGTCTCTATCTACTTAATTCATTGTAATATTTGTACATTTATGTGTATATTAAATAAACATTTATGTGTATATTAAATAATAAAGATCTGTTTTAGGTTAAAATAACATAAAAACCTAATATTACCTATAAAATACAATACACGTAGGTACATGATATTTTTTTTATATTGGTCATACTCATTTTTCTTTAGCAATAACACTATACATATAAACCCCAAACGTAAACTAAACGTACGTAAAACCGTTGGTCCTGCGCCTGATCTCTCTCCGGTCGTGTCGGCTTTCCGTCCCATCGGACTATGAGAGTGAGGGAATAGAGAGTGCATCTGTGTTGATTGGTCGCCTTGACCGAAATACGGTCGGAGATCATCATATAAACCCCAATACCAATATCGAAAAACCAAACCATTAAAGCCGATCAAACACAGCCTAACCAACCGATTCCAAATAGTAAATTCAATCAAAATTTTAGGGCTGACCGCGAATGCTATAATTGCTACTATGAAATCAATTTGGTGCTCCACTATCCCTTTATATAACCGTTACATGACCGCTTTAAGATCCAAAACAGTTTAAACCACAATACAGGTAATCGAGGGTTCCGGACAAAATCGCTTGACCTATTTCGATTTGGTTCCGAAGAGCTCTCCAAAGTTTATTGAGTTTCAAACAACCTTGGCGAAAGGTTTGTTCAAGCGGATTTGGTATCGCTAACATAAAGTATTGTGCAAGTATGGTTCAATAGTTTATTCCAAAAATAAGCTAGGTGGTAATTTATACATTGGGGTTGTTTTACAAAGTACTGAAAAATATAGTTTAATAAGTCAAAGATGGAAGACCCAGTCTCCTGAGATATTTAACAAGAGGATTGCAAAATACGTACTACCTATGTAATTAAATAATTACCAATTAGTGACTGCGTATCATGTGTTTCTACTAATTAAGTACGAAACAAGTTCCTACCTAAGTAATCCAATTTCAAAGCTGGTTTAAAATTTGATATAGATATAATTGCCTGAGCAGAACTTCTGGGGTCAAAGGAAAAGTTTTAACAACTTCGCGAAGTCTACCTAACACCAATTTGAAAAGCGAGACTGCCTATTTCGGTAGGTGTTTTAGTTTTTACTTGCTTCAAAAACTCTAGTGCTGTAAACTCTTATTATTTTATGGATCGCTATAGCAGTTCTTGCGATCCCGTTGAGACAACATGAAGAATGAAGAGACTATATCCATATACCTATAAGGCTAACTGTCATCCGCGCAATACTCGTATTACACTTGTAAAGAGGAGTATGAGTGCCTGAAGATCTGAAGACGGACAACGTCGCAGTAGGCAGGGCAAGGAAAAGATGGCGCGTGGACATAAAGAGCAATGGGCGGATAGGAGAAGACGAGGATCGTGAGGTATGTCTAAGAGCGGAGAGTTGATTTGGTCTCCATGAAACCGTATTCTTTGTCAACCATCTCTTTTTTATATTAGCCTGTAGTGCATTGATTGCATCCCACTGCTATGCAAAGACCTCCCCACTCTTATACCACACCTCGCGGCATGTCGGAGGCCCGTTTGCAAATACTTTCTTTTTGTAGACATGATGGTCATGGACAATGATTAGTCGTCTATACCTTAGACTACAACTAGTATTACTCCTCTTGATAATATAACTTTGCATTTTATAGCAAGCATATCTTAACACTGTGTGTATTCTTTTAAAATACGTTAAAACGTGTTTATATAAAATGCAATGCATGCCGTAAATCTCCTGTGTTTACCCGTGACACACAGATGCATGGAACGGTAAATCCCGATTCACTGAGGCGTGGACTGAGATTCTATTTAGAGCACTCTGATTTTTCCACCTCGACGCACCTTGTGGAGATCTCATCAAGACAACTACACGTTCGCCGTACACTACACACCAAAGTATATGTATGTCGGCAACTTTGTGTTGGCGAGCTAATATGCGGCTGTCGGAAAACAGCCAGTGGCATATCGACGGCTGATCATGAGGTTTGACATTTGACAGTTAAGTGATGATTTGACATATCGAAAGATGTCGGGCGATCATTCATCTGAGGTCGGGCAGACACTCAGCGGGCCTCAGATGAATGGCGGGCATACTCTTTTCTCTATGGGCACATCACAATCCAATCACAATCTATCATTGATTAACCTTTGCATGCCACATATTTTACCCCTTCACCGCTCTCCCGCTTTAACGACGATACTATACTATTTTTCTCTTCTCTTCATACTTCCTTCATGTTTTTAATCCTTTTTTGTTCAGACGTGTCAGAAGAGTCTCGGTCTTTACTTTATAGTAGGTATAAACTTAATACAACCAGTACAGAAGATGCACTCCAAGCATGAGCTGAACATGTTATACCTATTATACTGATGAAGTCCATAGGTAGTCGTACAGTATGTTTAATCAATCACGCTTTGGTTTATCATTAGATAGTTTGATACTATGAGATGGTACCGAATTTTCAATTTATACATAAAAGAAACTTAATTACTTTACATATACTTATACCACGAAGGAAATCCCACAAAAACAGCCACGTTTACCATAGCGGGCAAGATGTAAATAGTTTTCTATCCTCAAGAATTCTAAAACTGAAATAAGCACCATAAAAGCTCATTTAGTCTAAAACCAATTAATTAACTTTTGAACACTAGAACCTTACGAACTAGGCCGTTCACGAACTCTGCGCGAGTATGGTGACATTTGCACGTAGTACAGGATATTACGTGCAACCGGAATCCGACGCTGTTCCGGAATCGGAGAAAATACGTACTCTCTACCTCTCCAATACGTATTCTGTGATGTAATAAATTTTGAAGGTGGCAATTGACGATCACATTTGCTCGTCACTCTAAGTAGCGCGAAATCATTCTAAAACTTGTCCACGCGTCATTGGAGTGACGACGCGCCATCTGCAACGCGCCTTTTGGAAAATTCCACATAGATGCCACTGTTTTACGTCCAGAATGATCGTCGGTGGCCACCTTAAGACTAGAACCCTCACAGCAACCTAAATGACGAGCTGAAACTTGATCACAGCGCCACCTATAGGGTTCAATTACCTATACGTTTAACTTTCCCTAAACCATAGAGAAATAATCTTATTCCTCTATGGCTGAACGCCTAATATAGTGTCGTTATTAATAGCGATGAGATCCTATTTAGTTTGCAGGCAAAAATTTCTTTAGGAGAAAAGCCTTTCTACATTCAACATGTAGGTATTCCATTGCATTACAAATTTCGAGAGTCGATCGGCGCAACATGGTTTATTTTAAACGTTTAAGGCGGTTTTCAACCACATATGTGCTTTACTGTGGATCCGTCTACATCCAATATTATGTATAGTGGACGCCCGCGACTTCGTCCGCGTGGACTGCAGAAAAAGCTAAATATTCCAATTACCCGGGATAAGCTAAGCTATATTTTGTTATCATTATTTTATTGTGAAGTGTCATTAAAATCTACTCAGTGTTCGTTTTTACGTGAAAGACTAACAAACATCCATCCATATTTATAAACTTTCGCTTTTATAATATATGTAGGATAATCCCGATTATATGTAAGCTCTCCTCACTTCTTTCTAATGTTAAAATAATAAACAAACTAATTAAATCACCTCTATAGGTACATTATAAGTACCTACTCAATGTTAAGGTTACTTTACTATGCGAAAGTTAAACGTAATTTTACCAACGGCAAAGGCAAACTCAGTGACCGACACTTACCCTTCAAAAGGTCGAAGTAGTAAGTACCTAGTACCGACTGTAATAAATTTATTTCTTCACTACATCTATTCCAAATTTAATTGGAAAAATTCTCAGCAACGACGGAATTTTACAGATATAATGCTAGTGATAGAGCAAACAGAATGGTGGATTCACAAATAAACTACATATGTTATAGGTTGACATTAACATTATAAGTTAATGCCGAATATGTTTGTTAGTTGAGATAAACATGTCGTATTATTGCTAGTTGACATATACAACTTAAAAACATATCTAGGTAAGTACATTCAGACTGAAAATCTCTTCTTTGTAGTCGGTAACAAAGAAAACTTACCACGCCTCCAGTGTGTCCTAACCTTAATAATTAACTAACATTAAGAATTATTCTTAACCCGATGACCGCATTCCCCGGGACAATGTATTCCTATTGTTTTATAAAGTATAAAAACACAATTAATTGGGCAATCAAAATAGATTACTTAGGTACAGCGTTCCTAACACATCGATAGTGGTATGTACGTCCCGAATTTAAATGAGGTTAATTTAACTAATTATCTATATTTAAAAAATTACAGTAAACTACTTAGGTAGACCGTTTACAGTGTGTATGACACATAATATGATAAAGAAAGCTCTTAATTTAGGGTGTCCTACTCGTATCTACGTAGGAATTTTCTTAAAATTTAAATCAATTCTTATACCAGTATTCTGTTATTAGCAATACCAGCTTAGCTGTAAAGTTTTATTATGACATTTTTTTTCCAGTATCATGCCGCCTCAAGTAGACCCAATACCTAGTGGAGTACTCTTCGAATCAGACACGCAAACTGCCGACCTTGGTCTGGACAAGGATGTGTCAGGATTGAAGCATGCTGCACCGAGAAAGCATGAGCTGCTGTGGGGGAACATCATTTGGTTTCTGTACCTCCACATAGCTTCGTTATATGGTGTGTACCTCGTGTTCACGTCAGCAAAATGGCAGACTACTCTTTTTGGTAAGTTGTCTTTTACGTCCTCTTATAAATTTAACTCTAAACTTATTCCTAGAGAATGCAACATGCAATTATAAAACAACTTCAACTTTTTCATATTGGTGCTTTCAAAAAACATATACTTACAGAGTAAATTAAATTTATCATTCATCTCCAATCTAAGATAGTCTCGCTAAAATTTAAAATAGCTCTACTGATTTTCATGACATTTTCTCTCTTCAAGTGAGTTCTGGGAAGGTTTATTTGTGTCAATCGGATTCCAAAGAAGTGAAACTGCAAGTAGGTGAACATAAATCACTTGATATGATTAATTTCAGCATTCGCCGTCCACGTGATGTGTGCCATAGGAATCGGCGCTGGCGCACACCGACTCTGGACTCATCGGTCCTACAAAGCTCGCACGCCACTCCGTATTCTCTTTATGATTTGGCAGACTATGGGATTTCAAGTAAGTTCCAGGCAAACAACAAAAATATGATATTTTGGCTTTTATCTTGAGGACGAGGTTTCCTTGGTAAGAGAGGAGTTACATTATCTTTTTACATCAACTTGGGCCTAATCGTCATGCAGCAGCAAAGGTATCCATTGTTCGTACAACTCACGTTTGATGCTGGCCTCTCGTGAGATAAATAGTTTAGACAAACAGTGGCCACAGCTCACGTAAAATAAAAAACACCTTTACCAGGACTCCATATTCGTATGGGCGCGTGACCACCGCACCCATCACAAATATGCCGACACGGACGGGGATCCTCACAACGCTGAGCGTGGCCTCTTCTTCTCTCACATGGGCTGGCTCTGCTGCCGGAAAGGGCCGGAAGTCAAGGAAGGGGGACGCAGAATTGACGTCTCCGATCTGTATGCCGATCCTGTTGTTATGTTCCAGAAAAAGTAAGTTGTTTTTGCATGACAGATTACCAATAGTATACTGGGTGTAAAAAGACAACTTTGTTCTTTTAATACCTCATATTCTTTGTAACATCACGATCATTTTTTTCTATGGAAGCACCCCTGGGAAGCCACAGGTTTCCAAGATATTGAGGTCCAAAGATACACTAATATTATCATTTTTTTTACATAAATCCATCTGAGATCGGTTAGCACCAAGTGAAACCCCACAGATTTAATGGCACTATTAAACCATTTATGTAACTTTTTTATAGGAATAAAATAAATAAAAAAAAAACAATCATTTTTTTAAAGATACCATGTCATAATGTTATAATGTTAGTTTTGTAGGTACATTTGTACTTTGCGCATCAAACGAATATATTGCTTTGAATGAAAGTATTTTTTTATAATTTTTTTGTCATTTCCCATGGTTGGTTCCATAGAAGAAAATGATCGTAACCTTACAAAGAATACGAGGTATTTAAAAAACATTGTTGTCTTTTTACACCCTGTATATATTGTTCCATGCAATAGGCTCTGATTTTTTGGAACTACCCAAATAATATCTACCAACATTGTTAGTGAAAATCTCTCATACACCTAACTTGACTAGAATACATTAATTTATCTACATCTCTTTTTGTGTCTGTCATAGTGTCGACTTAGATACTCAAGGGCATATTCTCAGACAATGAGCTAGCAGCTTTTTACTGAGCATTTACAGGCGGCGGCATTCCGCAGTTCTGGCGACCACATTTTGAGAGCACGGTCCTGTGCATATCTACCTATGTACGAGTATATGTATACCAGTGTATTAATCTCATATTTACGCTAGTCAGCCACTATAACTTAATACTCCAAGGTCATATGATGAAAACTTTTTACATTGGCGTCGAAACGTGGACAGACGCCTACGGTCTCTCAACTGGAAAGATAAAGCTTCGTGCTCCCTAAGGAACATGAGACAGGCAAAGTCCTTGTACATAATATTATACCTACTCAGTCTGCAATCAAGCTAGCAAACTTGCCTTGCCAATTTGTTCCATCAATGTTCTCACAATTTCAAGTTTGTTCCTTCACTATTTTTCTAAATTTAGTTAAAGTAGGTATTATTTTGTCTGAGACGTTGTGCACCTTGTATAAGAGACATTTTTGGCATGGCTAGCAAACAATTGAATTCCTTACCAGTCGCTGAATACTAATACAGGATGTAACAGAAAGGGTATGTTAAGCGAAAAGCTATGAAATAGGTTCTCTATAGCCCACTATAGAGAACCTATTTCCAAAATTTGAGACTTGAAATCACACGATTATCTTTCAAGATTCTATGAACATTCCTTAGTTGTTTAGGAATTATCCACACTATCTGGAAAAATAAACATGTGATTTCGAGTCTGAAATTTTGTGGATAGATTCCTTTAAGTGGGCTGTTTACATAGCTTTTCGCTTAACATACCCCTTTTGTTACATTCTGTATATATTTGAACCCAAAAAGATGGCCTGAGCTCATCTCTTGCCAAGCAAGGCTAGTCGGTCTATTAACTAGTAAAAATGGGGGTCTAAGGATGATGGGCAAAATTGTATGGAAAAGTCCCCATCGACCAATAATCATCAGACGTATATCGTTGAAAATTAAAGCTCTTTTTGTGACTATGAATTGTTACTATAGGATGATTCTCAAATAGTTGTGTGAAAAAAGTTATAGCTCAAAGAATTCTAATTTTTTGCTTGAAAGTTTAGTACTTATTCAAGTGTTTTGTTAGTTACCTGCGAGGTATCAGCCTTTAAATGCTGGTCCTGCTACATTTCAAAATGATGTGATAGTGGACAACCCATAACATGTCTTTGAAAGATTTATGTATACAGAATGTTGTTTTTTGGTTTCCACCATATACGACAGTTACGTACCTACTCTACACGTCAAATAGAGTAAGTACCCAAAAAATGGGGACTGGGAAAATATTTTTATTTAATTGATGTGGTCGCGCGTAATCTAGTCTTTGTGTTGGTTTTTTTTAGAAATATGTTTATTACACGCGACTCAACACGTCTTTGGTTCTTAATATCTTGGAAACCAGACACTTCCCAGTAATGCTTTCATGGCGAAATATGACGAGAAAAATGCATAGTATTCGCAAACGTTGATGACTATAAAACATCCTGTATATTCCTATGTACGTAATAAACTATTTTTATTAATATTTTATAATTTAAATTTTTTGTGATCACTTAATACTTAAAAAAGTACTTGCCTTTTACGTAAAAAAGGAAAACATTTTGTTTCTTTTTCTATTTTTTAAAGATTTCTTTTAGCTATAATTTTTGTCGCACAACGATTTGAGAATTGTCCCAATACTCGTAGAAACAATTCAAAGTCACAAAATGAGCTTTCCAACGATATACGTCTGGTCGTTATCGGTCGGTGGGGACTTTTTGCCCATCCTCCTTTGTACACTAAGTACTATTTTCTCTCCTTAAGACACTACTGGTACATGATGCCACTGCTCTGCTTCGTGATGCCCACCGTTGTTCCCGTGTACTTCTGGAACGAGACCTGGTTGAACTCCTTTCTCATCCCTACGATCCTACGCTACACCATCGGCATCAATGTGGTGTGGAGTATAAACAGCTTCGCACACAAATATGGATACAGGCCTTATGACAAGTGAGTTATTAAATTTGTAGTATCTTTAGTTTAGTTACCTACTTCTTATTGTTCAGTTACTTTGCACCACATAATGTGTTTTTTTAACCTATTATGCAAAGGTTGTTTTTTTTATTTATTTACAAGATTTCTATTTACTTTTACTCGTAGCTAAAAGGAGCATTGGCTTGTCATAGCATTGTCAGGAATATGCCAAAAAATTCCACAGTGCTTCTTACATCATTATTATGTTAAGTTATGTCGTTTTAGGTTAATTCCTCATTTGATTATTGTTGGGTAACTGAATGCCAATGAGCGGTGAATTCAAAATTAATTCATGCCCAACAGTCTACTTTACATATTTAGCAAAATTTACATGAGTAATCGTATCTGTCTGTCATTGAAAACTGAAATATTTGCAAGTCATATTTGTGTAAATATTTAATTTTAGACTCGCACGTACAAAGCGATTGCGCTAAACTTTGACGATGTTGTTAATTTATTTACGATATTACCTACTTATTTCATATAGATAGATAGATTCTTAGAGCTTTTTGGATAACTGGATTAGTGAACTAGTTCCCTAACGGTCCCGGGATCCATACTTGATTTGACCAAACTTTCTTTAGAACTTTCTTACTTATCCTACCTCGTAATCCTACCAACCTATGTAATGAGATTACGCTAACTAACTAAATAGGCCTGTATGTATGTATGTAATAATATTTCCGTTTTCACTAAGACGTACCAAAAGTATAGGTTACATACATTACAATAATGGTTTTGTTAATAAACTTGTCAATGATTATTTACATGTCCCTATCCCAAACTACCCAATATTCCGCTATGCCAAACGCGTCTGTAGGACCTCCTTTATGATCCTGCAGTTTTGGCTACCCCATTTCGGAAACACACCTTACACAGCCGTGTATGTATAGTAATAGTTTGGGGGGACATTATTATGATAAATGTTTTGTGATACTGAACACTTGTGTTTGCTAGATCTCTAAATCCCCGGGAAAACATTGGATGCTGGCTGATATGTGTGGAAGGGTTCCACAACTACCATCACACCTTCCCTTGGGACTACAGGGCGGCTGAGCATCCTCTGTTCAACATGCTGACCCCTACTATTGTCTTTATAGAGCTCATGGCTAAGGTAATTAACAGATGTATTTTTTAATAATGCATATTCGTAGATAGCCGCGTGGTGCCGGTAGAGTTTAGCAATTAAGGGTTTGGCGATTAAGGGTTTCCGGGAGGTGGGCAACAGCGCCTCCCGTACTGACAACATAGTCCGAAAATCACACTGCGGTCACCAACCCGCCTGCCCAGCGTGGTGATAGTACATAATATCAGCCGGTGGCTCTCTCCACTGTTGAGGCATCGTCATCGTACCCACGATTAATTTCCGAATTTTCTTTAAAGATTCTTTATCCAAATGATGAAAAAATTACTTGTCACTGAAGTAGCTGGTAGTCTTCTGTACCTGCATCTATACAAGGTGTCCCAAATACCTAGGTATAGATACTTAACACATAACTTATTTTTTAAACCTTTTAAACCCTGAACCAACCTAATGTTATTAAAACTATCTGTGGGGACTTATTATTAGCATAATTCTAAGTCATAGCTATTATTTATATGTTCTATAAGTTTTGCTGTTAGTCCTCCTAAAATAAAAATAAATAAATAAATTTCAGATCGGTCAAGCCTACGATCTCAAAGCGGTGACTCCTGAGATAATAAAAAAGCGCTCGCAGCGCACAGGAGATGGCAGCCACCACCTGTGGGGCTGGGATGACCCGGAGTTCACTGAGAAACTTAAGGAAAAACTCGGAGCTGTAGACAATGCTGAGAGCAGAAAACTAGGATAGATAAGTGCGTAACTACAGAGAGGCAAGTCGGCAAAATGTCACGGGCCCCCAGAAGGAAAGGGCCGGTCAAAGGAGCCAAGCTTAAGATTATTTACGGGGGCTTTCGATGAATTTGCCACGGGTTTGCTTGACCGATATACGAGTAGGTACCTAGTTACGCCACTGAATAGATAGACACGATATTATGTAATTTTATTTTGATGTTTTGTTTGATAACAAGTCTGAGAAGATGTGTACCTAAACTACTTCTTCGCTGTATTTGTTTATTTTCTTTTAGAACTAATGTTTACTTATTAATAATAAAAATAAGAGGGTGTTAAAAACTAAGATAGCCGAACACAAAGCAAGGAACTCGTACGTTCCTCTTTATAGTACCTACCTAGATAGATACAGTTAGGTAAGGACTGTTTTTATTAACATTGTGTAAACTCTAGGCAGTTATGCTAAATACTTATTTTCAAATGTGGTAAGTATATGTGTAGCTACTTATCTTCTTATATTTTAAGCATAGCATATTAATTAGTTAATTAGGTAACATACTTAGGTAAGCAGGTAAATTAGGCATATTATTATACCTACTAACCGAATAGTAGGTAACTATGAGGTATCATCTTAGATGGGTATCATCATCATCATCAGCCTATTGCAGTCAACTGCTGGATGTAGATGTAGTGCCCCCAGGGCACGCCACAAGACTGCCATGGGAGGTATTTGCCCATAGTCACCACGCTGGGCAGGCTGCATAACCATGCAGTGGCCGCAGTTTGTATTTCGGACTATGTTGTCAACACGGGAAGCGCTGCTGCCCACCTCCCGGAAACCCTTAATCACCTGGTACGATACCCACGGGCAGATGGGGTGGTGCGATTTCTATTCTGCCGGCACCACGCGGTTTATACGAGTAGTTTATTAAGTTAGTCTTTTTAGCATATTGTCATGATTGAAGACGAAATAAATTATACTTACTTCAAGAACAAGTATCTTATTTTGTAAAGTGTGATTTATTTTAAAATCCCATACCAACCGCTTATACAGGGTGTAACAAAAAGGGTATGTTAAGCGAAAAGCTACGTGAATAGTCCACTGTAGAGAACCTATACACCAAATTTGATACTCGAAATCACAAGTTTATTTTTCAAGATTGTATGAAAATTTCTGAGATATTTAAAAATTCTCCATACTATCGGTGATTGTGATTTCGAGTCTCAAATTTTGTGGATAGGTTCTCTATAGTGGGCTATTTACGTACCAACCTTTTTGCTGTATAGGTAGGTATCAGTTTGACCATGCTTGGTCGTCTTGGCTTATACATAATATGTATGTAATTACTTAAATACAAAGTTTAAAGAGCCTAAATATATACCTACAAAATAAATTATTGGCAAGTATCTATGTACCTACATAATCTGTTTTTAGATTTTGATAGACAATTTTGGCCAGTTACTCACAATAGGTAGGTACCTACCTACATAGGTACAGCTAACGGATAAGAGGAGGGTCTGATGATAGAGTCAGATGTGATAAATAGGTACCTAGTAAAACTCTTTAGGCTCGAGCTTAGGTACCTACGTACTCGAGTTTTGGCTAAATAGCTTCCTCAAAGAGAGGAAGTAGGATTTTCTATAAAGTGAATTAAAGAAATTGGTACTACAAGATGATTGCCCCATTTACCTAGGTTACCTACGTCTTACAGTTTCATAGCATACCTACTTAGGAGGTGCGTACGTGAACCTACAGGACAGACACAATGGAAAATGAGCCTCATCCCAAATAATATTGATACCTAAATGTGAAAGTGATTTTGGTCATTTTCTTAGTTTGTTACCTGTTACCACGTTGTATTTACTAAACCACTCTTCTTGAAATTGTGCTATTCATACTAAGAGTTGGAAGTAGGTACGGAGGTCATACATAGGCTACATTCTGTAGTCCACGCGGACGAAGTCGCGAGCAACAGCTAGTGCTTGATAAGTGGAATGGGTGGTAATGATGTTTCTAACAGTATCAGCAAAAAAATTGTCTCTGTCGATTCCGCGGCCGCTGCTCTTGAAAGTAATATGTGATGGCGTAGGGTGTACGGTGTACTATGGGTGAACCACACTAATCTACAGAAAAAAGAAAAAGTTATGTCACATAATGTCTATGTCAAAAACAGCTGGCTAGCTGTCACTTTAGGTGCATATCTATCGTATCGATTTCATTTTATTTTGGAAAAGATACAAAGATTTCTCAGTTATTCCTATATTATTTAACAAATAAAAATAGAAACTGCCTTTTTAATATGTTATCTTCAGTACTAAAAGAGCATCAAGCTAAACAGGCAACCAGAAGAGTTGTCCAAGGTGAATGTTTGTTTATTTTGAACTGTGATTTTGATATTGATGATCAGTATTAACAATAATCAATAAGAAAAATAACTCGCTATAATTGCGATGCATTGAGTGAACGTTACCTTTAATTTACAGAACAAAAGCGTAAGGATTGTATTGCTGCTGCTAATGAGTTGACACAAGCACTTGTAGATCATCTAAATGTAGGGTAAGAAATACCTACTAAAGTCAATATTTTACAAAACTGCCTCACGGTATGGACATGATACCTACTCATAATAATAGATAGTCGATAAGTACATTGTGTCTGCCCTGTTGGTTTACTATTGTTGTTTCTAGTTTAGTCAGTCACACTGCACCCTAACTACATCAGCCCCCCTAGCATGACTCCTATCGTACGATATCGTATCGTCTCTACAAGATTCAATATGGCGCATAGCGGCTATATTCATCGTATTTTGACAGGCTAAATGTCTATAAATCGGTTTATCATAATGTGTTTTGCAGATCATGCTAGGCTCGCAAGTTTTTCTACAAAATATTATTAACTCGGATGTGTGATAGTTAAGTGTATGATATTTTTTTTACAGTGTTGCTCAAGCTTATCTAAATCAAAAGAAACTAGATGCTGAAGCTAAACTGCTACATCAAGGAGCAATTAACTTTGCAAAACAAACACAGCAATGGCTTGCTTTAGTTGAAAACTTTAGCAGTGCTTTAAAAGAAATTGGTGATGTGGAAAATTGGGCCCGGAGTATAGAAAAGGATATGAAAATTGTTCAAGACACATTGGAGAAGGCGTATGAAACAACACAAGAAAAACCTAGCAGTAGTCAAACTAGTCAGTAAAATGTATAATTTTATGTTTTGTCTTTATTTCACTTTATTGGCTTTTCTATGCAAGTTTAGTTATGAAAAGACGAGAGAGACAATTTTATAGGTAACTAGTGGACGCCCGCGACTTCGTCCGCGTGGAAATTGAATTGTAGCTTATATGACACGTTTGTCGGTTTACCATAGCAGTGCCATCTATTGATTACTTACTCAATCCAGTCGAAAAGTATCGAGTCTTTTGGAGTTAACAGATAATTGTGACTGTCAATTAATTATAGACAAATAATTTGCAATAAAATAAAATTGCGACTATAATTAAAGATCTAAGCTATCCTATCTCTCAAGTTGGACCAGACTGCTCACGGTGTGCCAATTTAATTTAAAATCGGTTAAGTAGTTTAGGAGTCCATCGCGGACAAACATCGTGACAGGAGATTTATATATATTAAGATGGGTTATTAAATAAATACCTACGTGCCTATACCTATATGACTATCTAGTACTTACTAGACTAGATACATAATGTAAAGTTTATGATATTCAAAGTTAAATTTTGCCCCAAAGGTCATGAAAACAGAAGAGAGGTATGGAAGTAAGTCATAGTTAAACATAAAAACCTGTTGGCATATTATTTTGTAGTTCACGCGGACGGAGTTGCGGGCATCGGCTAAGCTAGTAATTTATACAACACGGTATAATTTTGTAAAGACATGGCTGTATGTATACGATTTTTTCATTCGCTTTTCATATTAGAAGAAAAACACTTAAAACTCTGTATCTCTTTCTTCCCCATACAAATTTGCTTTCACTATCCTGCTGTCAAAGTTTTCTCCCTTTAGAGAAGGATACCCAAATCGTTAAAAGCGATAGTAAGAAAGAGATGAGTTGTGGTGTGACATGAGTTTGACGGTTGTCCGCCCGCCCGCCATTCATTAAAATATCTTGTGTTGATTGGTTGGTGATAATAACATTGCTTATCATCCTACTGATAATGAAAGAATACTCAATTTATGTTTATTGCCCTTAATTGTTTCAGACTCAGTAATTTAGATTCGGTCAGTCAGTAGCATAACTGCCTTTGGGTGGAGTGGATTGCAATACGTTCCGTAAATTCGGGACATAAGGATAATTATTTTCTAACCTAACCTACTGCAAAAATGTCTTCAGATTCAACTCCTCGTGTATTATCTATTCAAAGCCATGTTGTTCATGGCTATGTAGGCAATAAAAGTGCTGTGTTTCCCCTTCAGGTGAGTAACAAAAATATAACTACTTTCATGAAATCCTATAGGAATATGTTATATTAAAAATTTCTTGTACACATTCAGTTTACAAATTACAACTCCTTATCAAACCTCATTTGGCTGTAATCTACGATGACTGTAAATATATTTATTTCGAAATTAGAATATTAACAACCAAATTAATTTACAGGTGCTAGGTTTTGAAGTGGATTCCATAAACACAGTGCAATTTTCAACACATACAGCTTACAAACACATAAAAGGCACAGTTCTGAAGAATGAGGAAATGGAGGATTTGGTTCAGGGCCTGGTGCTCAATAATGTGGACTATTATACCCACTTCCTGACTGGCTACTCAAGGTCACCAGACTCATTGAAGCAGATCGCTGAAATAATAAAAAAATTGAGGCAAAAGAATCCAGATCTTGTTTATGGTAAGGACTGTTTTATCATCTTTTTAATTGTAAAACCAACTCTTGTTGGTTCTTAACTATTCTGAGAAAAAATAAATACTGCTGGTACATCTTGTGAACCATAAAATAAGTAAACATTTGATAGATAGCTATAGACCTATAGTACAGCTATATTTATATGCAAAAAAAAAGTACTGTTTAATACCATACATTTCAAGTCTTCAACTACCTTGTTTTTAATTACCATCACATAAAAACTGTGTTGCAAATAAGTGAAGTTAAATTTGACAAGTAAGCATATTTTTTCATTATAAAAAGTTTATATTATTAAATGTAATAATACATCACACTATCAAAGGGTTTTTTATGTGGGATTTAACCAGGCAGAATCGCAGGAAAATTCATCTTTGACGGATTATGGATAGATATCCTCCATGGATATAAATAGACAATAGATAACCATTTCACAACTTACTATTACTTTTTCTTGTCTGTTGAATTGTATGTTTTGGGTTATCTTATCACACATAATATCTATGTGACTAAACTGATGTATCTATATAATTTGAGCTAATTTATCTTTATTTTGGGTTATCTTCCTAAGCAACTTGTATATTGGCTGTTACTGTGCTAATTATATATATTAACTAGCATCCGTCCATGACTTTGTCTGTAATAAAGGGAATTTCATATCAGCAATGCACCTGTGTGACACCTGGTCGGATCTCTAGTTATGACATTAAACCTTCCTCTTAAATCAGTCTATTTAAATAAACTGCATTAAAATCTGTTGCATAGTTTTAAAGAATCTAAGCTAACTAAGTATAGGGATAAACAGACAGCAGGAAGCAGTTTTGTTTTATATTATGTAGTGATTCTCACTCATTCGGAAAGTTTTTACTAAATGTATAAATAGACTAGCAACTTGTCACTGATTATTTACATTTGTCACTGCTGTGTTAAACATGGCTGTGGAACCTCCTTTATGATTATTCAGTTCTGGCTATACATGAAACACAAATTTGCCCTTTTTGGACCCTTTTTTCATACTAAATTCAAATACATACTTATGGTTCATATAGATCTACAAAGAATTTTTATCTTGTGTGCATCATAAAAATTATCATAGAAATTCTCATATCTTATCATTCTTGTTTGCTTTAGCAAATTACTAACATGAAATTTAATAACTACCATCTTGCTTAATATTTTGCCATATTGCATAAAAGAACTCAATTGTCACCAAATATTTATGTTATGTTTTAAACATAAACATAAGATAAAATATTTGAAAACAAATCAAGACTTCAAATGTTCAATGAATTGTAAAGCACTATATTAAAAATTTATGGATGTAACCTTAACCTACATTACAGTAGAGGAGATATTGCAACATTTTATTGTCATATAAATTATCAATCTTTACTTTGCTCCAGAGAAAACATGTTTTTGAAAAAATATTTTGATTAGACCTACATACATACATACATAATAATCACGCCTCTTTCCCGGAGGGGTAGGCAGAGATCACGGATCTCCATTTGCTACGATCCTGATACACCTCTTTCGCTTCATCTACTTTCATGATATTCTTCATACACGCTCCTCGGTTTAGGGTACTCTTGACCTGACCTTTCATTAGAATTTCACCAATTTGATCGGTGAAAGTCCGGCGAGGTCTTCCCCTTCCAACCCTTCCATCCACTCTTCCGTTGTACACTTTCTGTACTGTCAGTCTACTTTCACTCATCCTCTCCACATGCCCAAACCACCTCAACATACCCTTCTCAATCTTCGTCACCACGTCCACATTTATACCACACTTCTTTCTGATCACCTCATTTCTTATTCTATCTTTCAAAGTGACTCCATACGTACTTCTCAATGCTCTCATTTCCACTGCATTCACTTGACTTTGGTGTTTTGGTTTCTGCCATACCCAACTTTCACTTCCATACATAAGAGTCGGCACCAAAACACCTCCATGAACAGCCAGACGTGCCGCTTGCGACACTTTCACTTCACCCGATTCCCAGCATTCACTCTCCTTACAATATCTTTGTCATGCTTACCATCCCTTGTAAACAAAGTCCCCAGATACACGAACTCAGTCACTTGCTCCAATCTTTCTTCGCCAATCATTATTTTGCAATTCGCCATTACCTCATCCTTTTCAAAAACCATCACTTTCGTCTTACTTACATTCATCTTCATCCCTTTACTTTCAAATGATCCATGCATTTTTTTACCATCTCCTGCAACTCCTCCTCCGAAGACGCAAGCAAAACCATGTCATCGGCATAGAGAAGGCATTTGACAAGTAACTCATTCATTCTTAGACCACAATCATCGTCTTTCAAACCTTGCAAACTGTCCATGAATAGATTGAATAGCCACGGTGACGCTACACATCTCTGTCTAACACCCTTTTCGATGGTGAACCAGTCTGTGTAGGACCCGTTTATTCTCACACAAGAAGAGACCATTTACAAATATTTCACTTCTGCCTTTTCCTAACATGTTTAGTTGGTACTTACTACTTTTAAGCTTTATACTCACTAATCATAAGTAGTTAACTATACCTATGTATAGTCAATGCTACTGTTAATGTTAATTTTGAGCTCAATATCTTGGAAACCAGTTGATTCCCAGGGCTGCTTGAATAGAAAAAAATGATTGTACAGTTACAAAGTGTGAGCTACTAAAGAGACAACTTTGTCTTTTGACATCCTGTATCTCATAATTTCAGTTTGCGACCCAGTCATGGGCGACAACGGCAAAATGTACGTCCCAGAAGACATCCTGCCGGTATACCGCGACGTAGTGGTACCTTTAGCTGACATTATAACCCCCAATCAGTTTGAGGCGGAACGACTAACGGGTATGAAGATGACGGACCTCGATGGAGCCCTGAATGTGATCGCTGCACTGCACCAGAAGGGCGTGAAGACTGTTGTCCTGTCCAGTACAGAGTTAGGCGACGAAAGCAAGATGATTGGCATTGCTAGTACTGAAGGTAGGTCAGCTATTTGAAGTGATACTGTGACGCGTATCGCACGAAATTCAAAGCAGCAAAAAATAAACGTTTAAGGTGCTATTCGGATTGAACAGCGCTGAAACCTCTTCTTGCAATGACTACTTACATGTGCATCCATTTATATGATATAAAAACTCAGTAAAAAACAGATTGGTTGCCGACTTTAAGGCTGCCTTACATTAAAGATGTTCCATGCTACGTTGCTATAGATGCGTACACTAGTCTAGATAAATATTCTGTCCTTTTGGCGATTTAAACTTTGATTGAGTTCGCACTTTGTTAAAATCTAGGCCATACAACTTTTATTGAACTAGCGACACGCCCCCGGCTTCGCATGGGTTAATCTTTAAAAAACTGCATCAAATTCCGTTGCGTAGTTTAAAATATCTTTGCATACATAGGGACAGACAAACAGCAGGAAGCAACTTTGTTTTATACAATGTTATGATTGTAGGCAATAAAGCACCTTATTTCAGGCGCATGCTACACAATCGAGATACCAAAAGTGAGTACAAATTTCACGGGCACGGGCGATCTGTTTGCGGCACTGTTCCTCGCGTGGTCGCATAAAACCAACTACGACATCAAAGACACGCTGGAGAAGACGATAGCTACACTGCAAGCTATTGTGAAGGATACCTATGAGACAGCTAGAGGTAGGTCTTCGAACATTTCCATGGTCTTGCTGTTTGGTTTTCTATGTACCTAGAGTGTTTCATCGAATGATTTCACCAAACGATGGCGCTAGTTTATATGTTTACGACTACAATATCTGAGTTACTGCTTAGAAAAATGTTAGTTCCGAAATTAGGCCTAGGAGCTATTCTATGAAACGGCCACTAGACTATTTTATATTGATTTAACTTTATAAATATACGAAACCTTTACACGCTAACCTTTGAATAGAAAAATTACTAGAAATACTAGATGTCCGAGTATGCAAGGAAAGATCGATTCACTTTATTTTCAAGATGACCTCATGACAATATAAAAGTATTTTCTATTGGTATAGTACATATAAATATTTTAATTTTGTTTCAGCTATTATACCTGATTCCAAAATACCGCCGCAGAACAGAGAGTTAAGGCTTATTCAGAATAAGGGTGTGATTGAAAACCCTAAAGTTACTATAAGCGCTGTGAAAATTAAGAATAAGTCTTAAATAGGTATTGTACCAAAGTCAGCCCATCAATTTAAAAAAATCTCTGCAACAAAAGTACATACTTTGTCGAAAGACCAATAATTAAATCCATTGAGTACTTGGTGCTCTATTAGGTAAACTGAAATCTAGATCATAAATTATTTTATCGTCATATTCGTCTCATTAAGCCATTATGATTTTTTGATGAAAAATAATTAGAACGACATTACCTAAATCACGGAATTTAGAAAAGGAGGGGGCCTAATCCACATGGCTCATCGTTATGTAATTTCTGTAGCGCCAGTATGAGTTTATCACCGGCAAAAAAATATGATTTAGCTAATAAAAATTGGGTCAAGGCAATGTAGGCCAAATTACTCAACCTGATAGTCGTTATTAGAAATCGTCCTTGTCCAATTTTATTCCAACTTTTACAGAAAAAACAAAATGTCATTAGTTATAAACTAGTGGGACCTGTAACAATATATTCCCTGCGAAAGTGGTTCACTCTGAGATTAGCGTCCGCATTGTATGGGTACTATTGCAGAATTTTTTCTTATTTAATGTACAAAGCGATCCGTTACGATAATTATCCGGGATAAAAACTGAGGATATTTTACGGAAAACAAACCAATTTTGTTAAATGGTCCGCTCAGATAAAAAGGGGGGTCACCCTATATGATTAAGTGGGATGCGTGTGGGGTGCCGCGTGGATGGTGTTAGTGTATCACATGCGGATATGGTGCTGCTATGCGGAATCCTGAAAACTGGCATCGAAATTGGTTCTTTAAGCGCGTGTTACGTGAGATTATGAAATTAAAATCAATCGAGTGCACATCATTACGACACAGACAACAGGGAGCGTAAGCGGTCGTAACATGTTATTCGAATTTTCCCGTTGTAGTGAGGAGGCCAAACTCTCGCTCTTCAAAGCTTATTGCCATACACGGGAAATCTTGTCAACTAGCCGCTGGAGGGTACTATAGTGCGCGTTTGCTGAGTATCAAATTGATGGGTATTCTATACGCAAGTTATTCCTTTTCGGATAGGTATATATGTGGCTTCCAGCTGTCTACATTGTTCTCCTCTTGGACAGCGATCCGTTACATGATTTTTATAACCCCAATATATCTTCGGTCTGTATAGATTAATGACAAAGCTTATCCCGCTTTGGCATTAAACACTAACCAAGGTAACTATAACTCATAACATGAACCGTGATTTGTTTTTTAAGAAATTGTAGTTACTAATAAAAGCAGCAAGATTGTATATTGAACTTTTTTACAGTCCATTGCTGTTTTTGAACATTTGCGGAATACAGTTTAAAGTAGTATTAATTTATTTCCTCTGCAGTAGTAATGAATTTATTACGATGATAAAATCGTGTAAGTAAAGACAATATATAATTATCTAGCTGTTATTTACATAGACAAATATACCTAGTAACAAAACTAAGTACAATTTTACCTTGTATGTAAGTACTTTTATAATCACATGAAAGTATAAAGGTATATGTAGGTAGTAATTAATAACTATTAATAGAGTTAATAACTACTGGTTATTAATATTTTAGATAAAGACAATAATGTTCTTAGAACATAAGAAATAGAAAATTTTAAGGTATTTTGTTAGTATTAGGTCGTTATGATACATTCGCTTTCTTTATTTGGGGTTGCTTGCGATTGTATTATTAGATTTTATTGACTCATGATTTTCGGTTAATTTGTTTTGAACAACGTAAATCATTATTTTTGCAATAAAATTTATTATTTTTATTAATGACGCCCACGGCTTCGCCCGCGTGAGAACGCATTACTCCCGTGCGAAGCCGGGCCGGAGCCTATCTATTAAAAAAACCGCATCATAATCCGTTCCCTGGTTTGAAAGATCTAAGCATACATAGGGACGGACAGACAGCGGCAAGCGACTTTGTTATATAATATGTAGTGATACAAGAATTTTAAGCAATAATGCTCCTAGTTCCTAGTGTATTTAATTATTGTTATTTTTCATATATTAAAAGATGTTTATGAATTGTTATTTATGCACGTAAATTCATATTTCGTTCGCTGCGCTCGCTTCGGTTGTACAAACTAAAATGTTTTTCATGTGCGTTTTAATATTAATTTTAAAGCATTTAATTTTTGTACTTGTACGAGTACATTGTTGATTTGTATAATGGTCACAGTTTTAAATCATGGTCACAGACTTGTTGTACTATATATATTATTTTGATACGACTTATACGTGAAGGTACATAATGTACCTATAGTATGCTATGTAAAAATCTAATATATAGATATGAAACTACCTATATCATAGTTGTTAAATAGATTTATAGAAAAAAGTAAGTACTTACCTACTTATTAACAAAATGGAGTCTACTATGTTTCACCATAATATCGTATTACATAATCCGTAAATATTATACTATTAACTTACAGAGAATGTAAAAAGAAAATATAACGAATATGCATGGCGAAATAAAAAGTTATAGTAGTTCCTTTTTCAGTGGGGTAAGCACGAACCTTTTTACGGGGCGTAACGCTAACGACTCGCTAGCAAAATCTATGTGATTTGACAGTTGGACGATAGCGTTACGGGCTATCGAGAGGTTCGTCCTTACCCCTCAGAACAAAGTGTCGACAAAGTTGAAATGTTTTACGTTACAAAACGAAAACGGGTAAAATAGAATCCACGAAATAGTTAATGAACTTATTGATATTGTTGATACCAAATAGTGCGTTATTATAATTTGCACTGACCAATCAAATGTCTTCCAAATAATCTATGTTAATATCTGTGATAGTGTAGGCATATTAATTTGTTTTATTCATATTATGATCGATTCTGACCGTCACACTTAAACCTAATCTTAAGATTACTCCAACATGTCCTTTTCTAAAATTATTAATAAAGAAATGAAAAAATTCTTCACCTGAGTGGGACTCGAACCCACGACCTCTGCATTCCGTGCCAGCGCTCTTACCACTGAGCTACCGGGTCAATTACTCGGATGACGAATTTCACCATCTCTTTTTTTTTCAATTACTATTGGCAACGTTATTTTTTCATCCCGATAGCCCTAATCTCGCTAAATCTAACACTAGCCAAATCTCGGTAAACAAAGCTGAATCCCTCTAATTGATCTGAATCTGAGCGATCAACCATATCTAAACTACGTATTTTTGTGGCCACCTTTAACGAAGGGTAGTATTCTATACATGAAATAAAGTAAATCCAAAAAAAATGCTGGGATTTTTTTTTTTTTTAATTTTAAATTCTTGATCGTGCGAAATTTATAGTGTTTATGTTAGTTTTTTTATAGACAGATATTAATTATGTTTACGCGCGTCTATGTGCATTTATGCAGAAAAACGCAGTCTATTTACTCAACTTTGGACCCTAATATTTTGGAAACCAGACACTTCCCATCCATGGAGAAAATGATCGTGATGATGAGGAGATTCCGTAGTTTTCGGGAACGTTTCACCCTGTATTATGGAGAAGTGTAATATCTTGACTAAGATAAATTTATAAAAACACTTCTCCATAATATAATCCGTTATGTCCAAGGCCCCAACTCGAAATTAAGAGTTTATAAACTCGTACTCTTATCTTGTCTTTTTTCAATATGTTAGAGAGAAACAAACATATATTTCTAGGTGTTTATTCAAGTGTGTCAGTGTAACACCTAAAAAGTTACCATTTTCGTCACATTCGGAACACGGTCTCTGGTCCAACCCAATCCAATTGCGATGTCAAGATATTCGTAAGGCTAGGCCTTATTTGACAGCGAAAGGTTGTGATTTAGTTTAGTCGCTTATATTTCTTTCAAGTAAGAAAGTGAGATTTTTGAATAATATTTTAGTATCGGAGGTGTTTTAAGCATTGCTATTTAAATATTTTATATCTTAAGAACTGGCAATGGCCTGTAGTATACCTGGATGTAACGTATATTCATCAAATACATAGAATGCCGGATATATTTTGAACTTTGATAGGTAAGTTTTGTTTTGTGTTTATCTATAGATATTTTATCTATAGATATCTCCAGAAATAAAGCCTAGTTTTTCAAAGGGAGCCATGTAAATATATACATGTTAATAAAGGTAACATTTAAATTAAACGATGTTTTCATTTTACCTTATAGGTTATGCTAGTGCCGTAAAATCTTATCCGGTTGATATATCGATATTTCATTTATAATGTATTTTGTAGGATCCCGTCAGAGAAACATTTAAACCGATTATGGATCCTGATTATGAAACCGAATATGGTTGGAACGAGGAAAGGAATCGGAGTAAACATTTTATTGCTAACGATAGGTGTTATAAATCTTAATATTATATTGACTGCTATTACTTCTTTTTATTTTTATTTATCCCTTTACATATGCAATTTACCATTTTTTTTTTTCAATTTCAAATGCATACATAGGAACGGACAGACAGCGGCAAGCGACTTTATTTTATAATATGTAGTGATTGTCTTAACGTTAATGTACGCAAGTTGCCGATTCTGATAATGGACACGGGCGTTGAAACAAACTCTTACTATCTAAGGGGCACGGAACTTCTTCTAGTTGTTCAGTTATGAATTGGCATAGCTTTATATATCGACATTTTCATTAATTTCGATATATTTTAACGTATAGAGCACATCCTTAATTATCTTAGTTGTCTATGGTCAGAATGAGAAAGTGGTACGAAAAATTCGGTATGAGGCTCCATCTATGTATATCATACATCTGAGGTTATGTCCTTTTCTGTCGCAGCCATTTATGTTAAGAATGGAGAGAGACAAACCTGTCTTAATTTTACGTTTAAGTGTGACGGTCAGAATTGACCCTGTTGTTGTGTTCAAACGTAAATCAAGGCGATCAAGCATAATTACTTCGGTCTTTGACTACGGTAGGGTGATTTTGTAACTTGCAACTAGTTGCAATCGCGACTTAGTTACTGACTTTCTCTGCAATTACATTTGGTGTTATTCTACTAGTTAATCTAGTACTAAAACTAATTCGGTGCCCCATACCGATAAATAGAGATGCTTTGGATCGGTTGCGTAGTCCTCTTTTGACGTTTAGTGGCTGGTCGCAAGTTATAAAATTAGCCTGCTTTAAAGACAGAGTACCACACCTTGATACTTGTACTTTCCAATATTTACTTAGAGAAAGATATTATTTTGAATATGTATAATGCATATCAATCGCATTTGTATTACGGCTTACTTAGTTGGGCTACTGTTTTAATAATAATACTTCAAGAATTAAATAAATGTTTGAAATTTTTTTAATTATAACTTTTATGTGCCTCATTTAAGAGAATTAACTCAATTGCACGACACAAACAGAAAGAGATGACCTTCCTTTCTTTGGAATAAAAAAACGTGGCAATCAAACACGAAATATTGATTACGTGTATATACTCAAGTCTTGCGTTTATGTACAATAAGGGCAGACGCTATTAAAACAAGTAGCAACACGTGATATATCCAGTATATGGAGTTGTAGTATTTCAGTACTAGAGTGGCATTGTCGGCCACCAAGCAAGGAGTGAGGTAGATGAGGCAGAAGATCCGCATTATTGAATAACCGATGTCCGCTGGCAGTTTCATCTACAAAGGGATTAAAATTACATTTTATAACAATAGATAATGGAGATGCACCATTATCTGTGATAAGCAGGAACGTCCTTAGTTCGCGACACTCCTTTGATGATACCTCCACCAGGGCTGCTAGGAATCGCATGCCCTGTGACACCATGATATTAGAGACGGTAATGGACTGCAATATTTATTATCATCATCATCAGAAAATCCTTCCCACGTTGCGCTAGCCAGTACTTGATCTCCACACTAGAACCCCTCAGCCACATTGGCCATCGGTAGGTACCACAAGTTATATCTTACAGATTTTAAAACATAATAATGTGGCAGACTAACCATTCGGTAAATTAATACGTATATGACCTACCTCATCTGTAACCTTGTATAGGTTCTGATACTCCGCTTCAAGGTGCAGATAGACCCACAGAGTAGACGAAAAGATCATCTGAGGGAAACCAGGTCCGGACCATAAGGTCCAAACAATGAACGAAGTACCGCTTCTGCAAAAAAAAAAAAAACAATAAAGAGACTGAGCGTTTTGCGGCTCTGCGTAGTTAGTTACCGCTTTGGTACACCTACCATCTCTTTACGTGACAAGTGTCCTGACAGCCCCCACATGATTTGCTTGAAGAAAAGTATGGTAGGTATTGGATACCAGAGACATGGGTGTGGATTGCGTAGTAGGGAAGAGGCTGATTGATGAATCTGAGAGACGTGCAAAAGTAAAACATACCCAACTGTTTCAAACATCGTTTTGAAGTGTGGACGGTATTTGAATGACAAAAAGTGTATTTGTAAGGATGTTACTTACCTTATTTCTTTGTTCGCCCGTAAAAGGTTCTTGTATATGTACGCCCAAAACCAATACTGTGTGGGCATGTCCCAGCCTCGCATCGTATCCTTCATCTTTGGTCCGAGTAATATCTTAGCGTTCGAGAAGCATTTTAGCATTGTAAAGTTGTATTCTTGCTCTAATGCTAGATCGTTCGAGTATAAGTACATAAGGAGAAGAGGAAATCAGATTCAGCAGTCGGGCAATAGCATTGCAGTTTTTTTTATACAAAACCGAAGCCTTTTCGTTAACAGATTCTCTGTAATGTTCTTCATAGAAAGAACAGGGATGGGTAAAATAGAATCAACGAAATAGTTAATGAACTTGTTGATATTGTTGATACCAAAAAGTGCGTTATTATAATTTGCACTGACCATCCGGTCCGGTGTTAATGTTCTGTAATATATTATGTAATACACATAATATTATACAAACAGTCGTATAAGTACATAAGGAGAAGAGGAAATCAGATCTAGATCAGCAGCCGGGCAATATGTGCTATTGCTGCAGTTTTTTTTATACAAAACCGAAGCCTTTTCGTTAACAGGTTCTGTGTAATGTTCTTCATAGCAAGAACGAGGATCTTGCTATCTCTTTAAAATTTCGTTTAAAATAACCATTTTGATACAGCCAGTTTAACCAGAATGCTCTATGTAGCGGTTACCAGCATGTTTGGAGACAGCATCAGTCATTTATCGTGATCGTTTGATGACAAAACTGGTACAATAATAGTGCTTTGTGATTATGAACTCAGCTGTATTCAGCGTAAGGGGCCTTAGTGTGCCTCCTGCTTTGACTTCGTGATCTATGCCCTAGTTGGCCCTAGTCTACCATTTCACTCGCGCGCACCCACAGCGCGCACCTAATATATGTACTTACTGCGAAGCGTTTCGCACGAATTTCACAGTCGCGACTATTATACCTAACGTTATTCGAAAGTAATGTAACCTTACGCTATTTTGAGCAGGCTTGACTTCATCGTCGGGCCCAAACCGGGCACAGGATGACATTTAGCCGGGTACACTCCGAACCCTGCTTCCGTACACACGCTGGTACACAACATCATGATCATCTGGATCTTGAACACGTACATCATCAGCAGCGGAATATTGTACAAGAATCGGTAATCTGTACCGTAACTCTCGTAGAACTCTTTGTCATTGTATACCTGTGGGATAAGAGAAAATATATCGTTTTTATGTCATGCAATAGGTAGGTATACTTTGCGCACTTTCACGTCTGATAGAGTACCATGAGAATGCATGCCTAGCGAGTAGGTACCTCTTTAGAAAATTTCATTTTCAAAATTAAAAATCCAATAGTGTATATCAATGCCTTCTTCAGTTTCTGTTCAGTGATCATTCGACATTCACCCAAAACGCCAAAAGGCAAATTGAAGTGGTCGTTAAAAACTTTCCATCTGTAGTATGGACCTACAAGAAAAAATATAATCTTATTTTCCATATACAAAGTTTCATACAATGGTTATCTATGTAGGCTTGTAATGAAATTCTAAAAATAAGCGGCAAGTTCTAGATCCCCCGCTATACTCAGCCGGATGGGTGTTTTTCCACTAGACGGCACGACCTCTTATCTAAAATCTACCTAGAAGACCTAAAATCCTCTATTTGAATGGGTTTAAGGGTCGGTTGATATCTGACGGAAGATGCGTCGAGCGTATCTCCAGGTACAGGCAAACGTACGCTCGACGCACTAACGTATCATCGGTTGAGTGTAAATGAACGGTCGAGTGTTTTTCTATACATTTTGTCTGTTTCTGGCGTTACGCGACCGATAATACGCGACGCATGTTCCGTCAGATATGAACCGACCCTAAGAGCCAGAAATTTACGAAATAGCTTGCCATACACTACGTGCACATGATAAAACCCACCTCTATGCAAACCGATATAGAAATATGAATACGCTATAATATCAACTGCAGTAGGCGTAGTAGGCATTTCGCTATCAGTTGGGTTGGCGAGCTTTCTTCTTTCGGCCATGGTGATTTCGAAGGCCATTCCGACGAGCCTCAATGCGAAAGTTTCGAGCATCCACATCATGTACTGCGATTTAATTTGCACGTGTAAAAAGATAAGATACAGCCATGTGTAAGCTAGGCTGATTCTGTGCACGAAACTGGAAAAGAGGATTTAATTTTTTTTAGTAGTTGAATTTAGATGTAAAAATCTTAGTTTCATGGGATTAATTAGTAATAATGTCCTCCAGACCGTATTTTGATCAAGGCGGCTAAACTCAGGAGGTCCTAAATTGCACAAGAGTGTGTGCAATCAAAGGTGCACTCTCTTATTCCCTTGAAACTCTATCAGAGGGATGAAAATCCGATACGACCGGCCCCCTTATTACCTAACTAGTAGAAGCAAAACGATAGCGAAAATTGTTAAAAAAATCGCTGATTGCTTGTCAAATTCGTATTACGTAAAATGAATTTCAAAGGAACTTTGACATTTCAAGGCGAATATTGTACAATTTTCGCTATCGCTTTGCTTCGGCTTTGCTATTGCAAATTAGGTAATCAGGGGGCCAAGAGATCAGCCGCAGGACCAACGGCTTACAACAAATGTCCACTGGATGGTAGGTTCAGCTAGCTACTTCGTTAAATCCTCTTATTAGCTAAAGAAGTTTTGATACTTCGTGCCAGTATCAACATTATTATTTAAATTAAATGAAATAAGTACAACAAATTTACTCACCGTTTATCGCTACATCGGACAATTAAAATGTTGCCCCAAACCATAAAAACTGTGTGTAAAACATTATGGCCACAGACCAGACAAGCCAGCAGTATACCCAGCCCCGCGCCATAGTTTCTCTTCATCTCTAGATCTTCTATCTTCTGATAGTACGGGCCGAGTGATATGCACACTGCTAACGAACCATAATACACTAACGTGTCCATTTTCGATAATTTTGCTAAAATAAGGTTAATAAAATTTGTGTTTGTTTATTTATAGTTTATTTTGTATTTCAATTTGTCATTTTCAAAGTCATTTTTGTGGTCATTTTCTTGGCATTATTTTTTTATTATCGAAATTACCGGCAAAAACCTTAGATCTTTGAACCACAATGACCACAGAACACACAATGACTAAGTTAGCAAAAAAACTTGCGCTCCTTACAGGAAACAAATAATTATGATTCCAGTCTATGTTTGTAATTTCATGGTGCCGGTATCGGCCTTAAAAAACATTTCACATGCCGGCAAAGTAGGCGGTTTTACTACTGCCGCTATATAACAGCACCATTATTCTGTGGGAAACCAAAGGTTAAGAGATAGCTGCAGTTTTGTTTGGTACCAAAAATACAATAAGACCGAGATGTAAATAGACAATAGATTGATTAGCTAACCGCGTGCGGGCATACCTTTTTATCCATCCTATACTGAATCCAAAAGAGCGTCTATATCATAATCTAACATAATTCTCTGTAAACGACAATATGGCTGCATTTTTATCAGAATTGTGATATGCTACGTTCCTACGGATTCGTATGGTTTTCAATGTCAATGAATTTGATTGGTTGATGTGAAGCGCCTTTATAATGTAAGCATTATATCTATAGTGGTAACTTACACAAGTTCAAAATAAAATAAAAGACGTCATTTCATTAAATAAACAATTTACTACACATAATGTAGGTTCACAATAAAAATATTTCCTAACGGGAGGTATGTGAAACAATTTACTCGTCTGATGCAGATTTAGCCAGTGCGATAATTATATTGTATAATGTCATAAGATCCATCACACTTTAAGAAAATAGCGACGCAATTAAATATAGCTCAACGCGTTACTACAGCGTGACAAGGATATCAAATAACGAAACAAAGACAGGCAATTTTATTAGTCTCGTTACCGCAACGGTTGCCAAGAGAGTTTACATAGAAAACGTTATAGTGGCGTGATTCACTGCTGTATTACGGCCGCTAAATAACGGCACCGCTATCCTAAAAAAACCACATTAACCATAGATTAAGGCGCTAACTCTTCATCTTTCTCAGATGTCATCTTTAAAGACAGTAGCGCCAATTGACAGCTGTCACGTTTATCAAGAACCCTGTCGCGCTGTTAATAAATTCGAGAATGACGAATGACATGACGGGCAATCAAGACATTCGCTTACTGGTCAATGATTGCGTCACATTTTCCTAAAATATACGATACTATAAGCCTAATTTATTGATTTCCACATTTACTATAATGCCCCTTTACTTAGATCTCTTCTACTTTTACATTCATACATTGAAGTACTTACAATCTAAACATTTTATGAAGGTTAATTTTATCAGTACAAAAAATTGGAGTACTACTCAAAAACAAACAATAATTGTGATTGGAAAATAATTATAGTCACCAAGGTAATTAGAAATAATCAAAGTAAAGCATGTAATGTAGTAAACAAGTGTTCGAACTACCTATAAAATATGGATCTATTGCTTTTAAATAAATACTAATGTTGAAATAAATAGTTTAGAAAGTTATTTCATAATTTTAGTCGATGGAGAAATAAAGAAAAAATTCTATACATTCCAAAGAATCTGCTACCTAATTGTCTCATTGTAAATTGAATAAATACTATTGGTCATTCAATAAAATCCCTAAGCTAAAAACCACTGTCGATAAAAATGTAAAAGGTTTTAGGGACTTAGTTTAAGGGAACTATATTATTTTTGTAATATAATTAATATAGACTCATTTGGCGAAATTATCCTGCTTACCTAGGTGCCACTGTAGAAAGTACGCAAAATTTTTCAGTCTAAATTATATTGCTTGGTACCATTAATATTAAGAATGCGTGTCAAGTGCCTCCTAAATCTACACAAGTCTAGGTTATAAATATTTACCGACACTTTTTTGTATAATCATTTACATAAGCAAAGGGGTTCTGCGCGCAGTGCATAGAAAAACATAAATGCATTACGTTTACCCACTACCGTAGACTAATTTGGCAAACCGGAATGTTAGAGGATTCCATCTATTTTGGCCACAGGGTACTGTAATATATAAAATGGTGCCTTCAGCTAATCGCGGGGAGCCTAATTTGCTACTTTAATACATCAATTTTAGGCTTCACTTTATAACATTTTAAATAAAAAGTAGGACTTAATTTTTTGGCAATAATAATTTAACAAACAATAATTTTACATCAAAACCTACTCTCCCCCAATTGTTTTTTTTTTTCAACTCTACAGCAAATAACTATTGTTTTTAATTCATGTACATTTAACTAAAAATGCTTCCAAGTATTTTTATATAAATTGACCGAAGTACTAATTGGTTTTGTATTAAAATCATTAGAATTTACATTATATACAATAATTTCATTGGCAAAATAACTAATAGCCATTCAACAAACATCATACCTGATACAATTCAATTGATAAAGAAAACAACTAACCTATAATACTGCTATTCTGCATACAGCTGCAAGAATTTTCACCTTTGAAATAATTATTATCAATGTAGAAAAATTCACTTGACTAGCATATACATGGTTTACTCTTAAAATTGAAATATATGTTACATATAGTAAATATAAACAGAGAAATCATATAGATTTAAAATTTCTCTTTTATATTTACTATATGTAACATATATTTCAATTTTCATATAGATTTAAAAATCCGCACCATAAGCGTATTTCGGACGTCGAACAGACTCTAAGGGTCGGTTCATATCTGAAGGAAAATGCGTCGCGTATTATCGGTCGCGTAACGCCAGAACAGACAAAATGTATAGAAAAACACTCGACTGTTCACACTCAACCGATGATGCGTCAGTGCGTTTGCCTGTATCTGGGATACGCTCGACGCATCTTCCGTCAGATATGTACCGACCCTAAGATACAACAGTCTGACGAGAAAACAAAAACATATTAATCGCTGTATTCCTATCTTTGTCTCCATAATTTCCTTAGTATAAGCAACTTTAATACAGACGTTGACATGTCTGCGTATTCATTTATTCACCGCTCGTTATACTAGAAACATCAGTTTTAACTACCTATAGTCGTAGTTCGAATCCTTTGAAAGGAATGTAATTAATGAATAATTCCATAGCCATCCCGGTTATTTACTATAAATATTATTAAACAGTACATACGGGACAATAAACACCACATCGACTTTTCGAAAGAGATAGCTGATTCTGATATTGTAGAGTGCTATCTCAGTCACACATTTCCTTCGACAGACTTCGCAGTATCTCTTTCTAAATATTGACGTACAAATTTATCGCCCAGTACTGTAACAATCAGAGGGGTAAGCACGAACCTCTCGATAGTCCGTAACGCTATCGTCCAACTGTCGAATCACATAGATTTTGCTAGCGAGTCGCTAGCGTTACGTCGCGTAAAAAGGTGCGTGCTTACCCCACTAATCCGAAATTTACTAAAGAGCAGCTATTTATCAAGTAGTTACAAATTACTCAATGAAATATATAATTATTTCAAATAAAATATTATTCTTATAACATTATGTTTACATTAAGATAAGCACTTAATATACCGCTTATATAAAACATTAGTCAATAAGTAATATACTATTAGAAATGTATAAACATATAAAACGATATTTCAACAAAAACATTATTCACGGTAACGAAGTAGAAATTCATTATAAAATCTAAATCTGCATCAGACGCGTTGTAAACATAAAATTGCATTGTCAAAATTATTAAAAACACACAACATACAGTATGTCGGTCCGGCACATTAAAATTAAATTGTATAAATATTTCAAATAAATTCATGAACATAGAACATGCTTTTTTAAAATTTCTCTAAATATTGCATTTACATACTATTGTTACTCACCACACCTAAATGTTGTTAGAAAAGTATTGCCTCTAAATATTATAAGTAATGTAAAGAGTTATTAGATCTACTTACAACGGTCCTAGATTTTGGCAGAGACAACTGTACAGAAAAAATAATCAAACACACAAATATTCAGCAGCATTGAAGTCCTAGGTTATATCCTACCTATTATTATCTGCCGTTTAATGTAATTTGTTCATGACATCTGCACAGGTATCTCGTCAAAGATATTATGTAGATATTATGTATATAAATACAAGATAGACTTAACGTAAAATAGTTTGGTTCCGAACGTGACACGTATCGTTTAAGTACCATAAAATAAATAGATGTACGAACATACACAGCATTTCTTCTTCTAGAGTAAGGAACTATACATAAACTTAAACATACTTGCACAAGAGAGCAACCACAGACAACACAAACAAAAGGTTCGCAATGTTAACTTTATGTGCAGTAGTCGGAAAGTAACCAAGTGCTCTATAAGTGTCCTAATTACGATATAAGTCGAGTTGAAAGCATCTATATTTTATACGCACAACGAACAATTCGATTTGCATCAAAATCTCCAAGACATTCTAATTGTACCGATTCAGTACCGAATTAATTAATTTATATTTTTTTATTTTCAAATTTTGATCTATTGCACAAACACATAATACAGATAGTCGCTATGCTTATCTACTTGATTTATAAGTTATAATTTGTTTTTACAATACATTACTACAAAGTTAAATACAACATCCAGAATGTTACATTAATAATTACAAAAATTCAATCGGTGCAAACGATTACAAAACTCCCTTTAATTATTATCCACAATCGAGAAATCACTGTGGGTAAACGATTTCATTTACACACTTCTTTATTAAATTTGATCTGTCCTATCACATTAATTCGTACAACAATGAAAATGCGGCCAGCATTCAGTTAATAATTGGCAGTCACTAGTCCTTAGCTATATAGTACCGGTTCGCTCGGTTAGGCTAAACTACGCGGAGTCGCGCGATATCACATCAGCTAATAAAACACGGGAGAACTACCACAGAGTAAATACAGGCACTGCCCTACTAGCGACATCGATCACCGTGTTAGAGTCAGGGTCTCGCGGTGAGTTTATATTCACTTGATGAGTTGTGCGGCCGATTTGGAGCGGCGGAACATTTTAGCGCCCTTATTGGGCGCTAGCTCGTGCTAGTTGCTCCCATTAGGTGCCCGGGCGAGGGCGGGCGAGGCGGCGGGCGGCGGCGGTCGGCCCATGGCCACGGACTCTTTGGCGCCGTCCGTGCCGTAGATCTTACCTGCCTTTTTCGCCATCGAAGCTAGGAGCTCCTGCGAACACTTGTGGGCGGAGCGCAGCGATAGCGCCCATTCTTTCAGGCCGATTTCGTCCTGGAATGCGATGGTATTTTTTATGCAAACCATTTCAATATTTATACAAATACTTTTTACTTGAAAATTGAAAATACTTAATTTCTAAATGAAAGAGAATAAACTATTTAATTACACTGAAAGTTGCTACACTCATAACTGTGGCGTCATTCGATTAATGTCGAAAATTTGCAGTTAGTTTGCTTTGATAAATACTGCCAAACAGACAACGTCGACCCACCTATATGTGTAGCAGCCCTAAGACAAGATAGTCGAAAGGTTAGTAGCCTAGGTCAATATTCCTCTGACAACAGACCTACGTGTTAAAAAAACTTCCCAAATTCAACTGTTTAAAAAGCACAGGAGACAAACTTACCGTATTAGTAAGCACAAGTTTAGTATCGTTCCTAGTACGCAGCACGATGCACTGTTCCCCCTTAACGGACACTAAATCCGAAGACACCTCTTCAACTCGGTCGAGTAGTATCATTTCCGGCTTGGTGTTATTCTCGAGGTGAAGCTCCAGACGATTCGGGTACAGTTTCGCGTATCGAGTCTGCCACGCGCTCGCGAACGGCCCGCCCAGCTTCTTTATGTAGCCGTGGAGAATGCAGTCCGATTCTGGAAGGTTTTGTTATTATTTTATTACTAGCGGCCGCCGAACGAAAACTTTACAATTCTCGTTCCCGTGGAAATTTCGAGAAAACCCTTCGTAGTGGACCTCATACATCATAAAAAGAAGCCAAGGTCCAAATTCAAGGTCTTTCTTCACAAATTCACATCAGTCAGGACATGTATAATAGATTTTTGGTCAACAATATAAAAAACTTTAACTCGTGGAGCGCTTTACGCACCTACCCGTGTTCATCTTTTTTTGTAATTTAGCTCAGAATAGAGGGGGTGTTGCGAATAACGTAACCGCAAAGACCGGACGCGGCTGTGTATGCCTAAAACGCCCTTAATAGGTTAACTCCTAAAAAGTTGTGTGAGTGAATTTGCACACTTTCGCCCTACCTAAAGGGCGTGAAAACGTCTATTCTTCTCCACGTCTCGATGACCACCTAAGGCCTAAAGTACCTTTCTCATCGGCATCGAACTTCTGCTTCTGCTTGGCCTTCTTCTTGAGCTCCATCTTGTCTGCCTCCTGGTTGATGGTCTCGAAGACTGTCTCCGCCACTTCGGACTGCCAGCGCTCGGAGATTACTAGGGGGAAGTCTTTGTACTGCATCTGATCTGCTTCTGTTAACTGCGAACAATATGTGAGGATGTAGTCAATCACCTTTGCATTGTTTAGCGGAGCCATCTATCGGACGCAAGACAGAACAAATACAAATCCTAGAGCGCGATATCGAAGTGTCTCACGATTATTGGAATATATGTTTACATGGGCCAAACAACAACTAAGGGCCAGAAGCGCTTCCCTTTACACTAAACCCACATGTCTATAGAAAACTTGTGGTGAAGTAGAGTAATAAGTTTTATATGTATCATCGTTTGTTTATAAAAATTGTGTCGCCCTTGCCTCGCTGACTTAGGAAGAATAGACTATAGAGAAAGGCAAAATTTTAGTAGGGCTCCCATTTGATACAAGTATTACAACAAACAAACAAGGGTTTTTTGTGCCCGATTTTCTTTTAGGTATGGGTACCTTCATGGGCGAGTCCAAATCGAACTTGGCCGGCTTTATCTCAGTGGATTAAGTATTACACCTAAAGAAATAAAACATTACAACAATTTGATTTGATTTGAAGATAATATAATATACGACAATACCTTGATCCCTTTAGTATCCTCCTCGTCAAAGCTGCCGATATCAAACGCATCAGCTGCATTGACCTCCCCCCGCGGTGGTATGAGTGGGGGGGTGTACTTCTGGTGGTATACTTGTTGCCAGTCGATGCCCGCGAAGAAGATGTGCTCTTTCACTTCGTCGGCACTGAAAATGCACATACATACATATATATGGGTACATATACAGGATGTAACAGAAAGGGTATGTTAAGCGAAAAGCAATGTAAATAGCCCACTATAAAGAACCTATTTCCAAAATTTGAGACTCGAAATCACATGTTTATTTTTCAAGATTGTATGAACATTCCTGAGTTGTTTAGGAATTCTCCATACTATTTGCAATAATAAACATGTGATTTCCAGTCTTAAATTTTTTGGATAGGCTCCTTTTAGTGGGGAATTTACATAGCTTTTCGCTTAACATACCCCTTTTGTTACACCCTGTATATACATATGTAAAAAAGAACGCGAATATTCTTTCGATTTCCCAAATTCTACGCCATGTATCGTATATTGTAAAGGGCACTCTATAACTTATGTATACTTTATGCCCTTTACTCATTTCTGCCAATAGACACGGAAAAACACCTATACACTGATGATACTCACTATCATTATACGAATTTCATCGTGATACGCGTTCGTCCTTTAGTTGTGTGTTTTTTTTCATATGTGCAGGAACAAAATTACACTATACTAGTGACGCGAGAATCGAATCAACTAGAAAATTCTACATAATTCATCAAAACTTACCCTCGTCCCTTGCAGCCAAGTCGTTTGCCTATCTCGCGCTGAAGCAAGCCCTCCAGCAGACTCTTCAAACTTGGACTAAACGATTCCGGAAGTTCCACATTCTGGAACATATTGTAATGCTGTTGGAGAATTATGTCATCCAGTCAAGAACGTGCCGGGGTTTGAGTGTTAGTGTTAGTAGGCCTAACTTAACGTTAAATGTAGAGTATTGTTGGACATGCGAAGAGGATGAATGAAAGGGAGACTGACGAAGAAAGTACAGTAGGCGCGGCGGATCTTTACAGCTGTGAAGTTGATATGTACGTAAGTAATGTGGTTAATTCTGACCGTTACACTAAACACAAACTTAAAATTTGATATTTCCTCTTTACACTACAAAAAGCGACAGGTAGAAGAAATTTTATGTTTATGTTAAGAATGATGGTCAGAATCGACCATAATGTGTATGTAATTGTCGGCACGAGAATAAAAATTAAGAAACGCGCTAACTATCCAGAAAACGTAGTGACATGTCCTTCCGTGAATGTCATTAGAGTCAACTAAGGAACTCGGGCAATGAACTAGTAACTTGGCACAAATCTTTTACATCTGGTCCTGGTCCTGCTATGCTAAATGTTGCTATAGGATCCCCTCCGTTCTAGCTACGGTTTGGGACTGGATAGCCGTGTGTGTGTACCTACTGTGTATTGTCTTCTGTATTTTTTTTAATACTGAATCCATTCTACGTTGGTACATTGAATAGGTAAGCTGCAATCAACTACTAAACGCATAAAAAATGACCTATTTTACATACATACATACATATAATCACGCCTTTATCCCTTACGGAGCAGGCAGAGCACCAAGGGCCGATAGAACCACATGGTGCCACTTCTGACCAATTTTGAGTAGTTGAGATGTACAAGTTCGGTTAGTAGTGACAGGTGGTCAGCCCATCGCCTACAAAATACCAAAACCCTCTTGACCCTCTACTGACTTGTACAGTATGCCCGGGAAGAGAAGCAGCTGTAGTATTATATGTTTTTTTTTTCACTCCCAGAACAGTATGGAAGAAAATGCAATCGTCACTAACCATAGTTAAGGTCATCCTGTCAATCTCATGCTTATCCTTGGTCTTATGCTGACGGAAGGGGGAGTGGCCTTTGAGCAGCTTGTAAAGCATGCAGCCGAAACTGAACCAGTCGGCCGACGAGTCGTATCCCGTGCCTTTGGACAACACCTCTGGAGCCATGTAGCCGTGGGTACCACTGTAGGGGAAACACAGTAAGTTGGAAGTTACAGTTCAAGAAGAGAGATATTGCACGTAGATATAAGAGTAAGTTAGAGTACAGGAAGATAAGTATTGCATGGCGACATTTGAAAAACTTTGGGCAAAAATTTTTATTTTGCAGAGCGCTTGTCATACACTATCATTCATGAGACGAAACTAGCAGATTTATTTGCAAAGGTCGACGTGAATTCAGTAGCTTTTTTTTTCAAATGTGAGATGTGGCTCTAGTGCTCTACGCTGCTTATAGCGACGTCTCGCTTCCATAATGAACAAACCTGTTTTGGGAGTCTAAAATTGAGATTTTAAAATTGTCATATTTCGGACACTCACGCCGGCAGTTATTTTGTTGCGCGGCACGAATGTTTTGAAGATGGAAACAATTCTTAATTGTACTACAAAAAAACATTATATACAAGGGCGATCTTAATGCATGGCATAACATTCTCTACCAGCTAATCTGGTTACTTGAGAACTTAATTTGTGTGTAGCACTAACAGATTATAAATAACGAAAAATAATTCGATTAAAAAGCACAAGTCTAGCCTATTACCGCACCACAAAGTATTGCCGCACACACCGTTCTTTTATAACGGTTCCGTTTCAGCTGTACATTTTATAAGTATAAGAGGGCTACGACTTACACGCTGGCATGCGGCTTCTTCTTGGAGAAGTCGCAGGCGAGTCCGAGATCGGATATCCGCACGTGGCCGTGCTCGTCTAGCAGTATGTTCGCCGGCTTAAGGTCCCTGTACACTATGTGACGCTTGTGCATGTGCTCCAGCCCTAGAATAGATAGATTAGACTTTAGACATACAGGCTAAGATCAAATATACTGTAGGGAAATACACAATACGCGTTCGAAAAATGGCACCTACAAAAGTCCACCAAAGTACACTGTAGGTGGAGTTTTAACGGCAGTCGTATTCGAGCGCGGTGACAGCGTCACGTTCCCAAATGCCGAAAAGATTGCAGAGCAATAAGGTTTTGATTAGAATAAGGGTATGTAAAGTCTGGCCGTATGCCTCGGCTATGTGCTCAATTAAACAACAACATTCAAAACCTCACCTAAAATAACTTCAGCAGCATAGAACTTCATTTCTGCCTCATTGAAGACGCCATGCTGAGACAGATGGTAGTGGAGGTCGCCGCCGTTCATCAGATCCAGGATGAAGCACAGCTTGTCTGGCGTATGGAACGCGTACGTCATACATACTATGAACGGGCAGTCCACCTGGAAACAACAAAAAGATACATTTATACGCGGATATATTATGTAGTACCTATTTGTTTCTACAAAATAAAACTTAATTAAGTACCTAAAAAACACTAAAAAAAAAGTCTGTCACTCGGAGTACGATAACGAATCTATCGACATCTCCTTGATCGAAATCGGTCGAGTAATTTGGCCGCAACTCGGTAGACACAAAATATATATAAAAACAAACCTACATAGACTGCTAAATACCTATCATGGGGTTCGAACCCCTCTTTATAATTATCTTCTACATTATATCAGGAGTAAATTCGTAACCATTCATTTTTTGTATCTACCATCGTAAAATATTAGACGCGCGTACTATATCTAACTATGGATTTAGGAGATCCTTCCTACAGTAAATTTTTTACCCATAATACTCCAAATATAGAGACATGGATAAGTTACTAGGTGGTACGGACTACGGTTCATACGTTCGCCTCCCATTTGGTTTACGACGCAGCTTATGCGACATTACACTACCAATCTGATAAGCAGTATATTTTTGTGTTTTATATGTCCTGTGCTGAAACAGGATTTATACTAGAACATGTCAGCTGCATCTTTGATTCTTGTCGATACTTAATACATTGGTTTATTCGAACAATTACAACATATTAAAAGCAAACACGCAATGAATTACGTAGATCTTTTACTAAGTACATTATGTTCAATAGTTGGCCGCTAAATTGAGTATATGTATCTATGTCAAGATAATCAGTAGTAAGTACTAGTGGACGCGACTCCGACCGCGTGGACTACAGAAAAAACAAAATGTCGAAATTATCCGGGATAAAAACATTTTCCCGGGATAAAAAGTATATGTTAAGTGGGACCTGTCACAATATATTCATGAAAACTGCATTGAAAACGGTTCAGCCGTTTCTGAGATTAGCGTGCACAAACACACAGACAAACCGAAAGATAAAAATTTAGGTAAAAAACCTTTTTAAAAACAAGCTTTTATTTAAATGCGCTAAAAAGAAAAAATAAACTTTTACACTAAAACTTTTACTGTTAATTTATAACGTCATTTCAAATTTAACACATTTGACACAATTTATATTTTTAATATTAATAAACAAATAACAAATTTTTAATAATTTGTGTCAAATGTGTTAAATTTGAAATGACGTTATAAATTAACAGTAAAAGTTTTAGTGTAAAAGTTTATTTTTTCTTTTTAGCGCATTTAAATAAAAGCTTGTTTTTAAAAAGGTTTTTTTACCTAAATTTTATTTTATACTAAAAATATCTGTTTCAAAATAGATTTTAGGATTAAGAGTGACGTCACATTTTTTCGAGTTACTCTCAGCTAGCCCTTTAATTTGATACCCATATTGTAGGAATGCATTAAAAATAATTGGTCCGCCATTGTGGGTATGCCGCCATGTTGGATTTAGAATGACGTCACACTGTTAATCATGCATTGTCATCCGAACTGAACGTGCTCACCAAATTTCAGCCCAATCGGTTGAGGGCAAGTGCCTTAAAATTGAGTTGTAAGATTTCACCCGAACAAATATACATTGCAAGTTAAATAAATATAAATATAAAAATATAAATATAAAAGCTTGTAAAAATTTCAAAAATCATTCTTTTGGGTACTATTGCGTTGATAAAGGTCTCCTGTAATATTTTTTCTCATATATCTTCCATGTACATACAGCGATCCGTTATATTTTAATTATATGTATAGAAGATATGTATTCTGTAATAGCAAAAGCGGTAGCAAAAATTGAACAATTATTTCGTTCTAATGTCCTTTATGCTTTTGCAAGAAACGTGTAGAGAGGTTAGAAAATATTGAGTGGAATTAGTCATACTCGTATATACTGTATTGCGCATAAAATTGTACAGCTCTATCGTCGTATCAATTAAGCTGATCAACAACAGGCATATCTAGCATTTCAGGATCAATTGGACATAATGAATGCGCAATGACATTGGAATAACAACATGTTTAAAGACAGAGTTTGAATACTTAAATAGAATACGAGTAATTATGATTTAGTGTGGTATAATTTTAGAGTACAAAAGCATGGGCATTGGTATATGGGACAATCTTAAAAAAAATTGTATGAACTTTAATATTGATTGACTGACCTTTCTATGTTAATTGTGGCTGTTATTTTCTCCTTCGTGCTGGTATGCATGTTAATTTTAATATTAATGGTAAGAGCACTGGCACGCGGAATGCAGAGGTCGTGGGTTCGATTCCCATCCGGGTGAGGAATTTTTTCCATTTCTTTATTAATAATTTTATAATATATAATATCTTGACTAAGATAAAAACACTTCTCCATAATATAATCCGTTAGGATATGGTTGATCGTTTCATCATTAAAACATTGTGCTGAGGGATTCAGCTTTGTTTGCCGAGATTTTGCTTATGTATAGCTATCGGGATGAAAAATAACGTTTCCAATAATGTAATTTCAAAAAGAGATGGTAAAATTCGTCATCCGAGTAATTGACCCGGTGGCTCAGTGGTAAGAGCACTGGCACGCGGAATGCAGAGGTCGTGGGTTCGATTCCCACCCGGGTGAGGAATTTTTTCCATTTCTTTATTAATAATTTTAATATTGATTATTTCAACTATGTTTAATCTATAGAATAATAAGTTCACCAGAATCCGTGATCACGAACACTTTTGAAGCAACTTTTAGTCGGTCAAATAGGCCTACTTGATTTTAATTTCTCTCCTTTACGAGTCACATTGACTCTATTCTTACACATATGTGTGATTATTTCAACCTATGTACATTATATTAAAACTTTAAAAAAAATATAATATTTCTCGATTTGGCAACAATCGACGGGTTAGTAGAGCGGAAGATGCGGGATTTATGTCTCGTTTTTTGCTTCACTACCCGGCTTGCATTTGTCATTGATGACTCCTTCTGGAGACTCGCTATTCTATGGTTTAATCTTAGGCCGCAGTTCACTTGAATACATTAGCTGCATCTCCATCGTAAGAAAGAGTCGACTGAAGATCGAAGAGGCGTTCTTTCAGAACGATAAGTCTATGTGGCCTCGCCATGTTTAACGTGGCTGTAGGACCGCCTTTGGGATATTCCCGTTCTACGCCATTACATTAGTATATTATGTGAAGATAAATCACATAGTATACAATCCAGAGATGTTCTTATTCCTTTGTACAGGATGTTTTTAAGTTGCCACCCTTAACGAAGGGCACGTACTCTACATCAAATAATGTAAGCAAAAAAAAATGATGGGAAACTACATTTTTTTTTATTTCTTGATCTGGCGAAATTTACAGTGTCCAGTGTTTATGCTAGTTTTTTCATAGACAGATATTAATTATTTCTCGTGAAAAAATCTTGCTACGCGCGTCTATGTGCATTAATGCAGAAAAATGCAGTGTATTTACTCAACTTTGGACCCTAATATCTTGGGAATTAGGCACTTCCCAGGTATGCTTCCATGGAGAAAAATGATCGTGATGATGAGGAGATTCCGTAGTTTTTGGGAACGTTGACGACCAAAAAACATCCTGTATAAGTAGGCACGTCACATAAATACTTCAGAATGGCCTTCAAGCAAACATGAAAAGTAGTAAGTACAAACAAAAATAAGTTTTTTCCAAGTAAGATTCTTAGCTACTAAATGGAATTTCCCAAGTGCTATTCACACCATAATTTATGCCAAATATGTACTCGTATGTAAAGTACAGGTAAGTAATAATGTTATTCAACGTAAATGACTGCCCACTTTTGACGTCAAAACTAATTCCCAAGCTAAGTAACGCACGTGCAATTTAGATTAATAATTCATGAGTAGTTAGGTAAATACTAAATACCTATTAAGAAAAACCTACTAAGGTACATAAATGTGAAAACAAGCATGTTTATTCGATCAAACAGAGACAATTCCAAGTTATTGATTTGATTTTTTTTCAGTGGCAGGAATACGATCATGGGCACTTAAACGATACTATCATCTCAGAGTGGGCTGTTAAAAATACATTATACAGCAATAAGGTTTTATTTTGTGTATTTACGGAAGACAAGACGTTAATGTTGCATGCACGTGGTCCGCCTGCTACTACGAAGGTCACGCTAATGGGGACAATTCTTATTCTAATAACGATGTATTTTCTGTGAGTCCATCCGCGTGGACCGAAAGGTATACGCTTTTACATCTGGTCCCGGTAAGCTAAACGTGGCTATAGAATTACCTTCGTGATCCTGCAGCTGCTAGCTACACTATGTTGGGATCACAGCCATATGTATAGGTATACGTTAAACGCACTATACTGCGAATTACACTACATGTTAGCTGAATTTCAAGACTGTAACATTTTATACAGATTACAAATTATTGAAAAGGCCTACAAATTATTTTCCCGTGCATTGACGGTAGCCAATACATGTATAGAGAAGTTAATAAAATTGCTATAACCAAATTACCGGCCCGCGCCGATGCACACATAATCCGTACGAAACCCAATTCTGGAGCAATATTCAATTTCATTTCGGCCCCAATGAAAATTGGCACCAATTTGAGCGTATACGAGCGTAAAACGGCAAATACTAGTGTACATACGAGTATTATGTGTGCACAAAATGTGCAATATAGACCAAGAGATAACTGTACTTTTGATCACCAGAAGCCAGTAAGGTCTTTACATAAACGCATTAAATACTGTTTTTGACGAAATCGAAACTTCTCAAGGAGACATTTCGTGAAACCATCTGTAATCCAGTATATTAGGTACTTATGTATAGCGAGAACATTTTATCATGAATGTATTGCATACATACATAACAAATATTAACTGTAGCTTTGGCTATATTATCTAGGATTGCAAGTAAAAGTAAATAAACATAAACAAATGTGATCTTAATAGATGTCTGTGCCCTCTTTTGGATATACATATGTAATGGTAACGGTCTGCCCGTAGCAAGCATAGAGACGCGGTATCTTTAGGGATACACATACACAACTACCATCTGCATAACCCTTTTTGTGATGGCACGATAACTGCCATAAGTGCGGCTAGCTCCTAGTCTAACAGCATTAAAGCAATATGGCACCAAAAGCTCCTACTCGTATGTAACGAATAACGATATACGGAAGTGAGAGCATTTCCAGTTGGCCGCGGATGCATCGATTTTGCAAGTTTTAAAATAAATATGTCCCAATGTGGATCTGTCCCAGTCATTGAGTGAATATAACTAAGATTAATCTTATATTTTAGACCCGGCTTAGTTGAATTACCTATATAGTTCCAAGTTGTCAAAGCCACGAACTATGTATGTCGCCGTATGTATGTATGTATATATAGGCATATACATTAGAATTTTCCATCCAACTTTAGTTTTTTAGTAGGCAACATAAGGCTATGCGCCACAAACTCATGGAACTAGGGCCAAGCGATCATTTGCGCGTAATACATTACAATAGCAAAGCAAACGTTCGGCGGCTAACATGTACCTATACGTTAGAGCAGTGGTTCCCAATTAGTGGTACACGTACCCCTAGGGGTACGCAAGATTGCATCAAGGGGTACGCGGCGCGTATTGTATTTTGATAGTAATCAATTCTAAATACATCTGATTTCATCGTTTATTTATCATTCCTGCAATAAGGGGTACGCGAGTTTGAAGTCTTTCTTAGAGAGGTACGTAGAAAAAACGAATTGGGAACCACTGCGTTAGAGCTATCATAGTTGGCGACGACATAAAATATCAACTTCCGGATTTGCCAGGAAACGTATATTAAATTATGTACGATTAAGTACAGGAAAATAAAATGTACTCTTCTCAAAGCCAGCGACCTTATCAAAACTGATAAATAAAAGAACTCCTTTATCTATACATATTTAATAATGTCAAAGTTAGTGTTCTCTGTTACGCCATTTTAAAAACGTTTATACCTAATCCTGTGTAGACACTATCATTTTATTTCAGCTGAACCGCTACTGCATTTATTACAGCGTTTTGATGTTTTACCAAAGGTTTTCCGAAATGCAGCTTTTGAACGGAACAAAACAAAACGCAGTATTCCGTCATATTACACACACAACAAAAGCGGCATAAACGTTTGCTAGTGCATGCTACCGATTTTAGTAAAAAAAAATATTTTCATATAAAGGAATTTATTATGAAAACGTGTTACAAAATTGCTCTACTTCCTCTTTGTTTATTGTACGCGCGTGTGAATGTTCCCATTATTTTAGAAAAAAAATATATTATGAAATGTTATTACGTAGTTTTTTGTTCTTTAAGTTACAATATAAGTTACGAATTTAAAAAAATATGGGGCATTTCGATAACATCCATAAAGCAGTCCCACAAACAGAGTTTGGGATCACCCGCTAATAGACCGTGATTTAGCGACGGGAAGTGCCCTATTGGTTTTAATTAGCTTATGAAATCGCTAAATTTGCAATATCAACCAATTGGCTTTAAAGACATACAGACAGAGAACAAAGTATTATGGTGTATTTTAGATACGGAAACCTAATTAAATATTGCAATGAAATTAGTTTAGAGAGCAACGCTTGTATTATTAGCGTTATTTAGTTATTTTTTAATGGTTAAAGGTAACCTTTCGAAGTGAGCGTCTATATAGCGTCAGTGGCGCCGTGACTATGACGCCGGACAGAGCGACCGGATAGATGTTGAATACAAATGTATGAAATTCTAGGGAACGTCATTCGAGCGCAGCGACACTAACGCGGCGTCAGTGACGTCACAGTGCCGCTAGATGTGACCGCGTAGTCGCTATAGACCATATAGACATTGCGTCTGTGACGCTTAGTTCGAAAGACTACCTTTAGGGTGATTGATCGAAGATTAATGCTCTTTTTTTACTTTTTAGAAAGACTACGGACAATTAATCAAATAGTAGATAGTAATATTCTCATATGCCACTGAACGGTCTCCACCAATAGAATATTTCGAACTGCACCTCTTTGCTTAGACGAAAAGTGATCACGATTTGACTCCTACATAACCATCGACCAGACAAGGCGTGGCGCTTTGATAGTCACCGTCCACAACGTACCTACGGCAGACTACTGGGCGCCTGCAGACGTTTCAAGACACATAAACTAGAACTTGACGTTAAGTGCACTAGCTTGAACATAGATAGAAACCTAGCAGTATAACTATATTTTGTTTATACAGAAACGACGCGACGAGGCTCTTAGCTAAGAGCTTGTAATACCTATTTGGAAGAAATTGCATATCCCATTGGATTCCGTGCGTGTCCCTATATAGGATGTTTTTTCGTTGCCACCCTTAACGAAGGTTACGTACTTTATACATCATATAAAGTAAGTTTATGGCAAAAAAATGCTGGGAAACGATGTAATTTTTTTTTAATACTTTTTTGATTACTTGATTGAGCGAAATTTATAGTGTTTATGCTAGTTTTTTCATAGACAGGTATTAATTATTTCTCGTGAAAGTCTTGCTATACGTGTTCTATGTGCATTTATACAGAAAAACGCATTCTATTAACTCAACTTTGGACCCTAATATCTTGGGAACCAGACACTTCCCAGGTATGCTTCCATGGAGAAAAATGATCGTAATGATGAGATTCCGTAGTTTTCGGGAACGTTGACGACCAAAAACAAATTTAAATGTATTGTCGTTTGAGTGCTGAAAACAGTGCCAGGCTAGTTGCTAGCTTATCGCCTGACTATTGATGACAGCTGATGTATTCTAGTGAAGCGTGGGTCGCATCAGCCACCACAGGAAAGAACATAATAAAATAACAGAAAAAGAAACTACACAAATATAACTTCATCAGCCTTGTTTCTTGTTAAAGGAAAGTGATAAAGTATAACTAGTTAAAATTACTGTAACTATGAGAATACTAGAAGAAAAATTTATCTATGTATAACGTCTATAGGCATCCTGTAATTGCGATTGGAAAACAATTTCATTCTATAAATAGGTAACACGCAGCATCTATAAATACGGGCCGAGAGATTTTTTTAATATTCAATGCCATCGATATCTCCGTAATAAAAAGCAATAAAATGCGGATGGATGTCTAAATTTAATGTCTATAAAATTGTCCACATTGGACAGGCCTATAAACCCGCGTTTGTTTTACATAAATCGTTTATGACCACAAGCATTCGCTCCCGATATAGGAGACTTAGGTAGACAATTTGGTGAAATCTACTTCAGTCGAATCGACAACTGATGTTAGCCCACCACCGGCAGGGCTATTACTTAATTTGCGGTAGCAGAGCCGAAGCAACACGGACCCTAGTCCCTTGAACCTTTTTATGACAATTCATGATCGTAGACAAGTAGTCGCGCTGAGTAACCAGATTCGTACCTATAGCATGCATTAAGTACTTTCCTACTCCGAAACCACGATCATCAGTTGTCAAATTCGAACGTTCATTTCTAGGGGAGGACTGAAAGGATGATGATTCCATAATACACAGCAGCGAAGTCGTGAGCCGTCGCTAGTTACGCGATAACTAGTGGTATATCCTAATGAAACAACGACCGAAAGTTTAAAAACAAGGTCACGGAAAAAGAAAATTCATGCCAAAACTTGACAACATAATATAAAATGTAATAACGACAACGACATACAGTTCCCCGGTTTATAAAGTTCCGCCTCGGCCTTGTTTTAAACTTTACGGGAAGCGTTTTAGGTCACGAATAATGAAATAGTATGCCGGCAACGTTTTGCTGTAGATAGAGTAGACTCGTGATTGAAAACTGGAATATTATAATCCAGATGAAATGGGACTCGTAGTTGGATTCATTGCGGCAAATAAAACCTTATCGAGCTTGAATTGACGAGATATGTCGTGTTCGATGTGGCCAAGTAGGTAACTATAATATGATTAGCTTAGGTTTAGTAAACTAGCAAAATTAATATCATTCGATTGATGTCAATATGTAGTTCCTTGCTCGTTTTATTGGAAACATTTTAACATCTAAAATGAAAAATTAGTAATCGTTTTAGATCTATTCTTACGTTAAGAGGAAAAACAATGGGGTCCATATCATTTGTACAGTTCCATAAAAGGACATTCCTTCAATACAAATCTAAATTCCTAATAAGGCAAGGTTAGAGCCTACAGATTGCAAAAGTAACGTAGGTAAGTTTAATTTCCGCGGGCAGAATCACGAGCAGTCGGTATTATTCGCCATACAAAAAACCCACCTAAAAACAAAAACTAATAACACATCTAAATATACCGGCGATCTATCCAAACAGCGACTGCTCGCGTAAAATATAAGGTGCTAAGTGAAATGAAACAATCGCTGCCCGTTTAAAATCGTGGAGCAAAATGCAACAGAGGCGGATTGGTTGGAGACAAATTGAGGGCGAGCATGCTGGGGAGGATAACGTGGAGGTGGCATAACAACGTTTTGATAAAAAGCATTTGTGAAAAGAGTGTAACCGGCAGCCCTTAGTATGTATCTTGTAAAATCAATTCTAAAGGAAAATAGCATAATTATCCCTGAGAATTTGTATAACGTGATAGCAATCACAAAGGAATTGAAACAAATAAGTTTACAATATTACATTGCTTGCAATGATATGCGTGCAATGATACTGTACAAGATGCGTGGTCAACCTGCCGACTACGGATAAAAGTAGTCCATGTAGTAGCCCAGTAAAAATAGGTAGTAGGTACCTAGTGAAGCGACACCGAAGCGCCATGCATGGGGCGGAATGCAAATATAAGCCAATTGTTATTGGCTTATATTCGCTGTGTGTGTGGTATATTGGTTGTTGCAGATATTTTTTATTTTTTTTATTTCCGCATCTCCTCAATATCGTTCCTTTACGAGGGCGAGTCAATTCGTTTCAGTCCAATTGGCTGGACACCGTTTATGTTCCCGATCCCGTTTATATATACTACCTACGAACATGGGTATATAGCCTGCGCTATCAAGGTACCTACAAGTCAACAATATGGGGTCGCGATTACAGTAGAGATTATCAATGGTTTAAAACCGATTATTCCAATAGTCAGATAGCCTATCGGAATGACAAATTTAAAGCTCTTTCTCTAAAACTTCATCAAGATAGAGATAGCATCGATTTTCCTCTTCAGATATGCTATCTGACTGGAAAAGTGGTGCACCAAGTGCAAGTTTAATCCACGATTAAGGGAAGAAATGTTTGAAGTAAATTCATGCAACTTGCTTCTAAGTAGACTTAAAACTTAAATCTAAAAGTACTTCGGTTGTTCGCCCACCACATGGGCCCTTCACTACACTCCCCTACTTATAGAGTTTTCTGTAGATATTTGCAAAAAAGATGCATGTGTAAATGTACTAAATAAAATCTGCTTTAAATCGATAAGCAATCAGATAGTCACAATATAGGCCGCGAACTTAAGGCCGAGCCTCCATTTATGTATATATTTGAGGCATTGTAGGCTGATAAGATTGTAATGTTGACATTGCAGTGAGACCTTGAGAAATATAGGGCACCCGTATCAATGAATCTTTCATTTCCTAAACAATGTACCCATCAATTTTATTGTATCGATCGGTAATAAAACTCTCGTAAAAATACTTACAGAGTCCTGTTTTGCATATTAGCTACCTAGCTGCTTTGCATATTGTAGTATAGCTTCATAGCAGTTATAACGTTCGTGTCGCTAGACGCTGGCAGGGCGTGCTTTGCGGCTAAATTTGAGTTATTTTACTTATGATGTAAAGTTTTAAAATTAAGTATTACTTATCTAACGGTCCATGCACACGACACCGCTGCTGTCGTGTCATTTAAAAAGGACCTAAGTGTAGGTACAGTAGAAAAAATGAATAATTTCATTATGTCTTTGAAATAGACCAATTATAAGACAGTATAATAAATACCAACTTATAACATCCAATAGTCTTTATGTCTCCATATCTTAGTTGCGAAAAGCAACAGATTTCTTCCTCAGCCCGCACAAATACAGGAAATACGGACACGCGTAACCTAACGCTATCGGAATAAGCAAAGAAACTTATTTGGTTATTCAATAACACAATTTAATTCACGGTCGTTGTCGACGCGCCGCTAAAATAAAGTTAAGACGCTCAAGTGAGCGTACCAAGTGCTGGGGGCGGAGAAATATATTTCAAGTATGTTTTGGCGAGGCATAGCTATGATTATAAACCGTAGATATTGAGCCTTGGAGCCTGGTATAGTTCTTTCAATTTAAAAATGAACTCAATCTATTGACTGACTCCATCTTACATTAGTTCATTTGCAGGTCCGCAGTTGATATGGCCCTAAATTGGATTATTGGACGTGATGAAATCTACTACGATCTATTCTACTAAATTTCTATTCAAATACTGCTGAATTTTTTAATGGACCCCATTGGCCATAAACATTTATTTCATGTAAATCGAATACAGACATGGATCATGTAGCTATGTTATTTCCTCCTATGTCTTTTTTAAATATGTAACAACATACATAGGAACGTATCTCTTCTATTAGTTTTTAGACATACACTAACATATCTCAGCCAAGTCACAGATCATCGTAACCACGTAAATATACAAATATAGAAATATAGCCAGAATGTACGTCGCGATTATAATACCCACCGCCGGAGTTTGCGCACTCCCGCCGCCTCTTTCTTTTGCACGACAACATTTCGTACCCGGTACACGGTCCCCAGTTGTAATCCCGCGTTAGAGATGACAAATATTATGGCCGCCCGCACTTCAATACGAGTATAATAACCTTGGCGCTGCGAAAAACAGTTTACGTCTATAAACAAAGATGTCGTTGACTCGGATTTTGTCTTCTATGTATGTCTAGATTGAACGCCCTCCGTCCAGATTGACCGATGACTTAAAGAGTGGCTGGTAGTGACTGGATAGCAAAAAAAACGGGAGATCGAGCCTTGTGGCGTGCTCTGGGGGAGGCCTACGTCTAGCAGTGGACTGCGATAGGCTAACGAGACGAGTATGTGTAGATTTGTACCTATATCTAGATATACATACAGGTACACATCCTAAAAAGGTGTAACCAGATATAGCAAGATCACGAACGAGATCCCACAACCAAATTTAGCTTAGCGGGGTCAGATGTAGAAGCTCAGTAACAAGTTTTTAGCTTATTGTCTAGGAAAGCGCCCCTAGGTACCTTAGTAGACTGTTAAAGAGGCACAGAAGGTGATGCAGTTGACGTATGCTGGTGATCAGTAGAGGATTAAACTTATACAAACCGAGATATGATTAATATAAAAGAAAACTTATTCGTTCTTTTTTTCTAACAAAACTTTTCAGTAATGTCCAGCAATAGTTCCGAGGAAGAGCTGATGTTATGTACGTACCAGTACCAGAGGTATAGAGGCGGTATCAGAGTACAATAATATGCCTAGGATCCATAAGACTCCACGAGGTCCACGATCTTCGATGTTATTTTAGATTGCAGCTATAATTTTGAATTGTAGCCATAACACAGATAGCTGATCGAAATCTTCACTAAAATTGTTATGGGCTCGTTTCAAAAGTTTTATAAGACTTGCGTTTTGTCTTCTTTCGTAAACGAAAACAAGTCAGATAAGACTAATAAATTTCTAGCAACGTAGCGTCTTCAAAATACGAGACTGAAAGTTAATTCTGGCGATTAGCTTGTTGGGTTAATAACCGATAATTTCTTCTGCGATTTTTAATACTGAGTTCTATAAAATTCTATCTATACAACATGGTCTATGTAAGGCATTCTATGGTAAGTTTTAAATTTGAAAATGGTAAATTAAACAGTTTTGAGGATACTGTGAGGTAAGCACGAATCTACTGTATTCCGTAACGGTATCGTCACATTGTCAAAGCTCATACATTTTTTGTGAGTCGGTAGCGTTACGCAACGCATCGTTACAAAGTACACGTTTACCCCCTAATATAGCTAGTAAATTATATTGTCGAATATTAAAGCGATGCGAAGAAGACGTTTCAACGAATGTTTTCTTTCAAAAAAGTCCTTATCCAGGCAAATCTGTGTAAAATAAGCAAAACTATATTTCATTTTAGATTTGAACTTAGAACATTTCCGCAGTTCATGCGAACGTAATCGTCAGAATCAGCTTAGTAGATATAATAATGAAAATAGTTCGGCAGTGCAATAATCGCATAAGCTAGACAGTAATCAGGACTCCAGGCGCCCTGTAACGAGATATCGGCTGCACAATATTGCAACAGCCCGGCGGTGATAACGAGCTTCTCTCCATTATGTTGTAGACAAGGGATTTTTCAATGGCTTTGTTTGACTGGTACTCGTAGTGAATTTAGATATTAATATAATAATAATTGAGGGAGTAAAAAAAACATTTGTCTTGGCTTTTAAACCTCTTATATAGCAATCCTAAATCTTATAGAACATCTCGAAATATACGTTCAATATTGATTGATGATTGACAAGAGTTGGACGTCCACCGGCCAGATGGACCGATGACTTAAAGAGGGTGACTGGTAGTAACTGGATGGCGAAAACAGGAGAACGAGACTTGTGACATGCCCTGGGGGAGCCTACATCCAGCACTAAACTGCAATAGGCTGATGTGATGTGATGTGACTGATTGGTTGATTTAATTAACTTACCCCGGTACTGACAAGCGACAACATTATCCTCTCGTTCAGCGCAAGCGTCTCGCCCTGCTTCATCTTGATCCTTTTCTTGTCTAGACACTTCATCGCATACATCTTGCCCGTGTCCGCTTTCCTGCAGCCGTATACCTGGAGAAAGTCACCTTTTACATTCTGAGCAGACCGCTTATTGATATACTTGGTATACTCCTTGGAAAAGCCATGATATAGGCAGACGACTTAGCCTGTGCGGATAGAATGAGGTGAATGAGAGACACCTAAGCGCCTAATCCACAGTGGTAATAACTATACAAAGTAAGCGCATGTGCTTGGCCTGTAAAAAGTGCAGAGTTCTATTAGCGCAAATTCATTCTGCTCCCGAGTCTCTATTCTTTTCCCCAACTCCCTTTTTAAACGCGAGATAGGTATATATACATACACTTACTTTATCTAATTCATAGCTCTGTGAATCTGACGTTTAAATGTGAGCTGTCTCGCTCTCACCAATGTCATGCTACCCATGTTCATGATTACAATACAATACTGATAGCCCAGTGGTTAAGACGTGCACCTTCCAAGCGGGAGGCGTAAGTTCGATCTCAGTCACGGGCCTGTACCAATGAATTTATTTCATGTAGAGATTTTAATGTTGCAAAATTGTCACTTAGCTTGTGTCTCGGAAAGCATGTAAAACCGTTGGTCCTCCACCTGATCTCTTTCCGGTCGTGTCGGCTTTCCGTCCGATCGGACTATGAGAGTAACGGAATAGGGAGTAACATCTGTGTTTGCACACACACTTGTGCACTCTATAATATATCCTGCGTACCTGGCCAATCTGCGTAGAGATTGGTCGCCTTGGCCGAAATACGGTCGGAGATCATCATCAATACAATAAATTTTATTTGCACAAAATATGGTTGTTACATTGAAGATAAAAATGTAATAATTGATCCGACATATTTTGCCAAAAGTCTGGCATATAATATTGTTTACATATAGAAATAAAAAATTACAAAATAAACATTACATAAAATTACCAGAAATAGAGTAAAAAACGCCATCCGTCATAACTCATGTACCCTTATTTTTTAAAATTGTGAATGTATGCTGGAATGCAGACCATTTCCGAACACATGATGCTGCAATGGGGGTCCTTGAAGGACTTATATTCAGCGGTGAACATCCTATGATTGAAATTAGTTCATCCGATTAGAAATTACTGTATATGAATGAGGTTAAAATAACACACGATAGACGAAAAGAAAGAAAAAAATTTGCTATCTACAAAAACAAAAGATTAACAATCAATTAGTCACTATAACAAGAAAACAAAATGAGTGATGATAATCGCCTTTGTTTTAAACGGTATAATTTATTTGTCATGTTACCTATTTAAATATTAATTGACAAATGCGAAGCATAAAGAATGTCTACATTTAATTAATTTTGTTGTTATAATAGCCTGAATACATTTTGATTATAATTTAAAGACTATGACAGTGACGGAAAAGAGAGTGCATCTGTGTTTGCGCACACACTAGTGCACTATAATATCTCTTGCACACATGGCTAATCTCCGTAGAGATTGGCCGCCTTGACCGAAACACGGTCGGAGACATTATAAAATTGTAGAGAAAAGAACAACTCACCTCTCCAAAGCCTCCTCTTCCAATAATGCGATGCACGCTAAAGTCGTTCATAGTTAGCTGAATATTTAATTCTAAGTTTTTCCATTGGCAAAATCTCGTGTATTTATCACTGTAACAAATTCAAATACTTAACAGTTTTTATTTTTCTAACTAAGACACCAGTATAGGGATTTTTTTTTAAATCATGATATAAATTAACAACATAATGTTTACCCAGATTTCGGAAAAATCATGTCTATTTTAGTACAACAGCACTGACTGGCATCTTTAACATCAAAACCCTTTAATTAAAATGTTATTCAGAACGTATCTTTAAAAAAAAACAATTAGGCCAACCCTACCTTTCTAAGAAATTTTTGAACGGTTCCCCTCGCAGGTGCTGGAATATTTCTTCGATATAAGGCTGAAACATCAAAGGAAAGGTTGAAATCTGTTTTGTTCCAATGCCTTAGAAAAAAACGGGCTAAATTCCGGCGCTTACCTCAAACAGGTTAGGTGGAACTTCGTGTTTCATTAAATATTTTTGTACATGCGCTACGCACTCTTTAGAATAATCCTGAAACAAAGTTAAATGTCACTAATCTATACATAATATTAAATTCTATGGGGAGACCTTTGTTCAGCAGTAGACCTCCTATGGCTGAAATGATGAATCTATATTATGTACATACGAACGAATCCACATATGTAGTTTTTTCTAAAGTATGTAAACATTGATTTGATTGATTATTACCTTACTTTATTTCTATTCTTCTACCAACATTGTCTTTCTGAACTATAATTGTGTGCTAGTAAATATTTATCTAAGGACACTATTAATTATGATATGTACTCGTATGACCTTTCTTTTATGATTGCTCTTTATCACAGAAATGAGTAGCTGACTTTAATCACTTTAATCCCAAGGCGAGAGTATTACATTATACGAATTACGTCGAGTAGTTACTATGGGCTCTACCAAGAAATCGACAAACTGCAGCACTTGCGTTTCTACTTCCTATGGTTAAGTTAACTACAGTTAACTTTTTAAAGTTCTCTTTATTTACTTTAATTAATCTTTAATTTCCAACTAGTATGTGCCAACCACCGGGACCTACACGTTCCATTCACGCTCGAATATGACGTATAGTACGTTGACGAACCAGTTAGAATCATTCTCAGGATGATTTCAACAGAATCTTTACAGTTTTGGAGTGGTAAACCAGTCTAAAATATCAGCCTGAATTCCAGGATCCAGATAATGGACCGTATAGTTTTAGGCAACAGCAATCGTATTTCAATATGTAGTTTCCAATACAATTATCCAAATAATAGATAATGTCCGTGACTTTAATTGACTGTCGGTAAAGAGACCATCTCTAAACAAGGCTAAACTGAACTACTAACGAGCTTAGTACTTAGTACATGTGCGGAAGCCGGATTCTAGAACGCAATGTTTTGCACTACAGGTAGATCTTACGAGTTACATGTATTTAGGTACGAGTTATTTGTACAGGTTTCTAACTCATTTATTATTGCAAATAGGGTCAAAAAGGGTAATAGTGGTGAATTCGTAATTATAGCGTTGAATAGGTAAACCAACCAACTAACTGTTTATAGGATCATGCTAGCCTGATCACGCTATGTAAGTGTACACAAAATTAGGGAATTAAAATATGACTTACATGTGAATGAGCTAATAGTTCCTTCATAATAAAATTATCATAAATGTCTCTTGCGATCCGCCGCCTTTCTTCTATACATTCTTGTTTCTCATATAATTTAATCTGGGGAAGGAGAAATAACATAATTTCTATAGTTCCAGAAAGAAAATATCCATAACATGTGTATAGAATTTGAACAGTTTTACGTTTATTGTGCCAAATTGATAAAGTCTGGTCTCTCAACGATTAAACAACTGGTCACCCGCACTGATCTTGAACATCGTCATCGAATGCCATCAGTGATCTGTTTAGAACGTTTTTCATAGAGGAACAGAACATAAATGTCGCATATATTGTTTAAAGCAGGGTCTTTACATATGGAAAAGGAGTATAGTTTAAGAGTTCATTGGTAGATCACCAGATGGTATACAATTCTAAGATATATCTCCCGTTTCTTCAATACATACATAAATCGTTGTTGTTTCATAATAATATTAAAATTAACATAGCTGAAATATTTGAAACCGGATCATGTTGTTCTTGAACCGAGTTATGGTTACTGATATCTATCCTATACCTGCCCAGACAGACAGAAATCATACTGTTTACCCCAAGCGTTCTCATTACAAAACCAGCATGGTGTTGGGACCTGAAACTCTTTGTCAACATCTGTGTTTCTGGATACAATCTATCGACCAAGAGTGAATGAGCATTTGAGGTATTCTACTCCAGATTATTATTAGATTAGCGTAGTAAGGATCGTATTTTTGTCTTCAGGCCAAACAGCGGAATTGATAATGATATTATTAAAATTAGGCCTATCTCGCACGTTGAATGTGCGTTAAAAAAGCGTTCAAATAGGACAAATGCATTCCTTGGAATATGTTCGCACGTCCGCGCTTTTAAAACGTGACGCTTTTTTAACCGAACGGTGTTGCATTTTGAGCGCTGGGCGTAGGGCGTTTAAGTAAACAATCAAATCGAGAATGTTAGAAAAGCGCTAACGCTGAGTTAGCTAGCGTATTAGGCTTTAAGATCACACGAGTTTAGCTAAGTAATTAAGGAGGTGAAGAACACCTAAATCGTGGGAACTTACTTCTTCATAAAATTTTAATTGTGGCACTGGTTCGTCTGACGTCTGTTCGCAGAACTCCTTAAATAATAAATAACCTGTAACAAATAGATAAGGAAAATTAGATTATTATTAGATTTTTTTAACCTGACTAATGAAGGCACCATTAATTTTAAGGAAATACAAACAATAATAGTATTTGCAACAAAATCAGGTCATTTCTACCGCTCGTCTAGGGGAATAGATGCATGTAAATGTATGTAATATTAAATATAATTCCCAAGTACATTTGGCTCTGCATCATCTAGCAGTCTTGCCCAGAATACTAAAAGGTTTTAAATCAAAGCTCATAACGACGCCACCGTCAAATCTATCTAGTATACTTGACCTATTACATATTATAATAAAATAACATGATGATGGACGAAACGCTTAAGCTCAATGAAGTACCCTAATTATTAGGTAATTAAGCAATGAGCTCTTAATCTACAGCGGGTTACCGGTTAACCGACCAGTTTTTCGTTACGTAAAACGCATATCACTGAGGTTGGATTACATCGTGAATCCAATGCCATAAAATTCCAATCACGCTAATAAATAAAATAAGAAAAATAAACATCGCGTATCGCGTAATAATGTAATCTTTGGGCTCTGTGACGCAGGATACGTCCATGATAGGTTCATAATAGTTTATAATGATGCGGATACTTCGTGTTTTCTTCAGTAATAATGTGTCCGCGGATTATGAAATCCCAGCGTTTTACGGCCTCAAGTAATGACGAATTCGTGGTATTGTTAGACGACCGTAAGTAGATAAAATGGTGAATTCAATACAAATCGTAAATAAGTGGTGAAATGCGTTGGCATCATTATACTGCTTGTTATCCAATTAATGTGACTTATGTTTATAAGAAGATATTTGGATGTTCGTTTTCACGCAATTCAATTAAATTGGTTTATAACAATACAAGTATTGCGAGCGGCCGCTTGTATCACGATATAGCAAAATAGGGCAATGACATTTTACCCGCTTATAGTCATACGCACAACAGACTTGTGTGACAGCCTTAATTATGACCCAGATTCAGATAATCCCGGATTAAGTAGCTTGCGGAGTAAATCGCCAGTGTCTAGTGTAGAGTTATATTTGCGACGCAAACATTAGGTCTTATCAGGTCGCCTCTGATTCTACTAGGCTATTGACATAGGTACTGGCTGGACCGAGTAAATCACTTTAAATAGGACATTCCGAATACCATATCCCGTTTTTTTTTAAAGATAGAAATCTTACTTTCGAAGAAGCATTGTTTGTGAACACTATAACACTCATACTTGAGATACTTGTAAGATATGAGTGAAGTTTGACGTTTTGCCATATTGATGTATCCTACTAAAAAAGTTCAGTTTTGTGTTTGCGAAATCAGCTTCTTTAGGTTTTTATAGTGCAAACTTTATACAGAGTAGGTACTATTGAATTGAGGAGAAACCTGCAGTAAAAAACCTGATTTCGTTCTTTCGGATTCTTTCTATTTCTAAATAAAATGAGGTATACTCGTAGTCTACGAGTATGTAGGTAAACAAGTAAAAAAGGTGTACCTTCGACCACAGCTATCGACCAGCGCATATCATTTCGCATTCGCATTTACATTTGTAGTCGTAAAATTCCCACCAATAGCAGTTAGACCTCATCACGTGATTTGACGAAACCGCGAAAATGAAGGCTTCTTATAGAAGCAAAAGTTTTGCTGAAGAGTCTCTATCGACTCAATTGAAATAAAATTTACTTTGTCTAAATCGCACTGGGGCGTCAGGGTCGGTTCATATCTGACGGAAAATCCGTCGCGTATTTGTCGGTCGCGTAACGTCAGAAGAGGCTAAATATGTGACAAAACATGAACCTTTCTAACTCAACCGATAATGCGTCAGTGCGTTTGCCTGTATCTGGAGATATGCTCGATGCATTTTCCGTCAGATATGAACCGACCCTTAAGTTCATACTTTGAAAATTCAATTTTGCAGTGTAAGACAAGTTAACAAAAAACCCTAAAAACACTTATGTTAGAAGTTAGTAGTTAGATAAGTATTTTAAAAGGCAAGTATATGCAATCTAGCGCACATATTTCAAAGACGCATTAATTGTTTATTTTAGTACAAGTCAGATGAATCGTGCATGGCACGCGGCGGACCAGCTACAAGTGCTCCAGCTCCAATATTCATCGTAGAAGCGAAAAATATCAATATAATTTCCAGACATTGGAAAGGAATTAAAAATAGTGGCGAAACATCCGGAGGAATTTCATCATGTGAAATACGGAGAAACCGGTTCGGATCAACTCAATTTAGAAGATAAAATGGATTTTGTTTAGGACTCAGTTCAGCTATTTTTGTTAATGCATGACTGGCATTGAACCTGCGTCGTCTTTCTGGAAGGCACAAACGTCAAAGCCAATGTGCTAAACGCCTAGAGCGCCTGTCTGACTGCACGTAGTCAAACTTTGTGATAGTCTTCATTATGAAGATGATCTTTCTTCCTCAATATAAGTAGTTACATACATAGGTACATATGGAAAAGGCTGTATTCCAGAAATGGGATAGCCAGAGCCGCAGGATCGTATAGGAGATTCCATGTTTAGCATAGCGGAGACAGGTGTAAAGGATCAGAGACAAGTTGCTAGCTTATCGCCTGAGAGAATGGCCGAGTTTCTCAGTCGACTCTTACAGCATGCCTGGAAGGATATTCAGCTGATGTATTCTAGTGGAGCCCCGTATTAGCACAGATCAAGTAGCATTACCTGTGAAACACGATGTGATAAACCGATTTATCGACATTTAGCCTGTCAAAATACGATAAATATAGCCGCCATGTTGAATTTTGTATAGAGACGATATCATTCATTATATCGTTGGATACGATATCCATAAGTAGGTATTTAAAATGATGAGTCGATGACCATAGCATGCATTCAACAACAATATGATAACGATACCTCGATAAATCAAATCAAATCATAATAAGTAGGTATTATTACATATTTTTTCCCATATAGTCCAAAAGTATATTGACCATAGTTAAATTTTAGTCCCATCATCAGGTACTAATGTAATAAAGGTTATGCCATACACACGCAATTTCGTAAAGTAGGTAACACGTCTGCAAACTTTAACCTATACCTAGAGAGTAAATAACATATCATACTTATATTAGGTACTGCGAGGTAGAGTAGAATCACAAATTGCATTGGAACTCGATCCTTAGAGACTTGATGCAATTTCACATTATATAGAAAAGTTACTTGTGTACGTAGTCGTACGGACAATTTCGTTAGTCCAGGCACTTCTTTAGTTTTTCTAACATATTATGTAAGTAACCTGAAAAAAGGAAAAGTGAAGGGACGAAGGGGTATATTTTACAGAGAGCGTTGAACTGTGTGAAAGAGGAAAGTGTACTAGAAATTAGTAATATAATAAATATGTAATTAAATCATGAAATGATATGACTGCTAATAGGATGGGTGAAAGAAAAATACATTTTACTCATATTATACATAAAAGAACCCAAAAAGACTACTAGCGCAACGGCTAAACAACCCAGAAAGCAAGATACTACATTTTATATTTTTATGACAAAGTACACATAAAGGGCAATGAACCAAACCCTCCGATCGCCTGCCAATGATTTTATCGCTATCGTCACTATTGTACTATCGTCACATTTACTGCCCCTCACAGATAAAGTAGGTTAACGAGGACTGCAAATATTCGAATGATGGACCGTAAAAGAATAACTAGCCGACCGATTTGGATGCACATAAAATATAGTTTTCAGACATATGCAATAATCATACTGTCGTCGTCGTTACTATCGAGGCGGGAAAAAAATGTATGTTAGTTACATAGTTATTATATTAATTTTATATGTAATATGGTGACGAACTACAGAACGATTTGCGGTTCTGAACATCTTCTCATTACTACTACTTCCACGTTCCTACATATAGGTATTGCCTATCTCTATTCCTATTATAAAATGGTTGGGCAAAGTGTGCAAATAACACACCCACTTTTCACATGTCAGCACTCCTTCGTGCTAAGGGGTGAGCCTACCGCAGTCGTGTTGTGGTATAAACAGAAAGTGACGTCATCGTCGGTGTGTAAATGTGTAATAGACGTCACTTAAAATTATGTACGGTATGATAAGTATTCAGAAGTCAAGATCAGAAGAAATATCTACTTATTAATGACGTAAAAAAAATAACAGTGCACGTCATTTGCGTAAATAAAATAATGCGTAAAAAGGGAACGGATTAGTAATTACTTACTATAAAATTTATAACTGGTTTTTTTAACGACGTGTGAGCAAGGTATTTTTTAGAAAAGTTAATGATTTTTGTACATCCTTGTACATCTCAACTATACCCTCAAAATTGGTCAGAAGTGGCACCATGTGGTCCTATCGGCCCTTGGTGCTCTGCCTACCCCGTAAGGGATAAAGGCGTGGTTATATGTATGTTACATTTAATTATTGAAGCAAAAGTATACATACTATGTCTGGGTTAACACATTTCTTAATAGGGCTAGAAATCGATGATTTATTGCGTATCCTGTTTATATCTTTCTTTTAAATTAATAACAGCTGCTTAAAATAATCATACCTATTGGGTAATATGTATTTAACCGCAATAACCCTAACTCGATAGGTAATATGTCTTCAGCGTATTCTTTTTTAGATACACCTGATGATAGATATAATTGGATTGTTATTGATATAATATTAGGAATCCGTGATTAAGAACGAACCCACTTCTCGTCTGAGTCGAAGACGATCATCAAACCCAATGCAGCACGGCTTACTTTACCGCTTAAAAATTTAATCAGAATAAAACGGGACGATCTATGAGCCAATCATATTTTAAGTATTCTCATGCTGCTTCCTGACCAGCAAACTAATTGGTTGATTAAAAGCTCAATTCAAACAAACTCAATTACGGACAGAGCGGGAAAATTAATAACTATGGAAAAACGGTAAATCCACGAAAAAGATGATTAAGTTTGTGCAGTTCTACACTCAATAAGAAGACCCCTAGACGTAGAGTCTAACTCAGTATTTTGTAAGAACAAACTCTCAGCGAACTAGTATTTCTGGCCGGGATCGATGCAATTGCGCTAAGTGCATCTCAAAGGACGGCTATCTCACTCCCTCGAAGACATTTCATCGTGATTGTAGCTGCTTTACTTGATATAGAACTGATGTAAAATCATGACTCAATTGAATAAATATAGGGGACATACAAGCAGGTTTCTGGATTGTCCAAAAAAGACAAGAACTTCGCACAGTTAAGGGACACATGTTGACGTCAAGATCGAGCTCTGCGTTTATGTACTAAAGAACGACAATATAATCAATAGGATTACGTAGATTTCGTGATAATTTTACCTCGGCACATACCTGGTGCAATAAGTATGAGTTTCATGTAACTAAGTATTTACTTTGTAGTCTGGAATCAACGTTATTGGATGCATGTCAATTGCGTTGAGTGTAGGCAGAGCATCTCAGGAGAAATCTAGTCGATCGCAGCAGCCCCTTCGGGAGATGTGCGGTACAGACTCTGTACTCTGTACTACAGAGTAACAGACTAAACATATGGAGGGCGGGACGTACACGTGGAAGGCTTTACGAATACGTTTACGACTGTCTATGAATCTGTCGGTGAAAAACTGTTACAATAAGGTCTCTCCGATTCATTTTGGAAATTTTGGCGAGCAAATAACTATTGTAGGTCACTTATGTTCTGATCCTCTTTATGTCTCTATTAATGTTCATTTCTTGGATTAGGCATACGTGTCGTAATACCTAAAATTCACCTAATGGGTAGGTTATGTTCAATTTACTTGATTGAACCATTTTTAGGCAAATTTAGAATTCGAAATCAAAACTGAATGAAATGAAAAAAAGAGGTAACGTTTAAAATAATGTCTTAATAGAAACTTCTCAGCAAGACATTCGGAAGATCCTCAACCTACATAAACGTACGGTTAGAAAAAACTGACCTACGAAAGACAATCTCTCTACATTGCTCTAGATTTCTCTACAAATCTTAGGACTTTAAGCAGTTTACTTTTACTATAGTACCTACCTCCACAAAACGTAGGTACGTGAATCAACGAAATCCCATACACGTCAATCGCACTAAGTGTGGGTAGGGAATCTCAAGAGAAATCTACCGTCACACCCACCCCCTAGAGGGCGCAACAAACCAACCGTAAGCACTCAGCTCGCTGTTTACTACAGATATAGGTATATGTACTAATAAAAATGTCAAATCCATTCCACGGCTGTTGGAATCTTGACCTATCTATACGACAGATTGTGGTAGTGCATCTTATGTCCGTATTCTTAAAGGTATCTTCTCTAAGGTCAGTCGGTTGAGAGATGATAGTACTTACTCCGTTTACTCTAAAATAAGAGTTATTCATCAACGCTTGAGTATGATTGAAGTTTGATGTTAATGATATGAGGGTTAGCCATATTAACACTAATCATACCAACACTTATTAGATGCCTAGTTTACCATACAAATGACCCGAAATTTACGTACGAAATAGTATTTTTACAATTTCTATTTCAAACTACATCACATTTTTTACACATAAGCACACAAACAAATTACAATTGGAGCAAATTTTATTAGTTTTAAGTATCCTATTTGACACCTCTTACGTTTATTAGAATCTGTAACAGGGTTAGGCAACGATCGTTTAGTATTTGCTTTTTCTTTTGGTTGTTCACGGGCAACTCGAAAATCGTCGGCAAGTTCTACTGCTAGCTTGAGTATCTTGTTTCGAGATATTATCTCCTGTCGTTTGCTTGTATAAAATCCAGGCATTTATACTAGCTAAATCAAGGATATTGACTTGGAGTGGCCATTGCAAGCTTAGACTATTTCCTCGCCATTTTTCATGTCTACACCAAATAGTGAAACAGTTTCAGGTAAACGCCTCCACAAGTACCTTTTTACGTACAATTATAGGTACGTGATGTCATCACTGGTACGAGCGAATCCCATACACGTCACAGTTCTTCGCACTAAGTGTGAGGTAGGGAATCTCATATGGAGATGACGTATGCTACCGTCACACCAAAATTTGATTCCACCTTGTTAGGCCGTAAATCTACATCGAGGGCGCAACAAACCATACCGATACCATAATCTGCACTCAGCTCGCTAAGAATTTGTTTATTTCTGCTCTACAGATATAGGTATATGTAGCTCGTGCATATAAAATAAAAATGTCAGATAAATCCATTCCTAACACGGCTGTTGGAATCTTGACCTACCTTTCATTATATGACTATACGACTGAAAATGTTATGAAGATTGTGGTAGTGCACTTTCTTCAGAACTTGAGAGTATGTCCGTATTCTTAAAGGTATCTTCTCTAAGGTCAGTCGGTTGAGAGATGATAGTACTTACTCCGTTTACTCTAAAATAAGAGTTATTCATCAACGCTTGAGTATGATTGAAGTTTGATGTTAATGATATGAGGGTTAGCCATATTAATAGGACCAAATGCTTGATTTCTGAGACTGAGACAACCCACCACAATTACTGCCGTAGGATGAGAGTGAAGGGGAGCTTTGAAGGATTTCCAGAAATTCCCACGGGAACGAGAAAAATTTGAGGTACCTATACGCGGGCGAACTCGTTGTCAGTCGGTTACTAACAATATCAGTCGATTGGGCAATTTGGACCGAATGGACATCATTTTCCAGGGCTTAGCCAAATCATAATTTCCGGGGAAAAGAAATGCTACGAGAGTATTTCTTACTACTACTATCACAACGTTAATTGTATTGATAATGTAAATTGTTCCGTTTTTATGGCTATTATATTATTGACTATAATAAAATAACAGCACTGCATACATACTTGTTTATTGTTATCATGTAATTCTCGTATTACTAAATTATCATCGTTGTACAGATTTACCGCGGTGTTTTGACTAATCCGAATAATTCGGTTTTTGACGCCCACAATATTCGTATCAGATTACGATATATTGTGCAATGAGCTTTACATACAATCATAGTGACCTTGCTTATTAAATAGGGATACTAGGATTGGAAGGAATTTTGAAAACATTGGAATAGTTACTAGCGTCCCGCCCCGGCTTGTCAAGGGTGCAATGCCCATACTATACAAACCTTCCTCTTGAATCACTCTGTCTATTATCTAAAAACCGCATCAAAATCCGTTACGTACTTTAAAAGATCTAAGCATACATATGGACAGACAGACAGCGGTGAGCAACTTTGTTTTATACTATGTTCAACATCAGCCTATTGCAGTCCACTGCTGGACGTAGGCCTCCCCCAGGGCACGCCACAAGACTGCCATGAGGGGTATTTGCCCATAGTCACCACGCTGGGCAGACGGGTTGGTTGTCAACACGGGAGGCGCTGCTTCCCACCTCCCGGGAACCCTTAATCGCCTCGTACGATACCCACGGGCAGACATGGGGTGGTACGAATTCTACTCTGCCGGCACAACGCGGCCAACTATGCTATGTTATGTATGGTAAAAAAAAGCATAATGACAACCAGAACAGTCTCTGGGCAGAGGATTCGGGAGTCACGGGACCGAAGTGGACAGCGTAGGAAAAAGAACCCTTGGTACCCAGCGGTAGGTAAATGTGGGTTGATTGATGAAAAGGCTAGCCGGACAACAACGGTTTTATAGTATCACTCCATTCGTTTGTAACACCAACATGATTCATATCAACATGTTACCAATGTCAGTCATAATAGCATTTGTAAAAAAATGTGTCACGACAGCTTTATAATAGCGCCTCACGTAAGCCATTTTCGAGCATTATTATCAAATTAAGTGACTAACGTACGCTGAACCCACCTGAGTGTTAAAGTACGCTTAGATAGAGAAGTGTTAAGGAAAATCCCGTATTGTAGAGTAATTTCATTATGAGTCAATTTGTACTTTTGACACGGGGGGCGGCACCAAGTAACTATCCCTTATTGAATATTGACCTAAGGTACAAAATTAGTTTCTTAATGGATTTACAAACCAATTTAATAGAATTATTGATCACTAGTTCACAAAACTTACAATCAACAATAAACATCTAAGCACAAAAGTATAGGTATATAAAGTAAAGATTTATGAAAAATTCTAGTTAGGTATCTTATTAATTTATAGACGTGAAAATATATGACTAAGGATTGATGTGTAGGTACTCTGTTATGCCACAGACTTTAGCCACCAAGCAAGGACTAACTAAACATACCAAGATAAAATTTTAATCAGGGGTAGGTTAGTCTTGAATTTTAATAATGTACCAGACCGGTACCAGGAAAAATTTTCAGTATTTTTTTTTTGTTTTACATGTACTCGCATAAATTACAAAGTCAACCTGGTGGTGCATCCTGCTCTATATCTGATGAGGCTCTGGCGCTTACAGCTTAATAATATATACCTATGACTTGGAAACGTTTCCCGATTCGTTACGAGTTACTAGATTGAGTATTTGTGCCCGAAAAGTGGCGGTAGGCTCACACCGAAGCGACACAACCACTATAGGTATTCCTTTAATACATACATTTTCATATCTGATAATTATCCCCCTCTATGTGTCAAACAGATTGGTGAACAGTTCACAATAGCTGATACTACAGTATAACATAACTTCTCAGTTTGAAAGGAGCCATTGTAAGAGTTACTAACAAATGTTTACCCTAATTCCTTGCCAAGGTACTGATACAGTACCTATGGTAAATCAAAGGGCCATTGTATGTACAGCCGGATACAACACGTTACCGAAATACAATCTACAGTCTACGAATTGTTTATACACATGAATGGTAAACACTTTATGGGTAACGAACTCGTGGTCTTACCCTGGCACAGATTCAAATATGGTAGATGCATTTTTGTGATCTTAGGGTATAATAAAAATATTTAAAAAAAATCTGATATATTCAGGTTTTCAGGAAACCAATGTTCATCACAGTGAACATTGCGAAAAAGGCAGAGAATTACCACAATTTTGTCATGTTTACTGTGGTGAACATTGTTAAATAGTGTTACAAATTAAAACAGCACCTTAAGTTATGGAACTAGTTCATTTTACAGAAAATTTAAAAAACAATTACGAGTTTTTACAGTTACAAAACAAAGCCTTGTTTCACATTTTAAACAGTATACAATATTGACAGAATTTACAGCGCCCCATGTCTTTCTTCGTACTGGGAAAGTGACCAACATTATCGTAACGTATGGGGCTCATAGGCCTAGCTGACTTTGGGTTTTTAATTTTACATTCAACCTTTTCACTGTAGTTATCTGTAGGCCTATTCTTTTTATTTAATTATATTAAACTCTGGTAAATATCGTAACGGAATATCTTCAACTGTTTATTTTAGCCTCAGTTTGTGCATTTTTCTGTGTAATCCAAGCATTATTTAAACGTCCAATAACTGACAGAATATGGCAATATACCACCTCCTGGATTTAAATGGAATTTTGTACATGGATATAAGCATGTCAGCCTGGTTTACGCCCCCCATATGCTTATTGTATTCCCGCACTATCTCCGGACAATCAATATCAATCTTTCTCTTTTGTTCTAAAAAATAAAAAGATATTGCAAAATCTTTTTATTTTATGAATAGGTTCAGCTCCAACATATGAGTTTATAAGTGTCACAGGCTTGTTATCATTCCAGCGTACAACAGCTAGTTTAGTTTTGTGCGAATATGCGCCCCTCACCTTCTTTTTCATAACGTTTTCAGTTGGTAAACAATTCTCAGCACCTCTATCCTATTATTACGAATCGTACCCAAACCAAATATGCCATAGCTATCTTTCTACAGTTCAGGCGATGAAAAAAAATTGTCCCAAAATACAGTTGCCGGTTTCTTTTGAATAGTCTGGCAAAGGGCTATTACTACTTTTGCTCCAAATCCAAGTGTTTCTTTTGAGCTGTAAACCTATGATTACGAAAAGTGTCATCACCTCCATACAAAATAAAATCATATATCATGCCACTAACACCAGCACGCACGTAATTTTTAAATCCCCAGTTTATCTTTTTATTAGTACTTACAGTTTCGTTTTCTCTCTGCATGTATCTATTTACTTTTTCCTATCTTCTAGCTATTATCTGGAAAAATGCAAATTTGCTGATAACGTTTCAAACTCATTACATCTTGTCGTAACGAAATTTATTACTCCAGTAATCTAAATAACTCGGCATTTCAACAATACCCATAAGAATGTGGATAGCTATGAAATCACGAATTTCGTCTTCACTAACTTGCACAGACCTACCAGTTATCTGTACGGAGTAAAGATTTGTATGTTCTGTAATATCTGTAATTATATCAGGCGATAAAAACATGTGGAAGAAGTCAAGGGAATCATTACCAGATAAATCCGTTAGGTTTTCGTAGTCGCCTTCTATTACGACTCGGTGGCGAAATGAAGCTCTTTTTTTCCATTTGTAGGTAAGGACGAATTTTGGGCCTTTCTTTGGTCTTTTAGCAACTGGCGCTAGTTGACGTCTGGCTCTGGTTTTTCTTGTAAATGAGGTTTTGGAAGTTGACAATGGTGGCTCAGAAGGAAGAGACGGTATAGAAGATATCGAGGGTATATTTTTCATAATTAGGAGCTCTAGACGGTGTACTGGGGCAAATTTCTTGCAAAATTGGCGTTAACGGAATTGTGTCGGCTTGATATATATCAGGTTGCTGACTGTCTACACTATCAATATATTGAGAGTCATTAGGTTCAGGACTGCTTAAAATATGCATGCGGTATAAAGAAGAGTCAATGGATGGTGAAGAAGAAGCAAAGCTTGGAGAAAAAGATACTGGTAATTCATTGTCACTGTTAGTATATGACTTATCGCTAGCATCCGAGGGGGCGTGCTCTATAGGTACAAGTGCTAGTATTTTGCCTATGCGCCCATGCTGTTAACAAGCAAAAAACACAAACGTAAGCAAAATAAAAATCATAACCTCCAAACATATAAAAAAATATGTATGCAAAAATAATAGCTCAAAACACCACCGGTTATTTAGCATTGTTCACCGAGATGAACATAACAATCTATAGGTACTTTGAAGCGTACTTGTCAACGTTAATCGCGGTGAACATGCAAGTATATCAAAACGTAATGTCCAAATAATTACGGATAAGTATATATTTCATGCCCAAAACGATAGTAAGGATATTTACCTATACATTGAAAGTATAAAACCACTAAAATGTTTATGTAAATCAGTAGAATATTTATATTTACCTTGCGAAGAATGCAATTTTTGCGAGTCGCCGACATTTTGTCTTGACACTGACAGATGCGAGTGTTGCCAGTGGTTAAAAATATTTTCTTCCAATAAAGCTACTATTTAACTTGATAATATAAATTATAAAATCCACATACTGTACCGAAATCACAAGATATATTTTTTATTTTAAATGTTTATCACAGTGCACATATTGAAATTAAGGGTTAATAGTGTAGATATTAGGGATAGGTTGGGGTAGAAATACGTGTGTACTATAGTTACGTAAGGTCGAATGTAGCGTTCAAACATGGTGCAAACTAAACGTAAATGTAGGGGAAGCGTCCGGACAGCACGTCCGTGAATAGCATTGTTTAGTCCCGTTTGTTTGGCCGATGGGTGTTTACTGAGTGACATTTCAGCTGATGCGTGTGGAATCTCTAATTCGTACTACCGATAAAATATTTAGGGAAGGAAATATTTCTGCTATTTGCGACGGAGGCGGACGCCGCAAACGTTTGCTTTTGTAGAAGTGGCATGAGGGCCAATTATGAATTCTAGTGTCCAAAGAGTTTTATCAGATTTTTCTATTAATGCAAATATTGAACCTAAACAGTTTATTTTAGGCTCTGGGATTAACATGGTTCTCTAGAATAATCAAGATAGATATTTTAAATGGCGTAAAAGAAAACACAATTTACAGTAATATACTTTTCAAGTTTTTTCCAAGCATTAGGTGCTTCCTTCCTGGACAGGTGTCAGTCCATTAATGCACTGTAGGCGGCCGGAGTAGAGCTCTTTCGGGCTTATAAAATGGGGTGCCCATTTAATGGCCTCCGCGGAGTACCGAATTCGTAAAACCAATAAACAATGATATAATAGTTCTGTGCGACAAAGTCTTTAGCAGTAGCCATCATAAAGGCCATGTCAGTACCTATACCAAATAGACCGCTCTCAATTCCCTGTCTCCCATAGTTATTAGTATAAAAACCGGTGTTTCGTGCCGCGCAATATAGGGCTAACCGTAATCCGCATTAGCCTATCATATAGAAGTCCATTCGAACTATTAGAAGTCAATATTTAAGGCAAAACTATAGTGGTTGCTTTTTACAATAACACACATAAAAGTTACTTGCCGCTTCAGAATGTACCTATGTGCCAACATTTCTACTTCGGCCCCCTTATTACCTAACTAGCAAAAGCAAAGGGATAACGAAAATTGTTGTTTGCTTGTCAAATTCGTATTACGTAAAATGAATTTCAAAGGAATTTTGACATTTCAAGACGAATATTGTACAATTTTTAACCGACTTCAAAAAAAGGAGGAGGTTCTCAATTCGTCTGTATGTATAATATATATTTTTTTATGTATGTTCACCGATATTTTCGTCAATTATAGACGGATTTCAAAATTTATTTTTTTGTTGGATAGAGTTTACTTCTGAGGTGGTCCCATTTTCACCAGGTCAGGATCTGATGATGGGATCCAGGAGAAATCTAGGGTAACCACCGAAAATTGTATGCTCGTATGGTGCTTTTGTTACGTAATCATGTCTTACTCAGGTATATGCTTCAGGGTGTCAACATATAATGCTGCTGTGCTAATGATGAAGCTACAGAACTCCTTAACGGTTAGGAGTAGGGAGACAGTACTGCAATTGGTCGATGGAAACTATATAGTAGTACGTAGGGCTAACTTGTTGCTTGTGAGGCATACTTGAATCAACATCTGATGCTGCTGTGCTGATGGTCAAGCTACAGAACTCCTTAACGGTTAGGAGTTAGGGGACAGTACTACAATTGGTCGATGGAAACTATATATGTAGGGGTAACGTGATACTTATACGGGTAGGTACTACTCCTGAGATGGTAACGATGAAATCCTTAAGTATACAGGGTGTTTTTTCGTTGCCACCCTTAACGAAGGGTACGTGCTCGATACATCAAATAAAGTAAGTTTATGCCAAAAAAATGCAGAGAATCGATGTAATTTTTTTTGAAACAATTTATTTATTACTTGATCGGGCGAAATGTATAGTGTCCAGTGTTTATGCTGGTTTTTTCATAGACAGATATTAATTATTTCTCGTGAAAAAATCTTGCTACGCGCGTCTATGTGCATTTATGCAGAAAAACGCAGTCTATTTACTCAACTTTGGACCCTAATATTTTGGAAACCAAGGAGAAAAATGATCGTGATGATAAGGAGATTACGTAGTTTTCGGGAACGTTGACGACCAAAAATCAGCCTGTAGAAACTAGCATCTATTTAAGTCCACAGCGCATTAACACAACTAAAAATCGAGAAATAAACTGACTATAAAAAAAAATTAACCGACTTCAAACATTAACTAAAAAGCTATAAAATAACGTAACTAATTTATCTACTTAATACATATTAAATATCTAAAATTATTTAAATATTTACAACTTAATAAAATAATTATTATTTACTTATTTTTTGGAGTCGGTGCCAGCCAAACAAATAAATGTAATCAAGAAAACTGACCGACACTAAAATTCATAGTAAAACCAAGAATAGGAAATTGCATTACCACGTGCCCTGCCTTCTACACCGTATTGTATTTTGCCGTGTGTGTGAATTTGCCAGCCGCGCGCGTCAATCAACACAACAGACTTAGGCTGGCACTAACTAAAAAATAAGTGATAATTATAAATATTTAAATAGTTAAAGATGACTTTGTTAAAGTATTAGGTATTAAATTGTAAATATTTAAATAATTTTAGATATTTAATATGTATTAAGTAAGTAGATAAATTAATTACGTTATTTTATAGCTTTTTAGTTAGTTTGAAGTCGGTTTTTTTTGTCAGTTTATTCGCTATCGCTTTGCTTCGGCTTTGCTATTGCTTTTACGTAATCAAGGGGCCGTCTTCGCCATGAGCAGGGTCGATAACACTACTTCGTCTACTAGTAACTATGTACTAAGTAATATAACTAAGTCATTAATTTATAGGCTTACCTAAGACTTGATTGAATATTTTGTCAAAATTTACTTCATTCTTCTTCTCCATGTATTTATGCATTACGCTCCGTACACTGCAACAAAAGAACAAAGTGCTAAGTAAAATCACAACTCACGAAGTACCTACCTATCTAAGAAGACTAGAAAATACTAGTTTTCGATAATATAGGCTACCTCTTATATAGGTACTACAGTTAAAAAGGCTGTTTATTAATTGCATCATTGCTGTCAATATCATTAGATCTTGACAACAGACTTTTTATCCCAGAGTAGTGACCAATTTTTTCTAACAAATGCTAGAAAGATGAAGCTGATGATGTATGTAATCTGACTCCGCTATGTTAAACGTGGCTGTTAGATCTCCTTCGTGACTTTGTAGTTCTGGCTATTACATTTTTGGAACATAGCCGTGTGTATAGATATGTATGTATGCTAGAAAATGCAACATTTTGTATACTTTTTGTAGTTCTCGCGGGAACTGCTAGGCTATTATAGGTGTGTACCAAAAATATCAGAATTTTTCTATCTATCCAGCCACAAATATAATCGTAAGTTAAAATGTTGTTTTATTGTTTTGTTTACTATGTGACAACAGCGCCTAGCATTTTTTTATGTGGGACTCGTTCCGAGACTTTTTTATGGCTTACCCCGACATTCGACTTGTTTGTCGATCATTATTGGATGACATTTCTTATATAGGTACAAAAGTAAAGGGCGTCATAATGGTGTCATAAAATAGCATATTTCTTAAAAGCTAAGGCGCGTTAATCATATAGTTAGGCGCTGAATGTAAGTATTTAAAAAAATAATCTGTGAAATAGCTGTAAAGACCAGTTGAATGACATGAAAGAAAAACTACCTTGCTAACGTGTAGTTATGGGTTGTTGTATCTAGTTTAAAGTTTTTGTAATTGGGTAAAGAATAAATAAATAAATAAGTATCTAGTTTTTTTTTTATCCCAGATATCGGTTTCCTATTTTTAGCTACGGGCTATGTATATATTTTACCAGCAACCATGGCGGCGCGACTGTGGTGTCCATAAGCTACCACCTAGCTACCAACTAGACACCATACAGACACCACGGACATACCATGCATACAGCGCTATGGTAATTAGAATTACAATAATTAGTGTACCAGCAACGCCAAATTGGCCGCGCGACCAAACGGAAAACAGAAGGTGAGTAACTCTATTGTTGTGTGTGTGTGTGGTGAGAAGGGTGAGAACTGCATACATTTTGTTGGTAGCGACCGATCGCTCTACCATGGTCGCCTGGTGAAATATAACCCTAAGAAAGTTCTTAGCCCAGCCAGTCTAAAGTAGGTACTCTTTGTATTACAAAACAACACTGTATTTAACCTATAGCCTACACTCGTAAATGCTATAGATATGTGTGTTAACCGTGCTTTTCAGCGACCGGTATTTAACGTCGATTGTTTCTAAACATTGGTTTATTGCCATAGCGAGGCCAAAGTGTTTTTACGTCATGTCAAACTGTAAATATCCTAACTGCGAGCTGAATTCCTATAAATAGCTATCGAGTTTTATTCACAATTTTTATTAGTAAACAACAATTATATTGTACGTAGTTTGTGTCTGTTCTTCACATACACGGATGCATCTGAAGATGCGTAGACCGAGTATTAAGCCACGTTAGCCGTTTTGCAAATACGAGTAATACCAAATTCGAAAAAATACTAGTTACTGGCTTTACAGAGGGATCTCAATCATTTCAACAATCCATTGCATGAATTGTCATCAATCAAAGACAATTATACTAATTACCACTTTAGTTAAGTAGGTAATCATTATGCTAACTAGAAAATAGAACTCACTTTACAATTTCACTGAACGACTAACTTTAGTGGCAATGGAAGTTTTTAAAAAAACGAATTTGGTAACTATTCACCGATTTCACTATAAAAGGTACGCAATGCATACAAAGGATAGGTAGGTAGGTATCCTGTGCAAAATAAGTGAAGCGATGCGGGCCACTTCTCATTACTTATCAATAATTAACCACATAATTAAATTATTCCTAGATATGCCTTTGTCGATGATCCAGATTAATTAGTCGATTATGATGACTGACCAATACATAGTTATAATCAAGACAATTAGGCGACATATAGATCTATACATTTTTCAGCACAGCCAAGCTTAGTCATCCATTACATTTCTATCAGAGCGCAGTCGATTAGCGCTAGAGTAGATAATAAAATCCTTTAGTTCCGTAAATAAAATGCAGTTGGAAATGATAGCGTAAAAAGAGAATAAACTTCACGGTAAAGTTTTATTAGCCCGTTTCTTGGCTGATAATCACTCTTCTACTCGACTGTTTATCAATGAAATGAATACGTTTCTAAATCCGTACACTAAATTATATGATCTATAAATTATAAAAGAGCTTTATCTGTCCATCTCATGCAATGGTACCTTTTGATGAACTGAATCGTAAATGGTCAGAGAGAGATAAAATAACTTTTCGTAAGAAACTTGTGAGATTTTTGTAATGTTTCTGTAGCCCAATTTAGATAGAGTTGCAGAAAACAGCTTGACTATTCTTAAGAGGCATAGATTGTAAGTTTGTCTATAAGGCACCAAATTAGCTGTGCGGCTATTTGAATCCCGAAAAGTAAATTAACTGTAAAATTGCGTAGGTTTTTAGAGGGTTTTTCATAGATATACGTCGGAGGCAATACTAGAAATAATATGGAGAAAATTTAAACGCTGTTGTTGTTAATAAACCTACAGGCAATTAAAAAAACCAAAGGTAAAACTAGCCTATGGCTGGGCGAAGCAAGAACTTCTCTTGCTTGGTTTAGTATTTTAAGATGTAAAGAGAGCATAACATAACCTACCTTTTCTACTACATATGTAGTTAATTAGTAGTAATGGTGTCAAAGATAATTGGGCTGGCACTGGCGCATGGCGTCATGATGCCTAAACTCTTGTCGCTTGACAATACAATAAATCACAATTTATTAACTAGCTCGGCAATGGAATAGCGTGACAATGTGTACAATGACTATAAACGACACGCGTGTGACCTATTACTGCTATTGCACCATTTGCCGGTGTTGTCTGCGATTTACTGCTTCCGCCCTTAATATCACCCCCCGGTCACTAACATGAGTACAAACAAATTGCCTTACACATGTGGGATTACATTTCGTACGGTATGTTTGGCGGCTTGTAAGAAGGGTAGTTTTTGAATAACGTGAACTACAAGATTGTAGTAAAGAATCGATTCGAAATTCCGCAGTTCTGGCAACCCCATTTTTGGGAATACTGCTGTGTGTGATGGATGTATTACAGTCACTACTGTCAACACGGGAGGCGCTGCTCCCGGAAACCCTTAGTCGCCTCTTGGCTGTTACGATACCCACGGACAGACATGAGACGATGCTTCTTTTCTGCCGGCACTACACGGCATGTTAATTATGTGACTAAATCACTATCACCATCTAGGATTTAGAATGCGATGTTTGTTTCGTTTGCAATGCGATGCGAGGATGCTCTTTGCTTTACATGATAGAAATGTTATTTACTGCATTTTATAGTAAAATGCTTCTATTCAGCAAATACTTACCCACGTAAGTTTACGGTTTGTTGGGGTAAAGCATTCTTCCGTCATACTCTGATGTTAACTTATTATGTTAGTTTGTTCTCAATACTTAATAATTGGCTTCAGCACTGGAATACCCATATATTTGGTGTTTAAAAAGCTGATGAAACTGTTTAAGTCTAGTTGCTTTCGTTCAGTACGAAGAAATTAATAAAACAGCACTTTTTCTGCAGTAGGTACACCAGGACGATGCGTCGTCGTACGTAATGGATCATGCATCGCACTATGCGAGATCAAACTGGATATACCAGGAGTATATATTACCAGGATAAAAAACACTACTTGGGATAACCCTACTTTTTTTTAAATATTAAATATAGGCTTACGCTTGACCACAACGCACCTGATGGTAAGCACCATTGCAGTCTAAGAAGGAGCGCGCTTGCCTTAAAGAAACCGGTTCACTCTCGCCTTGAAGACCGCAAGATTATAATTCATGGGGAACAGGGATTCAGGCAGGGAGTTCGCAGCTTGGCCGTTCGCGCTATGAATGTAGGAAGCAAAACGCTTAGTACGAGTTTTCAGCACTTCAACTGTGAACCGGTGTCGCCTTGACGTTTCCCTGACTTTTCAGGCGGATTGATGAATAGGAGAATCTAGGAAATTAATGTTATGCTAAAACTACATTGTGTTTAAGTTTTTTTGTCCAGTTCATGCGAAAGAAGATGCTTGCCTGCCACTTTGGCAGGACGGAGATGCGTGATGACGGGGATAAGGTTAGAAAGAAATACTACTTTTTATCCCGGATAATTTCGACATTTTGTTTTGTCTGTAGTCCACGCGGACGGAGTCGCGGGCAACAGCTAGTTGAACATAAAGGTACATAATAATGGATATACTCAGACAAACATAGGTACCCCATCAATTACTTTTTTGCAAGATTTAAGACCCTATAATAACACAATTTCGATTACTCTTAGGGCATGTAATATCGGAAGGTTTTGTGATACTGAATTTCGATATTATATCTCAATATCGGAATTCCGATATTAATATCGGAATCAAACACATATTCATTAAATTATTGTATTGCAAATTATGTTATTCACAGGCAAAATCAACAATTTAGGATCAACAATTATAAAAAAAAAATCTGATTTTTTGCGTACGTACTACAAACACATGGGGCTGCCATCCGCCCGGGATTCCCCGATTTGTCCTAGTTTAGAGGGCGTCCGGGAGAGTCCGGGCGGGGTTTTTAAATAGTGTCTATCTAGTCTTTATGTATTGACTAACTAGATAGAATGCAATTGCAATAAATTACCATAGTAAAAAATATAATATCCTGCTCTATGTATCAGAGATGTAGTTACCACCGCAATATCAATGATACGGGGCCACTGGTCTACGCAAAAATAAAAAATTTCGTGTGAGAATAATAAAATACCAAAGTGTTCGCAAGAGAATTATCTATGGGCAGAGCCAGTTGACGAAGTTGAAGACAAAGGACGGCAGTGTGGCGTACCAGACTAAGGGAGATTGAGAGGTTCTACGGACAGCTATAACCTCCGTCGCTAAAGTTAGATAGGCAAAGTAAGAGCCAAGCTCTCCCGACACTATACTGAAGACATCCCGGACATCAGCCTGTACGAGATTAGGACTGCCCTTAAAGAACTCAAAAACAACAAAGCGCCGGGCGACGATGAAATTACATAGCTTCTGGGAGCGGATGGAACTCCGATACTGAATAGGCTCTTATTCCGTCCTGCTTGAAGGCGTAACGCCGGAAGCGTGGAGCAGAAGTGTGGTGGGCTGTTCTTTGATAAAGCCTTGTAAAGAACTATAGACCCATCTCGCTTTTGAGCCATGTCTACTTCGAGGGTAATCACGAATCGTCTCGCTCGCAGGTATGATGACTTCCAGCCTCCCGAACAAGCCGGTTTTAGAAAAGGGTTAAGTACCATAGACCATATCCACACGCTACAGCAGATCATACAAAAAACGGAAGAGTATAATCGGCCACTATGCCTAGCGTTTTGGTATGAGAAAGCCTTTGATGACATGGGTAGTGCTGCAATCTCTCCACGGTGCCATATTGACACGATATATTAGTGCTGAAGTGTTTGTTTTTATCCCGGATAATTTCGACATTTTGTTTTTTCTGTAGTCGCAGACGACATCGTGGACATGGCAGATCGCTGGAGGATCTCAGCACAAGCTCGACGGCCTCAATCGAGTCTCCCAACAGGTGAGCTGAAGATGTGGACAAGGTGAAGATCATGTCGAAATGTGCCGCCCATACTAGTTGGAAGCTCGATGCTCGAAGTTGTTGATGAGTATGTTTACCTAGGACAGACGGTCAAACTAGGTAGGTCCAACTTTGAGAAGGAGGTAAATCGGCGAATCCAACTCAACAATGCATGGATATACTCAGACAAACATAGGTATCACATTAATTACTTTTTTTCAAGATTTAAGACCCTATAATAACACAGATTTCGTTTTTTTTTACCTATTGATGACGTGTAGGGTTGGTACCTGTATTCAGTAGCAAGAAATCAATGATAAACAAACCGCTCCCGATACTTAAATATACCAGGGTATACCATACAATGTGGTAGGTATAAATTAGTAGGTCCACAGTGAAAGTTAGTAGTGTCAAGACATCCCACTTTCATGATGGCAATCTTGCTTTAAGAACTCAAGCCTCTAGCAGGTTTATTGCATACCTTTTTCTTACAGTTATAGCAATGGTCGCTCATTGAATTGAAATAATACTATAATGGAAGTGGCATATAATGTATGTAGTGTGTTACCAAATCAAGGCTTTTCTTTTGTCAATCAAGATTTAAACATCTTAACTCTTTTTACAACTCCTTATTGCACATAATTATGTGGTATGTTATCATGTGTCCAGTCCATTTCCACTTTGGTTTGTTTACTGCTGGACATATGATAAGGAGTCAGAAAGACAAATGGTCTAAGGACATAACAATGTGCTTATGATATAACAATGTGTATCCCCGGGAAAACGAAACATAGGGAGACAAAGAGTAAGATGGGAGGATGAAATGAGAAAGATAGAGGGGGTGCTTGGAGGAGACGTGCCATGGACAGGAAGAAGTGGAGAAGTCTGGGGGAGGCCTTTGCCAAGGGGCTAGCTGACAATGAAGATGAATGAATAAATAATTAATTGTAAAATATATAAGTAAATTCATGTCAGAGGAAGGGCTATAATAAATTAAAAAAATGTGGTATGTTGAAGCTATAAATCTTTCGTATTTTATAAGGACATGGTTGTAGAATTATGTCAGTGAAATGTGCAAGGGAAAAGTCAAACTCCTTCGATAATGCTGTTGTGAGTAGGTATAATGTAAAGTGTACAACATTGCATTGCTTTTGGGACAGGTTTTGGTACTCTTTTGATCCACAACCAATGACACACAACTCAGTCAGAACTTCTGGGGGAGATAAGCTGAAATTAACCATGTATTGGAGAGTGTAGAAGAACACTAAAAGAGAATTTCCCAAACTTGACACAGGAACTGAAAAAGGTTTTAGTTTAAGCAGATTTAGTAGGTGCTGACCACCCATCCCTAAATTTGGTATTAAATTAATAACAACAATAATAAATAAATATTCACACACCTCAAAACACATTAACTTAGTGGGACATTAAGATCCCTAAGCTATACCTACAATATAAGATACCAACACATAATATGAATATTAGGCTCCCTGATTACCTCATTTGCAAAGCAAAGCCGAAGCAAAGCGATAGCGAAAATTTTACAATATTCGCCTTGAAATGTCAAAGTTCCTTTGAAATTTGTTTTACGTAATACGAATTTGACAAGCAATCAGCGATTTTTGTACAATTTTTGCTATTGCTTAGCTTCTGCTAGTTAGGTAATAAGGGGGCCGTATTTGTGTAGATTGCAGGTTATTTACATAGATAATACACACGTCTATGTTGCTGAAATGTGGTAGCCAGATCTGCAGTATCTTAAAGAGATCCCACGGTCACTTATAGCATAGCGGGGAGAGATGTTAATGATCAGCAATGCAAATTGTTAGCTTATCGGCTGAGAGAATGCCCCAGGTGCTATTGCTATTCGAGAATATAGGGCTAGATTCAGATTCTATCTTCTTGAGTTTACCAGAGTCAGCAACTATGGCCATACCATACTACATCAATGTAAACAATGAGAAAACAACAGAATTGTCAATAGTAAACAAAGGATAGTCTTTATAACCCATATCACCTTTAGGAGTACATCCATACCTTGGATCTGGTAATACAATTTTTTTGCTAGCTCGAGCAGCTGGAGTACATTTCGACTTCTCCATTGCCATCAAGTAGCTGACATCTGCCAGGACTGCCTCGAGGTCCGCCATTTTGAGTCCCAATTTATCACTTGCACCAGAAAAATAACACACTTGCTCTCACAACACAAACACTAAGTTATAAAACTTAACTCCTAACTGATAGTTATAACCATTATCACATGACGAATGTTCATTGTATTCTACACAATTTGTTGATGAGGAGTGACACATGCTTATCATTTTCAATTCCATAAATTCATTAGTTTCCACAGGCGCACTATTTAAGTAAATTGAGGTCTGTGGATATGGCACTTATTTAACAATCTTAAAAATATATTATTGTTTTAGTTAGAATTACGATTTTGTAAAGCAAAAATCAACTTCTTTCGACACCATCATCAGCCGTCATTTCACACAATTTCTTGTAATTTTTGAAGAACATGTCTATCTCTGTCGCACATGTTGATGTGAGCGAGTGAAGAGAGCGATTGAGAATGCACAACTGCACAACCACCACAACACGAGATATATTGTTTTGAAAATTTATATAGAATTAATAACAACAGAACTTTTATACATATGTTCTAAAAATGATTATTTGTATGAATTCATAAATGATAAAGTCGGAATTGATAAATTTATTTTCATGGTTTCCTTTCTCTTTCTATCGATTCCTCGTTGTGTGGTTAGGTTATTTGTGATTTTAGTATTTCCGTCTTTCTTTTACTTATACAGCACTATATTTGTATATGTATCTGCTCAAACATCAAAAACCTGACTGACAAGGTACAAGAACGTATCCATAGCTACGTTTTTTTTTCTATGGTTTAAGAAGGGGAGGAGACGTTATAGTTTACCTTCAAAGTAGCTAGAATGTGCAAAGCCGCCCCCTGATTACGTAAAAGCAATAGCTAAGCCGAAGCAAAGCGATAGCGAATATTGTACAATATTCGCCTTGAAATGTCAAAGTTCCTTTGAAATTTGTTTTACGTAATACGAATTTGACAAGCAATCAGCGATTTTTGTACAATTTTCGCTATCGCTTTGCTTTTGCTAGTTAGGTAATAAGGGGGCCGATTCGGTAAACTGGAATGTGACTGGAATTCAACATTTTACGTAGCGAAGTCGCGGGTGACCTCTACAGGAAATCAATACGTATTGAATACCAAAGCGAAACGAGAGCGGACGACTAGTAGTTATATATCGATACCTTGAGTCTCAAATGGCGTAATCACCAAATCGTCACATTTCAGGAGAGTCGAAACAAAAAAAATCTTAACAAAAAAATTGATATCTTTTAATTGATAATGCTATTAAAATGAATCTTGGATGCAACAAACTGATATCGCTAACTTTATTACACAGAGTTATACGGAATTAAAGATTCAAACAATATTTACAAAAATGATTTTTGAATACGCAAAAAAAATGTTGATAACTTGGCGTTTACAACCCAACATTTTTTGTATAAATTGGTGTTTACAACCCAAAAAAGGTTGTTCTCTAAAAACTTAGGGTGTAACAGCCTAGTTGACTCAATAAAAAACGCATTATAAATAGCTATTTTAGATTGTTTATAACTAAAAATATTTTAAATAAAAGACGCAAATAAAAGAGGTATTATTTGAATTTTTTTTTAGGGTACTTTGAACCAAAATTTTTGTGTTTGTGTTTTGTTTTTAGATTAGAATAGACTTATTTGTATGAATTAATGGCTACTTACATCACCGACTGGTTAGTACCTTCTAATAATTTATACATATTTCATGTCATGTATATTATCATGCGTATATTTTATTTTAAATTATTTAAATAACTTCAGTTGAGTTGTAAACGCCACATTTAAAAGAGTTAATAGAACTAGCCAAGTCAGACCTTAGGCTACAATATAGTATCCTAAGTTATAAGAAGAAATTATATTTTATGTTGTTATAAATCAGGTCTGATCATTGAACTTGGCAAGATCTCACTTCTTTTGTCGTTAAAGTCAACCAAGGCATATATCATAATATTGAACTCGGCTCTTATTTCACATTAATTTTTTTGATAAGATATAGTATACTACCTGTTATCCGCGGTTTCTTTCGCGTAGATGTCTCTTATTACGCGGAAGAATATAAAAAATAGTTTACGACCTATTCTCAGATAATTCACATTTTTTCAATACCGCGCTGACCATACAGCGACATTGACTTGTGCACTGACCGTAAATGTCACAGTCAAAGATGTCACCTAATAATAACCTCCTCTTGGCTCTCTTGGCTTCGTCATCATCATCACCATCATTTACAGCCCTGAGAAGTCCACTGTTGGACATAGGCCTGATTTCTGATTCGATCACGTAGAGAGATCCTAAGCATAGCTCTCTCCATCACTCGCTGTGCGATCCTGAGCTTCTTTATGAGGCACATAGTTAGAGACCACGTCTCGGTACCGTAGGTCATCACCGGCAGCACGCACTGGTTGAATACCTTCGTCTTTAAGGACTGGGGTATCTTGGACACAAATAAGCTTCGTAGTTTCCCGAACGCTGCCCAGCCGAGTTGTATTCGCCGATTTACTTCCTTTTCAAAGTTGGACCTACCTAGTTTGATTGTTGGGTAAATATAATAAGCCAAAAAAACGTAGCTGTTTCCAGGATTGTGTTATTTAAAAAAAATTGAGCTGTCAAATTTGACAGCTTTAATGTCACATTTTCGTTCTCTTGTGAACGCAACAAGCAAGGAAGCAGGCGATTATTTCAATCTAAATCACTATGATGAATTAGCGACTTTTCGTCTATTAACATTTAAGCTGTGCAATCTAGGATTATTGACGAACTTATTAAGATAATAATTTGCCTTTGGCAAATTTCAGGTAAGCCACATTGTTGGTTATTATTTAATGGTCCCGGTGCGGTGCACTAATTTCTTTCAGTTATTCAACAGTTAACCAATATTTTACTGCATATGCTGTCGTAATAAATTTATATTTTATCGTTCACCTGCATCTAAATTAGGTTCATTTTATTATCCTTATTATATTCACAGCATGGTGTAGTCCATGCATGTGCTCTGGTTTTTGTAGGTAATAAAATAAAATTTAAAAAAATGATAGCTTTTCTTTTTGTAATTCAATCTATTTCTGCTAGTCAACTGCTGTTGCTGCCCATATTTTGAGTTTTTAATAATATATTATAGCCCTGTGTTGTGTTATCACAACTACTTAAAGAGTGGAACTAAGATTTTTCCATGTAAACAAGTAGTTTTGGTGCATCTCATGCTTCAATCTCATATTATTTTTGACCCTAGGGCACTTGGGCAAATGCAGTTAAGCAAATGCTCCTTATGTAATCTATAATATTGTATTTTGACAGTACAAATATGCCAAATTTATATTAGCAAGTTACCCTTAGATCAGTGGTTCCCAATTAGTTTTTTCTACGTACCACTCTAAGAAAGATCTCAAACTCGCGTACCCCTTATTGCAGGAACATTAAATAAATAAGAGATGAAATCAGATTTATTTTGAATTCATTACTATCAAAATACAATAGAAGATGATAGAGAACACCAGTTTTATTAATGTGACAAACAGACCATTTTTCTTTGCACATACATATAAATTTAATATATTTTGGTAATTTTGGTTTTCTTTTTGGTATGCGCCACGTACCCCTTCATGCAACCTTGCGTACCCCTGGGGGTACTTGTACTACTTAGATGAATTATTACTAGATATAGGGTCAGCTCTCAATATATGGAACGTCCGTGATATGCTCGAAACTGTCGAGCGCAGATCACAAGATTTCGTTCATCTATGACAATGGTATAGACAAGACATGTTAAATTGCAAAAAAAAGTCCTAAAAGTGAAAGTTTCTAATGGAATATCATACTTTAAGTTAATAATTCAAAAGGATTCATTTCATGTTAATAATTAGTGGATTATATCACATTTTCAATCAAAAATAAAAAAATATTATGATTTTTTATTACGATGATCGATGTAAACATTGGCCTAAAATGATATACTGGCCCAATGTCAATATAAGACCTCACTTGTGTTGGTGGTGGTGGGAGACCAACTTAATTAACTTAAGTCTTGCCCAGACCCTTATTCTCCCTCTTATTGATTATGCGGATGTTTGCTATCTCGACGCCAAAAAGGAGATGCTAAATAAACTCGAACATCTACAGAATTTAGGTATCAAATTTATATACAGACTATGTAAATATGATCACATATCTCACTTTTGTAAAGAGTTAAAATTGCTCCCGATTCGTTTTCGCCGGAAGACTCATTTATTGAATCCTTTTTAAAATTTTAAATTATTGCCTTTCTCCTTTGTATCTCAGTGAGCACTTTAAATATCTCTTTTCAAGTGATCGGCCTCTCTGATCCAATACGGCATCACTACTACAATCTCTCCGATTTAATTCTGGGGCTTTTGGGTATTATTTCTCGGTTCGGGCGGTTAAGCTCTGGAATGAATTACCCCACACGGTTAGAGATTGTCGCACTGTTGGCACATTTAGGGAAAAGCTGAAGAATGACTACCTGTCCATTATTTGAATATGCTGTCATTTGTTCCTCTCCTTTTTTTCTTAATGTAGATTTGTAGTTTCTTAGAATTTGTTTAATTGCACATGTTACCCTGTTGTTAACAATTGCTCTTTACTTGCTTGGCTTGCTGGAAGAGATCTCTGGTAGAGTTAAGCTTGCCATTGTACATGCATCTCTTCTTTAATGATGTATGCCATATTTCTTTTTGTGTATGTGCAATTAAGAATAAGAATAAGAATTTAATGTTAATAAATAGAAACATTTTAACACTAGGTTATTAAAATAATTATTGTAATGTTGAAGTTTATTTTTCAAATTAAGACCAAATACCATTTTTAGCCATCAGGCCTTTTATACTTCATAAATAAAAGATATCTTTAGTCAAAGTTCAAAAATCATAGCATCATATCATTAAAATAATATAATGTAAAATTTAAGCTAAATTGATCACCGGGATATGGTCCAGGATTCCAAAATTTGCATTAATGGGAATTTAAATATAAGCTTGTATATAATTTTACAACTGAAAATCTTCCTATGTTAATTTTTATTAAAACACCAATGCTGTATAGTTGAACACGCCAATGGTGATTTGTTTGACCAAATGTACGACAAACATGTGTCTCTGGCTAGAACATCAAATTAGTGTAAGCTGAATAAGTGACAGGACACTGCTGTAAGCTGCATAGGGTGATAATTTGTTTCAAGCAAATTCATGTCTTATGGTAATTGCATAAGGTTTAATTAAAAAATGTTGCCCCGCATCTATCTATAATCACGTCACTGAAGTTACCTGAGCATGGGGATCAGTTCTGTTGACACTACCATATACCTACTATTTGTAGGGTTCTGTACCCAAAGTGTTACAATTCAATTCAATCTTTCTTATATGGCTCCGTCGATTGGCCGACGATTCTGCCAATGTCAGGGTTTGACAGGACAGTGCTCCGGTGAAAAAAAATAAATTAAAAAAAAACGACTAAAACTACTTGCCGACAGAGGGCAAACGTTGAGTATCCTGTGAACAATAAAACAAAACAACAATAAAATATATACCCAACACCGTTAAATAATATAGGGAGGGGAACTATGTACAAGGTAAGAATAACATTTAGCTATCTACAGGAATTAATAATACAAAATTTACATACTTACAAAAATTACAAACTACCTACAAGTTATTACACATATCCATTAAACTCAATAGCCTCGAACTAAAGTTTGAGGCTATTGAGTTTAATAAATTTGGCTAAAATATATACAAATTTGGTATCAACTAAAGTTAAAAGGAAATTTACATTAATGGGACGAATAATATTCACAGGTAAAAGATCATACAAGGGGACAGATATTTTAGGGCAGTAAAAGAACATGTGTTCCAACGATCCTTCCTCGAGACCACATTCACAAATAGAATGATCACGGACATGGATTTTGGCTAGAAAAACTGGTGTGCAAATGTGACCCAACCTCAGTCGGCTGATGACAGATGTAACAGACTTGGTGAAATTGCGATGAGTAAAGAACCAGGGCCTGGTTGGGATTGAAGTTTGTAGAGACCCGTAATGTTTACCCTTGATTTGACGGGTTCTTTGCCAAGACTCATTCCAAGCTTTAACCATTGCAGACCGAGCGGAGCACTGAACGTCACGAGCAAAACAGCCACTACGTGAGTTTATGCCAGTTACAATTGCACTCTTTGCACAGGCATCAGCTGCCTCATTACCAACTATACCACTGTGACCCGGAATCCAAGCCAGAGCAACATTAATGCCAGACTTGTGGCAGTCCAACAAGATTTCCTTTATTTGAAAGACAATGCTGAGAGACTTTTTGGAACGAAAGGGCAATGCAACAATATCCTGAAGGCAGCTTAGACAATCAGAGAAGATCAGAGATTTATCAAGTTTATGGGATTTAACAAAGGAGACTGCTTCGAGGATGGCAATAGCCTCTCCCGAATAAACAGTTGATAAAGGTGAACATTTGAAGCTTAATATTAATTTATACCTGGGGATCCAGACTGCAGATCCTACCGGACCATTTTCCTCGAGTTTGGAAGCATCAGTAAATATTGTGATCCATTCTGGCCAGTCTTGGGAAAGTTTACTGATAAAAAAATTATTTGCATCCGGGTTGTCTTTATTAATACCAAAGTTGAGAATGACTTGAGGATGAAAAATGAGGGATTCAAATGGGGATAAATAGATAGGATTTTTGGAAGTTTGGACAACTGGGGAAGTAAGATTTTTGACTTTATGAAAACTGTTAACTAATGGAGGTAGGACCTTATGGGTCCAATAATTAGAGGAAGAGGTCAATTGGGATAAATCTAGTAATTTGTTATGGAGAGGATGTGAGGAGTATTGAGACACATTAAAATAATATCTGTCGCTCATATACTGACGCCTCAGATGTAAGGGGGGTTCTAAACACTCTACCTGTAACGCGTTTATTGGTGATGACCTCATAGCGCCAATGATTATTCTCAAGCATTTAGATTGTATCTTGATAAGTTTATCTAAATGTAACTTACTGCATGGTTCTAGTATAAAGCAGCCATAATCAAAGTGACTCCGCACGATCGCGTTATATAGAAGTTTTTGACTATAAGGATGCGATCCCCAATGGACGTTAGAAAGAGAACGTAAGATGTTAACGCCTTTTTCTGCCTTGCCACAGATATATTTGAGATGGTGTATACCATTTAGTTTAGAGTCGAAAAAAATGCCTAAAAATTTTGTGTGGTTTTGGACGGGAATTGGGCAGTCATCAATACGTATGTCAACATTGGGTAGGTTTTTTCTACGAGAAAATATCACTGTTGTGGATTTCGGAGGAGACAGTGACAAGCCGTGGTCTGATAGCCATATATTGAGATACGACAGAGCTGAATTGAGTCTAGAAGCGGCAATATTTAGAGATCTGGCTGAGGAGTAAAGAGCAATGTCATCAGCGTATTGTAAGATGTCACAAAAGCTAGTCACTGATCTTTCAAGGTCATATGTATAAAGATTGTATAGCAGCGGACTTAAGACCGACCCCTGGGGGAGGCCTTTCCATATAAGCCTCGTCGAGTGTATATGGCCATTCACGCGAATTGAAATGGATCTAGCCATGAGCATCTGACATATTATATGAACTAGCCTCACTGGTAGGCTCAGCTGTAGCAATTTCGCTCTGAGCTCAGGAAGTAGAACATTATCATACGCCGAGGAAACATCCAAGAATACGCCAATGACAGACTCATTGTTGGAAAATGCACGCCGAATATCTGTGGTAAAGATGCTTAGGCTATCGAGTGTGCTTCTACCTCTACGGAAACCATATTGGGAATTTGGTAGAATGTTCTTATTTTCTACAATCCATTCGAGACGATTTTTAATAAGATGCTCAAATATTTTTACCAAAGTGGATGATAACGCAATCGGTCTGTAAGAAGACGACTCGGATGGAATTTTTCCGGGTTTTAAGATCGGGATTATAATCTGAGTTTTCCAAGATGGGGGAAGAATCCCACTAGTAAATATAAGGTTTATTAAATCTAAGAAAAATAATTTAGCGGCTTGAGAACAGTTAATAATAAAAGAATAAGGAATTCCGTCAGCACCTGGGGCAGAATCTTTTAGACCATCCAGAGCGCAGAGCAGTTCGGTGTATAGGAAAGGTGAGTCCATAGGGTCATTACTGGAAAGAGGAAGAGGAAAAGAAGATGGGAAGTAATTTAAAGGAGGAACGTATGGGGGTGCAAGCTTATCTATGAATCCGGGGAGCCAAGAGTCTGTCATGTTGGTGGATGTGGCATTGTGATCATTACATGAGCGTCGAAAGCTGCTAATTCTTCTCCAGACTATAGAGGAAGGTGTACGCGGCGATAACGATTCACAAAAGGTTCGCCACCCCAGGCGTTTTTTATTCAATAAGAACCTCTTAGACTCCGCGTTGGTTTTTTTATAATGGACGTAATTCGTTATAGACGTAGGATTGCGGACAAAGTTTCTTTCTGCTGTATTCCTTATTTTAATTTGTTTTGTGCAATCTGCATCCCACCAGGGAGGGGAAGGAATTTTGTTACGAGCCGAATTCTTAATAGGGATGGATTGATCCGCTGCAGACAACAAAGCGGCTGTAAAATTATCATAAGAAACATTTAGGTTTGATAGGTTGATTGAAGGAAGATGGGAGATAATAGAGTCGACAAGAGCAGTAAAAGTTTCCCAATCGGCTGACTTTATTTTATATTTAAGCAAAGGAGACGGAGCGAGCGATGGACGACTGACAATATTTACTGATGTAACTATCGGATAGTGATCACTACCAAACGTTAAGGGAAGTACATCCCAAGATATAGAGGATATTAAGTTTGGAGAGGCTAGAGTCAGATCAACACAACTTTTTCTTTCCCGGGGGGATGGAATGCGAGTTGCTCGTCCATCATTGGCCACACAAACGTTCAACTCATCAAGAAGATCAATCAGAGCGTCTGAATAAGAACAACAGTAGGGAGAGCCCCAAAGGAAATGATGGCAGTTGAAATCACCGAGGATGATGATATCGCCTGTCACAGAGGATGTTATTAGAAGGATGTGGAACATAAACAGAAACGAAGGATATATTTAAAGCTTTGACAGCTATAACATGAAAATCCTCATTATGAGGAGGGATAGGAATTTGGGAAAATGTTACGGAACGATTTATTAATAAGGCACATCCTGCATGACCAAGGGGTCTGTCATCGCGGAGACAGAAGTATCCTGGCAATCTAAACCGTGAATCCGGTTTAAGCCAAGTCTCTGAAACAGCGAGAACGGCAGGTTTGTGTTGATTGATTAAATAAATGATATCCGATTTTTTGTGTGTAATGCTTTTACAATTCCATTGAAGAAGGTTGAATGTTATAAATCGATAGAATAGATTGAAGTGTAGGAATGACATTGGGCGGTAGGCTATCACTAAATTTAGACAATATATTAACTAAAGCAGATACTAATAACTGAATTAAATTTTCATTCGGTGACGGAGAATAGGATAAAGGTTGAGGTTGAGAAGTCCCGGAGAGAGCAGCACCATTTGGGAGAGAGGAAGAGGGTGGGTGGATTATATCCTGGAGTTCGGGATCGTAGGAGCTAATAGGTAAGGGACGGGGGGAGCGGTGGGTAACAACGGTTTTCCTATAGGATCGGACTGGGGTGTTTGGAGTAGAAATGGGTTGGGAGACAGACGAAGCATGGGGGGCAGAGGTAGTCTTAGTTTTCTCCGCGTATGACGGACGTGCAGGACGGAAACGTTGAGACGCTTCAGTAAAGCTAAGATTTTCGTCAGACATTACCACTTTTATAGCTTTCTGCCTGGCGTGTTCTGGACACCTTGCATCTGTTGCAATGTGTCTGCCTAAGCATAGAAGACAGGAGACTCTATCATCTGGGACTGAGCAAGATGAACCTGCGTGACTTTGGGCACATCTGAAGCATCTTGGGGAAGAACGGCATTGGTCGGCTACGTGTCCGAAACGACAGCAGTTTCGGCATTGGATTGTCGGCAGTTGATATGTATCGACGACAATAGAAGAGTGAAAGCAATAAACCTTTTCAGGTAAAATCTGTCCCTTGAAAGTCACTACTACTGAGGATGTTGGTATCCATTGTGCAACACCGTCATTGAACGTCTTTTTATTAAGGCGTCTAGCTCTGATCACCGGGCCACAAGAGTTAGTATAGGTAAGGCCATGAACTAGTTCTTCGAGAGTCCATTCTGTAGGGATTCCACGTAAGACACCCATGCGTGTTACGTGAAATTTAGGAATTTGTTTCAAAAAAGCTTCACCTAGACTGTTGCTACCAAGAAAGATGTTTGCTGACTCAGCATTTGAAAACTCAACCCCAATTTTATTGCGGCCGAGCGGTTTAATACCTCCATCTACAATTCCTACGACATGAGCTTTATGCAACATTTGAGCCAGTTTGAGAACTCGTATAGAAAGTCCTGAAGAAGGATCGGGCTCAGCACGCGAAACGTGTACGATAAATGGGCCATCATCGCTGGGCGTGTATGTTAACGGGGAGTCCCCTTCAAAGTCGGCATGAATATATGTACTCTGGATCGAGTTAGAAGGGCGTGTGTTCGTTTTTGCCGGTACAACTGGTGTCATTTTATCCGTGGCTTGCCTCTTCAAAGCTGTTGTGACATGTTCTATATCCATATCAACTTGTGTAAACAAGTCTGGAGACATCGTTACTTGTGCAGTAGACTCACCGTTAACACCACCACCCCCATCAGGGGGTTCCTTATTGGACATCACAATTTAAAACAAATAAAATTAACTCCTTACCAATCTAAAGTATTATTATAACCTTCACCACCGAAAAATAAACAAAATCTCAAAGTTTTTTTAAAGAAAAAGCAAAATTCCTATCGAGCACGTGTTCCACCAAAAACACCTAACGACAGAAACTGTTTAGTCCACACAAATATGCGAAGCGATTCAAACAAATCGACTTGACATGATTTGACCCAAAGTGTTACAGGTGGGACATCTTACTAGGTTAGTCTATGTTTATCTTATGGGTTCAGTCATTGGTAATAAGATATGAGCACATCATATATGTACATGTTCCATACTAACTCTACCTCTGTGGTAGTAAAATTGTCACATTATGTTCTTTTGAATCACACATAAATAGAGAATAACAAGAGAAGATAGAGAGAAAAAAAAGTATATCTTATTTAAAACATCTACAGCATAACACAATATTAGTGTTTCCTGTCGACCCAGGAACCAGGTATTTGAATATAAATAAAATTACTTGGTAATAAAACACATCAGTTTTCGATATGTCAATTTGTAATCCCACTAGAGAAATCTACGTAAATACAGTGAACCAAAATATAGTGAAAATAGTAAAATAATATAAAAGTAGATGGCAGTGTCCGTGACAATTAGTATATAACAATTAATTAGTATATGCAATGTTGTCCCCGTAAACTTTATAGCCTGTGTGTTATTCAGTTCACATGAACAATGTCCATAACAATTACAAAGTTTCATCGAAATCGATTTAGCAGTTTTCGCTTGAAAACTAACAAACATCCACATAGTTTTAAATATAAAAAAAGAGTAAAACAAGCCACACAATAATATTGATCAATCAAATGCTAAAAACTAATTATGTAATACCGTTTAAACAATACCTATATTAAAATACACTACAATATGTGTTCGTAATCGATAGTTAAATAAACAGAAACTTATTTTGAATACAAATTTACTGAATATAATTTATAAATGTTGATGGAAAGCATCGCAGGCGGGGACCACCTTGACCGCCACCAACGAAAATTCTGCTAAATGGTGCACAACCGAAATGACTATAAATAAGCCTCTGTTGGTCCCCGCCTGCGATGCTTTCCATCAACATTTATAAATTATATTCAGTAAATTTGTATTCAAAATAAGTTTCTGTTTATTTAACTATCGATTACGAACACATATTGTAGTGTATTTTAATATAGGTATTGTTTAAACGGTATTACATAATTAGTTTTTAGCATTTGATTGATCAATATTATTGTGTGGCTTGTTTTACTCTTTTTTTAGTGTGCAGTCGGGTATTTTGTTTTTTTAATAATAATTCTTTTATTTATAACTTTTTAGCTGTTTTTATTTAACGAAAATGTTGTAGATGTAGAAGACTATGTATATGTAAGTACCATTTTAAATTATTTCGACGACATTTGGCTTTAGATTACGAGTGATGTTGCGAGAGAAACACGAAAGAAAAAGAACGAGTTATTTATACTTTATAAGTTTCGCGTCAGACGACGAAGTATCGAAAAAATCGCTATTTAGAGACGACCGTCAACGACGTGTGCCCTTATGCGTGTGCCCGCATTCGGGCTGTATACTCGAGCATATCCCCCTCCGCACCGCGCCGCGCGCCGCATGCCAGGCCACGCCCTATCTTTTTGCTTGCTAACGCATGAGTTGCTTTGCGTTGACGCAGAATTAACATGTTCCCGTGGGAATTTTGAGAAAAAACGTATCCTATATTAATTACTCCCGTGATTGAAATGAATCTAATGATACCGCATACATATTTTTGTTGTTTAAAGGGAAATTTAGAAAAAATATTATTATGTCTTTATCCCGTGGGACTTTTATGATAAAATGTATCCTATGACACTCCCGTAATCAAGACAAATCTAACGATACCTCATACATCAAAATCCATCAAGCCGTTTAGGCTACAGGAGGTCACAAAGGAACAGACATACATACATACATACATACGCTATAAACACAATACCACTCCTTTGCGTCGCGCAGTCGGGTAAAAAAATATCTATTGACTTTGACAAAAAAATTTGGTCAGTACCATAATATAAATCATAAGTTATTTATTATCTAGGGGCCATCCATATATTACGTCACAGGTTAAGGAGGAGGGGGGGGGGTCGTCAAACTGTGACATTGTGTGACAAGGGGGTGGGAGGGGTCCTACATTTCGTGACGTCACATTTTCATTCAATAATCTCTAAATATAAATTTGCAAAAAAAGCTAAATGTGGCGTCACACTAGGGAGGGGGGGTCTCACAAACCACCAGCTGTGACAAGAAGGGGGGGAGGGGCAAAACATCATGAAATTCGTGTGACGTAATTTATGGATGACCCCCTATCTATGCACAAAACATAGGTACACAAATTATTTTATTACTAGATATAATAAATTACTAAGTCAAAGGCCAGCATAATTACAACACACTAATAGATATTAAAATTTATTCATAATTGGTTTAATCTTTTGACAGAATAACTACATAAGTGTCATAATAGTTTTTATCTTTTCCTTTCTTCCTGACTAGTTATAGCTTTAGAACTTAAGTAGCAAAGCAAGTCTCATTGCCAGCATTTAAAAATGTTTTATAGAAGATAAATCTTGAATATGAAAAATTATTGACAGCTTGTGTAAAGTAAAAAAATCTTAGCTGTTACAAATTGTAAATAACAAGGGGGCTAATATAATGTAATAATTTTTTGAGTGCAGCAAAATCTGTAAGTCACTGAAACTTCTCCTCCAATGGGAGGCTTTAGTTTTGTGAGTTTGTTAATTACTCAATTAAGTTTAACCACTATATTTTTGGAACAGCAATAACTTTCAGAATTGTTACATTGTCTACCTGTAAACAAAACTGGTTACCTAATATATTATAGCGGAAATTCCTTTTTTCAGGGTGATCATGATGAGGTACTGTCCCCCCAACGTGACCCTACTCGAAGTGTGGGTCGACCATGGCATATCACAATGCTTTATGGAAACATTATCGGCTTTTCTCATTGGAGGCTTCATACTCATATGTGGAATAATACAAATTGTTATGTACAAAAGGTAATTATTTGCTTTATAAAATTTATTTATGATGCATTTTACGATCTTCGGTACCTAAGTGTAGGTGTGTAAATACTTGTGTGTGAAAAACTATGAAACAATGTAGATTTTTATACGATATAAAAAAAATGCAAAATTATCTGCTGCCTTTTACGACTAAGCGGCTTGACTTTACAAGATGAAATTTAGCATACATATAGGTACAGACAGAACAGAAATGGATTAATTTACTCCCTGGAAAATAGTTAACTTCCAATCTTTATCTGATGGCCGATTGATGTGGTTGGTAGTGAGTGACCCTGATCGCCGCGCTAAAGGGCCTAGGTTCGAATCCCGGTAGGTGCAAAAATTTTATTTAATGTCCTCAGGCATTTTATTGTGGGACTAGGTTAATGTGTTTTGAAGTGTGTAAATATTTATTTATTATTTTATTTATCTCGCAGGTACAGCACGGACATAATGAACGTCAGGTCATCTCGTTTATTTGGAGTACAGATGTTTTTCACGCTCCTTGTGCCCATCCTAGCAGTGACGAGGTTCTTTCTCCAAACGTTTCTATTCGACGGCGGTCATATCTACGGTTACATGGTAAGAATACTAGACATGGATGTGTTCTCGAAATGGGGTAGCCAGAACCATAGAGGAACAAGATGTAGACATAGAGTGCTAATGTCATACTAACTGTTTCGGTGCACCATTAGACTTTTCGGTGCCTCACAATTCCAGTCCTTGACACTTAGATTGCATTACTATACGTTACAATACATTAGTAATGTAGTACATTACTATACATTACAGTAATAGAATTTAAGTGTCAAGGACTGGAATTGTGAGGCACCGAAAAGTCTAATGGTGCATGGAAACCATGCCAGAACTGCAGAAGTTGGTGGTAACGATACATCTACTGATAACAATGTATGCTGAATGTACGTGACGCGAGCTACGCAGAACACGAATTATCTGAAATTATCTTTTGTGAAAATGACGGTATATTGGTAATGTGGTTCGTGACGACATAATCGGCTTAGATTATTTATGAGTCAAGGTCGGCTTATGCAGGAAGGAATGGCCGAATTCGTTTGCTTTTTGTCGGTAGATTATTTATTTTATACTATACTAGTGGACGCCCGCGACTCCGTCCGCGTGGACTACAGAAAAAAAAATGTCGAAATTATCCGGGATAAAAACATTTTCCCGGGATAAAAAGTAGCCTATATGTTAAGTGGGACCTGTCACAATATATTCCTGAAAACTGCACCGAAATCGGTTAAGCCGTTCCTGAGATTAGCGTGCACAAACGCACAGACAGTCCCTTCCCGTGGGAATTTCGGGAAATCAATTCTTAGTGCTTCCCCGCAGTCTCCGATTTTAGCTTCACATGTACAGCGGTTTTTGTAAAAAAATTGAATTCCCGTTAGTCCCCTTCCCGTGGGAATTTCGGGAAATTCGTTCTTAGCGCTCCCTCGCAGTCCCTAATGAACGTACAGGTCTAATTTCGAATTCATATGTATCGCGCTTGTCGTAAAAAAATGAATTCCCGTTTGTCCCCTTCCCGTGGGAGTTTCGAGAAATCCGTTCCTAGTGCTTCCTCGGGGTCCCAAATAAACAAATATGCCCAACTTAAGATTCATATGTGTAACCGTTTTCATAAAAAATAATTAATTCCCGTTGGCCCCCTTCCCGTGGGAATTTCGGGAAATTCGTCCTTAGTGCTTACTTGCAGTCCCTAATGAACATCTATGCCCAATTTCAGCTTAATATGTATAGCGGTTTTCGTAAAAATTATGAATTCCCGTTTGTCCCCTTCCCGTGGGAATTTCGGGAAATCCGTTTTTAGTCCTCCCTTGCTCTCCCCAATGAACATATATGCCCGATTTCAGCTTCATATGTATAGTGGTTTTCGTAAAAAATATAGAATTCCCGTTTGTCGCCTTCCCGTGGGAATATCGGGAAATTCTTATAGCCTATGTTCATCCAGGTCCTATAAGGATTCTAACGGTGAAAGAATTTTTAAAATCGGTCCAGTAGTTTTTGAGCCTATTCATTACAACCAAACAAACAAAGTTTTCCTCTTTATAATATTAGTGTAGATTAAGGAGTCTTCCCACTGTACAATGACCGGCAGGGCTATTACGTGACGGTAGCAAAGTCGAAGCAATGCGATCGCGTTTGTGAATGTGTTAAAGCACGGGACGAGCGTGTTATTTAGTTATTTACAAATGCAAGGTACGGAATAGCCCTGCGGAACAGTCTCGTACTATTCCAAAAATATCTTTCGTATGATTTTATGTGAACCAATGCCTACAAACACAGTACCATGCACGGACCGGTAACGAATACTCGTCTAGATTATTATGCCGTAGCTGATAGGTTCCGTCATAGAGGAATAAGATGTAGACATAGAGTGCTAATGTCATACTAACAGTTTCGATGTACCATTAGACTTTTCGGTGCCTCACTTTCAGTCCTTGACACTTAGATTGCATTGCTATACGTTACAATACATTAGTAATGTAGTACATTACTATACAATACACTAATAGAAACTAAGTGTCAAGGACTGGAATTGTGAAGCACCGAAAAGTCTAATGGTGCATCGAAACAGTTAGTATGACATTAGCACTCTATGACATTTTATTTCTCTATGGTTCCGTGCATAAAACGCTACGTGCCTGACACGTTCCTATTACGTACGTGGGCTGAGTCCTTTAACGTTATCCTTTTGGTTGATATGAAATGGGACATATCCGCGCGCGCGCATCTTATTCATTTCAATTGCATTTTTAGTCTGATAAAGATAACGTTATCTTTATTTTGCTGTATATAAATAAATACAAAAAAAAATACCTACGAAATTCAAGATAGATCTATGCATCCGCATATGTCATGTTGTAGATTAATTAGGTTTTTCATCGAAAATGTTGATCTTACTAATAGTTGCAACGATGAAAGGAGATTCCCCTTAGGAGAAGCCTTAGGTATTATAGTTATACCATGCCTATTGTTGAATAAGTGAAATTTTTATCAAAATCTTAATAAAATAAATATTGTAGGTAGACAAAAGGCGCTGTGAGGCTAATATTATCTCTGTAATTATACACATTCATGATTTATGGCAGCTATGTTATCTTATCAAGAATATTATTATTACACCGATATGCCTGTTATGTCGCATGCCGCGTGGTGCCGGCAGAGTAGAGTTTGTACCACCCCTGCCTGCCCTTGGGTACCGTACGAGGCGATTAAGGGTTTCCGTACTGACAACATACTCCGAAAATCACACTGCGGTCACCAAGCCGCCTGCCCAGCGTGGTGACTGGGCAAAACCCCCCTGTGGCAGTAGCCTTGTGGCGTGCCCTGGAGGACGCCTACGTCCAGCAGTGGACTGCAATAGGCTGAAGAAGATACCTATTATATCTAAATCGATTTTGCACGTCATTGTAGGTATTGTAGGTACGTTCTGTCCTTATATCCGTTGTAAATCTATCTGCTAATGCGGGGTTTCACTAGAATACCTTCCGTGCATGTCGTATGAGTCGACTAAGAAACTCAGGGGCGTAATCTCGGGAGATAAGCTAGCAACTTGTCACTGATCAAAAACATCTGTCTCCACTATTTGAAACGTGGCTGGGGGATCTCCTTTATGATCCTGTCGTTCTGGCAACCCCATTTCGGGAACACAGCCGTGTAATTATAATGTATGTTATAAAATTATTAGTAAAGAAATGGAAAAAATTCCTCACCTGAGTGGGAATCGAACCCACGACCTCTATAATGTATGTTGTAAATTCTAGCTTTGTTTCCATGATTGTTTGTTGGTAGTATAATCTTCACAAAAGTGTAGGTACTTTTACAACAGTTGATATTGGTGAAATGAAATATGTTACGCTCATGTAGCGTAATTACAGCATTTTTGAATGGAGCGAGATCCAATGATGGCGCCTCTCCTGTTTGCTCCTAATAATATATATCAATATCTATACCATTTAGGCGCCCTCTAGGATTTGGCGCCTGGAGCGACTGCTCCGTTCGCCGTATGGGCGGGCCGGCCCTGGTGGGGGCTTTTAGCCTAAGAAATATAGTTTTATTTCGAAAGTATAGTAGGTATAATACTATTTTAGTAACTAGTAACCTATTTTGTCTATTTCATACAAAATAACTGCTGCACTGTTTTTCCTGTTATGACTTTCGCAAATAGTGCGCGTTCTTTATCATATAGGTCAATAGGGAAAAGAAAATCCGAGTACATTTATGATAGATGATTTCAGTTATTATAATACATACATACATATAATCACGCCTTTATCCTTACGGGGTAGGCAGAGCACCAAGGGCCGACAGAACCACATAGTGCCACTTCTGACCAATTTTGAGGGTATAGTTGAGATGTACAAGTTCGGTTAGTAGTGACAGGTGGTCAGCCCATCGCCTACAAAACACCAAGACCCGCTTGTCCCTCTACTGACTTGTACAGTATGCCCGGGAAGAGAAGCAGCTGTAGTATTATAGGTTTTTTTTCACTCCCAGAGCAGCATGGAAGAAGAAGTTATTATAATAATGGTTGTAAATAAAATAAAACCGGATTACGCTGCGTGTTTTAGCATTGCCGCTATATTTTTCACTTTAGCATAATAAAGGATCAAAAGAGATGTTGTCTTTTTGACATCAAGTAATTTGCGGTCCTGCTCTAAATATAAAAGCAGTGAGTTGATGCATGTCTGCCAATGGAAACCTTGTCTTTTTCTTCTTCCTCCTACTCTGTTCTGTTTGCATTTAATTTGCCCACCAGTGGGACAAAGTATAAACTACTTAAAAAAGCTTCAGCTTTAACCTTAACGTTCTCGCATTTAAAACGCATCTCTTTTGTTCCAGGTAATAGCTCTAATAATGAACCTAGTGGTGTTCCCACTTTCGGCGTACCTCGCTTTGCTAGAGAGGAGGTATCAACTGCCCTCGGTCCCTCCGAGAGGCCATGGCATTGTGTTATTGGTCTTCTGGGCGCTGATCTTCGTGTCTGAAAACCTGTCGTTTTTGAATCTCAATAAGGAAGGGTGGTGGTGGCATTTAAGAAAGTAAGTCTGTGATAGTGATATCTTTTGCTTAGGGCTGATTTTCCCAAACGTCAGATAGCCTATTAGAGGAATAAACCCTGTTGTTAACAATTTCTCTTTACTTGCTTGGTTTGCTGGAAGGGATCTCTGGTAGAGATAAGCATGCCATTGTACATGCATCTCTTCTTTTATGTTGTATGCTATATTTATTTTTGTGTATGTTCAATAAAGAATAAGAATAAAGTTGATGCTGTCTTTATTATGATCAAGTTTTAGAAAATTACAGCTTCAAGTTTATTCTTCAGATAGGCTATCTGGCGTATGGAAAAATCGGCCCTTAGTCTAATATCGATACATATAATAAAAATGTATCGGATCGCTGTCTGTACATGGAAGATATATCAATGGATTTGACCAATGGATTATAGTGGAATAGATCTAATCCAGTCCCCTGTGAGTTTTATAGCAGTGGATTAGAGTGGACTTAAAAGTGGAATTTAATCCATAAAGGATTTGCCCGGTGGATTAGAGTGGAATAGGCCGAAAAGAAAAAATATTATAGAATACCTTTATCAACGCAATAGTACCCAAAACAATGATTTTTGATTTTTTGTCTGTTTGTCGGTTTGTTTGTTTGTCTGTGCGTTTGTGCACGCTAATCTCAGAAATGGCTGCACCGATTTCGATGCAGTTTTCAGGAATATATTGTGACAGGTCCCACTTAACATATACACTACTTTTTATCCCGGGAAAATGTTTTTATCCCGGATAATTTCGATATTTTGTTTTTTTTTCTGTAGTCCACGCGGACGGAGTCGCGGGCGTCCACTAGTTTATATTAATCTCTCAAAATTGGTTATTCAAATTGCTTGTAAGACTGCTAATATAGTCGAATTTGACCGTCACACTACCTAAGCCTATAAAGTCCTACCTGTCCCTTTCTCTCAGCTATTTATGATAAGAATGAAGAGGGACAGACCTGACTAAGCTTAAGCGTGACGGTCAGAATCGACCATAATATCGTCTTCGCGTTATGTACCAAAAAACGACGCTGTTTGGACTAAGCCTTTCAGTTATTTTTGACCGATACATACATATCACCAACCCTATAGCTCACACATTCAGTCTACAGACGTTTATTATCATATTAAATGAACCTTTGTTAGATAAAAAGATAAGACTAGTTAATAGATATGATACGAATAGCGCAAGTGACCTTTTACTCGTAATTCCATGAACTGATAGTCGTAAGTATTGAAAGCACTTGAATCTATTACATAAGAGTTCGTACATTTTTGATGGTAGATGCGTCGCATATTATCAGTTGGCATCGCTGAAACTATAAATAAATATACTTTAAATAAACTCCTATTCTATTTGGTGTATAAAGTTTATTTGATTTCCTTTTAACACGCCCTGTGCTGATGCTTCACTAGAATACATCGGCTACATCTCCTTTCGTGCAAGGAACTCTTTCAGGTGTAGGGCTAGCAACATTTTTACATTTGGCCCCGCTATGGTGAACGCGGCTGTGGGATCTCCCACGTGATCTGGTTGCATTAGAACACAGCCGTGTGTATAAAGGATGTAACAGAAAGGGTATCTTAAGGGAAGTGTTGTGAAAATGGCCCACTATAGAGAACTTATCTCTAAAATCTGAGACTTGAAAGCAAATACTTATTTTTTTACATAGAAGGAGAATGTTTATACAATCTTGAAAAACAAACATAATATTATGTTTCATCACAATATTGCGATTTCTCTCTTTATAAGTGCTATTTTCATGGAATTACACTTAACATATTCCTTATGTTACACCCTGTGTATACTTAATTAAAGACGAAACTAGAAATGAAATGAATAATTTGCTTACGTATTAAAGCTTCATACTAATCTTTACAGAATTGATATGAAACCTCGAAACCCGTGCACGAAGCGAATATATTAACCGGGTTATATTTATTTTTATTACAGCCTGCAAGATCGGCTGGAAATGTCGCTATTTGTGGGCAGATACGTGTCCTGCATGATCATGTTCATCCTGGGCATGAAGGCGCCGGGCATCATGCATCCTTTCGAATATCTCGAAAACGAGGAGGATAACCGCAGGCAAATTCCTCCTAGGGTGAGTAGAGTAGGTAGAGTAAATATAATAATATCTGATACTCTGATACCCTTTTCGCTTACACAATATAATAGTCAGTGGTAATGCAGCAGATGTTTTTGAATATTTTTGTTCATAGAAAATAGTGTTATTGTACGGATGATGGCGCGTAAAGGCAGACTTTCAGAGGCAAAATTTATTTTATTTATTTAATACAGTTCATACTGTGCTCATATTAAAAGAGAAAAGAGAGAGAGAAAAGTTTCCCTTTTAGCCAGTGACTTTTAGCAAAAGCTTTTCGAAATGCAATATGTGAAGGGTGTCCATTACATTTGATATTGAAACTGCATATAGGAAACTTTAAATACTTTTTGAGTTTGCTTATTTTTAAATGTCACAAGGTGCGTGACACTATTTTGACAGTTTATTTTTTGCTAAATCTCGGTTTTATAATATTTATAGGTTATAATGCCATGCCCATTTCAAAATCATATTAATGTGGTAACAGAAGAGAAATTAAATAAAACTAAGGTGATTTATATTCGATAAATAAATAATGTTCCTATTGCTTTACCCAAAAACTATATTTTTTCACAAGTGATTTGTATCACGTAAAACTACTTCTCTAAATCAGTTGTGATTTTATGAATTTGTGCTTTCGGTTTTACTGTGATGAGGAATAGTTTCAGATAGTATGGATTATTATTATTATCCTGCTTCAGTAAGATATGTTTGACCCTATTGCAATGTACTTAGTTATTTTTATTCACATAGCTTGTAAACTAACACAAACGCGAAGTTATCTGTCAATGTTCATGGCTTATCAATTTATTTTTATTCAACAACTAGTAAATAGAACATAATATCAGCTGCATCTTCTTCCGTGCATGTCGTGAGGGTCTACTAAAGGGCGTTCTTTCATGCGAAGAGCTAGGAGCTTGTCACTGTTATTGAACCTCTGAAGTCGCTATGTCGAACGTGGCTGTGAGATTGCCTTCGTGATTCTACAGTTAAGCTACTATTTTGGGAAAACAGTTTTGTATAAATATGTGTATGTATACACTAGTGGCCCATCAACGGCTTCCCTTGCTGGTACCCATTGGCAGCGCCATCTATTGGACCCAACCTTTTTGAACCACACCTATCCAAATCTATCGAACTATCTTTGGTGTGATTTTTTTGTATGTATGTATTTTTGCTTTTTACAAATGAGGGAAGCTTCTATGAGTTAATAGTTTCATTCAAAAACCGCGTATCTTTAGTTTTAGATAAAAAGTGAACGTGGGTAATGAGTTCAGTAAGTTCAAGATCGGTTTATCGACATTTTCGCCGATTATACCTAATGTGAAGTAATATATACGCATGCATTGATAAGGTGCAAGATAGATAAGTATTCGCATATAAATAAGTAGGTAATCTGGAATCTTAAAAAGGCTTTCTTACGTTCTACCCATAGAATAATAAGTTCTCGTTACTTATTACTCGGGACATGTTATTCTATGGTTCTACCTTAACTAGTACTTACTTAATTTACGCCTGATTTTACTATACTTACTTTACTATATGTACTTGTATAACATTAATACCTACAATGTAGCGTTTACATAATAAATGAGATAACACAAGTAGGTATAAAATATAAATCAATAGGTGGCACTTTAATCTTATTTTATTTGACATTAATGCATCCCAATAAGCTTTAAATTAATCTTACAAAGATTAATTATATTGGGGTTAATAAATATGTTCATTGTATGTAAATTTATTTATATTATAAGAATATATATGGTTATCTTGAAGTGCATTGTATATTCGATTCTGTCTAATATAGTTATTACATAATCGCAGCGCAGTATGAACAAATTACTGGCTAACATTTTCCTCTCATCATGCATTGCCATATTTTTCTGTGAATAAACGTTGTTAATCTCTAGTATATCCCTCCTTGTGAATCTCTACACCCTCCGCTGACGACTCATGATGAGAAACTAAAGGATCTATCATGAACTCTTTAAAGAATATTATTTTTGACTGTGGAAGCGAGACGCCGCTATAAGCAGCATAGAGCGACATCTAGCTTCAATAATGTAATTACATAAACGAATCATGCTCTTGGAGTTCATGACGAATTGGTTATAGATATTATACAATGATCTCTTAGGCCGCTTTTCCACTTAGAGATGTGCTATGCTACGTTTCTATGAATGCGTTTGATATCCACCAATGAAATTCATTAACATTATGGACCAACGAATATGATTGGCGGATATCACACGCATCCGTAGCAACCTAGCCGAGCACGTATCGAGTGAAAAGGGAATCTTATTGTAACGAACGATAATCATAGATAGATAGATAGATAAAATTCTTTATTGTACTACAGCAAAAAACACATGTACAAGGGCGAGCTTAATGCCTTGCAAGGCATTCTCTACCAGCTAACCTGGTTACTTATGAATATCATCTGTTGGAAGCACTATCAGAGATGTGGATAAGAAAAACTATACATTGATCTAAAATTACATATCATTACATTATAAATAACATAGTATTAATTTATTGATAAAATTATACTAATAATAAAATAACATTTAATTTAATTGATAAAATTCATCTAATAAATATAATTAAAATCATTATCTTATTTATGGGGTCGGCGCAATGTGGTTTCTTTCGAAACTCACATTGTCAAAGATTTGGCATTTATTTTACGGCGGGCATTTGTTATATTGTAACGGACGATAATAGTATCAATTTTTCTCCAGGATGACAACCGTTCAACATTCCGTAACGTGTTCAGTAAGCTACGGACGCTGCTGCCGTTCCTCTGGCCTAAGAACAGTCTCTGCCTGCAAATATACGTGTTTATTTGCGTGTTCGCCCTCCTGGCGGGACGGGTCATCAACTTGTTCGTGCCTATCTACAGTAAGAAGATAGGTGAGTATTCTTTATAATGAATCTTCTTTTCCGTGCATGTTGTAGGAGTCGATTAAGCAACTCAGGGGCAATGAGCTAGCAACTTGTTATTGATCTTTTACATCTGACTAAACGTGAGTGGTCCTATATTACATACCATTAGAATTGTTTATAGAACTTAAAATACGAGTACTTAAATGTCGCGACAAGCTTTTATAACATATAAATTGTGTCAAATGTGTTAAATTTGAAATGACGTTATAAATTAACAGTAAAAGTTTTAGTGTAAAAGTTTATTTTTTCTTTTAAGCGCATTTAAATAAAAGCTTGTTTTTAAAAAGGTTTTTTTACCTAAATTTTTTTGCAATAAGTTTATCCAAATGTCGTAAAAAATGTATCTTCCCAAGTCTCTAGTCTAAACTCATATCACCAAAGCTATTAAAACAACATGTGGACAATATAACCTTTTTTTCCAGTGGACAGTTTGTCGATTCCGCCCATCCTATTCCGTTGGGACCTTGTGCTAATATACGTAGCATTCAAATTCCTGCAAGGCGGTGGCACGGGAGGCATGGGTTTCTTGAACAACCTCCGCTCTTTCCTATGGATCAAAGTGCAACAGTACACTACTAGAGAGATGGAGGTAATATTAAACATAAAGACGACTTTTTAACCTTACTTACACCGGAAATTTAATAGACTGTAGGTTTTGTTTACTTAGTATCCTGTGCTGATGAGGGGTACCATTAGAATACGTCAGCTGTATCATTCTCTCAGGCGATGAGCTAGCTCCTTGTCTTGTCATTGATAATTTGTATCTATCCCTGATATGCTAATAAGTGGCTCACGTCTCCTTTATGATCCTGCAGTTCTGGATACTCCATTTCGGAAACACAGCAGTGTCTACAAGTACATATATGTATCCCATAGTAATTTCGGGTAATCCTCTGTGCCTATATACTCCCCAAGAGACAGATTATACTTACTACGCGTTAGCATAGAGGAATAAGATGTCATAGAGTGCTAATGTTATACAACAGTTTCGATGCACCATTAGACTTTTCGGTGCCTCACAATTCCAGTCCATGACACTTAGATTCTATTAGTGTAATGTATTGTAATGTACTACATTAGTAATGTATTGTAACGTATAGTAATGCAATCTAAGTGCCAAGGACTGGAATTGTGAGGCACCTAAAAGTCTAATGGTGCATCGAAACTGTTAGTATGACATTAGCACTCTATGTCTACATCTTATTCCTCTATGGCATTAGAGATAGAATGTGCCACACAGCACGTTTTTTACACTTCCACACATTCACATCCGTCGCCCTATCCTTTTCTATCGTTCAGAACCGTCATTTGCTGGAGCGAGACAGATAATTGATATTGACGGCATCAAGCGACAAATGAAGGCAAAAATGCCAACTGGTCGTTGTTTCGCTTTAAAAGTGTATAATCTCTAAAATTTATATTTTAAATATTTAAGTGTAATTAGTAGTTTGACCCTTATGTATTAGCCTCACCTATACCCCATAAGCAGCTATATTGTTAATGCATGCCACCGTTTCTTTCAGCTAGAACTATTCAAACACCTTCACAACTTACCTCTTCGATGGCACTTATCACGAAAAACGGGGGAAGTTCTTCGAGTCATGGACAGAGGCACGGATTCTATAGACAACCTCCTCTCTTACATACTCTTCTCTATTATACCGACAATAGTAGATATATTGATTGCCGTGATATATTTCGTGGCTCAATTCGATATGTGGTTCGGATTGATCGTGTTTTCTACGATGGTGCTGTATATTAGTAAGTATTTTGGATTTTATAAGATAAATCGTTCTTGTAGACCTGTAGAGCAACAATAACATTATCTATACATATAATAAAAATGTAACCGGTCGCTGTATGTACATGGAAGATATATGAGAAAAAATATTATAGCAGACCTTTATCAACGCAATAGTGCCCAAAACAATGATTTTTGGAATTTTTGTCTGTCTGTGCGTTTGTGCACGCTAATCTCAGAAACGGCTGAACCGATTTCGATGCAGTTTTTAGGAATGTATTGTGACAGGTCCCACTTAAAATATAGGCTACTTTTTATCCTGGGAAAATGTTTTTATCCCGGATTATTTCAACATTTTGTTTTTTCTGTAGTCCACGCGGACGGAGTCGCGAGCTAGTTACAAATATATGTGAAACTGACTATATTACAGAAAAAACATAATTTAAAAATCCAAAAACCCGACTGCTTAAAAAAGAACCAAAAATTGTATGTATATAATAAAAAATCTGAAAAGAAAAAAAAAAGCACTTAGATGTCCGGTGGTCTAGAATTCTACATTATTATGGAATGAATACTATTGAAGAACATAAAATATTTTCTAATGATCGTAATTATATATATGTATGTATATTTTTACAGTTGCAACAATAGTAGTAACAGAATGGCGTACCAAGTTCCAAAGGCGCATGAATTTGGCCGACAATGAGCAAAAGGCTCGCTCGGTGGACTCGCTGTTGAATTTTGAGACAGTCAAGTATTACGGAGCTGAGGCGTATGAGGTGGACGCGTATGGCGTGGCTATTGTCAATTACCAGGTAATTTCATCATCATCATCAGCCTATTGCAGTCCACTGCTGGACGTAGGCCTCCCCCAGGGCACGCCACAAGACTGCCATGGGGGGTATTTGCCCATAGTCACCACGCTGGGCAGGCGGGTTGGTGACCGCAGTTTGTATTTTGGACTATGTTGTTCACGCGGACGGAGTCGCGGGCGTCCGTTAGTGAGTAATATATATTCTTGTACCGCCTTTTCAGATTAAGTAAATATAACTTAGTAAACACGTTTCTAAAAAAAGTCAAGTAAGTATCAAAATTTGATCGTATGCGTGAAGCTATTCTTAGCAAGCTTCATCAAAATCCGTTTAGTAGTACATCCGTCCTCATAAACTTTTTTAGTAGGACTTAAACTTATATTATTGTTTCAGAAAGAAGAATTCAAATCTTTGATAACATTGAATATGTTGAATACGGCTCAAAATGTCATAATTTGCACAGGTAAGTTGTAAATGCCACTAATTTAAATTATATTAGGCTATAGTATTAGGCTCACCTTTATCACGAGAGACTTAAAATAGGCTGACAGGTGTTAAGTTTGCGTATAATTTGCATACATATGCCCAACCTTTTTGAGGATAATGGGCGTGACTTTGTGTGTTAAATATGGTTTGGCTAACACTTTATCACATGAGACTTAAATAGGCTTAAAATAGACTTGGGAGTTGTTACATCTCTGCCAAACCTCTTTGTCTCTACTCTAATGGGCATAACTACGAGTATATGTTGTTAATACAGCTTTTGTTACCAAATGATTTCTTATATGCATCTCACTTTACAGGTCTTCTTGCCGGTTCATTATTGGCGGTATCATATGTGGTCAGAGAAAACAAGTTGACGGTCGGTGACTACGTACTCTTTGCCTCCTATATCATACAGCTTTATGTGCCTCTCAACTGGTTCGGAACGTATTACAGGCAAGTTGTTGGTTATCATTATCTTATAGGATCAGGAGGGCAATTGCCCTCGACAACGTTTTTACCTTAAATTTCAATATAAAGTTTTGGATATGGATCTTTATTTGACTTTTTCAACATCTCCCTTTTGGCTTTAAACGTTGTCAAAATTTAGCGCGATGTGAAACTAACACGTTAACATGTTTTTGGTTGTGGTTTAGTTTTGGTAAATACGTTCAACAATAGCGCGCTTGGCTTCCTAACTCCTGCGTAACCTGCTTTCTTCTTCCCAAGCTATTAGTGTGCAATGTGCGTGCACATTTAAGGCCTACTTGTAGTACTCGTAAATGTGTAGCCGATTTTTATGCCTATGATATAGATAAATTGAGAGCTTATTCTGTAGATGGCTAAAAAGCAATGTGCAAAAGCAAAATGTAAAAGCAACTTTAAATGTAAAAGCTTTTTAAAGACTTTAAAGACATTTCTTCCAACAAACCAGTCTTCTAAATACCTCGTCCTAAAGGTGTAACTACTCCCCAGGGCCATACAAAAGAACTTCGTCGACATGGAGAACATGTTTGACCTACTTCGCGTGGAATCGGACGTGCGAGACGCGCCGGGCGCGCCGCAGTTAGCGATACAACGCGGCGCCGTCGAGTTTAAACACGTCTGCTTCGGATACGGACCGGAGAAGCTTATTTTGAAGGATGTCAGCTTTAAAATCGCGCCCGGGTCCACTGTTGCCTTGGTAAGTGTTAGTTTGTAGGTTATAGGAGACCGGGCTGCGTCCAAACTGGCAGTTGAAATATACCTGTGGCTAAGGACGGAGGTTTTTCCTTTGATCTCCCTATCAACCAACTAACCTAATAATAAGTTATAAGTTTAAGAATACATTTAAACATTAATAGTTTAGTATGAAATTTTCTCCTAATATAGACTTCGGATTCCCTTTTGTGTCTATACTAGGCTAACCTATGATATAGATAACGGAGATTTCTCTTATGTGTTTGTATTTATTCTGTGTGATAAATTGTTAACTATTGAAAAACCTCGATTGGTTTCTACTATGGCAGGTAGGCATATGTCCAGCAGTGGGACCGTTGAGCTGCCTACGTAAGAAAAGCTTCTATTAAAATGTTGTCTATTTCTCTTACCTGATGATAACACATACATAATCCTACAGCCACTGTTACGGCGATTAAACAAAACGCACACCGAAAAACTGTCAAAAACTAAACGCATAATAATCACCCAATGAAGATAGTTGGCGCGATGGTGTTTGGAAACGCAGCCAATCAGACGTCGCGCTGTACTCGGCGCGCAACATTTCAACCAATCGGAGCGCGTCAAATGAAGACTATAGAAAATTTTACCCCCAATTTTTTATTGCAAAACTTTTGTCGTACATATCTATTGAAATTGTTATGTAAAAACACAGTATTTTATTAAATCTACCATAATGAACGAAAATCGACTTATTTTTTCATGGTCATCAACATCAACGAGTTACACGCGTCTACAGACACGTTTATCATAAAAAAATTATGTAAAATGTTGATTTTATAACATTTAAAATATTTACTCAGGTTGGCCCGAGCGGTGCGGGCAAATCGACGATAATGCGTCTCCTATTCCGATTCTACGACGTGAACGAAGGCGCGGTGTTGGTGGACGGACAAGACGTGCGGACTGTCACTCAGGAGTCACTACGGCATAATATTGGAGTGGTGCCTCAGGATACCGTGCTGTTTAATAATACCGTTATGTAAGTGCGTTTGAAGGCGAGATGGACGGACGACCTAGTTAGTCGCGGGTATCGGCTGGGTACAGGCCGTTTCCGACCGGTCGGATTGGAGGTAGTTGGGGGAGGTCTATGTTTAGCAGTGGACTTCTTAACTATGATGATGAAGTGCGTTTTAGAATCATGATATTCAGGTCTATACAGTTTACGAACAAGAAGGTGGATTAAAAACAGTTGCGCAGTTTCCGTCTATGGGTCGGGTGTCTATTAGAATACAGATTTTTTTGATATCGAATTTCATTTTACCGAAAACTGTTCCACGATTTTTAATATATATTTTTTTCAATTCATCGAAAAGTTAATAATCATCGCTGTTTCATATCATCGAAAAACGTTTCTTAAAAAAAATCTTTTAAAGTTGTTTTGATTACCATATGGTATATCCAACTTACATTTCATAAAAGTATAAAATTATTAATAAAAGTATTATAGTTATCGATGAAACAATTCGTAAAAATACGTTACAATGTGTATCGGAACCCATAATACTTTTTTACATAACAACTTTTTAGTATTAATCAACTATGTAACATGCACGCAAGCAAGCATACGGCATGCAAGCAAACATACAGCATGCAGCAGGCATGGTTTCTGTCACGGCTCCGCCCAGGCGGTCCCACGCGAGCTTATCGTCTCAGATGAATGTAACGCTCACCACCGCACCTTCGGTTGCATCCGCCTGCTCCTCAGCTCGCGGGCCGCTTCGCCCCTCCGCGCCTGCGCGCTTTTACATTGCACTCTAGGGGCAGGGCAAAAAAGACTGCGTGGAGTCGGGGTAAACTGAGTCGATTTAAATACTTTTTAACAATTCATCCTAATTTTTGTTTTAAATAATGTCCTAGAAAGAAGAACTAATTAATTGCATGAAATCGTATTTTGCCATGTCCATTGATTTATTGAAGTAAAAATTGATGTTTCAATTATTTTGCAAACTGAAACTTACGATGAAACAAAAATATGGGTAACAAAACTTCGATGTAACATTATTTCGATAAAATGTATAAAACATGAAAACAAATAACGATGAACTGTGTTTTTAGACAATGTATATTCGAGGAAATGAAATTGCGATGTAACCTAATTCTAGGATTTGTTAAATACTGTACTAAAAGTTCTGCGAAACGTTTTATGGGTCATGAAAATCGTTGAAAGGAATTGCGATAAAATGATAGATTCCCCTATGGGTCAGATTGCTATAGCTCATTCCTCTGAAAAAGTTTCTGTAAATATTGTCATCTCTTTTTTATGATAAGGTTGTTTTCAGAAGACGACTGTAGAAGATTATTCTGCTCTTAATTAGTGGTCAATATTGTTTTGTTATTTACTTACAGGTATAACATACAATACGGGAGACAAAGTGCGACAACGGCGGAGATAATCTCGGCGGCTAAGAACGCGGACATTCATGACAGAATTCTTACATTCCCAGACGCTTATGACACGCAGGTATGTAATCTATATAACACAGAAGTCACATTGTACAGTGTTTTTTTACACCCTGTGTACAATGCTCATAGTTCTTACTACGTAACATACATTACACACATAAATAAATAAGTACTCCCTTTTACCGTATATTTAGGCTCGGAGAAATTCTGGACAAACGTCAGGTCAAATGAATCTGAATAATCCAACCTTCGAGCATGAAGCGATTTATCTACATTACTTTATGAACCCTATCGGTTTAGGGTACTACTGACCTAACCTTTCTCAAGATTCTCCGATTTGGTTATAAAATGTCTGGCATCATGTTTTTTACAACTTAACCTTAAAGGAATTGTACGTATTAATGTTCCTGTTCTGAAGCAGGGCATCTCCTTCCGTGCATGTCATAAGAGTCGACTTAGGACCTTAGATTCAGATACTTATTTGCATAAATATGGGTACATAATAAAGATAATATCAATGAAAATTTAGTTCCTGCATATTTTGCCATTAATTGGCATGCAAATGTTAGTGGGTTAATATAGATATTGTTATCATAAGTTAATGTTAGTAGCCAACCATCACATAAATAAAATAATAATTAGGGTTATTCTCTCAAGCAATGAGCTAGCCTGTCACTGACCTTTTTACATCAGCCCCCCTAGCATGACCATATATCGTGGATATCGTATCGTCTCTATACAAAATTCAACATGGCTATATTTATCGTATTTTGACAGGCTAAATGTCCATAAATCGGTTTATCATATCGTGTTTCACAGGTCATGCTACTTGTTCTGACCCCGCTATGCTAAAAGTGGCTGTGGAATCAGTTCTGGCTACCTAATTTTGGAACGTAACCGTGTTTATAAAATATAAACTTGATAGCTTATTGAATATTTATCAGCTAATTAATATCTAGTGGCTCCCGGTGCAAAGGTGCCCAGAAAACTAGCGGCTTGATTGCTATTGCCACACTTTATGTTAATATTTCTTCCAGGTAGGAGAACGAGGGTTAAGACTGAGTGGAGGCGAGAAGCAGAGGATAGCCATAGCTCGGACGTTGCTGAAGGATCCGGCTATTGTGTTACTGGATGAAGCTACGTCCGCTTTAGACACGAACACTGAGAGGAATATACAGGTATGCTGATTTAATGATACCGGATTTGTACGATTATCTTTTCTTTAAAAATGTTGCTACTAATAAACCGCGTGTAAAGTTACACACACATTAAACTCTTGATGTCAAAATGTATGGAATATCTTTCAAATTAAAAAGCGTATTTTATACAATTTTTTTATTAAGTAGGTCCTAAGTAAACGCTGTCGCTTTGCTCTGGTATTAATCTTACAACCAATAAGGGCTCCGAAAAACTGTATGTTTTTTTGCATAAAGCGGTGTAGGTAGAGTCGGTCATGCACTTGAGTACAAGTAGAATTATGTCAAAGTTCACAAGGAGAGAAGTTTCTAACGTCTAAAAATTCTATTTTTTCAGGCGGCATTAGGAAGAGTGTGCGCGAACAGGACAACACTAATAATAGCTCACAGGCTATCGACAATAATCCATGCGGACGAAATTCTTGTACTAAAGGACGGTGAAATCATTGAGAGGGGGAAGTAAGTACTTAAGATTAAACTTGCTTGTCACTAATGTATCACGCGTGTATCTCTTAGTTACTTATCATCCAACCAAATTTTATAATCCATACAAGTATATACAAAACTTTTCCATCCAACCTGCCTGCACAGCGTGGTGACTGGGCAAAAACCCCCTATGACAGTAGCCTTGTGGCGTGCCCTGGAAAAGGCATGTCAAGCAGTGGAAGTAATAGGATGTGTGTGTGTGTGTGTGTGTGTGTGTAAAGCATCTTACAGTAGGCTGATCACGTAACTTGCAGAAGCAGAGCTATGGCAATTCGGAAGCAAAAATTGAGAATGTGTGAGTGGGCGGGGCACGGGAGGACACCTCGCGCTCGTCCCGCATTCTCACAAACTCTTAGTTGCTGTTTCATTGCTATCTATCGCTCTGCTCCTGCAAATTGAGTAAGGCTTGTCGGCTCTCATCGGTCTTTTTCATAATCCAAAACCCCCTTCCAGCCACGAAGCGTTGCTAGCCCAAGGCGGGGTCTACGCGTCGATGTGGCAACAGCAGTTGGAGAACCGAAACAGCACCGTCAATGAGGACGAACCGGCCGAAGGTAACAACAACCGCCCTTCCAATCAGACCAACGGCCAGCCGCTTGGCTACGGCCACGGCCATGGACATGGTCACAGTCATATGTAGGTGTCCAGCTACTTTGGGTCACCACGGACAGATTTTTTTCAACGTTCAAATAGGTTTATCAGAAGTTGATGCTGCAGAGTTGATCTTGATCAAGTTTTAGAGAAAGACAGCATCAAAGTTATTTATCAGTCAAAACTATCGGCCCATTGAAAAAACTAGGCTTAAATATAGTAAATAGTTTAGGTGGCAATTTGTGCATGATTACTGCGGTATATTGACATTTTATCCGGTTCGAAGGACCAGTTTTTTTGTTGTGATATTAGTTTTTATTAGTTACGTTTACAGCTAATAATATCAATTTGAATTCATTTCTCTGAGAATGTATTAGTGTTTGCAATATAAAACATTGAAATAGTTTTTCTCGCAAACTTAGCAAATATGTGATTAATAAGAAGTCAATAATAATAATAGTTATGAATTTTAGGTCTTTGACATAATAAACTTTATTACATACGCCTTTACGACTATTGTATAGATGAATGAAGCCAGTAATGTATAGCATACTTTCATTAACTATCTATATAATACGGACATTGCGCCGTAATTTGCCTATATATGTATAAAATTAATATTTACAAGATTTATATTCGATAATAATAAAATAATATGGATTGAATATTGTAAATAATTAATGAACTTCGAACAAGATTTTATGTAACGACAAGCGATTTGGCATGGCATACAAAACATTTTTACTTTTGACAAATGAAATACATACAGACGTCGGCCTAGCTACGTTAAATCGGCAGGCTTATTTCTAAATTGTGACTGGTCGGCAACCGGTTACTAAACGTCAAAAGACGACTACGCGGCCAATCGTCGCAATTGTCCAATTTGCAATCATAAAGATCCTATTTTGTAAGCTGTCAGTATGGAGCATGTAGTTTAAGGTGCTTTTTAAACTGGTAGAATAATACCAATGCCATGTTTCTCAGTGAGTATTGCAAAATTGCGTCCGGATCATGAAGAAGGTATAAAAGAGGAGATGGGACTATGAACTGAGTCGTGTGGCAATCGGGAGGCCATGACGTCATGATAGGGGCGGAGATTCAGCGCCAGTGTAACGCAGTAGCTGTAACCAAACACTTGTGCTCCGAAATGTAACCGTATTAAAATTACAAAGACACTAGCGCTTTTATCAGGGTACTTTTTACTAAAACGTAGTATAATATTGCCATCTAGTGATGAGTAATTGCACTAGTAAAACAATCTTGAACCATATTGATAATGTGCAAGTAGTTTGACTAGTCACTACAAGGTGGTTTCTATGTAAATGGGTAGAAGTAAAGTGTTCAATGCTCCCCTCGTCCCATATTTCACCCCCGCTCCGCGGCACAATTTTTGTATGAAAATATACCTAGCCGCTACTTCTCTTTTATTTCTTCTCCATGGACCGGACCCAAGTTACAAAATTAGTCTGCCGTACTTAGACGCAATGCGGTAGGCAAGGGGTTGCGCTTGAGGCGCTAACTTAACAGCCGCAAAGTTCTACCGCGACTACTGATCTATATCTGAGTGAAACAAATTAAGAAAGTTTATTCTTGACTTGCAATATAATCCCATATGTAGTTGATCAAAGATAGAATAACTCGAATGTAGGCCATAGTTTGTATGTCAGTTCTTCGATAGCTTAAAATGTTTTCCGGTTTTCAGAGAAAGCGAAGAGACTGCGCGACGCGAAGTCGAATAACTGAAATAAAAACTATGACCTCGATTTATAATGAATTTGTACGTATATATCAGATGATTATTTTTTTTTATATATAAAGTAACGTGACCATGCTTGACTCTACTTTATGGGACTAATATAGTGTTTTAATAATAGTAATAAAATTAGTGTTATTATTATACTTGTTTAAACTAGATATTTTGTGTAAGTAATATTGCATTTCCCAAATCTCCTGAAGTAAGTACAAAGTTCCCATTTTGTCTTATTCATAGAGTGTTTCGAGTATGGTCACATTATTTGGAATTTTTATTCTGTATATATTTTATTTATATAAGGTCATTTTATTTATAAAATTAGTGTTTATCTTTTGACACGAAACTAGGTAGGTAAAAAGAAACAATTTTCATTCTATGGGACCAACACCGAAATATTTTTAAAAAAAAATCTGCTGTTCCATACATTTCAGTGCAGTAATTATTCGAGATTGTATGGAACATCTGTTTTTTTTTCTATATTTCGGAGTTGGTCCCATAGTGAAAGTTGTTTCTTTTTATCTACCTAGTTTCGTGTCAAAAGATAATCACTAATTCTGGATAGACCTTATATACCAGTGAACAAAGCTTACTCAAATCTTGTACATAAGTTGACATTGTGATAGTGTAACTACACTGTACGTTGTAAATAGTATACAAATTGCGATGGGAAATTGGGCGTGTTGTTTTGTGTTAATAAAACGTTTTTATCTGTACTATTTTATTTTTATTTCAAGTAAAGTACAACACTGTAATTTAAGTACAAACATACGCAGGTACAAATTATTTAAATTGCTGGTATTGCGATGTCGATGATTACATAGAACTCCTGCTTGCGTCCTGAAATGAAATTGATTTTACAGTATCGGTAAAAGAAAATTGGCCGCGTGGTGCCGGCAGAGTAGAATTCGTACCACCCCATGTCTACCCGTGGGTATCGTACGAGGCGATTAAGGGTTTCCGGGAGGCAGCGCCTCCCGTGTTGACAACAGAGTCCAGAATACAAACTGCGGTCACCAACCCGTCTGCCCAGCGTGGTGACTATGGGCAAATACCTCTCATGGCAGTCTTGTGGCATGCCCTGGGAGAGCCCTACGTCCAGCAGTGGACTGCAATAGGATGATGATGAAAAGAAAACGAAGTCAAACTCACTTTCAAGTTAAAGGTGTATAGGGTGCTGGGGAACGATTACTATTTGGTCCACCATGAGCATACCAGCGCTTTACTCTTATTGGTCGACACCATACTTGTTGTATTCACGTTGATCAATCGCAACATTTATACAAATCCAATTTGTCAACCCTTTCATTATGTATATGAGTATATTATGTTTATTAGTCCATATTATGATTGTATTTTGTTGTCTCAAAGAAAATGATATAACTTCTCCAAAATGGAAACTTTAAATACTTACTGAGTACAAAGGACTGTCACCAGGCAGGCGAAGTCCACGAGTAGATACATCCTCTGTAATTGATACGATTTTTAAAAACCATTAACATTAAATACTGTTTTATTTTTCATACAAAGGCGTGGACTGACAAGTGTGTGAAATGATATGACTATATCGTGAAACGCATATTCTATGTGTAGATAGTATTCAAATCTTCTTACCACATTCCCGAGGATGCATGACCGTATCCACTGATTCAAAATTGACCAACGTTTTAGGAAGAGGGGCAGGCCGAGGTGTCTTCAAACTCGCCAGATACTTGTGATTCTTCTCCTGGTATTCTGCGACCGTCATAGACGGCCGAGTCCTCGCGAACTCCAAACTCCTTATAGAGCTCTGCGCTCTATGCTCTATTTGGTCTATGGTTTTGACGTAATCCGTGGATATCTTCCTGGCTCCTTTCTTATTGTGTTGTAGGTTCAGCACTTTTTCGTAGGACTCCTTGCAGATGGTGGACGTGTGGACCTGCCTCATGAACATACGTTCTCTGTTACTGTCTTCGCTTTTGATACGGGAGTTCGAGGAGTATGTTAGTAGCGTGGATTTTGGCTTCATTTCGCCTATCGGTCTGTAATGTGTTTTTAGAGTAGACAAAAAGGTAATTTTCACCTAATACAAACTTGATGGAAGTTAATCTAATGCAAAAAAATGGATTGTTGATCGCTAAAATACCTTGCATAAAAAGGAAAAAAAACTTTCAATGATGTCAAAGATTCAACTTACTACTCTCAAGGTATTCAACGGTAGATAAAAAATCTTTCACAGTCGTAACAAGGTTCTCTAAACCACTAACGACTTCATTCATATAGTTTCGTTAGCACGGACTACCTTTCAACTGAAGGTTGCAGCGCGTAGAGTTAGTCTGACCCACGAAGCAGACTATATAACCCGACCATACCACATTGGACGATATCTAGAGTTACACCTTTCAAGATATTTGGAGACAAGATACGTATATCTATTCAAAATCAGCTACACCTGCTTGTAGTCCTTCAGCGTCATAGCATTAGTGTCAGAGCCGCCAACGTCGTAATACAACTTCGTCAGCACCGACTGCCTTTGGACCTCGATGTCGGAACGCGTAGTGTTGGCTAGCCGCATGAAGCCGATTGGACTAGGTATGGAACCCCACCATACCTACCTACTACATGGGACGCTATCTATACATGTCTATACTTACAAACCGTTCAAGATATTTGGAGACAAGACACGTACCCAAACCTTTCATAGTCCGTTACCCAAAGAGATTAAAATACATTTCCGTGAGACTTACTTCCGCCATACAAACTACTGATATGTACGTTTTTGGCATATCCTGAACATGAAAAGTGCGGTAGTCACTTTGTAGGAGTATGGCGGGGGGAGCTATGACGTAACAAAGATGGCGGCCGGGCAAATACTATATATACTATTCGGCAAATATAGGGTCTCAAATGAAAGGTATTTAAATGGACATTATTTAATTTCTAGCATTCATTCATGTAAACATAGTATAAATGAAATATTTCCAAAAAACAACATTTTTGAAAAATAAACTTTTTTATCACGTGAAATACTCGAAAACCGTTAGGATTACCTAAATAAATAATAATAATAATATTTATTTCAGACACATGATCCATACAATATAATAGATAATTTAATTTAATAGATAATTTAAAATAAACATATACTAAAAATAAAGTTCATTATTAAAAATATAGCTATATTTATCAGCGTTCTAATGCACCTTAAATAATTTAAATCGCGCCATAAACAACGGAACTGGATTCGTATAGGTGAGCGTGGGTATAGCGCCGAACTGGCTACGTATAACACTTTAAGTTTGTATTTCATATGGTTTGTATGAATAACAAAGTTACATTTTCGGTTTGGTAAATGTGGTATATCTATGAAACTACTGACCACACATCATTCAAACAAATTTTGTATGAGAGTATATATTATGATCTATAACGTGTATATTTTTTTAATTGTTGACTCGCATAAATCAAAAGTCTGAGTGGGGACACATTTTACCAGTATAGCTTCTAGACGATTAACTATGAGAAATAATGGTTTGAACGATTTTCGAGTATTTCACGTGATAAAAAAAGTTTATTTTTCAAAAATGTTGTTTATTGGAAATATTTCATTTGTTACTATGTTTACATGAATGAATGTTAGGAATTATATAATATCCATTTATTTGATCCATTTATTCATTTGAGACCCTATTTAATTAAATCGGCCCAGTAGTTATCTAAATACAGCGTAAATAGTATATGCCCGGCCGCCATCTTTGTTACGTCATAGCTCCCTCCTCCATACTCCTATGAAGTGACTACCGCACTTTTCATGTTCAGGAAACTATGCCAAAAACGTACATATCAGTAGTTCGTATGACGGAAGTAAGTCCCACGAAAATCGTTATTTGAAGACTTTCACAAATGGGTCCCACACTATTTAAGATATTTGAAGAAAAGACATGTATTAAAGATCAGCTACACCTACTTGTAGTCCTTCAGCGTCATAGCATTAGTGTCAGAGCCGCCAACGTCGTCATACAGCTTCGTCAGCACCGATTGCCTTTGGACCTCGATGTCGGAGCTCGTAGTGTTGGCTAGCCGCACGTATCCAGTCGGCCGGCGAGGTGGACGGGCCAGTTCCTCATGCCCTGACAGCACCGTTTGGGGCGCTATACGAACTTTTCTGGATGTTTAGAAATAGATGTTGCATTAGTTTTTAAGCTGTTGGCTACCCGGCTGCGCCTGAAGCGTTTTTTTTTCGAGTGTAAGTTTGGATGTATGTATATTTCTTTGGCACGCTCGAGCTAGAGCCTCAACAACTTGTCGCATTTAACCTTGAGAGGTGACATTAGATTCGTCGTAGTCGTGAGAGTGACACTGGGTCAAATTTCTACGTATTAAGGTTTTTTTTTAAATTAAGAGTGTCATACTCCCCAGCAGAGCCACCTTCATAAATAGCGTTCAAGTTTATCTCGAAAAAATGTACGTTGAACGTACATAATGTACATGCATTGTAAATAATTTTAGGGATTAGCGGAATATTGTACTTTGAATGTGGCTCTGCTGCGGAGCATACCTACTTCCTGGCAGAGCAAAGCAGAGTAAAGAAACGGTTTTTCACTAAAGTTTATGTACTTATACTGTTTATTATGTACGTGTTAACGAAATCCTTATCAATTGAGTGGTTTTAGTTATTTTCATTGTTTTTAATTTTTATGCAAAACGCCTGGTGATATTTATCAGCAGTTGTCAATTAAAAACCATTGAACGATAGTGACAATTAAATGAGGTATTAAAGTATGGTACCTACGGAAACCTTCGTGCGCCAGTCCGACTCGCACTTGGCCGCTTTTTGAGACTGGACTGTGATTGGTTACAAGTAGGAATAGTTTTAGACGAGAGTAGAAACACTCCAAATGTCAATTTACTCTACATAATTAAAAATCGGACTATACCTAAGTACAAGAACTAAACAGTTTGTTTAATTATACAGGGTATAACAGAAGAGGTATGCTACACGAAATGATATGCAGATAATAGTGTATGTAAGGATATAGGGGAAGCAGTACTATTGTTGGCACACCCTTCCAATGATTGGCCCTATGGACTTTAAGTGCTATAATTAAGGAATTACTATGTTAGAGAATGTTACAGATATTTTAAATAAATCTACAATTTTGTTGGTAAAACTGTGAAATGATTAGTTTTTACATGGAACTATTGGCAACTATGTTAAAAAAAGTTATCCTTCGACATGTCTCATTCATTCTGAAATTGTTGAAATTCTTACGGATTCGGACTAAGAACGGGTTACCTTTTTTCACCTATAACTTATTAATTTAATTATGAATGCTAGAAGTTAAATTTATGTTTTCTTTAGTTTAAAATAGGTATCAAATGGGTAAAATGCTGTTTATATTGTATATTTATCCGTTAAAACGATTTTTTTGGGGGTCAATCAATGTAATTTAAGTTTTCTATGAAGGTGGAGTTGGATGGCATGGGGACCAATCATTAAAAAAATGGTTTACAATTTTACTTCTGCTTTTATGACTTTATTAAATTGCGACTTTAGAGTTGTTTTGAAATATGCTCTTAAAACTGTAATCAACCTTCTCTAGATTTTAATCATTGTACTTTTTTCGTCATTGGCACTGCCAATTATTGTGATCCACCAGGAGCCAATAAATGTACCGACTTGTAATGATTTAACTTTTATCTACTAGTGATGCCCAACTTGTGGTTAGGCTTAGTACCTATCTAGCTTACCTATCTAGGTACCTAAGTATTTAGGTAGGTGAACACTTACAAAAACTTCGTTATTGTTCACTTTAAATTTGGAACATTTTACTTTAGTCACTTAATTTTTTATATTTTTTTTACATACTTTAGGTTTTAATTGTATAAAAAGAATAAACCTTTAAGTCTTTTTTCAGTATTTCTGTCCATTACATCGAAAACTGAATGCGTGGCTACTGGTTGTACCTACTTTCTTAGCTGCCCCTTATTATTTATTGCTCACTTATGTATCTACCTACTAACAACTAAGTATTATTTTGATTTCAATATGCCAAAACCACCAGAAAATATGAAAAACGATATACCGAGGAAATCTTTCAATGCTATAAATGCAAGACTTTTGGTTACCTATACCTACCTACTTGTACAATAAAATTTTATTAAATAACTAATAATTTTATTAAATAATTAATAATAGGTACCTAAGTACCTACCTAGAACTGTACTGAAAACTTTAATGGCAGTATTTTTACTTATTTTTCTGTTTCCTTCCCATCACTATTTCGTTTTGAAGTACATTCATTGGCACCTCCCATGTATAATGAATGACATGCCGATCATTGTACTTTAACTGATGCCAATGAATATACTCCCAAGGGGCAATGACTGTGTTTTTGGGTCAATTTTCACTTTTTTGGAAATTAATGTACGAAAATAAAAGTTTTGTTGGTAAGATCGGGTTTAATATAAATTTTAGATCCATACATAATTGAAATAAACCAATTCTTTATCGGTTTGATGGCTAACTATAATGATATTGAATTTCAAACTTGACAATTCCCTTAAAGGGCCAATCATTGTACTGCTTCCCCTAATCCCACCGATAAAAAGAATACCCACAAAAATAAATTTTACCTATTGGAATGAAATGACTCGTCCGAATCTTTTTGTTGTAGACTGTCCTCGGCACTGTAAATATAGCCAGTTTGACGTCGCTTTATCACTTTAGCTTGTCGCTCCGTCAATGGCACAGAAATGGATACTTTTCTAAAAAAAAAACAACAAAATAAAGTACTTATTTCTAAACCAGTCTTTCTTCTATCGAGTCAATTTGTGAGTTAGCTAGCCATTGGTTACATGACAAACAGGCAAAATCAGGTAATATTTAGCGTCATGATGTGTCTAGTTACGATTGCGTAATGTTCCCATACGCTTTAACAGAAAATCACAAGCTAATAAGCTGGAAATCTAAAGAAAAGTACTCCAATGAGAATTATCTAAAATTATTATGTGGAACAAGACTGTTAGCATTATAAAAGATATGTATAAGATTGTTAACCGCATAGATAGAAGTACAACTTTGCTGGAGCCGAAACAAAAACATAAAAAAATAACTTACTTCGGAGCTTCTTGTTGTTTGTAGTGTTGCTCATTAGAGTAAGTCCTGAGGTATATGGAAATGGTAATAAGTATAATATAATGTAATAAGTAGTAATAAAATAAAATAATAACAATCTACAAATAGAAATTAGAAATAAATGGACCCTAATACTCGCATTAAAGATGCCAATGTTTGCCGCTAAACTTGGTTGGCATTATTTTAATGTAGTATGTAGGTCAGTGCCGGATTAAGCCTGCGCGGGGCCTGTAGCAAATTCTTTCAAGGGGCCCTTGGTTTGCTTTAGGTTCTCATGTTTAGGGGTATTAAATAAAACAAAACTGTTAGGTACAAATAAACTTTTCTGGATTTACATACATACATACATATAATCACGCCTTTATCCCTTACGAGGTAGGCAGAGCACCAAGGGCCGATAGAACCACATGGTGTCACTGTCATTGCTAAAACGCGAAATAGGTTACAATCGGGTAGACATTATCAAGAATTTTTGGAATTTACGAGTCCCATAATTGAAAAGCGAAAGACTGCTCAGTTATACATATAATAAATGCGCGAGCAGAGTGAAAGCGAAATTTTTTCTCATATTTTGCCCCGCCTGCAGCGAGACATTGCGACTACTTTAGTTACCTATTTACTACCTAAAATTCAAGTTCTACCGAGAAATTGTGACTATTGACAAAACAACCGCGAGCGGAGCGAGCACGAAAATAGGACCACTTGTACTGATCTAAATTTTGCATCTCAAACTCAAAAATAGGCTCCTTGTTCTCGTAAAATTATGAAATTGCCTAAGCTGACCTAAACCACAGGGGGTAGTCATGAACACCATTACAATGAATCCGCGTTTGGCAAATAACCTAATAAAAGTAGAATAGGCTGGACACGATATTATAAGGCTTGATTATGCCCGGCTTTATCCTTTATTACGCCTACTTACAAACCTATAAAGGCATGATTTTTTTTAAATCACTGTCCGATACGAGTAGGCATTGGAGCGCGGGGCCCCCCAAGGCGCGGGGCCTGTAGCATTTGCTACTCTTGCTATATGGCTAATCCGGCACTGATGTAGGTATGAAATAGGTAATTATTTACTTACCTGAATCTCCTTAGTACTTCGTCAGACAGCAATTCTGACCTGAAAATAGGTTGGTAAGTAAAATGTTCATAGCTAAAGATAATATTCTATTTGCAAGCATTCTCAAAACGTAATTATTATTAGCAACATTCGAAGGACTACATTTGCTATCTATCCATACATTAATTTATAGGGTATCTACCTACTTAAGCCACTATAGTTAGCTAATAGCGAAAAAGGTCATAATGTTTTAATTAATATTTAACACATATATATATAAGGACTTCTTAGGTATATGTGGTAAATATTATTCTAGATACGAGTAACTTACTTTCTTGCGTTAGCAAAAAGGTCCGTCATGCTCAAATTGACTTTAGCAATGTTTCTTACGACGTTCCCGGCGAAACTAACATGGTCGACATTTAGTCTGAAATAAAATTAATTTGGTAGCTTCATGACAATATTTGCATTTGGGTACCTACATAGAACATATACATACATACATACATATAATCACGCCTCTATCCCTTACGGGGTAGGCAGAGATAGATAGAAATAGGCAAAAAATCTTTCTTACGTTTTCCATAAGACAATCCCTATACGTACCTATATTTTTAGCCGATAACGGCTGTAGCTACAACTATCTATAATATGATTTAGGACAAGTTCTGAAACTATGAGTTTTACTTAAGATATCTTCTTATCGCTTTCTGGTCGTCAGAGTCCAAGGAAATCTCGTCATCTGTAATAAAAATTAAATAGTAGATTAACGCAGAATATAATTATTTACGGCGTAGTCACCAGGTGGCCTAACGAATAAAAGTTTTCTAAATTTAAGTTATTTTCTATAGCTTACCAGATGGCGGGTCGGAAAATATGAACTCCGAGTTCAGGGAGACATATTTCCGTCGTATGGGTTTAACGTCAGGCTTTTCACACAAATCACTTTCAAGGCAGTAGTCCCCTCGTAGAAATCTAGAATATACACATTTACCATAAAGTACCTAACGACATTCAGGCTACTTCAGGCTATGTTACGCTAAGTACTTACGAGGTAGATATATATATATATATATATTACATTTTTTGAACAAAACAAAAATGTTCAGTATTGTTCGTGGCAAATAGGTTGCCATATAGCTACCTACCTATAAAATTAATAGAATATTTAGCTACATATTGTTAGGTTCTGAGGAATCCTGTTATGAAAAGAGCTCACTAACTTCTTCAAATCAAAAGTAGAATCACAATCATCGTCATAGTCCACATTTGTCAGTGGTATATAATATGGCACCTCCTTTTCCAATGGAATTTCTTTGTCTTCTGACTTTTCGTAATGTTGCATATCAGAATGTTCATCTTCATAGTGGAATTCATATTCTTCGACATCGAAATCATTATTGTCTTCCCCGAGCCCGTGAGAGGATCGTTTATCAGATCTGATAGATTGTCTGGTTCTGCTCTCTGATTTTTCAGTTCTTGGAAGAATGATAGACGATTTATAATCTTGACTCTTTTGAATATCAGATTTGTTTCTCCGGAACCTAAAAATTGTAATGACAATTTAGTTCTAATTCTTGCTAGATGAATCCCAGTTTAAAGTACGAATTTCTTTTAGTAAAGTATATAGTTGGTTGTTGGTGGAGGCCTATGTCCAACAGTGGACTTCCTATTGCTGTAAATGATGATGATGAAAGTATATAGTATGGTTCCTTATGGTCTTTTTGTAGGTAGTATATTTTAGTATCTACACATGTAGGTCAGATGGACCGATGACGGCTGGTAGTGACTGGATGGAAAAACGGGAGCTCGAGCTATGTGGCGTAGGTAGGGGGTAGGCCTACGTCCAGTAGTGGACTGCGATAGGCTGACGACGACGACATGTAGGTACATCAACCTACTGCAGTCCACTGCAAGACGTAGGCCTCCCCCAGGGCACGCCACAGGGCTACTGACGAGGTTTATGCCCGATGTCACCATGGGCGGACAGATTAGTGACCGCAGTGATTTTCGGATTATGTTGTCAACACAGGAGACGCTTTTATATTATAAATAGTTTTGATTGTAGCAATCAACAAACCTCTTGACAGCACGTAAAGCGAGTTCGTCTTCTTCTTCTGGTCCTCCATTGGAATCCTCTGACTCCTCATCTAGATTGTTCTCAATCTTATAGAATACTTTCCCAAGAAGATCCTGAAAAAAATGTTAGATGGTAATCCATAGCACTACATCAAAAGACTTAATATTACAATCTAACGTTTGAAGCTGAAGATCACCTACCTCCCACAATAATTGTGCCAGTACAACAAGATCTTGAACATGTCCTTGTAAAAAGCTTTTGGTATTTTTGCTTATCGTGATGTGTTGGCAATCCATATTCAGTATTCCCGCTTTGTATATTAAAATCGTGGATAGTGGTGATTCGTACCAAGTGGGAACATTTTCTATCTGGTTTAGTGTTGTATATCCTTCAACGAGCTGGCCAAAAGCTACATACTTGTGTTCCATCCAGGGCGCAGGTTGGAGCAATACAAAGAATTGAGTTGAGCAATCTGTGTGTCTGATGAAATTCAAGATCCAATTAAGGTAAGATAAAAATATGTACCTACCCTATTTCCATTTATAGGAAACTAGTGGACGCCCGTGACTCGTTCCGCGTGGACTGCAAAAAAAAACAAAATGTCGAAATTATCTATATCTATAGGATGGAACAAAAAGGGTATGTTAAGCGAAAAGCTTTGTAAATAGCCAATTAAAAGGAACCTACCCACAAAATTTCAGACTCGAAATAACATGTTCATTTTTCCAAATAGTATGGAGAATTCCTAAACAACTCAGGAATGTTCATACAATCTTAAAAAATAAACATGTGATTTCAAGTCTCAAATTTTGGTAATAGGGTCTTCATAGTGGGCTATTTACATAGCTTTTCGCTTAACATATCCTTTTTGTTACACCCTGTATATATATAATAAAAATGTAACGGATCGCTATCTGTACCTGGAAGATACCTATATATGAGAAAAAATATTATAGGAGACCTTTATCAACTAAATAGTACCCAAATGAATGTTTTTTGGAATTTTGAAAGATAGATCATTACCAACAAATTGCTTTACCTTCCATCATTTGCCATGCACAAGACTCCTCGTTTGTCATGTGGCACCATGAAATTTTCACAATCCAAATCGCTACTTTTTAGGCCATATCCCCCACATTGAATCCAACAGTCTTTAACAATACGATGTACGGGTGTACCTGAATAACCACCTTTCTTGGCTCGGCATAGACGAAGGAAGTTTTCTGATGTATATGGCAGCATATCCGCATATAGCTATAAGATTGGTGAGCTGGATTTAACCTACCTATTGATATTTGAGGATATAACATATCCTAAAATAAACTAATAACATATCCTAACCTAACCTAACCCAGGCCAGATGGACCGATGCCCTGAAGAGGGCGGTTGTAGTAACTGGATGGCTAAAGCGAAAGATCGAGCCTTGTGGCATGCTCTGGGTGAAGCCTACGTAAATCAGTTACAGTCACTGCAATAGGCTGACATAGTAGGTATCTATTGATGAACTGTGCAAGATTCTACAACTTACCATGAAAATCATAGTACCAATGTGTGCCTCGCCGATAGAAAAATGCATATACACAAATGGTCTCTGGAAAAGGAAAAATAAACATGACGACTTAAAAGGTATCTACTTAACTACCTACGTAGGAAGTACGTTAGTAGGAATTTTAATCTTTTAAGGATTCGAATGCACTTTTCTTTTTCCTTCCTTTTCTTCTCCTTCCTCTTCTTTCGCGAACTGGCCGGCGGCAGTGGCAGCTCAAGTGGCCGGGCGCACCCAGGTAATACCAGGGGTTGACTAGCCCGGCCCGCGTCCCCCCGACCAGCCGAATCTTTCCCTTCCCAGATGGTCAGACTCTCCGACCCAAGTGATTAGATTCATTTATTGCATGTCACAGGTTATATAGATGTTACTTTAAAGGCCACGCAAGTTACCGGCGCGTTGTTGCGCGCCGAGAATATTGCCCGGGCACGGGCGTTGCCCCAAGGTCGACCCACGTCTGAATTTTTTAATCGTATGGGGTTTTCACTGCCAACGTCTAATCTATTAGAAGACTCGACAGCACACGCTTATAATTGGCGGTTAGCTGGAAGACAGCTATAGGATTACTCGGATATGCTTACACCCGTAGATCGAATATATTTGGCGAATTGGTCGACAGCTTCCTTAGAATAATCTAAACTCAAATGGTATCTGTAGTTGCGATCCAAGAGTTCCTTCAGTTCTTCATCACCGCCCAGTATATTGCCATCCATTAGCACGACCACTTGGGACTTCAGACAGTAAGCCAGACCTCCGTACTTTATTTTGATGTCATTTAATACATCAGGCCATTCCACAGTAGTTAAAGCTAGAAAGGGTGGAAAGTTTACAGAACATAACATAGCCATTATCGAGTTAAAAGAGCCTTAAATCTATGATTTGTAATCTAATCCCCGATTAGTTAGGGTCACTTTTAGTTCAAATCACATAAATATTCTTAGATATGTCCTACAAAAAATCAGACGATATGTGTTGCTACCTTATACTCGTATTGCTTACTGCGACTGGGTTCATACTAAATTACTAATAGGCTGTTAAATAAGCCGTTAGAGCCAGTAATTGATGATCAATGAACATCGTGTAACGTTAGTCCACCCAAAGACGCAATTAAGGACCTCACAGTTGTATGAATCATGATTTAAATACGTCACTAAGGAGTGAGATTGTTACAGTGTAATTTGGTGAAGACGAAGACAGCGGATAAGTTTCGGCGCGTAGGCACAACGTGCTTGATTTGCCACTTTTCGAGACTCGGGTGTAAAATAAAGTATTAGTTAGTACGGACGTAGACGCACTCTCACTGACTGACCATTATCCCTTAAACATTAAACATGAAGTAAATAAGTATTGTTACTGATCACTCCTATATCTGGATCGCAGAATTATCTCTACGAGTACTTACGAGCCGATTTGTGTTGACCCTAGTTAAACGGCCGCTGCAATTTGAAATGATTAAATTTGATGAAATAAAATTCTGAATACCTACCTTCTCCAGCACACTACCACCTACTTACCTCTTATTGTTGGAGCCTTGAAATACTTTGTCCTGTACTTGTGTAGCCCTTTTACGACATTTACACAGTAGTTGAACTCTTTAGTAAGCTTGTTCCCAATAATGGTGAAATGCACCGACTTGTGCGGATGTGAGTTATCATCTTTTTGTTTCGGATAGGGAGGGTTGTTTATAGAATTATGGGCATACTTCATTAGTCCATAATATTTATCGTTTATCAAATTTTGCCATGGATGCTGTGGGTTTTCTTTCGGAGGGGGGCAGATAACTTCTTGAATGTGCGTATTATTAACTGTGGACATCTTGCAACAATAAAAAAGATTTAGCAGATGTCTGAATAAATTTGGTTTATTGTTATCTATAAAATAATTAGTGAAATAATTAATTAGAAATATTATTTCTATTTTCTAACTGTATTTTTCACATGTGTTGCTTTTTTAACAACAACTCAATGTCACCAGCTTTCATATTGACTGCATTTTAAATAATAGTAACCAATAGTAACCCAAAAGCTGGTTGCATTTTTATGATGGTATTTGAAGCATTATTATAATGAAATAATCAAACGTTTTTTAGTTAAAAGGATGAGCTAGACGTTCGTAGCACACACACCTTTGCCTTGAAACTATAACACCGGAACCGCAGTAGTTTCGCTATAGCTTGTCAGTAAGAATCATCAAATACTGCTAGGTATACCACAAACTATTAATTACCTACTAACGTACACAGTAGTGGCGTTAGGGTAGGGCGCGGTGGGGCGATCGCCCAGGGCGCTGGAAAAAAGTTTTCATCTCTTCGATTCTAGTCCTAGGTCTACTTGGGTAAAGCAGTTAGTTATCAAATAAGTGCTAGGGTTGCCAGGCGTCGGGATAAAGCCAGACAGAGTTAGGCTTTTTGAGCGCATGTCCGGCCAAAAGGCTTAGGCCAGCTCACGCAAAATAATTTCACGAGCGACAGAGAAATTCGCAAATTTATCGTAACTACTCCACCAACAGCGTTTAGAAATCACGTTTCCATAACTTTGCGAACGTCGTTGTCGCTTATCACAATGTCTAAGCCCCTAGACGAACAGATTTCTAGTTGCTCTAGAAAGTCTAAAACTTTTAAACGAGTTTTGTCAAGAAGAATACTTACCTATTAATACAAAATTTTGCACTCGTGCTACTATTCATAAAGGAGTTTTAATCGGTAAAAGTGGTCCAAGTTTCGTGCTCACTTCGCTAGTGATTATAACCTAATACTGAAGTCATCATCATCATCATCAGCCTATTGCAGTCCACTGCTGGACATAGGCCTCCCCCAGGGCACACCACAAGACTGCCATGGGGGGCATTTGCCCATAGTCACCACGCTGGGCAGGCGGGTCGGTGACCGTGGTGACTTAAATGGCAACTAAGGTGAGTTACGTAGGTACGTGCTAAATAAGTGAAAAAAATTTGCGCTCTCTTCGTTCGCGTTTCTATTCTAAAATTACTAAGGTTTTTCACTATGAGGCTCGTATAACTCACAAATTCATGAAAATGTCTAAATAACTCAAATGCATGAAGTGGTCGCTTACAATTTTATAAGCTCAGAACCTGGTACGCTCCTGCCTGAATATTCCATTAAATCTATTTGTTTGTGAAGTCTAGTAGAATCCTAAACAATCTAGGGTATTTTACCCAAATGTCCGGCCAAACTGGCTGCCCTGGGCAAATAAAAAAATTAAGCAGTTAAGCCGTGGGGTACCTCTCTATACGAAATTAATGCATAGAAAATATGTACCGAAGCGAAGCAAAGGCTGGGTCACTAGTTGTAAATAAAGCCCCATCTTAATATTCCACATATTATTATCACACGTACGTAAACTCTGACAACCAGTCTAGTAGCTAACAAACTTCCATTGATTTTTTTATGTGTAAGAGTTTCCGTTTTTTGCAGCCCGCGATCCATTCACGTCTACAAGCGCTCTTAATCAGACATAAATGGCTGTATATTGCGTGATGAACTCGTAAGTCTGAAATCTAAGTGATCAGAATATATTTTTTTTATTTCATTAAAGGTCGCAACTCACAAGAATTGTATACAATGTATGTATGGATAGCATTGCAAACTATGATTGCAACTATTAAAAATTGCGAAACCATTCATTTTTAGTTACATCGCACATCACACTTGGGGGGAGGGGCGCCGCCGTAGAATAATCGCCCAGGGCGCTGGTAGTGTTAAAACCGGCACTGAACGTACATAACACTTTCATAGGAATGGTTTCCTCGATCTGCCAGACACATTTTCGCGATTGTGTTGTCATATACTCGTATTTCACAGCGGGGAGGTGTGCTACGGGCGTTATGCAAGCCATGATCAGCTCTAAAATTAAAATTCACACTAAGAATTCACATTTATTTATACTATTTAGATAAATCCCACGGTAAATCCTTAAAATCTTAAAAATATATAGTTTCCGAACGATTGTTCAACTATCAAGTCTTATAATGCGTTTCAGTGGTCTCAATGTTTTAGATTAATTTATACGCTCTTTTCTCTCCTGTAGCAAAATTATATTTGACCCGTAGAAAGAGAAATTTGACCGGTACCTATTAGAATGTACTGGTTTTGACATTGACATAATTTATAATTACTTGTTTTGAAATACATATGTACATACATATGTCGTGGCCATATTGTTAAATTGATCATTTCATGAAATGGTCGAGCATTTCATGAAGTGGTCGCATTTCATGAAGTGGCCAATTCAATTTGACCAGATCGTTAAATCGTCTACATTTCACGATTTTGTCATCCACGTTTGGCCAAATCGTATTAACAGGGTGTCCATAAAATCCGAATGTGGTAAGAGCTTACACCATATATAAGTATACCATAAGGTATGATGGTATGATTTTTTTTGCTATTATTTATGTGATATTTTCACAATATAATATTTAAAAACATAAAAGACTTTACAAAAGCGATTCGCATCTGGCACATCGCCGGACGCTGCCTGGGCACGCTCGCTCCGCTCGCTCGGCTCGTGCGTCATTTGTCATAGTCTAACCTAACCTAACCTATCGTAATCTAAGGTTTTTGTTTAACAATATTATTATAAACCACCATTAAGTCTAATATACATTATACAATATAACACACTATCCGTGAACTTCTTCTGCATAGTCACCCTACTCTCTTTAATTTGTTTTATAACCTAAAAAGAAAAATCCGCCATCTTCACACATAAATAAAACGCGCGCAGCGCCTCTACCGGTGATTCATGTAACTATTTTACGATATGATCAATAATCTTGACGACTTCATGAAATGATCGGGCGTTTAGTTGCCCATATCGAGAAACGATTTTTAATCATCGATCTGCCCAAACCATATCATGATGTGGCCAATAGACAGTTGAACTTTTCATGAAATGCAACCATTTCATGAAATGCTCGACCATTTCATGAAATGATCAATTCTACGATATGGCCACGACACATACACGTGAATTTAATTAATTGTCCATTTTTTGATAGCATTTAATTGAGTACGTAGTTTCTGGTGTTAATTAATTGTATGTTCATATTAGCTTGAAATTATATAGGTACCTACAAATAGTTTAAGAGACAAGCCTTAGTATTAAATTGACGATGTCTTCAGGAAAACTATTTTCGTTAGTTTGTGGCGATTTATGCAATCTCCTATATCTAAAACAATACGACAAAGCTCAAGTTAACACCCTAATAGATGAGTTAAATGCTAAGCCCTACAAGAACGATTTATTTGTTAGCAGACATGTAAGTGATTTAAGGTTATATTTTGGTAAGCATATCAGGGGCTTATATGCCTTGTTTTTATGATAAAATGTATATTTGCAGGATGCGACAACTCTAGTAACAGCTTTATGCCTTAATATTAAACCAGAAGATGGGTTTTTGACTGCAAAAACGTCACATTTAGTAAACAGCATACTGACTAAACAGAACTTGCAATTTACAACAGACTATCTTTGGAAAGTTATTTCGTGGCATCTGGAATGCTTGAGGAAATGTTCTGATATAATACTCCCTGATATCCTTCATAATATGCAGTGTATATTACAATCAAACCCTCAGGCTGGCCACAAGGTAAACAATTTAAATTATTCTATCCTTTCGACACTTGTACACTAAACAGCTTGCTTGAACAGTTATATTTTTGTGTATCTACTATGACAAAAATTAATTGATTTCCATTTTACAGTATATACATGAGCTGATAGGAAGACAAGGTGTCCTTATCAAGCTTTTAGAGATTGATAAGAGCATGCTGAGTACCCACAACAATGTGCAGATTTGTTTGACTGCTCTCAAATGCATTATAAGTCTTGCTACCATTTCTGATGGCAAGCTAGGTGATGAGGCAGTCCCTTCTGATGTTAAGGAGTTTGTGTCTCAAGTAACCATTAATTTACTGATGAAGGGCTTTACAAAATTACAAGACGAGTCCCTCTATTGCAAGGTATGGTTATAAATCTTATAAAATATTAATTATTTTCTATCCAATCAGACTGATATAAATGGCTGTATTACCAAAAATGGGGTTGTCAAAACTGTGGATTATCAACACCATCCCACAGTCATACTAAGCATAGTTGCACCAAATGTAAAAGATGATTCTTTTCCATTACAAAATATGACATATCTACATGCAATATACAAAACATTTTGGAATACTTCAAAAGTTAAAAATAAGCAATTATATTGATTTCAGGTTGTAATTTCAGCTCTGCGAGTGTTAACACAGCTTTACTTTAATGATCAATCGATTCCTATACCTCTCCCAGAAGTCATGGGGATCTGTAGGCATTTTATACTCTATGGCTTAGTACCGCTAGACTCTACCCCACAAAGGATAATGCCAGCACAGCAAACTATCCCTTCAGTAGCTCCAGTAGTACATCATTCTAAAGGTGGAAAGGTATGTTTTGTTTTAACCAAATTATATGTATAATAGAATGCTAGCATACATACATAGTACCTACCTAGTTTCATACATGAAACTAGCATAATTTGAAGCATAATTATGTAGTTTGTATACAATTTTTACACTAATCAGTTATTCCAGGAAAACATTTTCCTTTAATGTATCCTTTCAATTCAACCAAATGTAATTTGAATCCTATTAGCTATTTTGCTATGAAACACACTTAGGAAAACCCTGAGTTAAAGGCCTTGTTCCAGCATTATACTGCTTGTTCCTGAGTTTTATGAAATTGCAAACTAAAATGGCATATGTTTTATATTTTTTTACAGAAACAGAAATTAAGGAAACAAAGAAACAGTGCAATAGAGAGTTTAAAAAAAGAAATACCAGTATCTGACAGAAGTCTGATGAAAGATGTAGATAACTTTGAAAATATCTCAGCCTATAGGCCTGCAAGTAAAAATTATTTGGAACCTCAAAAAGCGAAAAACTGTTGGGCATTGACCAGTGACTCTGACATGTCAGATGCCGAGAGTAACAGAGAGGCTAAATTGATTGCCTTAAAGTCTAGAGTGAGACAGAGTGCTTCTAATTTGTTACTGGTTTTGGTGAAGGTTTGTATTACTTTCCTGATTGGAGGCTCTATTTGCTACAATATTTAATCATAAATGTTTTTAGATAAGGGGATGTCCCCAAGGTAGCCATCCAAAAGTTGGATGAACAGATTGAGAAAGTTACATGATACTGATATTATATTTAAGATAGTACATATATGCAGTTAAAATAAGTAACAAAACTAAAAATTCACAGATTTTACTAAACTAAATAAAAAAACTAGTCAACTACCTCATTGTTTTATAAATGAAATTGTATTAGGCGTTACAATTCGGAAGTTCAAACATTCACTATGGGTGCGCCCACCACCGGGCCCTACACCCTCCACTGACCCTCGGATCTGATAACTCATAATTGCGACAACAGGCACTTGCACTAACTACAATCGCCATGAGAAACCAGACCCGAGCACCTAGCATGCAAGACGATACATTGCACTATTCCGAAATCAAACTTTGATTTTGAAAAAATTCCTCATTGTCCCAAACTTCAGCTAAATATTTCAGTTCATTATGATATCTTGTTTACCTACCAGAGGAACATACAGTAGGGATGTTTACGTTTTTTTATTTGTATTTATATCGAAAGATCATAAAATAAAAGAAACATTTGCGAAAGAAAAACTTCGCTAGCGTGAATACTTTCCGGGATATAATTTTTGACTTGCCAAAAAACGCTCTACCTACCCCATTTCGGAAATACAGCCACATGTATAAGTAGGTATGTATGAAGTGGTATAAGTATACAGTTACCTTCATAACATGTAGGTATCTGCAACATAACCTGACCACACACAAATTTCTAAGCCATGAAAATTGCAGGTTAAAGAAAAGCGCGACATTTTCGGCTACTGGTGGGCGTTACTCCCCGACTCCCCTGATGATGACAACTGGCACGCTTCTGAGGCGGCGAAGAAAACCCTGGTTTATTGTGCGGTCACTGACCCTATAGCCAGCAGTCGGGCTAGCATGCTTAGCGTCATACTAGCTTTGCTGTCAGGCTCGAGAATGTATCTATCGCAAGCTGAGACCAGGTGAGAATGATATTAACCCAGATAAGCCTACTGTCCTATATTTAGGACAGTAGAAATAAAAAAATATCAGAATACCCTCTTTATCTAAGATTATTTAGTCTTATGATTTGCAGTAAGAAACGTGTCAGCTTTATTAGAAATTTATTTATTTATATTATTCTAGCAAAATAATATAAATAAATTACGTATAACTTGTTACAAATACTAGCGTACTATATATAGGACAGTAGGATAATAGTTAGTTTCAGGCTTATCTGGGTTAATACAATAAAACAAATCTCTTGGCGGTCAGAAGTAAGACGGTATGATAAACCGATTTATTGACATTTAGCCTGTCAAAATACGATAAATATAGACGCCATATTGAATTTTGTATAGAGACAATATGATATCGTACGATACGATATCCACGATACATGACCATACTAGGGGGGCAGGAGTTCCTTATTCGATTCTAATAACACGCACCTAGTGAAGCCTCACATCAGCTTAGTTCTTTGTAAAGATAGGGATTTATATTATAAGCACATACTAAATCTGTGATTATAAGTGATTGTGCTTTTCATATTACTAGGATTTTATCCGGCGATTGATGTGCGCTCGCTTAGATTTCACGTGATAAAAAGAGATGCACTACTAGGTATATTTGATAAGTGGGGCTTCAGTGCTCAATCGAGATCATGTAACTGTACCCGTTGGTTTTAATAGAATGAACTTCATAACTATATGTTCCGTTTTTATTTTTAACTTACAGTAAAAGAGAGACAACTTCATTCATCCCGTTCTCAGTGTCACTAGGATACGTAATAACGTGTCTGCACAAAGCTCTAATCGGCATTCTGGATAGCGAGAGAAGTCACGCGGTGATCATTGTTGCGCTCAAGTGTTGCGCTGCGCTGTTGCAAGCAACGCCGTATCATAAGATGAAAGAGGGACTTATTAGTGAGCTGGTTAGGTCGACGAGGAAGTTTTTGGTGCATAGAGGTAATTATTTTTATGTAGAAATTATGGGATTACTACTACTAGTAACTGTCTGTCCCAGCTTTTTATGTAACAAAAGCTCAATAGATACTTTACTATTTTTATACCCGGCATTGAAGCGGCATTTCCCGGCCTTTTCCACTGAAAAATGAAAACTTTATGAGAAAGTATGTTTTTTACTCTTTCACGCAGGGGGCGGGTGACTTTTCTATAATTTAAGCCAAGCCACTACTTAGTAAATAAATATTTTTATTAATAAATTGTTATAATTAATTCTTCCAGATATTACACTACAAGTTGGCGCTTTAATTACAATGGGGTGTGTCCTCTCAGTCGATCCAAAAGTAGATGAAATATTAAAATCAATAGAAAAAGACACAGTGCCTTCGAAAAAAGACTTAAAAGAGATCAAATTGACCGACGATGATTGTGATGATTTTGAGGAAGGGTATTCTGATGATGAAATGTTTATTGCTGATAAACCATCTGTCAAAGATAACGTTCAAGGTCATTATTTCGACACTTGGATACTGGATATCTGTTTTAAAAACATGGGCTGGGTTCTAAAGGACAATGAAGTTGTGGTAAGTAAATGTCTAATATCGATATCTAGTTCATAATCCCAGATAATTAACATTATATCATTAACCGTTAACTCAAACTTGACTCACTTAATTAATGAAAAATAACACAAATACGTACTACTATCTCTTATTTAAAAATGCATTGATTACTTAAGTGAGGCTGATAAAACTATGCCTCGACACAAAACATAAACCCTAACTACGCCTTAAACAAGAATTTTGATTCTTCCCTTTTAATTTTAAATTCAGTAAGTAAAAGATTAAATCTTAAAGACCGAAAATCGACAATATGTGTAGATCATATTATTATGTTGCTGATGTTTGTGTACGTACTTACTTTATAGCCGTATATTATATCCCTTTACCACAGAAATGCAAGCCATCAGCAATCCCAGTGATAATGGAGTCCCTTCAAGTGCTATCGGCTATCTGCTTCCACCAGCTGAGTCTCCTATGCCCTCACCTTCCACTCCTGGCGGATGCTTTGGTCAGCTGTCTGGGCAGCGAGCATCAGGACGTGGTGCTGCAGGCTGCGAAGACTGTGGCTGTGCTTGGAGATGGTCTGCAGAAGCTGGGTAAGATTTTAGGAATTTAATATTCTGAAGCGGAGCCCTATCGGACGCAAAACAGAACAACAGTCCCATACAAATCAGGGTTCGAAGTGATAATTATCATTGATAATTATCATGATAATTATCACGATAATTATCTTGATAAATACCTTGATAATTATCTTTGATAATTATAAAAATCAAACACTAAAATAATCTAAGTTTACTTATGAATCTAAACGCGCTAGACATAAAAAAACCTTTAACTGGCACGAGAAGTGAGAATTTTAAGAATTTATCTATTTTTTAAAAGTAATTTCTTACTTTTTTGACGCCAAAAAAACAAACTCTGAATGGAATTGTATTTTTCCCGTTTAAATTGTATTATTCTTTGCTGTTCATTCAATAATGGCATAAATTGAGACCTTCTTAGAGATGAATATTATTATAATTTAAATAAAGAAAATTTCAAGGTTAAATAAAGTTAATTGACAAAACAGCTAGGATAATTATCGGATAATTATCAAGATAATTACCAAAAAAAAAAAAAATATTTTGATAATTTCGAACCCTGGTACAAATCCTAGAACGCGACATCGAAGTTCCTCACTATTATTGGAATATATACATGGGTATATAACAACTAGTGGCCCAGTGGGGCCGGAAGCGCTTCCCTTTTCACCAACCCCATTAATTCAATGATAATTAATTATGTTATCGTTACTTAGCCGAGGAGGGTTTGCGTCAGGCAGGCAGCCAGCAGTAAAACAAACGCCAAATCCTTGGCAATATGAGTTTTGAAAGAAACTATATTGCGCGGATCCCATAGATACAGGATGATTTTTGGTCGTCAACGTTCCCGAAAACTACGGAATCTCCTCATCATCACGATCATTTTTCTCCATGGAAGCATACCTGGGAAGAGTCAGGTTTCCAAAATATTAGGGTCCAAAGTTGAGTAAATAGACTGCGTTTTTCTGCATAAATGCACATAGACGCGCGTAGCAAGATTTTTTCACGAGAAATAATTAATATCTGTCAAAAAAAAAAACTAACATAAACACTAGACACTATAAATTTCGCCAGATCAAGTAATTAAAAAAAATTTTTGAATAAAAAACATTTTTTTCCCAGCATTTTTTTTTGCATAAACTTACTTTATTTGATGTATAGAGTACGTACCCTTCGTTAAAGGTGGCCACAAAAAAACATCCTGTATAGCGGCCTTGAAGGAAAAACTTACATGTCGTCACCGCTTTTCTATGTAAGGTAGATACGTACCGCTTCAGATAACGCTTTTGAGGGCAATGTCATAATGGCGACTTCATTTGTACATGAATCGATGTTGCTTTTTCCTCGATGTAGATAACATATATTCTAAAGATTCTATGCTGCTCTGGGAGTGAAAAAAAAACGTGTAATACTACAGATGCTTCTCTTCCCGGGCATACTATACAAGTCAGTAGAGGGACAAGAGGGTCTTGGTGTTTTGTAGGCGATGGGTTGACCACCTGAACTACTAACCGAACTTGTAAAGGCATGATTATATGTATGTATGTATTTATTAATCAGACTGGTATGGAAGATCAGTTAGAATCGCTATCGAACCTTATTAGCTCTACTTATAATATTAGTACCGAATATCGGTTATACATTAAAATAGAACCTTTTTTGCAGAACATTCAAACACCGCCCCCCCTCTGTTAAGTTGCGTATATCTATGGAGTTCTGTACTGACCCCCCTGTCATCAGTTCTGCAACATCACGACAACTGTTCGGCGAAGGCGGTTGTGTGCGACTGTATCGCTAATATAGGAGAAAAGTCTTTCAAGGAGTTGCCGGTAGGTTTTTTGTTTTTAATTTTGGTATTCAAGTAGGCTGAATTGCAGTTTATCTGTTAGACGTCACGGGTCAGCTTTAGACAGACACTTTAGATTTTTCCGTCGCCCTATCCCTTTCTGTTGCTAAAGCGAGAAAGATAGCGAAAATGCTATTTGTTGGTTAGCATTTGCGTTATCTGTCTCGCTCTGGCAAATGACGTTTCTGACGAGCGAAAAAGATAGGAAAGAAGGCGAAAGGACCCTGACAGAGGTGCGGTCCGACAATATTAGTGTGGCCGAGAACATAATGTACAATGGCATTCCTTATACTTTGTCCCCAGAGACACCAACAGATCCTATGCTGCACGTTGCTGGTAGGATCGTGCAGTGACGTGGAACCGGCCGTGAGAGCGGCGGCGGTGCGAGCTTTGGCTATGGCCGTCATGTTCAAAACGCTACGAGAGGTAACCTATCTATATTTATTTGTGACAGTCAACAACTGTATACAAAGATACATAGTCAAATCACTACATACTCGTATTATAAAACAAAGTCGCTTGCCGCTGTCTGTCCGTCCCTATGTATGCTTAGATCTTTCAAATTAGGGAACAGATTTTGGTGTGGTTTTTTTAATAGATAGAGTGATTCACGAGGAAGGTTTATACAGGATGTTTTTTCGTTGCCACCCTTAACGAAGGGTACGTACTCTATACTTACATCAAATAAAGTAAGTTTATGCCAAAAAAAATGCTGGGAAAAGATGTAATTTTTTTTGTTTTTTTTTATTACTTGATCGGGCGTAATTTATAGTGTCCAGTGTTTATGCTCGTTTTTAGGGTTCCGTACCTCAAAAGGAAAAAACGGAACCCTTATAGGATCACTTTGTTGTCCGTCTGTCCGTCCGTCCGTCTGTCAAGACCCTTTTTCTCAGGAACGCGTGGAGGTATGAAGCTGAAATTTATATCAATTACTCAGGTCTACTGTCCCTTGAAGCTGTGAAAAAATCAAACTTCTAAGCCAACGCAATCAAAAGATACAGCCGTTTATGCCGCAAATTTTCGACACTTGCAAGGGAATCAAAACCTACAGGGTGCTTCCCGTGAACTCAGAATCTTGAAATTTGGTACGAAGCAACGTCTTATAGCATAGATAAAGGAAAAATTACGAAAACCATAAATTTTTAGTTACATCACATAATATTTTTTTTTTAATAATTTTAAACTTACTACCCATTTCCTCATAAACGCGTAGAGGTATTAAATTGAAATTCATACCAAATACTCAGGTCTATAATACCTTTAAGCTGTAGCAAAATCAAACTTCTATGTCAACGCAATCAAAAGAAACAGCAATTTAAGCTGCATATTTTGAAACTCGCAAGTACTCGCAAGGGAATCAAAACCTAAAGGGTACTTCCAGTCGACCTAGAATCTTGAAATTTGGCATGAAGCAACGTTTTATAGCACACATAAAGGAAAAATTCCGAAAACCTTAAATTTTTAGTTACATTACAAAATATATATTTTTTAATAAATTTAAGGTCTGGTTCAAATTTAATACTTAATTAATATTTTTGAACCAGATTTCTAAATAGTGACTAAAAAACTTAGTAAATAAATAACTTTAATAAAAGAACTTTCGCAAGTCTGCTGCAAGGCTAGTATAAGTGTTTCAGTTATATTATAGATAAATGATATGTGTTAATATAAAATAAAGGATTACTTAAACGATAAAGAGATCTTTGTCTTAAATTTATGCTCCTCCATCTTTCCCCATTGTAATGTTATGAATTTCATTTTGCAATAAAAATACCATAGTTATAACTCGATTGTCGTAATGAACGAACTTTGTAAACCTTGCAGGTTTGTACGGAACCCTCGGTGCGCGAGTCCGACTCGCACTTGGCCGGTTTTATTTCATAGACAGATATATAATTTCTCGTGAAATAATCTTGCTTCACGCGTCAATGTGCATTTATGCAGAAAAACGCAGTCTATTTACTCAACTTTGGACCCTAATATTTTGGAAACCAATCACTTCCCAGGTATGCTTCCATGGAGAAAAATGATCGTGATGATGAGGAGATTCCGTAGTTTTCGGGAACGTTGACGACCAAAAATCACCCTGTATGGACCAGCTTTTAGGTTTCCAAAGTGTCTATTATATTTTAGGATATATGTTTCGTGAGTGACTGCGGTGAGAATGTGCTGCGAGCATTGGCTGAGACGACTCTTGTGGTGCGAACCAAAGCCGCCTGGGCATTGGGAAACCTCAGTGATGCACTAGTGCTTAACATGTAAGTGTCTAATTGGATGTGTCCTAGTTTTAAGCACAGAAACTCCGGGCTTTAAATTAAGAAAACTTAATAAAAAGCCACAAACAGACATAAACGGTGTTATTTATCTAAACCGCATCTAAAGTTAGACACTGTTTAAAAATGACATTTGATAGTAAATAGCATCGCGTAGGTATCGGTACCTATCTGTAAAATTTAGGCAATGTTTAGTTTAAACGATGTTTGTATTCTTTTGTAATAACGCGAGTAGAGTTCTTTTCAGATGCAGGTTTAACATAGCATTAGTTAATCATGTATATTTTCTTATTATTTTTCCTTTTTAGGGAAGATCCTGAAATAGATGATATCGACGATGATCTCTTGTTACGTTTGCTGGAGGTCAGCATACATTGCGCTACAGATAACGATAAGGTACATACATACATATGTATATTTGTTTACTATTCTTATTCAAAAAGTATACTACATTACTACCGGTTACAGTCCATGAAAACAAGGACTAGTACCCCGGGACTTGACACATTTTGACGTCAGGATCCTTTATTCATAATTATACAAAGCGAAATGCTTAACAATAGTACCTAACCTTTTTGTTATACCTTGTATATGAAAGTTTGTGAGAAAGTGTTTGTCATTTTTATGAAACAGATATTGATGAAACTTGGCGGTTAGGTAGTTTATACACTGGCTATTTTACGGTCAAGCGAACAAAGCTGCGGGCGTCAACTAGACCATACTTAATGATTTTCCTTTAAACTTGCAACTGTGTCACTTAAACTAATATCTACTACGTAAAACCGGTTAAAACTGGCCACAAGGCTATGTCGGTAATTTAATCCAATAACTTCACTTATTTACAATACCGATGGACGGTGGAGTAAACGGATTTTTGAATGGAGACCGCGCCTCGGCAAGCGTAGCGTTGGGCGCCCTCCGGCCAGATGGACCGATGACTTAAAGAGGACGGTTGGTAGTGACTGGATGGCAAAAACGGGAGATCGAGCCATGTGGCGTACACTGGGGGAGGCCTACGTCCAGCAGTGTATAAACAACAGACAGACAACATACAAACAGACAAAAATTCCAAAATTCATTCTTTTGGGTACTATTGCGTTGATAAAGGTCTCCTATAATATTTTTTATCATATATATTCCATGTAGCGATCCGTTACATTTTTATTATATGTATATAGATTTAACGGATTTAACGGACGCCCGCAATTTTGTCCTCCACATGGACTATAGAAAAAAATCTAAATGTTTTAAAAAGCCTATGTCTTCTCTAAGGCTCGAAACTACTTGTGTACCAAATTTAAAAGGTAACAATCATAAAAAATTATAGGTACTTACTTTTGCATTTATATTATTAGTTGGGATTGGGATTTTTTGGTATAGTACCAAAGAAACATATTTCCAGACATAAAAAACATAATCTGTTTTTATGTCTGGAAATATGTTTCCCATAACTACAAGAGACAAGACAGATTAAAACAATTACTAAATAGGTAAAATATTTTTTAGATATATCAATTAAAATTAACAATAATACTTAACTTAATTATTTGTTATGAGTCTTACAGGATCCAATAAATTATAATTATCACTTTGAACTTCAACCTTAGATTTCCAATTTCGGAGGGTAGCTAAAGATGGCAACGGGATCCCGATCACTCTCAAGTAGCGGTAGCATTTCGGACTTTTATTTCTTAAAGACATAGCCGCCGCTATATCTTCCGTAGACCATTTAACACGACGACGCATGTAAGGTTTCATTAGACAACGAACTTGACCGGCCGTAAAGATTCTCTCAAGATTATCTTTCACAGTTAAAAACTTATTTGCTGTTTTTGTTAAATACTTATGTTCAGTCGAAGATATAGTAACATTATTGCTGTCGTTCAATGCTTGAAATTCATTGGCTGTTCTTTTTAAAAGCTCATATTCAGCTAAAGAAATTGTGACACTTTTATCATTTAAAACTTGAAATTCATTGGCAGTTGTTCTTAGTAACTCATGTCCTGCCAGAGAAATAGAAATATTTTTGTCACTGAAACAATTAAGCAAGTACTAATTAATTAACAATCTACTGCAAAATCTGCAAAATGCAAAGGGTATTGGAAAAAATATAGATTTAATTAAATATAAATAAATACCTTTTTTCAACAATTTTAGAAGATTCTGTAACTGCATTTGCCGTGGTTTTACTTGGCTGAGATAATGGTGTATTTTTTCCATTTACATCGGCAATCATTATTGTAGGTGCAGTATCTGGTTTTAGTCTAACATTTCTTGGTGATTCATCCAGGATAATTTCTGGATAATGTGCCACTTCTGTGGCTGGTATTGTGTTAGATTGAGATAATTCAGTATTTTTACCATTTATTAATGTGGATGATTCTTCTGGCTTTAGTTGTTCTCTTCTTGGTGATTCATTCTGGATTATATCAGTATAATTATAATCATCAGTAGCGGCAGCTATAGATTGAGGTAGTTGTGTATTTTTTCCATCACAGTCATCGATCATTAATGTAGGTAATGCATCTGGCTTTAATTGCCTTACTTTCCTTGGCGATTCATTTAACAGAATGTGTTGAAGTGACTTGAAATAGTCAGTAGGTAGAAAATGATTTGAGCAAACTCTCCCTATAAAGGAAATGCTAAATAGTATAATGTCATAATGTCACCTATACATTATTACCTCAAGAGTATTTTTTGCACCCTGACTTAGTGTCTACAACTAAATTAAATATGTGGCATTGTAGCATAAACACAGGCCTTGGTGTTAATTTAAAAAAAGTTAAATGCTTCATTCTACCACTTTATCAGTCAATCTGGAGTCAGGACAACTTTTTTGTATATTAAAAATTCTAGTATCAGTACACAAAGTAAATCCTAGTCACAGTGGCTCTTTTCATTTAGCGTGATAAGAAATATTTGGTGTGTTGATATAAAAGGTATTGATAACAATAAGAAGGTACATACCATTCTTTGTAGTTGTTTTTGGTCCACAATAACGTAACCATTCGTTTGCTACAGATTGTTTTGTGGGAAACGAAAAAAACCTGATTTCGCCGCCTTTAACACTTCGACTTTTACAGTTCTTAATGGAACAACCTACCATTTTATACTGTCTCTCACTCAAATAAAGAAAATGTGTATACTTAACAAGCTTTTAATATAGTTAAAAAATGTTTGGTCATTATTATTATTTTGTTGTGATCGTAAGCGAAATAATTTATTAGAGAGAGAAGAGACGCTAATAAAAAAGAGAAAGAAAATGGTTGAATGTCAATTTGACGCTGTCACTGTTAACGTCAAGTTGACAGCTCCTTTTTAAATATTCACAGATAAGCAAAACATCATATCCATACAGCCAAGTTTGTTGCGCGCCGGTCCAACTGTTGGATGTTGCTAAACTGTTTTTCCCACAGTTCCTATATTTTACAAATTGCAGGTAAAAATGAGCGCGACTCGCGCCCTTGGCAATCTTCTACGGTTAATTAAGAACGATAACCTAAAACGGCTGCCTCAAATGAAACCCTTATGCGAAACGGCGATAGGGAAGCTTTTGGAGTGCGCATGCAAAGTGAGCAATATGAAGGTCAGATGGAACGCCTGCTACGCTATGGGAAATGCTATGAAGAATGACAGTTTGTTCACTTGCTTCAGTGGTTGGCAGGTTCGTATTGAGTTATTTATTGTACATAATATTGAACTATTACATGCTACAGAACTATATTATTTAGTAGAATATATTAACTGCATCTCCTTCCGTGTAAGTGGTAAGAATCGACTAAAAGTTGACGGCCGATTGGTCTAGCAGGTAGGGACCCTGCCTGCGACGCCATGAGTCCTGCGTTCGAATCCCGGTAGTTTCCGAGTCATGGATGTTTCTATACTTATCTATGTATTTATACAGGATGTAACAAAAAGGGTATGTTAAGCGAAAAGCTACGTAAATAGCCCACTGTAGAGAACCTACCCACAAAATTTGAGACTCGAAATCACATGTTTATTTTTCAAGATTGTATGAAAATTCCTGAGATGTTTAAAAATTCTCCATACTATCGGGAAAAATAAACATGTGATTTCGAGTCTCAAATTTTGTGGGTAAGTTTTCTACAGTGGGCTATTTACGTAGCTTTTCGCTTAACATATCCTTTTTGTTACACCCTGTATACCGTTGCTTAGTACCCACGGCACAAGACCTTAGGGATCTTAATGTGGGACTAGGTTAATGTGTTGTGAAGTGTGTGTGAATGTGTGTGAACGAATTTAGGGGCGTTCTCTCAGGCGATGAGCTAGCAACTTGTCACTGATATTTTACATATGACCCCGTTATGTTAAACGTGGTTGTGAATTTTTGATGTGATGTGATGACCCCAATGGGTAAATTAATGCTTACATACATAATATAAACTCTGAATACGAAACTTGGCACATTAGGTACCTACCTCATTCCATTATAATCTCTCTCTAGTGTGATTTTCACAAATATAATTTGTTTCAACAGCGTCAAGTGTTCCCAAGCCTCTGCAAACTCACTCAAGAGTGCAAGAATCTCAAAGTTCGAATCAACGCGGCGGTTGCGCTGCGTTCGCCGAACGTTCGCGAACACTACGGCGAACACTTCTCGGTCATTTGGCGTGGCATGATGGCTGCTATGGAAGCGGCCGCAAATGTGGATGACTTCACAGAGTATAAGCATAAGGATCATTTATATGAGCAGGTAAGATTGCAAGGTACTTATAAGTATTAAAAATTTGGATATGATTACTGTAATAACCTGGCAAAAGATTCGTAGGTACGGTACCTACATCCGCCATCACAGGTAAATTTGTTTCAAAATCTACTCCATAAAATAAGCAGGTATTTTTAAGCCTAATTTCTGTACATACCCTTTTTGTCTGATAAAAAATATTTAATGGTGGCATCCAGGAATCACTCCTCCTGATTCCTGAATTTTATATGGGGCAAATGAAGTTTAGATCCACGAATCCAATAGTATTAGTATATTAATAGGTACCTCTAGCTATACATTTACAAAAATACACTATAGTTCATTTGTATTCATGTTAGAGGTCTATGCATAAATTATAAATGAATAAATTATTTTCATTTACTGCGCAAAACCTCTCCGTTATATGCGCGTACACTTTGTTCAGTTTTTAAAGCCCCACATGCAAGCAAAGGAGTAAATGTATATTTAACTAAAATCACGAATTAGCACTCATGCTGTCTCTCTTTTTTTCACATAAACAGAAAGAGTTCAATCGAGAAGCACAAATATTATCTTTTTGACATGAACTGAAGAAGCACACAGATACCGTGTGTGCTTTTCGTGACACAGTTTAGTCTACTTAGTACCTACCTAGCTATAGATTTACGCATTTACTGCAAGTGGGCTTATTCGATTAATTATCCACGTCACTCAATAACTCGTTCGCTCTGCCTAAAAGTTTATTATCAGATGGTTTACTCGAGCATACTCAAGTGAATAATCAATCGAATGAATGCTTCATGACGAATGATGACCGATGCTAGTGAAATTGGGAGCTGCAAGGAAAGCATACAAATCTAAAATGTATTCTATTATATTCATACATCACACCCCCCGATGAAAGTCAATTTAGACGTCTCATTTTCGGTCTTAAAAACAAAAATGAACTATCTAACTTCGGCTTAACTGGTTGTAAATAAACCAAATAAACGATTTATGTTACAACATTGGTTTTACCGTAAATGCATTGTTTCGGTTTTCGCAGAAAAAGTCGATAAGCACAGTTAACACGTGGTTGTGGGCGGGGCTTCGTATTTTACTCATGAAGGAAGGGCTGACAGGAGATGGCGTAACAAAGTCTATTTATAATAAAGTAGCAGATGGCCACGACTTCGACTTCGACCGTTTAATTAAACTGTAGATTGTATAGCCTATTTGTTATGTATGTACAAGCTGCCAATCGAATCTATCTATTTACAGGGTGGAATTGAAAAACAAAATACTATGAAAATAGTCGCTGTAGAGAATCTATCCAAATCTGCCAATTTCATCAAAATCGTTCGGTAGTTTTAAAATATATAAGTGTGTCAAATAAACAATGTTTAGTTTAAATATTAGAAACAAGAGTAGTCGTTATTGAGCGGGTGACGGGTGAAATTGTAGATTATGGATGGGAGGCAAATGATTGCTTCATACCGCGTTGCGTAGTCTTGATCATCCTATCTCTGTGGTGTACTTCCTTCATTAGTTTCACCCGTGCCATTGTTTGCAATGTTTTTAAAATTTGGCTTTACGTTTCACCCCGGTTTGAAATAACATAATTAATTTTTTCCTTTCTTTTGTTTAAGTTTTTTTAAAATGGTGTACTTCCTTCATTAGATACCTACTTTTTAACCGACTTCAAAAAGAGAGGTTACACGTGCCAGTTGGTCATGGTATACTTCCAGGTTGGTCCCATATTCACCATATCAGGATCTGATGATGGGATCTTGGAGAAATCGAGGGCAATCCTCGAATATTGTAGGCACATTGTTTTTATACAGCGTTTTGATCACCTACATATAAAACATAACATCTGATGATGGAATCTCTAAGGAATCTAGGGATATCTTCAAATATAAAAGGCACAAGTAGTGTTTTTGTTTTAGAGAATTTTGGTAGCTACACATAATATAAAAATTGATGGAGCCGCCAAAAAACAGGCAGGGGGGGGCCTTTACGTTTCACCCCGGTTTGAAATAACATAAGTACCTACATATTGAACCGACCCCAAATGATTGGGAACAGGGCAGGAAGAAGGAGTGTAATTAATGTTGCTTAAATATTTGGCTGTTGTGCTGCCAAATCTCTTTTTTGTACCGTTACGCAATCGATTTCAAGTTCCGATTTTAATACATGTTAAAATAAATAACCAATAACATACATAAAATTACACCGCTTTCCCGGAGGATATATCGTAGGAAATTGATTTCGCAAACGATACCTACTTTTTTATTTTTGATTTATAATTAAAATTAGGTTCAAGGTGCCATTAAACCGGAGTGGTTTCACTTGGCGCCCTTTATGTAACTATTAGTTATAAATTACTTAGTACATTTATCCAGTACCTACACTCAGCCCGGGACACATTTATACCTATTTATATTTATTATACTAGTGGACGCCCGCGGCTCCGTCCGCGTGGACTACAGGTAAAACAGAATAAGCTTTTATTCCGGTACAGTGAAAATTTCGGTAAAAATTTGGAATTCCCGTCTGCCTCGTTCCCATGGGAATTTCGGGAAATCCGTTCTTAGTGCTCTCTGAAACCCCCTAACGAACATACACATCAAATTTTATCTTATTTGGCAGAAAAACCTGGAAGGGCATTTACTTGTGAAATTAAAAAAATATTAGTATCTGTCCGTTTCTTCGTGTGCTCATGCAGGTATGTTGTTTTTGCAATTCTTTTTGATTTTGACTAATTTTACACTCGTTTTAAGGATTTTCTCGACGTTTCCATTCATCATCATTATCATCTATCATAAATTCAGAAATCATCAGTATTGGCTGTATGGATGCAGTATTCCTTATGCCCTTTCTTCGGGATAAACAAAAAAACATCTGTCATGTTGTGTCATGTCATCTGTATGTTACAGAATAATAAATTCCCCAGAACCCGTGATCACGCACACTTTTGAAGCAACTTTTAGTAGGTCAAATTTTTACAACCTATTTACTGTATCTAATCTCTGATAATATTTTATCGATTTGGCAATATTCGGTGGGTAAGAAGAGCGGAAGATGCGGGATTTTTGACTCGTATTTGCTTCACTACCCAAAATACATGTCACTGAGTACTCCTTCTGGGGACTTGTTATTCTATGGCGTATGTCAAACATATATCTCCATGCGTCAAATGGTGAAAAAAAATTGTATTTAATTCATATTTATTCCAGCCCAGTGGAAATTATGCGAAACCCTATATAGCCTATAATCACCCAGATCCAATAAGGATTCTAACGGTGGAAGAATTTTTGAAATCGGTCCAGTAGTTCCGGAGCCTATTCGCTGCAAATAAACAAACAATCAAAGTTTACCTCTATAATATTAGTATATGTATATAGGAGACCTACATAATATAGGTAGAATTTATGATTGGTCTAGTAGGTAGTACTACAGGGATAACAAAAATCCACAGCCCAGATTGAACTAAGGATTTATTCCTCAATTAAAATAGACAAAAACCATAAGATGCGTTTGTTTAGCCCTCAGAAATAAAAGATTATAATTATCTGGTTCTGGTGGTTTATCACCCAATAATCCTGGACCCCCTACAGGCCCACATCACATACAAATTAAATGTGAATCCTGTTAAGAGTGGGATTTGTGGTAGTTATTTTTTCACGCCAACGTAGACCCCCATCGAGTCTCCTGTGGACCCCTGGGGGTCCACCTGGACCACTTTGGGAACCACTGGTCTAGTAGGTAGTGACCCTGCTTGCGACGCTTTAGGTCCTGGGTTCGAATCCCGGTAGGTGCAAACATTAATATAACGAATATCGGTGTTTGTTTCCGAGTCATGGTTTATATAATTATCTACTCGTAGGAATATATTTATGTACCATTGCTTAGTACCCACGTATTCCTCTATGCCACGACACAAGACCTTAGGGATGTTAGTGTGGGACTAGGTTTATGTGATATGAAGCATTTGGGTGTGTGTGTGAATATTAGTATGGATAGTATTATTAAAACTGTGGTATGGATTAATCATAAGCAATTATTTTCCTATTACAATACCAGTTTCGCTATGAATAAACTAGTCTGTTATCTGTGAACATTTATCTCATTCTTGTATTGACCTTTACTAAAACTCGAATCCATTCATTAAAATACGCAGTGCCTATTAGTAAATAGTACCGCGTTTATATATCATCACTAATTGTTAACAAATGGAATATACATAGTACTTGCTACTTGATTGATTGATAAGTACATACAGCTGTAGGTAAGTAGAGTCCGTTTATAGAATAACTATAAGAGTTATCAGAGCCTGATTACGGCCCCCTTATTACCTAACTAGCAAAAGCAAAGCGATAGCGAAAATTGTACAAAAATCGTTGATCGCTTGTCAAATTCGTATTATGTAAAATGAATTTCAAAGGAACTTTGATATTTCAAGGCGAATATTGTACAATTTTCGCTATCGCTTTGCTTCGGCTTTGCTATTGCAAATTAGGTAATCAGGGGGCGGATATAACATTGTATGTATGTATCATACAGATATGGTGTCATATACCTACTAGCGCCATCATTAAAAAGAATTATTTGGTAAAGTGCATTCTGCATACAAGCACATTCAAATATGTAAAGGTAAGCTAGGGGGAACTGCGCATTACAACGCTAACTGCACAACCGCAAAGATCCGCCTCGACTACTGTATTATGTTTAGATAGATAGATAGATAGATAGATATATCGTTTATTTGACTTTTGGCATGTACACATATACAGACAACACAAATCAAGAAAGAAATAGAAAATATATAATATAAGACAACAATGAGATTATAACAGTATTAAGGTACAGGCAAATGACAAATACATAAAGACGATACAAAGAAGTATGGGATACGCTTAGTCAGTCCCCTACCGTGCATGCATGTTTCTATTATACGAGTATCTCTAATTATTGTATTTTCTTTGCAGCTCTGCGTAACACTTTCACACCTATGCTGTTTACTGAAGCAGACAGATTTAAACGACATTGTGGACCCTCTAGTATTCCACTTCGACTGCGCTAAGGGTCTCTTCACACAGGTCTGTCGAAAGCTACCGCCGGAAAACGCGTCCTGCCTCAAAATATTACAAGCGGCCAAATATGTGACAGTCGATTTGACGCCGGCTAATGATACGCAGATGCAGTCTTTGGGAATGCTGCAGGAGTTGTTTATTTTTGATATGTAAAAAAGGAAACAAACGAAGTAAAAAGTCACTCCATTATCCCCAAGGAGGCTGTGCAGATATATGCAAACTTTTTACTAGTTGGCCTAAGTGGTAAGGAATAAGCCTACCGCCGCTTTTCTGAAACTAACGTAAAAAAATATTCCTGGATTCACTAAGCCGTCGTTCACTTGGCCGTCGTTGGCCCTAGAATCAGATGCGTTCCCTGGTGTATTCAAGGTTTAAAATACTTCACTTACAGCTTAATGACGAAGGGAATAATACCCCTAAGTTGATAATATACTCGTACATACCAGAGGGGTAAGCACGAAACTTTTTACGCGGCGTAACGCTACTTACTCGTTAACAAAATCTATGTGATTTGACAGTTTGACGCTAGCGTTACAGACTATCGAGAGGTTCGTGCTCACCCCACTGTGATAAAGCTGCCTTTACACCAGAGACATGATTTACTACGTTGTTATTTATGTATTTGATACCAATCAACTTCATGGACATCACGAATCAATGATTAATGTTTGGTTGATATATCACGCATGTACTACGCAGTGGTGCATCTCTAGTGAAAGGGCAGCTAAATCCTAGGTTTTGTTACATAACGAATATAAGGACATTTATGAGTATTATATATTATTATAGTGGTCACTTTTAATTACTAAAGTACATGGTGCAACCGCGGCGTTATATATCAGTGAATCATAAACTTAGTTATTTTTTTTTATACAGAATGTTTTTTCGTTGCCACCCTTAATGAAGGGCATGTACTGTATACATCAAATAAAGTAAGTATATGTAAAAAAAATATTAATTACTTGATCGGGCGAAATTTATAGTGTCCAGTGTTTATGCTAGTTTTTTCATAGACATATATTAATTATTTCTCGTGAAAAAATCTTGCTACGCGCGTCTATGAGCATTTAAGACACTTCCCAGGTATGCTTCCATGGAGAAAAATTATCGTGATGATGAGGAGATTCTGTAGTTTTCGGGAATGTTGACCACCAAAAATCCTGTATAGGTAAACACAGTTCAAGAAAATTAGGCCATAAAGACGTCCTTTTCATATTAAATCGACTGTATCCGTCGCATTAGGGGCAAGAGTAAAGTCTGAAGTCTTAATGAACTTTGATAGCGAATGAAATATTTATTTATTATTATTTATTGGTTGTTTATTGAGATCAATACAATTATTTGTATTTGTCTCGACTTTGCACTGTATAGCGTATGTAGAGATGTCTGATCTTACTTAAATGTTATTAAAATAATGTTGCATTGTATGAGGCGTTTGTTTGGAAGTTCTAATATGTGTGAACGAAGGAGGGTTCCTTCAAGTTTATACGATTACTAGCGGCTTCCCACGGCTTCGCCCGCGTGAGAGTGCATTACTCCCGTGCGAAGCCGGGGCGGGTCCGTAGTTATACATTATAAACCTTGCTTGTGAATCACTCTATCTATTAAAAAAAACCGCATCAAAATCCGTTCCCTAGTTTGAAAGATCTAAGTATACATAGGACGGACAGACAGCGGCCGCAAGCGACTTTGTTTTATAATATGTAGTGATGTAGAAAATAAGAAAAATTTAAATAATGTCAAATAAAAGGTTTAGAAAACCTATTTGTACTGTGATTTCTATTATGGTAAACATTAAAGTACTCGTGTCCTTCGAAAATATTTATTAACACTTTTTTAATAAACTGTGTAATGAAATTACTTTTAGGATAAATTATGCAATTTTTAAGCAATCATAAAATTATAATTTTATCGAGAAAGTTTATTTTATGTTATAATTACATACATACCTTTAATATGACAGTAATGTATTTAAAAAAAGGTTTTGCACGTAAACTAATTTATCTTACTAGGAACTGTTAATAAGTCATATGTAAGTACCTCTCTTTTTTCAAGTCGGGTAAAAATATTTAGATTTACTTTAAGTTTTAGTTATAAGTCTTATAAGTACATAAATAATTTATTTAATAAATATGTAAAGCTTTACTAACCAGTAGTGTTTGTTTTTTTTATGGTTGTCTAGTTAAAGGGATTTTGATTAGGTACCATAAATAAGTATGGAAATTACGCAAATGAGTCAACGACATACATTATCACCTAAGTACGAGTATATCGGCTGCAAACTGGCACACCCTCTACTAATGCATAACTCCAATAATGGTTTGTAGTAGTTCGGGAATAATAATTAAGTATTTATACTGCAAAAAAAACGCTCGAACCACGACAACTTAACATTATTTATTACTCATTTTCTGAATAACAAGAAATTCATTTTGACCTAGACTCTGTAACTTTTCCTCCCAATAGCGAACGTTACGTGCGAATACGACGCAATACTGACTTAGTTCCTGTGTGTCTTAGATGAAGCGGTGGGCCTCCACATTTCTCTACCATCCCACTCTTGAGCTTCACGCTTTAATTCGCTCCCAGGTCTTCCCTACTTTCTTCGCCTCTACGATGATATTAGGTACCTAAGTAGGTACTTTTAAAAGCCCAAATTAGGTACATAAGTAGGTACTTTTAAAAGCCCCAATTAGGTACCTAGCTATAAACTGACTAGACAGTAACGCGTGGGAATTAGGTATCTAGGTTGGTAATAATCTAGACTTTTCCATCTATGTAGGTGGGTAGATTAGATTAGGTTCGTAGGTGGTAGTTGAGAACTACTATAAAAGATAAGTTCTATGGCCTTATCCAACTAGTAGGTTTTCTACAAAGTAAAAGTTTGCTGGTTAGAACAATCCAGGTACCTTAAATATCTAAAATTGAGGAGAATTAAGCTGTATTTGGACCAAGTGCTTAAATCTCAGGCGGCTTGGGAATGCATATGTGCATCGAAATTCATGTTACCATCAAGTCTGCATTCCAACTATGTATTACCCTACCTAATGACATGGTAAGGACAAGAGTAGGTGCTCTACGTAGCTCCTCTGCAATCTAACCACCCCTGTCATGCTTTCGTCTATTTCTGTCATCCAGAAATAAGAGGTGTGGTTACGTATGCTTTGAGATCCGACCAGTACTTATGCGCCCTGGAATCTCACCATAATGCTCTGAAATCTGACCAGTAAGTAGGTAGGTAACCCATGCTTATAAATCTGTCCAGTGTGCTCTGTGCATCCTAACTTAGCTATAGCTGAAGATCTATAGTTGACCTAGGTATAGTACCTACCTACCTAGGAGAGGATATACTTATCTACATAATAATTATTGGCGTATTGATTCCATTCTTCAAGATCGATAACTCACGTAGCACGAGCAAGTGGTTTTATTGACAGAGCAAACAAAGCAATTTATTTTTATCTAGCCATTGAATATTTTGAACAAACATAGCAGTGTGAACCAGTTTCGGCGAGACAGTTTCAACGAGTAATCTCCATGTAGGTAAAACTGGGGGTGCCGGGTTGGGGGCACTTAGGGTGATTGACGTCATTTAGGTTAGGTGGCTTAGATAACAGGTTGCCGATTAATTATGGACAGTGGATAATTACTCCACGTGTTTGGCTTTTCTTTTATATGAGAAGTTTTAGAATTGCCGTAAAATAGAATAAGGTTTATAAAACCGAGGATCTAATCGTTCTAAATCACCGGTTTATTAGAGCTTCTAATAAGTATAGTAGAATATAGCAAGAACTATTTTATACACCAATTCCATACGATAATACCATTTCATATATGGCAGGCAATACAGTTTCGTTCCTATTTTACTAAATATAAATGCTAAAGCTAGTACTTACTACCTACTTGAGTACCTACCTACCTAAAACAGCTATTTAGTCTAACTGATGAAAAAAATCACCCCGGATTCTTGTAGTAACGGCCTGTTATCTAAAACTAGGATACCGTGACCTCCCGGGCTAATCTAGATTAGCCGGAGTCAAAAGAAATTGACTTTACTTTGCTATAACGGGAGAATGAGATATAGTAGCAAAAGCATAGGTATTGTAAGATTTTAAAATAGTTAGGTAGGTACCTACCTATATCTAGGTACCTACCAAACTACTTCAGCTTAATGTCTAAAAATAAGTCGCATGACCTTTCGCGAGCGTAGTATTGATTAAACGTCTGTAAAATGGAATATTTTCGGAAGTCATAAGGCTATCAGCCAGACGATATTTATAATAGGAATATTTTTTTGTTTTGCTGAAAGTTTTTTGGAAAATGTTTCCATACAAAGTTACCTAGTTTTCAACCTATTGCAGTCCACTGTACGTAGGCCGCCCCCAGGGCACGCCATAAGGCTACTGCCATAGAGGGGTTTTTGCCCATGCACCACGACGGGCAGGCGGGTTGGTGCCCGTAGTCTGATTTTTGTTGTCTACTATGTTGTCAGCACGGGAGGCGCTGCTGCCCACCTCCCGAAAACGTTTAATCGCCAGGTTGTATCTACGATACCCACGGGCAGGCATGGGGTGGTAGATAGGTACAAACTCTACTCTGCCGGCACCACGCGGCTACGCGGCATTTCTTTGATATTTATTTCTTTGATCTAATCATGAAGGAAGGACTACTATCGTGGGTTCCACTACGAAAGGGCTACGCGGTTTTATCTGTTACACCCTGTCTATTGATGGTTGATGATATAGGTCGGTGGACGGACGACCTGGCCAAGATCGCGGGCGTCGGTTGGATGCAGGCTGCTTCCGACCGGTCGGAGTGGAGGTTGTTGGGGAAGGCCTAAGGCCAACAGTGGACTTCTCAGGGCTGTAAATGATGAATGATGATATAGGTCAACATGCCTCGAGCTTTTTGGATTGCCATGTTTGCCATCTACGTCGTCATCATCTCGATTATAGAGCAGTAATAAAAATCCTATTGTGTTGGTGAGCCAAGAGACGTTACACAGCTACAATATGGACAGTTATGCATTGCCTTATGAGACTGTTTAAATGCCTATTGTCCAACGCAATATCTGAAAATGACGCACATCCGCTAAAAAATTGTCACAACCGGCAAAACCAATGCAATATACTTACAAATCAATTCACGATTTTTTGTCTTGTGACTGTTTTTTGGCTGATGTCTCATGTATTCTGCAATATATTTTTTTACTAGTGGGCGTCCACTAGTAAAAAAATGGTCTCCGTCCGCGTGGACTACAGAAAAAACAAAATGTCAAAATTATCCGGGATAAAAAGTAGCCTATATGTTAAGTGGGACCTGACAATATATTCCTTACAAACTGCATCGAAATAGGTTTAGCCGTTTCTGAGATTAGCGAGCACAAACGCACAGACAAAAAGAGTCAAAAATTCCAAAAATCATTCTTTATGCGTTGACAAAGGTCTCCTATAACATTTTTTCTCATATATCTTCCATGTACAGACAGCGATCCGTTACATTTTTATTATACAGGTTGATTTTTGGTCGTCAACGTTCCCGTGAACTACGGAATCTCCTCATCATCACGATCATTTTTCTCCATGGAAGCATACCTGGGAAGTGTCTGGTTTCCAAAATATTAGGGTCCAAAGTTGAGTAAATAGACTGCGTTTTTCTGCATAAATGCACATAGACGCGCGTAGCAGGATTTTTTCACGAAAAATAATTAATATCTGTCTACAGGATGATTTTTGGTCGTCAACGTTTCCGAAAACTACGGAATCTCCTCATCATCACGATCATTTTTCTCCATGGAAGCATACCTGGGAAGTGTCTGGTTTCCAAAATATTAGGGTCCAAAGTTGAGTAAATAGACTGCGTTTTTCTGCATAAATGCACATAGACGCGCGTAGCGGGATTTTTTCACGAAAAATAATTTATATCTGTCTATAAAAAAACTAACATAAACACTAGACACTATAAATTTCGCACGATCAAGGAATTTTAAAAAAATTTTCAAAAAAAAATTTTTTTTTTCCCAGCATTTTTTTTGGCATAAACTTACTTTATTTCATGTATAGAATACGTACCCTTTGTTAAAGGTGGCCACAAAAAAACACCCTGTATAAAAAAACTAACATAAACACTAGACACTATAAATTTCGCACGATCAAGGAATTTAAAACTTAAAAAAAAAAAAAAAATCCTAGCATTTTTTTTGGCATACTCGTAAACTTACTTTATTTCATGTATAGAATACGTACCCTTCGTTAAAGGTGGCCACAAAAAAACATCCTGTATAGATAGAAGATATAGATAGATAGATAGGTACACTAGATATTTGTCTAGTTATTATACCTATATAGCTTTATGAATTTGACGCGAGGATGTGTCTCTCTCACCCGCTTTACGCTACGGGTGCTGCAGTTAAGGATAATGTTAATTGTTTTTTGTCCATTCTTATCTTCTAGCTTTCTAGCTCTAGGATAAGTATACTTTAAAATAAAAACGGTGGAGTACACGGGTTCTCGAATGGAGACCGCGCCTCGGCAAGCGTAGCGTTGGGCGCCCTCCGGCCAGATGGACCGATGGTTGACGATGATGATGATTAAAATCTAGGTAGTTAGGTACTTATGTGCGTTAGATTCCTTATCACCATTTCAGTTTTTATGAAACAACGGCTTGTATCGTAGCCTACTGTGTAGGTAGGTACGCATTCCGAACTCTACACACCTTTCATAAGCTGCTACATACGCTCTGAGTGGTATTGTTCATTTTTTATGTGAAAGAAAACTGTTATTCTTCAACATAAAAATTATATCATAATAAGGAAGTATAAATGTTTCCTCAAATTTATCATGTATATGTCGTGGCCATATTGTTAAATTGATCATTTCATGAAATGGTCGAGCATTTCATGAAGTGGTCGCATTTCATGAAGTGGCCAATTCAATTTGACCAGATCGTTAAATCGTCTACATTTCACGATTTTGTCATCCACGTTTGGCCAAATCGTATTAACAGGCTGTCCATAAAATCCGAATGTGGTAAGAGCTTACACCATATATAAGTATACCATAAGGTATGATGGTATGATTTTTTTTGCTATTATTTATGTGATATTTTCACAATATAATATTTAAAAACATAAAAGACTTTACAAAAGCGATTCGCATCTGGCACATCGCCGGACGCTGCCTGGGCACGCTCGCTCCGCTCGCTCGGCTCGTGCGTCATTTGTCATAGTCTAACCTAACCTAACCTATCGTAATCTAAGGTTTTTGTTTAACAATATTATTATAAACCACCATTAAGTCTAATATACATTATACAATATAACACACTATCCGTGAACTTCTTCTGCATAGTCACCCTACTCTCTTTAATTTGTTTTATAACCTAAAAAGAAAAATCCGCCATCTTCACACATAAATAAAACGCGCGCAGCGCCTCTACCGGTGATTCATGTAACTATTTTACGATATGATCAATAATCTTGACCACTTCATGAAATGATCGGGCGTTTAGTTGCCCATATCGAGAAACGATTTTTAATCATCGATCTGCCCAAACCATATCATGATGTGGCCAATAGACAGTTGAACTTTTCATGAAATGCGACCATTTCATGAAATGCTCGACCATTTCATGAAATGATCAATTCTACGATATGGCCACGACATATATTTGCCCTTCGAGTTTGGTTTGTAGCGTGGGTCTATCCGAACACGCAGGACTAACGTGGCAAGCGAAAACACAGTCACGTTTTTATATTATGGATGTATGTTTATTTATTTTCACGTAAGTATCAAAATCTTTCCTTGCAAAACATCTCTCAGACGAAAGATGCACTAACCAAGGTCTTTCAAAGTATATTTAGCTCTGGCTTGGCTCGATCTTTCTCGTTTGTGGATCCTGATCGAGGACTTAATGTATAGGGCACTAGAAAAGCGACACACTTATTTTATCGTCTTTCCTTGATTCTTTAAGGTAAATAAAGGGCAAGGCAATAAACATAATGTCTGGATCACATAGCCCACAGCTACCACATGAAAACTCTACAAATCGATTAAGTAATCCATTTATACCAATCTTATGTAAGATATGTATGATAAAGCGTAGTAGAAGATAATGTAATCAAAAGAAAAATAGTAAATGAATACGTTGTTATCATACTTTGACAAAAGTACGAATAACTCTAGTTATTTGTATCTTTTAACGATAAAACTGGAAAATTCTTGCTCAGAAGGACATCCGGGTAAGACGAATTCATATGTCGTGAAAATAGCTTCTCTCTAATTGTTGGTGACAAACGATCATCTATTTTCCAAGGATCATCGGCACGGCATCGACAGACATACAGTCCATTCTAAACGAGCTGATCGGTTGAATCACAACATGCCCAGTGGAATGTTTGTAAGCTCATTAACCGCTGGATAACAGATTGTGTTACCGGCGCAAACGCCCGCGCCGTGTCAACAGATCCGACACCACATAGTTCTGCGAAGACATTGTTTAGCAAACACTGCTCAAATATTGCATCTATTTCAATAAGAATAGTCAAATAATAATTGAGTAGATATTATCCTCAAAATCTAAAATTCGTAAATATTCCCAAGTTTTGCAGCGGATTTTCTGGTAAGAGTTGGTACAATTTACATGTACAGTGCACTTGCTGCAAAATGGTCTAAATTGATTTGTATTTGAGTATCGTCATTATAGGTTGACTGATATAGGTACCTATTTAGAGTTAGTCTGAATCTCATATAGACATGGAAGGCTGTATTCTGCTGGTTCTATGTAAAGTAAGTAGCATAACTTATTGTCAGACTGCCTATTTACTATACAATGTTTTTATGCTACCGAATCAGATAATTTGTTATCCACGGTCCAACCTGAATAGTTGACTAAAAATGTTTTTCCCCGTTTAAGCACATTGAAATACAGATCTTTAAAACATTACGACACAGCTGCTTACTATTCTGGATCGTGGTGCAATGCTGCCAATATTGGACACTATTCGACACAAAATAAAGGATATAGGTATAACTGTATGGATTACTACTAGAAGACTTCGAAGTAGGCCACCACCACTAGTGGGCAATTATCTAAACCTATGTGACAAAGGCAACCAGAAAACACATATACCTACTTACCTATTTACACATGGCTATGTTCTCAAAATAGGGTAGCCAGGCCTGCAGGATCACGATGGAGATCTTACTTAGCCACGTATAGTAGCTTATCGGCACCAGTCGTGAATCATCCATCAGTGACAAGTTGCTATCCCAGCGCCTGCGGAATGCCCCTGATGTCGACTCTAAAGACATGCACGGAAGAAAACTTGCAGCTGCTTCTAATGAAGCATCAGCACAGGATATAGAAAAATAGCAAACAATGTTACACAATTTGCGCGGTCGTTCAGCTACAGACCCGTTAGACAAACAATTATATAATCTTCACATAATCCCAAAATAATATCTGTTTAAATATACCTAATCTCAATATTGTTCCAAGAGACTTTTAGGGCACGTGTAACATCTCGGTATTTGCTAATCCTATATTTGTTTTGGCAGATTATCCTATCTACGCCTACGGCAATATAGATACGAGTAGCATGGAGGCATACTGCAATATCTTATCTGAAACCACAGCAGACATTAAATAAATCCTCAGATATTTAATTACAGATAAGGTTCGGAAACCTACCATGTACGTACTGATTCTGGAAATTAGTCATTAAGTACTTACATTGATGACTTCTGTTTAGATCTATGAGTGCACGTTCTATTGACTATCTATACGACTGTTTGCTTGTCTTTATAAAAGTCTTTGGCAAATTTTGGCAACAATTTATCAGAAATTCTGGGAAATTATATTTTTGTAAAATTTCATCTTGTGTTTATGTAGTATAAGAAGTACCTATGTACTTTTTGTTGTTGTGTTGCTGCTTCAAGCAGCCTGCTTGTGACTCAGTAAGTTCAGTAAACGATCTAATTGCTGATTCATTATTTAGATACCTACTTTATATTAATTTCTCCCCTACTTGTTTAAGTATCGCTTCGACTTATAATGTATAGGAAAAATTTACAAAGTATTTTAAGCAGCGCTACACGACATGTGAAGAATTTATTATCACATTTGTGCGATTGTCCTGTTCAGCTTTTTAGCATATGCACCATGAGGTGGGCTAGTGAACAGTGTTTACCTATCTTAAGTAAAACGAACTGGATTAATCCGAAAACCAGATTCACGTGTAATATTTACAAGGTTACTATATCTGATTACTCGCTTTATCAACTTTGGTTTGTTGGAGATTTTTATAGCTGTTGTAAAACCCCATAAAGTTAGTAGATTAACTTTATGGAGTATCTTTCTTCACTCTTGTTGTATGACGTAGTAGAAATAATAATATTCTATTATATTCTATAAATAGTTGCAACGTAATCAACTTGACTCGTTTGTGGGATGGACTCACCACACACCGTGAAGCTTATCTGTCCTTACTTTAGCAAAGAAAGTCTTATGTTGCACTAGTACGTACTCTTCCTAATTCCGGCATAATTATGACGTGTATACAAAAGGTGCCAAAAGAGTTATAAATAGTGCTTGCCGACTAAAAATGTGGGAGCTTAAAACTTATGTTACCTAAGCCTTTAGCCATTAATTATTGGTGAAAATATAAGTTTAAAAATTGCCGGTTCCGATTTGGTGTCGATTACCTTGTCTTCTATTTTTAGATTTGAGAACGAGTAGAGGCGGTGTATCGCATATTTTCGTATGCTGCGTCAGCTAATATAGCTACGTAAGCAGAGTTTGGCCCCTTGAGCTGAATCTTCTTAAAAGTCCAGGGTTGGTACACATCATAATAAATTAGTAAGTAAGTAGATAGGTGTGATCTTTCGTCACTTCAAGCGAAAATTTTAACTTTCTGCAAACTGTATAGTTGACCTACATTTATCGATTTTTAAATACTTAAAATAGAAAATGTTATAGAAACTCGTCTGGTTTGTTATTTTCCTGGTAAGTCATTAACCTCAAATTCTGCATTATCATTTATGTTTGGATCGTCAATAACGGTAAAGGGACCTTATGGACGTTTACTCCTAGTATCTGTAGTAAATGTGTCTTCAACATCATTATTCGGATTACTTGGGATCAGAATAGACTTGATTGGTAAACAACTAGCAACGCCAGTTTGTTCATAGTTTTCAGATCAGTACTTACCTACATAGTTGGGCAAGGGATCACATCTGTGGGGATCACTCAGCTGACCCTGACAGATCCTGTAATGAACTTTACCCTGAAAGGCTACTGAGTGACGTCGACCTCGATGTAGACTTCGATTTTGCTTCGCTCGACGCATGCGTCTCTGTCGATGTGTGGGTAAACGTCTAGCGAGCACGCGGTCGGTGCGTGTCCATATATCCATCTTAGTCGCTCGCGATGTTGGTGTCCTTTTCCCGCGAGCTGATAAATCTCCTGGGGAGCACCGTTTCACACAAGTTTAAAATACCATTGCAGTTGCGGCAACCCTCAGTCGTGTTCCAGTTGTGTTACAGTACGTTTGAGCTCGTTGCCCCGTCTGTGAAAATTGTTGCCTGTGATTTTTTTGTATTGTAGACCTTGAGGATCCGCCTGTCCAGAATTTGCAGAATATCTATTAAAATTTTTAGAATTTTTGGTAAGTATAAAATAAACTAAATCGGATATATCTATAACTTTACGAGAAAATACCAGAAGAGAAGGCGTGTCAAACAATAAAAAACTAAGATTTTTTAATTGCTTCTGGAATATTCGAAAATATTTCGTAGTCAGAGACAGCGAGTAACGGTACGGTAGTGTTGTAAGTGCGGTACGGCAAATGGCCGTCGAATGCATCGGCCAGTCGCTTTCTCTCGGCGCTTAGTTGACTGGAAGTACTAATTCACTTTCTATATTAAATCCTATGATTAAATCTAACAGGTTGTGTATGAGTTTTAATGACTTGTTGATTTCGATAGCACATTTGTTAAGTAGGTACCTACCTATTACGGTAATCTGATATTAGGGGCCAAAATTGTAGGACATTATAGTGAGTGTAAATATATTATGTTAAAGTAGGACATTTATTTAAAATATCCTGTTAATTACACGATATAAAGGAAAAACTTCTTGATATGATATAATAAAATATGTATCCATTCCAAGCGAATTTGACTCATTTTAACGACCATGCTTTGGTCATAAATCCACGTCCATTCGGAATTCCTTCTACAGTCAGCTGAGTTCCAAGTCTCAAGACTCAAAATGAACACGCACTGCAATAAATAGATCCAAGACCATTCATTTTGAGTTATCAATACAGCTTTAAGAATGTTATCAAAAATCAAAACCCGACCCTTTTTTTGTGATAGAAGTTCCGTGACCTGCTCATTTTGTCAATCCGTCGTTGTCCTTGTATAAAAACTTGTTCAATCAATAATAATAAATAAAAGACCGACCCGACCCTAAACTGTAACATTGAGATATTTATAGATATTTCTACGCCTATAAAGGACTTTGGACTCGCATCTTACAGTTAAGTTAAACTCATAATAAATTTTCCATGACGTCCAGTCCATCAGTCAGCTGAATAAATACTTACGAAAGAAATGAAAACACAATTGATTTTAACGTTATCAGAAGCAAATAATTATATATCTTGACTAATTTAATATCTTGACTCGTGTTTTTTCGTTACCACCCTTAACGAAGGGTACGTATTCTATACATCAAATAAAGTAAGTTTATGCCAAAAAAAATGCTGGGAAACGATGTAAATTTTTTTGACATTTTTTTTGGTTGGGCGAAATTTACAGTTTCCAGTGATTATGCAAGTTTTTTCATAGACAGATATTAATTATTTCTCGTGAAAAATTTTGCTACACGCGTCAATGTGCATTTATGCAGAAAAACTCAGTCTATTTAGTGAACTTTGGACCCTAATATTTTGGAAACCAGACACTTCCCAGATAGGCTTCCATGGATTTTCCTCCAAGTGATGATGAGGAGATTCCGTAGTTTTCGGGAACGTTGACGACCAAAAATCATTCTGTATAATCCGTTAGGATATGGTTGATCGTTTCATCTTTAAACATTGTGCTGAGGGATTCAGCTTTGTTTGCCGAGATTTGGCTAGTGTATAGTTATCGGGATGAAAAATAACGTTGCTAATATGTAATTTAGTAAAGAGATGGTAAAATTCGTCATCCGAGTAATTGACCCGGTAGCTCAGTGGTTAGAGCGGCTGGCACGGTTTGCAGTGGTCGTGGGTTCGATTCCCACTCGGGTGAAGAATTTTTTCCATTTTCTTTATTAATAATTTTATAAATATAATGCTAACAAATACCAGTATTCGTCCATGTGGGCAATGACCTTTTTGTATAAAGGCTTATCCATACTGCTGAACCGGAATCCTGTCTATCATTAAATTTAGATATAGGCATAGAGGAATAAGATATAATTTTTCTTATTAATCTTGGCACTGGGATGGAGACTAGCACTGCCTGACTAATTTAGAAATTAGAAGAAGCAAGGGAAAAACATCATTCTATAGAGGCGTACCGAATACGAGTATGTGGAAATTTTATTAATGTCTTATGAAATTACTGAATGGTTTCGTATATAGCTGTTAAACAACGCTTTCTGAGTATTTTTTAATACCATTATTTTGTAGCATTTCTACAAAACAATTACTTATTTTTGTCTCGATATTATTATATTTAGATACTAGTGGACGCCCGCGACTCCGTCCGCGTGGACTACAAAAAAAATAAAATGTCTTACTGTGACTTTATAATACGGACTTATAAATAAATATGCAACAGCGATTTAAATTCCCAAGATTGTTAAAAATGAGTACCTACACCATCGCTTAGTTGTCGAGATGGGTATATTGTTTCGTTAAACAATCGATTACAAGGGCGAGTGACGTCAGAGTAGAAATGTCTATCTATTTAGTAAAGTGCTGGACCTTCACCATTTATTGAGTCTGTTTTCAATGCCACACCTTATTGTTGGACTACCTATATGGTTTCTGCCACACCTTTGGTTTAGGTGATTAAGTTATCTAGTGTATCTATCTAAGCTATTAGGATTATTAGGAGACTTTCTATTGTAATTGATGACATCGTTAAGAATATACATGGTAAATTGGTTTACGAAATTGACAATGTTGTAATAAAATTTTCAAAGACTTCTATCAAATCAAATGCTAAAGCTAATGATATTTTGAACCTTCTACAGCTAGTCTTGCAAAATCAGATAATTTAAAAGATCCTGCACAATAAGAATAACACATTAACTACCAGAGAAGTTGCGTATACGTTATTGGAAAAATACCTCTCTAGCACACCATTAGGCAATTCTAAGGGTACGCTTATACTTTCCCTAGAACTCCTGAAGTAAGATGATGTCCAGTCAAACCATGGAATTGCAAGCAGAGGAGACGCCCCTGGCTCTGCAGAGGTTGTGGAACCTAACCCGTGCTCGCCTGGCCGGCACATCTACTGCTCTTGATGCTGAGGAGTTAGTCGAAAACCTTCCACCTGTTCAGGTCAGTATTATATTTGTAAAGGTTTACTAACGCTGCACATTCGGCCCAAAATAAATTGAATTAGGCTATATTTTATCGGGTACTTGATCTAATAACATTCCATCTAGATTTTTTATGTGATAAAGACATACAGATAGTGTTGAAAGCATTATAAATTGTATCTACTTATTATTTAGAAATTGGATTTAGTCATACTTAGTGTGACTGTGAATAGGTAAAATAACATGTTATAAATTCTATGAATTTCTTTTACACTACTTTATCAGCTGTAAAAAAAAAAAAGCAAACTTATTTTTTGATTTTTTGATCTCTTGATTTTTTGTCTTTATCAATTCTCAATGACTTTGTCATATTATACAACTTTTGTCTCATTGTACAACTACCTTTATGATTCTTTCAAGATGTGTACGTCGTTGGCTCACTCAATTATTTTGTAATCTTTATATAACATAATATACTCGTACTACTTTCGTTTAGTTTAGTTACATTGAGTAGTTAATATATTTATAGAATATTTCAAAGTTAAACAGAAAATAACACAGACTTAAAGTAACCTTCGCTTGTAGTTTCCACCCTTTTATTGATTTTATATATTTCCGATTTATATTTATAGTCCCGGAAGTTATTTATAAACTATGTAGGTATTTACAAATATTGAGGTAGAATGTTATAAGTATATCAAGGACATTGTTATCAAACCCTTCAGACAGAGACGTCTTGATAGATATGTAGATCTACATATATATTAATTAGCCTCATTTCTTATCAATGATTTATGATTTTTCTTAAGATACTAGTATTGATCCATTTGGGTCAGCACTTAATTTTAAGAAAGGCTTTTAAGAATTTTCCAATATTCTATCAAGTTTCTTACTTAGGTGCATTTAGGCTATTTGTTAATTATTGATATTTGTACACAGGTGCCTGAAAGGAAGCCTAAATCGCGTTTTCCATTATTAACTGAGTATGAGAGTGATGCTGAAGAAGCATTCCCGGAACTTGAAGTCCATGTAAGTATACGAAGATATCACAATTTGGATACACATGTCTCCAAACACTTGATAAGACAATTGGAGGAAACGACATCATTCAACATAGCATCTTGTATAACCAAAATATTATGCTTACAAATTATATAAGGAATACCTACTATAAACTATGAGTTGATGGGAAGTCATGGATTCGTGCATATTTAATTAATTTTGTATTCAGCCATACCTCTATAAATAGGTACTTACGTATTGGACATCGTGTATGACCCCCTGTCTAGACAATTCGTAAACAAATTATAGACTTGATAAGATTTCAGTATTACTCACTGTACAATTTTAGGTATAGGAAGTTAGCTAGCATTCCATTGCAAATGTTCGAGATTTCCAATTACTTAGCAACTTAGTAGTCTTCTTTCAGTGTGTTGTCGCGCTTCATTTGATGATTTCTCGTTCAAGAGTGTAAGGTCAATAAAATTAATCAAATACAATAGAATATTATCTATATCTTCTGTAGCGCCATTCATTCTTAGCCTTCGATAAAGTTTGTCACGTTATCTGTTACCCGAAACCGTATTTCCGCTGAAAATGTATGGGCGAAAACAGATGCTGTTGATTTGTGTGGAGGTCAGAAATAGCGCGAGGAAGCATTTTTATTTATAGTCAGGAATTCTGCTGGACTTTGGACCGTTTTGCAAAGCACAGCGCATCAACAAGTCAATTTGTTCAATTGTAAACTGTTATTGACCAAAGTGATCTATTAGAGTATCTGCGAATTTTTGATTGCAGATAGCGCATTAGGTTGCAATAACAAAATAGTTAAGCTAATCTTGCAATTTGCCATACCTATTTACAGTCACCTGATATATTATGGTGTAAATGATAGTTTACTTCTCGACTTTCTTGGCACTAGTAAATAGCATAACCCCACAAAGGGAATTGTCAGAAGTTTGCCAACAAGGAATCACATGATCATGTCTCTTATTGTATTTAGAAACAGCGAAGTATACCCACAAGTGGTCGTGACTCTGGTTGAATTATTTATTAGTAATAATAAAATAAGCAAAATGATTTATTCCATTAGTTACGAAGAAAGCTTTGAGGAAGCATCTTGCTCAGAGTTAAATGAATATGTTAGTGATGATGAAGGAACTGACTTTCTAGAGAATTACATTGATGTAAGTGTGATTCGTGTGACAAACATTATTAACGTATTAGTCAGAGTTAATTTTCTAACTTTACATATTCATTTTACTTACATTGTACCTACCCTTAGCTGGATATTCGTGATAAAATGTATTGACTGGTTAATGATTTTCAGGAGCGTGCCGAGACTCCTTTTAAGGGATATTGGTCCGAGGCAGTGCAAGATAAGGTGGTTGTACTGGATGCCGGTAAACTTGGCGATGTCCCCGCCGTATACCGCGTGCCGCAACTGGCACCGCACCAGATGCCGGTTATCGGAGTGTACATCGACCCTCGAGTCAGAACCGGCTTCAGATATAAAGTTAGACCAATGCAGGTGAGATGAGTAAATTAATTTAAACCCTTAGTCACACTTTCTGTATCACAACGCAAGCTGACGGGAATAGTTGATGAAGAGAATAAAAGAAGTGTTGATGATTGCGGCGCTGATTAATTTTGGAAATGCAATCATCCATATTTCAATTAGTACCTATACCTATATTCATAACAACTATTCCTCGTCAAAATAAATGTTGCTTTATCATAGAAAAATATCTTTATGGAAATCGAAAGATACGCTTCTGTGTCATCATTTAGAATTTCCTTAAAAAAAAATGTAAAGGAAAACTGCGAAGATCCATGTTATTCTCGGGCAAAATTTTGGTACTGGACTGCGAAAGGAACTGTTTGCATTAAAATAACTATTTTAGAATTGACTGGAAATCTAAATTTAATTTTATTGTGCTGTTTTTTGTAAGAAGTAAATAAATTACATGTCCATAAATTGTAATTTATTTATTTAAAATTTAAACAAGTAATTGAATATTTTCGTTATAATTAATTCGGATTTGTGGTTATTACACGAACATTTTTGCAAGGTTATACTCTTTTCAGAAACAAGGATGGTGAGTTCTTTTATCTTTCAAAATTGTTCATGAACTTGACGAATTTTCCAGTATAATCTTAAGATAATCTTTAAGATATCTCTCTTTTAATAACATTGGTTTAGAGATCTCAAATAGTTTAGTCCTTTTTATTAAAAATGATATTGAAAGTTCGTCAAGGATCATTAATTTGTAATCACAACCGAAGTTACAACGAGATGAATGCTTAAATGATAAAATAATTAAAATATTATTAGTAAAGCACAGTATCAAGTAAGATGATCATGTAGATTATAGACATAGAAAAAATATTGTAAAATCTACAACAGAATTATTATCTTCACTATTTAATTTAAACATTTTTATTTTTCTGTTTCTTAACTTCAAAATAGGTACGTAGTTAAAGCTCGTCACTGAGTTAAAGGTAACAATTGATTTAAGTATCATCAGAAATTATGATAGTTATCTTACAAAAAATGTTTGAACATAGTTAATTGAAAACTTACAATTCCAAGCTCAATTCTATTCATGTGCAAGCCAGTTTCAGCGGTCCAGATCATTGGTCAGATTAGTATTCCGGGGTTAGTTTTGGATAGTTGCAGCTGTGTTCGTTGACCAACCTCAACGTTCAATACTGTTTGGTTCTCTATCCTATGTGTGCGTTGTGTAGGCGTTGGTATGTGGATCGTCAAGTTTTTCAGACCCTTCGCCCAGAGCGGCGTTCACAAAAACTCCAAGAGCTCGGAGACCCGACAAATTGAATGTGACATACTGGCCGGCAGCATGTTATGTCAACAATAGGTAAACCATAAGTATCATTCATAAGGGCTTCATGCCAATTTTTCATATTTATTTAAGTCCTTCCTTTGTGGTCTTAATATGATTGTTTTTTCATATCCTATTACCATTATTAATTTATCATGTTCATATCAATATTTGGGTTTCATTATTTTGACACGCTTTATTTGTCATAGTCATTAGTAATAATTTTTATGTTTTAATTACGTTCTATAATTCTATATTCTATATTTATTCTACCTTCAAATTGATTTGAAGAAATAATCATAACAATGATCACTAAAATAAATTAAATCAGTATTTTTTATAGTTTCAAGAAATCTAAAATTACCTACCTTTACATAATCGTAATGTCCATTTAATACCTATTATTACAATAATTGTATCCATTATAACTTTAAATAAATTTTAGCACTGTTGTATTTATATAAATATGTAAATGAATTTGTTTTCAAATAGAAAGGTTCTGTAATTATTTTAGAAGCTTATCTGAGCAGGCAGTATAACATGTTAAATTTTTCAGCCCCTCGATGCTCAACCTCTCTCCGTGAAGCCAAGATACTTGTTTGGAGAAAAAGCCTTGACACTGCTGTCGATCGGCCGTGGATTCGCTCGCCGCCTGACGTTTGAGCCTTTTGGGTCGACCTTGAATGATAACACCAACTACTTCTGGACGGACTCCAGACCAGAAGGATTTGCGTTTGAAATCGAGGCTGTGTCTATTGGTGATAAATTCACCATATACGATGCCAACAATGAAACCCAAGGCATCTTGGAAGTTGTCCAGCAACAGGTGAGATGTCATATTAAACTAATTTTATAAATAAGTATAATTGAAATTATGATTTCTCGAAGAGCCAAAACTAATATGGAGTTGTGTTTACAGAAAAATCAAATAGAGTTGGAGCAGAAGATATTAGACGATGATTCAATTGAAAAGAAAGTCAAAATCAATACTCTCTGTAAAGTGGAGTGGTATGGTAATGATGATGTTACAAAGTTCGTGCCCGTCACCGGAGTAGCACTCCTTAAGAAAGGCAAAGGAAATGCTATTGTGACAAGAGTTGTCAATGTTGCTATTGGAATCAAACAGTTGAGGAAGGGTTACGAACTAAGGCCCGGCATTGAGTCCTCCTCTAGAAGATATACCGTTAATGGCAGCGACATTAATGACATTCCTTGCAAGTACAGCGTTGTCGGTCTCGAGAAATATGAACTACCTGTAATCGGTAAGTTGGAATAAACAATAATAAACTATATGTGGGCTATAATAAGTTCTAAGGTATACTTCTGATGGTTCATAGACGCTCAAGTTAATTTAATTTTATAGGCACCTACATCGATCCGCGTGTGATCCCCGGTTTCCATTACCGCGTTCGTCCCGCTGGTGGTCGTCGCCACTTCTTCGAGGGTCGCAGTCTCATGCTACAGTCCATTGGAATGGGCTATGGCAAACGCATTACTTTCAAGCCAGATACTCTCAACGCTCCAGAAAACTACTTCTGGTCTGACTCACACCCGGAGGGCATTGGCATGGAGCCACGCGCCATCCAGCCGGGAATGAAGTTTTTAGTCTCCGGAAATGGCGTAAGTATCTATCTAGTAAAGCAAATTTCTCTAAGCTTAAAAGACAATTTACTACGATGCCGGTTCTGGCAGATAGCCAGGATAACATTAGACTGTAATGCTCATGCATAAACATTACACACCCTCCTTGTTTACGTTATAGGAGTGTAAAATTCAGAGTTCGAGTCTTGGCATAAGCAATAAATTTTGCATCAAGTTTTAAATACGCTCATAGAATCTGTGTTTCGGCAAAATGCCAACTAGACACATGCAATCAGCATTTCTCAATTTTCTTATTGTTTATTTCAGGGTCTCATTGGTGAGGCGTCAGTTTTCCGTGCCGACCTACCACAAGTTGAAGAGAAGACAGTATATGTGGATATGCCAGGAAAACGCGGACAAGCTGTGGAGAAATATATCCACGTGGACGTCACTTGCCACGTGAAGCTGGCAACTACAGGTGGCGGCTCTGTCGACTCTGAGGTGCATCTGATGAAAGTCTCAGGAGTGGCGCTCGTTCGTAAAGATCTTGGCCAATCAGCTGCCAAGTTGGTGAAGATATTCAACGTCGGCTTAGACTCACAACTCAACCTGCTCTTCGCGCACTCACAGACCGAGCTGACCTTCCATCCGATGCCTTAAATATATCACGAGATCAGAATGGTCTCGCAATACTAGCGGCGATGCAACGCATCCTGCAATCCAGTATTGTGGTACCAAAAAACCTACCTGGCGCGACATAGGCTCCGTCAACTGCTATCCGATATGGCCACCAGTCCGCAACCGACGCAGGTTCCTACGGCAGTGCCAGAGGGCGGCTCGGTTATGAACTCGCCTCGTGTTGGCTTCGGCATAAAAGGATAAACATTCGGTTCCTAACGTATGCCATCCACACGCCTGATGTATGTAGTATCTTTTGACTTAAATCTTTTAAGCTACGATCAGTATTCTTCAGATAGTTTTCAATCAGAAATGTTCTACCAAATAAACTGGAGAGAGTAGAAAAAAAAGACTAGTAGGTAATTAGATACTTGATTTTAGCATTGTAATTAATATACCTATCCGTTTTTATAAACCTACATACCGAGCTTAATTTTGTTTGAGTTCCAATTTTGATTATTCTTTGTAAATGTTATATTAATTAAAATACCTATTATCTAATCACGTTCATTTTTAATCATAATGATTTTCTTTTCTCGAATAATTTCAATTTTATTAAACTGATTTCCACCTATTGTCCTTTGTTTTATTTATATTATTAGGTAGGTATATATTGTCCTTATACACACATCAACTTTTCTCCAAAAAAGTCATAAAAGCACAATTTTTGTGATCGCATTGCTTTTGCAAGTTACGCAATCCTAATCAGCCTACCGATCGTCTATCCTCGATCCCCAATCTCACTACAAAAGATTGGTTGCCCTACTAAGTCTAGCCCATAAAACCAATATGAGCAATGGGCATCATAGTAAATTTTGAATTTTGCAACTACATAGATAAATCGAATCTTGAATGTTCATATTCGCTAATGGCGTTTATGTAATGTTTTCGTTTCATGCCGAAGTTAAATCCATTCACAAATACGTTTATATCTAGTAAGTAGGTACCTATATATATATATATATATAGATTTTTTTATAAGATCTTGTAGGGCTGTAGTATCACGCATACAGGTAGCAGTTTGTGTACGCTACCTATGCGTTCTATCTAGCAGCCACACTCGGAAAACAACCCCATACACAGTGTGTTCACACACTCTTTATACTTATGACTATTTATTTTAGTAATTACCATTAAACTTATCGTTACAACCCAAATCACAAATATATCTAATAAGCTACCAAGTGGCTTATAAAAGTTCTCTACCCTAGCTTTAAAGGAAGAAAAAGTGGAGCGAATAATTGTTAATGTAAATTTGATTAAGTGCGCTGTAGCTGCTATGAAATCAAAATACAGTAAAACCCGCTTAAGACGATTTCTCAGGGACCCTGAGACCAAAAACCAACCAAAAACGCGTCTTAAGCGAGAAAGCGTATTTTACGGGATAGGGAAAATAAAACGTACAACATATTATTATGTATTTTGTTCTAATTTTGGTATATATCGGTATTAAAATATACATTTATAAATTACATTAAATACGTAGTGTAATTATAATTACATTATTGAAAATAATCACTTATTTTGGTTTGACAGAAAGATTTTGATGCATTAGCAATTAAAAGATTTTCAACATATTTCAACTTTTGCAGTGCGTCTTCGCTTTGATCCAATATGTGTATATCTCCTCTCCTCTCTCTCCAATCCACATAGCGTCTTAAATCATTAACAGCTGATAATGCCTGGGCGTTTGACAAAACCGGAGTTGACTCATCTTTGTCTTCATCATTATCACTTAGGGCCTCGTTTTGTGTGTTATTCACATTTTTAATAAGATCTTCAATTAATTGAATTTCGTACGGTGCTACATTGTCATCAATGGAAAAATATCCAGGAAAACCTACAGTATCTCGGATTCTTTCTTGGTCTTTTCTGGGGCTTGCGTTAGAGCGCTCTCGGCTCGGGCTCGGGCGTATTAAACAGGATGACGAATCGTATTAAGCGTTAAGAAATGTATGAAAATATGTCTCAATTTGCAGGGACTGGCGTAAAGTGGCGTATTATGCGAGAAATTGTATTAAGCGTGATCGTCTTAAACGGGTTCTACTGTAGTAACCTTTATGCGACTACCAGAAAAAGATCTTGTACTGCTTATTTAACTCGCACTTTACTTGTTTAACTCGTAAATGTGAAATCGGCGCCAACTCTGTCCAATAGGTACCCATTTCAAGAATATGCCATCTAACAGTTGATTGATATATTACGATGACCATTCTAGAGCTAGAGCTTTATTAAGAGTGTTAAACCATGAACTCTACACCAGAATAAGTCGACTATGCGAGCGAGTTACTGATCGCACCGCGAGATGTCGCTGTAGGTGTAATATAAAATTGTTTTTATGAGTTCAGTCGCCTCTACAGTCTGTCGGCTGCCGCGTGGTAGAGCTAGTAGTCAGTTAGTATAACCGGAGTTCAGAGTACTCAGCCGGCGGACGGCAAACGTGCAGGGGGTCCTGTATTACGCCTCGTCCAAAAAAATATTACGAAAATCGCGATGTGCCAAATAACAACTGGAAATCAGTGAATTGGTGCAGCAAACACGAATAATACGAACGTGCTCACGATGGCTCTATACATGTGGTATAGAAGTGTTTTAGTATTGTGTATTTTGTACAGTGCGACTAGTTTCAATTTGGAACCCAGGATTCCTGTGATAAAGTATGGAGTGCCGGGAACATATTTTGGATTTTCTGTTGCTGAACACTTGACGAGCAACTCTAGCGGAGGAGTAAGCTGGTAAGTGGAGCATGCTCTTGTGATAAGAAAACTAATTCTAAGTCAGTTACGGGCTACCATGATGTCATGAACTTATGTGCGAAGGTCGACCGCCTTTACACATGGTCTAAAGATATTCTAAAATTCAGCGAATATGAATTCAAACAAGATTGTGATAAGCTATCGGTACTATCACTGGTGTTTACGTTATCATATTAAACACATTGGAGTTGTTCGTTTCGTGATAAATACGAAGCTATAATATTTCTCTAGCCATAACAAACTTTCTGTCTGTGTCGTGAACAAAGACCACTTTGTACATTGAGTCCACAAAGGTTTTGAATCTTTTGAGATGTAGAAAAAATCGAACAGGTCTCCCGGATGTCAGGTTATCCTTTACCTGCCGAGTCATCACCTCAGTTTGATGTAAACAAAAAGTAGTTAGGTACTTTACCTGAGACCAAACGTTAATTAAAATTTTGTATCCCTGCTTGAAGTTTTTGTTAGTATTTTAATGACCAACCGTACTTATTGCATTTAATTAACTGGTGATTGTTTCAAGAAAATTAAAAGTTTACAATGCTGGTATCGGCGTTGAATGCGTAGGCTTAAGTTAATTATGTATAAGTTTGTGTTGTTTTCTAAGCTGTGAGTGCAGCGTCATTATTTTTGTGTCTGTGTAGGCTGCATAGGAGAATGTTGATCATGTTGTTTACAATTTTGCATTAATGACGTAAGCGTATTTAAGCTGAAATATTTTATTACCTATAAATACTTTAGAAATGTGCACTAGATTAATTTATAACGCTTATAACACCTTTATAGGTCCAGGTAGAAAAAACTAAAAACGGTGGTTTATCAAAACATATATTTATAGTATTGATTTAGTAGGTACTCAGAACCGGAAAATACACGCCTAATATAAACTATTTAGGTATCTAATGATGTTGATGGTATGGTTTACCTTAAAATGCAAGCTGTATGAAAAATTACTTGCATAGTTTCATTCGATAAATTGTATAGTTAAATATGATATTCCATTAAATCCTCTGCTAGGATTGCATAAATCCCAGCGCAATGCTGTCTGGCGCCAGGGGTGGCCTACTCTAGGCTCAGAACAAATGGAGCAATGCACTTTCTGGCTGAGAACTGCATGCCACAGCTCCGCTAGGTCACATAGATTCAGCACTGCCAACTAGTCATTAATTCGTAGGACATATGAGTCCATAGAGCTAACCACATTTAAATAATTTTTCTCAGTTATATACTAGTTCATCTGTCACCCACCAATTGACTTGAATGACATTACTTTAAAGAGTAGCCATATAAAAGTCATATAAGAGGCTTGTAGCATTTTACTCATTACCATGACTCTTATAATATAAGTTTAGCCATGTTAGCTCTCACTCATGTAGAAAATAAAGATAAGAAAAGTTTTTCAAATGTTATAAACATCTCAATACAGGGTATCATAGTATAATATGTATTTCATGAATGTCGATTTTAGATGCAAACAAAATACATAGATGTCGGTGGAAGTTTTCCTCGAAGAACCATGAATCAGCTGCGTATATCCGAGCCATGTGCGTGGAGCAAGATCAACTTCACGCGTCACTGGTTATGTGGAATGATGAGTGATATCTGAACTTATTTCAATTCCATAAATTGCAATGATAGGAACATTGTATCAAGATAAATTTTATTATTAAACAGGCAAATTAAAAATTTAACCTAATATCTCTGGGAGTAAAAAACCGTGTAATACTATGCTTCTCTTCCCGGGCATACTGTATAAGTCAGTAGAGGGACAAGAGGGTCTTGATGTTTTGTAGGCGATGGGCTGACCACCTGTCACTACTAACCGAACTTGTACAACTCAACTATACTCTCAAAATTGGTCAGAAGTGGCACCATGTGGTCCTATCGGCCCTTGGTGCTCTGCCTACCTTGTAAGGGATAAAGGCGTGATTATATGTATGTATGTAAAATTTAATATGTAGAAGAGATTATTGGGGACATTTTATGTAAATATCAATAATTTTAAGCTTAAGTAGGACAAATAGTTGTCAATTTTTTGATGCTCATATCTTTAAAGATACCTACTGTAATTCAATGAAGTCTTGAATCGAATTCGATCTTGAACTCACTGGTTTGTGCTAAAATAATATTTTCGGGAACAGTGATATCGCTGCACTATAGCTTGGAAAATATCCAACACCCCCTGCGGGTGACAAGCGACCCACTCCTAGTGTAAGCGCCCCAACTTACTCTTACAGTTGATCATATTAAACACCTTTCGAACGTCTCCCTAAATTCATACACCATAAAGCGTACTTTAGCGTAAATTTTTCAAAGATCTCTCTTTCTAGCTGCAGCTGTTACGTGGTGTACGTATTTTGCCAGCTCATGTTCTTAGTAACATCGCGAAATCTGTATAGTACTATTTAGGTCGCTCTCGTGCTTTTGATGTAGAGTTGATATTTGTCTACGTCGATGATTACTGGATTAGGTTTGTTTGTTGTTTCTTATCCGGAGATTTGTCTCTGTATCGTCTTCATACTGGTTCATATTTGTTATCTATTCAACTAGCTTTGGTGGGATTATCTTACCATTCTTACCTGTGTCTTTACTACAATGTAGACCATGTATTAATATTATAGAAACGTGGGACTTAATAGGCTAACTATGACTAGTGGGTGTGTCAATTGCACACTTCTGTCCAACCTCTATGGGGTATAATGAGCGTGACTATAGACATTGCTGCTTTATGCCCAAAATATTACCTATTTACTTGTCGTACACAAAGTGAATAAGTTTTTGAAGCAAGACTAAGAACGGCTTAAATAAAGAAGAAGGTGTATAAATTTTATTCAAGTAAGGCAATAATGCTATTCTGTACGCGACCCGTAAAACGTTAAAACCGTCAGCTGTTATTTCTTGATTTCACGCGTCGCATTAGTGATGACATGCTCTCGCACGATCTTTGTAACAGCTCCGTTATATTTTCCGCCTCCGTGAAGTAATTGGTTAACCTGAGGGACTTTTATTATTATTATTAATTTTAAGTAAAAGATAATTAGACAGACAATATTATGTATATCTAGGCAAACCAAAAAACAAAGAAGCTGCCTACATTATATAGTCTGTAGCTAAATAAAAGCTCTTTTAAAACCTTTTTAAGACATCTGGTTAGCTGTGAGCAAGATTCAGAAATCAGCTATTACTTATATTGGTAATACAGGATGAGATAGAGTAGCTAAATAGTCATGAGAAGAAAAAAATGTAGACTATAATAAAATAACACTATCGCAAGTACCTATAGGGGCGTTTAAGGTCGCTGCTAAAAGAACGTTCGACGGAATACTCTCGTACTGTTCAAAATTACGTAGCAACCGTAGGTTCCTTTATTCGCAGTAAATCGGTCGTTAGTTCGGCAAACCAAAGTACTTAGTAGTAGGTCATTTTCAGTACGTAATTCGTTGGTGCAAAGCTCGCCCCTTCTTAAGTTTACTACCGTGCGGCTTCAGTGTTTACCTACGTCACCATGTCCACCGAATTTACGTAGTTTAGGTTGTCGAACATTCCATGACGTAACTTTAGGCAGGTGTGGTGCAACACTGAGATTACGTAGTTCCCAAACAAGGTCGTGTTTGCAGAGTAGAATAGTACCAACCTACGTTTTCCCGCGGGTATTCAAGGCAATTAAGGATTTCCGAAAATTGGGCAGCAGCGCCTCCCATATTGATAACATAGTCCAAAAATCACACTGCTGTCATCAACCCGCCTGTCCAGCCTGGTGAATATATGTAGAGTCTACAGTGTAGACATTTCCCCCCCCACCCCTATAGGAGAAGCCTTGTGGTGAGCCCTCGGGGAGGCCCAAGTATTGCAGTGCACTGATGACGGATGCGAAGGCATAGTAAAAAGTAAAATGAAAGCATAAACCCGAGACGACTACATCGCAATTCGTCATGCATAAGAATCTAGTACAGCTTCAGTCTAGCGTATGCTAATCTGAGAACTGAAAGAATTCGATTAGCTCTATGGTACATTGTAAATATAGGTGAAAACGTCATTGAAAGGCTGATAACGTGAAGATTGCTAACGATTTACGCAATTTTATAAACGTGGTTATTTATAGCATTTACCTGGTTAAAATGGATAAATGTAATACTTATTCTTCAGCCTATTGCAGTCCACTGCTGGACGTAGGTCTCCCCCAGGGCACGCCACAAGGCTGATGATGAGAAATGTAATACTATTTTAAGTTATTTCTTCAAAATATATCTAGCTTATATGTCAAGGTTAGTTTAGTACAAATACCTGGTACTTAGTATATCGAATGGAGATGATGATGACTATTCGAATGGTGTGTCATCGTAGTCCGTGTCTATAAGATTGCAACAATGTCTGAAAAACATAGATAATCCTATCATCCTCCATGTGTCATCACTAAGAGCGATGAGTGTAAAAAATACTATAATAATAATTAATTATTAAGAAAGATAGGAGCATCCTCATGATGTGACTCAGACTAAATAATGGAGTGAAAAGAAATAATATCTGACAGATACTCCCCATTTTCTCAATTTTTTATTTTATTTTACAATTTCAGGAAGACTGTCAATGTCAAGACTGCTGCTGCGTTTCAAAAATAAATGTTTTAATAAGAAAATACTAGATCGAACTTTTTTTAAAACGAGTTTTCTTGCAAGATCACGAAAAATATAAACAAAGGTCCACAAACCACGAAATCGGAAAAATGTAGGTACCTAACGTGTTCGTTTCAGTACCTATCCCTTTTTATTAATAGACTTGTAAACTAGGTACATAGATGGATAGACAGACACATAGATCGACAACATGTAAATTCCACAACTAAGTTACTACGTTAGTATTTATTTACGTTCCCGACTGCGGTAGGCGTAGTTTGTAGTTTTAATTCACCTGGCTCGAAGCCAAAGTCAATTGTTTGGAAGGAAACTCGAATGTCAGTTACTTTACTAGGTACAGTTAAATATTCAATTGAAAATAACTTGCATTTTTCATTATTAAAAAAATATAACACATCGCATACTGAAATTGTAGAAAATGTGTCTTTTCTGAACTAAAATATGGCCTCACTACCCTCATTCTCCGCAAAATTTTACCCTATTTACAGGATGTATTTCTGAGTTTTTAAATTGGTCCTTGCTATCTTATTGCAAATATTTAACTCCATCCTGCGAATATAAGATTCTAGAGTCAAGCTTTTACAGCATTTCGAAACACATTAACAATAAAACATCCGTACAATGAATCAAAGATTCTGTAAGATTACTCGTTCGTAAACTAAAACAATAATGTCTATTTCACTTTACAATACCAAGCAAGGTCTCTCGATCCATGCCCAATCGTAACCTTACACAGTTCCTCTAAAGATAACATGTTAATCTTGGCCGAATACAGACATTAACATAAGCAATATACAAACACATTTTAACGTTTCTTTTCTATTTTCTATCGTGTAAAAAACGCGTGGGCATTACGACAAACTTTACAAGATTATACAGACATATCTCAACTCAGTTTCGTAACGTTTGTTTACGAAAATAAAATAGTTATAACTAACAGTTATACCTTTTTAGGCTGGAAAATCGTAAAATTATTTATTACCCTAGAAAAATGGCATGCTAGTTCCAAATATGGAATGTTTCTGTAGAGTTTTGACACCATATTGTTTGGTTTGAGTTGTTATTTCTCGCTGCAGTTCAAACTTTTATAATGTGGTTAAAATTGGAACTACGAATTTGGACAGAAATAGCTTCGAATTCTTGGAATGATAACTAGCACAGCTGTTGCGGGTGATTTATGTTGAATCAGTACTGATGCTCCAATAAAATTTTATGAGTAAGTACAGATATTAGTTTACATTACCTACACAGAGTCATGTTCGCAATTTTAATCTGAAGTCAGATTTTGAAGATCAACAAGAGCAGTATACTAAACATTTTTTAGGTACATAAGCTGTACATAATGGCCACCACACCTTGAAAGTTCCTGTCCTCTAGTCAATCGAAAAGAACACCAGTAATTTGGTAAAGAATCAGTCATTAACGATAATAATATACAAAAAAAAAACTGAGGCTATTCTGCTAACAACCTACTAAATCAACCCGACGAATATAAACCAGGCATTATACATTATGAGGATTTACTTACTACCGCATTTGTATACCATAATGTTGACAATCCTATTTGTGTTCGAGTGGGGTCGTCCCCTACTCACCCAGTGAGCGAGCCTCCCAATTAAAATGTTCACACGTCACGCTCAGCGGGTCACACAGACGTACGACTCATTATGGACTAATTCCCTAATAGAAATCCTTGGATGCGGGAAATATCGATAAAATATATTAAGATATATGACTATTGGTGGCAGTCCGAAGTTATGAATAGAATGATATCTATGATAACTCTTTTAGAAGCTTGGAACTGAGCTACTAGATCAGACGAATTCTGGGCGCCGCCGCCAGGGCATACCTACATATGGCCTACAATTAAATAGGAGTCTGTTTGAATCTGGATTGTATGAAAACTCCTTCACTCTGTTTATTTTGTTTCTCTTTTCGCAGGGAAAATTATGGGCTACCTTTATTCCAAGTAAAATACCTCATTTTCAGAGAAAAATTACTGTACTATGGTAATTTCTTCCTTACGAAGAGAATCTAGGAAAACAGCTAGTTAATAAATAAGATAAGACTGTGAGTCGAGAGTGAGTTAAACCCACCATTGATGCTGTAATGGCCACCATCGCTCGTACCTGATGGACTCATGACATGTGGAGTTACGCTCCAATTACGTAGTTTACCCGTACTTACATGTTTATTTATTGCTGTTATTTATAAAAAGGTATTTGTATAGTGTTTTACTAGGTATTCGATTTATAGAGTTTTTACCTTATAAAGATGTTCAATTGGTGTAATTTATATTACCAATAACAAATGGTGTCGCGCATGGTGACCAGTTGTTATTAAAATTTACATACAGTTGAAGGCAAACTAAGTCCTTGCACCTGGCTATATTATGTATAATTAGTTAGACTTAGACTTAGTTTGCCTTCAACTGTGGTCTTCAAAGGCTAGGCAGAGGTGTGTAAATTCACCAATCAATTCACTTATTCTATTAATTCCAACATCATAATGCGTTGTCACCATTAAACATTCCGAGAACTGGTAATTCCTCTTATAGCTAGTTACTGTGTAATGATGTTATATATAATATAGTAGGTACCAACGTACCGCCAAGGCATGGGACCCTGAGTCATAACAAAAACCCACAGGAAATGCCCTCGACCTGAAGATAATGAAGACTTGTCTGAATCGTTTCAATTGTAAGAAGATATGTTCCTGACAGACTAGGTAACAAAAAGGTATGTAATGTTTAAGACTGTCATTCATGTTTACTTTTCAAGATACAATCTTAAAGGTACGAACATTCCTGAATTGTTGAGGAATTCTCTATACTAATTGGAAAAATAAACACTTGATTTCCAGTCTCATAACAGGCTTTTCGCTTAACATACCCCTTTTGTATGTATAAATTAGGTGTCACATTTTGTTCTACCTTTAATTATTTTTATCCTATATCCAGGTTCAGCATATCGGGATCAGATGTAAAAAACAGTGATAAGTTAATTACTAGCTCATTGCTTGTCCTTATTCCTTAGTTGATTCTTACGACATGCATGGAAGGAGATTCAGCTGATGTCTAGTAAAGCCCCGCATCGGCATTTTTGATAAAACTTAAGATAAATCCTAATCATTGTAACTTCTCATTTGGACCAAAGATTACTTAGACTAAAAATAAAAACATTATCTTGGCTACATTGAACAATAATGTAGCTAGGAGTTCGCCTATCTCAGTGCAAATCGAGAGCGTTGTTTATGCCCAACTGGCCGGATAATACAAGACATTCCAGATTTCATTTATGATAACGCTAGCAATCTGTAGTTCATGTGTTAAGCCGTTCTATTGGGTATTTAGTTTCGCAATTATAGCATCGAAGGTACAAGGGTTCCTGGTTCAACGATTGAATTCAATGTCATTTGGATTGGTATTTAATGTTCTATGTTTCTGCCTTGAGTAGGTAGCTTTAGATGCTAGATTTTATCTTGACGTAAGATGATATTGAAGTCAACGTTAGTAAAGCTGTTGGAACCCTTAAATGATTCCACAGAACTCACCGAAATCAGGATTGGAATTGGCATACTAATTAAATACGAGTTTAGACAAATACGAATAAATCCTTTCTAAACACAAGTTCCACATGTTTTGCCATGTGGAACTTGATAAGCTAATTGGAGAAAACTGGGCGTGTGATTTGCACACTTCTGCCCTAGCTTTTCAAGTATAGTGGTCTTGAATATGTGTGTAAACTATTATTACCTAAACAGTCTTATTCCTTTAGCTACAGAAATACCAAGTCGGAACAGAACTGGTTGAAGCAAGCAGAAGACGTCCGCCCACAGCCGCGTAGGCGCCTTAACTAGTCCGATGTACTTCCATGCGACATTTTACATTCAAATCCAAACCCTGTACAATGATTAGATGACATTTTGGAATGATGGAAGTAGCTCAGTGCATTGTAATTATAGTTATTTCAGTAACAGGTTCAAGTTTTATAAGTTTTATACAAAGGTGCTCTTAGTATTAGCGTTTCTTTGTATAATATGCTAAAGGATATCGATGAAAAGTGTATAAGAAGCTCTGAAGATGATCATCATTGGTTTAATGTGCGAGAAATTCAGTTAGGTTCAGGTTAAAACCAATGAACTCTGTATTATTCTGATATAAACAGACGCGAGCGATCTCGTATTTAAAACGTCTTGTAATCTCCTATTTAGTATCTAAATGGGCGTTATTATCAAGTAAAGTACATTTATAAACCAACTCCTACGCTATCTGAGTTTATAACTCGGCTACAATAATTTTGCGTGAAGTTATACGTACATAACTGTGAGTCAGCCAGTATAATAATTCATTAATATATCATAAAATATTCAGGTGGGGCGTTAAATTCGACCATTCAATACCTGACTGCGATTATTTGCCACCGACAAAGTACGTTAGTGCAAAGTTTGTTGTTGACATGCGAAACGCATTTCAATTGGACATTGTATGTATTTTTATAATGATTTATGATCCTTTTGCATACTAGCTTTTATGCTAGTGACTGACGTTGCATTACTATTTCAGGGAATTGATTAAGGGCGTTTTTTCTAATGGTCAGATAGCCTATCTGAAGGATAAAGTTTATGCAGTCTCTATCTTGGCCTAGAAATGACCTAGACCTTAGGATCTATTGTTATATATCTTTTGCTTTAGAGATATTGTGCAATAAACACAAATCGCCATTTTAAACTTTCGAAGGTTATCATCATTTTCTTGTTGTTTTCCCATTTACTTTGAGTCGGCTGAATATTTATTTATATTTTATTTAATCCTTCCGCTTCCATCTTGCCCTCCTTTCAAGCTAGGAACCTACTGATACTCCTAAAGATAAACTAACCGGGGTCCAATATCTACCCTTACGATGATACCACGAGAACCACTGTTATCATTGAGATTGTATTATTCGTATAATATTTTACTACATATTGCTAATAACTTTTCCTCAATAACATTCCACGTTGTAAGCTCATCGATATGCCCTTCATATGCGTGAACGTCGATATTCTATAAGCGAGAATATAAGTTTTGTTTGCGAGGTCGGCCACGCTATCAGTGTAACCTAATTCGCCTCGCATCTGCCCTATTCCAACAGATACGAAAATGGGTATTATCTATGCTTTTTGTGCAATGCGAAATAAACTTTGTGCTTTTAGAATTAGCTTTCCAGATGGTAAAGCAAGGAAATCACCTATTCGTAGTTTGTAGTTGTTATCTTATATGTGATTTTATAAATGTGTTTTCATATCTATTTTGAGCAAATTATTTTTTTTGTACATATCTTCTATCTATACATAAAAGTAATAAAAATGTGACGGATCGCTGTCTGTACATGGAAGATATATAAGAAAAAAGATTATAGGAGACCTTTATCAACGCAATAGTATCCAAAATAATGATTTTTGGAATTTTTGTCTGTTTGTCGGTTTGTCTGCTTGTCTGTGCACAAATGTGCACGCTAATCTCAGAAACGGCTGAACCGATTTCGATGCAGTTTTCGGAATATATTGTGACAGATCACACTTAACATATAGGTTACTTTTTATCCCGGGAAAATGTTTTTATCCCGGGAAAATGTTTTTATCCCGGATAATTTCGACATTTTGTTTTTTCTGTAGTCCACGCGGACGGAGTCGCGAGCATCCACTAGTTTTTTTAAATAAAAATCACGCTCTATTGATGTTATTGTTAAATTTTTGGACGCTATAAATAACTTAAAGATAAAAATATACTGTCTTATCATGGCTTTTAATAAATAACCAATTTTAATGAGAGGGACCTTAAAAAAGGAACACCTATACTTGTTCGGCTCGTGTGGCGAACAACTTTCTTGTTACATTTTTTTTTGTGGCAGGTCTTAAAGGATTCTTGGCCGTTTTGTACGTTTTTGTAGCCATCTTAGTACGGTCAGCTCGACTGAGCAAGGTCACGTTACTACGTTCTTTGGTCATGTAATCCTCGTTTTTTAATTCGATATAAGATATCTGTTTTGTTAACACTATTGCTGGGATGCTGCTCCATCGATCTTGGATATAAGTATCGTAAGTAGGTTTCTGTGGTATATCTAATTCATTACATACTTACTCATACAAATAAATCGCCAAAATGTATTACGCTCATAATTATTCTTCTGAATTACTGCACCAAATCGTTTTTTTGTGTGTTATTTCTAGGATAAAGTTTGTATAAAATATATTTTTTTTTTTAATTTTTAGAAATTTAGAAAATTCCAACGAAATAATAAGGCGCTACGAAGTTCGCCAGTTCAGGGAATTATCCATAGATATTGTGAAGAGATTAAGTCGTTAATAAGTTTTAAAGAGGTAAGTAATTTACATAAAAGAAATCAATGATTTTAGGTTTACATCTCAACTATATCCTCAATAAAAATTTTAATTTAAAATTTAAAAAAACCCCCGATCCAAAAAAAGTACGCAATTATTATGACAAAAGGTTTAAAATGCTAAACCCTATAAAAAGCAAAAAATAACTTAACACTAACACTTCGAAAGTACCAACTAAAGCATGTCAGACTATCTACTCGGGACTTTGTGCCACCTTTATGTCGGAGGCATAACAGCTAATTTTGAACTGCAAATGGTTATCTTGGCCTGCTGTTGAGCGTTCGTATGAAATTTTTGGTTCAATTTTGTCGCGTCGGGGGACTGGAGGTGCTCTGTCTACCCAGTAAGGGATAAAGGCGTGATTATATGTATGATTTTAGGTTTGATGAATAGAGCTTTATAGTACCTAACTAAGTAGCAGCAATCAACTTCGCTAAATGTTAATCGACTTGCTTTAAGCTGGGGTTGGTCGAGTAGCCTTTACTGATGAAAAATAACAATACCACCAAGCCACCAAGTCACCAAGTCAACAATGTTGACATTTAGTAAAATCCGCGAGTTTTTTATAGCGATCTTTAATGCTATGGTAAGTTTAATAAAATCTGATTGGTCAGTTCTGTTTAAAGTTTTATTAATTAATAGGACTAATATATTGGACAATTTAGTCCCAACAAATGCCATCTCATTCTTCTTTCTCAGAGACGAATAGATGAAATAATGCTCAAGTTTCTTAATTGGGATACAGATGTTAATACATAAGTCGTAAAAAGTTTTTTCCAGCATCTTTCCTAAGATGGAACTGCGAACAAAAAACGCTTTACGTGGGGTATTGTGCGCAATCAAGTTTTACAAACCAACTATACTTGTTTATATAGATGATCTATTTATTTGAGAGGCGTTATGATATCCTGATATATTCAGTTTACTATTAAAAGGCTTATTGCTTTGATGTAATAAATAAATTAAAATTAGCTTTTGACAAAATTCTGTATTTGAATATAATATTCCTTTGGGTTACTTTATTCAGTCTTATTTTTAGTAGGTGTGTATTGTTTCATATTAAGACCCAAGAGAGTTGGCATCAGGCAGGCAGCCTTAATTTCTGTCTCTATCTTGTACCAAATATGACCATTGAAAAAATCGGCCCTAAGATTACTGTTTCGAATAAGCTACAAGCAGGCTTATTGGGTACATTATTCTTATCTGTCATAAACATAATGGAGCTAAAAAAAAAGAACAGTGTAAAAAAGGTTTTAAAAAACTCTGGATTAAGGAGCGGTCTACTGAATTTTCTTATTTAAATTACATCTATTTGTATTAAATCCGAGTGTGATAAAGCTATTAGACATGGCGCCCGTTAATTTGCGGCTTATCAAATAGATAACATACTGAATATGGTTCTCAAACTGGGTGGGTGTAATAAGCACGGAGGAATAGAATTATAACCTATACAAAGTGTGTTCCAACCAAACGCAAGGCGAAAAAATAGGCATTAAATATCGACTTGACGTATGCATGACATAAAATTAATGTTGCCTTAAAAATGTTTTTTCCCTAGATGTGGGGAAATAGTCGATAAAATTATTATTGATGCTGAGAAGTATACTGATTTGCACACTCTTGTAGAATTATCGTGAAATTTAAATATATTAAAAGGAGATGATCGGACTTTTCCACATCATTGGTCCAAAAGTGTGACAAAAAAATACAATATTCTGTTAAAAATTGTCCCTCTGAATAATTTGTCATTATGTCAACAAAGCTGTGAGGCCATTCTCCGTGGTTTTATTTCATTCAATAAAGGAAAGAACGATGCCCATTTTAAAGATCTAATGTTTAAACATAATATTATAGTAACAATATGTATAGTTTTAAATAATTCGGTGAGAGAGCTTGCAGGTAATTCCACAATCAATCAAAGACAAAGTAGATCCAACTACTTTTACCTACAATCTGCATGTTTAAAAATAGGGTAAAATTTCACACTTATGGCAATATTTTGTTTTCAATGACAGATAAAAAAATATGAAAATTTGATTGTGTATTTATTGTTTTATCAATGAAATTACGTAAAAACATCAAATATTTACCGGTGAAATGTGATGTTATTTATTTTCTTATGTTTTTGAGCATAGTTTTGGCAGGATCTCAGTGCACATTTCGTCATGGTAAGTCCTTTAGGTTGACATACACACGTAGCCACTGACCGCTGAGCACTGAATGACAGAGCCGCGATTGGTTCAAATTTGCACCCATAAAAATTCCTAAAATCGGCCTGCGGACTATACTTCTATAGGTTATAATTCTATTCACGGAGGTCAAAAGATAGGGTGTTTTAAACCTGTGATAATTATATAAGTAACATCTTTCCTCTTGACTGCCTCTACGAGTAGGTAGTAGGAGGTAATCTGGTGCCTATGTTGGCAAGCATGTACGTACGAGTACTGTTTTAAAAAATTTAACTGAAATATCTGATTTCAATATCTATGATGGCATTATATTAGTAGGTTTGCATTATATTTATTACCTACATGTACATTATGTGAGACTATGTTTAAAGTGCGGATAAATAGATGATTAATGTAAGAAATTCCCGTTATAATTTCGGGTTAACTAACATTTATTCGCACTTAACATTAGCCGTGATAAATATCTATTCATTCCTACGATTCATTCATATGTCGTCCGGCCATAGAGGAATAATCTCCGGCACGCTAAAAGAAAGTTTGACAACCTCTTGTCAGATAAACAGTGATAATCCTGATGATATCATATGCTATCCCTGTGTACACTCGGCTCAAGGTGACATGACGCAAGCACTTTCCTTGGCACTGAGGAAAATTACTGTTTCCAAGTGTACAATAAAGGTTATTTAGTAAACAAGTAAATAACACTCATATAATACTCATGGATTTTTATAAAATATAAAATTCAAAATCTGATATTAAATAGTTTACATATAAATCTGAAAGGAGAAATTAGAGAACATAGTAAAGACTAGTGGACGCCCGCGACTCCGTCCGCGTGGACTACAGAAAGAACGAAATGTCGAAATTATCCAAGGTAAAAACATTTTCCCGGGATAAAAAGTAGCCTAAGTATGTTAAGTGGGACCTGTCACAATATATTCCTGAAAACTGCATCGAAATCGGTTCAGCCGTTTCTGAGATAAGCGTGCAAACAAACGCACAGACAAACAGACGAAATTCCAAAAATCATTCTATTGGGCACTATTGCGTTGATAAAGGTCTGCTATAATATTTTTTCTCGTATATCTTCCATGTACAGACAGCGACCCGTTTCATTTTTATTATATGTATACTCGTAGATTTTCATAAATTGGTGCACGTCAAGAAATTTATGAAAATCTGTACATAATAATAAAAATGTATTCAGATGTATATTTAGATTTTTTTAAATATAATTAATCAATAAATATTGAGTTCCACTCAAGAGCCCATCAATACCATTTGCAAGCAATATAATTTATGTCCTTTCGTTAATTTTATTGGCAACATAGTATTATTCGTCAACTTAATTTATTAAAGACATTAAAATTAATTTATTTTGCAAAACATACTTGTTAACAGGTCAATACCACCTCCTTTATCAAGTAATTTGTCTTGCACATACAAAATAAGTAACTGGCAATCAATGAGTTATGGCCACGCTCATTCGAACACTTGCACTCGAGCTTTGCTCATACGTCTTCATGACACGTTCGCTGAGTCCCATTTAAGAGACGATTTAGCGAACCGGGTTCGATTCAACATAATATTTTCCACAAATGAGCTAAGTTCCCAGGCCATTGTCGACCAGTCCTTTTATGGCCCGGTACAGGCGGATCTTAAACGGGATTCCTCACTTTAATCTTCGTGTGATAAGTGTATGCAGGCTCAGTTATTTTCGGATATTATAGCCGTTCGGAACAGAAGCGTAATTGCTTAAATTGAGTATTACCATTTTGGTTTTATGTTCGATGTTATTTGCGGTGTTATTATATACGTTATGACTATATAAGTAACATAATTTAAGGTTCTTTTGAAGCATTAATTGTGTCTCCCTGTGTAGGGGCAACATTCCCTCTAATTGGCTCGCGGGCTTCCCAGTATGGTATGGATTGGACCCCACTCAGTCGGCTGACCACTTTCTCTGTTGTGTCCGCAAAAAATATCCGTTGCTACGCGATTTTTGAAAGAATGCAATTATGTGATTTTTTTAAAGAATGCAATTATGCGATTCTTGCAAGATACGTAACAAAATATAATGAATATTTTATAATAATGGTTCGTAGGAACCTTTTTCCAATAGAATTTGATGGTAGGTACAAGAAATCTCCGCCATTATGTTAGACTACGAAAATGTAGGTACTAAGAAGGATGGGAATTATATAATATGCCTTTAAATTAACTTGGGTACCTAGCTATGCAGTGATCATAGCATGTAAGTAAGGGCAAACGACGATGATTCGCCTATAATCAGCTATTGTAGAGACTGCCGCATGCCGGTTGTAAACCGTCATGGTCCGCATCACACAGCTCATTTTACACCTAGTTAGGCTCGCCTTTGTACCCTTCGTGGTACTGAGAAACCACATCAATTAATTACTATAATATTTCAAAGAAACCACCGGTAAGTTTGGAGCGGGATACACTTTATATGCATGAGAATATATAGGTAGTAAGTAGCAGCTATATTCTGTTTTAGGAAAACTATGTCTTTTTTAAAATAAAGCCTGAGCACAACTATAAAATGAAAGACCATCTCAATACAGGGTTGTATCAGAAGGGTTGTATATGAATATACGAGCACTATAAATAACTTATGTACTAAGTTTGAAACTCGAAATGAAACGTTCCTTTTTCGGATAGTAGGGAGAAATTCAAATCAAATCAGAATGTGTTTATTTGTGGATCATAGGTTAGGAACAGATGTTATACATAAAAAAGGTACCTCATGTGACTTTCTATGTCCCGCCCTAAAGGCATACAAATGTGTATTAAATTGCACAAGAAATTAAATCATGCATCATTAAAAAAATCAAATTGGTAACATGTGAATGTCATATTAGGCCACATAACTTATGATAATTATTATTTTCATAGCTTCATAGCTAATTTCACGACATTTGGACTAACGTACCCCTTCTATTGTACCCTGTAGGTACATCGAGTTACACTACCAATGGAAAAACTAGGTATACACGTATACATGTTTGTATTTTAAAATTTAAACTCTTGCGCTTACTTCAAAATAGTACAAAGCTAGCTTATAATGAGTGGTCGAAGATAAATCCTATTAAAGATCTAATATCAGCCTAGATTTATAGCTATGTACGATTTCTAGTAATATATGTCTGTTGTTATGAGACCCTTCTTGTTATGTTAAGTTGGTAGCCCAGGGGCACTATTCCATACCCGCGTGTTCAATGCTCCTTGTTAGTTGAAGGCCTTGTATTGTGCAGTAAAGGGCTTGACGCGAAAATGTTTTTAAAAGTAATGTGCGTGCGGCTTCGAAAGTTTCTGTTATTCCTATTACAGAGTTGGGTTACGGCTACAGGAGTAAAATTGGTCTTTAAATTATTTCAATTAAAGGGGTAAATTAAACCCATTTATCCTAAACATTAACTATTTAATTAGATAAATAATAAATTCTCCCGATCAGCTTCCATAACAAACAGTTTAAAAAAAAATGTAATTGAAACACACTTACTACGAGTACCATGGGTACACCAATGGTAGCGATTGATGTTTCTATATCATGATCTCAATAAAGCTAAGACTAACTTGAGCTATGAAAAACACTGTATAATAGTTTATCTATCTATACATATAAAAAAAAGGTAACGGGTCGCTGTCTGTACATGGAAGATATATGAGAAAAATTTTTATTGTAGACCCTTATCAACGCAATAGTACCCAAAATAATGATTTTTTGAATTTTATTATATATCTATATATCTGTGCGTTTGTGCACGCTAATCTCAGAAACGGCTGAATCGATTTTGATGCAGTTTTCAGGAATATATTGTGACAGGTTCCACTTAACATATAGGCTACTTTTATCTCGAGAAAATGTTTTTATCCCGAATAAATTCTACATTTTGTTTTTTCTGTAGGCCACGCGGACGGAGTCGCGGGCGTCCACTAGTGTATAAATGTGCTTTTCAAGTAAAATTATTGGTCTAGAATCCGGATGGAACGAAAGTCCAACGTGACTTGGGAGAAATTCCTTCGATTTTAACACCTCGATCGGAGCACACAATATACAGGCAGGTATAGTGCGTTTCACCGTATTCTTCCGATGGATGATGGCGCTAGTTACTATGTGTATGACCATATTTTCTATTTCACTGCATAGAAAAAATATGTTAGTTCCGTATTCAGGCATAGGAATTATTCTATGAAACGGACAATAGCAACTGCCTCAACATCACAGAACACTATTCTCAGAGCTCAACATGCTCTATTTGCAGTTGGTGTATATAGATCAAACTATAGCTGGAGCTCAAGGGCTACTGCAATAATTGCAATAACCGGTCTTGAATTTTTTTTGCATATCTTAGATTTAATCCTCATTATTATCTATCGTATTAAAATCCAAATTGAGAATTTAAAATCCGAGATGCTTTTGTATCTCTAATTGAAATTAGGGGTCGTAATTAGATTCTTTTGGAGGAAGTACGTACGTACTACTTGGCGAAAACTTGAGAAAATATTGATAAGAGGAGCCTAGTCGAATAATGTTTTGGGAAACATTATTCGACTAGGCTCCTAAACATCAGCTTACTTTTTACCAAATTCTTTAAATTTATTTACAGATAGTAGCGACACCTATCGATGCACGGCAAATAGCAAAGCAATAAACACTAGGTACTATTTATTTTAAGTTGAGTTGGGTAAGGAAACAGAAAAAACTCGATCAAAAGCTGCTGTATCCGGTGACGGATATTGTGGACAAATATTGATAAATGTGTCTCGTTATCATATCGGCCTGTTTATCTAACATACTGATTCAGATATTATGTTTAGTAGACGTTTTAGTATGGAGGTGGGAATCAAAGATATTTTACATCAACTGCATTCTATCGCAACTAATAACGATAACAATAAAAAGTCAAAACTTTCTTTCTAAATCAATTTTCCTAGTATGTCCTATTACATTGGGAACCAAAAACATTGGTTGAGCTAATTTTTGTAGTTATTCATTTAATATTAACATACAAGTATTTAAATATCATCATATTGCGCCAACCACATGACTATTGGGATAAGAGCACTTAGATTTTACCTAGTCTAGTATAAGCAGTAGAACTAACTCGTCAATTATAGTTTCTAGCTTATCTTGCACGAGTATATGTCCACTTCGTGTGCTTGTCCTGTCTGTTTGTTCTTTGAAATGTTCCATAAAATGGCTGAACCAATAGACGTAATTAGATTTATGTTCTGAATTAATATAATGGTCTGGCATTAAGTTAACGAGCAGCTTAATATTCCTACTGGCACTGATGTATTGTTAGTTACGAGCAATTTCAAAAGTTATTCACGTGAATATTCCTAGTTCCTACAATATCACGTTCCTGTGTATTGCTCAGATTTCTATATAGGCAGTTAATCTTTTTATAACTTATAGGTGTTATAGCTATATTATTCAACAGCTAGGTAAATAAGCTAAGATTTTGCAAAAAGTTGTCAAAAAGAAAGCCTTATCCAAATTGATTAGTAGGTAGTTTTACTAACTTTGTAACTTTTATAATGCAGATACAGTGGCACCCTGTGGTTCTATCGGCCCTTGGTGCTCTGCCTATTCCGTAAGGAATAAAGGCGTGATTATAATATGTATGTGTACTCGTATGTATAATGCAGATACTCGGCTTATATCATATTGCTTAAGCAATTAAAAATACAGTGCACCAAGTTTTCTAGATACAGAATTACTGGCAGTAAGCAAAGTGGAGAAACAGGTCTAATATCTTAGGAACCACTTTACAAGATTTCTGCTCACTTCACAATCTAAGTACCTTCGTGAAGAGGCATTGCCTGCGGGTTTGCATGCGTTCTCAGGATAGTATTTATGTGAATACTTTGATTGTTAGACTGGTTGAAGTGATTTCCCTTAGTTGGTACAGGGCGGCACATAAGCTTCTATATCGGTAAGTAAATGATATCTAAGTAATTTTAGTTAATTTTCTAGCTAATTGATGAAATTTACGACGATGCACCGGTTTATTAGACTAGTCTTCAGTGTAAGGAACGAATTTGAATTAAGATATTTCTATGAAAGTTAAACCTAGGTTTTAGTGATATTTTGCAATTACCACCTAGTTTGAGTTTCCCCGTTTTAAGTTTTATTAATAAAGCTGGTTTTTCTTACTGCTTATATACGTATAAAAAATTAACTAAGCGAATGTCAATTATCCAACAATCTTCGAGGAGTGGCTCAGTTGCCGGCGGACGTGATCACAGCACATTACGTACAGTTAGCCGATGCTAACGGCTTTACTTTGCGAATTTAACCACGTAATGCAATGTCACTATGAAATTACTCGCCTATTGAAAAATGCATTTGTTACTAAATCTTGTATGTGAAATTTTATTCAACTCATTTGATTTTTATTTATCTTACTTTGATCCTTATCCTAGAAAAAAAATCCGGGTGTAATCAAATGTGTCCGGAATTGTTTTAAACTCTTTATTATAGGATTTTAGTCTGCTAAGGGGCCACAAGTGTACCGTCACCGTTACCATTTCATAAAGTTAAATTTAAATCGACTTTTGTTTCTGTATGTCAACCAGAGGTGGGCAGCAGCGCCTTCCGTGTTGACAACATAGTCCAAAATACAAACTGCGGTCACCATGGCACCCATGGCAGTCTTGTGGCTAGCCCTGAGGGAGGCCTACGTTCATCAGTGGACTGCGATAGGCTGATGATGATGATGATGATGTCAACCAGATGTCAAGACCAAAATGCTGTCACATATGTATAATATTATGAAGTTTAGCAAATAGACTACCAAATCCAGTTTTTCAAATAAGTCCACTTATCACAATCACGCTGTTATCAATCAACAGGACATCATAACTTTCATCGACAGATTCTAGGTACCCCATCATAGACAAAAACCAGCACTAGATAGCAATCTGCGTCGTCTTGCAAACAACTTTTTCGCACTCATTGACTGGATGTCGGCGATAACCGTTACGACGACCAGTTGTAACGTTTTTCCACGTTTGTACAACGTTATGCGATTTACGTAACTGTGTTTCTAATAGCTGTTATTTTTTGCCGCACTATTGAGAGTTCACATTAATTATTGATCACTTGATGGCAGATGGCGATGTAGGCTGTACCGTTTTGTGCGGATTTTATAGATTTGATTTAGTTATCTTCTAGGACACTGGATTTTCTTGTTTTTGAAATAAATGTAAGACCATACACCACGCATGGCCGGCTAGCGCGTATTATTTTTCTAAAAGAAAATAGGTACTTATTGATGTAAACAGTCATCTACATAAACATAGAATTTACCACTGACTGATTAGATGCACAGCCGTAACCGCTAATGATAAAAAGGAAAAATTAGCACCCTAGCATAGCTATCTTTTGTGTCGTATAGGTCCACTAAGAAAGCATTTCCCGAAAATCCCATGTAAACGGGAAATAACAGGAATTTCAAAGTTAACGCGTTTGAAGTCGTAGGCGGCAACTATACAGTGTGTCTGGGATAGAGTTTTCAATATTTTACATAGTGTTGTTACACTTCATTTTAGCAATAAATACACCCCCATGTGGGGGTCTAAGGTATAAGTTTGTTACTCTTTCACGTAAAAACGGCTGGAGAGATTTTAATAAAATTTTATATGGAGTTAGCGCTACTTTTTATCCTGGGAAAATATTTTTATCCCGTATTGTTTTTTCTGCAGTCCACGCGGACGAAATCGCGGGCGTCCACAAGTATAACATAAGTACATACAGTTATGTAAAAAGGAAGTCAATTTTGCCACAGAGGTGACTAACACAGTTTACTTTGCTTAATAAATAATTATTGCGATTTTAATGTAAATGACTTATTTCGTAAGTAGTGGTGAATTATAATATAACTAATACCCTGTCATAGGCTTTTGTGTCCTAACTTAAAGCAATAAACTGAGGAACTCCGATTGGATTTAGACCGGCCCCAGCGCCAACCGGTGAATCTTGTGGCATGGGGACTCCTAATCTTTAGTTGTATAGTCTTTGTATTATGTTTTAGAATGCAAAAAACTTCGCTATCTGTCTGTATATATCGCGTTCTGAGGCTGTTATGTAGTTGGATAACAGGGCATATGTCGCAAGCTGCGCGACATCTTAGTTGGAAGTAAAGTACAGCGTGAACGCGACCAATGATTGCTATATAATGTGAATCTCTAGTCAAACTTCATTAATAAAAGTACAATTCCAAATTTTTCATTTTCCAAAAACTGGCAATTTTAATAAAAATTTTCTCGGAAACTATCAACAATTGATAGGTAGTTTGTTCTAGCGCATTGTTTCACGTCGAACTACGTCGATATACGGGATCAGCTAGAGATATCCATTTTTCGGGGATTTCGGAACACTGTGCGCTCTAATGTTTATATACCCAGATAGACACGAGTTGTATTTGGTACAGCTAAGCAGCGGATGGAAAGTTCTTTATCTACACCAAGAAATGATAGTTAGGCCCGTGTTAGACAGCTACCGTGTTAACAAAAGAATTTAAACATTTTTTAAGCTAAACAAACATGTCCTTAATTTGGCAGATATGCCATACATTTTGCTCTATTTAAATCGAGTCTAACTTTAGGCGTTCTTTTGTAATAACACCGCTAGTAGCTAACAAAAAGGACAAAAGTGACAGAACAGTTAATAGAAGTTCAATACACATTTACAAAATCTTATAAGTGGGTACTAAGTATTTTTTGTAATTATAAAAATAGGTAATGTGAGTAATCATTAAATTACTATTTATATACAGTCAAATAAATTTACTTTCCAGGAATGTTTTCGTTTAGGTAGGTATTATTTTAACTATGCTGCATTTGGGGTACTTATTTGGAATCCTTTTAATGATGTCAATAAGCTCAAAGCTAACTAAAAAGCCTGAATCTTATGTTTTCTCAAAAATTAAAAATGGGATGTCAAAGTAACTACAAAGGGTAATAATAGCACGGTATCTACATTTCTTAATACTAATAGGAAAAGGGGAGCTATGGCTGTCGTAAGTACGAAATGTGCACTAAGAACCAAACACTGTCATGTGCTTTCATCTAAAAATAAAGGAACTCTGTCTGGGTTTAGACCTGCCCAGCACTGACCGGTTACACTTGTAGTTGGGACCTCCCAATTCCATGATAGTGGGCTGATTACTGTGACACAAAACTTTTATATTGCGTTTTAGAATTTGCTTGTTTCAATTTTGTGTTTAAGTTATTACATTTAAATGGTTTTCTAATATCGCATGGCCATGTAAACTATCACAATTAAATAACACCTTGGACATCTGAAATGGCTTATACCCAGGTATACTTAGTAGGTACATATTATTTCAAGTTAATGAAAATTAATGAATTTACGGTATCGATCTTTTATACAAGACGATCAAGTTATACTTTTGCTGATATGCAAAATATAATTATAGAACACTGCTTGTTGGTTATTTAGACACATACAACCAAACTAGTACCTATGTGTCCGAAATCTAATTTTAGTATGGCGCCTTTAAGTTTTCAATGAATGAATAACATTTAAATTACTTGCATGTTTTCTATTGGTTTGTGAAGTCTGACCTCGTATAATGATATCATAGGCACATCATTATTTTTAACGAGACATGCTACGGCATAGTAATATGTAACCTTGGAGAAGTGTGGGATTTATTATTATAATTTTATATCTAAGTACTTTATTCAGATTATAGCCAAGGAAAAGAAGGGCGCGTAGACGATGTTTATGTAATGCTAAAATATAATTGCTATACCTATGCATAGAGAATTATAATATAAGTAGAGTCTTGAAAAAAGAGATTAAAAAAAAATCTAGATTATAGCTATAATTTATTGGCTATAGCTAAGATAGTAATTCTCATTATCATTAATCCCTTAAAAAAACACTTTTGTCATTTCACTTTGTAAATTTACAGAAGAATGTATAGGTATTTCAAAGCAATTATGACAGATGTGAAATATTATTCTTGTTCAGTACTGAAAAATCCGTCTCTAGTCTGTGAAAATTATGTCTTATTTTGGCTATTTATTTTTGTATTTGAATCTCAAACGCAGCTGTGGTTATGCTAGTAGGTAGGTATTAGTAGTGTTACAGCACAGATATATTATGATAATAATAACGACTCCGTCCGCGTGGACTACCTACAGAAAAAACAAAATGTCAAAAACATCCGGGATAAAAACATTTTCCCGGGATAAAAAGTAGCCTATATGTTAAGTGGGTCCTTTCAAAAAATATTGCTGAAAACTGCATCGAAACCGGTTCAGCCGTTTCTAAGATTAGCGTGCACAAACGCACAGACAAACCGACAAACAGAAAAAACTTCTAAAAATCATTCTTTTGGGTACTATTGCGTTGATAAAGGTCTCCTATAATATTTTTCTCATATATCTTCCATGTACAGACAGCGATCCGTTACATTTATATTATATGTATAGAAGAAGATAGATATATAGATTTAGTGTTCTGCCGTCCAGAAAGAAACCTTAAGCAAAGTAAAAGTTTTATTCGCTTGTACTTGTATTTATCTATCTATGTAGTACACAATACAAAGCTCATAATAAGTTATTATTACTTACACTAAGTAGGTATGAACCAATTCGAGTATTTTAAAAGAGCATCGTTTGTACGTGGCCTACTACAGAACAATGACAGATAAATCACGTCGGTTTATCTCCATTTACAGTTCGGCTGTCCCAAAATAAAACACTGAATATGCCATTTTGTGAAAATACTGTTTATCCCAATTTTGGATGTTCTGTGTTAATATCTTCCGTTTATGGCGTATTCTGTGTTTTTGGACCTTGGTATCTTTGCCATTTTAACCATTTTCAAAAAACGGATTTTTGATTTAGGTAGTAGTTGCACACAGAACATCCAAAATTGGGATAAACAGTATTTTCACAAAAATCGCATATTCAGTGTTTTATTTTGGGACAGCCGAGTTTATGAGTCGACACAGATTGATAATGATTTTGCTGAGTATGTTATGTGCACATTCGGAATATTGACTTTAATATTAGCTAGTAAATACATCAAAAATACTATAGCTTGTCATAGAAGTTTTTAACTATAACAAGCTTAGACAACTAACACCGGAAATTCTCTTAAAAGTAATGTTTAAATGATGTTTAACGCGCATTACTTCTAATTATGTCATAAAATTAGGATGGCTGATGTGAATCCGTGGATAAAACTAAATCTAGGATAAAGCATGGGCTAAGTAAGTGATACTACAATCGTAATTTAATTAATTTGGATATTTAAGTGAGTTAAAAGGCACCATTGTTTTTCTCTCTATTTTTTCTACAGGGTGTAACAAAAAGGGTATGTTAAGCGAAAAGCTACGTAAATAGCCCACTATAGAGAACCTATGCACAAAATTTGAGACTCGAAGTCACATGTTTATTTTTCCCGATAGTATGGAGAATTTTTAAATATCTCAGGAATTTTCATACCATCTTGAAAAATAAACATGTGATTTCGAGTCTCAAATTTTGTGGATAGGTTGTCTACAGTGGGCTATTTACGTAGCTTTTCGCTTAACATACCCTTTTTGTTACACCCTGTATAGTCTACGCGGACGAAGCAACTTGAAAGTTTACACTCTTAAGTGTTTTAACGTGTGGTTAGCCTTAATGTGTAATTGCTTAATGGACGGTAATGCCATAGCCTAATGAATTATGTTAAAGTTTAGAAATTAGTTACCGTTACTAGTTTGCATAGGAATTATGCTTTTAATCTCAAATATGAGATATACAGGGTGTAACAAAAAGGGTATGTTAAACGAAAAGCTATGTAAAAAGCCGACTATAGAGAATCCATTTCCAAAATTTGAGACTCGAAATCACATGTTTGTTTTTCAAGATTGTATGAACATTCCTGAGTTGTTTAGGAATTGTCCATACTATCTGGAAAAATAAACATATGGTTCTCTACATATAGTCGGCTTTTTACATAACGTACCCTTTCTGTTACACCCTGTATAGATATAGTGGTATATACCTATTTACATTTATTACATAGGTACTACATATTTGTGGTCCTAAGAATGGGGTATCCAGAACTGCAGAATCGCGTAGGAGATCCTATTGCCATGTTTAGTAAAGGGGGTTAGTGGGGTGAGCACGAATCTCTCGATAGTCCGTAACACTAGCGTCAAACTGTGAAATCACATAGATTTTGCTAGCGAGTCGCTAGCGTTACGCCGCCGCGTAAAAAGGTTCGTGCTGACCCCACAGGTAAAAATTTCTATAACATTTGTTGAAAGATGGTACTAGTATAGAAATTTATATGAGTGTCCAATCAGATATATTATGAGTACAGGTACGGCACGCTCGTAGTACGACAATCCCGAAATTAGCGAGGCGATGCATTTATGTACAGTCCCATGCAACTATGTAGACATGCATAAGTATACAGGGTGTAAAAAGACAACGTTGTTATTTTAATACCTTGTATTCTTTGTAACGTAACGATCATTTTTTTTAATGGAACCAACCCTGGGAAACGATACATTTTTTTTGAAAAAATATCTCATGTTATGCAAGCAATGTATTCGTTTGACAAATGTACCTACAAAACTAACATTTTTAAATATTAATATGGTGTCTTTAAAATAAATGTTTGAAAACTGTTTCCAGATGGATTTACTTTAAAAAAATACTGATATGACAAAGAATACAAAGTATTAAAAGAACAACGTTGTCTTTTTACACCCAGTATACATACAGGGTGTTTTTTTGTGGCCACCGTTAACGAAGGGTACGTACTCTATACATCAAATAAAGTAAGTTTATGCCAAAAAAAATGCTGGGAATTTTTTTTTTGTTTTTTTTTTTTTAATTACTTGATCGGGCGAAATTTATAGTGTCTAGTGTTTATGTTGTACTTTTTTATAGACAGATATTAACAATTTTTCGTGAAAAAATCTTGCTACACGCGTCTATGTGCATTTATGCAGAAAAACGCAGTCTATTTACTCAACTTTGGACCCTAATATTTTGGAAACCAGACACTTCCCAGGTATGCTTCCATGGGGAAATATGATCGTGATGACGAGGAGATTCCGTAGTTTTCGGGAACGTTGACGACCAAAAATCATCCTGTATGTTACATAACTATGTGTGTTCTTCCCACACATTTATATACGTATAATGCTGTTTCCAGTTTATTTATTGCTATGGATGGCTTAGTTTAGCTAAAAGTTATCTTATAATTTAGCATAACAGATCCCCCATCCGTTCTATTTAGGTATCGCTCGACTGCGAATTAGGCAAAATGATTCAGGGTTCACTGATCTCTGCGTAAATAATCTATTCTTAAGTACACTCTATCACCCAACATCTATAGGTACTTGTATAAAGTTTTACTGCACTAAGCAGCGAGCGCGGCTTTTCAAAATGTTCTTCGGTGAAAAAGGTCGCGCCGCGCCGCACCTATCTGGATGAAATGCGCAAAGGGACAGTAAAAACCTTTAAAATATGAGATTTGCGACATAACATCGATTGAAATTAAATAATATTCGATACATCGAAACACCAGGCAGTAGTCAGAGGCGAAAGATTTACATATTACAACAATCAAACAACATAGCAGTCATTTATCCACAGCTTCATTACGATTGGCTCCTTAATTTATTATACATCTACTAAGGGTCGATTTTTTTCCGATGGTATCTGACTACCTGAAGGATAAAATTGATGCTGTCACTATCTCGATCATCTTTTAGGAAAAGACAGCATCAACTTTATACTTCAGATAGACTGTTAGAAAATTGCGCACATGCGCAACGATTCAACAACGTAGCAATTATCTAACCCATAGCTTCTTTACGATTGGCTCCTTCATTTATGCATCTACTTACAAAATGAAATGGCGAAGATACTTTAGGCCATAGTGTATACCTGGTCATACGTGTTTGCATAATACATAATAATTAAGATAGCGTCAAGCTGCCACCAACTTCATTTAAATATCGAACTCACGACAGCATCCTATAGTTCTTAGGGGATTAAAATTGCTAATGCCTTGGAATATATTTGAGGAGTGAGACTTCAGAACTGTACGGTATTGTTTCGTATAGGCGTGCATACTATGAGCCTTACATGGGCCGTGTTTACAGATATGATGATGATCTCCGACCGTATTTCGGCCAAGGCGACCAATCTCTACGGAGATTGGCCAGGTACGCAGGAGACATTATAGTGCACAAGTGTGTGCGCAAACACAGATGCACTCTCTATTCCGTTATTCTGATAGTCCGATGGGACGGATATGATAATACTATAGTTAAGCAACCGCAAAGCAAATAGCACAATACATGTATGGAATATCTCTCAAATTACGCGTTGCCCTAATTAATGCTTAAAGTTTTTTTTTAAAACGGGAAGTTACTTATATGTTTACCTAATTTAAGGCCCAGTGATTATTGTAAGATTTTATTAATCTAGAATCCTAAATGAAATAGAATGGAGTAGTGAAATAACAGATAAATTAATTACAAGAAAGCTACATGGTCCTTATAATAACCGCTATTAATATGCCGGCGGCTAAATCGTGAATAATCGTGGTCCATCCTATACATTTAAGATTGTTACTACTCACCTACCTACCACAGATCGAAGTAGTACGTACTTCGATAAAAATAGAGCTCATGGACTCAATTTTAAACCGGCCGCGAATCTTTTTAATTATATTTAATCTAGTACATACACGAAATAAAAAAAACTTTGTAAGTAACTTTGTTTTCAGGCAAATCGCGCTAATGTACATAAAGATCATCATCATTCCCAGCCTTGAGAAGTCCACTGCTGAACATAGGCCTCCCCCAACAACATATCAATTACCCAATATTATTTCATATTTAAATTTGCGTTTCATAATTTGCCCTATGATGGCCAATTTTTAATCATGAAGCGGCCACTAGTTCTAATTAAACCACGCAATTCGGATTTAGTTCTCAGACTAGGGGTCCGGTGTTAGTGACATGTATGTTACCGCTGTTTTGTAAGGAATTCGCGTGGGAGACCACTCTCCAAGCTGGTTTATCTACTAGCCGTATGTCATTATACACGTTGATGTGCATATTCCTTTTATTTTTTATGTAGGTAAACTCGTACTTCATCTAAATATAGGGGCATAATATAATCTCTACCATATGTGTATACTAGCTCCCAGCTATATTATAAACTAGCGCACAAGACATTGTCTCCGTGAAATTAAAAATTCCGTGTTTTCCATTCCCGTGAGAATTTAAGGAAACACTTTCTTATTAGTTACCTCTACAAAGACCATAGTTACGAGTTTTATATTGATGTGAAAGTTAATTCTGCCTGTTATGGGTTTTAAAGCTTTTTAATGAAGGACACAAATCACTCTTAACATTTTTTTATTTATTTTTTTTTTTAATAAAAAGTCATTTATTTTGTTTAAAAATCATAACAATAATAAAACCTAAAATTAAATATTAACTACCTATCAACTGCAAATATTTACAAATAGAAGACGGCCTGCAAATCCTCCACCGATGGCAGCGTGCCCAAAAGGCTGGCCGCGTTGCCCCGCTGTATGGCGAGGCTTACACGTTGGCCAAAATAGGCTCCAGCCCTCTGGTCATGGAATGCTTCGACCAATTTTTTAGAAATGCCCCTGAAGAGGGCATGCGCACCCGGACCCCATGGTTTCAACCCCAAACGGCTCAAATATGTAATCCCCGCTTAGGTTTGCATACTTGCGCCGCTTGAGGTTTTCTGCTGAGGCCGCCGCTGAACCGGTTCTGACTACACACAAATAAAAATAAATCATAGCCCGAACAAATGCCTAAAAGGAAAGTAAAGGGTCTTTACTTTATGCGGTCGTTAGAGAGATTAGCCTTGAAGGGAGGTCCTTTCATCCCTATTCAAAGGAATGAAATGGCAGCGTTTTTATGAAAAGCTTTTCCGATTAGGTACACGTTAGCTACCTGTAGCTATGCATCAGGATTGCATAATTTGTATGATGGCACACATACTTATACGTAGGTAGGTATGTTACATGCTAAATATAAAAATGTTGCAAATTGGAACTTATTTTCATTCACGTAGTTTTATAATAATCACACTTAAAAGTTAAAAGACCAAAAATGTTCCTAGTGTGGCCACCAACGCCATATTTGTAAAGTTGCTTTAAAATCATAACCGACCGATGTGTGAAGTACCCATCATTAGGTTCCTTTACTGCATGGTAATAACCACAGAAAGCTGGTACCACACAGCACGCCCCATAGCGTGTTATAGCCATGACTTACGAGTAGATATACTACATTACCTACTAGTATTTACCAGTCAACATACTCGACCAGAAAAAAAACATCTATTTTGTGATTTCAACTAAAGCTAATATATAATAATACTGCCAATATTCCTATATTTCATGTGATTGGGTGACTTTAGTTCAGAACAAAAATTAAAATTAAACATTCCTTTCCCGCCCCGTCATGATACTCGTCAGAAACTATCGATGTAGTTCGCGTTTCCACACGATATCAAGTCGTTGTCGCGGCAGATGTGTCGTGGTGTCCGACAGTTCTGTCTTGCAACGCAACATTCCATGAAGCTTCCCATAATGTGTTTTAAATCTTGAATAATGCCGCCAATAACACCTACAGGAATGGCCGGCGGGGCAGTAACTAGCAATTACTTGTCATAAATCGCGCATATCAGCAATTTGCGAATCGCTCGCGCGGCCCATAGTTGGCTATTTACCGCGATTGTTTGTTACTTTAGCGTGGTGGTAACGCAATTGCATAACTTGTAATGCGATAGGTAGTCTATTCTCGATGAATTGATGTGATAGCGGAATTAATTGGTCACCTTAATTTCTTTGACTAGGCTTGCAATTTGTGACGACAGTTGTGATTGCGTACCGGACGTTTAAAAAACTTCAGAGCTGCTTTACAGCCTTGTTAACTTTTTAAGTACTTAATTATACCTATATTATTATCAGATAATTACTATCTTTTTACAGCATTTACGCAATTAGGTTGTACCTCTACCTACTTATTGATGAAATTTGCAAAAAAGAAGGGATGTACGCAATTAGGTAATCGGTCAATTAAGATCTTCCAGACTTCTGATCTGAAGGCCGATTTTGTGGGTGGAATTGAACGATTCATGAGGCGCGATCGGTGCGATATCGAATAATTAATCGATGTCTTAAAAGGTATTGTGAAAGATAATTGGCAGCGGTAATAAATCGCTTTAAGATTATGTATTGTAAAATTGTAAAATATTAAGATATTTCAGCGATGTTTTGATCAATCAATCTTTGAGATGATTTAGTGATCAGACTAAATTAATTAATTTAACGAGGTAAACATTTTTGCACATTAAAAAAAAAGCATATTTAAAAAAATTACCGTATGTTTAATAAAAAAATCAATTTACATTTCGATGGCAATTTTATGATTACTGGCATCTTAAGCGGTCGTATTTTTAATCTTAACGGCTAAAGAGGAATAACCTGAAAGTATGTTAATTCTGTTTCAAGTTCACTTTTATCAGACTCAATAAATATTTATACAAGTGTGCAATAAACTCAGGAAATTTGAGAGAGCGCGAAGAGAAAAGCGGAAAGTAATAAAAATAAAATAAAATGTAGAGACATGTACGTTGTACTTAATTTTATTAATGTACGTCCTTATTTATTTTAATTAAACTATGACATAAAATCTAAGTAGCTACTTGTAACGAGAAATTAAATAGTTTGCAATGCCCTTTATCGTACCTACCTCTTACTACGATAGATAGGTAAGTATGATACCTAATGATCAATATCTTTTAATCACTATAGATGCAGTTTGCATAACAATAAGTGAAGTTGAATTCTATAGTAGTTAACTAAATTAATTAAAACCTTTAGGTAATAATATGCTATTTGAATTCGATGTGCATACGCAACTTCTTTAAACTATTTAAATCCTTTCGAAGGAAACATTACAGAATTCCTTACTCGATCGCTTTTTTGTCTGACTACGTGTTATTTCTGTGCCGATGAGGAATTGACGAGGCCCCAAGTTTGAGACGTTTCAATTTCTACTAAATAAAAATATTAATATAACCATAAATATTTTCTATTATACATTTACAAACTAGTATAAATGGGTTATAATTATAACTAATAAATATGTAAATACTTTTGCATAGGTCCTTAATATGTAGCAACTGAAATAAGGTAAAAAGTATTTCTGTATTAAGCAGTATTATAACAAACATAATCAAAATTTTATTATTTTTACGTGATTGTATGTGACCACACTGTGCTTGTGGTTTAACTGTATTCCTTAGACGAGATACATAATATATTGCTTACCTACAGAACTGTTGCCTGCGCATTCTGCGGCTTTAAGGCTCGAGCACACCGGATGCGTGTGCGTGCACGTAAGCGTAGACGTATACGTACCTCTGAGTTGTAATGTATGGAACTGTATAGGCACGGGCAGACCGGATGCGTATGCGTAGACGTAAGCATAGACGTCAAGCGGTGACAGTTCTATACATTAAACTCAGAGGTTCGTGTACGTCTACGCTTACGTGCACGCATACGCATCCGGTGTGCTCGAACCTTTAAGGTTAAAAGACTCTTAAGAGAGTCTTTTTCCTTACTAGTAACCCAATAATATAACAAAACCGCATAAAGCATTATCTAAACTTACACATACATCTCTACCTAATTCATATCCGCAGCTATGTAAAACGAACTTGGCGGTTAAACAACCGTGCGTCACTCTTCCGTGTTTAATAGGATTGTTCCGCGCACACAAATGTCTCTAATTCACCTCCACATTGTACTATGCCTCCATTTACTTACCAAAGCTATTTCTGGTTTTAAAATGACCAAACACACCGCTCCCTCCCTACAGATAATTAAAACTATCTTTAATAAAGCAATTTAAAAGCTATCGAATAGTAGTCCTTCATTAAGATAAAGTGCTTTATTTGGAATCGCGTTAAAATGGTAGAAGTTAAGATTATTTTTGAGAAATGCTTTATTTAGGTACCTACATTATACATACTTAAATAAAATTATAAATTGAACTAAAGCTCCATTTTAACGGAGTTTATTTGCAAACTTATAGATACGTAGTTTCGTGAGATGAACACTGTAATTTTGGGTGAAAATTATAAATGAATAAGTAGGTACCTAGCAAAAATGTCATGTCCATTCTTATATTATATGATACGAGTATTCAGGATACCAAGTTTAGGAAAGTACAATGATTCCGAAAGCGCAAACACGCGATCATTTCTATTTAAAACCAAACAAAGGAGTTCCGATACATTTACTGGATATTCTGTTTATTTTCGTCCAGCAATCGAACAAAGAATTTGAAAATCAAAATATACAATCGTCCTTAAATTGCTTTCTCCCCATGACCAGATAAATGACGGCATGAAGTGCAATACAAAGGGTACAAAACACCAGAATTCGTATAAATTGATCGCGCGACTGACAGCCGACGAATACGAGTACTAACATTTAATTACTTTCAATTCACCCTCTTTTGGGGTAACAATCGCTTGGGAATGGTCAAAATTTCATCGTGATTGAAGACCGGAAAGACCAAATGTTATTGTTTACTTAGAATTGAAAATTAAAAATGATTAGTTACCCGACTCCTGGAGGTTTTTTGGAACAGCAAGGATTTGACCACCGTTACACGAATATGGAAGTTGGTTCATGATTATCTAGATTCTAGAATCTCACTCCATTTGTGAAGACGCTAGATGCTTGAGTTATAGAATATAGAAAGACATAGAACTGGCAAAAAGTTTTACTCCCTTGCACTACCTCTATAAATGCAAAATAACAGAACGCTTAGTGTAAGTATGCCTAGTGTAGTTAGACGTGGAAAGATGTAATGCGCTTACAGTGCAATGTGCTAGTCATCTTCGACCCTGTATCCTTGTTGACACTTTATCAATGCCATAGTACACTGTTGATTAATGGGGACTGATGATTGATATTTTAACAATGCAGTAGTTTCTTTGTGTAATACCGCATCTCAGTGTCTAAATTTTTCTCAGGAAAACTATAACCTCCAAACCACACGTTTAATAACAAACAAATTATTTCTATTGTTGCAGGTAAGACTTCCACTCAGTGCCCCTCGAACAGACACGTGCTAACGCCTCGTTAATATTTATAACATGTAATTACCATCGTAAGTACATGCTCCAATACAAGACACTACTGCGTTTCATCAAACGGTTCCTTTGAATGATGGTGCTAGTTACTACGCATAAGACTATACTATCTGTGTCACTGCATACAAAAAATGTTAGTTCCGAAATCAGGCATAGAAGTTATAATATGAAACGGGCTGTAATAGTGGGACGCTATGTAGTTAAGGTATCGATCGATCAAATGGATCTTGAAATGAATATGACTGATTTGGTAAATCTTAACCATTGTTGTCATCAAGTAGGTACTTTTTTAAACCGGGATTGGTTCAAGTAGGGTAAATCGAATCATATAGTCTAACTAAGCATACCTAATATGTGTAATACTAAGTAATTTGTTGTTACAGACAGTCATAACATAACATTACGTATGTTTATATGCCACTGTGACATAATAGAGAGTACAATGTGTATCTTGATATTTTTTGGTTTAGAATCCAAAAGCTCTTAAGCAAATATTATGTAATGCATATGATTTCTCCAGAAAGTTAACTTAAATTTAAATAAAGTCACGAATTTCCTTATCTCTTGACTGATAAGGTCATACTTAGTTTGGGCATGTATGGGAAAGTCTACAAAATATTCATCACAAACATCAACTAGGAAATTAAGCTAAAATACGAACTTCTAGACGTTTCCTAAACGTAAGCTCTATTAATATTTTTAGTGCGTAGACGACTGATTTTCCTACAACTTAATATTGCATGGTGTAATGTTTCGTCTAGCTTTTTAGATTTCAGTCTGAAACCTAGGTTAAGCACAAGGACATAACGTGAAGGACATAAGTCAATGGACGAAATTTGTCAAGTACAATTTGCCGAGACACGAAGTTCCGATCCTTAGAAAACTCACACAATACAGTCTCATAGGGACATAAATATAAGCTTTTACAAATTTCACCTTGAACATTTAATTGTTCGCTTACACTATTCTGTAAATCATCACAATACCGGCTTTATTTGACCGTGAAGAGGCTGCTTTAGATCTTAAGGGTCTTTGTGCGAATGGCTTTTTTGTCGTTTCCCTTTCGTATTCGCTGAATGGCTCTCTTCATGAGCCCTGTTGTTGGTTATCCCGTGTAAATAAGAAAAAGTGTTGTTTATCTCACTATATCGCGTCATTCGTAGTACTTTGCTTTCGATGGCGAAAATTTAATCTATGATTTCAATCTGTTTTAAATCAAATCATAAATGTATAATAATGTATAAATGCTTTCATACAAAATTTGGATTAAAAAATCTAAGATTTTTCTTTGTTCTCAATTATTGAAATTGTCCATACGTCAGCATACCCATTTTCTTTACGTTCCTCCAATGATTAGGTACTATTGTTAAATACTGAAAGCAACGCCGGCGCGCCGCCGGATTAATTGCTCTAAGGTTAAATAGGATACAGGGTAGCTCCCCTAAAAAGAATTATGAATATTAAAACTTCGTATTTCCCTAATATTCGATCTTACTGGATCTTATAAGTTCCAGTCAAGTCATACTTCTTGGTTACAGATGCCTTTGTTATTCGAATTAGAGACGACGTTTTAGAGAGGATTTCTTATAGTAACGTCATCATTATTGCAACATACTCGTAATGTGTTGCACAATGTAGAAAATGAAGATTCTAGAAATATGAATTATATTGCTATAGCTTTAGATGCAATTTTGAGGGTAAAAGTTCAGCCCATTTTCCGCTACATTGGACATTGCTTTTTGCTGTCCCGTGCTCTACGTATCTTCTCTATATTCAGTTTATGACTTAAATATAATAACTCGCATATTTTTTTTTATTATGCCTATAATATGAAAATACACAAGTCTCTGTGTGACCCTTGTCTCTCTATGCAACCTATAAAAGTACCAGTGAAATATTAATTTTAAAACTTCAACTTACACTAAGTAGTACTTGGGTTTAAAATTAATTTTAGCTCATATATGCTTCCAGCGTAGCAGAAGGATAAATTAGATGCTGTCTTTCTCCAAAACTTTATCAAGATAGAGACAGAATGATTTCATCCTTCAGATAGGCTATTTGACTGTTGGAAAAATCGGTCTTTGGTGTGTATATAAGATAGGCATATTTACCTTAGCACTTACGTGTTGAAACCAAGCATTTTTCATCATTCCCTTCGCTGCGTAAATCTCCTAATCAAAACAGTTTTAAAATCTTGCGAAATACTTTAAGTACGTTCTTTAGCTAAAGATAACGGTTATTGATCGGGTCACGAAAAACGTTGAACAGCGTTCTAGAATTTAATTTGAAATATCGATATTGGGTCAAGTGCATCCGTTTTGATGAAATCAAAACTGAGAATTTTTTCGCTATTTTTGTAGATGCCTTGAATACGAAATACCATATGGAGATAGAGCAATTACAAATATTAACAAGATGTCGTAAGTTGACAGCCAAAGGTTACGAGTGTTATAGTGGGCTGCAGATTCGGATAGACTACGTACATGCATGATTATACTATGTTTCCATATTTAAAAACGTTTTAAGCTCCACCTCTCCTTTACCTCTCCTATTCTCCGGTAATGTAACTATCTACATGAACTAAATAGCAAATACAAATTTTAACTGAGGGTTGTAAAGAAAAAATCACACAAGTTTCTCATAGAATATGAGATGGAAATACTGTTGAAAATTAATGAGAAAAGCGAATAATGATAAGTCGATCTGCAAGTCGGTAAAGCTGCGTTCACACTGGCCTACATGTCGGGAAAGTGACGTTGCCCTTTATCTAACACACGACAAACAAGTATTTCCAATCTACATATTTTGTAGGTGTCACGCCAAGGTGACAGAGAAGTGCGTCCGGTTGGAAAAAGCACTTTCTGGTTGCCGTTTTGAGATTGTGCATGTTGCAATAGGGACTTAGGGAAAGCGAACGTTGAATGAGACAATATGGGCAATGTAGGTAGTGTTTGCTTTTAACTTTTTGTAAGTATTTGTTACATATGTATGTAAGTTTTGCATTATTAACAATAAACATATAAAGTAGGAAAAAAATTTATTTAAACGAAAAATGAGGTGGTTAGTCAAACATATTCTTATGTTGTCAAAGTTTCAAATGAAAAATGAAATGTTATTATTTAAAAATAAAAAAAAAACTGTACCTAATGTAAGTACCTATTACTTGAGTTGTGTTAACAATAGCTATCGTCAACTGATAAGTAAAAGTATTCTATACGTTGTAGTATTCTCAATTGTGTAAAATAATGCTATCAGGATGCATCTCTATAATCAATTTTATACCCATGCATAAACAAAAGGTAGCGCGACTGCGCGACAGAATTAAGTCACAAAAACAAAAGACAATAAGAAAAAAAAAACACATCACACATAATGTCATAATGTTCCGTTGTATTCGATATTTGAATACAAGCGCAGGGGCGTGAGCGCAGACTAATTGTCAAGTTCCAATTTTGAATTTTGATCACAATGTCCTTCATTGTTTTACACCCTATTATTGTAGTCGACGCGTTTGACTCTAGTTGATTTAAAAACAAATCATTTTCATATTTAAATGCCCGTGACCTTAGCCCGTGACAATATAATATGAAAGTTGCGATGAACGTTTATAATTTTTTTTCCCTTTGGATTTAACTTAAAGATTAAAACATCGGTCTCGATACCACCTAGACGGGCGTTGTATGTAGTCTCACAGACAATGTAGAGTCAAGTTTACTTAGCACTGTCTAAATTTTCTTCTGCTCATATTAAAAGGTTCGGTCATATTACTGCTAAAATACGGTGACGTTGCGGAATCGCAGATTGTTTTTATCGCAAGCAAATTAATGACGCCACTGTCATTTACATAAATTGTGACGCATTTTTACGGTGCTCTGCGCTTTTTGAGCAGCGGCATAAAAAATCACTCGGTAAATTGGTATGAACGACCCGTACTGTCATTCTGTAACGTCACCGTATTTTAGACAGCGATGTGGCCGAATCTTTATACCCCGTAATACGCAATAGAAATTGTCGATGTGTCGATCGACCACCAATATCGAACTAGTTGTGGATATAAGTCGCCCGCGCCGTACGGAAACGAGCCGCTTGCTGGTTTACGAGCGTCCATTTCGGTTCACTTCCCGCACAATATTTAGGACTTGTCGTAAAATAACAATAATATTCGGTAGCGTCCCGTTTGGTATTTCAATATCTTATATTGTATACCTTCGAATATAACTGTCGTTTTAGTCTGTACAATTTTTTTTATCACATATAAAAAAAGCTCCATTTTCCGCACCTTGCATTTGATTGGGTATACAATGTGATTTGTCGGTATAAATGTCGAAGCTACTAAAGAAGTGGCATATATGTGAAAGGTGCTTTTATCAAATATCTGCATGCATACATTATACACACACGGCTATGTTTCGCAAACGTAAAATGTATGAAACCTTACAGCGCGTTCAGTGCGACGCGGAATGTCCGCGTCGCGAAGAAGATTTCATTTCATACGAGTACATTTTACCGTCCGTCGCGGACGTCCGCGTTAGTCATCCGCATCGCACTGAACAAGGCCTTAGTCGACTCTTACACCTGTATGATGAATTTGGTGAGAGCGGAATGTCTCACTTTTAAACGTCAAATCCACAGAGCTAAGTAATGACTAGACAAGGAAACTGTTTTTACTTGGTGTGTATGTGTAAAAAGGGATTGCAAGTCCTATCAGCCCTAATTCATTCAGTCCTGGCTCGAGAATGAGTATCTATTCTAAATTCTTAAGTCTATTTTTTACATGCAAAGTACAAACACTTAGTTTATCTAGTTATTAATAGCTCTGTGAATTTGACGTTTAAAAGTGAGACATCTCGCTCTCACCAAATTCATCATACGGATGCTGATGTATTCTTCTATCTTATATCAGCACAGGTAGTACAGTGTACTAATTATTTCTATTTATGTGGAGTTTGTGCTCTATGGTGACATAACATGCATTTATTCCGGTAGTAATAATGTAGGTGAGGTGTAGCACTGCCCATAATTACACACTGACCCAAATACCTAGTTATAACATTTAATTAATATCACAATCAACCCACTTACAGTTATAAGTTGGTTATGTCACCTAATAAAAATGGGCTTTATAATCAAGGGCTAAACCATGGAGGGCAGAACAGTTTCAGAGCTGTTACGTTGCAGAAGTTTATTTAAAATAATATAATAATAATAAGTTTTGGCTTCTGTACTTTGCAGGTTAAGTGCAAAACCCCATGGACTCTCATGACTTTATGTAGGTAAAGGTACCTCTAAAATAAATAAAAAATTGATAGTAAGCAACCTACACTTTGGAACTTTACAAGCAAATATACATAGGTATAAATGACACACAGATCACCCAAAAATTACATGATACTGGTATTTAGATAATTTAATTCGTTAACTAATCATGGTAGACAAGTCAACTTTGAAGACACTATTGTTGTAACAAAACACTTACCTACATAATATATGCCAATTGCCAATCCTATGGCGAAAGTGTTTTTTGCATACACTTACGTATAAGCCTCCGTGCTATCCGGTCACGTTGTATTTGATATTGGCAGTGATTATCGGGAATATGAATCAGACAAGAGAGAAGGATGTCTGGATGCGCCCAGGCATGTTAATATGGCCACCCGATTTCATTAACTAAATTTATTACTTTGAGAAACTCGATGGCAAGTGCTTGTGAACCTCTTACATACTTACGGTGCTATTATTATAATATTATTATTTAGGTAAGCAATGTTTAAATTATTTTGTAATAATACAAGCGAGAGTATCTTTGGATCATCCGGGTAAGGACAGATTTTTTCAATGGTCAGATATTTGAACGATAAAATGTTATTTCTATCCTATTCAAGTTTAAGAGAAAGCAATTCATCAGTTAGCACTATCGAACCTTTAAAAATTATGGTTACAGACAAAAGTTTTATACTATCTACAGTTGTACAAATAATTTTGAAAGTAAATATGGGATAAGCTTTTCGTACTACTGTAATTAATCCTTTTTACATAGGTTGCGTGTTAAGTAAAAAGATAAACATTTCGCATGTCCATTGTCAGCGTCCTACATGAAGCAAATACATATGGGGAATCGTAATATCAGTCATGCAATCGCACTAAAAGTAGATATTTCAAAATGTTTTGAATGATGTATATGTATGTACTCGTAGTATACTTAATTATGATTAGGTAATTAATAATTATTAATGAAGAACTTTAAAAATCAATCAAAATCAAAGTGGCCTTTGACGAATGAAACATTCGCTAAAATTTTCGTACCCTTCCGTCATTGTGCATCACCGTAGTCACGTCACACTTGCAACGGTAGAGAGAAAGAATTTTTCTATTACTCGTAACAACGTAGTTGAAATATTCCTGTTGGAACCGACGACGAGCATGTATTAAAAACTTAATAAAAGCGGAAGAGGCGAAAGAAGTAGGTTTGGAACGTACTGAATGAAAATCTATTTTCTATGGGATATCTATAGGCGTAAGGTTATGTATGAAATATCCCTTGGTATTTGCTCTATGTAATGCCAGTGTCGACAGTAGAGCGCATTGTCGTCCTACTGCAAGGCGCGGCTAGGCTTGGCTGTGCACGCAACCTTTTCCCCAAATTAATGTCCGAAAAGATTTATACTTGTTACGGAATGCGGTGGCACTAGCTTAGTGACGTTGAGAACTATGTACTTACACTACTAGTTTTTGCAGTACTAACTTTTAGAGTGAATGCTGGATGTGGGGTTTTACTAGAATACATCCGGTGCATCTCCTTCCGTGCATGTTGTATGAGTCGACTAAGGGGTGTTCCCTCGGGTGATGAGCTAGCAACCTGTCACTGATCATTTTTTTTTTTAAGTTTATCCCGAATGAAAGGCAAAGGGAACTAAGCCCATACAGCCTAATCATTGTATAGTAAAATGAATTCTGAATTTATGAATTATGATGGATGATAATGATGATGAATGGAAACGTCGGAAAAATCCTCAAGAACGAGTTTAAAATTAGTAAAAATCAAAAATAATTGTAGAAACAACTTACATGGGCCCATGAAGAGATCGTATTCCGGCTAAAGTTTTACTCAGCTTACCTGCATATAAAACCATGCACACGCACTAGATTCACATCACAAGTAATCAAAATATAACTTATCTACCAGAAAACATCACTTTACGGACACATGCAAGCCATTTACAAATAATTTTTGATTTTCACAAGAAAATTACACCCGCTCCCTTCCAGTTTTTCCCGCCGAATCCACTGATCATTAACATCTGACACTGCTATGCTAATAGTGGCTGTATGGCTCACCTTCATTATCCTACAGCTCAGCTCTACATACTGCATTTTGAGAACACACCGTCTGAATGTTTATGTATGTACTTACTTACTTTTAGAGTTTTTGGTCAGTATTAGAACTTGGTTTCGATCCTAATGATGCCTGATACCTACATAAAATACCTACAGTATCTTTAATACGTTGTGCTTTTTACATTATTAAGTCTACTTAATCAGAAAGACACAACAAAGACAGAGTGCTCTATTGTGAAGTTCCTGTAGGTACCTGAGATTATATACCTACTTACAGTGTCATTGATCGGCTTATCTAAACGGTTTCTCCATAAGTTTAATCATTCAGACATTGTAGTCCACATAATAATAAAGGTTACAAACTCTCACAGAGCAATGTTTATTTATTAAGATCATTTTCCTGGGACCGGTGACAGCTGTATCCTGTGACGGACAGACGGACACGCGGATTTATTTACCAGCCTACGTATACAAAAGCGATATAAACAATTTTTATTGCTTCTGTTCTAGGATTCCAATGTATTGACTACTCTTATGTTGCAGACAGCTAAAGATCAATTGATATTTTTAGACACCGTAATAACATGTTTTATACATCAAAACATTGCACTTTTGCAGATCGATCATCTGCCTGATGGAAGCATTTTCATTCTTCTTCTGCAGTATAAGTATTTACAGTACTCGGCAATAAATAAAGCACATTGTCATCGACCTTTGGAATGAGCCAATCAGCTAATTTCGACTCCACAGCACTTTTGCTAGATACATTATTAGCCTAGCTATTGGGAGATAGTCGAATAATTTGGAATAAAGACATTGTGTTTTAAAATACAAGAGGATGATTAAATCATAGCAGATGACAGTTTATCATTGCCATCTTGTGACTGAAACAAAAATTCAGACATGTGTTACAAATCATATCATTACATAGAGCAATGACCTTAGTTTTCACATGGATTAAAACGGAGTCTGATTACTTGCCATATGGTTGGTAGTAAAGAGAGCAAAATGTTAATAAATCAGCTTATCCAGCTGAAGCGTAATTTTAATTACGTACATAACCTTACAATTTGCTGAAGTCTTTGTACAATAACAACATCTAAAGAAAGTTTTCCCGGTAACAATTAAATTGTAGAAACTTTATAAATACTGTCCATCACTTAATTTAGCAAAAGCTTAAATAAATTAGATTTAACCTCAACCTTAAATTTTTTAATAAACATGATATAAAAAATCCAAGTTTCTTTTTGATCTTTAGAATTGAGCATAAATTTTATAGGGGGAGGAAATATTTGGAAACAGATTTTATAAAATGGTTTAGATAAATTTGAGTATAACGCTGTCGATCGTAAAATTGTTACATTGTTTAATCCTCCTGTTGATTTTTACATACATACATACATATATTTGTTAATAATTTTATAATACATACATACATATAATCACGCCTTTATTGATTTTTAGTAGGTTGTTAATGACTTCTGTAGGCCTTACTATGGATAATGTCTTAAAACGAGTATGTATAGCACAGCCACTGCTCCCGTTGGCGTCTTGGAAACCAAGTTTACCATATTTAGCTTTGTAACAAGATAGAAGAATGCGTTGTCGACGCAAGCTAAACCGGCATAGGTATATGTGGTGTCTCTTGTCAATTTATGTAAGTAGGCTGACCGCATTTCGGCTACTTTAATGTAAGCAAAGTAATAATTTAGTTGGTTGCTGTTTATCAACTGCTAAAATGACTGTTCCAACCGTGATTTGGTTCCAATGTAGATAGTTTCAATAATGTTAAAACTACTCAATATGATGAATTTGATAACTTGTGAATCCTTTTCTAGGAGTCACTGAATTACGAGTAATAGCATATACACAGAGAACACAAATCTAGGAGAGCATTTTTCGTATTAATCAACATTATATGTATAACCTAGGTCAAAAAATCTAATGGTAAAATTAATTTATTTTTGGACAAAACAATCATGCAATGATTAACCTTAATACTTAATAACCATGGATACTTTATTTCAAGGACAATCAAACAATAAATCTTCCCAAAGTATTTTATTTGTATAATTCCAAATATTGACATGGCCACATAAATCACTAGGGCTATGTAATATATCACGCAATACTATAAAAAATATTAGTAACTTACCATAATTGGTGACGATGGAAGGATTCTTCAATTTTTATTATTGACTAATATCCGAAATAAATATTTATACTTAAATAAATCTATTATTATTTGAATGAAAAGTTAGGTAGGTAAGGTAAGATAGCTAATTGTTTATGCATTCCTCATCAAGTCGAACCCTGCGTCAATCACAGGTGTCCTGCCTTTATAAATTCGTTATGATGTAGGTATCTAGATGCACTAGTGTTTGTGTTGCCAGAACTCGGCAACATTAGGTTCTCTATTGTTCAAAGTTGTCGCTGTTTTTTCTCTTAACTGTTACTATACCCACTAGTACTTAAACTTGAATCTGTTAATTTCTCTTAAAGCATGTAACAGGTTACCATAGGGTTTCCAACTAAACTTCCTTACGGAAGGTTGATAGTGAAAAATATATTAAGGTAGGTACTTTTTATCAGGGCTTCACTGTAAAAATTCAGTATTTTAAAAGTCAATGGCGGAAAATAATTAAGATATATACTATGGATGTATATATAACATAATTACAAGATAAGATGTAAGAGAACACGTGTATTCGTCGTGATAACTTTTCCTCTAGCCTCAAGGCATTATACAGAACGGTTTTTGGTCGTCAACGTTCCCGAAAACTACGGAATCTCCTCATCATTACGATCATTTTTCTCCATGGAAGCATACCTGGGAAGTGTCCAGACACAAATCCATCAATTCCAAAATTTTAGGGTCCAAAGTTGAGTAAGTAGACTGCAATTTTCTGCACATGTAGCAAGATTTTCACAAGAAATAATTAATATCTTTAATGAAAAAACTAGTATAAACATTGAACACTATAAAATTCGCCCGATGTAGAAAAAAAAATACATCTTTTCCCAGTATTTTTTTCGGCATAAACTTACTTTATTTGACGTATAGAGTACGTACCCTTCGTCAAGGGTAGCAACGAAAAAACATCCTGTAGAATGAGAGATGGCAGTTCGTTTTGTTCGTTGAGTGTGAATGGAGTTTGAGCCAACGATGGATAATATGGAGAATGAGTCCTTCTTCAAGTCTAAGGAATCTTTAACCGTTACCCTATAGGTATATCTATAAACTTCTCACACACCCACTATGTAATTAAATTGTATTGCTTTCATCGCGAGGTCCGAACCCTCTGATTTTCGATTAAATCTCATGTAATTGATAGTTAAACATCGTATTTACTTACATTTTATTGATAATGATTACTTTCGAAAATGGGGTACCTATAAAGTTGGGATAGCTTCAATGTGTTCAGTTAATAACGGTCGTTTATTCCGTATTTCTTTTCCAATGGCCACATTTTTTCATACACTTTAACAGATTAACCGATCCCTGAGGTCTTCTTCGCAGGTACTAAGCAACAGTATTAACATGAAGATCTTCTCCATGGTTCTCCATGGGTATTACATAGATATAATAAACGTCCATGACTCGGAAACAAACATTGATATTAATCATATTATCAATGTTTGCACCTACCGGCATTGCAACCTATGAGCTTATGGCGCGGCAGGCAGGGTCACTACCAACTACAAAAATCGGCCGTTGAATATGAAACATACTCTTGTCGAAATGTTATTGATGATGTATTGTAAACGCGTCCGTTCGACAGGTTGTCAATGTAGTTGAACGATATCTATGAAAGTGTAATGGAACTGTCGATTGATACCCATTATAAAGTGTGGTGGACCGAGAAATTGTTGAACGGTTATTGTTTATTATTGTTAGTTAAAGTTAATTTATTATAATGTGACCGATAATAGGCTAAATGGTTATAATTAAGCTTTATAAAAAGTGATCAGTAATCAGTCTATTCTAAGATAAAATATAGTGTGTCAATTTTTACGCGATTATCGGATAACTTGTCGAAATTTATATGCCTTTGATACAAAACATTTATTAATGATTATTATAGAGCTGTACACAATTCAATAAATAAGAACATTTAGACCTATCAGTGGGCGGGCCTAGCAATATACCTTTAGGGTATACTTCTTCAGATCACGCCCAGGAAAATTACCAACATGTGTGGTCACTGCCCAACAATTACATATAAAAGTATAGGTATAATTATAGTATAAATGGCTATGTTTAATGTACAGGTTTTATTTAATTGAATATAAAATGTATATTAAAACGTTTCGATAAGGTACAAATTCGGATTTTGTTCACGGAATAATATTTTTTTTTTGTATAGTTAAGTATAAAATTCCACACACAGGCACATAAATCAAGTACCTAAGTCAGGTCACGTTCCAAAAGAAAATCTGAACATGTCGTCATGAGCTGGATACATGCTGATACTGAAAATCTTATGGCAAAGTAAATCGTTTTCTCCAAAAAAATCTGTAGCTTTAAATTTCGATTTAGCATAGATTTCGTATTCCGTCCATACACATATAAAACGTAAACTCCACAATATGAGGAACATAAAATTCGATACAAATCTCACGTTTGCGATCGCTTGTCGTTCGAATAACAATAGGTAAAGGATTAATTCGATGACTTTAATCAGATTTCGAAGTCTAGACAGTTTGCGACGTAAATCCCCGATTCGCTTTTGTTAAGATCGTTGCTCACCTATACAAATTTGGTAGGTACATTTCTCTCGGTATTTCGATGCTTTATTGAGCCCTATTCTCGCGTTTCATACAGTAAAATACCATCCGTGTTATTATAAAAGAAATTAAACATTTTTTAAGCTAAACCTAATTTAAGCAAAACCTATTTTGACAGGTATTCCATACATGTTGCTGTCAAATGTCTTGTACTCGTAATAACACCCCAAGATTTTACCTGCATTGTAACTTCATTGCTTTGATTATTTTAGTTTTCAATTGAGCAACTTTCTGTTAGATGTTTACTTTCTTATAGTAATCAAATTGGCATATAGCCTGCCTGCCTGTGTTTATTTTTTTCTAATTTGGCAGCTTTGTTTTAGTTTACTGAGCCTGTACTGAGCTATAGAAAAGTATTTTCAGCCCCATTGAACATATTTACAAAAAGTCACCTTAATACAGCAAAAACACAGCAAAAGTAGAGCATAAGTTTGCATGGGTGAGCAACGACCTTAAATCGCATCGATATCACAGTGAAATCGATTCTAAAATGAAAATCGATTCTAAAATTGGAATGGGTCGCCTGCAGCTCCGTGAATGACGAAGGCGTGGGTGATAGCTTTTTAAGATGGATAGGCCTATTTATAGAACATTGTTTTGTGGACTTTGTAGTGGGAATATTTAACTCGTAGGTTATAAAATTGATACAATTCTAATATTCTAGATCAAATTGCGAGTTAGCATTGTACCTACAATTGATTATGTAGATATCTATGCTGATGTGGGGCTTCACTAGAATACATCAGCAGCATCTCTTTCCGTGCATGTCGTAAGGGTCGACTAAGGAACTGAGGCGTTTACTCAGGCTATATGCTAGCAGCTTATCAATCATTTCTATCTGTCTCTGTTACGCTACTAGCGTGGCTATGGGATCTCCTTTGTGATCCTGCAGTTAAGGCTACCTCATTTCAGAAACGAAACTTCGGTACTTACATTTCTAAAGATGGGGTGAACCACCGATATTCGCAATCTTCGGGATAAACAGGAAAAAATGTGCAATATCATCCCGCATTGAGTTTCAGAACTCTATCGCAACAAGCTACTTTAATATTTTTGGATAGAGTCGAGTTTTCGGCTTTTATTATTATAAGTAGTTTGTTTTGAACAAAATAACACCAGTAAGTTTCTCGAGGTTATTGGCCTGGAGTGACGTCATTAATGTAGATCCCGCTTTTTATGCAGTTCTTACATGTGCAGCTTATTTTGAAATGAAAATAATCTACGTATACCAAACCTACGTATACAAATATTTTTTAAATACATATAGATATATTTTGATACCCAAAGTGAATGAATGGATCTTGGTAAAATTTACACAGGGATAGTTATACCTTCAATCTGGATTAACGGAATGTAGGTTATATTATGTTTATCCAGGGTTAATATATTCTAGGGTTGCCAACCGTCCTGTTTTCCCGACATGTCCTGCTTTTGGGGGTGTCCTGGGCTGTCCTGGATAGTTTTTAAGCATCGTCCTGAGTTTTAAAGTCCTGATACATTCGCTGTCGGCACATCTTCTCAGGGCAAATAAGCGTTAGCGGCACCTTTAGAAAGCCTAAAAGAAGCAAACATGTAGTCGCCGGCACTGATTAAAGACCTATGATTTGAAATTCGCACGCCACTAACTCCCTCCAATCGTATTGGAGCTGTATGGGCTCGCACATGTATAGTCGTGGGTTTTAATCGAAATATCCTAACTTCCTCAAATCCTGGTTTTCAAACTTTGAGATGGCAACCCTAATATATTCTAAACCTATAGTATATATTCATATTATCTATATTTTGGATGCGATGATAAAATTGTTTCTAATAAAATTAAGTAAATAACATAATAGTCTCCGATATCGCGCACGACATAACTTAACTATGATTGTGCTGATCTAATTGGTATTTATATAACATAACTTTAATTCTTCTCACAAAGGGGACAGAATTCGAAACCACAGATAACGCGACACCCTATCTCACAGTAACTCTTCTCACGCTACTTACAAATGACTGTTTGCTAACAAACAAAATCCAAGCCAATATTAGTATAATAAACACCCAGTACCTATGTTTAGTTGTAGAAACTCTACACCACAAGCTCGTCTTTCAAGCTAGCTTATTAACTTGCTATAACTTCTGTAATAGCAATTTGCTCTTTAACATAACAACATAAGGTTCACATCAAGTCCAAAGATGTGTAGTAGGTATTCCTTTGCCCATGCTAAGTAAAAAAAAATGTTCAAAGGATGGTAAGCTGGGAGCTATTTAATAGGCTACTGGAATACGATACTTTCCTTTGATTCTGTTATGGATTTTCATAGGAATCTGGCAGTTTAGTTTGAGGTTTATGGGAAGTGGTGTTTATATTATGGCTTGTATTTTTATGTAAATGTATTATTTTATTAAATGCTTGCGACTCCTTCCTTAGACTAGGCACAGACAAAAAAAGGAGTCCAATCTGTACGATGTTATAATTATCACAGTAATATTTTATTAAAATAGCTAGTATACATTATAAATCAAACTGTGATGACTGATGAATCATCATAGCACGGAAAGAAAGGTAAACTTATTCACTTTACTCAATAGAACGATTTTATCAAACTACCATTAACCGATTCAATCAGATTACAAATCAGTTTATCAGATCAATCTTAAAACACCATCAGCACAAACACCGTGTTTACAAAGCAAATCGGTCGACGCCATTGCATCCTAATTTCGTACCCTACCATTATTATATTTAAATCAATTACTATCATTACTCAAGCACAATAAGCAGGTCTATCGTAGGCGTTTGTCTTGATTCCATTATAATGAATGGGCCCATGATAAGCGGTAAAACACTTTAGATTAAAATAGAAGGGCTCGATATAGTCTGCTCTGTCGTGCCAGAAGATGTGGAGCCACTGTCTGTAGCTTAACCAGTGGATGTAGTAGTGTTCCAATAGTTTCTCTATGAATTGGAAAGCTTTGGTTGTTCGGACATAAGACATTGCGCTCAAAGTCAATCATCCAACATTAGAAATGGTGGAGACCTGTAATTTCACCCACGCCAGAAAGTGCATTTTAGTATTCATTTTCTCTTGCAGCATGCCGTTAATTAAACTAAGGTACTTGTGCTAGGTACTTATGGAGATCAAAGTGCTTTTAAACTAGCCATTATTCCCTGGAATAGCTTGCCTTATCGGCTTTGTCCATCCATCTCGTCAATTTCTGGGACATCTTGACGCCTGAAAGATTTGTGGTCCGTCATACACTTTGGTGTAGTTTTGCATAGTGTGGCTAATATAATTTGTTAATATTGCTAACTTGGACAGTACTTTTAAATTGTCTAGAAATGTTCTGCAAATATCTATAGAAAGAAGACATAAGAAAACAATTGGTAACTTGTATCAGGTAAATCACTGATGTGAGAAAGGATTATTACCTAACTACCTTTTCTATAATGATGTTTGTTTATCTATCTTTAAAAACATTAAATTAAATGCAGAGATATTTTCAATAAAATCTTTTATACATTGAATCTAATTCAAATAATTATACATGTTGGTTCCGCCTTGATTCTAACAAGCGAAAGTGTGATAACAATTTAACCTAATTTTGAAAATTACCAGTTTGTACAAGGTGAAACTACTTAGTGCTATAGCAATCACGGTCTAACTAGATTTATTAGCGTACAATCAATTTATCCGTGCTATTGTTAACTATAGAAAGTAGAGTTAAGGTATAGGTACGAGTACCTGTGGATAAACATTAATATAGCCCTTTTATTTTTAATTACTTAACCTAATACATTTCGGATAGTTGAATACATTGGCAGTTATTTAAATATCAAAATTAACTACCCAGCTTCTCTGTTTTGTCACACCCTATATTTTTACTAAAATGGGACCAATAATTATGTAGTGTGTGTCTTTTAATCTTAATTAATATTAGCTATCAACTGCATAACTTTCGTAGTACTACATAGTTTTGGGACACATAAGACTAGATCGATTTTTATAACTTATGTCTCTCTTTAGACACACATCGTACTAAAATAATATTTTTTGTTTCAGGTAAGACCCGTTTGGTAACATAAACAATGCACCAGTGCGTATAGTAACAGCGCGGAGAATGTGCGTAGGCGCATCAAGCTGAGTACTCTGCGACATTGCACAAGTCAGTATCAAGTTCATTACTGTTAGGCTACAACTGCATTGCGTGGAATTCATTTACAAAATTATAAATCTTGAAAGTAATAATAGGTTACAATCATAAAACAACAGTAGAGCCATAAGAAATAAGTGGTCTGTAGTTTGTAGTAATGATGAACTAGTAAGATAAGAAAGAAGTAATGGTGATTTTTTTTAGTTTATCCCGAAGGAAAGGCAAGGGGAACTAAGCCCACACAGCCATTGTCTTTAGTAAATGATTTCTGAATTTATGACGGATGATAAATGATTATGATCAATGGAAACGCCGGGAAAATCCTCAAAAACGAATATGAAATTAGTAAAAATCAAAAAGATTTGCAGAAACAACTTACATGAGCCCATGAAGAGATCGTATTCCGATTAAAGTGTTACTCAGCTTACCTGCATATAAAACCATGCACCCGCACTGGATTCACATCACAAGTAAACAAAATATAACTTATCTACCACTAAACATACTTTACGGATACATGCAAGCCATTTACAAATAAATTTAGATTTTTACAAGAAAATTACACCCGCTTCCTTCCAGCTTTTCCCGTCAAATTTTCGAAGTAATGATGAATATAATGAAAACAGGATGATGAACAGGAAGGATGAATACCTAGTTGATTCAGTTATTTTTTGGCGGGAATCTTGGTTGATATTGTCAAAAGTTCTATACTTGTAACTGTAGTTATTCTTGTATCACACAATACGAGTAGTATGTATTAGAGGCATTATAAAATGGAGGAGTCAAAAAGAAAAAATAAGCGGAATGGATAGTTTTTCATTTTGGCAAGTTCTATGTTGAACCATGTCTCTCAGCAGCTTTTCAGTACCAAACTTCAGCATTGTGATTATCCCACAGACAAATTTTATCTGACCAATGCCTTTCATAACTTGTACAAGTATGGCTAAGTCTTTAACCTCTTTTTCTCGACTCTATTCATTATATTGACAAAAAATGAACATTGATCTGCGCTTCGAATAGCGTTTCGAAATCACGTTTCGGCTACCGATCTAGAGGTTTTTATACTGTTTTGCTTGTATTGTAACTGTTGTAGGTCTATCTATGACTTTGAAAGTTATAGAACATATAGATTTTTAATAGGTCTTTAGTATAGACCACATGCACAATTTTGAAATTCTGGTTAAGACTTACATACACAATTTCCAAGATGGTTTAGATTCAAATACATGAATTCAAGTGAATTCATTTCATGAATTTAGTGAATATATACCTAGCTTTTCTGAAGTAACAAATTGTGTGGACTGTGGCTAGAATAGTACTAGGTAAACTAGTACATTCGAAAGGGTAAATTAACTTATTCATAGAACATTTATGAACAAGCTACCGTACTTTTGCCGATATAAATATATATGATCAAAGTGAGCCCAAAAAGTCAATCATTTATCCTAGGCTACTATAATATTATTTAGTATTTTCCTGTAGGCCACGCAAATGAAGTTACACTAGGACACGTAGTGAATATATATTGTAATATCAGATCGTCGGCACTCTCTATTATAAAGAAATTAAATGTATATGTAGATGAGTCCCTGCTGAGAACAATGAGGTCGTATTATGGTTTAAGATGTATGGGTTCACGTTATATTGATTTATAGGATCGATTATCTCGGCAGTACTTCGTTACTAAACGTTTAAGAAATATTTTAAGTAGTTCTGATAGATAAATGGCTGAGCAGCTCGAGTTGAAATTAGAAAAAGAGATAGGTTTATTTGAACAAGGCACCTATACATTACTTGCATTGGTTTAATTAGAAAATCACACAGATCGGAAAGAAGCAGTAATAAAATTTACGTAACCATCTCACATCTTTTAATGTCCAAATTATATCTAACGACCTATTGTAAAACTTGAATAGATAACTATTACGTAATATAAAGGTAGCCTGTGCCGTGTACGACACATGTCACAACAGTTTCCCTCGTAAATTCACACTTAGGTAAGTCTAAACGTTGGTACATAGTAAATGACATATTAGTTTTTCGCAACTACAAACGGCTGTATTGTGGATGCCCATAAACGGGCTAAACGGCTGAACAGTTCGTTTACTGTTCAGCGGTTCTATGCCACTGTTAGCCTATTCTAACACACTGGTGTTCATAGCAAAAATACGTCAATAATCCAAACACATTCCAAAATTAAACTCAATATTTCAAAACAATACGTCACTTTACACCTCGGAGTAAAGTTTTTTCAAATTCAAAATTCAATTACTTTATGTTTATGAATATTATGTTGAGGTATTAAAACTCAAGAACTTAGGTAAAATTAGTATTTTTTGTGAAATTTTATGATTCCGTCAAGTTCCCTGTTCAAAACTATCTACTATATTATAAGTTAATTTTTGAAGCTTTGAGTTACATATGTATTGTAAAGGCTATTTGTAAAAGCTTAATTTAGTTATAACTTATACCATTCAAATGTTTATAAGCCATTTAAGTCATATTGTAATATTTCATGTGGGTGCTAAATATCAAGTATTGCACTTTCATTTTCAAAGTTACTAAATATTTACGTAATAGTTTAAACAAAGCAACTTTGCAACAGACTCGGATTGTTTATTTATTATTTGTTCAATAATGTAATAGATACCTACTTTTCACCTTATATAATTCCATGGAGAATTTTTTCTACTATTATTTTCACTAATACATACTTTGAACTTAAAGCATATGCATTTGTTAAGTATTCTTTTCATCAATCAGCAGCGCTTTTATCGGCGGCTTTTTTGCAAGCTTTTTGTCATAGTAAAGTGCCCAACTGTACTTTTGCTTTTGTATCCTTTTACATTAGAAACTCATTAAAGCCCTCATATTAACAAACATATTTTAGGGTTCAGAGATAAAAGACAAATACCAGATGCCCTGGACAGAGTAGTTCTCCTTTATCCTATTGCCATGTTTCAAGGTTTAAGAGCTCGCCTATCTTTCAAGTGGCGAGATCAAATAACTAAACTGTGATTAAATCTATTTAAGGTGTAAATCAGAAGTAGCTCGGTTCAAGTATTTCCGGTCAAGTGCATGTTTTTTTAGAACTAGTAGGATCAATATTTGTTTTATTAGAGCTTTGGGCGTCAATATGATACAGAAGTGGAATTTGGAAGTTGGAATGGTGCGTTGGTTATTTATGTATTTAATGAGTGTGTTCAATCGTAAAGGTTTCGTTGTTAATAATGATTCAATCAACATAGTGCTTAAACGAATTTCTGTATGTTAAAACTGAAATTTGGAAAATGAACTAATAAAGTAAAATATGACTTAAAAACCATAAAAAATACACATATAATGTTGGGTGACGACAGTCACTGCGTCTACGCATTCCTGGGAAAATAGATCTTGAACTCTAGACAGACAGACACACAGACAGGTAAACAAAATAATCCTATAAACTAGGTACTACAGATTTATCGTTCCAAAAAATGAATAGATATAGTGAAAATAAATATTTCACAGATTATTCAGAAATGTCCGACCACCCACTTCGGCGAGTTTCCGGGATAGGTCAAGGAAATAAACAAATGCATTGTGTACAGTTGTGATTAGTCCGTGTGTAGTGGATTACTCGTATATCCGCTGCGTCCGTATGTCCACAAGCGTACGTTTTCACAGGAATGGTTGTTTATAGATCAGCTGTAACTTCTTCCCAAAATGTTTGATGAGGCACGTTTTTGTCACTTGGTAAATGTAAATGTTTTTATCAATAACAATTTTGGATGTTACTCATATGGGATAAACCAATTATACAGTATTGTTTTCAGAGTTAATTATTAGTTTTTCTTCCAAGAAAGAATGTTCACAAAGAACAACACATGCTCTCACGATGCTCCTGCACATATTGCATGCATGCACTGATGGATTAATAGATCCCTTCTCGCTGTTTATGAGGAAGCTTATATACCCATAAACTTTTTGTTAGCGCCATTTATAGTGGGAGAACGGAAATATGATGAAAAGTAAAGTTTTGTCGCAAATGGTTTTGACGTTAGACACGCTTTTTAGATACATACTTATTTCACGTAAGAGCTATTAGATTATTTATTTAAATGTCACAAATAGAATTGAGGACCATATACAAGTAACTGAGTATATTGCTTAAGTAAATGATGGCGGTCTTTTACAATAACTGTGACATTTTTATGTTTAGGTTGGTAAAGCTACTAGTTACAGGAAAAATAATGGTTTGAACTGATTGTAATAACTAGTCACGTTTTAATAAAACAAAAATAATATTCTCACAACACTACAAATAAATATAGCCGACCTGCAATTAATCAATCATAGCACATCCTCGAAACTTGACTCACAGTTTAATCAAAGAAAGAAAACAAATAAAGCTAAGTGCGGCCTCATCTCAATGAATCACAATGTGAGAAGAGCAGCAATTACAATGATTGTTGTGCTTGAGCCCCATGTGACTCATGCGACTTGAGGAAGTTCGGGGAGAATGAGATATGTACGTCTGATGCTATTCTTGGAGCTGATAAAATGATTTTATAACTTTGTACTGAGTCTTACTCGTGCTAATAGTGGACTCAACTTTACTTAAATAAACATACAGTTTACGTAGGTTTATAATGTATAACGAATGTGTTACCAAGATGGTGTAGCCAGTACTTCAAGATCGCGTAAAAAATCCTGCAGCTACGTTTAGCATAGCTAATTAGTGAAAAATTTACATCGCCTGAGAGAACGCCCTCAAATTCCTTAGTCGACTCTTACGACATGCACGGAAGGGATATGCAGCTGATGTATTCTCAGAACTAAGGTTTTAGACAAATGTCGCTAAAAGAAATTAAGGTAATATATTTTTTCATGTAAAGTTACAAAATTAGCCATTGTCCGTTACTATAAAAATCTTGTTCACGTATAATTAGTGTGAGAGGATGCCACGTCCCATATATGAGATTGTTAAAAAGGTCATAAACTGTAACTCTAGGGCCGTTTGAAGTTGTTACACACCGGTATTCAGACATCGGATGCAGGCAGACGGAACTGACACCATTTCACTCCATAAATTCTTGCAGATGCATCCAGTGTTAGTACCTATATAGCTAGTTTTTTATACAGACAATACAGTACACTACTGACGAGGTTTTGAGATGTGATGATGTAGTTAACTAACGTACAGATACTCGTACATTTAGAATTGACCGAGAAAAATCCTTATCCGAGTATTTGTGCTTGATAAGTGGCGGGATGAGCCTGATTAAAAGTGGGTGCGTAATTAACTGCGTGTGCATTTTGCAACGAGGTTGTCTTTCGGATTACTGGGCGTGCTTGTATGTTTTGTATGTAAAGTATTATTGTAGAGACACTATATAATGTGTTGTCTCATATAATGTAAAAAGAAACTCTTCAGTTACTGATAGACACCGTTATATGACGAAGATAAAAGAACCTTTGTCGGCATCGCAGTGCATCTGTATACAGCAGAAGTAACAAACCATTTTACTGCGTTGATCTCATATTTTTATGTTAAAATTTATGACACGTTAGACTGCAAGATCTTTTATGTCTATTAAATCTATAATTTATAAGGCAATCCGCGGGAAAATGTGCAAAAATTTACTTACTACCGATCGTTTTGCATCAAGCCTATTCCCACTCTTTCTACCAAATGGCATAACTTATAGTATAAGCCATAGGTTTTCCAGTTCTGATATAAAGGAATATGCTAAGATTACATCTGTAAGCTGTAGATATATCTGCGTTATAAGCGCTGTATTACACACGCAGGTCAGAGGTCGCTGCCGACCACGCGTTTTACATTTACGGAAACGCATTAGGGATTATTATATTTGTGTACCGTTTATATTATTAGGTTTATCTGCTCTGTCTAGCTTATATTTATTACTACCAGCCAATTGTTTAACTTGAGTTCTACTTCCCTACTAATGCTTACTCTACAGTTAAAAATAGATCGGACGTTTTTAATTTATGATATTTCATTGTTTTAGTGCTTGAGTCATCTAAATGTTTTTGCAGATACATAAATTGTTTTTACTCTGGTTAAGTCATCATTAATTAATTAGTACATTAGTTATTCATACTTAATATTAGCTATAGTTTTATATTATTACGATATTTCGCATTTAGGTACACCTTGTATGAGGAACTCATATGGATGGGGCGAAAGAGGTATGTTTGGAATCGTACTAAATGGAGATCAGTAGTCTCTGCCCCTATGGGACACAGGCGTGAGGTTATGTATGTATGTAGTAGGTACCTTCGTGGTTTTCTACTGTAAGTTTCGTGGACTTCTCGCCAATGAAGTTCATGACAGCTGATAAAATAAAAGCTTATAGCTTCTGATTCGCAGCCAGTGCTAAATAATTGTTATTTTAAACCATAGAGCAGATGTTTATTATCATGACCCGTGGCCCAACACGTCCGCCCACGTCGGCGGCTGCTCTGCGAGTTCGCTATCGAAAAATAGAAAGTCATCGATTACAGAAGGGCCCCGCTTTCCCGATCCAACTAGGTTAACGTCTAGGAATTATTGTTGGAATATTCATAGTTTTCTAGAAGTGATTTGCGAAGAGGCTCTTGGGTTGCGCGAGTTACACTTTATGTCGATCTGTAGGATATTACTGATGTTTACTAGGACTGTATTTATGAAATACTTTATATACATAACTTATTTTAAACTCGTGCTATACTTCTTTGAGTAGAATTAGATTTAACGATGACATAGTTTATTCGGATTACATATTTTTTGTATTTTGAGGCACCTTTTCATTTAAAGATCGGTTATATAGCTAAATGTTATTTAGGGTGTTGGTAAATGGTCTGGGTTCTCTTGATCACGCTCATGTTATTTATGTTTTACTGGCTAGAAATAAAATAAGGGCAGTGTTAATTCCATTCTACTTCTATCTTTGCCTCAAACATCCAATATACTAGCAGGGTAAACAATAGTTTAATGATTGCCGCGTGTGGGTTTGCTCGATGTTGCTGATGAAGTGATGTAAGAGTGTTTTGAAACTCTTCTGTAACACTTCTGAAAATTAGGGCGAACCTTGGCCAAAATGTATGAACAAAAAATTCGAAGTACAACTTAAGCCAAGTTTTTAATCCAAGATTAAGTACCTACCTAATTTAATTTTACGACGTTTAAATATATGCACGTAAGGTTCATTTCTATTGCATTTTTATAGAAACTATAGCGTGTATTTTCAGTTCTTTTAAATAGGTCGTTAATTGTGGAATGTAGAGCGTTTCTTTGATCTTCTACAATGGACGATACAGATGCTTATTTCAGGAATGGTGCCTTTAATTTATCTTATTTCATGCCTTAAGCTACTACAATAAAACATGTTTTATATACTGTATTATTATATCTAACATGGCAATCCCATGGAAACCGCATGTCTCAAGTTTAATTCTAACTGTATTAATTAGTTGAATTTTGCGCCATAAATTGTAGCCAATTAGCGACTGCGGCTTATCCGCGACAAAGCAAGTCAGGGGCACTTAACATAGCAAGGGCCTAATGAAGAACTTGGTATGGTAATGTAAGCCAAAAGATTTGGGCTCACTTTAATCAGTGCATTCCAACCATGCTACTTTTTCGGCAATTATGAAAAGATTTCACCGATGATTTGATTTAAATCTGATGAGTAGTAGATTGACTTAATGTCGATGTTGTAGGACTCGAAAATATTGTATATTTTTCAAGCCAAAAGGTAGACAGGAATACATATAGGATATTGTTATGTATTTGAACACATAATTACCAAACATAGACATATTGTCACTTGTGGTTAGTGATCAAACCAATAACAGAAATATTAAATGGTAATACCTATTTGCTGCTCCGTTGGATTCGGCTTATAAACATGATTCCTGGTAAGTGAGGTAAGCACGAACCTTTTTACGCGGCGTAATGCTAGCGACTCGCTAGCAAAATCTATGTGATTTGACAGTTTGACGCTACGGACTATCGAGATGTTCGTGCTTACCCCTCAGTAATATTTAATATAAAAAAAATCATCGAAGATCACAAAAAATAAACTTATACAGATGCTTTATATACAGATTAAGATACGGTAAATTAATCAGTATCTGCATTAGTCTAATCAAGTTTTTGAAAGAAACTCTCTACAAAACAAAGATACGCCTTTAATAATTTGATTGGTGATGAATGGTTTTTATTGTTTAAATATCGGACGAATTTCCATTCAACAAAATCTGTAAATTTTTCAATTTTGTCATTAGCCCCCTCTTTATAAACTTTTGCATTCCACTTTACTTTCATAGCTCGGTATTATACCTTTGAAATCGGTAAAGGTCCCAGCACCCTAAACGCTAGGAGGTCAATAGATGATATTTATGATTACGAACATGCCGAACAATAGCCTCACAATAGGGAACACGATACTCGACCCATCTACTTAATTTCGGGTAGACACCATTGTTATGTTTTTGTTTGCGGTAATTTCCATAAATTTTAGAGGATGGCACCGGTGATGTTCAGGTCTTGTACCTTGTACAGTTTGCCATAAATTAAACTCACCATCTTGGGCTTTTTGAGAGTTACCAATGGTTGTAAGTAGAGTTCGTTTATGGTTAACTGTACGCATTATTGTCATGGTAAGCGGCAGACGTGACAAATACGACTCGCGAAGGATTCCGAATATGCCGACAAATTTGATCTATGATGGTAGATTTAATCTTGCCGGGAATATGAATAAAATAATGGCATAAAGGTACTATACAACATTAAAGAGTTATGTACATCCGATATCTCGTGATGTTTATCTTACTTATCTTACTTATTAATAATATCTTACTAATATTATAAACGCGAAAGTTTGTAAGTATGGATGGATGGATAGATGGATGGATTGATGTTTGTTACTCTTTCATGTAAAAACGGCTGGAGCGATTTTATTCAAATTTGGCATGGAGTTAGCTGATACCTACATACATAGGCTACTTTTTATCCCGGGAAAGTATCCCGGATAATTTCTACATTTTGTTTCTTCTGCAGTCCAAGCGGACGAAGTCGCGGGCATCCACTAGTACATAGAATACTTGAATAGAATAGGATAGAAATTCTATTCTATTCAAGAAATTCTGGACCAACACCAACTTTAAATGTATCTTTTTACGCAGCTTCCAGCACCCGCTGCTGAGTAAAAGCCTTCTCTTTACTACACCATTGTCCTCTATTCTGGGCTAACCTCATCCATCATTTTGTGATGTCACCTGCATAATTTTATGTATACGGTTTCTCTCAATAATAAGGATTGGTAAAGTTCAAGCTAGAAATCTACACAGCCGTCTACTCAAAAAGTATAAAAGCCAACCTATCCAAGAATTCAAACTTCTTTCATACCACAAAACATAATTAATGTCATCAACAGAAATAACATCGTCTCCTGAAGGCATCTCAAAATTGTATTCCAAAAACCGTTTCCATAGAATTACTGCCATCCAACACGTGCCAATTAGACCCGGCATATCTAAAGGTTTAATTTATCGTTGGCATTGTTCCTGCGTACAATCAGTTTAAGTCTCCCAATAAGGGTGCGCCCTATAAGGCACGCATCTCAAGCCTTTGCAAAACATTCGCTAATTGGCAGATACGCCATGTTATATTTATGCTAAATGGTCAGATACAGACAACTGACGTGCTTTGGAGGTTAGAAATAGGTCCATTATTGGCAAGCTTTATTCTGTTTTAAAGATCTCGAGTAGCTTAACTACCGAAAAGCCTTAATCGGGGGGGGGACCGAAGGGAGGGGGGGCTTAACCCGGGGTGGTACTATTGTACTCTGCTGACACCACACGGCATTATAGGAAATGACTAATTTAATGTAGCATTACTTGGTATGGACTTAAAAATAGTGTTATAGCCTTTGGAACTTTCCCTTTTATAAAGTCGGTTAAATAGGGCACTATACAGGTCATCGACCCGTGGCCCAGTTCTCATCCATGGATGTCATTGCTGCAGTTCCTCGCCCGGTCAATTACTGCTTCCTGCACCTAATAGCTCAAGGTTACCTATTTATACGACAGCTGATAGGATAATTAATGCAGGACATAGAGGATATATATGCAACCTTCTTTTGCTAGTTCTGTTTCGTCTGAAAGCTTTTGGAATTGTTATTCATCATCACTATTGGCGTGGGTTCTTGCTGGGGTATATCTAACATGCCTCGCCTTACACTCCTCACTCACTACACAAACAGTGCTACACACATTCACTACACTACACATTTACACTGTTCATAATTATACTCACACATATACTCTACTATACAACATACATATAATTTCTTAGTACTTAAGTCTAACTTTAGATATACGTTATTTTTCTTTAGTCAAGTGACAGTAATTTTTATATACCTAGCTCTCCACTTAACCTTATTTTGTATACCTACTATAACGGAAAGTCACTGTCTCTTATGTTACAGGATTTCTCCTAGTTTAAGAGACAGGGAAACATTGTATTAGAATAGGTTATTATGATAAAGGAATAAACTTATTATTATTGTTATATCTCTGTTTAAATTCTCGGGACAACAACAACAGCTCGCCACAAGCTGATTATTATTATTACAGATGGTACGCATTGTGGCTCTTTACATTCCAGGTTAGTCATACAGCAGCCAGAACTGCAAAATAACAAAAGGGATTTTATGTTTAGTTCGTCGCCTGAGTGAACGCCCCTGAGTTGGTTCCTTAGTTAACTATTATGCCGGCTGTACACACTTGTCGAGACACCCCGAGAGAGACCGAGAGCGCGTGTGTAGGTACATGATGCTCTATACAAGGCGAGAGCATCATGTGCACACTCGCTCTCGGTCTCTCTCGGGGTGTCTCGGCGAGTGTGTACAGCCGGCATTACGAAATGTACGGACAGAGATCAAGCTGATGTAGAGTGTAGATCAGCACTATGCCTGCCTGGTCAACATATACAGCAGATTAGTCATATGTATTTCAAATCTTTGACTCTAAGTTTATTTAAGGTTATTAAGCGGTTGGTCCAAGATTTCATGTTTAAGAAATTTTGAATTAATATTACAGACGTCTGCATAAATATTATTATTGGAAACATCGTACAACTTTCTCGTTGACCCGAATCGCGCGCCCGCGACTTGCCGTTCTAAATTTAAATGGAGGGATGACGTTCCGATTTTAACCGAGTTGTTATTTTTGTCGTGCAAACATCCAAGTGCAACGGGTGACGAAATTATAATTACCGTGTTGTGTAAAGATTTTTTTTATTTCTGAAAAAATAGTAATGTTTGAGGCTTGAAGACCTCTTCAACATTGATAAATCTTTAGTTGTATTAAATGAAATTGAGTACCTACTATATTGCTAAATCTAATATAAGTAACAGACCATAGGACCATAGGTTAAGTTGCTGAAAAATTACTAATGATAAAACCCAATTCTAAGTTGCACTGGTTATACTTCTAACTAAAATAACCCTGTGTTTCTCCCTTCCACACAAAAGATTATATTAGTACCTTATTAGGCATGAATGTAACAAATGTTTACGTGCGCATTTTTAAATCTCTACACTCATAAGGGTCCTTACCCAAACCCATGTAAACTGATCTCATCATCACGCACTTAGTAGAAATTGCTACAATAAACAAGTTAGTAGTGCGTTTACATCTAATAGTTCCATTGAACGAGGGCGCTAGTTCCTCTCCGTATAACTAAATTATCTATATAAATGCATAGGAAAAATGTTAGTTCCGAAATCAGGCATATGAGTTATTCCATAGAAACGGCCTCTACCTGTTGACACGTATAGTCGCGTGAGAACGACTCCCCCGGAGCAAATATTTAAACATACTGGATTCCTATGCCATGTAGGTAGTTACCAATTCCCATTTTAGATAAAATAACTTATCAATAAATAAATAACTTCAATGCGAAAGTTTGTCTATTCGTCATAAACCTATGTTTGTTAGTTAGACTACTTGGTCTTTCGCACTGCATCTATCTAACGAACAGTCCATACTAGCAATAAAACAGTTTTACTCCTAAATCACTCGTAACTTAATAAAGAGATAGCAATTCACGAACCAATAAATCTTACAAAGTTTCAGTTTCACGACTTGCTCCATAGATAGTGTCGGAGGCGAATTTAAACTTAACAAATAAGGTCTCGCCCACAAGGGGTCGATATCTGACTAATGGCTCCTGCCGCCCATTACTTACTAACCAGTTTGCGAAAATCGCAGGTCTGTGCACTGCTTTACACTCGCTTGATTTATGGTAGCATTCTGACTGGAATAATAAAGTGGACCTTGCAAGTGAACATAATTCTGTATTTGTTCATATAAGTTCAGGTTAAAACACAAATCAGTGCCAACGTCTATAATTCAGCTAACTTGATATAACCCACCTTTTTCAAGGATATGAAATTAATACGTGAATCCATGAACTTAATAATATTTATTGGTTAAAAACACAAATCAGTATCAACGTCAGTATTTTCAGTTAGGTTGATTTTCCCACCTTTTAAAGAGATGCAATTTATCAGCAAATTCATGAATATTTACACTGAGGGTGACTGATGCATCGAAATAGGCAAAGAGTTGCAAAGACAGTCTAACCATGTCTAAAATAATACCAGCCCAACCATAATCAATAAGTTTGCAAGTAGATGCGACGGAGTTGAGAAGAGAAACCATTTGTGTATTTTCTCAAAAGATCAAGCAAATCAGTAAGTAGCGAAACACTCGAGCTCTCTAGTAAATCGAGCTAAACATTGTTCAAACAGCGGAATGAGGGATTTGCGTGTGAAAGCTCTGACCGGTGTTACTTACTCATTGTTTGTTTTTACTGGCTCGCCTCTGTTGCCACGGACTATGAAGATAGACAAGCTTCACTTTATAGACTTGTCTATTAAATTAGAGTTTTTTCTTTGAGGATTTTTTAGAAGATTCGATAAAAATGTATAAAAATATTTACTATTGGAAGGATAAATATAGAGTTTTTTTTATTTTTTGTGTTAATAGCAATGTGAGTGTTTTTTTACTTTTGGTGTAAATATATGTATCACGTATTTGAGTCCTTTGTTCCCGAAATGGGGTAACCAGAACTGTAGAATCATATAGGAGAACCCACAGCATAGCGGAGACAGATGTGTGGTCAGTGACAAATTGCTCGCTGATTGTTTGAATGAGAATCCTCGAGTTCCTTAGTAGTTCCTCTTATGACATGTACGAATAAGATTCAGCTGATGATCTAGTAGGCTCCGCATAAGCACAGGATTCTATACGTTGAAAATAATTTCTATATTCCTAAAGGTTTTCTACTTTAGTATGCCAATATAGCTCTTCAAATTCAATCTTTAATATCAAAGATAGCCTAAGTAAACCTGGCGTAAGTAAACACTCTGTGACATTTTCAATTTGCTTGCCGGACATATCCAAGCCTGTCCAATCTAAAAGTAGCACAGCAGAATGTTGCCGACGGAGCAATCTTGAGAGATGTTCAATTTATTTTATTTGTTGTACATAAAGTGCTACCGAGACGTTATTATTTCGCTTCTCCGTGACATGCTCCCGGCTGTGAATGATGATTGATTGATTTAAGTAGTAGTTTATCACTTTCTCTGGTGCATTAAGACTTCTTATTATTATTATTGATTGGATTAGAATCATTACATTGAGCTTTGGAATCGGTACCTATTTAGCGTGCGAATTTTGAGTATTAACATTTTTTTTTATTGCAAGATATAATTGCAAGATTGTTACATAGTGGGCGTAGGTTCTAAATTCCATTCCTTTATTCGGTGCATAACGCCAGGTTTAAGTTAACTACTATCTGTCAACTTTTTGGGATATGCTCATTGCAAATTCCAGCAAAATACTTCTTCTGGAAGTGCCATAATTCGAGAAATAGAATTGCACCTAAACATCAAAATGTCTCAATCAACCAACTGAAAGGTAGATAAGAAACCGGTGTGATTCGTGCATTTGATTGGGCCAATTCCAAGCCGTAACAAGGTAGCTTCAGAGACGGGTCACGACCATCTACACAGGCTCCGGTGAGTGGTCAGCGCTAATGAGAGATGGCTCGCTTGATACCGACTATGTTGTTCGCAAAGTCACGGTTTCTATATTTTTAGTTTATTTTATAAGCTAACATTCAATAAACAATGAAAGATTTTAATAAGTTAACTACAAAACTTTGATATCGTCTTTCACTCAAAAGGAGAAAACTGCTCAAAGGATTCATGATACTGAATGAATATAACTGAGCTGAATTTTTATCTATTTAACTGACAAACCATTTGCTTCAACTTTGTCATACATATGCAACTGAAACTTATAGAAGTATAATCAGATATCTATAAACAAAGCATTAAAAATATTTCCAACAAGTTTCATCCCACAAACAATAGTTTTGTAAATGTGGTTTTCTTTGTGCAAGATTCTTAGTTTCATCATAAGCCCATTCACTTTACGGTTAGTATTCCATCATTTGAACACCGGCAATATATTTTAAATGTCACAGAAGATGATGTATAATGGATTTGTTGCCTCAGGATGACATCTTGAAGAAGAGGTGAGGCTTCACGGAGATTTTACTGTTGTTTTCTCACTGAATGCTATGCTGAGATATGAAATTGTATGTAGAAAGATGTAAGTGAAAATTTTCAATTCAAGCTAACTTCATCACAACATAAATATTTACAGAACACATTGAGTATTATATTCTTCTATTGAGTACTGTTAAAAGTTTAAACTTCATGTTTAGTAATTTTTCATGACCTACGCAGAATATTTTGATGCAACTTAACATTTAATAAGTAGGTATTAGTAGGTTTAAAAAATAATTTATCAATTTTGAATATCATAATTCAATCGGGGAATAAAAATGTTTGTGTGTGGCCATTTTATGCAACATTCATCTTTGGAGCCCAAGAATGTGCTTGACGCATGTTCTGAAATTCGTGCTCTCAAATTGCCTACACTGTGGTCGTGAATGTTCTTGTATAAAGTGATTATTTACAGTTAATTGAGAGATTTCACGGTTCGTCCAAACTTGAAAGGCTGTCAAAAGGAGAGAGGAAAGCGACGCGACCGCCTTAAGCGGCTTTACGGTGTTAATTACTGACATGAACTGAACTGAACATCTACGGATTATAGTGGAAATAGGGTTTAAGTTCATGTTCAAATCCAGTTATGTTTATGTTCATAGAAAACTAAGAGATAGTGAGATTTGTCTGAATAAAAACAAAAAATATTTAATAATCATTCATTCAGAAAGAAATATAATATTATTAAAAATAAGAGCAAAAATTAAGTTGTTGATGGACTAACAATATACATTAATCGCCCAAACCGGTTTATCTGCGAGAGACAACAGGAATACCACTTGGGATCGTGAACAGAAAGCAATTGCTTCAAAACCTGGAACAAATTCAGATGAGGTTTATTTCCATACAAGCGCCATATCGCCACACACGACGAGACGCGTGCCTTCAGTTTCTGCGTACCCATACAAAATTGCGACTTCAATTGCAGCGAAAACAATTAAATGTTAAACATATTTCAATTTTGACGAAATGAAGTACTTAATTTTTATTGGATAATTAGCTATCGAAAAAGGAGAACGGAATAGTGTCAAGCTTTTGCCAGAAGCACATTGCGGCATCAGAGTTGCAGAGCAGAAAATTACTGCACCATAAAGCGGTATACTGGCATCTTTCTTTAAAAAACACATATAGAAGGGAAAAATTGCTTAAATATTTGTAAAGCAAAGAATATAAAGTATAGGTATACTTATTCATTCTTCATACTTATTACGAAAGTATTGCTGAAGGACGTTTGTTTACTTTGAATTTCCAATTCTCCTGGGTCCATCGGAACGCACTTACGGCGTTCGAGTAAGGTTATGACAATAAACTTTGGACAAAGGCTTCGGCTATGTTTGCTGTGGACCACCGGCAGCGACGGCTAAAGCTTTACTGATGTCGCTTTTTAAAATGATATTAGGTACCTACATCAATACCCAAATATGTGTCAATAAATTGATTTACAGCGTTTATAGAGTTTTTGTGAAAGAAATACCCTAAAACGAGCATTATGCAGGCATAGATAGATGTGGACTTATCTGAATGAAACTTCGCTCTGCATACGTTTTGAGTTTGTATATCTAAGTATTTTATTTGACATAATTTTGGAGTATTCATTTCAATGTTTTCTAATTCTATGCTATTATTTCGGCGCGCGGCGGTTCCTATAAATATTTAACGTTCTATCTTCCACTTGCTATGCTGTGTCAATTAAATCAAGTTTTCGATATGAAGACGGAAATATCTAAAAAGTAAACCCCACACACTATATTCATACGTTGGTTTCATAAACCAAGCTGCTTTTTAAAGCGATATTAAATATTAAATTACACCGCATAACCACTTCCACACTTGTGGAGTTTCATCATTAAAATAACTTTTTGCTTAAATATTTATGACGGTATCACATGATATATCATACATTTAAAAAACTGGAAAAAATCGCATAAAAGTTAATGACATTCCTTAGTGTGGTCGATAGCAATTAATAAGGATGGAACCAGTCTTCTTTTCTGTCGTGGCATTAATATTTTCTTTTCTTTGTCAGTGAAAACTTGTGTATACGTGTGATCACGTATATCAGTAGCGCATATTGTGCGTGAAGGCATTTCATTCATCGCTATCTGGGCCCATCATCGGGCTGCGCGCTCTTTGATCCACACAATTGAAATAATCGAATCGTCAGTTATTCGAATCAACTCAACCGCTTTGAGTAATCATTACAATTTTGATAGTAGAGTATGAAATGTTTTATTGCTTTATCAGGATTTCACGCACATCCTTCTAACTGAACTATAAAATTGCTAAACGATGAGAAACGTGTTATGTGTGGAATTTCGAACACGGTTTTAAGACTGTTGGAACATTAACATTCTGCGGCTTGAGAGATAAAACTTTGTTTGCTAGATTGATGGCCACCCACGAAATGCATTTTTATTGTAATGGCTATCTAAATGGTGGTTGCAATACGTCGGCTATCGGTCGATGTCAAGGATAGATAATCGACTGATGGGAATTTATCGCTGTTTTTAAAGCGATCCATAGACTATTTTGGTGGCAGTGGTGATTGATTGATCGAGGTGGTTTGTAATCTATCAATAAAATACATAATAATTCTAACTATTGTATTGTTTTAACTATATAAACCATTATAGAGGTAACCTTATTAATCTCAGTTAAAGTAGGTAGTTGGTATACAAGGACTGTCCTTATTCCTTTATGGTCATAGTAAACTTTTCGCTAAACTTTATAGACTATTGGGCTTGAACCTTAAGGCTTGTTTATTTCCAATTTATTTCAGGACTGCAGGCAATCTGATAGTCAATAGGAAACTTTGCTTGCTTTAAGGGCGCGGCCAAGGATACGACACACTAGTAGGAGCGGTCTTGACTGACGATGTTTACTTCTATCGGTTAATGGAAGGATCGAGTTCTATTCTACTCGGGCTGTTTACAGAAAACACGGGAAATTTTATGGGTAATAATGCGGTCGTTTTGTATGATGGACGCGAGCGTGGGCTCAAACCTAGCCGTGATGAGGGCTCGATCAATATTTTAGTGATGTGACAGTTTATTATTGGTGTGAAAATAGGTATTTACTGCAGGAACTTTTCTGAAGCTATTCGGTGAGAAATATGATGGTAAATTATTTATTGTTCATTGCACTACGTTCTAGCTGATTACAGCTAGATTAATGATATGACTATAAAGCCAGCAACTTGTCAGTGAACGTTAACACCTGCTAAACGTGGCCGTGGGATCTCATTTATTATCCTGCAGTTCTGGCTACCCATTTCAGAAACACAGCAGTGTCTATATGTGTGTGTCTATATGGGCAGATTCGGGTTCCCATGTCAATTTAAAACTTCAAAATGCCTTTTTGGAAGAACTTTTGAGTTTTCAGAATATCTCTCATTGAAACGAAGAGTCAAGGGTACATCACTACCTACTACAAAGTGTGGGCGCTAACACCGTTGTATCATAAACGAACCCTTTGTACCGTAAATTGGTCATGAGGGTCTGACCGACTGCCTTTCGCAGTTATAATAAAATTAAGCGGCTTTATTCCTCCCACACGGAAGTAGGGACGCCGTGCTTTTACCGGAGCCGGCGCACTATTTGTTTAGAGTAAAATTTAGGCCACCTTTCTCGACGGTAACTAAATGTTTAGATAGCGCAATGTCGCAAGCAAATGGGAAGGGAAACAATGAAATCTTAATTGTAGCTTTGGTACTTCTTACATAATGCGAACGGTCGATGAACCGTGTGGGTGTTTGGTATACAGTACCGGGAACAGTACAGTACCTAGTACCGGGAATTCGGGATACATAGAGTTATAGTGATAGGTTGTATGAGGCTAATGAGAAGAAGATGAGTGAATTGAAATGAATAAGCATGATATTTCTATACTTAGTTGTAAAGCAGGACAAAATTTTGAGGCACTTCTTGTATTTGCTTATTACCTTATGATACAATATCATTGTTACTGTCCCAATGCTTTACATGCACCGGTTTTTTCTAAGTAAAACCAAACAATGTCTGACTTGTGTACCTCGAATTCATTCGTTGAGCCCACATCGTGGTCCCTGCACGTTAGTTTGAAAGCTCCACACATTTCCACCTTCATGTTTGTACTCAGAATTATAAGATCACAAACAATAGTCCCTTGATAATGATAAGTAATAAACGTGAATAAGCGAAAGACAATAAAAGTTGTTGTAACTTGTGACTTGAATTTTTATAGTTGCATCATAGGTGTGGTTGAAAATATCATAATCTCATAATGCAGAATGAATAAGAATGTAGGAGAAGACTTCTCCTGAAGAGGTCTTCTCTTATAAACACATAGATACCTCATTGAAAGAATTAGGTAAATTTTGAATTCAAAACTAAAATACCAATTTTCTCGAACGGGTGGGCAGAGATCACAAATCTCCATTTGCTATGATCTTGATTAATGTCATTCTTAATGCAGAACGTGCGGTTTACAGTATATGTACTTATGTCCAATATGTTGGTTATTATTAATTTTATTTATATGCATGAAGTATGCGGGCAAATATAGTTATGATTTTGGGCATCATTAATATTGATCACCGAAGCAAATCGATTACCATTAGTTGCGCACGCGACATATCGATACCATTATTTATGACGTTTTTATGTGATGTCAGATACGTATACGGGTATTAATGAATCGCTGTTATGCATTTTAAAAATTAAAGCGTCTACCCACTGATCCTACCATACCATTGCGTAACACGGAACGTGTCAGGCACGTAGCGTTTCGAGCACGGAACGTATCAGCTATGACAGAAATCTTGATGGGTAATCGTTGCCGGTCCGTACATGATACGTTACGGGTACACTACGTGTAGGTCGAGTCAAATTCCTTATCCCATATAAGCAACTTATGTACCTTAAACTTATAATACCACACGTTAAAAATCGTTTAATTAGCAAATACCTAATTATCAGGCAAAAGTATGTAACATCTTAATAAAAACAGAAGCAAAACTGCAATCTGATTAACGATAAGCTACTTTGTTAGTAGCCAGTAGGGTACATCTCTATCCCAGCTTGTTAGCTGCCGTATAGGGAGAACAATGACTACTAACTACTTAACGATAGCCATGTGATGGTAATGGCCGTAATGACCAGTGCTGGTTTTAGCACTAACAGCGCCCTGGGTGAGATTTCTACGGTCCCCCAGACCGACTTGCGGCCATATTTTAATAGGCAACCCAGTTGATATATATTCTTCTAATCGTAAATGTTTGCTATAATGAGGTTTTATTCAATAAACATAAGAGCGTCGAACATCTGCAGTGTGATCTTAGGCTATAAGATTAGGGTGAATTTGACTTATAATAAAGAGCAAAAAATCAACCAGGTCAATTTGGCTAACTTAGTTACTTCAAAAGTGTGCGTGATTACGGGTTCTTGAGAACTTATATAGAATACGGTATATTGATTCAAATCCTTGCGAAGAAAAATTGATTTGCGAACTTTTGCTTTAGCGCCCCGGGCAGCCGCCCCATCTCTGTCCCCCTTTATCCGCTACTGGATGTCCGTCCCTAATTAAACCGTGCGGTGATCGCGGTATAATTATTTATGTTAAATCGAATAAGGAAACCATTATCGGAATAGACCATAATAGAATAATATTATGTTATGCGCATTAAAATGATATCCTATTAATAATTATGGCTTAACATAGGGGGCTCTTGTATATTGTTGAGTACCAATAAGTACATGGTTTTGTTGTATTATATTTTGTCTGTACCTATAATTTAATTAGTCTACCTAAAACTGACAGTCCAAAAGTAATTGCACCAAGTGATTATGTATTTCAATAATCGATCCTACTTTTCACGATCTCCACCCATGTTGGTAATTTGGAAGAGAATTTTAGAATTGAGAAATGTATTATGTTCACCTTTTTAGTAATGCAACAAGGAATTTGCTTATCACAATAATCAACAAAATCCGGCAAAAGCCAAATGAGTAGGTATGGACACATGTCATTATTTTACCGCTCCTTCACAAACAACATATTTAACTTATCTCGGTCGTCTTTAATTAGTGAACATTGAAACATGCACTTAATTACTAAACACGCATACATTGCGTATTATATCGTCGATCTACACATAAATACTCGATAACGATCGTGACAGTAGGGATGGCGATTCTTTAAAAAAAAAGATTTTTTTATCGAATCGAATAAAATAGAATCGAATAATAACTTAAATGCATTTTATGAAATACGATAAACAAAGGTACCATGATCCCTTATCAGTTAAATTTGTTTAAGGGAATTCAATAACATCAACTATTTAGATCTAGGTATGATGGATATATATTGATTTTAAAGATGAATGGCGACTTTCAAGTGTGAAATGTTGACCTAATTAATTGATTCAGTGCTGCCATATCGATTTAAAAAATTAACCTTAGGTTCTGAAAATCGATTCTTCGAGTAATCGATTTCACATCGCCATCCCTACGTGACAGGAACAGTGGTCACCAGCGCCAGCGTGCCATCATTAGTGTCATCAACATGGTAATGCAGTGAAATTACATGTTACTCCAACATTTTCGAACCTAGCTATTCGCTTGCTAGTTTGCTTGTCAATACTGTTGTCTAAATGAACATGAACATAATCTTTACCCAAATCATATTGACAGCATCAATGAAATAAATCATTATTACAACCATTAAATCCACTGCTAGCCTTACCAATAACCGTTGAAACCAATGCGTCGTCCAACGTTGCGACGTTGGAAGCGGCCTGCATCCAGTTGGCACCCGCGATCCTGACTAGGTTGTCCGTCCATGAAATAATAATTTATCACTCCTTTGACAGTCGGGTAAATAAAGAAATATCTAATACACTGTCATTTCGTTTTCAATTACATTTAATTATGGAACCTAACTGGTCTCTGGAGCTGGTGAAGGATGATAAATTCAATTTACTCTGAATTATGTATATGTAGGTTATAAAAACAAACAAGCCAAGTAATTTTTATATGTACTAGCAGTAACCAGAACTACTTAAGATAACTAGTTTGATAAACACCTGACATGGAAGCTAACGACACTTTTCCAAAATTTATAACCATAAAAGCTCGCCGCCACATAATAACATCAGTCTAGTTTGTATGGAATATCTACCCTATTCGTCGATTGGCTACATTCACGTTCATCATGTAATTTTAGTTGATTTCAAAATTAGAGGGTACGGGTACCTTCTAACGTAATCACATAATGAGGATAACGAGATATCTAATTTATTATACGAAACAGAATCGTAATTCCGACCACATAATAATGATTACATTAAATTTACAAACTGTTTGTATCGGAAAACCTTTCTCTGTAGCATGGGGCCTCATCACTATGAACGGAAAACATTATTTCGGATAATTTTTAAATCACTAGTAACGGATAAATAAACAAGTTCTTTGAACTTTATGAGTTAACATTATGTTTACCCCGATTTGCTACTATTTATATTTACATATGAAAAAATTGCATTTGTTCTGTTTATTTTTGCGTAAAACTGTTGTTAATTGATGAAATATCGGTATTAATATTAACTATCTGTGTCTGTAGTAAAACTCCCATTGCCCATTCAAATCTTGATGAATATATAGCTTTCTCTAAATGAGACATTGGCTTTTACGATTCATCTTCCTATTAATTCTAAGCGGCTTTAAACAATACTAACAGAAGTTTCTCTTCTCGTTTCAGGTTATTAGTTGGAGCCCCCCTTGGCCAGAACTTGCAGCCGAATACCACGAAGTCTGGAGCTCTTTACAAATGCAGACTGAACAGTAATGTTAACGACTGCGAGCAAATCATCACCGACGGCAAGGGTGAGTCAACCAAATAAGAATTTTAAAACCACGTATGGCCGCTACAAAAGTTCATAGTTGGAGCAGTTATTCGGCTGTCCGGTAGAACTGATAAAGTTGTAGCGAATTACGTGAGGAACAAACGGTTTGTACAATATATTTAAACTATATTGTTGAAATCAATCGTAAATAATCTTGCAGCCTTTGATGCTGAAAACCTACTATATCTAACGCTTTTATACCAACATGCTACGGTATCTTACGGTCAGAGGTATCTTACAGACATAACATTTTACATTCCAGAAAACTGTATTTTGATAGCATGGATGGAATGAAATCGATCGTTTCTTCTCTTCACAAAGTCATTAAGATCAAAATATATTTGTAATAATTAGGTATCATGTGCAGTCTCCATTTAATCAATCCATAATAATGAATATTCTTTAAGATAAGATAATCATCATAAACCTAGCTATGACTTTCGATTTCCATCTTCTTAAATTATGCCTGTCAAATATCTACTTTCTACATAAATAGAGAGGAGGGTTTCACAATGTAGACGTGATAGTGTACTTAGAAAAACACAATATTTTGTACTATATTAGAACCTCACTTAGTTTACCTACAAATTAGTGGACTGAAATAGTAACAAAAAATCACTTTAGAAAACTTCTTGTGGATACAATCTCCTTCTTAATAAACATGGTTTTGATTAACCGTAAACATAAAAACATCAGCACTGAGAGAGAAAAACTTTGAAAAATGATGCGCGGTAAATTGGAAAAATTTACATAGTGCATAGAATTGATGAAATTGTTTTCTCCTAAGTATCATGCTTATTAGAAAGGGGATCTAGATAGAGATTAGACATCTACACTGTTTTTACTACACATGTAGACAGAGTTAGTTACCAGATAAACGAATGGGTACACGTAGAAATGTGAAAAATAAAATATTGTGTAAGTTTAATACAAAATTATTATTTTTTGTCGGTGGTGCCCAACAGCGAGGTTCGGCAAGGTAGCAGAGAGTAAGTGAGCTGTGGTCTCAAACCTCTTTTAATTTGGCTCTAACTAATACCGACTAATCGCTGTTTCCTTTTGAATTTTACTAATTTCTTTTATTCGAATGCTCTTTTTGCAGATCATCGTACGATATAGCATGCGTCACTAACTCATTATTATTTTGCATCATCATATCACTATTTTTTTAGAATTACAACTATCAAAAAGTAAAACGAGGTGTTCAAATATGTTTTATTAAGTTAACTTTTAAAATTGTGTTATGTAGAGTCTCTACTGACTATACAGGGTGTTTGTGACAGCCAGGCAAATATTGATACCATGACTTCAGACCACAAAACACTGAAAATTTTCACAGGAAAATTCCAAAATTTTCCGACATTTTTTTTCATATTTTTAGGAAAAAATAGTTTAGTTCGTTTAATTAGACCTTAGATAATTACAAAAAAATTAAATTTTAACGAAAAGATGATTTTCAAAAAAAAGTTGCGTTCCAAAAAGTTCAAATAACTGATCAACCCTAATGAAGAGTCATAAGTGATCCAAAAAACAGCAATGTGTCACAGAATAACCAATAAGCCTATTTAATTAGTCACAGGATTGCCCGATACAATTGGCGCGGAGAGCAAAGATTACTGATAATCAAATAAAAAATAAATTTCCTGCGAGTTATAACACTGTCGTATAACTCAACACAATGGTACTTGTTCAGCATTTCAGTATTTGCCTGGCTGTCACCTACACCCTGTATATAAAAAAAAATATTAAAAAAGATTATTTATGGTTCTGTGGTGACTTATTTGATCACTAATATCGTTTTCATCATAGGAACCTGGCTCTAAAACAGCTTAATCGAGTAAAAGTTCATAACATATGGTTTTGTTACATATCTATAGACATTTTTGTTCGCCTCATATTCTGTGGAATATCCTAGAATCTATATTTTTAATAAGTACATATAGATTTGAAAATAGCTTCATACTCGTATCCTTAGAAACACTAACTGCTTGCGATAGCACTTCACTTGCTTGCTAGACGGCACATTGCACTTTGAAACTCCGATAACGGAATTAGTATGAATAAGTTAAGTTTTTTTTTTAATACTACATTATATTTATTTCTTTTGTATAAAACCAAGAGATTTTCAAGCGAAAAATCTACAAGAAATAGAGCTTCATAGATTTATAACTTACCTATTATGTTCTAGATTTTTTGTAGTTTTTACTTTAGTTATACAATTTAATTTACAGTGTGACATAGCGACATGTTTGGAATTATTACATTATTATCTAAAGCTCATATATCATCGACGGTGATTGGTATAAAATTTATTTTAATTTATACAAAGCATTGATTAGAATTAAAATATGCACACTTCTTATCGATAAAAAACCACTGTATGTCTGGTTCGACACTTTCTAATTAGAAATAACTGGGCCGATTAACAAATAATAGTACTTAGGAAAACCATATTACTTACATATTAAATCATAAAATGGTGTCTTTCTGGTGAATTAACTTATCGGCCTAGACTTTAGTAAAATCTTCTTTGAAGGACCGTAAACTGAAATAACTCACAGGATAATGTCGCAGGAATAGCATATTTGAAGTTTTTATAATAATTAACAAAAGAAATGAAAATATGAGTTTTCTCAAGAATTAATATATTAAGGGAGTATCTTGTATAATATTTATATTTCAAGACACTTATGTATTGAAATTGAAGAGAAAATATTACTAAATGACTGTTCAGTCTCTAAATCTTACAAAATTGTCTACAAGTCCCTAGCAAGACTTCTATACTCCCAAGTCTACATGACACGGATTAATTAGGTATTACATTCCTAAATTTTCTTTAACAATATTAGTTTATGAGTACTACAGAGATATTTTTACTAGAGTCTAATCAGCATTGCCAGTATCAGCTCTAAATTTATTAACAAAATGTAGTTTCCAAAGATCATTAACCTGAGACCACAAGTTATAGCGTAACTTCATTCCAACCTTACAGGTTGCAGCCGATTGTCACCTTAATACCACGTTTAATCTGTTACCAATTTTATACTTAGGTCACAAAAACAAGAGAGACTAATGTCCATTTCACTAACGATCATTAAATTTTATTATACATTAAAGATTTGATGAACATTATTTCTAATTTTTCTTCATACCTTTTATGAGTGGAGGTAAAAGAGTCATCAAAACATAGCTTACTTATAACGTATCATAAAAGATAAAGATTATTCTTCTTAGGGTAGATTCTTTTATGAGCAAATAGTTCTAACTGAATAATGACGCTGAGCGATCGCATCAACTTTATCCTTCAAATAGACCTATATGACCATTGGAATCGGCCCCTAATGAACAGTTTATAAACCAATCTTAAAGTTTAGAGAACGTTTGTGAAAGTGGACTTGAGTTGCATGTTTCCAAATCGAGAAATGCTAAATGATTTTTCGCACGAATTCAGCAACAGATGTACGAGGATATATGGATTCGAATGATTTGTTTATTTGAAGGAATTGTACTGCATACACACGCCTGGTTGCATTGCAATGCTTTGCATTTGCCAATTACAGTTATCTTTGGGGTTCAATCTATCAGGCACTTGGGAGATAGCATTTTAAAACTAGCACTTTTCGAATGTAAAATGGTTAAAATCGCAATTATATTACATGGAAACTTGTTTGGGTTCAAAATGTTTTGAATAACAACTTGGTAGTGTAAGAATATTAAATCTAATGAGTTGTGTCTAATTGAGCTTTTGAGCTTTGATCTAATTGTCATTGCGATCTGATTTAAATTTGGAGTCGCCCATTGAATTAACAATGAGTTTTTTGTTTTCTTTTGCTCAATGTTTCAGCCATATTTAAAGCTTTCGTAACATTGGCTATAGGTAGTTTATTAATAAGCATGTTTACTAATGTTCTATATTATGTTTAGATATCGATTCGCCCGAGTTGTACTCGCCTGATCCAGATGAGATCAAAGAAGGACAGTGGTTGGGGGTCTCCGTCAGGAGTCAGGGTCCTGGGATGAAAGCTGTTGTATGTGCACACAGGTAAAGAAACACAAAAGTTTTTAAAGCATGTTTGTGTCATGATGATGAAGAAGGGGAAAGATAGAAACTTACTACTACTAAAACACTTTATTCCAGTTCTGGCAGATTTAACAAAAGTTAAGATACAAAACAACAAATAAAATATATCTCATTCAGCAGCTGAGTATCGTGGGATTAGCTCAAAATATGTTATGTATTTTATACCTAATAAGATTTCAATAATTTTCAGGTATATAAGAAAATCAGGCGAATCCCAGTATGGCCAAGGATTATGCTATACCCTGAACAAGGACCTCCAACTGCTCCACGCTTGGGAACCATGTCGAGGGCGCTCCGTGGCACGGTGAGCTCATAACTATATTATGAAATAATTAACACTTCAATTCACTGGCCGTTTTACAATATGAAGTCACAGATAAATTGTTTTGATCTTCTATCTTCTTCTATATCTTCTATCTATACATATAATAAAATTAAACGGATCGCTTTCTGTACATGGAAGATATACGAGAAAAAATATTATAGGAGACCTTTATTAACGCAATAGTACCCAAAAGAATGATTATTAGAATTTTTATCTGTTTGTCGGTTTGTCTGTTTGTGCGTTTGTGCACGCTAATATCAGAAACGGCTGAACCGATTTCTATATAGGGAATATACTGGGTGTAAAAAGACAACTTTGTTCTTTTAATACCTCATGTTCTTTGTAAAATCACGATATTATTTTTCTATAGAAGCACCCCTGGGAAACCACGGGTTTCCAAGATATTGAGGTCCAAAGTTACATAAATATCAGCATTTTTTAAAAATAAATCCATCTGGAAACAGTTAACAAACATTTCTTTTAAAGACACCATATTAATATTTAAAAATGTTAGTTTTGTAGGTACATTTGTCAATCGAATACATTGCTTGCAATAAAAAGAGAATAAAAAAAAATAAAAAAATTTTTTCGTTTCCTAGGGTTGGTTCCATAGAAAAAAATGATCGTTACGTTACAAAGAATACGAGGTATTAAAATAACAACTTTTTACACCCTGTATTGTGACAGGTCCCACTTAACATATAGGCTACTTTTTATCCCGGGAAAATGTTTTTATACCGGATAATTTCGACATTTTGTTTTTCTGTAGTCCACGCGGACGGAGTCGCGGGTGTCCACTTCTGTATAACTATATACACGATTGATGAACTTTCCATGGCTATTTAGGAATTTTCCGTACTATCTGAAAAAAATCAATACTCATGTGATTTCGACAATTTACATAGCGTTTTGGTTAACATACCCCTTCTGTTACACCTTGTATATAAAGTTAAAACTGTATGAAAAGCTTACGGGATTACAAGCACTTTGTAATTTCTAAACATTACGCTATTAATCATGGTCTTTATTTACAGAGAGCACGAAGATTTTGGTTACTGCCAGGTCGGCACGAGCAGTTCCTTACTCGATGATGACACCTTACTGATCGGCAGTCCTGGACCTCATACATGGCGAGGGACCATATTCGCACAGGATGCCCAAGAAGACGAGATTGATAGAGACTACTTCGTATATATGGGACCAGTTGAAGATGATACTAGCCCAGTGGAGAAGTACAGTTATTTAGGTAAGTAAACTTTTCTATGCGAGCATCGTTTTTTTTAGAGTTTCAGTTTTTGATCGAAACATGCCACAAAGTAATTCAATTGGGCCCGTATTTGTGAAACTACGTGATAGTAAATCCTGCTAGAGGCAAACATAGATTACCAAGTTATACCTATTATAATGAATATACAGGATGTTTTTTGGTCGTCAACGTTCCCGAAAACTACGGAATCTCCTCATTACCACGATCATTTTCCTCCATGGAAGCATACCTGGGAAGTGTCTGGTTCCCAAGATATTAGGGTCCAAAGATGAGTAGCGTTTTTCTGCATATGGAGGCGCGTAGCAAGATTTTTCACGAGAAATAATTAATGAAAAAACTAGCATAAACACTGGATACTATAAATTTCGCCCGTACAAGTAATAAAAAAAAAACCAAAAAAATTTACATCATTTCCCAGCATTTTTTTTAGCGTAAACTTACTTTATTTGATGTATAGAGTACGTACCCTACGTTAAGGGTGGCATCGAAAAAATAACCTGTAGATGTTTGTTCCAAGTGGTGGTTATTTCTATATTTAACTATACATTTATAAACTTTTTCTTAGTGGTGAAATATTTAATTAAACTAAAACTTAAAGCTACATAGAGTCCGACTAGATTCTATATAAGATAGAAACATTCTATTCCAGGTATGTCAGTAACTGGAGCCCGTTTCCGAGATAACCAGATGTGGTACGCATCAGGAGCACCGCGAGCGAGGGGCACAGGTCAAGTGCTGCTGTTCAGTAAGCAGGCCAAGAACGACTGGACCAGTCCCAATCCAGAACTACTCAATTGTACTCTGAAACTTAGTGGAGAACAGTTTGGATCTAGTTTCGGATATGAAATTGCGTCCGCTGATGTTAATGGAGATAAGTAAGTTGATTTGGTCAAAATTATTCTAGGTGAATGTAGTTGGATGGTAGTTTTGATCAACTGGTAATCGAAATGCTTTTACTCATTACAGGAGGCCAGATTTACTAGTTGGTGCCCCATTCTATTTTTCAAAAGATTCTGGTGGAGCGGTCTACTTATATTTAAATAAAAAAGATCTGACCTTACCTTCAAGATACGATGTGAAATTGACAGGAAAACCTGAGTCACAATTTGGTATTTCCATCGTAAATGCTGGTGATCTTAATAAAGATGGATGTGAAGATATAGCTATAGGAAGTCCGTATGAAGGTCAAGGAGTTGTTTATATTTACTTAGGTGATAGAAAGAAAGGTCTCAAAGGAAAACCCGATCAAAGAATTGAGGCCAAACAATTGCCTAGAGTGATGAAATCGTTTGGATACTCCCTTTCTGGTGGAGTGGATTTAGATGGCAATGGATACCCAGATTTGCTAGTTGGCGCTTACGAAAATGTATGTATGAGAACTCCACAAAATATTTCTATCTATCCGAGTAATTTATAAAATCTTCCACATTGAAATCACTGTTTGAGATTCAGTTTAATTACAATTTTTTAACGTTTCTTTATTTGCCACCAATCTTTAGATTTATTTTTAAAACCGTTATCTCATTATGATTTTACAGAGTAGTGTTGCATTAATTCGGACGAGACCAATAATCGACATCAAAACATCGATACAACCATCGAAGATCATCAATATCGACCCAACGATTCGTGGCTGTGAGAAGGACCCCTCAGCGAACTACACATGCTTCCACTTCCAATCATGCTGCATTATCAAGTCTTTAGTTAAATCAACCAAAACAAAGCAACATACTCTCAATTTCGTGATAGAAGCTGAAACCTTCACTGGTGGAAGGAAATATTCTAGAGTGTTCTTCGATTCAGAGAGAAGTAACACTGTTAACAGAACTATCGTGTTAGGAAAAGATGTTGAAAGTTGTACGGAGCATATTGCTTACCTGAAAAACAATACTAGAGATATTCAAACCCCCATCAAGGTAAGCAATACAATATTAAATACAAGCTAATCGTTTAATTTCACCACCTGTGTTGATTCGGATTTTCATAAGAATCCATCAGCTACATCTCCTTCCGTGCATGTCGAAAGAGACGGCTAAGAAATCTAGGGGCGATAAGCTAGCAATTTGTCACAGACCTTCTGCATCTAACCTCTCTAAGATAAGCGTGGCTGTAAGATCTCATTCGCGAATAAGTAATGCCACAGTTCTTAGACTTTGGTAACACAGCCGTGTGCATATATGAGGTTATAGAGTAGGTTATGAGGTAATAGGTTAAATAATTTTCAATTTTCAGTTCCTCGTAACCTACAAGTTAGTACACCAAGCTCCACAATACACCACTAGCGGAGAGTTGCCCAACATTGACGATTACCCCGTGTTGAACGCCACTGCCACCAACTCCTTCAGTGCTAGCTTCCTCAACGATTGCGGAGCCAACGGCATCTGTGTCAGTGACCTCGTCGTAGATCCTGTACTGCAGTTACCTAAGAGTAAGTATAGACTTTTTATGTTATGAATGTTAATATTTTTTTCTCTTTATACACATAGGTAATACACGTAGGTACACAGGAGTAGGTTCTAAAGTTGTTTCGGCTCGTCCACTTGTATATATGTCTCATATATTGCATCCGTATTGTAAATTTTTGGTTATAAAAAATAGATATCGCTAAGACCTTTTAATAAGGTCTACCCAAAATGGGTTGGCGTCAAGTACGCAGCCGGCCATAAAACTAATGCCAAATCTTTGGCAATATAAGTTACCACAAAGAGAAACCATATTGCGCCGATAAATAAAAAATGGGATAAGGGCAAGATGATCATATTGGTCGTTAATAATTTAGCTAAAATATTGAATTTGCCTAATGTATCTCAGTTATATGATAGAGTTTTTATCTAATTTTTACAGCCGAAGATGGAAAGTCATATGCCCTGAGTTTGGGCCAGGAAGAGGAGATCAAGCTCTCTATATCCGTAGATAACTACGGAGAGTCTGCTTATGAGGGACAGTTGTTCGTCCAGCACCACGCTAGTCTTCATTATATAGCTGCCAATATAAGCGTGAGTATATCTGTTTCTTGTATATAAAAATTCTGAAATAGCATGCGTAGAGTTTATTTTCCATAGTTTTTTGTGTCACATCTTATAACGGTCTCTGATTGGAGGTCAATAGGTACTTTTAATTGGAACCCAAACCAGAATCGTCATCAGAATGAGCTGCTAACGTTTCCCTATGAAGCCACCGCCAAAAAAAACTGTTCAGATATCTAAACTTGAAACTAAACTACATTCCAGGATAAACACGTAATCTGTACTAGTGTCGACAAAACAACGGTATCCTGTATGCTAGAGAATCCTTTCAAGAAGCAGCCTCTGGGTACTCCACCAATCACCATGAGGTTTGATGCTAGAGCATTAGAAGATAACGAATTGTCAGTTATTTTCACCGTATGGGCTAATTCTACATCCAAAGAACTGTATCCCGGTAAAAAGCCAGTTCAAGTTGAAGCATTGGTTATAAAGAATGCTGAGCTTATTATTACAGGGTAAGTTGATATGTCTGTCTGTAAAAATGTATCTTGCCTTTTATTACTTTTTTACTTTAATAACTACTTATTTTACTTTTACAGTGCTGCTCGACCAGAGCAAGTGTTTTACGGAGGCGAGATAAAGGGAGAATCTGCAATGAAATACTTCGATGACATCGGTACTAGAATCATACACACATATCAGGTAAAAAAAATAAAAATTGTGCCATAGTAGTTTTGCCGGTCTACCTTTAAATATTATTGAATAGATATTAGAAATCTGAATTGTGAATCTAGATACAGACATCTTATCCACGTTTTGCCTAGCGGGGTCAGATATAAAAGTTCTGTGACTCGTTGTTTTTTCACCATCTCAGACAACGCTCTTTAGTTCTTCGGCCAATTATGCGAGATGCTACAATGCAGATGCTGAGATATTCCAGTAAAGCCCCGCATCAAAACGTCATATTTGGGTAAAGATTGGAAGGAAAGTGAACATACTCATACATTTATTTATTATTTAAATATTCTAGAACTTAAAATTAGGTACAACGTCCCACAAAACTGCTTGCGCCGTGCGCATAGATAGCGCTCTCTTATAACATTCCCTAATGTTCCAGGTATACAACGAAGGTCCTTGGCGCGTATCGTCCGTGCAGGTGGTGGTGTCATGGCCACAGCAGCTGGCAGCGGAGGGGCAGGGGGAATGGCTGCTCTACCCGGAGGACGTGCCTACTGTGGATGGAGAGTGTGAGTACCCAGTGAAAAAAGTAATAGTACATAAGTAAAATTTACGCTACTTGTATTCGAAACTTTAGAAATTTTTGTACTCGAACCGTCTTTAACTTTTTATTAATCGGTTAAACTGATCACGTTGATTAGTACCTATATACTTACCTAGAAGAAGAAAAATAGATATCTAAAAAAAGAAATTAAATAGTAAATTAATTTTTTTTAAACGAAAAACCGACTTCCTCCCGAAACTCGAGCTTACTAAAGTAAAATTTTACTAAAGGGCAAATATATATTGCGTTGAGCCGTGTACGAAGTTTAGAAGGCATAATATTGTCAGATTTATATGCCAGCAAATGATTAAATAGGCCACATGACAAAAGAGAGAAATGAGTAGGCTTCGAAACTTTACGTCTGACAATATAAGCGACATATAATTACACTCCTTCTTTCTGCCCTGTTCCCAATCATTTGGGGTCGGTGCAATATGTAGGTACACTTCTTTCATTCATCCCTATTATCCGTCATCTCGTTATTCTCATGTCTACCTCTTCGTCTATAACCATCTTACTTCGGACACGGCTTAACGCAACATATAATTTCACCACTTAACACAATTATCTTCATCTTCATAAGCCTATTGCAGTCCACTACTGGACGTATGCCTCAGTTCCACTATCTGTTTTTCGGCGGCTCCATCATCAGACCCTCGTTTCCTTTATATTATGTGTAGCTGACCAAAATTCTCTATAAAAATCTAAAAACGGACTACTCGTGCCTTTTATATTTGAGGATATCCCTAGATTCCTTAGAGTTTCCATCATCAGATGTTATGTTTTATATGTAGGTGATCAAAACGCTCAGTAAAAGTATAAAAACAGACTACATGTGCCTACAATATTTGAGGATTGCCCTCGATTTCTCCAAGATCTCATCATCAGATCCTGACATGGTGAACATGGGACCAACTTGGAAGCATAGCATGACAAACTATTAAAAAAAAAAAATCGGTTCATAAATGACGGAGTTCTGAGGTAACACACCTCTCTTTTTTTAAGTCGGTTAAAAAGTATGCTTATGTGCCCTAATTAAGGCTCTTCGTTGTTTAATTTCAGACCAAAGCAATGGCGAATGTTTTATAGCAGAAAATGAAATCAACCCATTGAAGTTGACAGCGCGTCCTGGTTACCAAGAACATGACATGTTGGAAAACTTGAGAATGGAACCATTATTCGCCAACTCTAAAATCAGTGTTCATGAAAAAGAACATAACGAGACAAGCAAAGTCGAATTATCTAAATCTGTAGAGAATAAAGTGAGAAGGAAAAGAGATAATGAGGATGCTGTGGTGGCTGAAGCTTATACTGATGAAAATGGACAAAGAAAGCAAGTGATAAACATGGTAAGATCCGCCCCTGATTACCTAATTTGCAATAGCAAAGCCGAAGCAAAGCGATAGCGAAAATTGTACAATATTCGCCTTGAAATGTCAAAGTTCCTTTGAAATTCATTTTACGTAATACGAATTTGACAAGCAATCAGCGATTTTTGTACAATTTTCGCTATCGCTTTGCTTTTGCTAGTTAGGTAATAAGGGGTCCGGTGATTTAACTGACCCTTTTCTATGGCTTTGACATATTGTGATCGTGAATTTGCTATAATATGTCATCGAGAAACCAATAGATATTGTTTGATGATTTATAAGTTGTATAGTAGATTAAGGGCTGATCTATCATGATCAAGTTTAAGAGAATATATAGGCGCTCTAGGTAGATATAATTAGCCGAACCACTAATCGTTCTACCTTATACAATATGTATCACGTAAGTCATTTCATATTCAAATTTCAGAACTGTCTCAACAAAACAGCGAAGTGCATACAATTCCAATGCGTGATCTACCGTCTGGGTCGCTTTAAGACCACGACCATCTCCGTGAAGGCCAGGCTGTGGAATGCCACCCTGGTAGAGAACTACCCTCGAGTGAGCCACGTCAATATCGCCTCCACCGCTAGAATACATATACCCGAACATTATAATATACATCAAAATAAATTGCATGATGATACTGCTACGGTAAGGAAATACCTGACTTAATTTCTTAGCATAGAAATCCTGACAAGTCATGTGAAGACAGTCAAAGACCAACCCTCGTGGTCCTACCTACTCGAAAGTTAAGAGCGAGGGCTTTTCGGTAGATTTCCTGGAGTTCCTGGGACGTTTTTATTACACACACATACACAACTCTTAATCAATACGATATGCGAGTTATGTATAACTCTTATTAAATTGTAGTAAATAAGTAAAAATATTTAATTATTTATTAAATATTTCATAAATCTAAGCAGAATAGATTTATATAAAGTTACTAAATATTTGCCTTTTCAGATTGAGCTTAGACAGTTATACGACAGAGTTTTTTTGGAATCAATTTTGAAATTACCTATCCATTTTATTTACAGGTTACAACAGTAGCATATCCAGATTTGAAAATAAGCGAGCCGTCCGAAGTGCCACTATGGGCTATCATCCTCGCGGTAGTGGCTGGCCTCATACTCCTTACTCTTCTCATCTTCGCGTTATGGAAGCTTGGGTTCTTCAAGCGAAGTCGACCGGACCCGACTTTATCAGGCAACTTGGAGAAAAACCACGAAGCCAGCCCATTCATAGTGAGAGAGAGGAACAGTTTACGATAGCCTTCGACAAAATGTCGAACGAAATATTCGTCGATTGTGAAGTGAATAAAGACTTAGTGACTGCAGTAGGATCCCAGTGATTGTTACAAGTAGACTATGATGTGAATGCGAATGTTTGACTTTTTATTGTTTATATTTTTTGTTCTCCTACTGCAGTCGTTTTACTGTTCGAAAAGATTTTATGAGATGACATAGAAAATAATGTAAAAAATATCTTTTGACTGTGATGTCTTTATAGAGGATTTGTGTACTAGTAGGTATGTGATGTTCTAAACAGCAACGTGGTTTATATTTTGTTGAAGTTTGCACGAATTCCTAACTATTATTTATTTCAAATAAATTTTATTTTATTTCGAAATGCATTTCTATAGTGATGTAACATGAAAATGTTTTGTGAATGTTTGTTTATATATTCTATAGAATATGAACTTTCTGTAAATACAAACTTGCCTTATTTATGAACGGTAGTGTAAGTAAGTGTCTACTTAATCTTTCGACTAGATAGTTTTACTAGTCACAAAATAATATTTTTAGGAAAAAGAATTCAAACGATTAAAATGGAAATGAAACTACTGTGTAGTAAATAAAACTCTAGAGATAATGGTACTTAAATATTTTTAAGCTTTTTTATTCAGATCAAAATAAAGCACCATATGTTTCGACTATTGTTAATATGAAATCGATGTGGATTATCAATTGGTTTATTACATAAATTGAATATAAAATGTAAATATTTCCTAAGTGTTAGGTTATTAAATAAAGACCAAGGTAAAAATAATGAAGAAAATTGGATGTAACTAAATTACGTTTACATTAAATATTTTTAAACAATCAATAAGTCACAATTTTATATATTTCATCTACATAATTTCACTGCCAAAATACTTATTGTAAAATGTTAGTTTTAAATTTAAAATAACAAGTATTTAAAACAATCAACTTTAATATTTTCTTCATCTTTGTAATTTACTAAAATTAGACCACCTTCAATAACACTGGTTGTGATTTATTTCTGTTTTCACATATTTTTTACGTGTAATTAAAATAAACATGGTGCCATTTTACTTGTCAGTTTTATTTATTTCTTGTTACAAAAACAATCTGCAAAATCACAGATGATGATAATCCTTCCTTTTTTGCAAAGTGTTTTAACAAAAATAGTAAAGGTAGTTTAGTATACTCTTGTTTAGATTAAGTAAACATTTCATAAGGTGGGGAATGATAGTACCTACATTAATTAATATTAATTATTACTACAATAATTTATTATGACTTGGTAAAAACACGTTTGCTGCCTGCTGATTTTCATGCATGCTATCAGTTCAACGTCTAGTGTCAAAAATACAAAAACTCAATCGGTGCGTTGGTAGCAGTAAATAGATAAACAATATTTAATTCAATACGCGCCTTTGTAGTAACTATTTGGAGATGACGCAGCATTCTGGAAAAAGAAATAATAAATATTTATAAGTATCTTACTTTTAATTGAGGCGGACAGAAAATCAATACAATGTACGTATGCACCGATGCACCGTGACTATTTCATTTCTTTTTACCAATGCCGCTATTTAAAAATAAGTTTAAAAGCAAAGATTAAAGGTGATCCTTTGTTGTTATAATAATTTTTACCTCTTTTTTCCTATTTGACCAGCAAAACGTGCAGACTGACGTGCTATCTTCATTGGTTTTCAATAAGCAAGGTTGATCCATCTCACCTGAAATAGTAATAACAAACTCTTTAAAACTGTGGTGAGAAGTTACTGTTTTGTATTTTGATGAAAAAAATTACAAAACTTTTGTGTAAATTTTGCCGCCGTTTTCTTTATTACCCGACTGCGCCACAAGATTATACAGGGTGTAGGTGACAGCCAGGCAAATACTAAAATGCTGAACAAGTACCATTCTGTTGAGTTATACGACAGTGTTATTACTCGCAGGAAATGTATTTTTGATATGATTTTATTATATATTTTATATATTATAGATTTTCAGTAATCTTTGCTCTCCGCGCTAACTGTATCGGGCAATTCTGTGACTAATTAAAGGGGCTATTAGTTATTGTGTGACCCATTTCTGTTTTTTGGATCAATTGTGACTCTCCATTAGGGTTGATCAGTTTTTTTAAATTTTTTGAGGGCTACTTTTTTTTGAAAATCATCTTTTGGTTAAAAATTATTTTTTATGTAATTATTTAAGTTTATTTAATTAATTGAAAATATGAAAAAAATATCTGAAAGTTTCAGAATTTTGGTCTGAAGTCATGTATCAATATTTGCCTGGCTGTCATAAACACCCTGTATTTTACAAGCGTATCTTTGTCGCATTTGAACTTTAGAGGTATAATTAGATTCGTCTTCATGGATTCATGAGGTGTTTTATTAAATAAATTTGGTTATCAAATAAATTTTATGACCGAGTGGACCAGTGGTACTTAATTAATATGTTTATTTATTTATTATAAATATGTTTTAAGAAATGCAAAAAAAATCACCCGAGTGGGACTCGAACCCATGACCTCTCGCATTTCGTGCAGTGCTCTATTTATTTATTACAATTATAATGTAGCAACCATTAGCAACCTTTTGGTATGTAAATATTGAGTGCAAGAGTTACTGCTTTCGCTACTTACCAGTATAGAGCTGTTATCCAGGTGTGTGATGTAGCTACCAGCCAGACGTAAGATCTCGATCTTGCTGAGTTTCCTGTTGCGTGGCTCCGTGGGGATCAGCTGACGTAGAGTTGTAAACGCCATGTTCACGCTGCTTGGGATATAATATAAATTTTGATAATAATTGTTTTGTGTTAGTTAAGATATAATACTGTAGATTTGTATACAGGGTGATTTTTTGTCGTCAACGTTCCCGAAAACTACGGAATCTCCTCGTCATCACGATCATTTTTCTCTATGGAAGCATACCTGGGAAGTGTCTGGTTTACAAAATATTAAGGTCCAAATTTTAGTAAATAGACTGCGTTTTTCTGCATAAATGCACATTGACGCGTATAGCAAGATTTTTTCACGACAAATAATTAATATCTGTCTATGAAAAAACTAGTATAAAAACTGGACACTATAAATTTTGCCCGATCAAGAAATATTTACAAATTTTTATGGCATAAACTTACGTATGTACCCTTGGTTAAGGGTGGCCACCAAAAAAATTTCTGAGTCGAAAACCAAAGAAAATTTTCGCAGGAAAATTTCAAAATTTTTCGGATTTTTTTATTTTTCATCGTTCTTTCCCACCATTTTTATGGCATTATTAACTGATTAACCCCAATGGAGAGTCACAAGTGATCCAAAAAACAGCAATTCACACAATAACCAATAATCCCATTTATCTAGACACAGGATTGCCCGATACAATTAGCACGGAAAGCAAACATTGCGGATAATTAAATTAAAAATACGTTTCCTGCGAGTAATAACACTATCGCATAACTCAAACAATGGTATCTACTAGTTCAGTATTTGCCTGGCTGTCACACACACCCTGTATAAATGTCAAGACAGAATCCTATATGTCGCGCCATTGTGGTATTGTTTCATTAATTTTTTTTTATAATATAAAAGACATGGTCTAAGCTGTTAGGTACTACTATAACAATAATATGGTTTCAGTACTACACTTCATATAGTACCTAAGTAAGTAGTACGGTAAGAACCATGTATGCCAATTTTTCGTTTCTAACGTTTCACAGTTTAACAAACTTAATACTAACTTTAATGTCCGGTCTCTCTCCCTAGCGTTAGCCTGGCATCGGTGTTTCGTCACTGGTACTTCTTTATTCTGCACTGCACTTACATACACACTATGTTCCCAATTGTCTGCAGTACACTGATATACGTAGTTCTCCATCTTTCACACCTTATGAAGGTTTCCGATAATAATTAAATAATATTGAAATTAAGTAGTACCTAGAAGGTACTAGGTAGTCTGCGGAAGGTGCAACACTATTTACCGATTAAAAAGAAGATACCTAATGAAAGAGCACAAATTGCATTTAAGCTTCATTCATATTGGGGACTATTTTGATTTTTAGAAAATCTTTTGACCAATCAGTTTGTTACACTGTAGGTCTACCACTACTACAATATAAACTGTTTAATAACAAAATTTTACGAAACAAAGCCGAATCCTTATGGGTTTTCACTGTGATTCTGTACTCGCTAGAATAATCTTCATACTAAACAATAATATTTAAATGTCCAAAAGTACAATTGGTAATTGGTGAATAAATTTATTCTTATTTTTCTATTTTCACTATTTGACTACAAAGTACATCATATAAGTTCAAAGGCGGATCGCGTACTAATCCAGCTAATGGTGTGGTACCCATTAAGTACCAGGAGATCGCAATGAAGGATTCATTTAGAAAGAACAGCGCGCGACTCACTCGCTCCTTATGATTGTATAAACAGATGGGACGGACGCAGGAACAGCTTCTGATTTTGTCATCAAAAAATATTTGAATGTGTCGTAACTTCTTAAATATTATCTATCATTTAGGCGCTAATGTTCTCGACGTTATGTGCTTTAATCTCAGGTTTGTTATTATTCCTGATTGCTTTGCCATACCTTGCTTTGCTTATGCATCTTTTTCTTTTGAAATAAAGTGAAACATACAAGTTAACGTTTAAGGGCCCGTTTGTCTGAAATTACGTTATTAGCCTAAGTTGTTTTTTTTTAAAGAAATCTTCATAATTAGAATCGGAAAAATCTAGGTAGGCGGTAGCGTGTCAAGCCGAGTTCCAGCTAGCAGAACTGGCGAGCAGCACCGTGTGTAATATTACACGAACCATTTGGAGCCACTTTTGGCCCCTCATAATTCAAAATCTATTTTACATAAACGTATATATAATACCGAATAATATTCGATCTAGAGTGATATCTCTGAATGATCGACCTTCCAAACAACAACTAACACACTACCTACAACGTAAGGTGATAGATATTCATACTAGAGCCCATATACTTCCAATTAATAGTCGTATTCTGTATCCTAATATAATTATTATGATTGTATTATTATTACGATTTTTCTAATGTTATTTATTCTAAAATCCCTAATCCAGTCCTGTTCTCCCAAATGGCACAGCATCTTGTCATCAAGAGTATAAAACACGGAAACCCGTGCCAGCTTTGTTAGTTTAAAAAGTAACTGCGGCCATAAATATTTTTAATGTCCCCGATGATTTGTCAACCGTCCCATTCGCTCCATCTTCCCTAATGTAAACAACCAGAGTTCATCTGTATAGTTATAGCTCGTTACCAGTTTTTTTTTTATCTAAATTTTGCGTCTCAGGGGATGGACTCGGTTCCGTGGGAAACGCCTAATTGGCTAAATTATAAGAGTCGTCGGCCACAGCCAAGCCATTCGTATTCATTTAGCATCTAACGAGGTTCACATGAAAAAATAATGGACGACAGTCGCTGGTCTAATGTGTGGGACAAAACTAGATAGGTCATTAATTTAAAAAAATTACATCGCGACCCCTTTATTACTTATATAACTTAATTTTGTATACACTACACATCTTGAAAACAATTATAAATTACCAGTTAACGAAGAACGTGATGAAAAGTAAAATTGCTATACGTGACCCAAGGTATAATGGTAGACCGCTCATCACGCATGGATGTCTCAGTGCGGTGAGGCAATCAGTGATGTTCAGGCTACCCAGGTATCTGTGGGTACGTCAGATGTCCCCCCCACGGGCTCACGGCCGATACTTTCTCCAGCGACACCTCAGGCTCGGCGGAGCTAGGCCCGGAGTCGCACTCTGAGCCGCGCGCGCACTAACGTCTGCGACAAACCTTCCTCTTCCGCAAGTCGCCGCTTTCGCCCCGTAAATAACTGTCGTGCGAACGTACCGTGTTTTCAAACAGATTTCACTCTCGTTGCGTTGTTAATTGAAGTGCGTTTTGCATGTGTAGTTTACAAAATATGGTGTCTAACAGTTAGAGGTGAGTTTGGTTTCCTTTCTATAGCCGTGGTCCAGTCGGGTGAGACGATGACATTCGGTGATAAGGTGGGCGCAGGTGGTGTCGTGGTGAATGCAAGGACACTGGACTGGACCTCTTGTTTTCAGGCAACTCAACAATGTGACTTCACGTGCTTTTTCTGTAATAATACATATTGGTACATTTTAAATGCCCAGTACCTAATCTTTTATCCTCATGTAGTAATACTTTCTCTGTAATCGGATAAATTACATTCCTGCTTTTAGTGATTTTTAGTTACCTAGTGATAGGAAATGGTTTGGTAAGATAATTATAACAATAATAACTAGAAGTTAACATTTATTGAGTTAGCTGATACACGTGACAATTGAAGGTATTCATATTATTTAAGACTTATCACATAAATATTTTCTTATAACTTATAGGAATCAAAGTATCTGATGTTGAAATTAAGATACCGTCTTTATTACGTGATTTCCGCAGCCTATGGCTATGTAATGATATACTCGTACGTAATTCCGCATGACTTCACTTCATCCTCAGCTTAGGTCAAATTAACTAAAATAACCATCTACAGCTGAACAGTCACGAACACGTATGCATGCATCAATAAGTCCAAGTACACATATTGTCCAAAACGCATACTTATGCAACGTTCTAAATGCAACTGCGTATAGATTAGCTTGTTGCAGATTGTAAGTTCATCAGCAAACTAAAGCACATCAAAATGTTTTTGTAATATAGGCCATTAATTACTTGAGACTAATGCATCCTGTTCAACATTAACTAAAGACTAAATATCAGTACAGTGGCATTATACCTACAGTTTACCCGTGGTCGTTAGGTATCCGTGATACCTTCAGGGAATCGCTTTGTACCGTCGAAGTGCAAAAAAACAACTATTAAATAGACATAGTGTCTAGGGGCAGAAAAATTACTGATAGCACGCCTCGGAGCATCCTCAAACGAGTGTCACGGGTGTCATAGATTATGAACGGCATCCCAAACCATTGGCAGGTTAGTAAAAAATGCAAATCATGGTGTGGTTCGGTTATAGAAATGTGGTAGGTAAGTGGTTTCACGAAAAACTGCCAAAATAAGATAATACCTGTAATTGAATACCATGATTTATTAGATTTAGGTAATTCCAATAACGATTTACCTACTAAATTCTTAGAACAATTTGCTAGTGAATATCCAGATAAACCGATGACCAATATTAAAACAATAGCATAAGATTAATTTGATAGGAATACATAAAAACGGTGACGATTATGGGTAAATTAATAAAAGGTGTTTACGGTCTAATCTTTAGATTCCATTCATGGAGTTTGTACGAAGCGTATGGAAATCCAAGTGATTCAGACATTACGTTGACATCCTGCCAATGACCTATTACAACAAGATATTTATATCCTTACGTAGGTATCACACGTACTTGCTTAGTTCTCTAGTAGGATTTCTTTGTAATTCGGTATCACAAAATTACATTTTTTTTTTTCATATTTATATGGAGTTAACATTATAAGGTTAAATCATTTGCTGGATGTACGAGAAAATCAATAACCCGAATGCAAAGAGTAACCAGGTTAAGAAGTGGGAAGGATTTTCGAGTCTTCTATTCGGAATTGTTTTAGTCTCGTTTTTAGCTCTTTTATTTAGATCCTTCTATCTTCTAATTCATTTTAGTTATACATAATATTACAAGGATAATTCATAGTTTGTTTCCGTATATTCTCTCTGGACTATGTATAATTGACTTCAATTATTTATCTACAACAAAGGACATCAATTAAACTAAATGCTATTAGAAATCACTAGGCTACAGCTATTATTAGAGGATATTTCTAGTACTAGTAGGTAATGCTACAGTTATTATAGCTATTTGCTGGATCTCATCCTATTCTAGTAAAATTATACAAAGTAGGTACGTTTCTACATGATGCTTGGTACCAAATAAAGTACCTAAGAAAGAAAGTTTTATACATAATATGTGTCTAACACAAAAAATATATATACTTACAACTTTAATTACCATATTAAATTATAATTGTTGCGATACTGATTAATTCATGATTTATCTTTTAGATGGAGGGATACAGACGCAGTATTAAATCACAAATTGTTATCTACCAAAAAAGTCATTACAACCCCCAAAAATCGACAAGAGTATGCACTGCAAAAGCCCTTTTAAAATAATAACTGCACCAAACATACATAAGATTATTGATGCACGAAATAACCAACATAAATTAGATCTTTGGCAATTACTTAAATTTTGTCTGCAATATTCATTCCAAACATCCATTGGAATACATTTTATGTCAAAGCAATATGTTTAAAATAGCCTAAAAATACAAAGAATTTTCGTCATACACTATAACTTCTTAAAAACTAGTATAAATTCTATATAATAATAAAAACTCCTAAATTGTATAATAAATAATAGAAGATTGTTAAACACATGGAAAGTGACAATAATTGATATTAAGAACTTGTTTTCAAGGTTGATATTTTTAAACACAAGAATTCGAATATTTTTATGGCTGTATAGTTCACTGACCTTAACATGTCCTTCAGTAGAAAAACATAAAAATGAAATATTTTAGTTCCTATATTCACAGAATATTATATTTTACGTAGTACACTTATATTAATGATTGGTCTTCGCTCTGCGAATCATTCTAAGGTAGTACATATATTTACTATAAATTTTATATAAATTTACTAAAGCGCGAGGTTCCAAAAACTTAGCAAAGGCTCTGTTAGCAAAGACCAAGCCAGGTTTCAGAGCACGGAAAAAAACTTAAGTACTTAGTACTTATTTTGTATTCTTAGACGAGTTCTATGGTCAACCTACTTTACCCTAATAAAAGATAGAAAGAAAAAACCTCGTATAAATTAAATATTGTTATTAATTTTATGTGACTGCATGGTTTTATGAAAGGTTTTATGTGAAACATTATTCATATCACATCTTAATTGACTCATACGCATAAAGAACCAAGATGATGCTTCAGCGCAATGCTAAAGTTAAAATCCATCTGAACCTTCGATATAATGAACAACTACTTTTCCTTAAACTACCAAAAAAAACTTAGCAGAAGACACAAGTAAATTCGATCGGATAATGTCGGTTTGGCAAGTCGGCCTTGCCCGCAAAAATTATGGGTCGAACCCAGGCCTCGGTTGGCCAACCACAATTATACATGACTGCCCATTATTTTATTAGATACACTCTTATCGGACCATCATGAGAAGTGACTGGATCTTGACTGCAAACCAGTTTACTGCTATGATTTTAAAATATAAATTAATGATGGTTCTGATTCGGCTGTACGAACTGATTAAAGTTTTAATTAGCATTTGTCAAATGTTTTGTGGTCTGATTTAGATTTCAATAGAAGAACATTTAATAATAATCTTTATATATCTAATAATAAGCTTTGAATTATATAATTCTTTAGACAAATTTTGCAAACGTTTCATTACCTAATAAGAACATAAACCAAGAGTCACTTTCCTACTATTATATGCCTAAGTGATATATGTATAAGGATCCTATTTAAAAAGCCAATAGATAGGTGAGTAGCTAACAGGCTACTCGTAACATCAACAACTTCGGAAAATAAGATAAAGTCACCTGCATGGCCATACTAAAAAAATCTTACCATAAAAATTTAGGTTCCCACTGGAATTACATAAAAACACAGTTCCTATTAAAAAATTTCACATAATTTTGGTATTTAGTGAAAATTTTGGTTTAGAATGTATTGTACATTTCTGCTGAGCTTTATGTCTTTGAATAGAAATACGTATTACAAACATAATTACATGTTTACAATGATTTCTGTTCTTAAAATATTGTATGAAAAAATTTGTACAATGCCCATCGCAGATTCTCGTTTCACAGACTCGGGCGCATATTGCTATAGCCTCACGTCTACCGGGGCATCTATGCGGCATCGATTGCAACACAAGTGGGCCAACGTCTTCGCGACCAGCGCTGAGACGTCCTTGTGCCATCACATGCTAGACATTCTTTGACAGTGACGCGAGTTTCGAGCCCGATCTTTACTTGATTTGACGTCACGACCTTTTGATAGTGGAAATCAGTGGAATATTCCTAGATTGATTCCAATGGTCCATTCACGCTTGATTGCACTTAAGTGATTAGGCACTTATTTTTATAGCCTACGCAGAAGACGGAGTTTTCTTAGATTTACCGCGAACAACAGCGGACCTCTCGTTAGAGAGTAAGTATATTCTTTGCCGCGGACCATCCGCGTACGAGAACTCAACGCATACGGTAAAAGAGAATAACTATAGAGAAATAGAGAGCGAACTCGGTTATTTTCTGTCACTTCACTTACGTTATTGCTCCATCTCTTTTCTGGGTTCCGAAACTTTGATAATATAATTATTATGGATATAATCATATTATTATCTACATCTACACCAGGCTCTACTGGACCGATTTCAAAAATTCTTTACGTTAGAACTGGATGAACATAGGCTATAAGCGATATACGGTACGAAAACCGCTATACATATGAAGCTGAAATCGGGCATATATGTTCATTGGGGACAGCGAGGGAGGACTAAAAACGGAGAAATTCCCACGGGAAGGGGACAAACGGGAATTCTACGAAAACCGCTATACATATGAAGCTGAAATCGGGCATATATGTTCATTGACTAAAAACGGATTTCCCGAAATTCGGGAATTCTTACCGCTATACATATGAAGCTGAAATTGCATATATGTTCTCTAGAACGGATTTCCCGAAATTCCCACGGGAAGGAGACCAACGGGATTATTTATTTTTTACGAAAACTAAACATTGAATCTGAAGTTGAGCATATATGTTCCGAGGAAGCAAACTTTGAAATTAACGTGAATTAATTATAACATATAGGCTATATAACATATAGGCTATATAGTCCACGCGGACGGATCCACTATATAATATAAAATAGATACATATCTACACTAATGTGTTGGTACTAACTTAATAAACGCGATGAGATAAATAAAAATTCAACACAACTCAGGAATGTTCATAAAATCTTGGAAAACGAACATGTGATTTCGAGTCTCGAAATAGGTTCTCTAAAGAGGGCTAATTTACATAGCTTTTCACTTAACATACCCTTTCTGTTATACTCTGTATAGGTACCTATCAAAAACGTAAATATCAAAGTTTCGGAACCCAGAATAGAGATGGTGCTTCAAACGACGTAACTGAGGTGACACAAAATAACCGAGTTGGCTCCCTTTCGAGGACTCCCGTGTACTTTTGTCCGCTCTGCTCCCTGCATGTCCGCGGTTATTCGGCGGATTTAAATACGCGGTACTTTAATCTCGTTCATCGTTACTCGATTCATTCTATTATTCTAAAAAGCGTTCTATTATTTTATTGGCGGAGCGTGCTTTTTTCTCCCCCGCTGAGAAATGTACGTCGTCTGTCTGCGTAGGCTATTAGTAAAATAGTAAAAATATAATGTACACGCCATAAGAAAAGGCTCTGTGGCCGCTACAGCTGAAAGCCTTTAACGGCACAAATAACCTACCTTAGTAGAGAGCATTGAGTCGTTCGGGGTGGAAACCAGAAAGGGGTCATGGAGTCCGAAATCATCTTCTCATAAGGGTTGGCCAGTATTTTTTCTGAGGGTAAGCCTCGCTATCCAGCCTTTAAGCCACATTTTATCCATTAGACTGAAATTATTCATATTTCACATTTAAGGTTTTTTTAACTATCTATTTACTACTTATATCTAACCTACTTATATTTTATAATAGACCCAAATTAATTATCATACAATTTGTTACAGGCTCGTGACAAAATGATCGGCACAGGACATTTCTGGACGTGGTCGCTGGTGCTGCTCGCTGCTGCTACTTGTTTCTGTGATCCAGGTTCGTATGAAGTTACGTATTTAAATCGTCATTTACGTCACATGTATATTAGGAGGCACTAATTCGGGCCTCTTCTGGACGAAGCTGTTTATATCTCTCTCCCCTTAGACCACAAATCTTACCTAATCTTAAAGTAGTATGCTGTATGGTAAAAACGTACAGAACTTGAACCAGTTAAATTTTCCCATTTAAAACGAGCATTGTTCTTTTATTTCTTTACACAATGACATTTATCATAAAACTCCAGGTTATTGACCTGCAAAAACAGTAACAGTTACTTTTAGTTCTCTCCGTTTTTAGTAACCATTGTATCACGGAAGTAAATGAATAAAATAAAATTGTAAGTAACCTACAATTTTATTATCACTTAATGGTCGAAATATAAGCTTAAAAAAATCTTTCAAAAACTTATGTTTTACCGCTTAAGGGTAAAATAAAGATTTCAATAACTTACATCAGTATAAAAAAACAACAAGTACAGACAGGTACGCAGTCTAATCTACACACAGTTGTCTTTGATGTTACACAAAACCTTATAATCTTACGAAACAGTCTATAGAAGGGAATCAATCAGATATTTTCAACAGTGTGATAATAGCATACAATAACATAACACCGGTTTAATATAAATTATATATGCCATGTAAGCATTATTGCATGGCAACATTGCAGGTGTAGGTCTATACACCGTGTAGTAAACTAAGCTAGATAGTGACAATGTTATTCAACTTGAGGCGGATGTAGACTTATCTGCATGCGTGTACAAGGATACATGTAGGTTGCTATGAGGTTTTATCGTCAATGTGAATCCACTCGTGTTGATTGGTCACGACTTTACGCAGTAGCACGTGGGTACTTCGAACTATAGATGACTTTAATCGCTTGGTGGTTTCGGTTTACAACTTAGCCTTTATGTAAGCGAGTGTTGAAGTGAATGTAATCAGTAGTTTGCGGAGCTATATTAGTGACCACGCTTTTGTAAATTCTTCATTGTTCTCATTATATGCCAAAAGAAAGATATCGAATGAAACATCCACCGTAATTGAGGTAATTTAAAACAATTTCATCAATTGAATTTTCTTTTTATAGAAATCTTTAAAATACTGAATAGTTATTTGACTTCAGATTAAAGCTTGTGTTCCACCGCTAAAGAGCGAAATAAGCTCGATTTTACTCTTTTGTACTCTTTATCATTTTCGCTCAACTACGAGTTTTGGTTTGTGAAAAAAGATGCATTTTTGTATTATAAGGTAAACGGAGTAATTAATTCGCGGTGGAAGACCCACTTAATACCTCGTTTAACTTCATGTGGTCATCCTTTAAAAGTTACTAACTAGTACCATGCACCTTAATGCATGGCTATAGGCCACGGCCATTCTATGCCAGGGTTGGCCGACTGACTAACTAGACCAAGTTAGCTGTGCGACATCGATTAACATTGAAGATTTTATAGAATTCCAATTAAAATGCCTCGATTACAATTTTGCAAAGGACAGTGTAGTTGCAATTTATAAGGTACAGATAGGTCGCAAAATGAATTAGTCTTATGTATTTTGCTCTTCTTTCACGTTTACGTGCTCGAGTAATGCATAAATGCCAATGTAATCTAATTTCAATTCGTAATAGAAAAGCACTGACTTTTTATAAAAATTATATCTCTATGCTTGCCCTGTGCCAATAACATCATCAAGTATGCAGCACAAATGGATTCATTTTCTTCTCCTATCAACATATCCACTTATTTCAACATTCATACTTTTACTTCTTTTCTCCAATAATTAAGTTTCTAGATAAACTTTCAGACGAAATAGTACAAATAAAAAATGCTGTAAGATGTAGTCAAATTAAAATGAACAAAGCCAAATAAAGCTAATGCAAATGCCATGTAATAGCAAAACTTATTAGAAACAATGATTATAAATTGCATCACTATTTTAATGCGACTATTTAACTACCAATATATCCGGAGCTCAAGGAAAGTCTGCGCTACATAAAGGCAATAAAGTGATTGTTGTAAAAATTAACAAAGACTTGTTTATTTGATTACTTTTCCGGGATTGTCAACTTCTGCCAGTCATGCTTCTCAAGCCAGAAGTAACAGGCATCCGAAGAAATTCGAAAGGCATAGAAAATCAAGTGACTATTAATTTGATTTGATTTGATTTGTGAATCAAGCTATTATTATTAATTTAACAAATAAAAGGTTGCAAGTGAAAAAATATATACATTTTATTTCTTACGAATTTTGTTGAATATCGTATAGATAGTAATCGGTTGGACGAGGAGGTATTCCAACGCGAAACATGTATATTAATGAACATGACGAATGTTTGCTTTGTTACAAAAAAGGGATTAAAACATATACGCGGATGCACCCTATTAACCTTTAAATAAAAAGGTACCTACACAAAATAATAAAAACAACTAGTTCTGCTAAAATTCCCCAGAGTAGGAGGAAAAACAAGGTCCTTTCGTAAAACCCAACATTTTATTGATAGATAGATTAAATTCTTAGAAATTTGTAGTAAGTGCAATTTATTACAAATTCGAGCTTAATGCTTTCTGATGCATTCTTTGCAAGCTAACGTGGTAATATTTTATAGTCTTACGAGTATAAAGTATGTAGTTATAGACTTGCAAATGCAGTATAAGTTTGAAGTCTGACTTGTAATACTTGTATTCCAGTCCTTAGCATTATGGCCGTGGAAACATTTCCGGTTCCAATAGGTCAAGGTTCAATTCAAAACTATTGTAGATCAAAGATTAATTAATTTGTTTAAATTTCAATCCATACCTATTCCTTTCATTACGAAGGTATCTGTGTTCATACAAGTTATCACAATCAGCTGTTTGCTATTTTCACAAGATTTTTAAGGTAGGTCTTCAAATAAACTTTAGAATTGAAAGTAGGTAAATCAGTTATTTACTACTAACGATGCTCGTATCCAAGATGGGTATGTCTAACTCTGTAGCAACGAGTGCTAACCTAGACATTACCTACTCCTTTCAATAGGCATCTTTTTCTTACAAACCGTAGTCGAAATATGAACGTATGATTCTTATGAGAAACCCCCGTCGTTTCATATTGCCAACCCACCTCCATCAAAGGATCTAATGCGTTAGCATTATAATGCTAATATCACAATGATTGGAGTGATATTCTCCAATCATTGTGATATTAGCATTCGTTTATTACAAATCGTTCATTACCATTAACTCCCGCCAGCTTTGGCAAGTGGTAATTTATGGTAATTATAATGTTTAAATTGAACAATCCTCACGAAAGGTAATTATAGAGTTGGTGTGTAATAATGGGTACGTAGGTAGTCCTTGACCCACGGAACTATATTGCTATGAACTGATGAGAAGTGACCTTGTCCTATAGAATATGTTACACGAGGCGAAAGCTGATCCTGCCAAAATTAAAATGTACTTATCGGGACATTTCCTTTATGAACTAACGCTGTAATATATGATTAATAATTACTCAAGACACTGCTCTTCGATTTGAAAAATAGGAATATCTTTTTAGGCAATTAAGTTTATTAACAAGGTAATGGCAATTAGTTAAATATTCACCAGGAACAACTTAATTTTTTTTTAAATCATGGATATATTAATGTCTGTTCGTTTAGATATTTTATAAGCCGCATGCCGCAGGTTAAGATTGATGACATAATCTAGACTCAAGAATTTAAAATTCTATTCTATAGATAAAAATGTAATGGATCGCTGTCTGTAGATGGAAGATATATGAGAAAAAATATTGCAGAAGACCTTTATCAACGCAATAGTACCCAAAAGAATTATTTTTGGAATTTTTGTCTGTCTTTTTGTCTGTGCGTTTGTGCACGCTAATCTCAAAAACGGCTGAACCGATTTCAATGCCGTTTACAGGAATATATTGTGACAGGTCCCACTTAACATATAGGCTACTTTTTATCTCGGGAAAATGTTTTTATTCCGGATAATTTCGACATTATGTTTTTTCTGTAGTCCACGCAGACGGAATCGCGGGCGTCCACTAGTGTTTACTAAACTTCTGCAAAATCAAGGGTTTCTTTTCCGACAATTAAAGTCAGATATCATAAAATTACTCTTTATCATAGAATAGATAAAGTTGGCCGCGTGTTGCCGGCAGAGTAGAATACGTACCACCCCATGTCTGCCCGTGGGTATCATACGAGGCAATTATGGGTTTCCGGGAGGTGGGCAGTAGCGCCTCCCGTGTTGACAACATAGTCCAAAATACAAACTGCGTTCACCAACCCGCCTGCCCAGCGTGGTGACTATTGGCAAATACCCCCCATAGGAGTCTTGTGGCGTGCCCTGGGAGAGGCTTACGTCCAGCAGTGGACTGCAATAGGCTGATGATGATGATGAGATAAATTGATTTAATATTCTAAGTACATACTTATATTTATTTTGTTTTAGATTAGATTCGTCAGATTTTTTATTGCACATACTTGAAAACTATAATTATACCTGTTGTAAAATAAAGGCGAATTTACAGATCGAAACCTTTGATCAAGAACTCAAATTTCCTGTATTTCCGGTAATACCTGTATTCTATTTATCGTTGTCTGCATCCGTTGTTTCGCGGATTTAGAGCAATAAAAATGTCATTACTACCATCTTCAAATATTATGTAATTATAATGATGGAAGATGTAATAACGCATGAGAGAATCATTTTTTTACCAAATTCCGATAAATTGAATAGTTTGCAATGTAATGATTTAAGTGAGTAACCAGTGTAAAATTTTAAGTAGTCATATATATTCAGTTAAATTAGACATTGGGATATCACTAGTTAGTTAGACATACATATGAAGTAGATATTGTCTTGAATAGTGGTTAAATTATTTTCTCAATTTGGTATTTCGATAATATTGAGGAATAAAGATACAAATCAACACATACAGGGTAATTTTTGGTCGTCAACGTTCCCGAAAACTACGGAATCTCCTCATCATCACGATCATTTTTCTCCATGGAAGCATACCTGGGAACAAAATATAGGGTCCAAAGTTGAGTAAATACTGCGTTTTTCTGCATAAATGCACATAGACGCGCGTAGCAGGATTTTTTCACGATATGTCTATAAAAAAACTAACATAAACACTAGACACTATAAATTTCGCACGATCAAGGAATTGAAGAAAAATTTTCAAAAAAAATATTTTTTTTTCCCAGCATTTTTTTTGGCATAAACTTACTTTATTTCATGTATAGAATACGTACCCTTCGTTAAAGGTGGCCACAAAAAAACATCCTGTATATAAAATACTTTGTCCTGAATGAATATAAACTGACAGAGTAAATCACAGCCTACACCGCTGATCTTGAGACCTGAAACTTGGAGGCTATATTATTTACATGACGTAGACGTTTGATAAGAGAGGATTTCTATAAATTCCTACAAGAACGGGAAAAACGGGAATTCTAAAGTTTACGCGGACGATGTCGTGTACGTCCTCTAGTAAAGTATTAAACACTTTAACGGTTACTAGTTTAGAATTATTAATTAGAGTAAATCTTCATACATCATGATAGGAAGGAGCATAGGGACTTCGTCGTTAAGCTTTATTGCGCATTATTTTTTGCACGCAGGGGATAATATTACCTATATCTGTATATCCGGGATAATTATTGACATTTAAATATCATTTGTACTTATATATTATATGATTTACTTCCTACTTGGCTTGGACATACTTTTAGGTTTCATTTCAAAATCATGTGACATTGTGATACCTGCTTATTGCTGTTTTATACTATTTTTTAACAAATTGTTTAAAGCAAAAGAAACAAGGGGGGTACCGGTGGTATAAGTTGATGAATTTAGTACCACCTTTGACGAAAGCCATCATCGATGGCTTTCCATTACAGTACTTATTTACCCCTATCGGGATTCGAACCCTGAACTAAATCCTTGCCTGGACATATTGTTCAAAACTGCACAAATCCATAAAATGCATTGTGATACAAGCAGATGCAAGTGATTCCCTTTATCAATATTCTGAGATCCTAGTTATAAATTGCAAATGTTTGAAAAATAAATAGAAACGTGCTGTTTAAGAAAACTACCTATGCGGAATGTTTACTTTCAGCGAAAGTGAATAGAAGGTCAATTCGTGACGAAATCACGGCTACTGTGCGTACGAGTATGCGTACCTACACGTGTAATAAAGGGTCCGTACATATCTGACGAAAAATACTTCAAATTCAACCTTGCACATTCCACCGACTGGAGAAACGCTCGCTTGATATTCTTCCGTGATTTACCTATACATATGTACGTAAACATATACACCACGGCTGTGTTCCCAAAATGGGGTAACTAGAACTATAGAATAATTATAGTAGATTATAATAGATCCCACAGCCACCTATAGCATAGTAGCGAGGACAGATGTAAATAATCAGAGAAATGTCGCTACCTTATCGCCTGAGAGAATACCCAAATTCCATAGTCAAGTGACTTGTAGTGAGTTTGTTAGTGAAATATGTGCAGACCCCAATACAACACTAAGTTATGTAAATAGTAGGTAACACAACATATGAAGATAAATTTAAATTTGGATCCGATTAAAACAACAATAAAAAACATCCTTGTAAATCCGAGAAATTTGAATCATGCGAGATGTACCTGCAGACCTGTTGTACTCGTAAATACCATACATCCTAAAGCATTAGTTATGTCGTTAAGATCCGCATTATGCGTCACTGTTACTGCATCAAGTTAACTTGGCATACGGCTCGAATTATACATACTTTTAGCTCTTTTATGTAAGTATAGTTTCTTGGTCAGCAAAATGAGAATAAGAAGTTTGTCGGGATCGGTATGGATGTGGTCAGATCACAGTAAACACAGAACCTACCCACAAAATTTGAGGCTCGAAATCACATGTTTATTTTACAAGATTCTACGAGTATGAATATTCTTGGGGTTGTTTAGAAATTTCTCCATACTATCTGGGAAAAACACATGTAATTTCGCGTCTCAAATTTTCTACATATGTTCTTTAAGAGTGAGCTTATTTCATAGCATTTGGCTGCGCTATAACCCTTATGGTGCATGAACGTAGACCCGAACCAGCCAACCCTAGCCATATCTTGGTATATTTCCTATATGGGTTTGGGCTAAAATAAAAAACGCAAAAATTGGTGACAAATAATTTCAAAGACTCGTGTGAACTCGAGTCGAGGGGGGTTTTTACGGCTATAAAATTAACTGTCCGACAAAGACCCGTCGCGGCTACTATAACTTCGTTTCTTGAGACGCAAGAAACTCAGCGTTTTGGTAACGCTGATGATGAGGACTCGCTGTTCTTCTCAGATGCCAAGTTGACTTGACAGAGTACATTTGAGCATTTCATAATAAATCGCCGCAACAAAGCAAGGCGTGGGCGAGACGGAAGACGAGCGAATAACATCCTTGATACTGATACACATACTCGTAGTTAACGTATTGGCTTCCTGATCCGCACGTATTTGTCACTTAATTCTGCAATCGAATGACCTTAATATTATTTATTTGTTAAGCATAGATAGCTGCCTACTTGCTATTTCTTCTCTCACAAATGACACTTTACTGAAATAGTGTTAAGGCGAGGTACTAGTGGACAAGCGAAAAAGAACAAGAATATGTTTAAAGAAATATTCTTATTGGGAACATATAAATAAAATTAACCATGTCCATACTTGACATAACCATTTATGAATCGATAAATCGAAGGCGTGTTGATACAGCAAAAAAATTATAGAATTTAATTCGTAAAGCTTACAATTTTAATGATTGAATGAATTGTGGAATGTTATTAAAATAACTAACATAGATTTTATCCTTATGGTAAAATATTAAATATAAGGTTATTATTGTGCCTTTTAGGTGATACTTATGTTAACTTCTGATACAAAGAAATCTTTTACCAGCGGATGTGAGATTTGCATCTGAACGTACATAATATTGACCGATCCATCCATTCATCTATCGATTTATGTATAGATTAAATACATCCACAGACGACGAATTTCTCGTCTACTCATCTGCTGTGCATCACAGACATATAGGTAGATATTATTCCTCTATGGTAGAGGCGATATCAGAATATAGGATACCTAAATAGAACGGACCTATTAGCTATAGGGAATATTATGATTAGCTTCCTCTTATGATAATATGATGCGTATAAGTTATGTCTATAAATAAATACTATTTAGTATTTATTGATACTTTACAAGTTATTAAAATTAAGTGTGTGTAAATACATAGGTGCGTTTGTTGGTAGATATTAAAATTAATAATTTTGTTACCTACACATACAAACGTGTATTCTTTAGCGTTGGTTTCCTTTACCTTGTTCACTTTGACATAAAATATTTTTCAATGGTTGAGTTTGATTCAGATTTGAATGGACATTTAATTATATGGGGATTCTTAAAGGTACAGATAGGTAATGGCATGGACTTGCATATATTTCAATGTATGTCGCAAAAACTTGCATGTAGCACTGACATAATACCTATAATCTTCCATGGCGTGATCTCATTTTGATCATAAAAAGCTTTATTGATGCAAAAACATGGTTTAATAAAGTACTAAAGCCGGACCCACTTTTTACTAACCAAACGGAACTTGTATGATCTTTATTAAGAGATCACGAGCTATATTAATTTGTACTTGTCCCAACTTTAGAAGCAACGTTCTGATATATGTATGTATATTAGCAGTATTAACAAAGATTGAATTACCTTCAAATAATCCATATCTACTTTCTATGGAAGAATATATATAGAAGCATCATAAAAGGTTTTTTTGTAAATAAACGTAGTAAGGGCACAGCTATATTATCCCACTTAGCACACATACCATACAATACAACTCAGCTTATAAGTTTCATAAATTTTAAAACTTATATAGTACTCATTTAAAATTCATTAGTTACGAGGTCTTAAAATTTGAATAAAGTTACTTATCGCCCACGATAAGTGGTTGGGCTGGTCCGCGGTACAACGGTTAATTCGACATCACAGTAAATATATAGAGTGAAATTCATGTTTATGTAGACAGTACGATCATAAGTACCTATCTATCATATTTAAACTTAAACCTAAGTCGAGGCTTTTATCGGGATCATCTTTCGTAACTTAAAAGATAGAGGCTTGTATGTTTAGCTGGCAGAATTAAATAAAATTCGAGATTTTTGGTTAAAATATCATTGTAATTGAAATATTCACTTGCTGACTAAGTTTTACAATAAAGGTTTCATTAGGTGGCATAATTTCAGCCTAGTATTCTCTTTCTGTATGGCAAATTTAATGTTGGTACTAACCTCGAAATTTTGAATGATATTTGGATCAAGAAAGGAATTTCTATATTAGAGCTTCGTTTATTCTATTCCGATATGGTTAATAATAGGGGAAGTGATATGTACAATTTTATCAAAAATTATATCTACAAAAATAACACACTTGATTTCTCCATCTACGCACTTCCATCTTGTATGACAGTATGATAATTAAATAAATTGTTACTGTCAATAACTGTGCCACCCACAGTATGTCAAATATGTGGCTACTGACAGCTCTCTTTTGAACTCCCTTTCTTAGATACAATACGCCTACAATAGTGTGACACTTTCTAGGTTACAGAGAGGTTTATTATAGAAGGTACATGATAAGGAGTACATGTTATAATAGTTGGTGTTAAATTGTATTTATTTGGAAGTTTTATTTTCTAATTAGGGCTACCAACTAACTGATCAACACTGACCCACGTATCCGATAGCTCATTATTGTTATCACAGACAATATCGCCATGAGAAACGAGATTCTAACTCCAAACATACTACTTATATGTACTGACTTACATAGCAGCTACACCAATTTTTTTGCAATTCAAATATGTAAAATAATACATACTTACTAAGTTGGTAGCATGCTGTGGTAGCTGTTTTTATTTGTATTCTCCAGAAATTAGATCTGTAGCTGCAACTCTACCTCTAGGCAGTATTATTCATCTATATTGTGATGATTATATTTACATGATGACGTAATATTTTGATACTTGTAAAACCGTAGTATCATCAATATTAATACATACTGTATGTATTACAAAAGTTTGTATTAAACATGTCTATTATTTAGCTACATAAATAGAATCACACGCACCACCAATGTACGTACAATTACTTGCATTAACTTTTGTAACAATTTGTCTCTTGCACAACACACTGTTGATTAATTATGTCTCGTTTATCATAATAATTAAAACTGTTAAAAGAACATATTATACATATATTTCAAATGGTTTAGCTATGAATATTAATTTCACTGTAATCATAGGTATATTTTGAAATAAGTTAGTAAATTTTTGGTCGTATACAAAGTTAATAAGATATGTACTTACTTGTAATGATTCTAATGTTTTAAACTTTAAACTTGACCAAGTTTTATAATGACCAAAGAGTATATAAACACTGATAATGACTACCTATATATGAATATTTCAACAATTATTTTAACTAAGGTTAATAAATTAGACTTACAGCAAATACGTAAATCTAGATTTGGTTTTAATGATATCTATCACACCAAACGTCTTTTTCTGTTTATATTACAAGAAATAAGACAACTAGATTTACGTATCTACTACAAGTAGCCTTTATAGAAATTGTTGGAAATATTTTTTTACTTTCTCGAGTTGGAACGAAGCCGAAACGGAACCGCTGTAGACGCTCAGAACAAAGGTATAAGTACTTTACGGTGACGTAATTAGACACATTTCAGCACGAGATAGATATTTGATTTTATTCTGTCTCGCGACCGATGCGTGCTAAAATATGCCTATATAACTAAAGCGGTAAGTATATATTGCTTCGCACCGCGTTTCGTTAACGGTTCGTTAGTGGTTGCGTTTCGGCTCAAACGTTTTCAAGAAATGCCCCCCAGGTGGGCAATCTACTAAAAAATTGAGCAGTTCGTTAGTGGTTGCGTTTCGGCTCAAAATTTTTACTCAAGTTTATCCTCACAGACCAACCTACATGTAACGTTAGTTACAAATTCTACTTATCTTTGTAATCTGTGTCATTTATAGCCAATAATTTATAAGTTAGGTATTGCTTATGAAAAATTCATGTACTTACACGCAGGTGTTATTACTATATTGCATTAAGACATAAAAATATGTATTGCATTCAATACACATACAATATAACATTCTGAAATATTTTATTTGGAATTCCTAGCCTTGAAATTAATATAAGTATCGCTTTTCTTTTTATTATTATGTAAAAAAAGTATATGGCCTTAATTGTGCACAAGCATACAAATAACGGTAAAATGAGGTATAATGGCTTTGTTAACATATAAGCTTCAAGGTACTGGTAAGAATTCCCACATAAAATCTAAAAAATCCTTACAAGAAATCATTTAAACCATATCACTGTAAAATCCATTACAGCTTATAAATTAACAATATCCCGCTATATGTCCAATTAGCCATATAAATTTATGTAATAAGATTAAAAGGCAGCATTTAAATATTGCAGATAGACGGCATTTAATAAATATCATTCGTATAGATCAAATATCCGAGTAATCAGACTAAGCTAAGCATCTTGGCTACATAGGAGCCCGCAAGACCTTGATCGAAACGCTTTGAATATATTAATCTAGATACGTTAGTACGCTAGGCTACCATTTTAAAACCGCTTATACACATACTACTACTACACCAAACTTTACCTAAGAGTATGATGAGTTGGAGTTTGCCCATGTCTACGGGCCATCTGCAATCTGTGTTAACAATTTTTTTAAGAGTGTGTTGAAAATGTGGTCGGTTCTGACCGCAACATAAAAAATTTGCTCTACCTGCCCCTTTCTCTCTACCGTCTACATTAAGAATGGAGAGGGACAGACATAATTAATTTTAATATTAGAATTAAGAAAGGCAAACAGAATCAACCACAATGTAGGTATAATTTATGTGTCAGAATTATATCGCCACGATAGCATCGCCATCCATGAATGAAATGAAGGAATGTTTTCAGCGTAGCGATTTCTTCACTTTTAGGTATGGCATTTTAATGTTGAATAATCTGCTAGACATAACTAAATATCCGTAACCTGACTTCTCATTGCTGGCCAGAACGAAGTCGTAGACATGCTATGCGTGTGAACGTGCCTTTAATCCACATAGGCTCTGCAGCAGTTCATATGTAAATATCAGGACTACTTACATAATCATTATATGACCATATTTAGAAGTTATAGCAAATTAGATCTACTTTAGATCGGACACATACTTAGCTTTACTTATGCACACTTAAACGTAAACTTAAAGTTAGTCAGTTCTGTCCCTCCATTCTTAACATAAATGGCTGAGAGACTAATCTTAAATTAAGTTTAAGTGTGACGGTCCAAATCAACCGTAATTTATACTTTAGATTTTAATAAGTACCAATTTCAATTATTTTCAGAGGTATACTACGAGAAGCAGCGATACGATGGCTGGTTTAACAACAGGGCGTATCCGGACTGGGGATCAGTTGGTAAGCTTCAAAAAATAAATTCTACTAGACTATTTTTTTGCTCCAGGCTTTGATCAAGTCTTCTTTTCTATCAGAAAGACGGTGGTAAAGTGTCAAGTTTCATATCGGAATTAACTTCTCCTTTTTTACGCGCTTTTCTTTAAAGTTACATTTAATCAAACGTAAGTATATATTTTACGTACCTACATGTCATTATTAGATACATATCAATTCAATAAACAACTACTAACTAACTAACCGTTACCTAATTGTCATCGAAATAGACATGCACACAAAAAGAATCGATTGAGAAAGTATCAATATCATGATACGGTATTGTCAATTTAATTATGTTAATTAGTATAAGGAATCGGATACCATTATTTTATTACGACAGCTTAAAGTAGACCACTTAGAATTATTTGCCGCTAGACGCATAGAAATAAGAATAAAAGGCTTCGTGGTTGAGTGAAATAGTAAGAAATACCTGAAGCTATTCTGGTATTTTTTTAGCTGAAACGCAGCTAAAACCAACCCTTGCAGAAATGTAGACATACATACACATCAGCGTAGTGCAGTCCACAGCTGGACATAGGCCTCTACTACTCGTATACATTCAGCAGCCACAAGGCTACCGCCATTGGGTGGTTTTTGGTCATTGTCACCACACTGGGCAGGCGGGTTGTAAACCGCAGTGTAATTTTCGGACTATGTAGTCGTGGTAGTACTATTCTACTCTGCCGACAATGTGCCGGTATACTATAAACGTATAAAGCGTCATCATCATCATCATCATCATCAGCCTATTGCAGTCCACTGCTGGACATAGGCCTCCCCATAGTCTCCACGCTGGGCAGGCGGTCACCACGCAGTTTGTATTTTGGACTATGTTATCAACACGGGAGGCGCTGCTGCCCACCTCCCGGAAACCCTTAATCGCCTCGTACGATACCCACGGACAGACATGGGGTGGTACGAATTCTACTCTGCCGGCACCATGTTGTTATAAACCGTTTATAAACGTATAAACGTAATGTGAACAAAGTAATTTTACACATTTAAGCACGCCACAGATTTGTTTTCATTCTGTCTGTTCGTCAGGTGCAATACACCTAGCTCAGTATACTCGTAAAACATAAGGTATGATTGCTTCCTCCCACGCTTGATGTGAGATGCTTCATAAACGGTTGCATTTTGGCTGCGTTCCTCCAGCTGTAAACTTTATCAGAAGTGGGGGCTGTTTTGTTACGATGGTAATCATGTTATATGAACTAGATGAGATGCCCCTTTTCACCATCGGGATACTAGACGCAGACTAGCGTATCACCCTTATGTTGTTGTTGATATCCCACCCATCCGCACCAAACGTTATGCTAACTCGTTTGTAATGCGAACGGCTAAGGAGTGGAATGCACTTCCTGCCGATGTATTTTCCGAGCACTACGACATTGGTCTCTTCAAAGCTAGAGTGAATAGGCACTTTCTAGGCAAACATGTACCACCCTAGGCCGCATCTTGCTTAACATCAGGCACGATGGCGGTCAAATGTTTGCCTAGCTAATTGTAAAAAAATATATATATATGATACGATAGTTTTGTTAGCTGTCATTGTTTGAACAACCGCTAATCAAACATTATTTGATTTATCGATAAGTTCGATTATCGATACGGCCTTGCTCTAATCCGTTGTATAACCGAGAGCACAATTATGCCCATATGTACCTCCCTCTTACCTAGAGGTTATTAATATTGTATGAGGTTTGTAGGCAGTTTGAGCTTATTTTTATAGATCAAATCAAATCATTCCTCAGACTTAGTTAAGTTAGTTAGTTAGCAAGTTTGCTTGTTATCTTTGGACGAAACATATCGAAACACTCTGTCTAATGTTAATCCTCTGAGAAAAAAAATCGTCTAAATGAGTAGCAATGGCAGCTAGTATGTAGAAATAAAGACATATAGGTACGTCTCTATTTGTACTCGTCAGAGCTATTCGTTTCCATTGCCTTTTATTCACCGTACCAAAATTTTAGTAAGCTATAATTTTAACATTTTTATTGAGTCATTAAAATGAAAGGAAGTGGACATAGCCAATTATAGGGCTCTCTGCCCAAATGCAGACAGTCGTAATGTAATAATTGCTCATAATATTCGCCTTCCTGTCGTAAAGTCACGTGCCGAATATTACCCATATTACAGAAATTCTATACTGAATCGAGTCGAACTTCGAAAGAGAAGGTGTGTTTCCAAAATTTATCAAGTAAATACTTCATTCGCTTTCACGATAAAAGACATTTCATCTACTTTAAGAAGCCAAGCCAAAAGAAGCTAACCATTTTAGTGTAATCTTAATTAGGGTAGAATTATGTTATTAACTTTAGTCCACTTTTTAAGCATAGGTAAGGGAAATACATGACAATCGTAGCAATTTTTACTGTACGAAGTATAATTTCGTACTTCCTTGTAAAAGATTTCAACGGGTTGCATGAGGCAGAAAATATTAATTTCTTACATTGTTCTTCTTATTTTGTCTCGCTAAATCTTTTGATGATATTTTAAAATATCACACGGCTTAGCAAGTTTTTTGTTAGTTTGTGGTAGTGGTCTAATTTTTTTCTTCTTTCAAATTTTTTATTAATGTCATTACACTTACACTCTAAGTACGATTAACTACTCGAATTATTAATAAAATATTTTAAAAAATATTTTTTTTCTTAGATCCAGAAGCAATCTCTCAAAATTAATAACGAAATTAATATGTCAGTATGCAACACGAGATGGTAGGTAAGATAAGCTAAACGTATTGACAGGTAGGCCATTCATCATGATGTTATGCAAGCTTGTGGAAGTTATATTAATCATATTAGTTTATCTAATTTATTTCGAGGCTTTTGATTCTTGATTATTTAAACCAGTTTTATCAAAGAGATGTTGGGCTATATCCTGTGTTCTTATCATAGCTGATAAAGAGTTTTACTCCCAAAAATATCTTCTCCTGCTACTACCCTACTCCTGCTTTGTAGTACTTAAAATACCCTACTTACCGGATAGTTTGCTGAGTGGCGATATGCGCATAACGTGTATAATTTCATTTTCTGACCAGTCTAGGCTATTATCCTCCTATCTCTCTCCCCAGAGTTGTAGTACCAACAGAATGCTTTTCTTTGGAGGGCTAGCAAAGCATTGAATGAGCTGGCGTAGAATGATATCAATTTATTTCTCGATTGAGGCGGATTTTCATAGAGTGGTGAGTTGGGCAGCGGGTATTGTTGTTACCGCTTTTGTTCTCATATATAAATTTACAGTTCAATGTTCTCTTTTCATGGATTTTTAAGGCAGTTCTGCTATTGTAATAATTGAAATTATTAACTTCTTAAAACTACGATGTTATGTTACATGTGATAACCTGTAATTGGCTTCTTTGTTGCTATAGAATATATTATATTGTTTTATAAGCTGTTGGTTGTCCACAGAGCTGTAATAAATAAATAAATAAATAAATAAATAATTTACGCGTACGTATAACATTTAATCATGACTCTGGCATGAAGGTAGACAGAACATTATATTCATTTACGTCCGAATTAATTTATGTCAGAGTCTAATTTTTCACAAATGCAGGGCCCAAAGAGTTGTCACACAGGTCTCATAGATTTTATATAGGTATACTGCGTTCAACTAAGAATTTTCAGCATTAAAATTGAGCATAGTGGTAAAATATCTCATATTTACCACAAATCTCGGCGCTGTGTATTCGTTAAACAAATATAATATGAATATTTCGCAATAAAACTCGCATGCCGTGCTTCTATTTACGAAGGCCGCGTATACTCTTCTTGTGTATTAAACATTGCTTGAATATACCTAATTAGAATTTACATTTAAAAATCTTAGATATGGCTAGAAAGTATTTTAAAACAAATTACTACGATATCATTTACATCCTGCATACATAGTTGATTGACGATATAACAGGACCCAGAATTACCTTACTGCTATCTCATTTTCTCCTCTGTGGGTACTGACAATATACATAGTTTATGTTGAATTAAGTACCTAGTCATATATCCAATTAAAAATAACAAGTCAAAGATTTATTGAGTTATCAAGAAACATTTCATTTAAAATTATTGTGAGAAATATCTTGCTCATTGTGGTTGTTTAATAAAAATAACGAATCGTATAGGTAATTACGAGGTAAAAACATACCTATAATTTGGTGCCAAAGTCACGCTATGATAACCGTTCTTTTATTGGGCAATAATTGTACATATTTCACGCCTCTACGTTTAATTTTCACGACGTTTAATTTTTAAAAGTTATGATTAAGCAAAATAACCAGAGACTTTTAAGTTTTAACAAAAAAATCGCTAACTTTTAAGTTACAAACGACCAACATACCAGTATATTTCCATATTATGGTCTCTTACGTTTAGTTTTCACTACGAGGACATTTCACACATTTTTAATATCTCAAGCATGACTGGCATTTTTTTTTAATACTATATCGCCTATCGGTAGTTATTCTATATGTACTGGAGGACAATCGCGTTAAATAATAATAATAAATTTTATTCACCGAGTAGCATTTGTCTTACAGACATTTAAACAATTTATTTTAGTGTGAGGTCTATCTCCAGTATAAGTACGATTTTACATAACAAAGTACATACCTATTTACCTTTCATTTTTCAACGGTTCGGGTCCATTTAACAGCAGCATTACAGTAATTTTCAAAGTCATTCATTTGCTTTTAATGTAAAAAATGTGCATGGCATTATGTTTTTGGTTGTGGTTTAATTTTGGTAAATACTTTAAATAACGCTTGCCCATCTGTATCGAGTTAGTGAAAAACTCGGTTTATCAAATGTCTGTTGACAGGCATATTTAACTGTGATATTGATAATATCATCATGAGTTACTATTGACAGGCCTTTGAGAAACCGGCGGCCAGCCTCACAAACTTTCGTTTCTTACATTTTGTAATATTTTGGGAATGTAGCCATGTATGTAGGTAGTATGTTTGTATGCATTAAACTTTTTACTATATTTATTTTTATATTTATATATATAAATGAAATTGTATTAGGCGTTACAATTCGGAAGTTCAAACATTCACTATGGGTGCGCCCACCACCGGGCCCTACACCCTCCACTGACCCTCGGATCTGATAACTCATAATTACTTGCACTAACTACAATCGCCATGAGAAACCAGACCCGAGCACCTAGCATGCAAGACGATACATTGCACCATTCCGAAATCAAAAACTAGATAAATAATCTACATATGTTTCGCCAACAACCGTGGCATCCTCATTAGTAAACCACTAATTATTATGAACCTCTAAAACCCAACACATTACTTACACAGAATTAACTACCCTCTACTAAGTATTAAAAAATATATAAATAATTACCCACCATTATTTATATTTCAAATAAATATATACTATAACCAAATAGTATTGGGTGAATTAATTAAATTTAAATAAAAAAAAATTCAAAAATTCACCAAAAAAAATTAGTAATGTATGCAACAAAATATTCCATTGCCTACAAAAACAAAAATTGTTATTGACATTGACAAGCCACTACATTCTAAGGTTACTGTTTATTTATTTATTCTAGCTAATGAGTTTAATAGTGGAGACGAAAATTCAACTTGTTCATTTAAAAGGTTTACACCAGAATATTTGGCTGTTCCAAAATAGATAGACGAATGCCCTTTTCACACGTATACAGACTCTGTGGTCATCTTAACAAGTGTTTGGCAAAATGTGATTTTTCAGGGAAATTGTTCCTATAAGCTGCCAAATGTTCTTGGTATCTAATCTTGAAGTTACGACCCGTTTGACCTATATAAACAGAATTACAGTAGTGCAAGCTATAAACTCCTGATTTTTTATCAATTGGTAATATGTTAATTAATCTATTTAAAGAATTAAAGTCTTAGATGTTTTGTTTTTTCAATGATTTTGCAATCATCTCTCAGATATAGCCAAAATATGGTAAACTACCAGTATAAATATTTGTAATCTCCTCTATTTTTGGGTACAACAGTTTAACTAAAATGTTTTTCTTTTTATCACTGAGGTTATAAATTAGTTGTGCACTATATCCATTTGATCTGGCAGTAAGTTATTAAGCGGTAACGTTACTAACCTGTGTATCATTGATTTGTATGCCGCTAGCTTATGTTGCCATGGATGGAAAGAATCAATTGGAATAGTTACATCCGTAGTAAACTGAAAAATCATGATAATCTCCCAATCTAGTAATAGTTACATCTAAAAAATTTATACTATTGTTTATTTCTTGTTCTATTTTAAATTTAATCTTAGGATGTTTTGTGTTAAGGACGTTAACATACCTAACTGTGCCTGTCCAACTGTATGATTTCATTTTATCCATAAAAATACAGGTGAAAGCGGGAACCCATAGTAAGACCATCCACTATTATAAGCCAAAATTTCTGAATGACATTATATTCAATTTACACCCAAATATAGTGTCAATAATAGTCTAAATTTAATAGCAAATTATTTTCATGTTTCAAATACATTCTTGGTGTAAAAAAGTTAAACTTAATCCAATGGAGGCAGATAATCATTTAACTAGACTTTGTATGAGCCAGAATTATTTCTGCTATAATAGTACATATTACATACAAAAGGATGGTCTTACTATGGGTTCTCCGCTTTCACCTCTTTTAGCCGATATTTTTATGGATTGGTTTGAAAATGAATATATTGTTAATAGTAATAATCATATAAAATATTATTTTAGATATGTTGATGATATCATCTTATGTTGGACAGGCACAGTTAGGCAGTTTCATCTTTTTGTTAACGTCCTTAACACAAAACATCCTTTAGAACAAGAAATAAACAATAGTATAAATTTTTTAGATGTAACTATTACTAGATTGGGAGATTATCATGATTTTTCAGTTTACCGGAAACCAACACATACGGATGTAACTATTCCAATTGATTCTTTCCATCCATGGCAACATAAGCTAGCGGCATACAAATCAATGATACACAGGTTAGTAACGTTACCGCTTAATAACTTTAATTATGTAAAAGAAATAAATACTATTATACAAATAGCCAGATCAAATGGATATAGTGCACAACTAATTTATAACCTCAGTGATAAAAAGAAAAACATTTTAGTTAAACAAATGTTGTACCCAAAAATAGAGGAGATTACAAATATTTATACTGGTAGTTTACCATATTTTGGCTATATCTCAGAGATGATTGCAAAATCATTGAAAAAACAAAACATCTTGGTGGCTTTTAAGACTTTTAATTCTTTAAATAGATTAATTAACACAAAACAAATATTACCAATTGATAAAAAATCAGGAGTTTATAGCTTGCACTGTCCTGACTGTAATTCTGTTTATATAGGTCAAACGGGTCGTAACTTCAAGATTAGATACCAAGAACATTTGGCAGCTTATAGGAACAATTTCCCTGAAAAATACATTTTGCCAAACATGAGTTATTTAGTTTTGAGTCTGTATACGTGTAAGCATTCGTCTATCTATTTTGGAACAGTTGGAGATTTTGAAAGCCAAATATTCTGGTGTAAACCTTTTAAATGAACAAGTTGAATTTTCGTCTCCACTATTAAACTCATTAGCCAGTAACCTTAGAATGTAGTGGCTTGTCAATGTCAATAACAATTTTTGTTTTTGTAGGCAATGGAATATTTTGTTGCATTCGTTTCTAATTTAACAATATTTTGGTGAATTTTTGAATTTTTTCATTTAAATTTAATTAATTATACTATTTGGTTTGTGTGCACAAATAGTATATATTTATTTGAAATATAAATAATGGTGGGTAATTATTTATATATTTTTTAATACTTAGTGGGTAGTTAATTCTGTGTAAGTAATGTGTTGGGTTTTAGAGGTTCATAATAATTAGTGGTAGCCATATGTAGATTATTTATCTAGTTTTTGTCGGAATGGTGCAATGTATTATGTAATGCATTAAACTTTTTACTATCAGATCCGAGGGTCAGTATTAGGGCCCGGTGGTGGGCGCACCCATAGTGAATTTATTTATATTTAACTGTATATCATATCCAGGCCAATGTCGTAGAATAATGTACTTACGTCCTTCTCGTGATAATACAGGGTGTTTGTGACAGCCAGGCAAATATCGATACCATGACTTCAGACCATGATTCTGAGGCGGAAAACACTGAAAATTTTCGCAGGAAAATTCCAAAAATTTTCGACTTTTTTTTGCATCTTCAAGAAAAAAATAGTTTAGTTCGTTTAATTAGGCCTTACATAATGACTTAAAAATAAATTTTACCAAAAGATAATTTTCAAAAAAAAGTTGCCCTCATATAAGTTCAAATAACTGATCAACCCTAATGGGGAGTCACAGGTGATGCAAAAAACAGCAATGTGTCACACAATAACCAATAAGCCCATTTAATTAGTCACATACACAGCATCGCCCGATACAATTGGCGCGGAGAGCAAAGATTACTGACAATCAAATCAAAAATATCTTTCCTGCAAGTAATAACACTGTCGTATAATTTAATACAATGGTACTTGTTCAGCATTTCAGTATTTGCCTAGTTGTCACCCACACCCTGTATATTAGTTAGTCACGACATATTTTTTCTTTAATTACTGCATTATAAATTAACGCAAGAAACGCAATTAAATAAATCACCTATGATATTAACTTTTTTGTTCATATTTCTATGAAATATAATTAAGAATTTTATTTTTTCTTGTTCATTTTATTTACTTAAGGCCACTATACTTATAGCTAGAAGCTGTTAATAAAACATATTCTTCTAGCTACTCGCAAATACTAACATTGTATTCATGGACAGCTTAAAGTTAGTAAACAATTTATCCTGTAATTATGTTAATACATAGGATTTAATATTTATCTATGCCTTGTTTAAACTATTCCACCATTTCACATCAAGGGCCGGTTTTTCTCAGATAGTCTATTTGAAGGATTTTGGTCTTTCTCTAAAACTTGATGATTGTCTCTATAGAGACAACTTCGACTTTCTCCTTCAGAAAGGCTATCTGATCATTGGAAAAATCGGCCCTTAAAAAAAGCTATATAAGTGAACGGAAACACCTTTTAATCTGTAATAAAACATAATCCATAAAAACTGGAGCAGAGATGAAAGCAGTCCTGTATTCAATACTATGCCGATAACAGCTTGTCAGCTCTTGCGAAATCTCTGCTTACCGTTCAACATCTCAAGTTTGGATCAATTACAATCCAAAATGCTCCATATCCACTGTGGAGGTCCGTCACGTTTTGGTCATGTAAATAATTATAGAGAACATGAAAATAAGTACATATCAATAACCATTTCGAGTATGAACGAAATAAGTGAGGGCTATAAACTGAATGCATTTTATACATAGTGAAATGAAAAGGTTATTTATTTGCTCAAAATACGCTACAATAAAGTTTTATTACATTATTAGTACAGACAGAGACATGTTTCGCCAGAAAATGTGGCATGCAAATGTTTAAATTATTCAAGTGTAGGTACGGTATCGGCAGTGTAGAATAGCACTACCGTAAGGAGGCGATTAAGGGTTTCCGGGAGGTGTCCGAAAATCACACAACGGTGATCTACCCGCCTGCCCATCGTGGTGACTCTGGGCAGAGACCCCCTATAACAGTAGCCTTGTGGCGTGCCCTGGAGAAGACTGCAAGAGGCTGCTGTATATTATATAGTACGAACGTATACATATATACCATATGAAAGGGGGATGCAACAGCAGTGCGTGATAATTTTCACGATTAGTCGTTGTATTTAATGGTACTGAGTATTGAATATCACAATAACGAAGAGGTTTTACAGTCAATCAGTATATGGAGTAGACTAATAAGTTTAATCACTTTTATATGTGCAAAAGAATAAGCCCAGGAGTTGAAAATTCATCATAAATATTTCTAACATTTACCATTTGTCTCCAGGTAGTAGGCTCACAAGGAAGACGCCGGCGTCATATGCTGACGGAGTCTACATGATGGCAGGGGCTGACAGGCCGGGTGCCAGGACCCTGTCCAAGCTCTTCATGAGGGGCCAGGATGGGCTACCTTCGATGGCTAATAGAACAGCTCTACTTGCTTTCTTCGGTAAGCACAATTTGATTTTTTGAAGCGACCTTAGTGTTAACCTGAGGCCAGAAAGTATATAACTACTATAGGGAGGAAACCAAACAGTTGGCGACTCGAAATTTTATGGTTATTCCAATAGGAAACTAGCTCATTGGTTCAATGGGTATATCTACCTATAACTCACACATATCTAAGCAAAAGCCTCCCAAACTTGTGACTTCTACCTATACCTGATATAGCGTTAAATATAATGTAGAGGATAACTATTCCTGTAAACACCTTATGACTCATAAAAATCTCTGTTTGATATCAATACTAACTAACTACAATTCTCTTTCAGGGCAAGTGGTTACTGGAGAGGTAGTGATGGCATCAGAGTCAGGTTGTCCCATAGAACACCATCGTATCCCTGTAGACCAGTGCGACCACATGTACGACCCTGAGTGTAAGGGAGCCAAGTACATGCCCTTCCTGCGAGCTGCCTATGACAGATCTACCGGGCAGAGTCCTAATAGTCCAAGAGAACAGGTTCGTATAATGAAAAATATCTATAGTCATCATTATGCTTATTTTGGCCTTTTAAATAATTAGTAGAAATATCGTCCTGTTTCTCTTGTAGACAGGTGAAGAGGTTGATTATTTTCAAAACCAATCACATGATATACATAAAATGAAATAATAAACAAAGAAAATTCCTGGGAGCAATACCTCCATGTAAATATGTTTCATTAAGAATAAACACACGCTTCCTATAAATTTACTATTCTGTATCTTTCTCTCGGTGATGAGTTGGTATGGGCAATAAGCAAAATGTAAAGTAATGTAATTTATAAAAACACTTCTCCATTAATATAATCCGTTAGGATATGGTTGATCGTTTCATCTTTAAACATTGTGCTGAGGGATTCAGCTTTGTTTGCCGAGATTTGGCTAGTGTATAGCTATCGGGATGAAAAATAACGTTGCCAATATGTAATTTAGAAAAGAGATGGTAAAATTCGTCATCCGAGTAATTGACCCGGTAGCTCAGTGGTTAGAGAGAAAGAGAGAGAGGGAGAGAGAGAGAGAGCGGCTGGCACGGTTTGCAGTGGTCGTGGGTTCGATTCCCACTCGGGTGAAGATTTTTTCCATTTCTTTATTAATAATTTTATATAATGTAAAGTAACTAGATTCTATTTAACTGATTAATTTCATCCATTACGCTACTGAAACGCATTTATTACTATGTTTTCGAGTCTATGGGTACCAATGCTTCTTACTTATCAAATACACGAACAATTGTAGCACCTACAAGAATTCCGACCCACTCTTAACGATTCTCCATCATGAAAAACTTTAGAAAACAAAATGAACATACTTAGCTTCCGAATAAGACTTTTAAATAAGGCAAACTAAAACGCATTCAGGGATCACCAAGTCTTCTTTTATTTACCGAATTTGTAAAGTTTAAAAAACTGGTCAGGTGGATAGCTACTTTGTCATAAAATTACCAATAGTATGCAATTTCATAGTTACGGCAATTATCATAAACGTGGTAAAAGGTAAAACTGCATTTATCATTAAGACTTATTGCCAAAACAGCATGTGACAGGTACGAGCATATCTACAATCTCCGTTTCGAAACGTTTTTGTTTTATACACGATTTTTATGAGCAGGTAGGTAATTTATAGACTTAAAAGCTGCAGAACAGAATTAACCTACTATTATTGCATAGTATTATAGAGTAAGAGATAATTTTCACGCCACCTTCCCGCACCACTGTAGGAGTTTTCTGAATTTTTACCTATCTAGTAAGTAGATTAAACTTGATAGACGTTATTTAAAAAAATAAAACGTAGTTTAAATGTACATTTTGTAGCCATAGTAATGGATATTTTATTAAATGGTCTGTTAGGCTAGGTTAGTATCATGAAAATTCTTTATCGTGATGTGTTCAAGTCAATAGCATTTTGATCTAGATAGATTTATTTCATACATTTTGCATTTAACGAGAGGAGCAAGATGTTCTTGTTTAAGTTACATTTGGTATATTAGTAAATACTTTGGTGTTAAGTATACCTATGAAATACAGCGTATCTTTAAAACACAGACAAATCAAGCGAGCTATATTCAGCGTGAGTAATTTAAATCTAGCCAGTCCACCGAGCACTTACAAAGTTTATTAACATTAGAATTTATGATCTTTCGTAACTTTAAAGTAGATAAGTATTTTAAAAGCCAAACAGTTTAGGAATATTATAAATGTTCTTGATCCGTCACGATGTCAAGTTAAGGCTAAGGTCAGGAGCTTTTATCGTAATTTATGCGGAGAGTTGTATTTAGTTAGCAGCGATTTGTTGGTACCTTAACTATATAGCATCCTATCATAAGCGTACCTTGCCGAAACATTGGTAAATGGGCAGCTTTTTGTACGTTTTCCCTCTACATATCACAATAACAGGAATTTTCATGTCATTTTATAATTAAGTATTATATTTAACCCCTCATGCGCGAAATGCGTAAATAATTTCACAAGACCTTAGGGATCTTAATGTGGGACTAGGTTAATGTGTTGTGTAGTGTGTGAATATTTATTATTATTATTTATTAATTTATGTCACGTATATAGGCGCGAATTAGGGGGATGGAATCGAAGATGCACATAGGCTTATTAATAACCTTGTAGTAGTTTTACAATACGTGGCAAATTATTCAGGGCTCCACATAAATTATAGTGTGGTACTTTAAAATACTTAAATAGATACCGTGTCTCAAAGTCATCTAGACTTAATTAAATTCTATATATGAACTAAAATGTTAATCCGCCTATAAATTATCGATATCGTAGAACTATTACAGATTGTTAGAGCTTATGAAATACCTGTGTTTATGAGACTTAAGCCTTAAGGTGTGCTTTATAGATCGTTACATATTAATGTCTCAACTGACCAAGAGATTGTAAGATATAAATGTAATAAGTATTTATTGACCTATTAGTCTGAATAGTGTAAGGTATGCTTCGGAATAAAATTATACTTAGGGTAGATTGTTCCAATGGTCAGTTAGCCGGCTGAAGTAGACAATAATAACTAAACGATATACTTACTATATATTTGATGCTGGCTTTTTAGAAAAACTTGATCAATATAGAGACAACATAAATTTTATTCTTCAGATAGGAAAAATTGGCCGTAAATTATACTTTACATCATCGGACGCCAATTTACTTAAAACCTTATTGCACATTGCGAAGTTCTGGTGTATATGCTGAGTGCAGTTTTGAAGTGCAAAGTAACGTATATACATAATATACTATATTACACACGACTGTGTTCGGGAAGTGGTACCATGTGGTTCTATCAGCCCTTAGTGCTCTGCCTACCCCGTAGGGGATAAAGGCGTGATTATATGTATGTACTAGTGGACGCCCGCGACTCCGTCCGCGTGGACTACAGAAAAAAAAATGTCGAAATTATCCGGGATAAAAACATTTTCCCGGGATAAAAAGTAGCCTATATGTTAAGTGGGACCTGTCACAATATATTCCTGAAAACTGCACCGAAATCGGTTAAGCCGTTCCTGAGATTAGCGTGCACAAACGCACAGACAGTCCCTTCCCGTGGGAATTTCGGGAAATCAATTCTTAGTGCTTCCCCGCAGTCTCCGATTTTAGCTTCACATGTACAGCGGTTTTTGTAAAAAAAATTGAATTCCCGTTAGTCCCCTTCCCGTGGGAATTTCGGGAAATTCGTTCTTAGCGCTCCCTCGCAGTCCCTAATGAACGTACAGGTCTAATTTCGAATTCATATGTATCGCGCTTGTCGTAAAAAAATGAACGTGGGAGTTTCGAGAAATCCGTTCCTAGTGCTTCCTCGGGGTCCCAAATAAACAAATATACTTAAGACATATGTGTAACCGTTTTCATAAAAAATAATTAATTCCCGTTGGCCCCCTTCCCGTGGGAATTTCGGGAAATTCGTCCTTAGTGCTTACTTGCAGTCCCTAATGAACATCTATGCCCAATTTCAGCTTAATATGTATAGCGGTTTTCGTAAAAATTATGAATTCCCGTTTGTCCCCTTCCCGTGGGAATTTCGGGAAATCCGTTTTTAGTCCTCCCTTGCTCTCCCCAATGAACATATATGCCCGATTTCAGCTTCCGTAAAAAATATATTCCCGTTTGTCGCCTTCCCGTGGGAATATCGGGAAATTCTTATAGCCTATGTTCATCCAGGTCCTATAAGGATTCTAAGGAATTTTTAAAATCGGTGTAGTTTTTGAGCCTATTCATTGTTTTCCTCTTTATAATATTAGTGTAGATGTATGTGTTCGGGAAATAGAGTAGCCAGATATACAGGATAATTAGGGATTCCACAGACACGTTTAGTAAAGCATGGACAACTGTAAATGATCAGTGACAAGTTGCTAGCCTATCGCCTGAAAGAAAGCCCGAGTTCTTTAGTCGCCTCTTACGACAATATGGATAAAGTAAAATAAACGAGTGTAAAGTAAAATACATATAAATATTTTAACTTATCAGCGTACTTTACACCTGCATCTGCACTTCGCGATGTGAAAACAAGGTATAGAAAAAGAAAAAAAATTGCCATTTTGCACTAAGCTGGGTAATCTTTCTCGTGAGCGTCATTAGGATACTTCGATCCAATGAAATTGCACTATGAACTTATATCTTTGTTTCAGATAAACCAAATGACCTCATGGATTGATGGAAGCTTTGTGTACAGCACCAGCGAGGCGTGGGTGAATGCAATGAGGTCATTTCAGGTGCCCCTCCGCAGCTACGCCTGCCTCTTTACGTACATTAATATACTTACACTTAACCTTTAGCACATTTTATTAAATCAACCTTTCATCTTACCTGCAACTACATATTATATTATTATGTTTTCTAAAATTTCTAAGGAAAATAACTGAAAACTGCAATTACAGAATGGAAGCCTAGCCAGCGAGGGTGGTATGCCCCTGCGCAATACAAAGCGAGTTCCTCTGTTTAACAATCCCGTGCCCCACTATATGCGGATGCTTAGCACTGAAAGATTATTCCGTAAGTAAAATGCTTATATGTGTTACTTCATCTACTTTAGCTTCATCGATACTTAGCAGCTGCTGTGGTGGCTTTGTCCAACTTGCTTCCTTTTGAATTATGATGAAGCGAATTATGTCTTCATACCCTTTTTTTCCTTTAATACGCATAGCGAACTAAAATCCAAACGGTTACTCGAATATTATGCGCCAGAATAAATCTTTCTACATTTTATTTATTTCTCAGTTTTGGGTGACCCACGTACAAATCAGAACCCAGCCATGGTGACGTTTGGAATTCTTCTCCTCCGATGGCACAACGTCGTCGCTGCTAGAGTCCACCGTCAGCATCCTGACTGGAGTGATGAGCAGATCTTCCAGAAAGCCAGAAGAATTGTCATTGCTAGCTTACAGGTATAAATTACTTAAGGATATTAAAATCTCACAGACAAATAAAATATTTCATTTATATGTTACTAATATTTCATAACTTTGTACTTATTTTCCAGAACATCATTCTCTATGAATACGTACCAGCATTCCTTGGGGTTCCACTACCTCCATACACCGGTTACAAAGCGGAGCTGGCACCAGGAGTAACCCATGAGTTCGCAGTCGCTGCGTTCAGATTTGGTCACACGTTGGTTCCTCCAGCAATCCTGCTGAGAGATAGGAATTGCAGATATGGACGTGCCCCTGGTGGGCATGATGCGATCAGACTATGCCAAACTTGGTGGGATGGAAACGTATGTATGCTATTCCTAGAAGCAGTCTATTCTGGACTACTCATATAGTTATAATCAATATCAGAATTAATATTATATCTTTAACTACGTGATCCTCACAAATTTTAATTCCAGGACGTAGTATCACAAGTACCAATAGAAGAAGTTCTCATGGGTATGGCATCTCAACTGTCAGAACGTGAAGATGCATTACTTTGTTCAGACGTCCGAGACAATCTTTTTGGACCTATGGAATTTTCTAGAAGGGATCTTGGAGCTTTAAACATTATGAGGGGAAGAGACAATGGGCTTCCAGACTTTAATACTGCCAGGTACAACAATGAAATAAATTAAACTACTAAGATTTATTATTTGGAAAACATTAATTTGTGGTTCTTTTCCAGAGAATATTTTGGTCTCAAAAAAATAAAAACCTTCAACGAGATAAATCCGGAGCTGTTTGAAAATAATCCAGATTTGCTGCACAGTCTTGTTCAAGCTTACGATGGACGACTTGATAACATAGATGTTTACATTGGTAAGTTATTGCAAAAGTAGAATCTCGTATACCTTATCTGGTACCTATACGACAATATAGTTGATATTTCATGACTTGGGAACTTTAATTTCTTTCAGGTGGCATGCTGGAATCAACTGGCCATCCAGGCGAATTGTTTAGAACCATAATAATCGATCAATTCACTAGAATTCGAGACGCTGACAGGTTCTGGTTCGAAAACGAAAAAAATGGGTGAGGATTTAACAAATTGTAAATTAACAAATATTATTGATATAAACCTAAAAAGTAATTTACGAAATTAAATATATTTACAGAAATTCATTTAGCTTTAGGGTTTGGCGGATGTACCTAATACCCCGTATCTTGGACTCTAAAAGAAGAGGAAGTATTATCTTGTTTTGATATCCATATACTTTATAAAATTATTAATAAAGAAAACGGAAAAAATTCTTCACCCGAGTGAACTACATAAACTAGTAGATCCAACATTTTAGTATTGTACAATTCGAGTACATAATAACTTCAATTTTATTTCAGAATCTTCTCAAGGGAAGAAATAGATGAACTTCGTCGTATCAAGCTCTGGGATATCATTGTGAATAGTACTGCTGTTGGCCCTAATGACATACAAAGGGACGTCTTTCATTGGCATAGCGGCAACCCTTGTCCTCAACCATATCAGCTGAATGCAAGCAAATTGGCGCCCTGTAAATATTTAAAGGGCTATGATTACTTTGAGGTATGTTCTGTTTAGATTAGATTATAATAGTAATAGTTCTTTTCATTTTAAATTACTGCTTTGTTAACTTTACCTCTGTCTTAAGTACTTCGTCTTGATACTTTCCAATATTTTATTATTATTAGGTTTATTAGTTTCGGATCATAAGATCCACATTTCCACTAATAGTTTGCTCTCTTCAGGGTAACGAGTTCGCATATATCTACACATGCTTGGCTCTCGGCTTCATCCCGTTGCTATGCGCAGGCGCAGGCTACGGTGTGGTAAAACTACAGAACAGTCGTCGACGAAAGCTCAAAATTCAGCAAGAGCACCTCAAAAATGCACAGCATAAAGGTAATACTCGAATAGATAGGTATGCAAGTAGATAGATAAGTACCAATATATTACGAATACTAAGTTCCTTAGACTCTTTTCAAATTGCAATACTCTGATTAATCTTGACAACTGTCCGGTATTCTGGAGCCTATTTTCATGTTTACAAGTACTTTCTTTTTATACACCACGCGGATCTATATTTTAATCTCTACTTATTTTATTTATTTATCTCGTCTTTTTTACATTTTTATTTCATAGTGCTTTCACTAAAACATAATCCTTGTTATTTAGTTTTAATTCATAAAGAGTTATTACATTAATTAGTAGCGAACGCAATTCCAGGATCAGTTGACAAGATGGTGTGCCGAGAGTGGGTGCATGCATCCCACAAGCGTCTGGTGAAACTACGTCTTGGCCCAGAACCGGCACTACACGTCACGGACAGGAAGGGAGACAAACTAAGGACTGTGCCTCTGGATCATACTGACCAGCTCACTGTGTTGGAAAGTCAGGTGAGGACCCTTAGAACAGATATTAGTTATCTTCTCGAATTTTAGTAGATCTCTTTACTTACTGTTCCTTATTTTTATGACATCTCATTTAGTACTGGTACTGGTTAAAAAAAAACATTTTTCTTTTACAGGAGGGACGAAACAATAAAAGACCGTTGGTTCTTGTTAGAGCGCCTCGTGAACATGACTTGGTCTTGGAAATGGACTCAATTGCATCCAGAAGGAAATTTCTTGTTAAACTTGATACGTTCCTAGCACAACATAAGAAAGGACTTAATCTAAGTCAGGTACTACTTTTATTTTGAATTTATTGAGAAATATTTTAACCTCGAAATACGATAGGTATAAAAGTCACCGTTGTTTCTGTTAATATATGTAATGTATCTGTGAGCATCTTACCGCCTATGCCTTTATATTTGTATAGTAAAATTATAAACCTATTTGTATACCTAATTCTTCCATCATAATCTAGGGTCATCGAGAACAAATTTTAGCAACGGCAGAAACTCGCGAGAGAAGACAACGTAAACTGGAACATTTCTTCAGAGAAGCTTATGCCATCACTTTTGGTCTTGCGCCCGGAGAAAAGAGGAGACGAAATGAAGATGCAGATCCAGAAGTAAGGCAGGCTTTACCTATTTATTTTTAAAATTTTATAATAAATTATAGAAGAACAAAGAACAAACAAATTCCCGATTTTTACATAAGAAGTGACAAAAGAGTTTTAGTCCTTGTAATTTTATAACAATCTCCGTTAGATTAGTTAGATATGTAATATTCTTGGTAAAAACAATTTTGTTTCAGTCGATCGTTATGAGAACCTCCCTATCAAAAGCTGAATTTGCCAGTGCACTAGGAATGCGAGCAGATGCTGTGTTTGTGAAGAAAATGTTTAATATTGTGGATAAGGATAGCGATGGCAGAATATCATTTCAGGTTAGTTAGAAATCTTTTTTACAACATGAAGATATGAAGTCATCATCATCAGCCTATTGCAGTCCACTGCTGGACGTAGGCCACCCCCAGGGCACGCCACAAGACTGCCATGAGGGGTATTTGCCCATAGTCACCACGCTGGGCAGACAGGTTGGTGACCGCAGTTTGTATTTTGGACTATGTTGTCAACACGGGAGGCGCTGCTGCCCACCTCCCGGGAACCCTTAATCGCCTCGTACGATACCCACGGGCAGACATGGGGTGGTACGAATTCTACTCTGCCGGCACCACACGGCATCTAATGATTTCAATATTTGCTCTAGGAATTTCTGGATACAGTGGTCCTCTTCTCCCGAGGGGCGACAGATGACAAACTGCGCATCATCTTCGACATGTGTGACAACGATCGCAACGGTGTCATAGACAAGGGCGAGCTGAGCGAAATGTTGCGGTCCCTTGTCGAAATCGCCAGGACTACTTCGCTTAGAGACGAACATGTTACTGAGCTCATTGATGGCATGTTTTCGGTAAGATCTAGTTCATAAGTAAACTCATAACAACGTAAATAAACTGGACTAATCATTTTTATATTTATTGAAAACCTCCTCTTTATACCTGACAGCGACAGAAGGAGTGTTATGTTTTTCCAGTGCGTATATTTCTTTGGTACGCTGCTTTTTGCATTTAAGCTTGAGAGGTATCATTAGATTCTTCAGACTGGCTAAGATATTTTACGCAGTAGGGTTTTTTCTTCAATCTTATAAAACCATATTTTGAACATCTAGGATGCGGGACTACAACACAAAGACCACCTGACGTATTCAGACTTCAAGGTGATGATGAAGGAATATAAGGGCGAGTTTGTAGCCATAGGTCTGGACTGCAAGGGTGCCAAGCAGAACTTCCTCGATACTTCAACTAACGTCGCTCGAATGACCAGTTTTCATATTGAACCTTCTATGGATCAGTCCAGGTAACTTTATTGAATTGAATTTATTCGATGGGTTGAGTTAATATTAAATGTTATGTGTACAATGCTAAATCTTTTATGTTTTTAGGCACTGGCTTCTACTAAAATGGGATTATCTAACCACCTTCCTAGAAGAGAACCGTCAAAATATTTTCTACCTCTTCATATTCTACGTAGTAACTATCGGCTTGTTCGTGGAAAGATTTGCGCATTACTCCTTTATGTCGGAGCATCTGGACTTAAGGCATATCATGGGAGTTGGAATAGCTATTACTAGAGGATCTGCAGCGTCTCTGTCTTTCTGCTATAGTCTTCTGCTGTTGACTATGTCGAGGAATCTTTTGACTAAACTGAAAGTAAGATCGCTATAAAATTACTCCACTCGCATGTTATTTCACTAAAAGTCTTTGATTTTGAAGCTAATCTTAAATAATTTAAATCGTTCCCAGGAATTTAGCATTCAACAATACATCCCACTCGACTCAAGCATTCAATTCCACAAGATAGTAGCTTGCACAGCTCTTTTCTTTTCCCTTCTTCACACGGCGGGTCACATGGTTAATTTCTACCACGTCTCCACTCAACCCGTGGAGAACTTGAGGTGTTTGACCAAGGAGGTTCACTTCACATCTGATTTCCGCCCCGGAATCACTTATTGGGTGTTCCAAACTGTAACAGGTAAAGTATTCCATTCAATGAAGTATCAGACAGAAAAAAAATAGAAAAGCCTCCGTTTAGAAACTTGATTATAACCATTTAGGTATATAAATGTTGCATAGCTAGTACGGTATATTACGTGAATGGAACTTAACATATACTTTGCGGTCTTTCGGTATGAAGCCCCATTTTAATAAGCTCATAGCCACGAGGCATGAAGACTTAAGGACGCGCTACGCGAGCCTCAACTGTTGTGTGAGTACTGCTAAAAACTAAATTTCGCGCGCCGTGTCTCTAGAATGGACCCTTAATAATGTAATTAATGTGAGTGCTTTTTAGATTGATTTCCATAGTTATTAGAGACATAATGGCACAACTTTTTTAAAATTGACAACTTCATCTTCAAGGTATCAGCGGTGTGCTCCTCTTCGTGATAATGTGCATAATCTTCATCTTCGCGCACCCTGTGATTCGTAAGCGCGCATACCCTTGGTTCTGGCGTGCGCACACGCTGCACGTGGCTTTGTATGCGCTTTGCCTCGTGCATGGTCTGGCCAGACTGACTGGAGCGCCTAGGTTCTGGATATTCTTCCTAGGGCCGGCTATTATATACACACTGGACAAGGTAAGTGATTTAAAATACATCCAATATTGTCATATCTAGGTAATACTTAAGTACCGAAGGGATTAGTTTTAATGAAACTTTAAAATGAACACTTTCCACAGTTGGGGGAAAAATTATGCCCAAATTTTAAGATTTCGTAGATATCATATTTTTTGCCCTAATTACCTTGTTATTATTATATTTACTGAAAATGTTATTATTTTACAGGTTGTGTCCTTACGTACAGAATACCTTGCATTAGATGTATTAGAAACTGAAATGCTTCCTTCAGATGTTATAAAAATCAAATTCTATAGACCACCCAATTTGAAATATTTATCAGGTAAGTTTTGTCAAGCAGCAAAGATATTTCCTTTCATACGAAATTGATTGTCTTCATCGTTTTTTAGGGGATTAACATACTGCACAATACCCCGTTACATATTGCGGTGCAGCAGATTTTAAAATTGTATGCAAATTCCGCAATTTGTATAGAAAACACGCTGGGTACCATCTGACCTCCACGCGTTCAATTGCATAGCAAAAATCCGCCGCACCGCGCCCTTGCGCGTGACAGTATGTTATCTGTTTTGTTATTATACGGTTTCTACTAAGTAATAAAAGTGGCTTATCAATCTTATTACATTCGTATTCCCTGAGGATAACTAATAAATATTACATTTATTAGGTCAATGGGTACGCCTCGCTTGTACCGCTTTCAAGAAAGAGGAGTTCCACTCCTTCACCCTCACATCGGCTCCTCACGAGAACTTCCTATCTTGTCACATCAAAGCTCAGGGACCATGGACTTGGAAGCTCAGGAACTACTTCGACCCTTGTAACTATAACCCTGAGGACCAACCAAAGATAAGGTATATTATAGGGTATATTATAAATAATTATAAGGTTTATAATAATAATTTATACGATACTAGTGGACGCCCGCGACTCCGCCCGCGTGGACTGCAGAAAAACTTGTTCTAATTGACTGAATTGTAAATATAAACCGTTCACACACAAAAAAAATCATCTAAATCGGTCTAGCCGTTAAGAAGGAGTTCAATTACAAACACACAAACAGCAGATTTATATAAATATAAAGATTTTAACATTAGCTATGATTCTTATGCATTACCTATTATTATTATTTATTAAGTTTACAGTTTACAAATTGTGACTGTACAATACCTATATACCAATTGGTTATCTCTTCTTTTCAGTGTTAGTGTGCCAATAGTATCAAGATATTTAAAAACAATATTTCCTCATGTTGTTCTAATGTTATATGCACATGATTTTTGACAAAGTTAGTTTTATTTCTTCATTCTGAGAAATCAATTTGAACATATACCTAAATAGCTTTAGTAAATACGTGGTATGATATTTGTATATAAAATAAGAAAGGTTCACCGTAATTGAACACGTGGATTACTTAGGTAACGTGTTTTCACACTCAGAAATTGAAATAGGTCAAAGGCGCGTTACGTAAGAATATTTTAAAACCAAACATTATTATGAGAAAAGAAAATAAAAGTTGCGGTCATTTTGTACCTGATGATCAACGGGGTCATGTTAAAACCAGTATTTTTTGACGAATAGTTATTTTAGCATAGTCAATACTTTTATTTTAAATCGTTTTACTAATGTATATATCGATGTTGAGGTGCCATCTATCTTTAAAATTAAACGAGTATCTTCATATATTTTTTAACTTTTAATCCCTTTAACCAGGCTCCAAGGTCCTTTCGGTGGAGGAAACCAAGATTGGTACAAGTTTGAGGTGGCCGTCATGGTAGGAGGTGGTATCGGAGTCACTCCGTACGCCTCCATCCTCAACGACCTGGTCTTCGGCACCTCTACGAATAGGTACTCCGGAGTCGCTTGTAAGAAGGTAAGGATAAGGGGCTGAACAGAGTCTACGGAAACTTATTAGTTAAGATCTAAAAGTTTAACTTTATTTTCTCACATCTTTAAATATTTTTATTTAAATCAGTTACCATTAAAATATAACCTAATATTTTGTAATTGGGACAAAATTAGATCTTTATATAGATGATCCTAACTCTTAAGGTCTAACTCCAAAAGAAAAGATCTTCTCTCCTACAACCGTCTAACGATATGATTTTTTTAAGGTATACTTCCTCTGGATCTGTCCTTCACACAAGCACTTCGAGTGGTTCATCGACGTGCTGCGTGACGTGGAACGTAAGGACGTCACCAACGTGCTGGAGATCCACATCTTCATCACGCAGTTCTTTCACAAGTTCGATCTCAGGACTACTATGCTGGTAAAAAGATTTTTTCATAATACAATGTCAGCAATAGAAGCGCCATGAGATTGTAGACAAAAAGTCTTGAAAAGAATGTCAATGATTATGCTAAAAATAAATATGAAACAGTAATGTACTCGTAGTAGTTGTAGTATTTGATGTAAAGGACGATAGTCTCTCTCCAAACATTTGGACAACATTCATACATTGTGGAATTGTAAGAACTATTGGGGGAGGCCTACGTTAAGCAGTGTCTTATGACTGAAAATATGATTTAACACAGAAACTTCTTACATTAGTCTCTTTTACAATATGTGGACCAAATTCAATAAACATTTGAATTTCCAGTACATCTGCGAGAACCACTTCCAGCGTCTCTCTCGTACTTCAATGTTCACGGGCCTGAAGGCTGTCAACCACTTCGGTAGACCGGATATGTCTTCCTTCCTGAAGTTTGTACAGAAGAAGCATAGCTATGTGAGTATTCTACTTGTAAAAAATATCAAATGCATCCAAAACGCACGAAAGAAAATTGTAAAAGAACAAATGAAAATAGACATCTTTGCACGAATTTTAATGTAAATTATCAGGTCGGTCATAAAAACATGTCTTGAAAAATAATAAATAAAATAAGAATACATATAACTTTCAAATTAAATCATATTGCGCAGATTCTATGGAAATGGTACAAGCGCAGTTACATCACGATGATGAACTTCTAATTACAAATTTTCTCCTAGGTATCAAAAATTGGCGTGTTCTCATGCGGCCCACGTCCACTAACCAAGTCTGTGATGTCAGCATGCGAGCAGGTGAACCGAACCCGTCGACTGCCGTACTTCATCCATCACTTCGAGAACTTCGGATAAGAGAGACTCAACAGACGCTACTTACGTGATATTATAGTTACTGTAGCTTAGAGCCGGTTATATGCTAGTGTGATCTCGAATTCGTAGCCCTTTCCTAAGTAATGTTGTAAAAAAAAAACAAAATAAATAAATAAAAAAAAACAACAAAAATCTAATCAGCCAGTAAGGTAGTATCCCACTTAACTTGTTATTTATAAAGTCTTTGGCTATATCAGATAAACGACTTATGCTACTACATCCGATAAAGTCCATAAAAGGTAAAGTTTAGTACCTAATCACGTTAAAGATGGGGCTACTACTCGTAATTTGTGACGAAATCCGTTTTTGATGAGCGAAAAAATAGTCGTGATTGACATTAATGTGAATGTTATTTTAACTACTTTTAGGATATTTGAATAATATCATTTGAGCCTTACTGGCTAGCTGACTACCTAAAGTATTGGCAACCTAAATAATATGTTTTTTATCCTCCACAATACTTATATGCTACCTATCTAGAATAATGATTCGCAAGACCTATCATTAATCCAAGCTTCTAAGCTACCTACACTATCACAAAATAACATAAATGTCAATCCCAACTGGAATGTAGGTAGGTAATTTAATACACTATAGTCTTTATTATTATGTTAGTTATTTTTGTAACCTATTTATTATTTAGTTTTAATATTGCAATTAAGTACTTAGTTATATTATAGTACAAATGAATGAATGCATTTTATTGTACAAATTATACGATTTTAAAAATACTGGTTACTTCAATTTGTTTAAATATCTTCTTTCCATAGTATTATTTAGTTATTTAGACTAGGATTATTTAATTTAAGTTATACTCAATCGAAGATGCTATTTTATGTAAATATTGTAAAAATAATTCAATTATTTGATTGGTTATATTAAGGAAATATTATTCACTGTAAAATTGTGATAGGATTGTAAATAATTTTGAAATAAATTTTGTTATTACAAAATGTTTTATCTACTTATCGACTACTATATTTAGAAACCTTATTAGATACTACTAAAGTGTAGATAGTAACCTACAGATAATTTTTCACTCTAAAATGTGTTTGCTTCGTATTCGAGAGGCTTACAATTTAATTTTAAAAAGGCCAAACATCAATATACTCTGATGTTCCTTGAATGGGGTAGCCAAAAATGCAGGATCACGAATGAGATCGTACCTTTAGTATATAAGGTCTTTCCGAAATTAGTGATTTGCTTTTGACACGAAACTAGGTAGGTAAAAAGAATTAACTATCACCATGGGGCCAACTCCGAAATGTGAAAAAAATCTGCTGTTATATAGGGGCCAGATGTAAATGATCAGTATCAAGTTGCTAGCTGTTGCATCAGCATCACCTGATGCCCTTATACCTTACCTTGAGTTAGGGAACGTAAGGACGCATGCACAGATGCAATAATTGTGATGTATTTTAATCAAGCCCCGCACAGGAAAGCAGCAGAATTTTTTTAACCAATTCAAAACAGCAAATTCTCGTTAAGGCTCTACTGTACATTACATTACAGTACGTACCTTCATATTCAAAAAGATTTTTGAATGTACAAAACTGTGTAGGTTATAAGAAGTAACTTGATGATCTAGAGTTACTTATTCTCTCTAACTCTGCCGCTAATTCAAGATAACAAGCCCAATCTCGAAGGATGCTAACAATCTTCCACTATCCGTTTTTTCATTGTTATAAATTTGTGGGAGTTCTGAAAGTGGTATGTATGATGTCACATATTTTTTTCTGGGAATCAGTAATTGTTATTACTGAACAATTCGTATAACACGTAAGTATACCAACTAATTAAGTCTGATATTAGAAGCAGAATAATTCAAGAGGTAATATTGTAGTCTTTTAGTGCGTTATTTCATTAAAATGTTACAGGGCAATGGTTTTAAGTTCTACCATTATGTTGGTAGTTGGCAGCAATTAATTATAAATTACCGGCCATTCATTGTTCCCAACCTCACCATTCTATTTAGACCTTACTGACTGTAATTTGAGGCACGCTTCTAAGTCAAAGTAAAAGGTAAAGACTACAACCTTGCTAAATCCGCTATACACACGAATATTTAAAATGTAGAGCAAGTTATTATAACGGCTATCATTTAAAAATTTGCAGTAGACAGTGATTGATTAATCACTATCAACCAAACCAAACCAACTAGTCTACGTTTAGACAACGTATCATTCTCGATCGAATCGACAGAGGATCATCATCGAAAAGTTTGCTCCAAGTCTTCATTTTTGCGCGTTCATCAAATCATGTAATAAAGTCTAACCGCTATTGGCATACGTATTACAATATGCCGCCATATTACATTGTCTAAGCACCCTGTTTATATTGTTACCTATTAGGAAAAGTAGAAATATCTTTTTTATACCAATACACAGTATAATTTTTATTCGGGGTCCTTACGAGATACCAACAGAATTCCTAAAATGTTCGTATTTCTTGCCATCTGTGTGTTACGAGTATAAGCGAAGCAACTGCAAATCACTCGGGTTCTAATTAAGGCCATACAGTAACCAAGTGCATTTGGTGCACTTACCCCGGTCCGAATTGAACTAATTCATGCACATTGCGAAACTATTTTTTATTGTTAATATTTCATTTTTGGCCTTGCCTCTTCGGTTTAGATTTATTTGCTTTTTCTAAAATTAATGATTATCTCTTATGGCGATTACCTGTGGGTATTGTTTTGCAACTTCATACATATTAAGCGAACGGATATAGGTTAGGTAACGAACTAATCAACTTTACTCCTTTATTTTCAATGACATCAAGTTCAAAAACATGGTGTAACATTAGCGTTTCAGTACATTTTCCTGGCTAGGCAGCCAAGAAAATATTCTTTTCTACACTACTTATAATTCTTATCCTGAAGCATTTCGCTAACACAATGGAAACAATTCAATTTTTAAGGTTTAAGGTAGAATACGTTTCATATAGTTCCTGTGTGTGTGTGCACGATTCCGGAACTATCAATATTTTGAACGCTGTTGCCCGTGGATCGATCAATATACATAACTAACTATATGAATACTATTCTTTATTTAATATAATATTATTTATTTATTTATTATTATTCTTCTATGCTGCTCTGGGAGTGAAAAAAAAGTATAATACAACTACTTCTCTTCCCGGGCATACTGTACAAGTCAGTAGAGGGACAAGAGGGTATTTTGTAGGCGATGGGCTGACCACCTGTCACTACTAACCGAACTTGTACATCTCAACTATACCCTCAAAATTGGTCAGAAGTGGCACCATGTGGTTCTATCGGCCCTTGGTGCTCTGCCTACCCCGTAAGGGATAAAGGCGTGATTATATGTATGTATGTATGTATATGAATACTATTGTTTTTTAATTATCTATCATGATATTATATGATAAAGCTATTATAATATAATCTTGTAATACAATATCTTAAATTTATGATGATAGAGTATTGTGAAATAAAGTTTCTTGGAAACCTTGTAACTAATACGTTCAAAAATAACTATCATCTTTTTTTAGTTTTCTTATCGTTTTATCGGATATAATCTTTTAGTTATAATAACTGAACCAATTAAAGTTAAACGTTCTACTTTGTATCATAATAACTCTAACCTTTGCATACTGTTGGCTGGTAATATGTTAACAAGACGAATATAATTGAATCTGTCTGTCTGTCAATCAACGATCGGGGACCTCAGTTTTGCAACATTGTAATATTGCCAACATCACAGTTACAACACATCATATTAAAATACGCATCATTGTTATTAGAGCTTCCATTACGTAATTACGTAATTACGAAAATACGTAATTACGGACAAGTTCTTAATATTTAAATTATACGTAATTGAAAGATAAAACTCCGTAATTACGTATGTGTAAGAAAATAATAATTCGTTAATATATTTACTTCATTTAAGGACTACGATTAGCTAGATATGGCAACATTAAACAACATTACACCACTAAAATAAAACTGTACATGGGTATTCCCCGTAGTTTATTTTATAAACTCCAATTAAGTTCAATTGGACATACAATAACATGTTTTCCACTGAAGCAATAGAAAACATTTTTGAATACTCGTGAGTCAAAGGGTAATCCCCTGTTGGTACCTAATCTGATATTGTTTAGAAATGTTATTAAAGAAATAATATTGAGTTGTGAGTTGTGACACACAGCAAATAGAGTTTAATATTGTATTATGAAGCAGCATAAACTTAGGCTTGTTTGTTTATATTTTACTTTCTTGAATTAAGTGAAACGAGATTCACTTGAAGTCTCAGTCTCATTACTTGCTAGTCGGCGATTGTGTGAAGTACAGTGCCTAACCTGATCAAAGTTTTGAGTATTTGCCCCTGTGTCCGGTCTCGCTATTTTATAATTTGATTTGGAGATTTTTTGCACCAGTACAGGAATTATCTACCTTGATGGAAATGTGAGTATTACCATTGTTTTGTTTATTTGCTTTTTAAAGACAATTTTTTCTTACATATTCATTTGAAAATTATTTTATACAATTTTGACGATGGCAAATAGTCTTTATTTAATATATCTACGTCCGATTTTCAAGTGATAGGAATTAGGATGTAATGGTTTTTTTTATAAAAACTGTTGTAATTTTATGTAACACTTTTAACTGCAATTTGTAATATAATTAGCTTTTATATATAATAATAACTGACATTATATTTTATCATTACATATCTACTTTGTAACATTTTAAGTGAGTAAGTTATTATGTACTAACAGACCCGCCCGCAGCTTTTCGCGCGTTAATATCGTCTGAAATCTGAACGATTGAACACAATATGTTTATAAATTATAGCATTAGCGTTATTCTGATGTATGAGCTATATTATTCTAAAGTATCATTCAAATTCATTCCGTAGTTTGCGTGAAATAGTAACAAACATCCATTCTCACAAACTTTCGCCTTTATAATATTAATATATTTTATACATTTTAAATTGTTTTAGGTCTGCAACAAGGAAGACAGTATACAAGGAGTTTCTAAACAAACGCACACAATCTTCTATCTGGGAACACTACTTACGGGCTGATAATGGACAAAGTGTCCAATGTAAGCATTGCAGCAAAATTTTAAAAACTCCTGGTGGTGCGACTGGAGCATTACACACTCATATGCGTGCTAAGCATATTGGTGAGATGTCTCAAGGACAAGATCCGCAAAAAGCAAGTACTTCGATGTTAAGTAACACTCAACTACAGTCAAGTAAAGATTTTGATAAGCCTCCACCCAAGAAAACTAAACTCACAGATTACTTTTCTAGTGACTTTTGCATGGAAGTTCGAGTAACTAGAATGGCAGCATTAGACGGGATCCCCCTAAGCAAATTTTGTACATCTGAAGACCTTAGGTATGTTTTCAAAAAATCAGGCTACGATCTACCAAAATCTCCATCAACAGTAACCAAAATAGTCCTGGAACAAAGTAATGCCATAAAGAACCAACTTAAGAATCAATTCAAAGAGATGAAGTCGCAGAATAAACGATTTACTATTACATTTGATGAATGGACGTCTACTCGAAACCGAAGATACATGAATATAAATATCCACAATAAAGATCTAGCGTCGAATAATTTTAGAAATTTGGGCTTGGTAAGAATAAAGGGTTCCATGCCAGCTAATGTAGGAACTCGATTATTGGAACAACATTTAAGCGAATTTGATTTAAATCTGGAAGACATAATTGCTTTCACAACAGATGGGGCTAGTGTAATGGTCAAAATGGGCAAAAATTTTGATGGCCACCATCAGTTGTGTTTTGCCCATGGAATACAACTTGCAGTACTCGAGGTATTATATAAATCACGAAAAATTATAAATACTGAACCAGTACTAGAGGATGTTGCATCAGATAGTGATATTGAAGAATTTGAAGATAATGATGGTGGACTTTTCATAGAAGTACCTAGAGTTCCAGAATCAGAGTTTCTGTACAAAGATACTATAGACAAAGTAAGAAAACTTGTTAGATCCTTTAAAAAATCGCCCTTGAAGAGTGACATGCTAAGAAAATATTCTTTGGAAGAGAACGGCAAGAGCCTTGATCTAATATTAGATTGCAAAACCCGATGGAACAGTTTGTCAGATATGATTGGACGATTTCTGCTACTGAAATCATGTGTTTTTAAGGCACAGCTGGATTTTAAAAGTTATATTAATTTCACTGATAAAGAAATTCAAGACCTATATAACATTCATCATAGCTTAGATGTAATTAAAACTACTGTCATGGCATTGTGTCGCCGTGATTCAAATTTGCTAACAGCAGATGCTGCGCTTCAGTTTATGTTAGATAAACTTGAACTTCAGTCCAACGAGCTCAGTGCAAAGCTGGCCATATCTCTTAGGAAAAGAATTAAAGAAAGGCGATCGGACGTGTCTGGTATTTTGCAGTATTTACATAATAATGAGGAATTTTTCAATACCACGCCATCAGAAGCTTTCTCAAAACCTACATCTGATTACATACGAACATATATTACAAACTTACTGCAAAGGCTCAAATTAACATCACTTACAACTCCTATAAGTACAGAAATAAGCTCAAATTCGGAAGAAATACACAATAGTAACGATTCTATTGTTTGTGACCAAGAATCTGTAGCACAGCAACTGGATAAAAAAATTACAAAGGTTATGGCAAATGTAAACAAATGTGGAGAATCTGGAGCAAACAAAACAGATCTTGAATCCATCATAAGAGTAGAAATGTGCATCTACGACAGCGCTGGCGGTGGTCGTGAAGTTTTCCTCACAGCAGCCTATAATTATTTACTTTCGATAACACCCACCAGTGTCGAAGCTGAACGAGCTTTTTCTTCTGTCGGCTACTTATGTAGTAAACTTAGGAGTACTCTGGGTGACAAAACATTGCATGCTTTGTCATTCATGAGATCATACTACCAAGAACAGAAATTAAATAAGTAACTATTATAAAATAAAAATAAAATAAAAATAAATAAACTAATTACCTAATATCTTTCTTTTTTACATATGATAGTATTGTAAATTTATGTAATATTAAATAGTGTTCATTTTATTAAAATAAAGGCAAGTACATATAAAATCCTAGTAATATTATTTTACCTTATCACTATAATAACTTAAGTAAATTATATATTTGAAGATATTTAAATATTCATTTTAATTCACTTCAAAAAAAGACTGAAAGAATACTTAAAGGACGAATGGGCGCTTGCCTTAAAAAAACATTTAGGAAATTTACGTAATTACGTAATTGGTGGATGAAAATGCGTAATCAGTTCCGTAATTAACATATCCGTAATTTTGGAAGCCCTAATTGTTATGCCAAAAAAATGTGATAATTATTTTTTCATTTGTGTAGAGTCTGTATAGGTAAACTTGCCACTGGAAAAAAAAATATAGCAATGATATTTGGTTTTTGCAATTTTTGATAACACAATCATGTAGCTTAATTGGTGGACTATCAAAGAAGTGTTAAAGTGTAGGTACCTTTATTTCTTACTTAACTCGACAACGCTCTTAAAATTTTCCTATTAGATATGCAAAATTGCCGACAGAAATAGTACTCGTATTCCAGGAATAACTGACAATTTAAGTTTAAAATCGTAAGCAATGCTGTTCTCATTATACCTTAAAAATCAACATTAACATACTAAAAACATAACTAATAAATTAGCAATCGAGGTATTGCGCAGAGGCGTGTGAACTACCTGCGCAAGCGCATATGCGCATACAGTACGATGATATTTTTCTAAGTGGTTAACGAAGCAGAACGTTATATTAGCTATACGCTCTGTTTCCACAATTATATAATGCGTAAGAGAACCTACTTTTAGTGGCAGATGCGTTAACTTTGACCTAAGTTTGGAAACAATAGACAATAAATTAAAAGACATCAAGTGAAAATGGTTGACGCTACGCAACTGCGAGTATGACGTGATGGTTTTCTTTATTTACCTACAGCCTTCTATTAGATAACTTTTTCCAATATCCTAGAACAATCAAAGATCTGGACTTATAGCCAATTTCAATACTGGAGATCATAAAGAATCTTGGAATATTTTTCATTCTAAATTTAAAATTTTGTATGAAAACAATAGAAAGTTAACTCTGAAGCCAAAATCGCTCGAGATTAGTTATTGAAATTGGCTGTCATTCACTGTAACAATATTACGAGTGACAGAGCAGAGTTGTGAAACATTTCCTCCAAAAGCTCACATGTGCCAAGTGAAGGCTTCCTATTAGCGAAAATATTTTAAGAATGCGAATCAATTAATTACTTAGGCTAAGGCCGCGCTACGGCAAAACCACCGGACTTTTTAACCGACTTCAAAAAAAGGCGGAGGTTCTCAATTCGTCTGTATGTATAATATTTTTAGTATGCCTGAGCAAAACCGTCAGTGCGGCAGCTTCCATTAGTTTCCTTTACTCACAAAATCGGGCGGTTAAAAACCGCGGCGGTTTTGCTGTAGTGCGGCCTTAGACTATATTACTAAATTACAATTGTGAAAATGGCGTGCATCAGTTGAATCTAATCTTGTCCTTGACCTTGATCCTTTAAAAACTGAAGAAATCTACAGAATTTTGCATAAATATACAATTCACCTAAATAAACCTTTTGAATGCAGATTCGCCATTATTAGCTGTAATTGTAAACAACCATGCAACGTTAGTATCTGTGACTTACTTAAATGTAAGTATTAAACCTTAGTGACCAGATAAATAGTGGATCGAATGAGTAGAAAATAACCGACAACACACCGACATTCACAATAAAAAGTACTTATGAAAGAGGTGTCATATAGTTCGAACTTTTTTTAACCCATTTTTTGGGATTCCAAAGCAAATTCAGAGAGTGACTTACTTATTTAAATTGGTAGAATACTAACGCAAAACGATTATAGAGACGCGAAAGTTTTCTAAACGAATATCATCAAATACATACTGAGCTGCTAAAACGATGATTAGGCAACTTACAAGTAACACACACGCAGAACAAACATGCCTTGAAACATGTAATATTAGTACAAATTATTGAAACCTTGTCACATAATCTGAGACTATTATTTAAAAACATAACGTATGTTAACGTATGTATCTTGTAAGATCATTGTTGCTGTAAATATAGTGTAAAGTATAGTATAGTGTAATAAGATTTACTATTACGTCTGAATTATTTTCATAAGAGTTCGAGTCCCACAGACATCTTTGCATGTTATAAAACTCTGTCTCTCCGTGTTGATAGATAGCTCTTTTATCAAACATAATTTTCCTCTTATACTACACTACTATTACTACTTACTATTAATACATGCAGGCTGCTTCCGACCGGTCGGAGTGGAGGTTGTTGGGGGAGGCCTATGTCCAGCAGTGGACTTCTCAGGGCTGTAAATGATGATGATGATGATGAATTACTACTACAGGTTCACTACTAAGTCTTATTCTTGAGTGTGCACAACCATTACAAGTGAACACGCAAATAAAAATGTTATGTATTAATTAACGTAAAGACAATCACACTTAGTAACTAACATTTAAGTTAACAACTTAAGTTACAAATACAATATCAAGGAGATAAGCTTTAGTTTTATGCCTTCTCATTAAATAAACATAAAATTACTTCAGCTCGGTATCAGAGCCATTGTCAACATAACTTTAGTTAGCACTGAGATACAAAATTGCTTGGAACTACGTTAAAAATAGATGGTACGGGAAACGGGTGTATCACTCGATTGTAAAAATTAAAGGATCCTGTTAAATATCCCAGTTACATACATAAAATATATAAATCAGCTAACAATACCGTTAGAGAATATTGTGGTTACGAGTATTATAGGCGTACTTACTTAGGTTTCTACAGATGTTAATATTTATTTAAGTTACAGCTACAACTCTACATTACATAGATCATACTGCCTGTACACTTCACTTAAAATATGAATGACTTTAAAATATGTTAACTAAAGAAACTCATTTTCATCTCTACTTACTCGTAACCTTGCGTGGAAATAAATAAAAACAAAAGTTTAAAAGAAAGCGAAGCGATTTAGCGGAAGAGCGGCAAGTGATCTATGTTCCGGTCGGGTGCGTACGCGCAGCACCGAGCGCTTCCTCCTTCGTAGTGGAAATACTACGAAATTATGGTCTCATAGTTAATGCCACTTACACTACTGATTAGTAGGTAATAAAGCTTGGTGTTTCTGGTAGAAAATTACATAATGTCGCCCTGTCTGCATAAATGCAGGCTATTTATATCTACAGGTTTTAATGCATAGGTAGAGTTCCTACTATTAACAACTAAATTGATGTTTGTTTCTAAATAGTTGTCCTATTTGAAGTAGACAGTACACACAATACATATAATGGCAGGTCTAGATTCAGATGCAGGCAGTTATTTAATAAACAGTAACCTGCATGCGAGTTTACACTTAGAAATGCTAAATATTTTGCAAACACAATCGGACGTCGAACTTTTTTCCATAGCTCATTGTACTATCGACAGTGTGTGGGAGTGAAAGGAAGAAATGTGCAGCCGTCCCTTTCTAATATGCTTTCGTTGCGTGCGATGGCGCGCGGCTGGTGGCGAAGTTAGTTTTCTGCCATCGCGCGCCCGCGCCGGCGCCTGCGCGACCTCCGGAAGGTTTCTAAACGATTCCTAGTGCTAGTGATGTGCTAATCGCAACCTTATTACACGGAACTTCCGCACAACTCGACACTAAGGACAAACACGAAGCTCGGCAAAACTTATACAGGTGAATAAAAACGCTAAAGAATAATCGCTAGGATAGACACGGCAGGCGGCGAGTCGCCATCCTTGTCCTCAATTTATATTTTGCAGTACTTATTTGAATGGAAAATTAGTTACACAGATGCGTTGTAATGATGTTTATTGCGTGTAAATGTTTCACAAAGTTTCATGATGTTATGAGATGCGTTGAACTCTTTTAAAGGACGTAAACTTGCTGATATTTTTAGACATTTTAGCATTGGGTGACCTCGACGTGGACAATATTATTCTAAGGCATAAACTAGTCGTTATTGATTTCAAAATACTAATTACAATTCTGCGATTTCTTAGCTTAACCTTAGTAGATAATAAGTCGCGTTTGTTAGTTAATTCGGTACTACTGACTAATAAAATATATTTTAGCGACACTAAAATTGGGTGCTTGTAAATTTTTATTTCTCTAAAATTATGTAGTTAAATTAATTATGTTACAAGTAAACATTTAATGAAATCATTTGTGTTAAGTGAAGTCCATGAAACTTGGTTAGGTAAACTAGGTAATAATTTATTGATTTTTTTCTTTAAAATATCATGAATAGCACTGAAGATTATTATGAATTATTTACTTAATCGTATGGCTGTCTGTCAAATAGGTGAAAACACGCAGGCAGTACTAGATCCCCTCAGTCTGCCTCGTACAACTTAATATAGAAGACAATAAACAATTGACAATAATCGATAATGTGTAAGTTCCAGTTTCTGAGTCGACCAAATCTTACATAATTCCAAATGTTTTGAGTGTGTGTTTGTCAACATTTAGTCCTCTTATTAAAATAATGTTTTTATAGAACCCAAGGTAAATAAAACCTTGCAAATTATGATATTAACATTATCCAGTAATGGTCTAAGGTTCAAGGGGAACTACATTCGAGTAGGCTAAATAATAAACTTTACATATATTATAAAGTTATTAATAAAATAAACAAGTCAATAAGAGAACATGGGAAATCTGTCTGTAGGTACATGGGAATACTAGCAGTAGTTTATATAATTGCCAGTTTCTCATAATCAAGTAGTTTTGTACTGTCGACATAAAACCTGCACTGGTAGATATTGTAATAGTAAATACATTTCCTAAAATCTGCATTACAAAAATTTCAGAACTTTGTGATATACTAACCTAATGTTACGTTAAGCTATTCCTTCTTTAAAATTATTAATACATTTTCTAAATCGGTGGTACGTACGGTTATACAGTTTAGTGATTACTAAGATTTTATCGATAAGTCGAGATGCACATCACTAAAATTACAGCTCAAATCCTTAATTTATATATATATATAAATATGTTTTATGCAATTTTTAAGATAATTTATTTTATTTTTATTTTTAAGATATGTAGATGAATTTGAATGAGTTTTATTTGCCTTATATAACTGTGAATATTTTCAATATGTGGGATCCCACAAATACCGAGATCCCGCGGGTTTGAAAAATCGTAGTCCCGTAAATACCGAGATTGAATTTAGGTTGCGGGATTGGAAGCCCTAGTTCAAATCAGAAACTTTTTTAACGTAAGTATTTTGTTTTTCGCTAGTTCTAATAGACAGGTGCCTTTAGTTTATTTAACTTGAAGCAGCAAGACTCTTGCATTAGTATTTTGTCTTTTTTCAGTCCATACACTTAGTACATTCGTAATATATCTAGTAGGTATACAAACATTTCTAATACTCGAATATTCGCCAAAATTTCACAAAGTTTCTGTATTTTATGGTTCTACTTATCCCGCCAATTTAAAGAATTGAGCTTATTTGTGTTATGAACAATATAGTGGAACAGTGGTATTATAGTTATACAAAGTTGTCCGAATCTGAACTCCTTGACTCACAGCTCATCAAATAGGTGCTTGGACATAAATAATGGTAAATTCTTTTGTATCAGATGACATAATATTTATAACTGGTGCTCATCTATCATCGAGCCCTACACCGTCCGCAGACTCTCGATTCTGACGATGCATAAAAAAATTGCGTTTACAGACAACTACGAGTACCTACAATTGCTATGAGAAACCAGATTTGTGCAATACTGCACGTAGCTGGAACTCCAATATATGTTGTATATGCCCAATAGCTGTAACTCCAAAACTACTTATTAAATATCTAATAATTGATATATTCTAGAATCTAGAACTAAACTCTAGAATAATCGATAGAGTCTAAATTTCTGAGGGTATTTGTATGGATATGTAGATTGATTTTTGTTATTCTTTCACGTGGCATAAAATGTGTGTGCATTCAAATAAGCACTTAGCATCTTATTGATATATCTCTTGTTATTAGAAATTTAACGAATTTTGTTTTTTATAATGGTTACGCTAAGTCACAGACAGTCGCTAATTCTTAATATGCATTAGCTCTTATATCTTATATAATATTGCAATAAATTATTTACCTATTAATATGTACTAGATTCTAGATGTATAGTATTTAAATAAAATAAATTTCCTGCAACAGGACCAAGATAGAAATGTAATATTACAGGAAAGACAAATGACCTGAGTCACTGGTGCTACAGCTACTCTCGCTCTCCCTGGACAGCAGTACAGTTGCTACGAAGTATAATAATGCAATATAGGCACTACTTAGACCAATATTATGGTTCATGGTCCAATTTTGACAAGGCTAAGCTAAGCTAGTCCAGTTAGCCATCTTTAAACTAATTGTTATTGTTCAAAATGAATAAATACAGACTATTCTTGCCTAATCCTTGTCTTTGTTTTGGTCGGCCGATTGGTCTAGTATGTAGTGACCCTACCTGCGACGCCATAGGTCCTGGGTTCGAATCCCAGTATGTGCAAACATTAATACATATGATGAATATCGATGTTTGTTTCCGAGTCATGGATGTTTCTATGTATTTATATACCGTTGCTTATTACCCACGATACAATATGGTGTACAATGTGTTGTGTAGTGTTGAATATTTATTTTATTTATTTATATAATAAAATCAGCGATTGTAGGCAATATTTCTAATGTAGGTTCTCATCGTGACAGTAACGTTAAAATATATATGGACCAATACACACCCTTCCCTAAAAGACATTTGCAATTAGTATTCTAGATGGAAGCTTTTACCTTGAAATAGTAAATAGGTACATGGTTTCAATTTCAATGATTGAGTGCGATAAAAGTGGGAGTCAACGATTAATGACATAGGGGTTAAGTTAATATCCCGTTTAATGCGGTGCCCGATTAAATCGGATCTTCGCTGGTTTCTCGAACGCTAACCAACTGTAGAACGTACTATGATTTTGACACATTGTTTTCTTGAATTCGCGTCAACATCCTTTCCATAAATCGGCGGATACACTTCACAGTGGATTTGCAAACTAACCACAAATATGCCAATACTCGAAAAAAATCAATAACCCCACCGCAACGTCTCAAATAATCGAATTATTTCGAAACACCGGCACGTGCCACTGTCGAGTTTTGTAAGAAAGCTGCTGTTGTCGCAACTAGCCTAGCCTCCGCCGCGGCATCTCTCATCCATCACTCTATGACTTCATCTCTATATGTCCATACACACAGGTGTAACAGAAAGAGTACGTTTAACGACATACTATGAAAATAGCCCACCATAAGTATAGCTTATGCACGTTTACCCAATAGCATCTAGACATAAGTATTCACAAACTAGCTGAAGATCTTTCTTTGATATCCCGTATCATCTTCTAACAGCACGCCTCTGAACAAACTCTGGCTCAGAAGTTTTTCAGTGGCAAATTTTTATACAATCAATTTGACATGGTCTGGCTTAGGCCTAAGTTATTATCCACTGCCACGTTGTACTCTGTAGCGCACTGCTATAAGATAATGCTGAATAGGATTGATGTTACATCATTAATGTCATAATCTTACCAAAGCAGTTTTCGTGAATGATTGAGAGTGGTTTTGGTGTCACACTATGGCATGAGTACACCTGCCCGATGTGATCTATGCCTATAAATGTTTCTTATGTAACCGATTGCGTCCAGCTTATTCACGAAGTAAAGCTTCGTCAGCACTTCGGAATAATTTAACGCGTATAGACTGTTGTTATGGGAACGTGTCAGTATGGCGGTTTCAATAACCTTGGTGCAGTAGTTGTTAACTGTCCCAAATAAATAAAATAAAATAAAAATTTAGCAAATTTTTATTTCCACAAAAGCTTTTCCGACATGCGATAATCTAGCAGCTAGATGCTCAATCATAATAGGGCTGGTATTAATATACTCCTCTAGTTTTTTTCTTAGTTGAGGAGTTACTAGTTAATATCCATAGCTGCATGGGCTTTTCAATGGTTGAGGAATTTGTATGTAAATGAGTAATGGTGGGTTTAAAATATTTGAACCAAAATTCTTGATAATTCACGATTGCATCTACGCAGTTGTTTGAACCTTTACCATAAGATGATTTATGCAATATTCTCAATAGTTAGCATTGTTATTAGATTATTGATGTTAGTAAATTTTTGTTCCACAACACAAAACGCAAGAGGCCATGACCACACCATCGAATATACCAACCATAATTAGAGGTAAAATAAATGTAGTTACTTGTTGTTTGAATTAAACGATCTTGACATTTTAATAACATGACAACAATAAAAATATAACTACCTACATACTTGCTAAGCTACCAATGCCACTATAATTTTTATGTCCATTAATTGGCCTGTTCTAATAATTATTTTATTAACTAATTGCAGTAACACTTAAAAACTACATAATATTATTACAAAGTAGGCCAACAAAAGTAAATAGGTAAACTTTAAATTCAGTAAATAATACCTTAATGTGTATTTATTCGGCGTGCAAGGCTATTTAATAAAATGAACATTAGTTTGGGAAGCAGGCATCCTTGAAGGTTGATTGTAAATGTTGATTTTTATTGTCTTGGCTGCGCGGGCGCAAGCTCAGTGAGTCCATTGTGTTGCACTCAGCCGACACGGCTCTACACTGCCAGCAAGCTAGGCAGCAGTATGCAGGCTCACAAACGACACAATGCTACAGTTTCTCACGTACTTACATTTTGGCTTACGGCGTGTTGCATTTGCATGCTGTGACGTAACACCATTGTTTTTGCTCAGCCACGTGTCACCACTGCGCTCGATGTCAACTGTCAAGAATATCAATTTCATAAAGAACATATGCGGGCATTAGCATATTATTTTGTCACTTCGGCCCTTTGGCAATCCGATTGTTGTTATAACGTTAGATCAGACGATTTGCGACACGTTGCGTTGCGGCACAACTTTGAATAATTTTTGGATGAGCCTGTACGTTTTTTATCTTGTGCGTGATGGATGTAGTGACGTAGGTGACGTGGCGCAGAAGAATTCGGGCAAGGCCAGATGGCCACTGTTTGCGCCCACTTGCGCAAAATGACCGTAGACCGGCTCCGAAGAGCCAGATTTACATTTTCGTTTTCCTTGTGTTTACTTTTAAAACGTGTTAATGTCAACGTCCTTCTTTTTACTTATGAGCTTTAACTAGTTGGCTTGATAATCCCGCTAAGTATTTGCTGAGTAAATAAAATTTGTACTTTTCGGCTCTACCTTTTATGAAACCTCACTTAAAACAGTTTGTATCAGACAAAGAACATTAAAATTCAAAATTATTTTTTAAAAAAAAACAGAAACTAAATAGAATTAACTATGACAAAAGAAGTTGAAGGTGTTTCATTAAAATTATATAATATCCTAAATATACAAGTTACTTATATTTAATCTCGAATCAGAATTTAACTCCACATAATCACCCCTTTTACAATGTCTCAAACAGCTCAAAATTATTAAAGTTACGACATAGTTCTCATAAGTAATTAATGTACAAATGTGTATAATTTACCTGTCCATCGCTAACATAGAAATAAGGTCCTTAGGCCAAATTCCTAAGTGTACAGCGGTGTCGTGATAAAGCACTCGCGATCGACGCTCCATTACCGTAATGAGTAATTATCGACAGCCTCCATCGAGCGATCTGTGTCGATCTAACGATTGCGACGATAAAGTGACAATCCATGAAGGTGACAAAGAAGACCTAATAATGTTTACTTATGTTTTTTTATTTGGTTTATATAAGCTGTGATGCAAGGTCTTTGATTATCCCATCTCCTATAATAATTCACCCGTGGTCCTATTTGACGAAGGCTAGCGGAGATCAACCGTTCTATTTATAGTAGGAGACTACAAGTTTAATGGTAATATCTCTATATACTTTATTTTATATCACTCTAGGTATAAATAGTAATATGAATAATAGTAATTTTACGGAATAAATAAAACTAGAAACCCGAGCTGCCTCTTTTATATTTTTTATTGTCTTTACTAATTTAATTATACACCCGCACAGATATTTAAATTGTGATACTTTATTTAAAATTTTTCAGGTAGAATCTAAGATAGCAACTACGAGTAAGTAGAAGTATGTACACTCTACTATGTTGACAGAAACGTGGAATAATTGCTCTAAGTATACAGATTTCATTGGTGAGGACAATTTATTTCTCACGATCCCCCTTTCGTTCTCCGTCCACACACCTAGATATACTAAATCATTAAATCTACAGGTTATTTTGTAAGTAATAGTAACTACATAACTGCAGGTTATACTTAAGGTGGGCAATTGAATGTTTTGCTTCGTGATCTAGAATAATCGATGTTTTAATAACACACTAGGTTCTTTGTTTAGTCGCAGTTTGTAAAATCGTTGATATAGCAATAGACGGTATAAACTTTTAAACTCCTGTAACTTTGGTATGTAACGTTGTATTTACTAACCGATTGATGTTATTTTTGCACTATTCGGTTTGTATTTGTAATATCTTTAGTATATAAACTGACTTTAAAAAAAATTAACCGACTTCAAAAAACACAAACTTTAAAAAGCAATAAATAACGTAACTAATTTATCTACTTAATACACATTAAATGACTCCAAAAAGCTAGATTATACTAAATAGTTTCATTGACCAATTGCAATACTGTCTCCCAACTCCTAACCGTTAAGGAGTTCTGTAGCTTCATCATCAGCACAACAGCATCAGATGTTGATACCCTGAAGCATATACCTGAATTACGTAACAAAAGCACCATACGAGCATACAATTTTTAGTGGTTGCCCTAAATTTCTCCTGGATCCCATCATCAGATGTTGATTCAAGTAACACGTTAGCCCTACATACTACTAAATAGTTTCCATCGACAAATTGCAGTACTGTCTCCCAACTCCTAACCATTAAGGAGTTCTGTAGCTTTATCATCAGCACAGCAGCATCAGATGTTGATACTCTGAAGCATATACCTGAGTAAGACATGATTACGTAACAAAAGCACCATACGAGCATACAATTTTCAGTGGTTGCCCTAGATTTCTCCTGGATCCCATCATCAGATCCTGACCTGGTGAAAATGGGACCACCTCAGAAGTGAACTCCGTCCAACAAAAAATTTTTTTTGAAATCCGTCTATAATTGGCGGAAATATCGGTGAACATGTATAAAAAATATATTATACATACAGACGAATTGAGAACCTCCTCCTTTTTTTGAAGTCGGTTAAAAATACAAGAAATCTGTTTTTGTGTCAGACGCATATTCCCTATTACCATTTATTGTAATTTACAAAATTACATTGTCCTCCCGGGACTTTTGCTACCAAAAAGAAAATAATCTTCAATGTAATGAATCCCTAGACGATAAGATAGCAGCTCTTTTATAATTTTACGGATTACATATGTGTGGATAACCTGGATGAGAAGAGTTAGCATCATGTCCTGTAAGAACAAGTTTGATTTACTTTCCAACATTACCTGACTGACATAATTCTTAACTGTATCTAATCTTACTTTACAGCACATATTGCCTCAATATCTAACACAAAATCTAAGTTTCTTTGATATATCTACCTAATTTGTTTTTAATGATATTATGATTGTAGGTTTTTCACAATAAATCACACATGATGTTATTTTTGCAACATAAATTCTAAGTTGACGAGTTTCTCGTAGTGCTTTCACATTATAAATCTATTTACCTGACTACCACTACATACCTACACTAGGCTGTGTTCTCAAAAAGGTACAGCCAAAACTACGGGATAACGTAGGAAATACTACAGCCACGTTTAATATAGAGCAGTTTAGGTATGATGCATAAATGACGCTCAGAGTTTCATATAGTGTAATAAATTACAGTATTGATTTGGAAGACTACCGCAACATATAGTATAAATATTCATGTAAAAATATATATCTACTAAGTAATATAATTTATTTTACTTTGTTACAGATCATCGCCGCAATGACACTTCCAAACAACCTCAGTAGATTATAACGTACTTCAGTAGGTAATTTAGAAGTGCAATGAATAATTTGTGTAAGTGCTAAATTAAAGTGCGTGAAATGAACCAAATCTAGTGACTTTGAACCACGTGGCAATGAAAAGAGAAAAGTACAAGAACTCGTTCTCCGAAATTGGGTGAGTAATACAATTTAAGGTATTTAAAGCACTAAGTAACTATTATATACAATAGAATCTGAATGCGAGAATCATAAAACGGAGATAAAGCTTAGTCAGAATGCCTGTATAATGCACTGAAAATGAAAATAACTTTACGTGATACAGCGTAAAGCTTTGATTTTCTAGGTTAGTGATGCAGTTAAGTATCCGCCCTGTATATACCCAAAAGTATACCCTCTATACGGTGCCAACATGAAATTATTTCTTCAGGGTCGCCACCGAAGCTTTATTCAAATAATAGTTCAGCACTAAATCAAATAGAAGTAGGATGGTTAGCACCGCGCCATCTAGTTATCACGGCCTGATGCAGCTTTCGACACGAGTTGCACATCACAATGACCTCAGAGCCTCCCTTGCACAATCCACGATTCCACTATCCCGTAGCCAATCGTCCCAGAACCTACAACTGCCGAAAATTATGTAAATTTTCATTGTGTAGTAAATATCGTAATCGCCGTGAGATTAGCTACTGCCAAGCCTCCAATAGATTATAATAACTGGAATGCATAATGACTTGAATGAGATAAAAGTTGATTGTTTTGTCACAGAATACCCAAGAGGGTCAGTTTGGTTAAACAGTGTGCTAAGTGAGTCGTCGGCGCAGTGTGCCAATGTGCCAGTCTGTCGATTTTGTGATGATATAATTGCTGGCAATGACGTAAAATCTGGTAAGGCCCGGAGAGGTGAAAGTGTCAATAGACAACTTGGAGCCATGATATCGGCATTATTTTGTGTCATTGATAGGAACACTGCGGTCAAATTAACAAGATTTCCTTCAGTTTCCTGATTAGATTAGGTACATTGAAAGCTGGAAATCCTGTGAAACTTAATAAAAAGTATATGACATCATGTATGAATGCTCCACAAGTCGTTAAATCGCTATAGTTCAATTCACATCAAAATTAACTTAGTTCGACACAACTGAGCTGAATTTGGACCAAAAAGAAATTGTTGGTCTAACCCTCTATAACTTAAAGAAAATAATTCTACGTGCTATGTACAATCAAATTTTTACTGGTTGTATTTAAATTAACTGCCAACAATATAAATCACCAGCTTAAACTACCATTATAAGTACCCAATTTCAAAGCCTGACGTCTTAAAAAGGTCGAAGTTATTAATATAATAGTAATACGTCCATAAATCGATCCGGAAGTTTATTAAATGTCAGTAAAATATTGAGCACATGAATATCAGTTGCTTGGTTAGGTTATGTAACTGAGTCCTTACCAATGCGTGAAAGAAAGCCAGGCTTTCTACTGTATTGCCCAAGTGCGGGTGCGGCAAGGCCATCTATATTATGTATACGCTGGATGTTTTTATTTTCGCACTAAAGGACCTGTCTCATTAGGTCACTGGTAACTGGTAGCGCTGTCACTACTTTGATGGTTTCCTGAGCTGTCAAATTAGAACACGTCAAGGTAAAATGACCATTGAGATAAGTTATCGTACGAGTGTATGATGGTCAGACGAATTACCGTAAAATTATTAGCACCGATATATTCATTACATAGTTATAGTATCTGATAAGCTAGAGCGGAAAGTAGTACATCCGACTGTGATAACACAAAGCTTAACAGCTGATAGCATGTGATGAAATGGCTAGTCTACCAAAGTGACTGTATTTCTGATACCAATTTGATTGTGAAATCAATCTTGGTTATCCTGGGCATGTGTCTTACTAACTCCTACTGCACTAAGTATAACAGCTAAATAAATATAAATATTTTTGGCAACGTTGCCACTGATGTCCTAGTGAGATGGGTCCCTAAAACGCAGTGGTCATGACCGTAGATATAAATGGAGATACTACCCAGCCTCAAGGTGTGGATGTGGAAATATGACAAATGTCTTATAACGATCATTAAGTTTATTCTTCTAACCATTTAATATATAGCCACGTTTGTTCAGTTTATTAATGGTCGGTGGCTAATGTAAACCAATTTACTATTTCAAACAATAAGAAATTATGGAAAGACAAAGTTAATGAAGCATGTATAAAATCCGAATCAAAATTACTAATTTGGTCCAAAAAGCAGCAGTAGGTTCACAGGAATAAAGATTTCAATCAATCAAGTGTACCAAAGTCCCCATGCAAAAATATCTCTGAATCTGTTGAAAAGATTCAGCTTTCTCGGCTCAGACTCAGCTTTTTTCCTAGTGTTGGAAATATCAAAACAGCTGCTAAACTGGCTAAAAGCACTGAGATAATTACGTTGTCATTGACTACCACCCGTTACAAATTACAATGGCATTAGACTAATAATAGGATTGATAGATCGATGGCAAATATCGCCTAATCTCTATCACGACACAAAAATACCCACCACTTTAATTACTTCTATCAGTCTCTGATTTGGGTTCGTAATGATTTGACCATTATGAAGTAAAAAGAATATGTAGAAGGCTTGTAAACTTCTAACTGTGTATCGTCGGAGCCTAAGAATGAATTTAAAATATTATAAATTTTACCCACCAGTTTTGACTAACCCTATGGGACATAGGGTCCATAAAGCAAGCGTAGCGTTGGGCGCCCTCCGGCCAGGTGGACCGGTGACTTAAGGAGGACGGCTGGTAGTGACTGGATGGCAAAAAAGGGAGATCGAGCCATGTGGCGTACACTGGGGGAGGCCTATGTCCAGTAGTTGACTGCAATAGGCTGAAGGCTTGAGGTTAATATATAAATTTTACCATTAAAATGACACAACTCACTAATCCCATCTAATAATATAAATGCAAAGTAAGTCTGTTTATTTGTTTTTGTCACCGTTTCATGGTTTATTTACTCTTCAACCACTCTTCTTGAAATACTTATTACATACGTATAGAGTACGGAGGGAGTACGGAGAAAAACATAGCTAGGCTCATAAACGTATAAAGAACAACGGACGTAATGCTGTCAATGCACAGATTGAAGCACCGTAATGGCGGCGCATTGCGCATGCATGCGTATTTTCTAGTAGGCGCCGAGCTTACTATGATTTGTATGTGTGGGTAGATAACTCGGCAATACACGTCCCTACTCCATGGAATATCGTTCCCAAGCTTACTATGAATGCTTCACTTTGTGTATTGACAACACTCTGTCCGTTATTCTTTATACGTTCATGGCTAGGCTTCATTCTGTAGGCCGCGTGGTTGAAGTCGCCGCCAACAGCACGTGATGGATAAACTAGCAACCATTATGTAGTTTAATAGTTTCTATACTATTCTGTTCACTCCCTAATTAACTTTAATATTTCTTTAGAAGTGAAAAAATTGCATGCAAACTATTATTCGCGTAAAATTATGCCTTTTATTATATGAGATCTATAATTTGAGTTACGAAAAAGTTACGAGTGCACAAAAATCGCGATTCGCAGCAGTCATGACCGTTTTGAGCGAGCAGCGTGACGTCTCCTTCTCAATGCCATCGCGGTACAGTGCCCGGACTTATCTGACCAGCTGATCAAAGCTGGAACTAATGCCTCTGTCATTTTTTGGCTAGACGAATAACCAGCAATGACACCACAACTGGGTTCTGTAGTATGCTGACGTTGTGACTACGAGCAAAAACCCGCTATGGCATCTTATGGCATGGAAGGCCTACGTCCAGCAGTGTTAAGTAATGGCAAATTCGTTATATAATACGAATTCTTTAAGCGATGACAGATAATGTACAATCCATTCATTTTAGTATAAAGTAGTCGATTCTTGGCTTGTAACGTTATGCCTTGTATCTTCTTCTTCTTCAGCCTATTGCAGTCTACTGCTGGACGTAGGCCTCCCCCAGGGCACGCCACAAGGCTACTACCACAGGGGGGTTTTGCCCATAGTCACCACGCTGGGCTGATTTTCGGACTATGTTGTCAGTACGGATGGTGCTGCTGCCCACCTCCCGGAAACCCTTAATCGCCTCGCACGATACCCACGGGCAGGCAGGGGTGGTACAAACTCTACTCTGCCGGCACCACGCGGCTTGTATAGCAAACTACAAATATTAGTTTTGTTATTTATTTATTGAACGGAAGTTACCCAGACAGCCGCCTCGATTTATAGATGGATTAAAATTAACATCTTAATACTATCATCAGTCAAGATGAAATAACTAAACATTAAAAACTATAAAAGGTCACAATGAATGTACCTATATAATTATAATATAATCATTTTATGCCAGAATAGTACATTAATAAGTATTAAAAAGTAAGGCTAGTTATCATAAGGCATGCAGCAATTTTAACCCGGAAGTATACCTTCAATAGTTGGTTATTAATTTCTTCTATGCTGCTCTGGGAGTGAAAAAAAATCTACAGCTGCTTTTCTTCCCGGACATACTGTACAAATCGGTAGAGGGACAAGAGGGTCTTGGTGTTTTGTAGGTGATGGGCTAACCACCTGTCACTACTAAACGAACATGTAGATCTCAACTATACCCTCAAAATTGGTCAGAAGTGGCACCATGTGGTCCTATCGGCCCTTGGTGCTCTGCCTACCCCGTAAGGGATAAAGGCGTGATTATATGTATGTATGTATATAATTACAGTATTTATGATAGTAAGGTTACGACCAAGGTGATAATCACGTGCACTCTATTGAAGTAAATAACACCTGTATGAGTACCTCCTAATATAATCACCTAGAATAACTAGGGACAAACATCGTCTGGGGAATTATCTTAAGTTTGTGTTGCGGACTATCATCAGCTGTCTAACTTAAATGTTCTCTTGTTTTTAATCAGATTTAAGAAAATAACCAGTCAACTTTAAATAAATAAGCGGGATTTTGGGGATCATACATTACTCATTTCGGAGAGTTGAACTCCAAAGCGCAATTTAAAATAAACTGAGGTGCAGACTGAATAGTAATAGTCCAAATGGACAAAGATGCGGACCAAATAAACACGAATTGACCTTGTATCTTACCTCGAAGCGCGACCACTCGCTCCCGAGAGGAAACAATCTCGTAGATAATTATCGAGCTTCTTACTTACCTACACGTAACTTAACACCTGAGCAAGTTTGCATCCTTATTTTGTAATAAAAACTAACGGAAATGTTGTTTTTTTGCTGGTTTTTTTTTTGTCGGTGTACATAATTGTGGGTAGTGTCTTAATTATGAAAATAAATTAAAATTATTTAATGGAAATCGAAATCTTCTCTTTCAAGTAAATCTAAAATAATTACCTACTTGGTTTTTTAAAGAGTTTAAAACTTTGTTATGATAATTATGTAAACAAGTTTAATCCATATAAGTATGAGCTCTTCCCTGAATCTCTTGCCATACTAACTTAATCAAAACAATGGAATCAAAATTATATTGTCAATCCAAAGTAACCTTTATATCAATTTATGTTGTACCACACAACTTCAGACAAGTGATATTTAGATAAGAACAGGTTCTACATAGGTCATCTCTAATTTAACATAGCAAATTAGATGAATTATTGATGTATAAGTATAGATACATAGATTCTTATCTATACGATAACTTTTAAATGTAAGAGTATACTGATTTAATTTATACGCACGCATATAGAGTTACGTTATTGGCATAGGAATTTACATGCAATTTTTTCAGAAAAACCTATTTTGCACAAACAGCAGTTGGACCATGAAGAAAGTATAAGAGTGGAGGTGGGACTATGAAGTGAGTCGTGTGCCAATCGTGAGGCCATGACGTCATGATAGGGGCCGAGCTTCAGCGTCAGTGTATTATATGTGATCAAAACACACAGCATTTGTTTGAAGAACGCATTGATAGACTTCGCCATAAACTAAGTAAATACACACACACTTACCTCCACTTCACCTTACCATCTCTATGACCAGCAGAATGTGCCATGGACATCTGTCATAAGCACATCTGTCACTGTCAAGTTTCATAGCGTTGTAGATTTCGCACGAAATAGCCGCCAATATTTTTTGTAAATCCTTTTATTTCAGTTTATAACAATATTAGCTTGTTAATTACTGTTAAAATACAAAATAAAGTGTTTCGGAATCGTTTTTAGTTACTTTTTCAAGTGTAAGTAATACGTTAAAATGAGGAAATCACGAAGTTCGGTAAGTGAAATTGACGCCGGCTCACGTGCTCAATCTGATGCCGCTGCTTCGGATGAAGTATGTTGGTAGAATCTGGTGAGGAGAGAGATACTTCCTCATCTTCGGAAGATGAGAGAGGTATGGCCTCACCTCCTCCCAACAAACGCCGTAAGTACAATAAGCATGTTTCTGATCAGCGTATCGATGATTTATCGCAGCAGGTAAATTATATATCCGGTTATTTAACACAGCTACCGCATTATATATCCTCGTTGACGCAAAAGTCTGCATCTATAACACTCCCAGAGCCTAGTACAAGCACTGATAATTCAGAGTTTCCAAAGAAAGTTCAAAACACTTTTTTGGTTAATCCTTGTAACTCAACAAGAAACCTTCAGTTAGGTCTTGGTACACTTAATACTGAGTTTGATGATAAAAGAGTAATTCCTTTGGCAAATACTCTCCGACTGGAGGAGGTTACTCGCCTTCAGCATTTTGATTCACAAGCATGGAAGGGTATACGTTATAAGTCAATTATGCAATCATATGCTGCTACACCTGGGTTTGTGGCTTTAAAAGTGAATGAGGAACTTTGCCATTTTAATAAAACTAAGGATTATTTAGCTTCCGCTGAAAACATGCTTGCTTCTTTAACAAATGCTGAGCTAGAGCAGCGGGAAATGCTTAGACAAGGTTTGCAAAATTTAGTTAACTGGGCTGCTGCTAATCCAGGAGACTTAAATCCTTCTTCTTTATTTGACAAAGTCTCTTCCTTGCTTGGGCAGGGTTCTGAGTTGTACAAAAATACTGAAAAAATTATGCAGATGATTTGTGGTAGACGCAGTGAGTGTATAGAAATAAGAAGGGAAAGGATTCTTAAAGAAATAGGTAATAATAATTTAAAAGCTTCATTAAGAAATATTCCCCCAAGCTCGGAATACCTTTTTAGTAGGCAAGCATTGCAGCCTATTATTCAGTCTCTAGGTGGATCTCAGAATTGGCTTAATACCCCAAGTTATTTAAAGGAGAGGAGTTTTTCTCGTGAACAGTCTTCTACAAGTCAGAGACAAGATAGAATATTTAACACAGTACCGAGTAAAATTTTTAAAAATAATAATAATAATTCTAACAATAGCAATAGGTTAAAATCTAATAATAATTTTCGTGCCTATAAGAGACAACACTCCTTTCGAAACAACACCAACCAAGAAAATGCCATCAGCAATAAAGGGAAACAATCAAAATAATTATGTTCAAATACAGAGGGCTTTCCGGGGAGGTTGTCTGCAACAAAGTGTGCAAAAATGGAAGGAGTTAGGGGCAAATCAGTTTATAATTAATACTGTAACAGGAGGCCGAGTTCCTTTTAACAAGAAACCCCCTCTTCTCTACCTAACATCACATAGATTGAAGATGTTTTCTACTAGATCTTCCCCGGAGATGTCTGCAGTAATTCAGGACCTGAAAGAGAAGGGTATATTGGAAAAGCCACAGATCTTAGATATGGGTTTCCTTTCCAAAATGTTTTTAATAAAGAAGCCAGATGGCAACATGCGCCCTATTTTTGACCTCAGGGGTTTAAATAGATATATTGCAACCAAACATTTCAATTTAGTATCGCAGTCAGATGTGGCAATGTTCTTGCAGGAAGGAGATTGGATGACAAAAATAGATTTGCATCAAGCATATTTCCATCTTCCTATTGCCAAATCTCACCGCCGCTTTTTGAGAATATGTTACAACCAGGAGGTACTGCAACTAACCTCCCTCCCCTTTGGCTTATCTTCGGCCCCTCGAACATTTGCTGCCCTGTCCAATTGGATTGCGGAAATACTACGATCAAGGGGAGTCAGGCTTTTGGTCTACTTGGATGATTACCTTTTGGTAAGTCAAGACAGAGAAAGACTCATAGGTCAGGTCTCGGAGACTCTGTGCCTTCTGGAAGAACTTGGGTGGCATGTAAACTTCCAGAAGTCTGTTATCAAACCTGCACAGCAGCTGGAATACTTAGGAATTCTGTGGGATACACAGAAGAGTACCATGGCACTGCCTTCAGGGAAGGTATTAAGAATAAAAAAGACTATAGACAAGACTCTCAGCCAGGGTCAAGCGTCACTAAGAGAGATTCAGTGCCTTTTAGGGCTCCTCAACTTTGCAAATTTAACCACTCCAAGAGGACGCTTGCATTGTCGCAGAACCCAACGGTTTTTAAGAAACTTCCCTCATCGGAGAGCAAGAAAAAAGAGACAGCTCCCACATCCTGTGCTACAGGAACTATCCTGGTGGCGGAAGGCCATAGACCATAGTACGGTGGCTCTGCACAAAAGAGAGGTGACTCATTTTCTAACCACAGACGCAGCGGATGCGGGCTGGGGCGCTCAGCTGAACAACCAATATCTTTCCGGCACCTGGACCAGGTACCAGAGTCATTGGCATTCCAATATCAAGGAGTTGTTCGCTGTGTACGGCGCCATAAAGTCACAGCAGAAAGATCTAAGGCATGCTCACATTCTCGTACAGTCAGACAACAGGACTTTAGTAGCGTATATTAGAAACGAGGGTGGTACACGCTCACTTAGCCTGTTAGAATTGACAACGAAACTCTTAGAGTTGTCGGAGCAGCTGAACATCCTGCTATCGGCGGCGTATCTTCCGGGAAGATACAACGGCATTGCCGACCGCCTGTCTCGAAACAAACCAGTGCCGGAATGGCACTTGTTACCCCCGGCCTCGGAGGCTGTATTCAAAATCTGGGGTATACCCGAGATAGACCTGTTTGCTTCCAAAAGATCTGCAGTCGTAAGAAATTACGTGTCTTGGGATGCCACAGATGGCTCCGCAAGCTACTGCGACGCATTCAGTCGTCACTGGAAATACGGGCTGGCATGGGTGTTTCCGCCACCGAATTTAATTCCCCGAGTGTTATGCCACCTTAACACAGCCGAGGGAATTTACATAATAATAGCTCCATATTGGAGCCAGTGTTACTGGTTAGCGGATCTGCGGGCACGAGCTCAAGCAGAACCAGTGCGCATACAAAACCTTAGGACCAATCTCATAGACCTCACAACAAGCAACTGCCCACCCCAGGTGGATTTACTGGAGCTTTTTGCTTGGAAAATCGGGGGGGGGGGCTATAAAGTGCTATCCAATAGTAGGTGAGTGCTATATTGGTAACTTATAGAGCTCCAGTTCGGAGGTGTCTTTCCGAGTACTTCAATTTTGAAATAGGTAGGTACTTTATTTGCACAAGCTAAGGTCTTAATTTTAAAAGTTTAGATTGTAAAAGCTAAAATTGACGCACCTCTGGCAGTGTATGTTCTGCTATTTCATACAAAAGCGTGGTAACAGATATACCCATGGATATTCTAAATAGAAAATTAAAAAAGTGCTCACACATTTCAAAGTTTTTATTGTAAACAGTTAGACTTAAAGACAAAATACAATAATTTCAAATGAAGATTTATTATTACATAACTTCATCAGTATGTATAAGTATATAACTTTTGTTGATTATTGAAATGTATGATCTCATTGGAGCATGTAATAATTTTCAAATATTTTATTTTTTCTAGGAGCACAGTATTCTTGTGTAAGGTAACATAATTATTATTAGAATATTAAAAGTAAGATTTTTTCCTTTATAATTATTATTGTAATGTGAGAAAGAAGTATAAGTAAATGAGAATTTACTGGCTTATAGCAAAAATGTTAACTTAGTAAGTATTGGATAACAGAATTTATTTGATTACAGGAGTTATTAAAACAAATAAATTATTATATTGGTTCATTAGATTTAATTTCACATAGCATTGTAGATATTCCTACACCAGCAGAGATCAAACAAGTCTTCAAACAAATGCTGTGTGTTTTGATCACATATAATAAGACTGTTTTGCATACCAACAAAACAGTTATTATGTGTGTGAAGAAACACACAGCATTTGAGCAAGGACCTTGCTGGTTTTGATGAAGACTATGAAACTTGACAGTGACAGATGTGCTTATGACAGATGTCCATGGCACATTCTGCTGGTCATAGAGATGGTAAGGTGAAGTGGAGGTAAGTGTGTGTGTATTTACTTAGTTTATGGCGAAGTCTATCAATGCGTTCTTCAAACAAATGCTGTGTGTTTCTTCACACACATAATAACTGTTTTGTTGGTATGCAAAACAGTCTTATTAAAATTACAAAGACACTAGCGCTTTTATCAGGGTACTTTATTACTAAAACGTAGTATAATATTGCCATCTAGTGATGAGTAATTGCACATTAATACAATCATGAACCATATTGATAATGAGCAAGTAGATTGATAGATAGGTGGTTTCTATGTAAATGGGCAGGGCTACAGTGTCCAATGCTCCCCTCGTCCCATACTTCACCCCCGCTCCGCGGCACACACTTTGTTTTGTGGGTTTTGGGGCGTTTCGGTCCGCTTGTGTTTCGGTTCGCGGACCGAAACGCCTAAAACCATTTTATTCATGGGGATATTCGGTCCACAAATGGAAAGTGGACTGAATCACCGAAGAGTTCTTCTAGAAAGGGTAGATTCGGACCAATGTTTTTGTCATGTACAGTCGAATAAAAAAAAATTACTTTTTTTAACTTTCGTTCACCAATTATATGAGTTTATTCATTACAAATACACCCTTAACCATGAACGTATAAGGAAAAACGGACGGAATGCTGTCACTGCACAGATTATAGCACCGTAATGGCGGCGCGTTGCGCGTGCTTGCGTATTTTCTAGTAGGTTCCGAGCTTACTATGATTTGTGTGTGTGGGTGGATAACGCGTCAATAGACATCCTTACTCCATAGAATATCGTAACCGAGCTTACTGTGAATGCTTCACTATGCGTAGTAACAACACTCTGTCCGTTATTATTTATACGTTCATGCCCTTAACAAACAAACATAGAAACAAACCTTATCTCTGTATAATATTAGTGTAGATGTAATAATTATTAACAAGTAGTAACTTTACAAGATGCTACATTACATTTTATTTATTTCTCAATTTTTGGTACTCAACTGTACTTGAATCTTTCAAAACAGGTATTCATATCGGGACGAATCGCCCAATAATATTAAAAATATGGGGTGATTCGTCCCTCGGGACGAATAGACCCATTCAGAAGGCATTCTTAGGCGTGTCGGCCCGCGGACCGAAACACGTGCCGACCGAAACGCCCCAATACCCATTTTTGTATGCAAATATACTTAGCCGCTACTCCTCTTTTATTTCTTCTCCATGAGTTGGACGCATGCGAGTTTTTGTTATTGCGAACAGCAATGTAGAGTGTAAATGACGGAGAGACAAATATTAAAAGACTGACTTTAGACCACGAAGCTGTGATTCTAAAGCGAAAACTACTGAAAAGTTTCTCCAGAAAATATCGAATTAATCGAACATTTTATTTTATCTAGGTGAATTTTTTTGACGAATGTTACGAGAAATAGCTCTACCTACGTCGCCCTTCTTATTTAGATTTCTACTGGACGTAGTACCTATTTTATAGAAATACACTCAAAAGTTAAACACCATCATGTAAGTATGATGCAGTGGCATATTTGAGTACCTTATAAGGCCCAACCTCCTCACAGTTATGCAAATACAGTTATGAAGTTGACACATAAAGTGGCGAATTCACAGAACAACGGCATAACGAGTTGCATTCATGAATGCAGTAAAATGGTGGCGGGTTTTAGAAGTTTAGTTTAGCCTTTTGGAGTAATCTTAACAGATATACACCTCCTAGGTTTATATAAATTAGACAACGTTAAATTAGATTGCACTTATTTATTACTTAATTTATGTTATAATTCCTAACAAGATAAAGCATCTTTTACCACAAACTACAGTGCTGATCAATATTATATCAATATTAAATCGAACATTTACCTTCTCCCTACCATCTACATTTACCTTTTTTACATATTGTAATTTTTTCCTTAATTTAAAATTTAATTTCACAGTATACATCAAAGTGCTATTAAAATTACAAAAACGATATAAAATACAACATTACTAGTTATAGAAATTTCTACCTTTGTAAATATTTAATGTTGATAAATAAATTCACCTGCGCTCTGTCACATTACCAGTAGAACAGTGCTTAATGTCACAATCAATAAACATTTCATTTCAGAAGAGAGATGAGCTTAATGCCAGTTCATCTGGAACTGTAATCATACTATTGTAAGTCTAGGTCAGATGGTATAGAATGCCACTGAAAACATTAAGCTTGCCTTTGTATGTTAAGTTTGTAGTACAATAAAGATTTTTCGTCCGGTCGTTCGTAACCTACTTCTCCCAAAATAAATATGTTTCAATATATCTTCCAATCTGAAAATGCCTATAACAATTCCTATATACATACATAATGCATTATTCTCTGAAATAAACTTAAATAGTTGCATAAGGTATTTCCCCAAGAAAGACTTGTTATGGAACCGCTCAGGCAAACCGTCGAGTCAGTGGCAGTCAACAAGTAATAAGAAAAGGAGGTGACAATTAATGTCTTGACTTACTTTACTTATGTTCATGTGTCCTCCTAGGCTAAAGGGTTCTACAGTTCTTCGCCATCCCACTCGATATTGAGCTCCACGTTTGAATTTGCTCCAGGTCTTCCCTGCTGTCTTCGTCTTTGCGCAATCAATGTAGTCATGAACAATTAGTCTGCAGGGCAGTTTAAACTACTTCTTTCATTCACTTCGCATACTAGTATCGATTAATAAATTATGTTCATACCACCCCTCTTTTCTGTACTTACTCCATGACAGCTACTTACCAGCTTCTCTACGGCTGTACCAACGCAGAATATTGTCACAATTGCCAACCATTTGAAATGCAAATATTAAGGAACATTACTTCCAGCTACTTACACATAGAAGAATGCGGTACGTAATAAGTTAAATAGACTGTCTCTTTAGAGCTGTTTTACGCAATATTCTGATATCGCTGAGGTTAACCATTTTCACAAATGCGTAGCCATCTAGTGGTTATTCTAGAATAGCATAGTTATAATTTTGATTCACATGTTCCTATGCAATTAAGAACTATGAGATTACTATGAAATTATATCAAATAACATATTATGTGTCTAAAAAATCTTGAACAATATATTATACATATACTTCTCAGCCAAGTTCTCAGGTTACTAAAATTATAATTCGTTAAAAGAATCATAAAGCATTTGCAGTACATTATCATCATCGAGAACAACTAACTAAACATTTCGATTCGTAGACAAACCAGTTCGCAGAGGTCAGCGGCGGAAGTGATCTTCCTCACCCACAGGTCAGAGGCTAAGGAAAGCTACCAACTTGCTTGAATCGGTCATACTTTATTTGTTTTAATGGAGATAGGCACGTGTTTGACCTCAATCCCATAAGTCTACATAGGCTTTTTAGGATAATTACCTGCTAAAAAACAGTACCTACATCAAAGCCACTATACATCTCGAATAGCCTTACCAATATAGCCATTGTTTGTTTTGTATTTTGCAGTAGTCATTACTATTTACTTGTTACTTTATTTCTGTAGCAGTATTATAATATTGTAGCGTATCTAATGCTTTATCTATTTATTTATATAGTTCAATTATATTATTGATTGGCATTTGATCACGTGCCTCTCTCATACCTCACAATATAAACGTTCAATAGGGCTTTATTACCTCAATGGCTTCAATGATCACTGATCGTGCTAGTGATTGCCTCTTGAGATTCTCGTTTGAAGCTTGTAGTGATTTTTTTTATTTAATAATATAAATGTATGGGAAATAAATATTGACTGAACCTTTAGTTTTTTTGATCCTTCAGACTTCTAGGTAACATATCATTTTAGTTCTGATATAATTTTACTTTAAAACGACAAATATTATTAATATGTACGTACATATGTATATAACAAGTTCATTTACTGCAAATAATATCTATATGTCCTAGAACATTATCTACATTTTAAAATCTTCTTTAATAAACTTTTCTCCACTTTCTACTTTTTCTACAATGTTGTTAATGCAGATAAAATCTTCCAGTGTAACGATAGGTAAGGGTCCTAATAGCAACTAAATAAATAATAATAAATAACAACTAAATACATAAATAAATATTAGAAATTCTTAGATTCGTTCTACAATTGTTTTAAGACTACTACTAAATATTGGTATAGTATTTTTTACAAATCCCACGACTGGTCCCTTGGTCTACACGCACATAAAAATAAACTTTTAAATCTTAAGTGTCATAGAAAAAATAATGTGCTTTTTGTACGGTTTATTTCGCAATTGTGCTAAAACAAGGTTCCACTGACGACCATGAATAAACTTCGCAGATCTGTTGTGGTCACAGGGAAGGACGAAGCATTCAAAGTCCACGGTAGCAAAACCGCGGGAAAATGATAGTCATCAATCTTATAATTATTTAACACGGATTTTAATAGGCCAGTAGTAAATTGAACTCGGAGTTAACCGAGCAATCTCTGTGGTAAAATAGATATTATCTTATATAAGTACATTACATCTTGTTAATGTTAATGGATCACTATTCTACTTCTGGTCAACAAGCGGAAAATGAAAAATATAGACAAAGAATAATAGATAATAATGCCATGCACCCACCGGTTTCTGAAATGCTTCCTTACTTTTGATCGTCGATTTAACAGTCTTTTTACTATGCATTTCACTATATTTTATCGTTGCATACCTATCTACATGAAGCCGTCGGTAAATGGTTTTACTAATTTAATTCACAATTTTACAAAGCTAAGAATTCTTACTTATTCATCTACGGTGATGGCTATTTCTAATGACATAAACATAAAAGCTTTCTTATGATTATAAAAGACATAAACAATTTGCATGCTCACTTTAGATAACTCGCTGAATATATCGTATCCGACCGTAATAAGCTCAAACTGTCACAACGTATTTTCTAATTTGTCCAAACAGTGTGAGAGAAACTACCTATATAGTTGCGTTGCGCAACGTCACGTCACTACGTCGCTGGTTGCACTTTCTTTGTTCTGCGCTTGAATAATCCATTGCAACAAACGCCTGACCTGACTCTTTAGGAAATTATCTACTCGGTACCTGTTTTGCTTTTTTCTACATGTATAATTGGGAGCATAGAGGTAGGAGAAACTCCGTACACTTGACTAACGTAATTGGCAGCGTGAACCTGTGAACTTATGGTTACTTGCCTGAGGCCACGATTGAATATCACGTTGGTCAACTATTATCTAATGTGGGTACTGGAATTTTTAGAAACCCACGTGCTGGTAGGTATACCTACCATGGCTAAGCTAAAGCATGTGATGGAAAAAATTTCATGTAATGTAACATTATTTTAAAATTCGACTTTTCCTCTACTTGCATCCAATGAAATAAAATGAAATGAAACTATGGGCATAAATCTCTCTATGACAGTAGTCTTGTGGCGTGGCTTACTTTGGAGGAGGCCTATGTCCAGCTGTAGACTGCAATAGGCTTATGTGTGTATTCTAAGCTATATGTAGTAAGGTAAACTATGTTCTCCCTTACTATGTTAGTTATTAGTATTTTAATTTGCACAGACCACACGGAAAGAACCCGACCTCAACGTTTACGTCTTCAGCAACGTAACATAATTTCTAGTAGGTTCGTTTATCTACCTACTGTAGGCATTACTAACTTTCCATACAGTTATATAGTGTAGGTGCAAGACCAAAATATTCAAGCACAAATTAAATTATAAACAAGTATTTAGGTAGATACTATGAAAACTATAGAATTGTGTAAATTGTTTCAAGTTATAAAGAACTTTCTTGTGCGAGACGGGTTAATTTTGTTTTTGACTTATCTTTTTATAAAACTGCAATGACTTTACTTAACAAGTTATATCTGTATGTATCAATGTTAAGACGAAATAGAACTTGCAACACCTAAGAATAAAGAATAACATTATGTACCGAGTTTGCTGTACCGAGCACAAAATTAGTAGATACAAATTAATTAAACATGAACATTACGATGGGTAATACCTATCTATATTTACAAACTATATTAGATAGGTATCACCAGTCGTAATCTGTAAATCAAAAGATGTTGTCATCGAATCCGTTTGTAACAAATGTAATTGGAGTTAACGTCAGATATGATCACGGCACGGCTCAGTCACCTCACACAAAGTCATGTTTTTGTCCTCCCCAATTACCTACTACCAAATCCGGGTGTAAACTCAAATAATTTGTTACAATTTTTCGTTTATTCTCAACCTTTTTGATGACGGAATAGAGTCTCGACTAGATCTGTCGATAGATAACGGTTTTAATATAATGACATCCTGGCGGTTGCCTTGAAACGTGGTGGGCCGACCTCACCTCACGTCGACCTCATGCCGCCTTAGTAATACGGAGGAAAATCATTGCTTCCGGAGTACTTAGAAACTAATGATCTACAGACAATGTGTGAATAGAGAGGCAATCTTGATGTAGAGTTTGTCAAGAACTGTTTTATGTAATTTTCGCAATTAATAATAGATACAGTCGTAAAGCTTCAATTTTCATTTGGAATCTTTATGTATAGATAATTTTTTATATACCTGCCTGTTGATGATAAATTACAATAATTACAATTACAAGCTTTTAGAAAATTTAAAGTAAGTAAGGGGGCCCCTTAAAGCGGTTGTCTTCTAAACATAGCTTCAATGGCAATGCATTTGGTAGTAACAATAGTTGTTCTATATTGTCTGTATAAATTATTTCTTGACCCAAATAAGAGTTTATTTTTAAAGTTATATACCTACATAAGTAAATACAACAAAAAGAGAGATAACTTATTCACCATTATGCCATTTTAGTAGTTCCTTATAAACCGGTAAAGTGGTATTTACCATAAACCCACATAGTACCTACTTACGATAACTTTCGATTATTACCTACGTTTCTCAAAAGAGTTATTATATAAAAATTTGGGAAAGAGGAACTACATTTTGGTGTATTACTAAAATCAGAGACTCTCATATTGCATAATTCTTTACTCCTAATAAAGTCAGACAGCTTCATAGATCTAGATAAGTATTATGGTCTATTCTGACCGTCATTTAATATTCAAACATAAGATGAGTCGTACCTGTCCCAGCCACTAATGTTAAGAATGGAGAGGGACAGATCTGTCTAATTTTAAGTTTACATTTTAGTGTTTTGGGTATATAGGTAATTAGCACGAAAGAACCCGCCATAACAGTAAGTTTTGCATAATCTAAACAGTGGGAGAAGAACACTCAATATTTCATTTACATTGGATATTTCCTTTTCAAATGAATTTCAATATTTCAAAGATGCTTTATATATCTTTAGGTACATAACTTTTTATAACATTTTGCTTTAGGATTCGTTTATTAATAATAACTTGGATGAGCTCACGTCCCGAGGCGTCACGAACACGAGTTGCCTTTTGACATTATGTTTGAGACACATACATCATCTTTCATAAATAAACAATTTTCAATCAATATTATTGATGCTCACTTGAACTGAATGCTAGAAACCTAGATTCTACTAGAATAGGATTTAAGTACTAAATCTTAGATTTCATATTATCATCCGCGAATTAGAACATACATGTCTTGCTGTTTTTGCATAAATAGAAAAAGACTACCTATAGGTATACCTATTTATTTATTTTATTATTATAGGTAGAAATATAACTTATTGTTAACACTACTCTGAGAGAACTACTTAGTTAGAATTCCAAATGAAGAAAGCGTACACCAGAAATCTGGCGGCATTGCCATACTAAATAAATAAATACTTGAAAGCATTATCATCACATAGTTGCTAAGTGAAAAACTTTATTTAAATTATCTTTTTTAAGCGAAAAACTACTTGTGTTTTTTTAGAGCGGATGTTATATATTTATGCACATAGGTAATTGATTTTAAACTAGAGTATTTTTAACCGACTTCAAAAAAAGGAGGAGGTTCTCAATTCGTCTGTATGTATAATATATATATTTTTTTATGTATGTTCACCGATATTTCCGTCAATTATAAACGGATTTCAAAAATTTTTTTTGGTTTGATAGAATTTACTTCTGAGGTGGTCCCATTTTCACCAGGTCAGGATCTGATGATGGGATCCAGGAGAAATCTAGGGCAACCACCGAAAATAGTATGCTCGTATGGTGCTGTTTATTAAGGTTCTGAAAGGAATTAGTTTTGAAGACGGCATTGAAGTGATAAAAGTTCTTTAGATATACTTTACTTAGAGCCCCCCACACTAGCTTCATCTTCGGCTTCCACTCCGCGCCGACGTCGCGTCAACGCTGCGTCGACGCCACGTGACGCTCGCCCGACGTCGACGCTCAGAAGACTCTAGTGTGGGGGGCTCTTATAGGTACAATAAATCTTCTAGAAAACTCCGTAGAATATTAAGAACGAGATATAAAATTTACTATCCTACTCACGCTATTAACGGGAAAGTTTGTAAGAAGATGAAGATTGCCGAACGAATTTTGATGAAACTTTGTAGTTATATAGCGTACACACCAGATTAACATAAAAATATACTGGTAATTGACAGTTAGTGCTACCCATCAGGAAATTTCGTTCAGATAAAATTTACCTATAATCGGTTTCTATACAGGTTGATTTTTGGTCGTCAACGTTCCCTAAAACTACGGAATCTCCTCATCATCACGATCATTTTTCTCCATGTAAGCATACCTTGGAAGTGTCTGGTTTCCAAAATATTAGGGTCCAAAGTTGAGTAAATAGACTGCGATTTTCGGCATAAATGCACATTGACGCGTATAGCAAGATTTTTTCACGAGAAATAATCAATATCTGTCTATGAAAAAACTAGCATGAACTCTGAACACTATAAATTTCACCGCAAAAAGTAATTAAAAAAAAAACAAAAAAGTTTACATTGTTTCCCAGCATTTTTTTGGCATAAACTTACTTTATTTGATGTATAGAATACGTATCCTTCGTTAAGGGTGGCAACGAAAAAACATCCTGTATATCCGTGTAACTATTTTGCATCAAGCATTAGGAAATTAGTTTGTAACTTTCTTTGAAAGACTATTTTACATTAAAATCTTTTCAACATCTTGATATGCTTGAATATATTGTGTCATTGTGTCTCGAATCGGATCGCATTTCATTTAAATGAAAGCCTCGGTTGGCATTTCGTAGCTATTCGAGACGCTTGTTCGATGCTAATCTTTAAATTAAATAATTCTTGACTTGCACTTTTACTAAGTACAAACATATACAGGGTGTAACAAAAGGGGTATGTTAAGCGAAAAGCTATGTAAATAGCCCACTAAAAGGAACCTATCCAAAAAATTTCAGACTCGAAATCTCATGTTTACTTTTTCCAGACACTATGGAGAATCCCTAAACAACTCAGGAATGTTCATACAATCTTCAAAAATAAACATGTGATTTCGAGTCTCAAATTTTGGGAATAGGTTCTTTTTAATGGGCTCTTTATAATATATTCATAGTTTTTCGCTTAACATACCCTTGCTGTAAGTATAAACTTGATCAAGATTCGTCATTGACATTCGAAAGATCAAGCACTATCACCGAGTATATCACGAAATACAGAAGATTTGAACATGTATTACATATACCAAAATAAGATTATTTAAAAATTTTGTCTGTCTGTCTGTCTGTCCGTCCATTTGTCTGTTTGTTCTGGCTTACCTCTGAAACGACTGAACCTATTTTGAGGGTTTTAGAGACAGATTTCTAATGTAATAAGGAGTAACTTAGGCTAATTTTATTCCAAAAAAATCCCACGGAGTGGGAAATACTCGTAACGAAATTCTAAAGTTCACGCAGAATAATTTACCAACACCAACATAACCAAACTTATGCATGTGGTGAGCAAGTCATTTTTATTCGCATTTAATCTACGTAATACTCTAATCAGAAAGCTTTACTTTACATGAATTTGAACTTAAGGCCGGCCTTTGGATGACTCAAGATAGTACCCTAGGATTACAGAGGTCAAATCGGTTACATGGGAACTACCGCAAAACGAAATCTCCAGTGAGAAGTGCTCTGTTGAAAGTAGGCTTTGCATGCAAAAATAAAAATTCATATAAATTCATATAATTATGATATAAAAGTATCAGGTACATTACGGGTACATTACGTATAGCTAATAATGATATTGTCTCATGTACGAGTAAAAAGTCGGAAATCCCGTGTGACATGACCCATATTTAAAATAAATATTTAAAAATACAACGAACTATGATCTAGTGTGGTATAGTATACAGGGTGTGTATGACAGCCAGGCAAATACTGAAATACGGAACAAGTATTATTGTTTTAAGTTATACGACAGTGTTATTACTCGCAGGAAATGTATTTTTAATTTGATTATCCGCAATGTTTGCTTTCCGCGCCAATGGTATCGGGCGATCCTGTGACTAAATTAAATGGGCTTATTAGTAATTGTGTGATACATTACTGTTTTTGGGCCACTTGATACTCTACATTGGGGTTGATCAGCAGTTTTAACTTTTTTGGGACCAAGTTTTTTTGGGTTGATCAGCAGTTTTAACTTTTTTGGGACCAAGTTTTTTTTAATCGTCTAAACGTTAAAATTTTGTTTTTATGTCATTATCTTAGGTCTACTTAAACAATTTTGGTTGTCACTTCAACCCTGTACCTATTATCATATCTATTAAATGGAATGAACACGGTTACTTACCTACACATTCTTTGAATTGAACAAGGAAGATTAGATATGTAGAGTTAGACATTCAAATGAATTCTCGAGCGTCTCACAGTGTGAACTACGTTGACCTTATGTCCTATTAACATGTTTATGAATAATGAGTTATAATGCTTTTACACTACAGCTGACTGGAGCAACAAAACTGTCAAACTAGAAATAATTTATTTTACAGTCAAATAGACTTGGGATTGGGACATAAATAGCTAAGCATGAACTAAAGGTGTACCAGTCGCAGTACCCAGTGTCATAAATAAATTGATTAAGGGTGATTGCTTACATTCTAAAATAGAACTAAATCTTTCTATCCCATGTTTTTTAATCTTACATTATAATCAATAAACCTTTTGAATAAGATAAGTAACTTAACAGCCGGCAGAATACTGATGTATTTCAGATACACTACGTCTTTCCCTTGTTTTGCTTAGTAGTAGAGTGGTATATTTTTGCTTAGTTTGCTGGAAGACTCTCTACAAGAAATAAGCTAGCGCTTTCTCATTTAAACAGTCATCATTATACCTATATTTTTTTCTGTTTTATTGTTGATAAATTTCAATCTATCTATCTATCTATTATAATATCACATCACTTCTTTGTGTGTCATAAACAGTTCGGATAAAAATGAAATAATCAACGATTATGCATGCGATGCAAGTGAACCTAAGACTATAAATGTTAAGAAGAGTTTAGACACTTAAAAACTTCTTTAAAACACTCTTAAATCTTAGAAGGCATGTAACAATGATAAGTTGGTTACGAATCTTACGAAACAAGCTTTTGTAGTTTAGTTCATGAAACGAGCAGGGATACAGGTTGCTATTGGTAATACATCCTCTACCGAAACCGGGCCAAGTAATTGATTTTAACACGCTTTGCTATTCTAAATATATCTATATATTGATAGATACAGATACACCAAACAGACTACGTAAATATATGCACATAATTTAGATGTAATAAATATTAAATAATAATATCTAATGATGTAAAAAAATTGTAAGACACTACCAAATAAATTAAAAATATAAAGGTCTACTCAATTTTAAAACTAGCTAGATAAAGAATGAAAATGAATAAATATTGTTAAGGTTAGCTGGCTTAACTCTCACATATTTCAAAATATTCGTATTAAACGGGCAAAACAAAAGTAGAGCTTCCTTAAGCACATCCGGAATTAACTTGGACGAGTAACTATACAAGAGACTCGTGCACAACCCGTGGGTGTATAATTGATAGCTACCTGTAATTCACTACCATACCATAGCATAGTATAACTTTAATACAGCACATGAAGTAGGTCTTTTACTACTAAATAACCCTAATAATAGAGTCTATAACATGGGTTATTGTAGTTGGTCTATAATATAGACCAACTACAATCTGGTGATATATACATATACTTTTCAAGTTGATTCGCCATTCTAGTCCAACTGGACCCCCGAGAATATTTACATACTAGAGATGGGATTTCTGACATGGGATTTTTGCTACAAATTCGTAGGGACCTCACCAAGATCCTCTATGGTTCTACTCTACAACAGCTACAGCACAGAATAATCCCTCACTAATCACGACATGTTAAAAGCCCGGCGGTTTATTATAGAACTAAAAGGATATACATACATATATGGCATAGTATTAACTTTATATTGATACTAGCGCCGAGACAGGAGCTAGAGTTTTAACGCATGTATATCTATACGTAACTGTAACATGTAAAATGTAACGGATCGCTGTCTGTACATTGAAGATATATGAGCAAAAATATTATAGGAGACTTTTATCAACGCAATAGTACCCAAAAGAATGCTTTTTGAAATTTTTGTCTGTTTGTCTGTGCGTTTGTGCACGCTAATTTCGATGCAGTTTGCAGGAATATATTGTGACTGGTTCCACTTAACATATAGGCTACTTTTTATCCCGAGTAATTTCGACATTTTGTTTTTTCTGTAGACCACGCGGACGGAGTCGCGGGCATCCACTAGTAGGTACTATATCCACTACCATGGAACCATTACGTCACTTGAATAACAATGCAGATATACCATAGTTTTTGTATCACAGTATTAATTAAGCGTGGCCTCAGGTTTATTATTGTAATGATAGGTTTATTCTAATTGAATAGGAAGCTTTAATTAACTGACATAAATTACATAGCAGTATCCTTTTTTGTATCGTGGCATAATAAATAATAACCATTAAACTATTTAATTAAAGGGATTTGCATTTGAAATAGATTGTGAAGTCCATATAAAGATAAGTACCTACCTATATTTCATTTTATATCAGACTACAGAATGTAGCCTATCCTTTCCAACTATTTTGTGTTTTTATGACTAGTTGTTAAGTATAACTTACATGGCAATATCAAAAATATTACAGAATTTTTTTCTGTCAGTTCTAGGTATAAAATATTACAGTTGGCACAAAATTTTCAAATAAGGCATCTATCTAATCAAGAAATTGACTTTTCGGTAATTTTGTATAATACAACTGCCAAGTCAGCAATCTCGTATCAACTTTTTTTTCTAGGTCTGTTTTATTAGTGAGTAGTATAGGTATTTTATTTCATTTACTAGTCATAAACAATGTAAAACTTACATGATGGCATAAAACACGAAGATTTATGCCGCCACTGCTGTAAAATAAATAGGGCTTGCATGTATAGAGTTATTAGAAATAGAAATACCAACTAAACCAACAAAGTTTCGCATCTTTATGCAAATTACAGTTGTATTATACCACATTATCTTTGTGGACGAACAAATATAATTATAATTATAGTTGCGTCTGCGTCGGCCTTTACCATATTAGATAGGTAACCTTGTAGCAGCAGGAAATATTAGGATACAAATCTCCTCTACTTCTCATTGCACGTAGCGATTGCGACGGAAAGGTCGTGTCTTATTATATACTTCCGACTTGCCTAATCGCTTGAAAGACCTGTCTATATGACTTAAATTTCGTCTTTGATCGCAATCTGTCTTGCTTTTGAACTTATAGCTTGCATCCTGTTAGCATCAATTAATTCATAGATTAATTTAATAGTTGCTCTTTAATTTACATAAAGGTAGGTTTATGACGGTATCATAAATTATAACAAGTTATTATTACTTATTTATTTATATACGACGACGGTAAATACCTCTTTAGCTGCAACTAATCATACATACGTCATGTATTAGGTATGTATGTAATTAAATTCATATAAATCAAGCAATATTAAGATTATAATGGTCAAAACAAGTCAAGCAATTTAAAAAATATCTAAATTCAATGGGGCAGCCAGAACTGTAGGATCATAGAGGAGATCTCAAAGCCACGCTTAACATAGCTGACCGATTATTATTAGTGACAAGTTGCTGGCATATCGCCAAATAGAATGCACAAGTTTAATTGACTCATACGACATGCACGGATACCTACAGCTGATGTATTCTACTAAAATCCAGCATCAGCACAGGCAAATATTAAATTAATAAATAATTAAAAGTTAAAAATTAATTAATACAAAGTAAAAAAAATAAGATGCATAGTCGGAATTATTACTAGCAGCTGTAAAACAACGCAACTAGGAAGCTAGTGCGACACATTACAAGGCTGTCCCACAGTGTCAACATTATAACCAATATGACCATGTTGACCGCATTGCTGAGTTGTCGTATAAACTTCCGCGAAATAACTTATTTTTTAGGAAAAAATATGGCAGCAAATATTGTGGCCTTAAAACTAAACGTTACAGTGAGTAATTGTATGTTATGGGAATGACTGTGTTTCCGTAGTTTTCTATTTGTTCCGGCTACAGATATACATACTTGCCATACATATGTTAAACCTACATAGGGCTGTATTCCCAAATTGTATACTAAATCTGTGGTTCCCAAATAGCCAGTACTGCATGATCACGAAGGAGAATCTCCAGACAGATTTATCATAGCGTTGCCAGATGTGGAAGATCATTGACAAATAGTTAGCTCTTCGCTTACAAAATATAATTCAAAATAGGGTTTTTATTCGGGAAACTGTGGTAAATTAAAGAAGAAATATAATATAATCCTACTCTTATACCTAAGCATGACTAATAAACCAATAGAAATAAATGCAACATTGGCATATTTCATCACGAAATAGAGAAGATATGTGTCACGCACATGTGCTACGTGGCACGACTCACGCTTGGCCCCTATCTACACGGCTAGCCTCACGTTGTCGTTTTAAAACATCCTTATTTACCGATACACGCACTATATTACGCGTACTTTCGACGACTATTCACAAAATACATTAAATAATTGGATGTTGTGGATGCTAATGAGTTCTAGAAATATGATACAGAAATAATCGTGTTGTGTTAATCATTTCTGTATTATTTGACCGCTAAAATGCATGTTATGAGCAAACCACATAAAGATACCTCCTAATACCAAGCTATACAAGGGTGGAAATAGATATCATACCTCTTTAGATGTGGAAGTGTATGAAATACCGCATCCAAAAATTCATGCCTAGATCTTTTTGAATGGGGTATTCCATACACATAACTTTCACGTCTGAGGAGAAATTATACTTTTCCCAGTCACTGTATAAGCATTAAAAAGGTCAATGTTATTATTGATCTTATTATCATCGAAATAAATGAGATGAGATCAATATCAAAGAATAAAAACATCCGGGAATACACATTAAACCTCATTAAAGAGAGCCTGCTTAGTTGATTGTGTAGTTTTATTTACAAAAAGTGGGCCCTCGACTGATGTCACGAGGATTGCCCAAAGTGTGAATTCATGATTGTTTCCGTGCACACGTAACCAGGCTTTACTCGACTCGCTTAGGGCTGGCAACTGGTTAGATTTAATTGGAATATCGGTAGAATTGGATAGTATTTAGCGCCATGTCTGAGGTAAGCTTTTAGGCAGTAGCCTTGTGGTTTGCCCTGGGAGAGGCCTACGTGGAGCAGTAGGTATACTGGCAGGAATAGGCTGGTCTGTATGTTTGTATGTATACTCGTACTTAGTGCGAAAGAAAAAAAATTGAATTCTGATAAAACTCTGTTTCTGTTGTGACCTATACGTGCACTAAACAGAAATACCAAAGTGGTAACTAACTAACCCATAACATTAAAATCTTCCACCACTTCTTCGACCTTGCGCCTCTCCACCATCAGGTGTTATTGAGGTCATTGGTCCAGACCAGCATATAGGTAAAAAAACCACACGTTGATAACCCTGCTCGTGCGCCACAAAGACGAGATAAGCCTCGGTACGTGCCGCCGCGGCCGGAACCTTGACTACAGCGCTCCTTCAAGCCTTAATAACAACCGCTCAGTCCGCCTCAAGCCTTTAACGATACTACACGACCGATTTCTGACGGACTCCGGAAACACCTATTACGAACTACGATAATGCGGTTCACGCGCCGCGAGTGACCAGTGATATCTAGTGACACCTCTATACGTCTAGTGTATATTGTGATGTGTTGTGCCAAAATCACTAGTGCCATATTAGGAGCTAATTGTTATCCAGTGTAAAACAAAAGGTGGGTAGTTTGTATTAATAGACACTAGACAGTCTAGTTTGCTTATCGTTTGGAATGCTGGTTTGGTATCGTACTATTTCGTAACTAGGTTAAAGTTTTCTGTGGGTACGAAGTTTATTGTTTACTCATAATGATAGTATTTCCAAAATAAGCAATTTATGTTATAGTGTGTAGCAATGATACCTATGGTGAAATAGATAAGTAGAAACACATGAAATACAAATTAATTGAATTCCCTAATCAATGTATAATTAGTTATTTCCAAGTTAACGCGCGTCTGCAAGTATTTCATGGTTAAGTTCATTCTGAGGAAACAATCGATTACTTTAATAGTTGTGTGATGTCATCAATCTACAGTAAAAGAAATAAAGAAGCCAAAGCGTGTACAACAATAAGATAGGGACCTTAATTAACAATAAATAGTACCTAAGTTGAGTGTTATATCTGTCATAAGTCTACGTAATACCCTCAGTGATACCTTGTTTCCATGACGTTTTTAGTGGAAATGGCAACTGGGTCATAAAGTCAACATGTGTCCATTACAGAAGTAACAAACCTCCATATACTTAACTTAATCACCTAAATAACATACCTAAACCTATTGTTAAAGTGGAAGTAGATTTGCCACTCCCCAACCACTTGCCTCGAGTAATAAACCTTTTACAAGGTAAATAATTATATGTTCCTGATAGACTAAATTACAGAGCTTACCTATCTAATGCTATCTTATTGTGCTCGTACAACTTTTGACACCTGTTAAGTAGTTGTTAAGTAACCTACTGTAGTTGGTAACAACATTATTATTTTTACAATACATTTTTATACAATATATTGATCCAAATTATGCTGTTTAGCCCGGAAAATATCAATTTAGCGGCCTTTTTAACCGCCTTTCATTAAAAGAGAGGTTTCAATTCGTCGGTATGATTGTTTTAATAATAATCTGTCCGCCTGAACTCATACAAAATGTTACTATGGACGTGTAAGTAAAATTTTTCCGTTCTCATATATCAGAATAGCACATAGACTATACCTTTATAGACTAGTTTACGCGGATAAAGTCTACAAGCAAAATAAATATAATTTTATGTATACTGAGTAAGATACAAGCGTTCCATCAATAACACTCATATTTCATTTCACCACAATATGCATGATATTCATATTTCAGATCTAACTTTCCCCCCAAAAACATACACAATTATTTACGGTGATTATGGCTGTTCTCATCCGAACGACTCTCTTTTAAATAGTAAAGCCATTGTCTTATTATTACGTAGATAATTCCCATACTGGTCCCTTGGTTACATATTTCATAACGTGACAAATTAATTGGGATTCTTTATGTGTTTCCTTTCCAACAATGCTACAATACAAGAGTAAAATCTTAATCTAATCTTAATCCCATAACTAATCTAATTTTACACCCAAATTATGGTCACTCTAAGACTCCAATCGTTCTCTTCTATTGAAATATAATTCAAGGACGATGTAAAACGTTTAAAGTGAGTTGTGTCATAGGGAAAAAGCCAATAAATACATCCGTTAAACTCTTCATATTTCTATTTAGAAGTAGAAAGAAAAAAAAATATCGAAATAATCAATGTTCGTGTCTATGGTAACGTGGCACAGGGAGCACTTGAGCACGCGTTGATGTCTAATAAATTAGCGATGCAAGATATTTTTTTTATTTTCATATAAATAAATATAAATAAAATAAAATCAAAATCAATGATATTGTTGAACATATTTAGTATTCTGTCTGTTTCAATGATGAGAATGAAATACGTTCTTGTAATAAATCAACACTTGAACGCTGCAAAAAGAATAGGTAGGTAATCAATTAATTTGCGTGACGCAAAAGTCACAACGGATGCATTTTGGTAACAAGGACATTTTTTTCTTCATTATTGATTGAATGATCGTGGGTTTATAATACCAACATACACAGGGTGTAACAGAAGGGGTATGTTAAGCGAAGAGCTATGTAAATAGCCCACTAAAAGGAACTTCCCACAAAATATCAGACTCGAAATCACATGTTTATTTTTCCAGATAGTATGGAGAATTCCTAAACAACTCAGGAATGTTCATACAATCTTGAAAAATAAAAATGTGATTTCGAGTCTCAAATTTTGGAAATAGTTTCTCTATAGTGGGCTATACCTAGGTACATAACTTTTTGCTTAACATACCCTTTCTGCTACATTCTGTATACAGAGTGAAAGTGACAGCCAGGCAAATATTTATATGGCAAGTTCAGGCCATGATTCTGAGGCGAAAACCACTGAAAATTTTTGCAAGAAAATTCCAAAACTTTCCGTTATTTTTTTAAAATTGTGTCGTTCGTTTAAGTAGGCCTTAGATAATGACTTAATAACAAAATTTTAAGCTATGGATATTTTTCAAAAAAAGTTAGTCCCAAAAAGTTCAAAATACTGATCAACCCCAATGGGGAGTCACAAGTGGTCTAAAAAACAAATGTATCACAAGATAACCAAAAAGCCCATTTTACTAGACATAGGATCGCCCGATACAATTGGCGCGGAAAGCATACATTGCGGATAATCTAATTTAAAATGCATTACCTGCTAGTAATACCACTGTGTAGAATGGGTGTCGAGTTTGCTCAATTTCTACTGTCCATTATGTATAAAATATAAAATAGGTACTTAGGTATGTGCCTAAGTACATAATGACATACATAATGTTCTCAACCATAGAGTAAATAAATAAATGCAAAACTACCAACCCAATGCTTTATGTTCAGTGTGAAACTACTTTTTGCATGAGAACTCAAGATATAATATTTTTCATGGCACAATTAAAATATTTGGTTTTAGTATGATCGATCGTGTATTTCGGATTGGATCAAATATATCCACTAAAATCCTTTTTTGTTGGGAAAAAATATATGCAGTCAAATGTCTAGAACACGCAGCTAAATATCGTCTATGTAACTTGTACTCGTATAAACAAACTAATGAAGCATTGCAACCTTCACCTAGACAAAATGAATGCCATTTGTTTCATGTAAAGTTATTAATTGTTTCAATGCATGACCCGATTAAATCCACTTTACGATTACGTATTGAAGGTACTTTTAATAAATGATTCAAGTTAATCACACCTTTGTAATCCGTGTTGTAAACTTGCAGGTAAATTACTTTGATTATAAAAATAATAAAAAATATGTATTTTTACATAATGCAATACTGTGCATGACATGTTTATTATTATTGCTTGTAGGTAATTTTGGAGGGCCATGCATGAGTCATTAAAGGCCTGGGCACACCGGATGTATGACGTGATGAGACGTGCCCACACGCCAGTAGCTACCTGTATTTATTAAACTTAAGGAAAGGCCAGACCGTCACAAATGAATGCTTCTTCTGCAAGTTCTTATATGCACGTCTGGTTACATCATGCGTCTTGTGTGCCTATGTCTTTAGTGTTCAAGGAAGTAGTCATTATCAAGTTTATTTATTATTGTTGTCAATACATACCTACATTAGAAAATATTAAATACCTTTTGGGCCGATTTTTCCAATGGTCTGATGGTCTAAGCTCATGAAGCACTAAGCTGTATCTGAGGGATTAAGTTTATGCTATCTCTATCTTGACCAAGTTTTAGAGAAAGACAACATTTACTCCATCTCATATAGGATATCTGACTATTGGAAAATCGGTCCTAATACGGTCATGATAGGAATAAATATTGAAAGAAAACTTACCTAGGGAGATAAAATTATTATCTAAGTAAATAAAGAATTAATAAATTAATAATACATTTATTAATGATTCGTTATTAATTTACTATATAATATTAAGTCAGTACGGAAATATGAGCAATATCAGCGTCTATACAGCCTTTAGCCGACCTCGTGAATACATGTCGGGCCGGGTAATTACACGTTAATGAAGGCTTCATCGCATTTTAAATATTTTAATTGAAAATAATCATTTCATTTAAAGTGATGATGCATTTTGCATCAGTTCTTATTAACTATAGTTAGATGTTTAGAAATATGTGGATATATTACCAGAGGAATTCACTACTTTTTTTTAGCCACTTTCTATGTATTATTCTTCACCTAATAATCTATGTAATATAAAAATACGAACCACATCGATATAAAATCAATCCTAATGCGAAAAGTCGATCCTCTATGTCGGCGACGAAGACATGAAACCTACCCAAATTGAATGATTCGATGTTATGTACATATAGATAAGGTTGATGTTTGAATAAAGAGTTTGCAATACATGTTAGGTATAGCGCTAGCATTAAGTTTGTACTAGGTAGGGTTGTTTTGTGTCTGACTTATTTCTTATCCCTTCGAGTTTTATTAGGTGTAGGTAGCTATTCTGAGCACATTAAGAGTATTTTTAAGTAAATTGAATAATTACTTTAGTAGATATTTGCGGTTTCATAGTTTATTAAGATTTTGAACTTGTGCTCACAGTAGCTTCGAGAATATTCCAATTAGAATGAATCTGATTATTTCTTATTAGAGTTCAGTTTATGCCCTTTCTAGTGATATATAATTCATGTATATAGATTGTATAAATTAGTTTTTATTAAGGGCTAAACTTAGCAAGTCGGTAAAATTGGTAAGATTTTTGACTTTTCTCCTTTGACAACTTTTTATTGTTTAAACTTAAAAATAAGATTCTTATATAATTAGATAGAGCTAATTAAGACCTTTTTAACAATGTATAACACATGTATGTAATGTTTATTTTGAAATAAATATAGGGCGCAAAAGAGGTCAGTCAAGGGACAAACTAGATAAAATGTTAGAAGAAATCGTAGAGAATTTCTACCGCGTTCCAGACGGTAAGGGTGAACCGTCGACATATTTGTAAGTCGCACGGATTTTGTGTGTTCAATCCGAGGCGAGTTCCTAAGAAGAAAAATAAGAAGAAAGTGAAAAGGAAGCAAAATAGGAACAAGAGAAGCCATTGAAGACTGCCTGAAGACTGACCTCTTGCCCGCAGTTTGGAAGAAAAGTGTGTTTTGTCTCTCTCACTCCCGCGTACGACAACAACATACAGGGGTGCGACAACAACATACAGTGGGTGGGTTTGACAACAACATACAATAGGGTGACCGGCGCGTATTTAGTACGCGACGACGCCGCGGCTGATATCGGAGCTGCGCACATGGGTGAAGGGTGCGCGAGGCGGACGCGACCAGCGCGGGTTTGGGAGTTACGCCCGGGCCCACCGCGTTCGTCACCCCGGGGATCCTTTCCCCGGCCGGACCCGCTGAAACGGGAGCTGGCCGCAACAGATGGTCCTTCGAGCCGGATCCTTCGGACAAGAGAAGATATCAGCGCAGAAGATGCCGGTCACCAGATCGCAACACGGAAGGTCTTCGGCACAAGAAGAGGATAGAACATCATCAGAGATGACTTCGGGAACGACTTCTTCTGAAGCGACTTCGGGCACCACAGGAACGTCGACTATGGATTCCGCCGGGACGAAGACGACAGGCTCTGGCACGATGGCCAGTGCCGCTGGTACAGAAGAACACCCGAAGAAGAAGAGCTCTTCAGCACTCACCTTGGTTCCAGTGAAGGCACCCTCGCTCGCCAAGTCGAAGCGCTCCGGAAGAAGGAGCTTGAGGCGCGTGAGGAACTGGCACGTCTAAAGTTAATGAAGATAGAGGCTGAAGCAAAATTGGCAGAAGCAAGACTGGCTCGTATCCAATATGAAGATGAAGAGGACGAGTCCAGATCAGAAGACGAGGAGCCTGAAGACAGAACGGCGCACGTGCAAGAATGGGTCCGAGCGACGATGGACGTTGAAGAAAAGGAGGGGGAGCCGATGAAGGAAGCTCTTCCAGCCATCGACGCGAGGCCGCACGAGTCTTCAGGGTACCGAGTCAGCGAGTTGGCTGGAGCTATCAAGATGGCGATGGAGTCCAGTCAAGTGAGAAGTCCAGCACCGCCACCCAGTTATATGCACGAGTTACCTATCTTCGAGGGAAACAGCGCGGAATGGCTGGCCTTCAAGAGAGTATATGAAGATACTGCACCACTCTTCTCAAGCACTCAGAATATGGCGCGGCTGAGAAGAGCGCTGAAGGGGGCAGCAAGAGAGGCGATCAAGAATATTTTGTATTCTGATTCTGCACCTGAAGAAATCATCGATGCGTTGCGTAGAAGATTTGGAAGACCAGATGCTTTGGTGATGCACGAACTGGAAAGAATGAAGGCATTACCGAAGATCATGGATACTGCGAGGGATGTATGCTTATTCGCCAGCATCGTCAGTAATGGGGTTGCGACGATCAAGAATCTGAAGAAGATACATTTCCTGTATTCGCCAGAGATGAAGAAGGCCATCGAAGAGAAGATGGGTCCTATCATGAAGTTTAGATGGTACGACTTCGCCGCTGAACATGAAGACAGTGAAGAGCCGGACCTGGTGTTGATGTCCAGGTTCCTAGACCGAGAAGCTGATAGATGTGGAGCATATGCAGCACCTGAAACGCCGAGAAGATTTGGCCTGAAGCAACACTTCACGCATCAGACTACGGAGAAGCCAAGGCCGCCGGAGCAACGAGTAGAACCAACGCGGGCTGAGAAGATGGAGTGTCCAGCTTGCCGAGGGGAGCACCGGCTGTATGAATGTCGACGCTTCAAGGAGTCTTCGGTGCAAGAGAGATGGGATATTGTGAAGAAGTCCAGGCTATGCTTCAAGTGTCTGCATAGTCCTCATCGGAAGGAAACCTGCAAGAGACCTCCATGCAAGATCTGCAAGCGTCTTCATCATCAACTGCTGCACAATACAGAGAAGAGACAGCAGCAGCCGGAGAAAGAAGAAGAAGACGTCCAAGAGGTCTCCAATCACGTCGTGCTGCCGGTCAACGCTGCGAGTACAGCAAGAGCCTTCCTGAAGATAATTCCTGTGGAGTTGTATGGTCCCAGGGGTTCGGAAAAGGTCCTGGCGCTACTGGATGAAGGGTCTACCGTATCACTGTTAGACTCAGCAGTGGCAGAGAAGATTGGAGCGTCAGGACCGGAAGAGACTTTGGCGATATCCACTGTCGGCGGGAAGACTATTATGAAGAAGAACTCTCAAAGGCTGTCTATGGAGATACGAGGAGTTCATCAAGAGGGCAAGAAGAGATTGAACGAGGTTCGAACAATTGACAAGATGGACCTCGCGCCTCAATACATCAAGAAGTCTAGGATAGAAGAATGCTCACATCTAAAGAAGATGGCAGACCAGCTGCACTACAATGAAGATCCACCACAGTTGTTGATTGGGCAAGACAACTGGCACCTCATCGTGTCAAGAGCCATCAAGAGGGGAAAGAAGAACCAACCCATCGCCTCCCTCACTGAGTTAGGTTGGGTACTGCATGGCACCGATGGAGGAGGGTCGAAGCCAGTGCACTTCATCAACTGTGCGCAGCTGGCTGGAGAAGAAGATGACCACATGGAGAAGATCATCAAGGAGCATTTCAGTATTGAGTCGCTGGGGATACAGCCTCGTCGCCCGAGTATGGATATTGAAGCCAAAGCCCTGCAGCCACTAGAGAAGACAAGTCGTCGCATTGAAGGAGGTCGCTTCGAAACAGGACTTCTATGGAAGACAGAAGATGAAAGGATGCCTGCTAGCTACAAATCTGCTGAAAACAGATTGAAGAATATTGAGAAGAAGCTAGACAAGGACATCGACATGAAGAAAGAATATGAGCGGCAAATCAATCATCTTCTCGAGAATGACTACGCGGAAGAAGCACCAGAAGAATGTACATCAGATAGAGAATGGTATCTCCCGCACTTCGCCGTAACGCATCCGACGAAGAAGAAGATGAGGATTGTCTTTGATGCTGCCGCCAAGGTCCAAGGAAAGAGTCTCAACGATGCACTGCTGCCGGGACCAGACTTGTTGCAGTCACTGTTTGGAGTTCTTTTGAGGTTTCGGCAGAGTCACATCGCAGTAGTAGCAGACATCAAGGAAATGTTCCTGCAAATAAGAATACGAGATGAAGATCGAGATAGCTTGAGATTCCTGTGGAGGGGCCAAGGACAAGAGGGATCTCCGAAGAAATACAGAATGAAGTCAGTCATCTTCGGTGCGGCATCCTCTCCCAGTACAGCTATCTATATTAAGAATCGGAATGCAGCAGAACATAAAGAAGAGTATCCTGAGGCAGCAAGAGCGATCGTGCGAAATCATTATATGGATGACTACTTGCAGAGTTTCGCCACGATTGAAGCAGCAAAGAAGATTGCCAAAGAAGTGGATACCATTCATCTGAAGGCTGGGTTTGAACTGCGCGGTTGGGCTTCAAACCATCCAGAAGTTCTTGCTGACATGAAGACCGAAGAAATGAAGACTGAAATCACGCTGGGTCATGAAGAGAAGACTCTGGGACTTCGTTGGTTCATCAAAGAAGATGCATTGGGGTTTAGAACGAGTCTGCGGAACACTCCAGAAGATGTTATTAACGAGGCCAGAACTCCGACGAAGAGAGAAATCACCAGCGCGATCATGTCAACATTCGACCCCATGGGATTAGTCTCTCCAGTACTGATACAAGGGAAGAAACTGATGCAAGATGTCTGGAGAAGCGGGGTTGGATGGGATGAAGAGATAACTGAAGAAGCCTGTGAAACCTGGAAGAAGTATATGAAGAACCTACAGCTGCTGCGAGATCTGCATATTCCAAGATGCATATCTCCGACCAACACTGAGGGGGAGCTGCACGTCTTCACAGATGCCAGCGAGACAGCATACGCCGCCGCCGTGTATTGGCGTACGAAGAATGAAGATGGCAAGATACTGGTGTCTCTGTTGGCTGGAAAGGCGAGGGTGACGCCGCTGAAGCCGATATCGATTCCTCGGCTGGAGCTGCAGGCGGCGTTACTGGGAAGCAGATTGGCTCACTCAGTCGAGAAGGAGTTAGACCTGAAGACGAAGAGGAAGATCTTCTGGACCGACTCCAGCACTGTACTGTCCTGGATTAAGTCGGACCCCAGGACATTCAAGCCTTACGTCGCACATCGCCTGGCGGAAATAGAAGAGACAACGAAGCCTCAAGAGTGGCGTTGGATTCCCACGGCACAAAATCCGGCAGATGATGCGACGCGAGAGATTCCTGAGAACTTCAACCAGGCGCACAGATGGTTCACAGGCCCCGAGTTTCTTCAGAGAAAAGAAGAAGAATGGCCAGCTCCCAGATCCTTCAAGACGAAGCCTACTGGGGAAGAAAAGAATGCAGTAGTTGCTGCAATCGCTGGCCCGAAGATGATGACTCCTGGTCCACTGAGGTTCTCCAGCTGGACAAGATTATGGAGAGCAACTGCCAGAGTTTTGCAGTTCATTGACATGTGCAGAAAGAAGAATCGAGTCCACGCTGCGAGGAAGAGAGAAATAGACGACACCTCGTGGAAAGTCAACAGGAAGAAGAAGAATGTCCCTGCACGATCAGTTACCGTGAAGAAGAGCAAAGAAGTACGTCGCTTCATACCTCTAGAAGCTACGTACCTAGAGCAAGCAGAAAAGCTTCTACTACAAAGAAGCCAGAGAGATTGTTTTGAAGAGGAGATGACCTGCCTGCGAAGATCGAAACCTCTAGACAGAAGTAGCAAATTGAAGAAGTTGGATGTCATAGAAGAGAATGGTCTACTACATCTACGAGGAAGAATCGACGCGGCACAGAACATTGATCGCAACTTCAAAAGACCAGTTGTATTGGATGGGAAGAATTACGTCACGAAGTTGCTGATCCAGCATTACCACGAGAGGTTCAACCATGGGAACCACGCGACGGTCATCAACGAGTTAAGACAGCGGTACTGGATTCTGGGACTACGATCTGCGGTTAAATGGACTCTGCATCACTGTCAATGGTGCAGGGTCAAGAAGACGATACCACAACCGGTGCCGACGGGAGATCTGCCAGAAGAACGACTGCGACATGGAGCACACCCCTTTACGTGTGCTGCGGTGGACTACTTCGGCCCAATGATTGTGACGATCGGAAGAAGATATGAGAAGAGGTGGGGGCTCTATTCACATGCCTCACCACAAGAGCGGTACACATTGAGTTGGCTACCTCTCTATCAACCGACTCAATGATACTGGCTCTCCGACGAATGGCTGCACGAAGAGGAATGCCCAGCGTGTTGTTCAGCGACAACGGGACCAACTTCGTCGGGGCGATGAGAGAACTGCAAGAGGCCATAGAAGAATTGAAGAAAGAAGACACTCTAGCGACCGAAGCAGAGAAGATTGGCGTCCGGTGGAAATTCATACCACCTGGCGCACCGAACATGGGCGGAGCCTGGGAAAGAATGGTCCGTTCCGTGAAAACAGCCCTTGCAGCGACCCTGAACGAGAAGACCCCAAGAGAAGAAGTACTGCACACGCTGCTGGTAGAAGCAGAACATATCGTCAACTCAAGACCCTTGACAGACTTGGACGAGAACGCCAGTGAAGAAGCTCTCACTCCCAATCATTTCCTGATTGGGAGATCCTGCGGAGCGCCTAGGGTGGGCGCCTTCACCGATCAAGATATGGCAGGACGGAGCACATGGAAGAGCACACAACGCATGGTCGACCACTTCTGGAGCAGGTGGATCAAGGAGTACCTGCCGACGTTGCTGCCCAGGAAGATTGATGGACGAGCAGCAACAAGGGACCTGCGTTGTGGAGACATCGTGCTGGTGGTGGATCACACACTACCACGCTGCACCTGGCCAAAAGGAAGAATCACCCAAGTCTACCCTGGACCTGATGGGAGAACGAGAGTCGTCGATGTCGCGACGCCCGGAGGAGTACTGCGTCGCCCGCATTCGAAAATCATCCTGGTGGTGCCGGTGGAGTCGTCGCCGGAGCCGGGAGTTGGTGCTCTGCACGAGGGGGAGAATGTCGGCGACGAAGACATGAAACCTACCCAAATTGAATGATTCGATGTTATGTACATATAGATAAGGTTGATGTTTGAATAAAGAGTTTGCAATACATGTTAGGTATAGCGCTAGCATTAAGTTTGTACTAGGTAGGGTTGTTTTGTGTCTGACTTATTTCTTATCCCTTCGAGTTTTATTAGGTGTAGGTAGCTATTCTGAGCACATTAAGAGTATTTTTAAGTAAATTGAATAATTACTTTAGTAGATATTTGCGGTTTCATAGTTTATTAAGATTTTGAACTTGTGCTCACAGTAGCTTCGAGAATATTCCAATTAGAATGAATCTGATTATTTCTTATTAGAGTTCAGTTTATGCCCTTTCTAGTGATATATAATTCATGTATATAGATTGTATAAATTAGTTTTTATTAAGGGCTAAACTTAGCAAGTCGGTAAAATTGGTAAGATTTTTGACTTTTCTCCTTTGACAACTTTTTATTGTTTAAACTTAAAAATAAGATTCTTATATAATTAGATAGAGCTAATTAAGACCTTTTTAACAATGTATAACACATGTATGTAATGTTTATTTTGAAATAAATATAGGGCGCAAAAGAGGTCAGTCAAGGGACAAACTAGATAAAATGTTAGAAGAAATCGTAGAGAATTTCTACCGCGTTCCAGACGGTAAGGGTGAACCGTCGACATATTTGTAAGTCGCACGGATTTTGTGTGTTCAATCCGAGGCGAGTTCCTAAGAAGAAAAATAAGAAGAAAAGTGAAAAGGAAGCAAAATAGGAACAAGAGAAGCCATTGAAGACTGCCTGAAGACTGACCTCTTGCCCGCAGTTTGGAAGAAAAGTGTGTTTTGTCTCTCTCACTCCCGCGTACGACAACAACATACAGGGGTGCGACAACAACATACAGTGGGTGGGTTTGACAACAACATACAATAGGGTGACCGGCGCGTATTTAGTACGCGACGACGCCGCGGCTGATATCGGAGCTGCGCACACGGGTGAAGGGTGCGCGAGGCGGACGCGACCAGCGCGGGTTTGGGAGTTACGCCCCGGGCCCACCGCGTTCGTCACCCCGGGGATCCTTTCCCCGGCCGGACCCGCTGAAACGGGAGCTGGCCGCAACACTCTATAAAAAATAGTTACCTAGATTCTATTTCCTGTGTGTATGAACAACCTTTATGAAAAACTAAACCTTTTCAACTCTCTTGTAATAATATTTGAGAAATAATTTAATAAATTACATTCAATGATATCAACATTCATTTTTTTGTAGTTGATACGTTGATCATTTAAGTCAGAATAATAATAAATAATAAATAAATAAATAAAACATGGTAGCTATAGTTACAACAATACCTATCAGATTTAATAAAATCACATTGTGATGAATCTGTGTGGGAGAGTCTTCATTATATGCATAGAATGCATCTATCGGCACCTTATAGAGAAATTGGTGTCACAAAATGATCTATTCATCACGATACCTCTTTAATATGTCAGGGGTGAGACCTTGCAGTTTTAGGTGTGATTTAATAAAGCTATAAAATATAATAAACAAACTTGCATAATTTCTTTTGCCACAATGTATGAACCTTGCCTAAATGCGAATCATCCGTGGACTGCTATTAAATATGGCATGATTTTCGACCGTAGCTTAGTTTCGTCGCTGTCTCAGTTGGTAATTACGATAATTGTAAAAAAGTATATAAATAGGGTCACATCTGAAGAGATGACAGTTCACCATAATCTGCTGGTTGGAATTACTCGTAACTCGTATGCCTATCTCAGTGCTAAATCTGAATTTCAATTAATTCCAAATGCCGGGATATTCCGCAGGGATATACCGTGGGTTTTTACAATATAATGTGACGTATTTGCAAGAACCGGATTGTGATAGTGCAGACGTTGGCAAGTTCCCAGATTACATAGACCAAACCACCTACTAGCTTGTGAGGCTTAAAAGAAGATGATAGGAATATTATATACTGCTTAATTTCATCCATCTGCTCTAAACATGTGTGAGACTAAAGGTTATGAATCAACTAACTATCACATAACTTACTTTACTATAATACAATTATTTTGCAATAACAAAATTGCCAAAGGGCAAAAACTATGGCGAGGACGCTCAATCCGTATCAGATGTATAAAAAATTATTCGGACACGCAATTATATAAGAACAATAAACGAATTAGTCACAGTAAAACATAGGAGTTGCTTGCGGCAGATATGCGCGGATAAGACGGGTTCCCACGTTAATTTGGTCGCAAAGATGAAATATCTTCATTACGACATTTGCTTTAAATCGAGAACCTGTCATGTTTAACCTCGGGTTAAAGTGGTATTCAGAATGTGTTTAGACCTAGGCAATGTTTAGTATTCTTGGCCTACGCCATTTATGAGAATCCTACAGCAACAGTGCTCACATACATTTTGTAATATTCCTAACAAATAGTTATCCACTTGCATTCATATGACTAGGCATATTATCCTTAGAGCTCATAGGAATAACAAGAGTCTCCAGGAAATAAACTGTAGAAAAAATTTTAGCAACTAAGAGGTCAGTAAATTATATTCTCTTCTATTATTTGATGTACAAACAAAAGTAAGTCTAACATAAAACTTAGAATACAGACAGATGCGACCTTAGCGGCAAACCAGTATTTCCTTTCATCCCACGCGCACTAGACGGCGCTAAACTCTTGTCCTTTGTATATGTAGTAGAGGTATCAAATTCGACCATATTCTTCCTTATATATACTTGTTAGAAGTATATAAGGAAGCTTACGGCCGCGAATCATGCCAACATTTTTTATATGTCTACGCTTACATGTACGCATATGCATCCGGTGTGCTTGAGGCTCAGCCTCGATGCGTACAGAAAGGTGGGAAAAGACTGGGTGCTTACACTCGGAAATCGTCAGAAGAACAGACCAAAAAGGGGTTACTCGTAGATATTCGGATAGAGTTCAAATCGGTGAGGCCTATGTTACAGTCTACTCAAATAGTAGGTACTCAGGCAGCCCATGATTATACTATCTTATCGTAGTTGCCACGTTTTACGATAGCATGAAGATAGATTTATCACGAAATCGATTTAGTTGAATAACATTACCAATCGACCGTCAATGGGTGACACATAATGAGTGCAATCATATTAATTAGCTGCTATGCAAGCATTCCGAGCACTTCACTTAATTCTCGACTATCTCACTAATATATCTCCTTACAGGACCTTGGCTCGAATACCGCGTGTCGGTTGTTTTTATGCGCTGTCATTCGAGAAGGTTGCAGAGCTGCGCCGGCGTACGCTCAATGCAAACCTGCCGGACTCGATCGAGCGCAGCCTGTCAGATCCACTCGTTTGAGGCTGACTGATTCGAAGTTCCTCTAGCATCGCTTTATGAGCGTTTTAAATTGCAATTAAATGTTTTTGCAGGATTCATTGTAGGCTGGGTACGTAATTAATTTACTAACTGAAAAATGTAGGTGTTGGTTTGTACAAGGCGGAGGTTAGTATTATAGGTATCGTAACGAAATAGATTATTCAATTGGCTGATGATTTATATATCACAGTTATACATACATACATATAATCACGCCTTTATCCCTTACGTGGTAGGCAGTTATACATTTTTGATAATTGTCTAGATTTAAATACGCATACCTAAATATGTAACAAGTATAAGATTAAGTATAAAATTAAAAACAAACAGCAACATATTGGCATTGTAGAATACGCATCTTCCGTAGCAGGTTCGTAGCTCGTAGCACGTGCTACGAAAAATCCCGGCGCGATCACACTTTAAATTTGCACATTATATTTTATTCACTGTAATGTACCTATGACTGTACTGTACAATCAAAATGTACATTTTAGAGTTTCATAATTAGTGGTTTACTAATTTACTAATTTCTATAATCCTGAGGAAGCCACGGATGTTGGCGAAACATATGTGGGTGAATTTCCCAGGTACGTTTATAGCGCGGCGTGGATGAAAATCGTAGTGGAAAGTGCAAAATGCACATTTATTAATTTTTTTTCATTAAGTTCAGACAGTGATCTAGACTAACGTTTAAAACTTAAGACCAAAATCTATTTGTTTACGCATTAAAAAAATTATCAAAGGCTCTAAATCTAATTGCGGTGCTATGTCTCCACTTCATTTGCAAAAATAAATTTGGCTATTTCAATTTTCGGGTGAATTAATTTAACAGAATACATACATATTTTAAAAATACATTAAATGACACTATTATTTACACCATGAGCAGTAATTTAACTTAACCCGGTAGTACCTGTAACAGCTTTTTAAAAATGTCCCGCGGAAAAAGTCAATAACGCTGGCGCATTTTGAACATTACACTATTTCATCATAATGAATGAGATGGATGCTAAGCTATCTTTCCCCGCACTGCTCTGTCAAGCCATCATATACCAAGTACAAGGATGTTTGATACACTGAACAGTTTTCCCGCCAAAAACGTAAGTATAACCTGCGGTGCCGCAGGAATACAAATTTATTATATAACGGTGTCATGTGTATTTAAAAAACTAAAAGGCTGTTTAAAAAGAAATTTTACAGATGATTAAAGATTAGATGTATCGACGTAATTGCAAATGAATTATTACAATTAAAATAATAGTGTCCGTTATAATTTGAAATTTGTTACTTAATTCTAAGTACGGTGTCGCAACTCCAGTGGCTCCGGTGGCAAAAAAGAGGGCCACCGTAATTTAATAATGTCACCGTAATTGATATTTTGTCTTTTTGTATACAGGATGACTGGAAAACGGGTATTATTTCTATTGAGATGTAAAAGTACAGCCCATTTTCTACCTTCATGGGTAGGAAGACCCATTTAAAAAAAATACGGCTTCAGGGTTATGCCCTATTTTGTAATGAAATGCATAAAAAACTGAAATACGTGTATATTTCAGTAATTCAACTAGATAAATAAATAATCATTGGAGACAAAACAACAGACATCAACTTAGCATTGTCAAAGTACAATTACCAAAAGGTTTATAATTTTTTTCCTGATTCTTTCCTATTCATTCAAAATAATGATTTCACGTAATTCGCACACTTCATTAAACTAAATTCAAAAGGTATAATTATGAAAAAACTTACCAACAGCTGACTAATAAGAATTTTAAAAGTGCTATCCTATGGCGCGACAACCTTTTTTAACAAGTAACCTAAGTTTGTAGTCAAATTAAAAAAATACAAAGGTGATGAACTGACAATATAATATATATATATATTATAGCATAGGAATCTTACTGCTATCCAAAGGCCTTTTCATGATGCAGTTAAACTCGAATCGAGGTCATACCGCCATCTCCATCTCGTCTTACTCCTACCCCAGGCAGCCGCTCTGTAGCATCCAGCCAGTTGCACTGTTCGTCTATCTTTCGGTGTCTAAACGACTACCATGGCCGGCACTTTTACTGTCCAGTTCCTTTTTGGTAGGCGATTAGCATACCTAATGGTGTTCCTGATCCAGTCTGAGCACTGTAGGTCAATCGATAGACAGCATAAGTACACATATCGACAAGTAGACGTTATAAGATCATAGGAAGGGAACCGTTCCTAAATGAACTAAGTTCTTCCAGGCACTTAAGATTCATCTCTCAATATTAATAGCTGACCAATAAGAATGTAATATTTTTCTGAGTCCTGACTGTTCTCAGAAAAAATGTCTATATATTGAATGTTCTACTGGCCTAGTAGGTGTACTCATGCACATAATTATTATCTACTTCAATCCCACATTTTGTGATATTGATTATGACTTGGCCTTCAGTTCAACCTCAAGGAAACCACCCAAAATTGCTACTATAAATGAACAGTTACGAATAAACCCGAGTAACTTTGCGATAAACTCGAGTAGCTTGAACAAGTACGCCTGATGATAACAGAAGAGTTCTACATTCTACTTGCCTCAATATAACACTGCTATAGGCTGTAGCGCCACGGAATGTATTTTTCGAAACCTTTATTGGTCAGCTGCTGGTAAGCTGTCTCATAATAAGTTACACCTTTTTGAGTAGCTTATTAAATAAGGTATTTATTTTGATAAAGGGTACTGTTATGAGCCTCGAGGGAAATAGCTTTTTAAAAAAACTACAATTTAGAATTAGAATAAGGCAGCCGTCTAGCGGGTATGGAGGATGGAACGAGACTGGCAGGAAACGTGGGAATGACGAGCACTATGGCGAGGAATTACTGACGGGGCAAGATTGGAGCTTAGTAAGCCAAAAAGGGTACAATACGTATATATAACACCTCCCAGGGGTAGACTAAACTTCGGGGATGAAATTCGAAGTTTGGGAAAATGAACATTATATCTTTACTCTAATACTAGGAGATGGAACATCTTCCACTATTGGTCGACGTTGATGCATCTTAACAGGGACGATTTTAGGTTCAGGTTTAGGAGTCTGAATAGACTGAAGCTCAGTTGAAGCTACAGGATTGGATTGGGGTAAACGGAAGGAGCGACAGGATAGACGGCTGTGGGATTTAATTATAAAATAAAGTTTACACATACAGTATAACACAATTAGAGAAATAATCAATATTAATATAATGGAGTAATGAGTCTCATATTTAATTATTTGATGTTGATTTATCAGTTTATTAGTTTCGTAAGATAATGATTTTAATTTTAATTTTGATTCTAATGTGAAAGTATCTAAGTCAATATTTTTTAATTTTATATTAGGCTCATTCTCCGTATTTATTTCTAATTTAAATTTATCTAAAGTACAACATGAATCATTTATGATGTTGAAATCAGAATTAATTACAGATATATTAAACATTAAGTTATTGAATTTAGGTATTAATTTTGTAGTTTTACAATAGGCAATGCAATTATTCGGAATAGTTACAATTCCTGTTCCGATAATATTAATTTCTTGAATTTTCATATTAATACATTCGACGTATAATATTGTAGTTTTGGATTGTACATAAATCCAACTATTACCGGATAGAGATTTCCAGATATCTATATTTCCATGAATAAAGTCCGTTTGACACTGCACTGGTAAGGCACTTATCACATTTGACAGTAGTTCACTTTCACAGATGGGATTTGCACTCGTAGGGAACACCGTCATTACGTCACAAATGTAGTTGCGGTAACTTATCGCTCTGCATTTTTCTAGTGACTCTAAGTTACAATATTCCGATTTATCTTTGGTCATTGCGATATACTTAGTACTAGGAACAATAAAACTGAACATATTAGGTTTCATATTATCATGTGGCGTCGGGAGAGCAAATGTATGAAACAAATTAAAGTCTTTAGATGATACTAACGGTATCCTAAGAACAAACATTATCTTATTGTGCAAACTAAAGCACACTACATTAGAAATATTTAATAAAATATGTATGTTTCTTAACTCTAAACTTACAGGTAATTTCATATCTATATCTAAATGCCTATAGTTATCGACAAGCTCTTGGTATAACAACGCGGGAGGCAATATCGCCGGATGAAGGATGTTTTGACTGCTGAACGCGATAGCGTTTGTTATGTCTTCTAACTGGAAAGATAAGGTGAGTAAAGCTGCTTCTAAGCTATTCAGAATTGAGATAATATTGGCTCTTGTATTTAAATCATTAATTAATACTGAAATATTTTTTATGTTTCCCGAATGTTTGTCGATAGCATTATTAAGTCTAGCTTCGTTAATATTTAAGTCAAATAAGGTTTTATTAAATTTACTTAAAGTAGAAATCGTAATTAATATGTTTTCGTTTACTAATGAGGCTAGTCTTTTATCATTATTCTGTAAATTTTGCAAGGCATTGTCGTATTTAATAGCATCGTCTTCGTCTAGAGTCCCAAAGATAGTTTTGGATAACTTGCCTATGCCACCTATCCATGCTTCACGTCTGAATCTATTATTGGTTACTAGATGAGAGATAGAAGAATATGCTGAGACTAGGTCATTATATCTAATAGTAAGCGGCTCTAAAACATTATGACATTCTAGGTAGTTTGGGACTTCTATTTGGACTTGATTGCAAATAAAGCGTGTCGTACCTAATATAGTATTAATGTTTTGAATATGGTGTTCGACATGCGAAATATCGAAAGGAGTTACAATATCTAAGTGACCAACATTAATTTTAAGTTCTCCGATTGAATCAAAGTATATGCCGGAGCTTGAATTAATTGCTCGGACATATTCTTGTTGACCTTGGGCCGGTACGCTGTAAAATAGGATAAGTGTATGATTACTACTTAGATCGATTAATAAGATTAAGTGTATAGTATTTAGGATATCTATTCTTAAAATTAATCTAAGGTATGTAAGTGTATAAAGTTTAAGGGAAATATAATTGTACATTAAATAATATGTAGGTATATATTCTAAAGTAGGTATAGGCATATATAAAAAGGTGTAAACTTGATGTACCTAATAATTATTTACGTAGGAGTTGCTACGTAACGTTTAACTTCATCATAGTGATGTTTTACATAGCGTCTATTTATAAGTAGAGATAAGGTATGTTTGCCATGTATTTTGACAACCTTGTAGGGACCTTTCCAAACGGGTGAAAGGGCCTTGCGTAGACGAAGATGATTCTTTAAGAGCACAAAGTCGCCTACTTTGTATTCTACAGGACGAGTGTGCGAGTCATAATAGTTTTTGGAGTTTATCTTAGATCGATTTATATATTCTAATGCTTTGTTTCGCGAATGAGTCATTCGGTGTTGTAATAGCTTCACATACTCAGGGTAGGTAGTATTAGAGTTATCGTCGTATACTGAATTAGGGATATAAGGTTTGTGACCGAATAATAACTCATATGGTGAGTAATGCGTAGTTGAATGCACGGCGGTGTTATATGCTAACATAGAGGTATATACATATTTAGGCCAGTTATCTTGGCCGTTATTTACATAGGATTTAAGGTATTCCTTAAGAGTAGAGTGTGATCGTTCTAGTGCACCTTGTGTCTGCGGGTGATAAGGTGACGACCAGAGTTGTTTGATTTTTAGGAATTCGCATGTTTTCTTAAAGAGGTCTGATGTAAAGTTAGTACCTTGGTCAGTAAGTATATGTTTCGGGATACCGAATAGAGAAATGAAATGGAGGAGACATTCACTAGTTTCTTCAGCGGTAGTGCTGCGAATAGGATATGCTAACGTAAACTTGGTTAAGTCATCTTGCATGGTCAAGATATATTTGAGTTTAGCTCTGCCGGATTCCGGTAGAGGACCTACAATATCAAGGGCTAATCTTTCGAATGGAGATGAAGAAATTGACGTTATAACCATCGGTGCTCTATTTATTTTGCGGAGAGCTTTGTTGGTTTGACACGAGGGACATTTTTTTACATAATTTTCAATGTCACTTCCCATGTTTTTCCAATAAAATTGTTCTTTGATGCGGTTGTACATTCTTGTTGAACCTAGATGTCCAGCCATTGGAATGTCATGGTTTTCTTTTAGAATTTTCTGAATTTCGCTGAGTGATGGATATATAATATTATTATGGTAAATATGTACAGTTATATTTTTATTTTGAAATAGATAGGCTAGCATGTTGTAAATCTTTGCGAATGAATGTCTATCGAAATTATTTTTGAAATCGGAAATGCCAATTTCTTTTATCCAAGGATATAAAGTTATTTCATCACGTACGGCTTTTATAGATTTAAAAATATCGGGATATGAGTGATCATCAAAGTGATGAACTTTTGTAAACATAAAGTAATAGACTTTATTAAAAGCTGTAATGGTTAAGAATGAGCACAAAGTTCTCTCGGATTTTAGGAATTCATCGCGATCAGGACTAGGGCAAGCTCTAAGGACATCTTGGACGTAAGGAATAGATTCATCCAAATCTATCGAGGTAGGTATTACTATTGCTTGTTGCACTGCTCTAAGCAGACTTTTATTATGTTCGGATATAGGAGTGGAATATGATTTTGAGTTTGATTTCAGGAATGTGTTATAGGATTCTTCTGATGATAGTATATTTTCAGGTGTTGGTGGGACTTCTTCTTGATTTGGATACATGGATTCAGGTAAGCTTACAGGGCTTTGACGACTTGTTGAAGGTTGAGGTTCTGGATTTTGACTACTTGTTGAAGGTTGAGGTTCTAGATTTTGACTTGGTTCATTAAACGTTGAAAGCGGATCAATAGGAATCGTGACAGGGTCAGTAGGCATCGAAAGAGGATCAATAGGAGTAGGACTCAGAGGTTCAAAATCAAGGTTTTGGTCATAGACCGGACTAAAGTCTACTTGGGTTAGTTCTTCCAAGGTTTCTTGTGGAATCACAGGTAGGGGTTCTATGTTTATATTAGAACCCTCAATAGGATCAGAGGGATTGGAGTCAAGGATAGGATTCACAGGGTATCGAGAAAGAGCATCAGCAGCAGAATTCAACTGGCCTTTGCGGTATACTATTTCATAGTCGTATTCTTCCAACTTTAGCCGCCAGCGTTGAAGTTTGCTGCCTGGGTCTTTGTGATTAAATAACCACTTTAAAGGCCTGTGGTCTGTTACGATTTGAAATGTATGTCCATATAGATATGGACGAAAGGTTTTACAACCATATAAGATAGCTAACAATTCTTTTTCTGTTGTGCTGTAGTTTATTTCGCTTTTGTTTAGAGTACGAGACGCAAAAGCTACGGGTTGATCTTTACCGATAGGTCCTTGTGAGAGTACAGCACCTACGGCATAGTTAGAGGCATCGCAAGTGAGGACGAAAGGTTTGGAAAAATCTGGGTAAATAAGTAAAGGAGCAGTTGTTAATTTTTGTTTTAAGGTTTCAAAGGCGAGTTGTTGTTGATTTTCCCAATTAAAGGGTACATCTTTTTTCAGAAGACACGTAAGGGATTTTGCAGTTTTGGAAAAATCTGGGATAAATCGACGATAGTAAGATACCAAACCGAGGAATGATTTTATATCCTTGGGTGAGTTTGGAATTGGAAATTCAGTGACTGCCTTGATTTTATCTGGATTCGGTTTAACACCTTTTTCAGTGATAACGTGACCTAGGTAGCATACTTCGCGCCGCAAGAACTCACACTTGTCGGGTTGAAGTTTTAAATTAAATTCTCGAATCTTTTGAAAAATGGATTTAAGATTACTAATATGGCTTTTAATATCATAAGCATAGCAAACGACGTCGTCTAAATAGACAAAGCATCGTATACCTTGAATTCCCGATAGGGCAGAGTTCATAAGTCTCTGAAATGTGGAGGGGGCATTTTTAAGCCCGAAAGGCATTCTGAGGAATTGGAAATGTCCCTCAGGGACGTTGAAAGCCGTTTTAGCTTTGTCAGCTTCATTTAGTAAAATCTGGTGAAACCCAGATGCGAGATCTAGAGTGGAAAAGTATTTACTGTTACCAAGTTGATCCAGTATTTCCGCAATTTGTGGAATGGGGTAAGTATCGCCAATGGTGACGTCGTTTAATTTTCTGTAGTCGATGACGACTCTCCATTTTTGGGTATTGGAAGCATCTAGTTTTTTAGGGACAACCCATATGGGTGAGGACCAGGGAGAATTAGAAGGTTCTATGATATTTTGTTCCAGCATTTTGTTAATTTGATTTCGGACTTCAGGTTTATGGATTTCTGGGAAACGGTAGGTTTTTGTGTGGATTGGTATATCAGTTGTGGTTCTTATTTCGTGTTTTAGGGCATTAGTATAAGTGAGGTGCTCTCCGGGTAAATGAAATATGTCTGAATATTCGGAGCATAATTGGAAAAGCGATTCCTTTTCCTCCATATTAAGATGTGAAACGCGTAATTGTTTCAAGACTTCATCTGTACGCTTAATATTGTTTAACTCGGTATGTATATGATTCATAGGGTATGAAGGCGTTTCTTTGAATTCTACCGAGTTACACGGAATTAGTTTTAAATGTAGATTCGATTTTATTGATATAGGTTTTTCTGAAACATTAATAACTGATATGTTTATTCTATTGTTTTTCTTTACACGTACTAGGGAATTAGCGATCAGGAGGTTATCAGACAGTTTTTGGTCAAGAATTAATCCTTCTTTAATATGTGGATTTTGGACTGAACATTCAATTACTGTTTCAGTCCTAGCCGGGATTATATAGGCAGGATCATGGAATAGCAACTTCAGAGACGACTTACCTATGTAAAGAGCATTAGTGGTATAATCTATATTGCAATTATGAGCGTTAAGCAGATCGGAACCTATTATGCCATCATAAGGTAAGTGGATTTTATCAATAACGTGAAATTTATGATAAATATTATGTTTAGGTAATAGTAGTTTTAATTGAAAGTGACCTCTGGTTTGTATTGATTCTTCCGATGAATCAATGCCTTTTAATTGGATAAGTTCTTTTGTAAGTTTAGGTTGATTTTCTATACATGAATGTTTCAGAAGGGATACAGAGGATCCTGAGTCTACAAGGAGGGTTAACGGAGTATTGGATACAGGGGATTCGACAAGAACATGGGGTAATAGCATTAATGCAGGATTATTCGATATTTCAAATATATTTGATTCCAAATTTTGTCGCATGTTCTGCTCGGGTATAGAGGATTTAGGAGGGTCAGCACATACGTGTGGTTGTGTGGAAACAGTGGATTGTGACAGACCAGCACTTCTGTGTGGCTGCACGGATACAGTGGGTTGTGACAGACCAGCACTTCTGTGTGGCTGCACGGATACAGTGGGTTGTGACAGACCAGCACTTCTGTGTGTCTGCACGGATACAGTGGGTTGTGACAGACCAGCACTTCTGTGTGGCTGCACGGATACAGTGGGTTGTGACAGACCAGCACTTCTGTGTGGCTGCACGGATACAGTGGATTGAGACAGATCATCATGTAGCGATGTCGAGTAGGATTTAGAAGGGGTATCGATTTTGTTATGTGGAGAGCGTCCCGTACGATACCGAGACGAGACAATTATTCGTTTTTTGTTTCAGCATCGACAGTGTCGTAGCCATCGATTTCGACAGGATTAGTAGGGTATGGTTCATTTGTATTGGAGGTAAAATTGATTCGTTGGGGCTTTGATTGATATTGGTCCAATCTAAAGCGGTTATTATTATATTCGCGCTTACGGCACTGTTCTAGTGTGTGTCCTGGCGCTTTACAATAACGACAAATGGTCGTAGAAGGTGTGTTAGCATTCGGAGATTGAGAAGGATACACGTTTGGTTTAGGCTTAAACTTAAAAGGATTTGGATGAAATTCTTGATTTTGTTTTTGACGCATAAACTGACTGGACTTTAAATAATTAGGCTTTTCTTGACGTGTGCTAGACGGATTTTGCTTGAATAAGAATTGTTGTATTTTTTCTTCAGATATAGCTATATTAATAGCTTCGTTAAGTGTCTTGGGTGATTTGCATCTTACGATATTAGAAACACGGGGTGTCAAACCCATTTGGAAATGATGGAGGGCTAATTCTTCCATGGCCGCGGTACGACCAATCATTTCCCTACTTTTATGACCGTGGGAAATAGAAATTTCAGTAAGTAATTGTGAAAGATTTGTTTCTAATCTGAGAGCATATTGGCTCACAGGTTCGTTAGGTTGCTGCTTGCATTCCTGTAAGTCCGTTAGTAAATGTGCATAATGTTTTCTCTCGCTGAATTGTGTTTTTAGAAATTCTCTCAGTTGTAACCAATTTATAAACTCTTTGACAGAGCATGCTATCTGTGCTTTGCCGTGTAGCTGACATAGGATATATTTAAATAGAATATCTTTCTGACTCTCAGAAGCAAGATCATGAGCATTATTACAATTGACTAAGAAAGAATTTAAGGATTCTCTGGACCCGTCATAGGGCTTTATGAACTTTAAGAGAATTGACAGGTCTAACTCGACCTTATTTGGGGTTGCCAACTTCTTTTTTGTAACCGCAGATCTAGTAACAGGGCCTGAAGGCTGAGGGCCAGCAGGTGGAAGAAAGTATGCGTCGTCGTCTGTATCTGTGACGGCGACTTCAGGCTTAGGGCTTAGGCTTCTAGCTTCAGACATTTTTAGTCAACAGTGAGAATAGGAATTAAACAAATTAAAATTACAATAAGCGCAATGACCACAATGTATAGTTAACTTACTTTAGTAGTAACAGAGCGATAAGGGCAGTGAGCATTCCTGGAATTATACTGTAGAGATGAACTGCATAAGCGCCTTGACGTGGCGCCGGATGATTGTGTCAGACGGGCGTCTGAGCAAACAGGATATAGGCTCGCCTGGGGCCTACTGGATCTTGTAATAGGCTCGTCTCGAGCCTGCTGGATAAGTATACTGGATAGCCAGTACCGGTCAACGGGTACGGCTGATCAATAGTATGTTGATGCGTGATTGGCACTAGCACTTTTTAGCACTTTCACCGTTGGCACTTGCACTTTTAACGCGCACTTAAGATACGGAGACGGACCGGGAATCTTACTCGAGATCCCTTTACGCTGCCACCAAATGTTATGAGCCTCGAGGGAAATAGCTTTTTAAAAAAACTACAATTTAGAATTAGAATAAGGCAGCCGTCTAGCGGGTATGGAGGATGGAACGAGACTGGCAGGAAACGTGGGAATGACGAGCACTATGGCGAGGAATTACTGACGGGGCAAGATTGGAGCTTAGTAAGCCAAAAAGGGTACAATACGTATATATAACAGTACGCATGACGCAGTATATTATTTTGAAAGAGTAGGGGCTTAATTGGCAAAAACATTTAACAAATTTTGCTTGACCATTCCATATTGATAGATTTTTGGGAGGTCAAAGTATAAAATGTGATTCATTTCTTATACAGGGTGATTTTTGGTCGTCAACGTTCCCGAAAACCACGGAATCTCCTCATCATCACGATCATTTTTCTCCGTGGAAGCATACCTGGGAAGTGTCTGGTTTCCAAAATATTAGGGTCCAAAGTTGAGTAAATAGACTGCGTTTTTCTGCATAAATGCACATAGACGCGCGTAGCAGGATTTTTTCACGAAAAATAATTAATATCTGTCTATAAAAAAACTAACATAAACACTAGACACTATAAATTTCGCACGATCAAGGAATTTAAAAATTAAAAAAAAAAAATCCCAGCATTTTTTTTGGCATAAACTTACTTTATTTCATGTATAGAATACGTACCCTTCGTTAAAGGTGGCCACAAAAAAACATCCTGTATACCATTCTACTCCTCTAAAAGGAGATTTTAAAAAAATCATAAAATGTCATATCTCCGACACTGTGAATTTCCGGAAAGGGTGTTCCTTATATATAAAGGTAGCTAACGAGGTGTCACATGTGAAAAGAAATGATCCTTATTTCTGGTTTTCGAAGATTTTTACGTACATATAAATAAATACGGCTAGGTTCCTGAAGTGGTGTAGTCAGAACTGCGAGATCTTAAAGGAGATGCCATGGCCACTACGTTTTATGCTAAGAAAAAACTCACTAGGAAGCATTTAAAAGTATATAATAAAATATTTCCCTAACTGTTAACGTGTTCCTTAAATTTGTTATCATAGTTTCTAAGCTATAATCATGATGATAAACATTATTACCAACTAATAAACGAAAAATCTAAAGTTTTCAAGTTCTTATAAAATAAATAAATATGTAATTCGTATCATGTTCTCCTGTATTTATAATTCCGCTGGTTGTAATAAATTTCAGTGGAGAGATTAATAATTTCGGTGGTTTGATAATAATATCGGTGGCGATTGAAATTTTTAAATGCAGATATCTCAAGAAATAATACGTTTTTAAAAATGTGTACCATGTGACTGAATATTATATATTTTTAGCTATTACTTCGAATACAAAAAAGTTATAGAAAGTGGATATAAAATTTCGCCAGCGTAATTAGTCAAAAATCGAAGTTGTTGAAATTCACCCATGTAGATTATTAATCTAGTTTTTGATTTCGAAAAAGTGCGATGTATGCATGCTAGGTGCTCAGACGCGAAATATGGTTTCTTTCGAAACTCACATTGCCAATGATTTAGCATTCATTTTACCTGCCTGTCTACCTGCCTGCCTGCCTGACGCCAATCCTCTTCGGATATACTCGTAGCTAAGTGACAATTTTTAGAAAATCCCAACATAAATTACATTCAGTGGTACAGGTCCCAATTTCAAAAACCCTATACTTTTGTATTGTTACTATCTTAAACTATGTAATAGGTGCGTATTTTTAACCCCCGACGCAAAAACGACGGGGTGTTATAAGTTTGACGTGTCTCTCTGTGTGTGTAAATGTGTATGTGTCTGTCTGTGGCACCGTAGCTCCCAAACTGATGATCCGATTTTAATGCGGTTTTTTTTTTTTTACATTTTTATTTTTTTATAAATAAGCGATATAGTATGTAACCAATGCTAGGATTAGTTACAATAACGTACCTATTCATCATAAAGATTAAAATCTCTTGATCTTGGCCATGCAATTCGAGTCAGCTGAAGTTAATGTGGCCACAGACTAACCACAGACCACCGTCTATTCAAACATAAGTCATTATTTTTTTCCATCCTAATACGTGGTATGAAAGTGCATAATGGCTTGTTTTGTGGGTAAAGACATTGATCCTAACTGTTCTACTGCAAGGACGGGCGGAGGCTAAACTAGTGATTTAGACAAAATGTGCACTTAGTAATACGTAATTGTTGTTTAATGTGCATATAAAAGCGGTGTTTTACGAGTTTTTAACGTCTATACAGCCGGCTATGTATACAATCATCACGATTACGAATTACTAAGTATCTAGTAACCATAGTATGTATGCAATTTTCCACTCTTTGTATTGCGTTGAAAAACGCATATAATTAATTTGGCTTTGTGTTGTGAAACGTCTTGAAAGTTTGATGTTTGTAAATATTAATAGGATGAAAAAATATTAGGTCGTAAAAACATCGAGGCCAAAATACAAATAGTGAACATATGCGATTATTTTACCATTAACATACATATGTATACTGGTAGTTGTGCCCAAAGGGGTTGGACAGTAGTGTGCAAATTACACCCCTACTTTTCATCAGTTAGCCTATTAAGTCCCATGTGGTACGGGGTAAGCCAACCATTATTTTATCAAAAATTCATAAAAAAAATTCAATATTTTATTATAATAGGTAGGATGACTGACTAGGTATAAACTCTATTTATGTATTTGCTATATGAATGAATAGAACAATATTTAAATTAAATACTGAAAGTGTACTCACAGTTGCTTTCAAAAGTAACATTCATAAAAAAAGACTTGTAACAGACCATAGCATTTGTGTACATTTTTAAAACGGAACAGCAAAATCAATTGTCAACCTCTCGACAACTCAATTATCGCTTGATCTATCTCACATTTACATTTCTATGTCGAAATCGAGCGCGTCTGCTAAAGTTACAATTCGACTAATAAATAGACTAGTCGTATAAATACTACTCGTATAAAAGATACAGAAATGTACCTAATTAAGTCTATATACAGATATATAAAATCGGAGTGTCTGTTTTTAATTTAAAATAGGTACTTAACAACTTTTTACTAAATGCATAACATGGAAGCAATATATAAGATCTCCGATCGCATTTCGGCCAAGGCGACAAATTTCTACGGATATTGATAGCCAGGTACACAGGAGATATTATAGTGCACAAGTGTATGTGCAAACACTGATGCACTCTCTATTCCCTCACTCTCATGGTCCGATGGGACGGGAAGCCGACACGACCGGAGAGAGATCAGGCGCAGAACCAACAGTTTTACGTGCTTTCCGAGGCACGAGCTAAGTGATAATTTTACAACATAAAAATTTGTACATGAAATAAATTCATCGGTACAGGTCCGTGACTAGGATCGAACTTACGCCTCCTGCTAGGAAGGCGCTATTACCGCTTAACAACGCTTGATGGATGCAATACGCGGTACAATCGTATCGATATTTTTTTCAATATCTGTAGGTATATACAAATGATAAACCAATATCTCAGACAATACCGTAATAATATGTTGTATATGATCAGTATTATACTCTATATGGAGGTCAACAGACTAGTCCAATTTTTTGCTTCTCGAGTAACGTTTTAGTGTACCGGAATGAAAGTGCAAAGTGCACTATAAGAACCCAAAAGTTGGTACAAGAGTTATTAAAAAATTGTAGTTGCCATATTCTGGTTATGACTTAATTACTGAAGAACTCGAGTTACTAGAGTATCACATTAAATATCTATGTTTAATAGGTTTAATCATGTCACTAGATCTACAAACAGTTTTAAGAACATATTTTAATCTAGTTCTCGGTGTTTTATTTAAAAGGTTAGACCAATATTCGTAGTAACAAATAATACAAAAAATAACCTTTAACTAATGCAGCATTTTTAAACTTTGCATTATATCAATACTTCAACTAAAAACACTAATGGTCTTGCATAATAATTCTTATTTGCTATCGATTAGCCAGTTTTTATTTACCTGGGGTATTATATTCGGCAAGGTTGTGCGTTTGTCGAAGGTATAGGTTCGAAAACCGCTCGCATCTTTCGACTGTACTAATATAATATTAGTATGTACTAGTGGACGCCCGCGACTCCGTCCGCGTGGACTACAGAAAAAACAAAACGTCGAAATTATCCGGGATAAAAACATTTTCCCGGGATAAAAACAGCTTATATGTTAAGTGAGACCTGTCACAATATATTCCCGAAAATTGCATCGGTTCAGCCGTTTCTGAGATTAGCGTGCACAAACGCACAGACAAACAGATAATAATTCCAAAAATTATTTGGGTACTATTTCGTTGATAAAGGTCTCCTCTAATATTTTTTCCCATATATCATCTATATTGAGAGTATGTTTTGCCCGATGCTGTAGGCAGGTAGGACCCGGTGTAGGGCCCGGTGGTGGGCGTATCCTTGATGGAAATTTGAACTTCGGAATACTAGCGCCTGATACAATTAAATAGTCTTTAACTTCACCTACCTTCATTACATAACGTAAGTGTAGATCTCACATACTGATAGTGAAACTTTGACAAGCCACAGTCGTATGCGTGTATGAGTGTCAAGTTCGTTCGCCCTTCGCTCTCCTTGTGAACAGGTTCCCTTTGAGTACTTTCACTTTGACTCAATCAGCTGATCTTGACTTCCGTGATATACTGGAATCCGATCTTATCTGATCTGTCGGCATCGAAAAGTTGGAGGTTGATCAGGTACTTTTGATTGTTCTTCTTGATAAATTCATATTTTAACAGCAGATTCTGTGGTTTTATATAATAGTATTGTGTAGTTTTGTAATATATAATAATATAGAGTTGTTACTAAGCAAAGTTTCTATGGATATTATTTCTATTATTAACTCCTAAGGCTTTTAACTTTTACATTCGCTCTCGATTTATAGCATAACACATAGCAGGTTATTTATTTATTTAAATAAGGTATGCTGGCAGTACTAAACATATAAGTATATCTAGAAGTGTAGATCTCTACATCTACACTTTTCTATACTATACAAAATTTCAAATATACTTATTATTTAAAAAATCTATTTTTCCTCAACCAGACCATCGTGTAGTGCATCTAAAATGGCATTTGATTTTACCTTGCTCGTAATTTTAGACACGTAAGACATACTACATTCTGAACAGAATATTTTATAGAAGTAAGTACTATTTTGCCTCAACTTAATAGCCTGCCAGTCGCCACGTAATTAATAAAGAATTCAGAAGTCGCGTCATCCATTTGATTCGGTCAGAATCATTCATCATCACTGCACTGTGGCAGGTACAAAAGGTATCATCTTTCAATAAATGGAAGTTATATTAATCAAAATAAGTATGGCGTAATATTAGGCTATTGTGATAGAAACCTCTATCGAAAGGTTATAATAGGCTCGATATCAAAAGTGTAAATCAAACTATCTACCAAATTTTATCACAACCAGTTCACTAGTTTTTTGTAAACGAATAACAAACATCCAAACATTTGTACCCAAGTTTATGATAGTAGGATGTATTTCTAATTTGTAAGGTTTGAGACAATGCTCGCATGATCTCATCATGCCTAAGCTTAACGATATGCCGGATGGTTCACTGGCAAGGTTTAATCACCTCTCGTTAGGGTCCGTCCTCTGTAGGGCGACCTCGGCACCAAACGACCGACCGTGACAGCTACCTCACCGGTTTTGGACTGAATACGTTTTCCTGGAAGATAATTTATTAATATGTAGGGTTGCCAGGCATCCGGACAAAGCTGGCCATAGATAGACAGTTTGATTGCGTGTCCAAAATAAACTGCTTGGCTAGTTTTGTTAGTCTTTTGAGTACTTTCGCAAAGGAGCGTTTTCCCAACGTAGCTGAGAGCAGGCATGCTATGAGTCGATTTATTACTCAAATGTGCGGCCAAATTGACTTTTATCTTTTGCGACCTGGCTACCCTATGTATATTTAGACTAGCTATAACAAAAATAACATATCTTTTGCCATAAGTTGTTGTTTTTGTTTGTTTTAGTTAGATAAATAATGCTAATAAATAATGTTGATTATTAAACCTATTCTGTAGCAAAACGTCGTAAAAGTGCGCTGCTGCACCACCCTACCCTATTCACTCAACAATTGTCTGGATACCAGTTTCACAATCATGTCACAACGATCTTAATTAGAAACACCCGAGCACACGTGTTACGTGTACTGTGTGTCGTATGTTCTAATTTATATATTAAACTCTACTTGGAACTGTGGAAGACTTTTACTTCACTTTTCTTACTGACTGTTTCATACATTTTTATGTTAAATTTATTTTTCTATTCATAAATCATTACTAACAAACCGAGATAAAGTGTACAAGGTAACGTACTTACCATTCGTCACGAATTTCATGACTTACCTGGTAGTTAAATTTTGGTAACGTGGGTACTTTAGATTTGATGGACCATCTCATTAGTGAATACGAGGGATCACGTAAGACTAGTTGGTATTTATGTATTCAAAGAAATAGTTCCTTAGCTTCATACTTTAGTAAAATCCACAGACTTAGAAATGTACCTCTACTTATTTTTACTATCCCTTCATCCCCATATATTTTATACTTTTTACTTACCTAAGTAGTTTGTGGGTACTATGTATGATTCTGCCTTATTTCATTTATACAACATCCGGCTGTGTTCCCTTAACGGGATAGTCAGGACTGCAAGATCATAAATGAGTTCCCACCGTCACGTTCAGCATATAGCGGAAACCACGATCAGTGACAAGTTGCTGCTTATCGCATGAGAGGATTCTTGAGGTCCTACGAGTAGTCGACGCTTACGACATGCACGGGAGTACATGCAGCTGATGTAGTGAAACCCTGCATTATTACAAGACCTCGTTTTATGTTTAACTGATACCTATTATAGTAGTAATAAAGTTCTGCAATAATACGAGTGGCGCATGTTTATTGAAATCCGCATTGGAATAAGCATAAAGCTTAGACTATTAACTATTAATGACATACACGTGTATAATAGATAATAATTATAATAACCTAATACTTATATACAAGCATGATGTAAGATAAAAAATGTACCTCCTTACTCCTTATGACACTCAAATTATTACTATAGTTAGGTCTTCTCGTGCATTTTTATAGTTTAATTTACGTTTCTCAATGATACGTATCATTGTCTTTGTATTGTTATGACAAATGTATCTTACGTGCAGTAGAACATAAGTGATTTTCTCAAATAGAAAACGCATAGAGTAAACGCCTTCATAATATTGTTACTATTGAATTTCAACCATAGAATGAACATAGTAAGCTAGGACGATTAAAACTACATAGTAAATAACTAAAAACCCATGGGGTCAAAACCATAATATGCCCAAACCGGTAAGAAATTAAATCAAATTGCCAATAAAAGTCAAAGCCAAACAACATCTAAAGAACAATGATTTAAAAGTTACAAGGTTTAATAAATTCCAAAGAAAACATTTTTATTTTATGGCGCTTTATAATTACACAACAAATGTATGACTGATGTATTGACTCTAGTAACTATTCAAACACAATTAATTTATTGAAAACGATACACCTGATTGGATATGAGTATGAAGGTGGCATGCAGCACGTATGGCCGGCCATGGCGTTAGAACACTTAGCCGCCCTTGCTATCACCTACACAAGGTGATCAGCTCACCTTGCTTCGAGCACATTGACCTCTGCTTCCGGGTGATCAACATTTCCATCACATCTCATTATCAACTTAAAAGGCTGTATGAAAGTTCAACCGCCCGCAAACTCGCCTGTAAAAAACATTCTTGAAGTTGACTAATAGCATTTATTACCTTTTATGTGGTCGTTTATTGACGGAGGAGGAGTTGGAGGTGTATTTAATGAGAGTTTTTTGTCTGGACGCTAATAAACCTGCTCAGACTTAATTAAAGTTCAAATCCGGGTGAACACACCCTGTGAAATAAATTCCTAATCTCATTTTATGTTATAGTCAGTAATGACGTCAATTTAGTACAGGTATTTTGTTCCGTTTTATGAACAGGTAATAAAGTTGGAAATTGTCTTATAGGATCAGGTATGCGACTTGCGAAACTAGCCGCCTGGGGGAAACGGATGTGGATTGTAGAGCGCACTGAAGCATGTTCCCATTCTTTCATTCCATAGACTTCGGCAAGTTGTAATTAAATGTGATATAAATTGCGCTCGTGAGACTAGAATAGAGATAAACGTTAGTCACGCAACTTTCTGGGATGCAAGCCGTACCTAAATTACGATTCCATTTAGGTTAGGTACTGAAAATAGTAAAACTGTATAGTCTACCATCAGATATAACTAATTATGTGAGATGAAATGAAAAATCAATTAGTTTTATGATATTTTAGTGTTATATTGCAGTAGGTAATAATATGAAATCAGTAATTTCCAACTCAAAGCACTCAGCACTTGTGTTGCAATACGATTACCTACGATTGCAATAAGGAAAGAACTTCAAATGATTAAAAATATTCATAAAAAGGTTATTTCAATTGAATTAATAAGTACTTAATATATGAGTGAATATAATTTATGTCCTCACATTATGACTTCATACATTTTATATCAGCAATCAATGCGGAAGAACGGAAATGCACAAGGTTTAGTACCTGGTGGGTGCAAACACATTAAAATCTAACCTTCGAAAGGTGAGCGAGATCCAATCACATAGAGCACTACATACCTGTCTATAGATATCTACAGAGATCCATTAATATCTTTACAAATGCATCAAAAAATTACATAAACATTCATACACAAAAAATCTTAGATAATTTGCATAATAAAGGTAGAGACGAATACAGTAAGTATATGATAATGTTCACCAAAAACGTAAATTACGAGTACCGAGGAATAATTTATGCAGCGTATAGTAAAGATTAGTCCAATGGCTGACTGAGCTCAGTATGAGGCAATTTATTTTGTAAACCCATTAAAGTAAACATTGCAATGGTGTCAAGTATTAGATGCGGATAATTAGCATTTGTATAAGGTTAATCATAAGGAATTAGCAACATTTTTGGGCTCTTCAACAAAGATTATATTAGATACATTTATTGCACAAAAAAGTACCTAACTTTAGAAACTACAGTATCTATTGAAGAATGGAATATAAAATGTATAAGTACTACCTTGTTCTGCAGAATATGATCTACACTAGCGTCTGATCATGACAACGTCGACGTAAACTTTGAAATTCTCTTTTTTCCCATTTTTCAAAAATCGTTTCTTTGTGCACTTCTATACTCTCCAAGGAACATATCTTATTATTATCAATTGATGGATGGATGGATCGTACTTCTACACTAAAATAAATATATTATAATATAGGTAATAGAGAGGACCTATTCTCAATCTTAACTTATCTATTAATAACAATTAAAAACTTTCTAAAGGCTTGCATTAAATTTAATACTTCGAATTAAAACCATTTATCAAACCTTTTACTCCATACAATGGCTAAACTACAAAGCGATGACATAACAGAATAATGTTTTCATAATGATATAATATATGTACTTGTAGCAAACGTTCGCTTGATCTATTGTTACATAGGAGTGAGTGTAACATTCGCGACGGTCTGTTGCTCTACCACGCTTTTTGCTAAGCACTGCCCAATTCATTTCACCTATAGGCGGCCTTCACCTTGGCATTCCTTTAGCTTGTAAATAATGTTACATATACTAGGTAATTGGTATCATACTCGTGTGAGCTAGTTGCGCTGTTTGACCGCAATGCAACAAGTTGTATTTTATGTAGAGTGGATTGTGTTTGTTTACCTATACGAGCATGCCATGCGAAGGGTACCGCCCCGCGTGGTGCCGGCAAAGTTTGTACCACCCCTGCCTACCCGTGGGTATCGTACGAGGCGATAAGGGTTTCCGGGAGGTGGGCAGCAGCGCCTTCGGTACTGACAACATAGTCTGAAAATCACACTGCGGTCACTAACCCACCTGCCCAGCGTGGTGACTATGGGCATAACCCCCCTGTGGCAGTAGCCTTGTGGCGTTCCCTGGGAGAGGCCTATGTCCAGCAGTGGACTGCAATACCCTGCGAAGGGTTGCGAGTTATTTACTCATCTAATGCAAAATGAATTTGTTTCGTCGTAAACGGAATTGAATATCAAAAATGTCTGTTAGAGATAAGCTCGCCTTTGTACATTATCGTTTCAAATATTTTATCTTGTGTTTTTTTCTGTGTACAATAAACAATTATGAATTATGTATTAATTTTAAGGGTGCGATAGATAGCAACTTCAATCTTTTAGGCCAAAAACAAAACTAGGTGGCTGCTATTCAGTTCATATATTTCCATATAGTTCGTTAGTACTATTAAAATTTTAGAACTTAAATGATAGTAACTAATATATTCATAATTTTTTTCTCCCATTTCCAGGCTGGGCGAGCGATGAAGGGGTGGTTCGATGCATTCCGCGAGGAAGGCGGGCCGACCCTGTATGCTTACCACAACAGAACTGCTGTAGCGGCCGATGTGCCTGCGCTTGCGCTGTGCTTGGCTGCGTTAACGCTCTACGTCGCCTTCCTTGCCATTTTCCCGGGAATTAGAAAAGAGGTAAAGTTCTACTACAAGGAGAACGCTTGCACTTTAATACTTTCTTGTGTATACACTTTACACGATATTTATAAGTTTTTCTTTTTCGAGTAATAAGAATGAGGTAAGTCCCTACTGTGAAGAACCTGGCTGTAGCGGCTGGAAGTAACATTATCTAAATAAACAATCAAAGAAATTAAGTATGTACTTGAATTAGTATATAGGACTAGAGTTCCTATGCCACTTTTCACATCAGTAAACGTGACTTAAGAACAACAAGTAGGTATAGCTACGAGTACTGAAGTACTAGACTGCAGCTAAAAAGACAACGACTCTCTAATTGACATAACAATAGAGAATTTTACTTGTAATAACCATTCTAAAGCTATTATTATTGCTTATCCAGTTTTTTGTTCCAGAGATTTTCAACATTCACTATTGTTACGCTTAGTCTCTTCGTTGGGACAGTTATCCTAGGTAAGTTACAAGAATACCAATATTACTATATTAATAAAAAAATTGTCACTAGCTCGTGCTTTGAAAAGCACGTAAAGTCGTCGATCCTGCACCTGATCTCTCTCCGATTGTGTCGGATTTCCATCTCTTCGAGCTATAAGAGTGTGGGAACAAGGAGTGCAACTATGTTTACCCAGACACTTATGCACTATAATGTCTCCTGCATACATGTCTAATCTCCGTTGAGGTTGGCCGCCCTGGCCAAAATACGGCATGGAGGTTTACTTGCCTCACGGTCGTATTTCTCTATGTATGTGTCGTGGCCATATCGTAGAATTGATCATTTCATGAAATGGTCGAGCATTTCATGAAATGGTCGCATTTCATGAAAAGTTCAACTGTCTATTGGCCACATCATGATATGGTTTGGGCAGATCGATGATTAAAAATCGTTTCTCGATATGGGCAACTAAACGCCCGATCATTTCATGAAGTGGTCAAGATTATTGATCATATCGTAAAATAGTTACATGAATCACCGGTAGAGGCGCTGCGCGCGTTTTATTTATGTGTGACTAGCAGCCCGCGGTTCCGGCTTCGCTCGGAATTTTATAATTCGACACAACCATCAACGTTGTCTGCCCTCACGTTTCTGCCCGTTCGGGTCGCGCACCTCAACATGAGCCCACCCCCACCACCGCCGTCGCCGCCGCCGCGCGCCGCCACTCGCCGCCACTGTCGTGCTATGCGGACCGATCGACTGACACAACGACGGAACGCAGCCGCCGCCGCCGCCATCTCTGCCCTCGGCATTGTAAATGCATCTTGTGTATTAATATCAACATAAAAGTGTTATGATATGTATATATTCGGAATCCTCATTTCATCAGCTTTAATTTGATATGCATTTTGTTTTATGTTTATTGGTCTATGTCGGTAGGAACATCGAGTAATTGAAAAATAAGATATTTCGTAAATTAAACTTGAACACCACTAAAATCGTTATTGTGGCTAAACCTTAAAGGATAGACATATGCTATCGCAGACTTTTTTATAGAACTTTTTGAGAAGAATAATTCCCCCATACATTGTTATTCTGTATTTTAAGTTATTTCAGCAGCGCACGCAATGCAAGCCTCCAAAAAGCTCGTTTTTCTTCCGTCCGTCTGATAACTGTTACGATTACTCTAATAATTTCTTAAGTAGGTACACCTAAATTATACACCTATAGAATCCCTGGAATGTCTTCTTTCTATTATTGAAAACCGCATAGCTATTGATATAGTAGTTTTTGAGATCCTAGGTAACAAACACATTTTGGGCGCCCTTCGCAACTTCATTTTATACTATGTATAGAAGATGGCGGATTTTTCTTTTTAGGTTATAAAACAAATTAAAGAGAGTAGGGTGACTATGCAGAAGAAGTTCACGGATAGTGTGTTATATTGTATAATGTATATTAGACTTAATGGTGGTTTATAATAATATTGTTAAACAAAAACCTTAGATTACGATAGGTTAGGTTAGGTTAGACTATGACAAATGACGCACGAGCCGAGCGAGCGGAGCGAGCGTGCCCAGGCAGCGTCCGGCGATGTGCCAGATGCGAATCGCTTTTGTAAAGTCTTTTATGTTTTTAAATATTATATTGTGAAAATATCACATAAATAATAGCAAAAAAAAATCATACCATCATACCTTATAGTATACTTATATATGGTGTAAGCTTACCACATTCGGATTTTATGGACACCCTGTTAATACGATTTGGCCAAACGTGGATGACAAAATCGTGAAATGTAGACGATTTAACGATCTGGTCAAATTGAATTGGCCACTTCATGAAATGCGACCACTTCATGAAATGCTCGACCATTTCATGAAATGATCAATTTAACAATATGGCCACGACATATGCATAGAAAGTAGGGATATTCATTCGGTTTTCTGATACATATCTATACATATAATAAAAATGTAACGGGTCATGTCTGTACATGGAAGATATATGAGAAAAAATATATATAATAATACCTTTATCAACGCAATAGTACCCAAAATAATGATTTTTTGAATTTTTGTCTGTTTGTCGGTTTGTCTGTGCGTTTGTGCACGCTAATGTCACAAACGGCTGAACCGCTTTCTATGCAGTTTTCAGGAATAGGTATATTGTGACAGGTCCCACTTAACATATAGGCTACTTTTTATCCCGGAAAAATGTTTTTATCCCGGATAATTTCGACATTTTGTTTTTTTTTTTGTAGTCCACGCGGACGGAGTCGCGGGCGTCCACTAGTTTTAAATAAAACCCCTTCAGGGCCGGCGGCAGTCTCAAAAAATATAGTGAGCGTATCGGACTCTATGAATTTCATAGTTTAGTAATAATATGGTATGAGAGTGACTCCCATTACTTTCAATATTGTTTTAATTCGAGATTTTTGGGGTCAATGTAATCATAGAACCTGCAAAATGGTCGTTGATTTTTACACTTGGGCGGTCACCCGAAAACAATGTAGCTAGCTAGCGATGCCTAGTGTTGAAATTTCAACTCTTTTTTGCAAAATCAGAGGTAAAGTCATGTCTATTTAATAAGCGTTTAACAACCGTTACCAAATTAACTAAATTTTGGAAATCTTGAATTTTACTTCATACTTACTTAGTTGGTAATTATAAGAAAAAACACTAATTATATAAATAACTTTAGACACATAAGGCGCGGACACACAATTGGCTGCATATATATTTATTATTATTCCCAAGAACCTCAGCCCACTCGGATTGTTCTAGAAGATCGTAACACAGGAGCACCCTCTAATCAGTCATTAAGAGACAACATTTTAATTTATCTAGATCAGGTCCAGTGGCTATAAAATATAGACAGTAGTTCCTTACAAGTAACTATGGATACACCTTCAGTAATCCTGAACATACAACTTTGGTAATTATGTCCGCAGTCTGCAAACACGGGTCATCATGGCACGTGGGTGGTGCCCGGCTGGCCCGTGCAGCTTATCGGGCCTTCTCCGCAGAACGCCTCGACTGCTGGCTGGCGGTGCACGTGGGCCTGGGCCATGTCAATGTCACACTTACTGGTGAGTATATATCCAACTTTTTTTGGACTCTAACAAGCAGCTGAATTGACGGCTGTTCATGTGCGTGAGTAAAATTACTACTATACTTCAGATTCTATTCGTATGGATTGCTGACTATCTATATGTGATAATTTGTGAGCAGATATGTATAGGTGAAGATCATGAAAATGTCACGCGAATGAAGTTGCTGGCATGTCCTAAACTACTACGACTAGTTAAGTAAATGGTTTTATCCCAATATCTGTTTATGGAGCCACCTTTCATTTTTTGACAAACGTCTTTACTCAATATTCCAGCAATACCATGGAGCAATACGACATTCGGTGACGGCGGCGTGGACTACAACGAGCAGTTCCGCTGGGAAGAGGCCGGGGCCATCCAAGAATGGTACCGGGCGGGCTTGGCGCGGGGTCTACCGTACCCGGTGCTGTCGGTGGCTGAACACTTCGCGGTGCAGCATGAGGGCTTCGAGTGGGGCGCCAAATATCGCGCCGCGGGGTATACTGCTACCACGCTCTTGTGGTAAAGTATTATTCATATACCTATTCTGAGACGTAGGTACTGCTTATATGGATAAGCATTAATATGGTAATGAGAGCAAATTTTCTTAGTTTTCGCAAATGGAATTATTCATACAACTTCCATCAATATTTTAATAATTTTACACAAGGTCTCTCTCAATATTATAGGACAGCACTAGCGCTATGGCTGCTCATGAACCTGCTCCTGGTAGTGGTACCTCGCTATGGAGCCTACGCAATGATGGTGCTGGGCATGACCCTCTGTTCCACTGCTGGAGGTTACTGGTACTCCCTCCCCCACGTGCCACTGGTGGTCAGGCTGGATGGCTCCATGCTGTACCTGTCACTTGGCTGGTGTTTTTGGCTAGTGCTCATATCAGGTAAGATCATAAGACAGCTGAACTTTTGATGACCATCACGGAAACATACACTGTCGTATGGCCGTAGCAAGCAAGTTGACGATGGTCTATCCATTCTTGGGCCTTACACCTTACTTGCGATGCTTTAGAATCCATTGACATAATATCATAAACAGCCCTGACTTATTAGGCGTGTTATTTGAAGCCAATAAATCCTTTTCTAATTTTTGTTTCAGGCTGTATTTGCTTAGTAGTAGGATTAATAATAACGGCGCTGGACCTAACGTGGCCGCACCGGTTCTCCACCGTGCTGGAAGTGGACTACGACACGCCGTACGACCGCCATGTTCTTATAGTAGACAGTCGGCAGCGGGCGCGGCCGCAGAACCAGCCTTCTCTTCCATCTAGGATACTGAGGTGAGATAACCCCATCTGTAGGTTCATAGGTATCAACTAAGCTAATTCTGCTAAGGGATTTGTGATAAACATAATATTATGTTCGTTTTCGTGTGTGAAGGATTAACTAAATGAAGAGGTCCTAGAATTTCTACCAGGATAGCAGAAAGAGATTTATAGGCGACTACTTAGATATTTCTACGCAATTAGTTCCATCAAAGAAAACCATCACATTCAAATCTTCTGAACAACCAGTTATACCTACATTTCAGGCGGTTGTCATCGAAGACACGAGAGACAGAGGGACAGGTGTCCATGTCCGTGGTAAATGAGAGCCGAGGACTCGATAACCCGGGCTACCAACATGAGCAGCGCAAACCCAACTCACCGTGGAGGTATCCGCTCTTCAGGAGGCAGATTGACAGGTCAGCCAACATGACGCCATCAACAAGAATTCTAAAGTTCACGTAGGACGATATCGTGGTCGGCTACTAGTATAAAGAAACTTCTGTCTTTCTACTGACTACAGTAGGTTAGAACATCCTAGTTTATTAGTATCTATAAACATAGGATCAACCATGGAGGAAATAAATATCCTCCATGGGATCAACAGCCATATTTAATCCAAATACAGTTAACTACATCCTACATCCAAATTAATTCGTATCTCATATTTCCAGAGCGGACTCTGCATCTAGTTTGGGGTCCAGCATCAATGGGAACAGCTCCGCAATCAAGATGTCACCGCTCGCTGTCAGCCCACCAGTCACCTCTCCTGGCATTGCACCTCATAGGTAATCTCTACAATATGTAGATTTGCTACACGTTGCATCCATAGTAATACTCGTAGCGTTTGATATCCACCAAACAAATTCATTGACATCAGGGACTAAAGAATATGATTGGTGGCGCATCTGTAGCAACTTTAACCATCTTTATATGGTCTAGCTGTATATGCTCAAAATGGCTGGGACAAAAATAACTGGAAGTTATTACTATCATCATCATCATCGATCAGTGCACACTCGCCTATTGCCATGGGTCAGGTTATATGCCTCTTGTGGTGATGTCGACTGTCCAGTATTTCGCGATTCTGGGTGTCCACTCAGTTACTATGTTAATGTATTTTTTCTTTTTCAGATTTCGACCTCAAATACCCGCAGCGGAGCGGGTGAAAGAAACGTGGTGATGTAAACATGAGACTTTAACATAATAATAGGTTGTAGCTAGTTGAATTGAATCGAAGTGACCAGTTTGTAATATTATATCTAAAATCAATTTTACAGGAAATCTTTAATAGGAACTCCACATCAATATTGAACCAAATCTTAATATTATCTACTTTTGTAAATGGGCTACCTCCTACCTACGTTAGACCTTATATTATTGTGGGACATCGAATTTATGTAAGTGCCTGGGTAAATAAAGAGCGCCTATCCCAAAAGGCTAGCAGTTACGGCGCCGATATTGGCAGATACATGTATCAAAGAAAGACTAAGTGTGCCTCTGCTATGTAGTCCGCAGTGAATCATAAAATAATCGTAGGTAGCCCATAAAGTTTTCTTGTAGCCTACCTATAAATTATTATTATAAGTAATGTAAATATGTAACATATTAGAAATTTTTGTGAAGAAATTGTCCAGTGTCATAATTTAAATTAGGTTTTAAAAATGTTAACTAAAGCATATCTTGGATTTGAAAACGCCACGTAATCTTGAAACACTGTATTTTACAAGATATTTCACGTAAACTACTCGTAGCATTGATTTGCCCGCCATGGACTTACAACGAATATTTTTCTAAGCCATTGAAAAAGATAAAGATTAATAGGAAAACATTAAATTCTAAACAGCAAGTTTGGTTGTATTTCTATGGAGGATTCTCCAAATTAATTGGTACTTTGTGCCATGTGAAAATCAATTAATGGACGAGTATTATGTATGACACACCATGGGTCTCTTGGGCATTAGTCATTCATGATTTCTATTCCCTTGCGTTTAATGAAACGACATGTAATGCCATGGTGTGTAAACTTCAGTATGTCTCATGACAAAAAAATTACAAATTATATTAGTTCATTCTCAAGGAGTCATTTAGTTGTATGTTATTTAAGTTATTTATTTAATAATTATTAGGTTCTATCAATGAGTGTATGTAAAGGAATGAGAGAGATATTGTGTATGACATGACATTGTGACGAATGTATGGCATCATGGCACATATGACATGGATCATTTTCAATGTTGCGAAAATGTATTTGCAACAGTGAAAATGGATTTTAATAAAATAAAAAATGCAATGTAACTTGTGATTGTATTTATTGTGATCAAAAATATACGAGTTCGAACAGTATTAAGTCTTTTGTGATTTATAATAATAAGTTACATAATATCTAACTTAAAACCAAAATGCATACAAAACTCCGAAACATTATCTATCAAAGGTAAATCTAGATAAGAGAGTTCTACAAATTCAGTCTTCAGTGATGTATAAAGGGGCATATAACGTTTTAATAATAAGTGCAAGTATTATAATTAGATCATGAGCCATCACTCTTAACGTACACATCTTGGGCTATTAGTTAAGATAACGAAATTAAATAAGCCCTCATAAAAATCTGTAATCCCCAAGCTGTTCCCAAGATATACACGAGGCAATATTTTTAAGGTAGGATAGCAAGCAAGTGTCTAGTAATCCAGCAAGCAACTAGATATTATCGTTCATTGTTAACGACATCCCCAAAACTATTGTCTGCGCACTTAACGGCAAATATTGGATACCAGCTGATTGTTTACCGTGGTTAAAACATGTCCCGAGAATAAGAAATCCGACTAAAATATGCCGACACTACTAACTGCACGCAGATTTATGTTTTTGAAGCTTTTGCTCTACCAACATCGTTAACTTTAAAACTTCAATACATTATTCTTTTGTTCCTAAGCATTTTAAGTGATGATACCGTTTTTACAGAAAAAAATTCAGTAGCACCTACTAAACATATTTTCGAAAGTCAAATGTATTGAATACATTTACTACTGAATACGTTGGCAAAGCCAAAGTTATTGCAATTTACTTTTATCTGCTCATTTATTAGTGCTTTGATGAAGAAGGTTCTCTGTTAGCATAAAATATTATATAGGTTTCCTGGATTTTAAAACCTCTTATGTAAACATAAAATTATGTTCATGTGAGGGACTGAGGAATTGACTCACCTATAATGATACTACCAACTTGACAGCAGGAAATATACGTTGAACCAACATTAGGTAGTTGAAGACTTGGATGAAAACGTTAAAAGTGCTGATATCTTAAACTTTAGTTGGAATGATGGTAGGTAGGTATCCTTTATTATTGCTGATCCTTAACCAGGTGTTCAAGGTTCAACTGACAGAGGAATGCATTCCAATTCACGTACCCTTCTTCAATCAGCGTGTCGGCATCGGACCACAATTTACACTGTAAATTACATATTTATAAATATAGAGGTAATTAACAAATAGCGGGTAAACAAATCATCATTTAAACGAAGCAAGTAGATTAGTAATTACACGATATGATATACTTACTTCGGTATCTTTGAGTGGGGGCGCATGTCTGATAACTTTTTGATAGTCTTCTTCGGTCAAATTAAAAACGGGCCGTGTTTTGAAATCGAGGAATTCCATTAAATCTTCGTAAAAAACGTTGCAGTTCTCGTCTTTTTTCAAACTAAAACAAATATGCATTGTAGTTATATGAAACGTGCTATTTGTGGTGCCTATTACGACAGAGTTTCATAAATAAAAACTTAAACCATAGATCTACGAGAGATAATATGTGATGATAAACGAAGAGCATCTATTAAACTAGTGCTGTGAAGAGATCACCAACTCACATAGACAACATGCACTCCAATAAATCCGCGTTAATAGGCAGCCGGTGCGACTTCAAGATCTGCCGCAATCGGTTAACGGACACCACCCCTGTGCCCCCTATGTCAGCGTGGAGCAAACCTTCGCGGAGTCTCTGCCGTTCGTCCCAAAGACCACGAGTTAGTTCCGTGAAGATTAGAGACCTAAGGAAAATAATAATGCGATAATGTTAATCATTTTGACAGATATTCAATACAATTTCCTGCCAAATGCTCAAATTACATTTTTAAACAGTGTCTAACTTTAGACATAATTTTGTAATAACACCGTTGCACAGTGATCCGAAAAATGGACATCTCTAGCTGATCCCGTATATCGACGTAGTTCGACGGGAGAAACAATTCGCTAGAACAAACTACCTATCAATTGTTCATAGTTTCCGAGACAAAAATTATTAAAGTTGCCAGTTTTTGGGGGGTCTAAAATGAAAAAAATTGTATTGTACTTTTATTAATGGAGTCTGACACAAAATTTATTTATCTCATAATATTTCATCGTATTGCGCGTATTTCAAGTTAAATAACAATCACATATATGCAGGTGATTTAAAGAAAAAAAAAACTAATTTTAGTTAATATTTTTTACGAAAAGTGCACACTTTCTGCACGTAATTTTTTATACTAATAATTATTCACTATTATGTTTATCTACAGAAAAAAAATCAGCACCGTACCTCGTGAATAACTGGAGATATTCGTGATTTCATATATCAGTACCTAACTGCCTGTTAAAAACTAATAGCAAAGTTAATGTTTCTTTGGTTTGTTAAGCAAAAACCTCAACCTTGGACTCACGACCTCTTGCATTCCGCGCATCACTCTCACCAACTAAGCTATCGGGTCACTTAACTCGGATGACGAATTTTACCATCTCTTTTAAATTACGTTTTTGGCAACGTTATTTTTTCATCGAGATATTCGAGATCCTTTATGATTTGTAGTTTTGAAATTAGTCGCAAGTAAGTAAAAGAAGTAGACAGATGAAGAAGTAACTATGTCGATTTAGGTACCTGATCATTTCCCTTCTCGGACTCTTCTCTTTACCCGGATCTCCGCGGAAATGTCGAATCAATGTTATGAATTCGTGTTCTGTCATCTTTTCACACATCACCTCCTTGATTGCTTGCCTGATATTAAAAAAATATAAAGTAATCAAAATGCAAACAGTAATCAATAATTCTATAACCCACATTATACCTACTTGAAACATTTTAAAGTCATAAGATCCTTATGGTCGGGTACAGTAACTTCCATGTATTTAGCCACGAAGTTCTTGTAAAAATTTTCCTTCGATGCCAAAGTACGTCTAATTTTGTCCATTATGAGCGCAACGTTCGCCATAGGATACTGTAATAAATTAAACAATCTCGATCGACAGAAATTTGTTGCAAAATGCGCATTTTTTGTCAGTGAGATTTAACTTTGAAATTTATTTTATTCTTTAGATAGATTAATCTGACTAAAATAGCCTACGAAAAGGCTGAGAAAACTTTTTTAACATTACGTATCCCAAGTTTCATTTAAAACCTTACCTGTTCACAATTTACTTCCAAGTATCGTAGCGCATATTCATCTGCACCCACAAGACGGAAGCAATGTTTGTTGATGACTAACTCATTGCCAATCCACATATCCTGGTCTGTATACGCTGGTGGTTCCTTAGGAACAAAGAAGTCTACATCTGGTAGATACATCTTGTCGCGGCGATAGAACTTTCCACCCTGCGATAAGAAAAGAGTCTTATTTCATGTTATATTTTATTATAAATTATTAGACAAGAGAAGAGATACGAACCTTAAAACCTGAATTACGTTCACCCAGCTCGAAAATTCCAATAGTATCATCACACAAGAAGTATTTTATGATGAAATACCTTGTTGCGTCGATTGGGTTATCATTGATCAGGCGCGCAGCAAAACGAAGGACGTGAGAGTCAAAGCCAACTCTACAAAATGAAATTATAAATATAGGCTACGATTGAGATACATTAGAAACAAAAAGACTGCCTGCCTGCCTGACTCCAACCCTCCTTGCGAATTAGCCAAATCGCAATTTTAATCTGTCCATTATATATAAATTGAATGGAGGATACGTTCTATGTCAAACTATGGGTCTCAATTTCAAGTTCTATACATCAGGGTGTTTTTAGTCGTCAACGTTGCCGAATACTACAGAGTCTCCCCATCATCACGATAATTTTTCTCATGGAAACATACCTGGGAAGTGACTGGTTCCCAAGATATTAGGGTCCAAAGTTGAGTAAATAGCCTACGTTTTTTGCATAAATGCACATAGACGCGTGTAACAACATTTTTTCACGACAAATAATTAAAATCTGTCTATAAGAAAACTAAAACACAAAAACTGGATACTATAAATTTCGCCCGATCAAGAATTTATTTTTTATTTTTTTTATTTACCTCGTTTCTCAGCATGTTCTTTGGCATAAACTTACTTTATTTGATGTATAGAGTACGTACCCTTCGTTAAGGGTGGCAACGAAAAAACACCCTGTATATACGCACGGCGGTGTTCCCGAAATGGGGTAGCCAGAACTGCACGATCTTAAAAGAGATCCCACAGCCACCTTTCGCATAGCGAGCACAGATGTAAATAATCAGTGATAGGTTGCTAGTTTATCTACAGAGAGAATGCCCGAGCTCCTTAGTCGAATCTTACAACATGCACGAAAGGAAATGCAGCTGATGTATTCTAGTGAAACCCCGCATCAGCACAGGAACTATATCTAATGGGATTAGTTCAATTTAGATAGATATTAAAAAAGCAGTTAGCTCGAGTTTTTAATTCCTAAATTTATACAAAGATTTGTACCAAGATTTATTTACGCTACCTGTCTTTATTTAGGAACTTTATGAAGTCCCTGTGGGGAGCTTTTGGCTCGACCGTTCGGCAATTCTCAGCCGAATCCTCGTAAGACCCATAGCCATTCCATGGAGGTAGCTGCCGATCAGCAACATTAACACTTATACATTCTGTACTCTCGTCTTTTGGTACTTGTAAGGGGTTAAACGTATCTAGAAAGTCGAGTATAAGTTCAAAATATATGTCATGTTATTGGAAGCAACTCCTCGTACTTGTATGACTGGGAAAATTTTAAAAAATTCTGAAGAAGTACCAATTCTGATATCAGTAAATGCAATATATCTTACATATCCAGTACTGTAGCGTGCTGCGCTACACACATACATACATATACAGACGGCTGTGTTCCCGAAATGGTTTAGCCAGAGCTGCAGGATCATAAAGGAGATCGCACAGTCACGTTTAACATAGCGGGGACAGATGGTACAATTATGAAAATTTAGATGAAACTTTAATCAACCAATCTCACCTATTCCGTAGGTAACCCTGTAGTATTCTTTTGTGAAGGGGTCGCAGTTGACAAGCACCACATTACGTCCATACACGTTGACGACAGCACCAATACTGAGATCAGTGGGACTGTAGCTTGCCACTTGAGGTCCACCTGTCATTTCGACTTGCGGCGGAATTTTCTAAAGCAGAATTTTAGTACCAGTTATCGTAAAAACAATCTTCATAACTTCATAACCTATCATAACCCAATAAACTAAGGTAATGTCGAATATACCTAACTTATGTATTTTGTAAATAGGTGGAATACCTTAGGGTCGGTAAGCTAATTAGTCAATTCAGTAGTCTTTTTAGCTGCCTTATAAAAACTTCAATTTATCCCCAAAAAAACCATAACTACCTTAGGAACTCTCATCCTCTTCAAGAACATAGGTCCGGCTTCCATGCCAGAATTAGGAGGCATAATCTCTTTTATTTCCATTGTATCATCGGCTAAAAAGTAATGGATTTCTAAATAATGTATTGTTCCATTTTCTGTTTCGCGATCGTCCCAGTAACCAGAAAATCTAAAACATAGATAGAGTCAAAGAAGCAGAAAGCTCGACTAGACTAGAATAGTTAGGACTTAGTCCTATCTTTCTACCTTAGAACTTGTCTGTCGAAATCCAAAAACTGCTTGAAAGGTCGCAACTTTGGTGGTTTCCCTGTGGGTATCGTTCTCTGAAAATTTACCAGAATTGAACTACTTAGGTACTTATATTGTACAACTATTATAATATTACGAAGTAGATGAGCCTTAATGCTTGAAATTACCTAAATCGACGATATACAAACCTCTACAGCATCCGGCCAATTAATTGCATCGGGTACATTAATACCTAGACGGTTTAGAAATACTCGAGTAAAGTTGTCACAGTTCACTATCTGAAAGTGGAAAATCGTATCATTAGGTAGTCAAAAATATATTTTCGAATTTAAATGTGTATTTTACAAATTCTATTCGGCAGCTTTGAGATAGAAATCAGCTCTTCAAAATTATAACAGAATACTTTTATAAAAAAATAGTCGCAAGGACCTTTTCAGGACTCTTTGATCAGGAACTCTTTATAGACCGCTTTCAGCAGAAACATTCCTTTTGGCCTGCCCTTCTACTAATTTTGTAGCTGGGTGACAGAGATAACCTCGGTAATGTATCTTACCTTAAACACTTTACCGTGGAATGTAACTTCGCGCCCAACATTTAGATCAAGCACGTCATAATACATATCGTAGCTGAATGGCAAACGAATTCTTTGGCGGGTTATCATTGTTCCTACAAAAATATAAACGTTCAAATCAGAATTTAAAGAAGAATTACTTTGTGCATTAGCAATTTCATTTAACAGAAAATTATGCAAATGGCAACAATAGCTGTGAAAAAAAACGAGTTTTCTTTGACATATTAAATGATAGATACCTTGCCACAATCCACTATTATCGGTCCTTGGTTCCATCACCTTTATTGTTCCATCTTCGAGAAAGAAAAAGATGTTGACTTTCCTTAGTATGTGCGAACCAATGTGCATCTCGTGTAGAGTTTGTTGAAAATAGGCTTGGAATCGTAAAATCTGTGAATGTAAGTAACATGACATTGTGCATAGATAACGAGCCTAATCTTTGTTACTCTTTCACAATTTACATACATACATTATAATCACGCCTTTATCCCTTACGGGGTAGGCAGAGCCCCAATGGCCAATAGAACCACATGGTACCACTTCTGACCAATTTTGAGGGTATAGTTGAGATGTACAATTTCTTTTTTTTTATTAGATAAAAAATGGCATCGCAGAGCCAGACATAGGAGATCAGTGACAAGTTTGCTAGCCCATCGCCTCGGAGTAGGCACCTGAGTTCCTTAGTCTACTTTTGCGACCTACACGGAAAGGGATGCAATTTATGTATACTGGCGAGATGCCGCATAAACACAGGGCTTCAGTTTCAACAGACTTCGACCTTAGTTGGAGAATTAGGGAGCAGCCATTAGTAAGTACAGTTTTCTTTCTTCTCCGCGAGTGTTCTGAGTAAAGTTACACTGCTAACATGCAAGCCTACGTGAGCTTTTGTCGCGGTAAGTAAATGAAACTTAATGCAGCGGCAGCCACTCGGAATGTCGCAGGCCGCAGGTTCTGCGATACGTGAGCAAGCAGTCACATACTTAGTTATTTGTGATTCTCGTAGCGCATTACTTTTAGATAATAAACTTACAGACCTATTTCAATACATATTATCACCTACACCACTAAAATTTACTTACGCTCTTGTCGTACATAATCCATGTAGGCAAATCAGGCGCCTGTTTCCGGCAGTACAGTGATGGGACTCTATTGATGCCTTCGGGCTTATCCACGAGCATGTTAACCTTATCAATGGTTGTGAATATAGGCCGGACTCCGAATTTAGTCCTCCCTATCTGGATATTATTATAAAATTTCAAGTAAGAAGTCAAGAATTAAAAAATGTAGGTACATACTTACCTACATACATAGGTACTATGAACGGTAACACCTTTACTACTGATCATTATAAGCTAGTATGGTTTTTGTTGGTAGGTATGTAAAGGTAAAAAATTATGAGGCTCTACCGGTCTGGGAGATCGTGCATCTCATCATGAAAATCAGAATAAGTAGGTATAGACCGTGCGTGGTAGGTATAGAGATTATAAAATATTATTTAAGAAATGAAAAAAATTTCACCCGAGTGAGATTTGAACTCACGCCCTCTCGCAAGCCGTGCTTTCGCTCTAACCAACTGAACTATCGATTTAATTAACTCGGATGACGAATTTTACCATCTCTTTTTACATTACGTTTTTGGCAACGTTATTTTTTCATCCCGATAGCTTTACACTAGCCAAATCTCGGTAGACGCGGGGTTTCATAATGAAATCTTTATAAAAAGTGGCACGAGTCAATCTATATAAATGTAATAACTGCATTAGACCAGATTTTTAAACTTGAATCTTATGTAGTTAACATAAGACTCGACTTTGCTTGTATCAATTTATGACAATAGATGCCCAGCCATACATTTGAGCAGTTATTTGTCGTGCCATTTTTTGAGCGCTGTCACTGAATCTAGTTATAATTCATCTAAGCCCACCTACGATAGATGTAGATGCCCACTTTCGTAGATGTGCTAGGTAGTACCTACATTCGCACATTCAAAATACATACCCACTTCGTAGTATTCATACAAAACGTAATCAACCAAGGACAAGGGCAGGGCACATAGCTCGAAGAACTGATAGCCAATGGAGCCGAAAAATTGTAGAATGGCTATCGGCATCGGCAAGCGCAGCGTGGTAGGTAGGGTAAGATAGACGGACGACCTAGTCAGGACTGGAAGCATGTATCTGCTGGATGCAGGCTGCTTACAATATATCCCAGTGGATGTTGTTGGGGGAGGCCTATGTTCAGCAGTAGACTTAACGGCCGAAATTATGAACCAAGGACTTTTAAAGGATAGCAAAATTTTCTTACCAAAGGATTTGCCCCATACCCGGGAAGAAGAGGTAATCTAGGATTTTTTATTGACATTTTGTTTGAGAACACTGGGTTGGTGAGTCGCAGTTGTAGAAAGCAAATAATATAATAAAATCAAAACCTGTTATCAAAACACTACAAAAACTTGAGAAAACTTGGAAAATCAAATTCAGTTTGACAATTCGTTGTCATGGTCAAAAAATTGACAATAAATAAATAATGTTTCCATGGCAACAGTGGAGCACATGCTGAGAGCACATGCCTTATTTTTGTTATTGCCGGGCCGCACTACGATTTTTTCCCGCAAGCGGTTAACGCATAACTGGAAAACCGCTCGAGACGCACACACTACGGTTAAAAACCGCGAATATAAGTTCTATGGATAACAAATTTTGGCGCAGATTTTGCCCGCTTGTCATCTAATAAAAAGCGGTTTTAAAATCAGTCGCGGAAAAAAACCGTCAGTGCGGCCGCTTCCATTGGTTTACTTTAGTCACAAAGTCAGGCGGTTAAAAACCACGGCGGTTTTGCCGTAGTGCGGCCTTAGACTTATTGTAGGGACAAAGAAAAACCTTTGTTCTTTATGTGATTCTATGGGAAAACAAACAGTTAGCAGTTTCTTTAGATTCTAGAAAAGCTTATTAACCGTTTCTGAGACTTTCTTCGAAGTTTTATAACAATCATCCGTACTACCATCAACATCGAGGGTACGTGAAGTGACCAGGCTGTACGTTTGGGCTATGTTTTAGAATTAGGACCGCCGTTTAAAAAAATGTTATGCCATTGTCATTTTGACATTGACATTCTGTACAAAAAAAAATATTTATTAGGGGCATTGGTATTATTGTTCGTATTCCTTCTAGGTCGTATTCAATACCGTCAGCCCAACAAAAAAATATTATATACTTTGACTATTTCTACGATTATATAGGTAAACAATAAACAATAGGATTCAGCGGGAAAAGCTAGAAGGGAGCGGGTGTAATTTTCTTGTGTAAATCAAAATTTATTGTAAATGGCTTACACGTGTCCCGTAAAGTAATGTTTTCTGGTAGATAAGTTATATTTTGTTTACTTTTGAAGTGAATCTAGTGCGTGTGCAGCTATGCATGGTTTTATATGCAGGTAAGCTGAGTAAAATCTAAGTCGGAAAACGATTAGGTTCTTCTTGGGCTCGATATATAGTTTTTGTAATTTTTTATTTTTACAAATTTTACATATCATTCATCTGAGAATTTTACACTCATTTTTGAGTATTTTCCCAACGTTTCTTTTCATCATCATTAGATGATGATTTCTATCATCCATAGTAAAGATAATGGCTGTATGGGCTTAGTTCCCCTTGCCTTTCCTTCGGGATAAACTAAACAAAAAAAGGTAAACAATAATTTCTCGTGAAAAATATTATTTTTATTTCAAGTTTTCTCATTTTCAGCTTATTATTTACGCTACAATACTGTATATTCGTTATTTATATTGTAATAATGAGACGATTACATTAATTAATAACAAATTATAAGCTCACAGTGTTATAGTGATAACTTAGAGGGAGGAGTCTTATAATTGTATCTTGTTTTATTATTATAAATAAAATAATATTTACATAATGCTTGATGCCAAAACAAAGATTAATTCTTTCTTTATATTTAATTCTAGTTTCGGTCCAAAAGAGGGTGAGGTATGTGCTTAATCAAAGACTATAACAATCAATGTAAACAAGTACTTGGAAGGTTTTTACTACTAAAAGCTACTTCTTCTATTTACAGGAATTAAAGAGGATATTATTTTATCATCCAAAACAAGTCAGTGCGGATGCACGTAAAATGCAAGTTGGATTATGTGAAGCTGTGGTCAAGTTCATGTCGTAAGTTGCATTATGTACTAACATTATGCTTTGATGTATTTTCTACAACTAGACACCAGTAATATGCTGCCACATGCCAATAATTATTGTGATAAATTTTGTACATGTATTATACATAGGGGGGAATGAAGGCATATCCTGCACTGCAGTAGATGGTAACTTAGTAACTCTGTGGTACAGATTAAGTTAAACTAAAGATATTATGACCCAAAGATGTTTTTATGGTATTTCAGAACTTTTTCATCGGAACCATGTGAAGCTCTTCAAACACAGACTAAAAGGCATATATTTTTTCAGCCTGAAAAAAGTTTCTGGATGGTATTAGTAAGTATGTTTATATTAATAATACTGTCATTGACAATAAATCATTTTATATCTCTAGATAAATGGTGTCATTATGGAAACACTCCTAAAATGTTGTTTAAAATGTCAGTTGACAGTAAAATGATAAAATATCTAAGTTAAACCATGTTTAGCTAAAACAATGTCTTATCGATTTTTGTAATAATACAGAGAATGTTTTGACTACATGTGAGTCGATTTGAGTTTCACTTGTATTCTGTATTTCTATGTATGTATTTCTGATCCTAAATTAAATTATAAATGTTCCAGGTTGTCAGGATACCTTACACTACAAAAGCATTGTCGGCCATTGGTGAGAACAAGAGTGAAATTGTAAGTGTATGTTATTTTATAAATTCAAACCAATTTGATTATTTATCCTCTTAACATGTTCTATTATATAAATTAGAATAGAAAATTTTACATTCAATGTCCTCTTAGGATTAGTACCTGTGGTGGAAGCTTTGATATGGAGTAAACAAAAGATTTCTATAAATATTTCAGGTGGAACCTTCAGTCATGTTTGATCTGTTACAAACAGCATACAACATGTTCAGAATGTTTGTTGGCACATTCAAGAGTATACCACTTGATGACATTTACACAAAGTGTGAACAGTTTTTTACACCTGTAAGTAAACATCTTTTGTGGCTAATAGATTCAATCTAACATTGTAAAAGTGAAATAAGAATATGTGAAAGTTTGGATATTTAGTACTCTTTAAGAGAGAGACTGCTGATTGGATCTTAATGTTATGTTGCAATTATGTGGCTATAATTTACAGTCACATAGACAAAGATTTAGGCATAATCTAATTAATTAAAATGTAGTAGAATACACCTCTTTCTTGAGACTTATTTTAGTAAATTGACAAAGAAATCTACTGATTCATATCTGCTAAGGTTTAGCTATTTTAAATATATACATATTAGGGTTGATTCCAGCAGTCACACTTAAACCTAAACTCAATCTTAGTCAGGTCTATCCTCTCCGTTCTTAACATAAATGGCTGAAAGAGAAAAGGACAGGTACTTAATTACTAATTTTACGTTTAGGTTTAAGTGTGACTGCCGGAATCGACAATATTGAATGAATATTAAAATAAGTTAACAATTTAGATTTTGTATGTTTGTTTTAGTACATGTCAAGCAAACATTTAACAAATGATGTATCAGATGTAATCAAAGGTATAAATTATATGCCCCTGGATAAAAATACTTTCTTCAAAGTAATGTGTTTTATAGACATCATTGAGATCAAGTACCAGCACTTCAGGTGTATATCTGTCATGTATAATGAACAGTTAATATGGTAAGTTTACTATAGTTTATATATGTACAGAGTAACTAAAAACTTATGAGAACTGTAACTTATTCATAATTAAAAAGTATCATAAGAAACTGTTATATCCACAGCATATATAACTGCAATACATATTATTGTTATGTTTATTAAGGAGATTTAAAAGTATAAATAATGGAATATAAAAAAGAACCTTACATAATAATTGTTGGTTTTTCTGTTTGATCTTTTATTTCAATAAGTCATAACTACAAACAAATATACTTTTACCATATTTTTAGGAATGAGTTATCAAAAGAAGACATGCTTACATTATACCAGTATATGGTACATACATTATTACCGAAACAAGTAGAAAAGGAAATCCAGGGAGGCTCCGTAGCTGCTGCTGAGTCCCACGGCAGATATATTGTGCCGGTTGATGGTCTTCGAACTGATGAGGACTTACAGAAACTAAGCAAAGTGTCTCTTAGGCTAGAAGATGAAGAAGAGTCTAAACAATACTATTTGATAGTGTACCGAGCGCAGTGTATAACAATTACCTTTATTGTAAATGGTAAGTACGTAGAGGTATATTTTTTAAGTTAACTAAAGTACTGACGCGGATTGTGGAGAATTTCGTACAATGACCCTTTGATCCTCTGTCATTTACATATAGATGTCACGCCGAGTGGGACGTCAATATGTTTATGTACAAGTGACAGATAAAAAGTGAGCAGTCATTTTACGAAATTCTTAGTAATTCACGTCCACGCTTTACGCGTTCTTAAATAAAGTGGCAGACTTAATATATCATCTAAGTGAAACTAGTACCACAGAAAACAAAAACTTCGCTTAAATTGACGATATCAGTTTAGGCGGAAATGACGTATGTATGTAGGTGGAGCTTAAGTAATAAGCCCCGCCCACACACCATTAATTGTGGCAAAACAAACGACCTAATAAATACAAATAAATAAATATAATACTTACGACTAACAAGCCTATATCGCCATATTGATTTACCATTAACTCTGATCGCAGGATTGTTCTAATCGTAGATTTGAGACGCCGCCATAAGCAGTAGTGTCGAGCGACATATTGCTTTCATGATAGAAACAATCATAATTAAAGAGTTCCTGGTAACACCCCAGCCAGTCCTTGTTTTCTCACCTGCTATTGTAGTACTTAAGTTAATCTCCATGACCTTTCATCTTAGTTAAAACTCTATTTCAGCCACTATTACCCTAGATGTGGATACATTTAAATCTCTAGACGCATTTATTGGGCCGAAGCTGTCGGAAATATCCTCAGGAATCAGTGAGCAGAGCGCTGCCCAAGCCTTGCAGAATGCACAGCTATCCAGTTCTGAGCATAAGTTTATTTATTTCAACAGGGTCAATCTGGCATTTAAAACCTCGGTAAGTACCTTCTGAGGTACTAGTAATACGTATTATTTTAGTTTAATGTTTGTTAGTCTTTCACACAGAATTTACTTAACTAATTTCGATGAATTTGGGCACTTAATCTTTGTAGTTGGTACCTATATGTCGACGCGAAATCGAGCCTCAACTGTAGTAACACTTATGAAATAAGTGCGTAAAAGTATGTACACTAATTTGCAGGCTTCCATCAACAAACTGGTCCCATCAACAGCAATTAAACCAGAAATTCTGAGCATAATAGCGGCAATGCACGCAGACAAGAAAAGGTGAGGATTTATTTATTTTCTTCCTTTGCGTTGTCACGCATACCTACATTAAAAATACTCTCAATATTACTAAATGAGGTTCTGGTCAATACCATTAGCTTCGTTTTAAGTTTAAGTTAAGAAAGACTTATTTGTGGAGGATTTAGATTTAGTAATAAGTCATAGAGTCTAGCTAGAGCATCAGTAGGGCAATGCTTCTATGAGAACAATTTGTTTCAGCTTGGGAAATTACGGGGAAGTGTTGATAAAGACACCAGATGAATACTGGATAACAGGGAAGACCTCCAATGAACGAGAGTTTTATGTTGTTATTCAAGAGAAAAATGCCAATCTGAAGGAAATTTCTGGTAAGATAGCATAGCTAACTACCCATAGTGTAATAATCAGCAATATTAGCAGCATCTCCTTCCGTGCATATTGACTAAGGAACCCAGGAGCGTTCTTTCAGGAGAGCTAGCCATTTGTCACTGATCTTTTACATAACCTAGTCTAGACCCACTTTGCTAATCGTAGCCCTGTAGGCTCTCCTTCCTACGAAGAATAGACTTCCACGGCCGTTAGGCAACATGCAATATACATTTAACTTCATGTTTTTTTTATTTTCAGATGAAGTCAGACGAATATGTGAAGCACAAATGAAGGGCGTATTCTTTTATCCTATGTAAATAATTCTGTTAAGTTATCAAATGATATAATATTTTAGGTATACAATTATGTAACGTTATAAGTAATAATATAATTAAAAAAAACTGATCTATAACATAATATTTAGTTATTTATTAGTACATAACCAAAATAACATACATTATTACAATCTTATTTACAATTTACATAAGTTTAATTATGCTTGAATGCTAGTCTATTGAGGCCTTTTTATCGTCTTTATTTGTGAGTTTTCTATAGGTTTTAACTATAAGCCCTCTATTCTCATATCCCCACGACAATACAACAAATAAGAAACAAATAGCTCCAATAGCTATATGAGTAATAACAGAATCACGCGAAATCTTATTCTCAGATATCTTGCAAATACACCCAGCAATAAACAATGTTATCAGAAAGAATTTGCCAACATACAGTCCGTCCAATGGCTTGTACCCAGTGTCTTTATATTTATTCTGAATAAAATGAATACTATGCAAAATACGCGCAAACATATTTAAACAATTCGAAACAATAAATCCAACTGGCCCCAGTATGTATGTAAGAACATAAGAGAAAAATAGAAAACTTATGGAAAAAAATACCATTAGATAATTATAGCTATTTAACTGGGCACTGGTCATTGTGGCAAATGTAAAGCACTCTGTCACCCCATTCACAGCTAACAACACTATGGCCAGGCAATGGCTTCTAAGTAGTTGAACCGGAAGTCCACTAGCAACAAATGCCTGACCCCCATATAATAATAATAATGTATAGGAATAACTTTGGCCAAATACTAAGACTATTAACCCTATAGAGCTGACAGTCTTGCACACTTGAATTAGAACTGTACATGATTCTTGAATCTTGTACTGATCTTGTTTTAGTAGCGGTAACTCTCTATTAACCATTTGTGTAAAGTAAAAATAACTACTGTCCTCTATGGGCCTAAAAATAAATCTGGCAGCAAGACTACCCAGGTTATTTACAACATCATAAGTAGCTTGCTCACTAAATGACAAAACGGGACTCACAGACATTACATACTTTTCACCTTCAGTTAAAAGTTGCTTTACTACACCTTGCTTAGCAAAGCTTATAGTTAATGTTCCCAAATTTTTATTGAATGTGGAATTCACAGAGCCCAAGTACTTAGGCATAAAATCTTTTAATGATGTAAAGTTAAAATCATCCATATGGTCGTACAATTTTTTCAAAACAGATTTTGGAAAAATCTTGCTTTTGAGAGCTCCCTTGGCATACAAAGGTTTATTCTTAATATACCAATAGAAAAATATGTAATAGCTCATAACTATAACAGCTATACTACCAACTTGTGCTACAGAGAATGCTATCAAGGCCATGGACCTATCATATAAAATAATGGACAGAAACAAAACAGTTCTCACAAAAATATGAAGAGTGTCAAGTGCAACTTTAAACTTTACAAAACAGTAGAGTTGTGCCATTAGTACCATATTAGCTGAGCACAGTTCCAATACACAGGAAAATGCCACACTCCAACAACCAAATGCATATTGGAAAGCATATTCTGGATTACCTAATGGCAACCAGTTTAGCCAGATGTAGACAAACAATAATGACAATCCACAACATATTGGCACTGACAGCCATATCTGATTGATAATGTGACTCCAACTAAAGTCATCCTTCTGCCCTAAACATGCTCTGTTGAATGGTTCTCTACTTAAGAACAAAATAGTGCTTTCAAGCAATAACAGTCGGACATTCATGATTCCAAGTACTTCATGGCCAACATTTCTTATTACCCAGGCATTTATAATAAATGTTATGACCCGAAATAAAATCTGAAATAAGATGTTGAAAGAAGCATTCTCAAGGCTACTCATTAATAAGTTTCGACTCATTGTTATAGGTATTACATAAATATTAGGGCTTAAACATTAATTGCTGCACTTTCTGTTGAAACAGGTATTGTTCTCTTTACTATATAAATTTTCTTATCAGATAGACATATCACGAACCAATGATCGTCGTAAGTGATTGAGATCTTCTTAAACTGTTCATTTGCGTCGAAGGCCACTGGATCAACCCTGAAGCAAATAAGTTTTAACTTTTAATTATATGGCAGCTCTTAAAAGGTCTCTTATATGAGAAAGAGAGATTAATAATTGGAAAGAACAAATTGAAATATGCGTTGACTCACTTATTAGACAAAGTGATAAGATCTGTAATAATAGTTGCGACACGCTCGTCGTTTTCCAGGTCCCCGCCGGATTCAAGGACAGCGCCTTCTTCTGTTAAAACCAAGTAACCTAATTGGTCTGGTATTTTATCCATTATAACTGAAAGTTTCCAAGATTATAGATAAACAAAGAAGCAAGCAAACACAAACGGATTTAAAGAAATAATAAAAATATTGTAGTTATAGGTACCTTCGCATCAGTCATCATCAGCTGTCATTTTTGTTGTCAGACAGACACCTGTCATTGTCAAAGTTTTTTTTAAATAACTGTGGCGTTATTTACACTTTAGTTCATTTTAGTATTTTCCAAACCATTTTAAAAAGTTTAGGAAAAGATCTGACATTATAAAGAATCAAAACTTAAGAAATAACAATGAAAATCTTTCAGTGTAAAAAATTTACATATTCATTATCCAAAGTTACATAAATAAAAAATTATGGAAAAACTACTTTTACTTTACTTAGACTATTGGCTGTATGATATATATAGGCGTTTTTCTGGAATGTAACTTTCATATTATGAAACATTTTGACATTCGAAATTGTCTTGCTTGTGCTTGCGCTACACAAATATTACAAATAAATTATAAAAATCATCTAAAACCTTACCTTTTCACCATCTGTAGCTGTGTAAATAGTTCAAACCTGCATGAAAACAATTCCGGGAATAGATTTTGACGTAAGTTGTAGGTTTCACTATAAATTATTGGTATTCGTATAGGTTCATCGCAAATGGAGAAATATTATCTTCAAATGGAGATTTTCAATATCCACTCTCAAATCACTAACTAATACAGACTTATGACTTTGTGGCATTAAAAAGAGGTTGAACTGATATACAATTATTTTTTATGTTGTGTGCTATGCTGTTATGTATTTGCTGGCAGAATACTTGAAATATTTGCTGACTTGGGTTTTAATATGAGTAACGAAGTATAGTATACAATGAACTTATTCTCTAATTCTTGTCTAAGGTATGAATTTTTAAAATTCCATAATATATCCCAACTAATATTATAAATCGAAAGTAACTCTGTCTGTCTGTCTGTTACGCTTTCCCGCTTAAACTAACGATTTTGATGAAATTTGGTACAGACAACAGACTGAGACAGAACATATACTTTTTATTTCTGTGTGATAAAACCATGCATTAAAAAGAAATCATTAAACAGGTTGTACTGAGTTCGTTATACAATTATTTTTTATGTTGTGTGTTACTCTTTCTATGCTGATTTTAATAAAATTTTATGTATTACCCTGATTAACACTGGCTACTTTTTATCCCGGGAATATTTTTTTGAAATCGACATTTGTTCTTTTCTGACTGGACGAAGTCGCGGGGTCCACTATTTTATAATTTTAATATGAGCTAATCTCAGGAAACGTAGAAAAATTCTTTAGTGTTAGTAGCCCATACAATGTCTATACAACAACCTGCCCGGCTTCGCATACAACGCCCCCTCATATAATATAAACGCGAAAGTTTGTAATATATGGATGGATGGATGTTTGTTAATTCTAAAAATGTGGAGCGATTTTAATATTTGGTTGGGAGTTAGTGAAATGATTAACACATAGCCTACTTTTTTCCCGGGAAAAAATTTTTCCATAATATATATATATATATATTTTTCTAAATATTGATTTTTGTAGATACCTATCCTTACTATTTTATGATATCAACTTGATTGATTATGGCACTTAAACCCACACATATAAATATTTCGAGTGAAACTGTGCTGCATGTAGAATTAAATCATATGTGTGAATAATTTAATGATACATTGCAGTAACCATGTTGCGGTTTCGCCCAAAGCTCGGCAGCGAGCGCAACAGTGAATGGATGTGCTGCATGTGCCTCCATGTGCGCTCTGGCACCATCCTGCTGGGAACATGGCATTTGGTAAATATAAACATGACATACTATGACTAATTCATATGATATCCTTATCTATACTAATATAATATGTATTTAATCTGGGGTTATGGTAGTATTATTGAGAGATACAATTATGCTATGGGTTGTTTAAATGTTTCATTTGTACTTGAAACTGTTTATGTTACTTTTTAATCTTTCATATATTTTCATTTTCTTCAGGATAAATTATGCAAATTTGTTTCAATGGAAATGTTAGATGCAAAATTCTATAGTTATGTAACTTCAAACTGTAAAACAGAATGATTATGGGCAAAGCTAAGTAGGTAACTATTTTATCCATAGGTAGGTTATTATAGCATTGTATGGTGTGTAACTCAACTGTTTAAACATATGTAACACTTGTACATTCATATTATAAGCATTTTAATGAATCATGTATACTATGTTATGTGTATTTAGATTAGCATTGTGGTATACCTACCTATGAAATACAATAGGGATGTTTACTATGGTTGAATTTTAATGACATTTTATGCTTATCAGAATAACTCATCAAAATCATACCTATCTGTAAAATTACAATTTGATTAAGTTTCCAAATGAGGTAATAATAAGCCTTCAAAGTTAAGTGGGCAAGTCCATTTTTCAAATGTAAAATCAATTGAAAATTACAAATCACATATCCACCTGCATCATTTACAGTAACTTTTGCTTTATGACCATATTTATAAACGCAATATTTAAAATAGCTGCAGAACAAAAGTTCTTTTACGCGCATACAAGTTACGAAAGAGTGACGTCATAATTGTGGTAGCCGTTTGTATGGAGCGTTTTTTGGCAAGTCTAAAAGTGTGATTTTGAAATAGTTATATCCCGGAAAGTTTTCACACTAGCAAAGTTTTTCTTTCACAAATGTTTCTTTTATTATATGATCTTTCTGATGTAAATGCAAATAAAAAAACCGTAAACATCCCTATTTTATACTAAGTTATCTATGTGATCATATATTATTGCCATTCCCTTGCTGTTTACATCCTACTAATATTATAAACGCGAAAGTTTGAGTATGGATAGATGGACAGATGTTTGTTACTCTTTCATGTAAAAACGGCTGGAGCGGTTTTAATAAAATTGGGAATGGAGTTAGCTGACACTGGATTAACAAATAGGCTACTTTTAATCCCAGGAAACCCCATATAATTACTGCATTTTGCTTCTTCTGCAGTCCACGCGGACGAAGTCTCGGGCGTCCACTAGTCAATTGCCATTCCCTTGCTGTTTACTTCAACTTTAAAAATATGTGTTATGTGCATTTTTATTGCCACTAGTAGTATCACAATCTCCAGTGAACTGAATTTCTTTTACTGTAAGAAAACTCTGCCTTGTCTATGCTCATGCGGGGTTTTACTGGAATGCATCAGCTGCATCTCCTTCCATGCATATTGTATAAGTAGACTAAGAAACTCAGGGGTGTACCCTCAAGTGATGAGCTAGCAACTTGTCACTGATCATTAATATCTGACCCCACAATGCTAATAGGTAATACAAGATCAACAGAATTAAGATAAGTACAAGAGCACTACAACATTGGTATCTTCAAAGCTAGAGTGATTCACTCTGAGTGAATAGGCACTTTCTAGGCAAACATGTACCACCCTTGGCCGCATCTTGCTTAACATCAGGCACGATGGCGGTCAAATGTTTGCCTAGCTAATTGTAAAAAAAAATCAACATTTAATTATTAATAATATCTATGACATTATAAAGCTGTGTTCCAAAGCAGTAAAGTATGGGCTGGTTTCCGTAACTCGACATCTATTATGCGCCTATTTGGCGTAGGGGCAAAATGGAGTATCCAGAACTATAGGGTCACAAAGGAGTTCTTACAGCCACGTTTAGCATAGCATCACTTGAGTTATGTTCGGTGTGTCCCCTAGATGAGGCTGAGGGCCTCCACAGAGCGTGTCTATGTGACTATTGTTTCCAGATGCTGCACCTGATCGCCCTAGGGTTTCTAGCGGCGGTGGTCCGCGACCCTCGTCTGCTGGACGAGTTGGAGCGCGACTCGGTGCCCGGAGCCGAGTGGAGCGACCTCGGCTCGGCTTTACCGACGCCCTTGTCGAACATCGAGCCCAGCCCTTACACTCAGCACATCGGCTTTCCTAAAGACCATAGCTTGATATATCGTGAGACCAACCATAGCTTGATATAGTTTTTCTACACCAGGGATGGCTGACGTGGTTAATCACAAGGTTTACCGTTCACTGACGCCACCCTGAGCAATCTACCAATTACATAGGTACTTCTTCAAATATTAAATGAAACACATAGTTCAGTAAGTACACACATTATGATATGTGCCCCCTTCGACTAATAAGTCGCGTTTTGGCCACCCCTGCCGGGCTAGCACACCAGTAGGATGGCGTATGTATCTATACCACCATAATTGTCGTGGTTGGAAATCGTTACATTTAGGTTGATACCGTTAAACACTAGAGACGTTCATTCTTTTTTTTTTTTTTTTCCTTTTTAACATCAGATGTCATGTTAACTGCCTGATAGCTCGACTCTACCAATTACATGTTGAATGTTATCGGACCTACTTCTTCAAATATTAAATGAAACACATAGTTCTTAGTACAATGTCACACAATATCTGAATTGATGTATCGTACGGTCATGTTCGGCGCCCCGATGACATCGATCCAGACGTTAATATCGTGGCGCGTATCTAGGTATCGGCCACTAGCCCTGGTCTACACAGTTTTATTAAAAAGTAGTGGACGCCCGCGACTCCGTCCGCGTGCACTACCTACAGAAAAAAGAAAATGTCGAAATTATCCGGGATAAAAAGTAGCCTAATGTTAAGTGGGACCTGTCACAATATATTCCTGAAAACTGCATCTAAATTGGTTCAGCCGTTTCTGAGATTAGCGTGCACAAACGCACATACAAACAGACAAAAATTTCAAAAATCATTCTTTTGGGCACAATTGCGTTGATAAAGGTCTCCTATAATATTTATTCTCATATATTTTCCATGTACAGACAGCGATACGTTACATTTTTATTATATGTATAGATTAACAACCTACCCTAAGGTATGGACTGGGTACTAACTAAGCAATTCATAGAATTAAAGAAACATCGATACTCATTATATCAATGTATCTACTAGAATTAGAACCCAGGGTCTAAGGCGCAGAAATCACTACCAACTTCGCCAATCGGTCGTCAATTGACAAAATGAGATTAAACTTATCTCTAGAATAGATTACTTCCAGCAAACGTAGGTTTATTCCCGGTCATCCCACCCTGTCGTCCCCACTGGGGACGAGTGGGAAAAAAGTTTCGATCGTCCGTAGTGGTGACGATTACCTCGGTTTTTACAATTATTTTTAATCAAAAACATTGTCTCTTATTAAATAGAAAGTTCCAATCGTCATTGCTGGGGACCCAGACGTACGAAACTTTTTCCCACTCGTCCCCACTGGGAATAAACCCAAACGTACCAGGATAGTAAAAGCTTATTGTACAATGTAGACAGCAGTCATATGCCGCCATCAAATGGTCCCGGTTTAGAAAATCGACTGGATTGGACTGGAACAAAGATTTGTGTGAAAGATATTAATGGATCCACATCTAATCTGTGTGTTATGTTTGTACAAGCGACATGCGACACATAAGTGTGACTCGACTCGTTTACTTATTTATTTAGAAACCCATTGACCTTCCGTTTTCCGCATATGCGTGCCCGTAAATCACCTTGATCAATGTTGACGTTGGTATAAACGGTCAATCGGCTATTTATTCAGTCATAAGTAGCCTTACGAATGAAAAGAATGATCTACCAATGAAAATTGGTTATAGGAGTTTAGGAGCTGTTTATGAGCATAACAAATTGCCTTTATTTGGCCAGTTGCTCCAATTTCATTTATCTGCATGAACCGACCAAACAATATTATTATATTGCGCTTAGTCATAACGTTATTGAATAATGCTTAATGTATAGGTATATTTTGTTTTAGATATTAAAATTTATCTAGCTTTTTAGCTGATAAGTTCTGTAGGCGCTACATTTTATAAAACCGAAAAAAGGGCACAAGTGATAATCATACAGTTCGTGTAGTACTTAAGTATATCATGGACAGTATTATTGATATCTACTTATATTATGCTAATAATAATACTAATATAATATAAGCAGATATTGTCACGTAACTGACGCGGACATAATTGCATCATCTCATTTCTATAGGTTTCATCATCAAATTACAATGAACAATACCTACCTACTTACCATTCATTTAAATGGGCTAAAGTTGTTTATTTTTGTGAATGTTGTTGGAAATAGCATTCTTGTTTGGTATTGTTTACTAACTTACGATGAAAAAGTATTTGCTGTACCATTGGCCTCACTCAGATAGACCATTAAATCAATTTATATAGAAATTTTGATAAGAAAGAAAACATAGAAATGTAGCTATGAAAAATGAAAGTTCATTATGTATAGTTCACGCAGTAAGTCGTGATAAAGTAAATTGCATATCAAAGATAACGGTTTATACTTTTACCTACATTGTAACGAACGATTAATGTATGTTTAGGTATTAATGTACACAATGATGAGAATAGTGATATTTCACATATATATTTCAGATATTTGTACTTATAAGGATGTATTTATTGATGGGTTTTTACCTTGTGCTAATTATAGCAATAAAAGCGCGAAACACGTATTAAATGTATATTTTTTAGACTATGTTACGTGGTAGGTAAAATGAATGTAGGTTTAAACTTCGCGCGAAGCCATCTACAAGCCAGCATAGAGCAAAGTCAAACTTGTCACCTTATCAACGCTTTCTCCCTATCGGTTTCCATCAAGCACGCCCGTGTTGTGAGGTTTTCTCACATTTAAACGAAAAGCTCTTTATCCCGATACTTATTGCTTGAAATTTACCTGAAAATAACATATAACAAATATACATAGGTCCATATGCACACGGGTGTGTTGCCAAAGTGGGGTATCGCTTGAGAGAACGCCTCTGAGTTCCTTAGTTAGGAAAATAACACACACCCACACACGGCTGTACTTTCCGAAATGGGATAGCCAGAAAATCATAAGGGAGATCCCACAGCCATATAGGAAAATATCAACATCTCTATTGAGGGGTCGCCCACCACCGGGCCCTACACCCTCCGCTGACCCTCGGATCTGCCGACTCATGATCACGAACACGAGACACTACAGTCGTAACGATAAATAAAAATATCAACATGTAGCGTAGAATTTTATTCTATTAAAATGGGAACCTATTCTATGGCACAGATGATGTGGACGTGGGCGCTTTGGTGACGGTCTGCACCCTCGCTATCACAATGATGCTGATCTACGGCGCCGCTCGCGGCAAGCCGGTCCATCTGCTGCCGTTCTTCTGTCTCCAGATCTTCGACTTCGCTATCACTGTGTAAGTAATATATTTAACAGGCTATACAAACATTATGGTCGATTCCGGCAGTCACACTTAAACCTAAACGTAAAATTAGTCCTACCTGTCCTTTTATCTCTCAGAAATTTATGTTAAGAACAGAGAGAGATAGATAGACCTGACTGACTGCCTCGACCCTATTATGTATGAATACAAACGGCTGTGTTCCAGTAATGGGGTAGCCAGTACTGGCAGGATCGCGGAGGATGAAGGAACATCCTGTAGTCATGTTTAGCATAGCAGGGTCAGATGTTAAAAATAAGTGACATATTGCTAGCTCATCGAAAGAACACCCCTTAATTGCTTAGTCGACTTACAATATGCACGGAACAGACCAAATTGCACATTTCATCACATAAAATTAATTAAGGGAAAGTACTGTTGCCAGCATTTTAGCAGGCTCATTCCCCAATGAGAGTTCAATTTGAGGAATCAAAATTGGCTTACACTTTTGACTACTGAGTGAGCGAATCGCAAACACGTAGTCGACGGCAGGGAATGTGTTAACTGTTATTTTGAACTCCCTCACTCTCTTCTCTGAAATTAAATGATTATTTATTTGCTCAAAACATGTTACACTAAAGTTATTTCAACATTATTAGATCAGAGATATGTTTCGCCAAAAAATGTAGCATGCCAATATTTTAATTTATGCCCTCTCCCATACCCCAGGCTGACTGCAATCGGCTACCTATGCTACCTGCGCTCGATCCACCGGCTCATAGCGGAGACGCGTCGCGTGCCGTGGCGTGCGCAGCTGCTTCACCTGCCTGCGCCTGCGCTGGCCTTTGTCGTGCTGACTGCTTTCCTAGTGGCCGTGTTATTGAAGGTATGTAGCTAGATCTAATAGGCTAATGGTAGGAAGGTGATGGAACAATTTTCAGGGTATTTCAGTTACTGTCAGCCGGATCAGGATAACTAACTATATCTCCACTTGAATGTATAATGTCTCCAACTGTGTTTCGGTTATGGTAGCCAATCTCAACGGAGATTAGCCAATTACGCAGGAGATATTATGGTGTATAACTGTTTACTGCTGTGTAGAGCGCAACTGTAAGGGACAATTTTACAACATTAAAATCCGAATACATAAAAGAAATTCAATGACACAGACTCGTAACTGGGATCGTACTAACACCCCCCACTTGGAAGGCGCACGACATGGATGCGGCATTGTTACTACTTGAACGCGACAGGTGACAGTTTTGAAAGTTAAACATCTAGCTAGACTCACAAATGGTAGGCACTTTGATCTAACAAACCACGATATCGCGACAGGGCTACTGCCTGCGCATGGTATGACGCTGCCACAAGTATCTGAGACATTACAACTCCAATGCCTGATTTCGGAACTGACATTTTTTTGTATGCAGTGGCACAGAAAATACACATAGTAACTAGCGCCATCATGGAATTTGAACTAACAAACCTCGATATTACGACAGGGCTACTGCCTGCGCATGGTGTGGCGCTGCTACAAGTACCTGACGATGCGCGCGCACGCCATGCAGAGCCTCACGCCGTTCGTGATCAGTCGTGCGGGGTTAGCGCCGCCCGCGCCGGCTCGCCCGAGCGTTCCCGACTACTCGTCGCTACTGCCCGCGTATGAGGAGGCGGTCAAACAGTCGCCGCCGCCGTCCTACCGCGCCGCCACCATGATGGCGCCCGAGCCCGTCCCGGTGAGTGCTATGAATGACATACATAATACATACATTACATAAAAATCACGCCTCTTTCCCAGAGGAATAGGCAGAGATCACGTATCTTCACTTGTTTCGATCTTGGCACACCTCTTCTAATGGCGCCTGAGCCTATTCCGGTAAGTGTTCTTTATACAGCCTGACTACTCGTCGCTACTGCCCGCTTATGAAGAGGCGGTCAAACAGTCGCCGCTGCCGTCCTACCGCGCCGCCACTATGATGGCGCCTGAGGTTATCCCGGTGAGTGACTTGTCGTGAATAGAGCGGTGCCACCGATACCCACCCGATAGCATGCACGTTTGATTCAAACTTGATATTTCTTTGTTTTAAGATTGCTACGTCAAATATGACCGGGCAAGTTTGAAGCAATTTTAAAACAAACTTACCACAAGAACACGACAACCTTGCATTTGACTTGTCATGACAAACTTTCCGCAAGTTTGTTTCTGGGAAACTAGGAGGTTTGATTCAAACTTGCTGCAAGTTTATTCAATAACGCACTTTTGCTATAACAAACTTGCTGCAAATCTCCATGTTTGAAAGTTCAAACTTGTTGCAAGTTTGAAACAAGTTTATATTGCTATCTGGGCAGGCACAGGGCGTAGAATTTGGGAAGCGCAAGAATGGCCAGACCAGGCAGACCTAAATAGGGCGCAGTTATAGAAGCTCGCACTCTTAGCTAACTCTCACGACATGCATGGAAGGAGATGCAGCTGATGTATTCTAGTGAAGCCCCGCATCAGCACAGGATTCCTAAAATAAAAATAACTATAATCCTTTGTCCACAGCCTGGAAACTCCTGCCACCGAGGCTGCCCCAGTCGCCAACACGGTGGTAATGTTGCCACAACAAGGCACCCAGGCGCGAGTCTAAACTACTTTCAGTATAAAATACGTGCGATCGCGTGCCAATGACAGCTGTCAAATTTGACAAGTGTCATTATGTGCGCCCCATGTATCACTTGTTTTTTTTTTGTTTAATTTATTGTCTCGATTCCGTATTCGCGAGAGTTGATTAATACGCGTCATCGAGGTCTTTTAGTTTCTAGACAATATTACATCTAATATTAATACATACTAGCAATGTACCGATCTAAATAGTGTCTGTTCTTGTGCTGTCTATCAATCGGTCTATTAGTATATTCTATAAGAGGTTTTTTTTAATGTTCTAGTAGCAATTCTTCGCGTGACAACGGAATTATTGTGCCCGACACAATAAATTAAAATTGAATAGAATTCCTTGTCTCATTCTATTTAGAGACATATTTTTGTAGGCTTTTGCTAAATTAATTATTATTAATTGGTACAAGTTTCGTGTAATAGGTATTTGGTTTTTGAAAAACCCGAATAAGGCTGTTTCGGAGTTTACAGTCTAACTAAAGACTTTATTCTATTGGTCTCGTTTTAAATTTAAAAAATCCTTTCAACTTAAATCATACTAAATATGACATAAAACAACTTGATGGGATAATCCTTGATTATATTTAGATTTTATTACTATTTTAAATAGATAAAGTAGTTTAACGTAACTAAAAATACAACTAATAGCTTGTGAAATGTAAATAAAACGCTCGACTTGGCGTGAGCACTTCCGTACCGATTTCTATGATTTGAATAATACTAGTACTTACTTATACTAGTTTGTGCACTCTAAATTAGCTTTCCACACTTTTTTTTTTCAATTAAATTAATTAAACTTACTCGATAATGTGGGAAATGGGCACTTAATGAAGACTTTGAACCACATTTTATGAAAACAATTTACTTGTTGGATTATACCTATATTTATCAGCAATATTTTTCCATTCTAACTAAGTTTCTAACACAATTTACCATTTGCTTTGTCAACTTTAGCCGTTGTAAAGGATTTAAATTAGAAAATGATTATTTTGTATGCTGTATATTGTTGCTAATATTGGAATTATTTGGCATAGTGTTAAGAGTTGATCTTTGTAGTATATGAATTTGGCTTAAATAAAAATCTTATTTTAATGTCTTGCTTAAATTTTTTTTTTCTAATTTTGTTTCGTAAACATAGTGCATTCGATCATAAATATCCTAGTAAATAAATTATGCCTAAAATCCCTGTACCTAATTTTTTATTCTTTTTAAGCATGTAAATATATTTATAATCATTGACCATGGCCCTTTGAAAATTTAATCATTTCTCACAAATGAAATACTTATGACCATAAAACTTTTTATAATGTATAGACAATCTGTTATGTTTTAATCTTGTTTCTGTATAAAGTGTTAACTCTAGGGTATCTATGACCGAAGCTGGTGCCATTCCGTTGTGTTTTGAAATTTTATTTTTATATAAATGTTTAGATTTATATTCCCTATACTGATAAATAAATAAATAGAAATAAATCTGTGCTATAAATTCAAGTGCTTGTTGTTTATATCTAAACTGACTATCTGTCTTATATGTACTGCATTTTGTTCATTCCCGCTAATAAAAATTGCACAAGTTTTTTTTTAAATCTTCATATATTTATTTATTTATTTTTATAGTTATTTATTTATTATTAACTTAGGTACTATGTTGATAATGTTTTAGGGTTGCATTGTATCTAACATTATGCACTTTATAGTGCCTTCCGTAGTGTTTGTCTCTCACTAAACATATAAAATAACTAACCCTGGTCAAACCAAATGGCAGGTTACTTTAAAACCGTATTTTGCTTTGCTCGAGGATAATAAACAAGTGACAAACCAGACTATCGTCCTTGTTAGCCACTCCTGCGCAGCTATTGTATGGAAATCGATACGACTCGTGTACGTTTCAGATACAATTTCCTTTGCCCGGGGCGCTGGTTGTTCTGTATACGTCTATAACTGCATACAAAAAGTGCTAGTTCCGAAATCGTCCACGATAAGTTTTTATTGAAACGTATTCTACGTACAACTATCAAACTTAAGCAGTCTACATTGAGGTTTATTTTGCAGTGTTGTATATTGTAATATGTGCAGTAAAATGCACGATAAATTCGTCAATTGTTGCTTGTGGCCGTCCATTCTCATTTGGCAGTAGTGGACTCTTCTAATTTATGAGGTTTTGTATGTTCTATTCCTAGATATAAGAGGAAGATTAAAGTACATGTAGAATTGTAGGTGATACTCGTATCACGCAGAAAAAGTACTATCTCCTTACTGGTTTTCGAGTAGTTTCTAGTTTGTCGTAAATAAGTCTATAAGGTATATGGCGTTTTCATTTATGTACTAACATTTTTAAATACATATATTCCTCAACCTTATCTTCATTATTTGAAGTATCTTAAAAAACATACTAGTATTTGGTTTTAGTTTCTGGCAGTTTCTTCGAGTGTTTTTCCAGAACGCACTTTCCGGATTGTACGGATGCGCCCTAAGGAGAAAAAGCATTTTACAGCATGTCTGGCAATGTCTAGGTAGTGCAATAGTTCGCTTCGCAACTCTACTAAAATCTTAATTACCGATATAGGTTTTAGTTAGTAGACTATATGCTTGTAGGTATGTAACAGCTTGTCTTGTAACATAAGACCCGTGAGTAGTTTCACAATGGCCTAAGTGTACAAAAATAACGAATCATTAACGAAATCTAGTTTATTTTACTTTACCTATACAGGGTCTAACAAAAGAGGTATGTCAAGCGAAATACTATGAAATTAGTCCACTATACATAGAGAACCTACCTATAAAATCAGAAATGTTTGTTTTTCAAGATTGTATGAACTCAGTTGTTTAGGAATTCTCTATACAATCTAGAAAAATAAATATCAATTTTGAGTCTCAAATTTTGTAGAAGTGTTCTCGATAGTCTCGATTTTCATAACATTCCTCATAACATACTCATTTTGTTACACTTGTATTTCTAGATAATTTATTAGACACCGCTTGGTAGTTTTACTAATTTTTTAAATCGAATGTTCAGTGGTGCTCCAAATTGACTACTGGACGGTCGACGCACTGTAAAGATATTGTTTTCTAGTTACCAGATTGAATGTAATATTCACTACCGTATTTAGTAAATCATAGAGCCTAACGAAAAAGATATAAGTAAGGGTATCATTTAATAAGTATACAAAACTTCATACACTTTCCTAACTGTATTCCCTACAGGTATACGAGTAGGTAAGGTCAGCCAGCCCCTGAGGCCAGCCCCCGTATCGGCATAGAGGAATAAGATTGTATCGGCTATCTTTTTTGAAAGTTCCTTTTGTAGATCACTCATTGAAACTTGATGAAATGAAAGAGGCATAATAGCTTGCCTGAAGAAAATTTTGCAACACATACATACATGCCGCTTCCATTTATTAAGTTTCAATGACGGATGACTATGAACTGTCAAAAAAAGATAGCCAATGCAGGGGTCGGTCCTCCGTCCTCCGGAAAAGGATTATTTGAAGAATTTGGTAACTTATGAAGTGGCTTGTTTGTTGACCATACAATGTTAACCTCCGTAGTGACGTCACTATGCTTAAACGAAGTACTACTGAGCTTAGGTCCGATTTTTCCAATGGCCAGACAAAGGATAAAGGTTCAGTTGAAAGATAAAGTTTTGCTGTCTCTATCTTGATCAAGTTATAAAGAAAGACGGCATCAATATTCATCACTTAAAGCTGTCTGCACCAAATCGTAGTACATACTCTACTAGTGAGCTTCGTGAGGCTTAGTTACTAGGCTGGCTGGCTCATCGTAGAATTGTTGGCAAACCTTCATAGGCCCTTTCCTAATAATAGGTTAGATTAGTGGAAATTGTTGGTTTTATTAGATTGGTAAGTTTAACACCTCCTGAGTAATATTTATGTGTTGAATAACTATATCTTTTGAAAATTAAATAATAGTATATTTATTTTTGTATCTTAGCTAACTTTGTGTAGGTCCATTATATTGTATATTACACATATAGGTATTTTTTGTAATAGTTTTCTTGAAACTTAGAACCTATCTAAATTTTATTATAGACGCAGTAAGTACCTTATAGTAAATTGGTGTTTAGTGGTGTGTAAGTACATAATCTTTACCTACCTATATTTGATTAAAATATAAATAAATTATGAATTAAAGTGAAAAGTTTTTTATCCTACTTTATATCCCAATTTTTATGTTTTTTTTTTATCTTTCCGTTGCACTCAATTCAATGATAACATTGAGTAATAATAGAATACATAGATAAATAACAATAGGTACATAAAAATATAAAACAATAGTATGCATGACTCATGCACGACATTTTCAACATATTTTATTAGTAGTAATTTTATTACCCGTATTACGCGTGCTATTATGTTATATTCTTAATGCATACTCTACTTTTGATGCATGCACAACATACCTCTACACCACCTACATTTTAGTGTGAGAGTACGCCGATGTCCTTTATTTACGTTTTGTGTAGCAAACAATGGGTTAGTCCACTCTGATCATATGATCCGTTGCAAATGGAAACAAGTGAATCAGTTTCCACTTGCAACGGATTATTTGATCAGAGTGGAGTTAACAGTGTCCAATGAAGGGAAAAATCTTACATAATAGTAAAAACTACTTCCTATGGTTTACGTTCTCAACATGGACATTTCCGAGCTCCTGTGGCTCCCTACCGCATTAGGTAACGTTAACAGTTGGGGGTAATAAGACCGTGACTACAGTAGGTAACCCGTGCAGCCAACGCATCATACTGAAAGGTCAAAGTGAGGAACGCAATTTACAAACAATGGCCTGCACATGCGCCGTGGTCAGTTGCTCGTGCAGTCCAAAGGGTCGCGGGTAGAAGTCGGGACGCGCGCCGGCCGCCTCGTGCGTTTTCTATTTATATCGACGGCATCGTCCCCCACCTTTCGCACATGCGCACCTAAAACATCCAAAAAGCGAGTGCTAATTGCACACGATGTTATTTATCGGTGCATCGCGATTTATACTATAAGTATTGCACCGCTGATGACCAGTGTAAAGTCCTCGCGGCTGCCGGAGTGCCGACCCTGCTAGCATGGCGGCTGGCAGCCCGGCAGCGACGCGATTGTCAGGCACTGCGGTAGTTCTGCGTCAAAAACCAGCTGTTTTGCCGGCGCTCTTGTGACGTCTCGACCGGCCCGGCGCGATGGCGTCCACTATGCAGCTAGAGTTCACCCAGGCGATGACGGACTTTAAGACGATGTTCCCCGATATGGACGACGATGTGATCGAGGCGGTATTGCGAGCCAACCAGGGAGCGGTGGACGCGACCATCGATCAGCTTCTGGCGATGAGCACTGACAACCAGAACGAGAGACTTCGCCTGGAGATGGAGCGCGTAGAAGGTAGTACTCCTAAGAAGAGAGATCGGGGAAGATGCTCGCGGACAGAGAATGGAGACGACAATGACACTACAGCGCTTGTGTAAGTTTACTTTGTTCTATAACCTCTTATAGCTCTTACCTAATATTTATTACCCATTCCACCCAGTTAATGTGACCTTTGTAGAGCTCTAACAAAGTGTTAGTAGAGGTTTGTATTTCACGTCACTATTCAACTTTTCACTATTTAATTAGGTACACCGCCGATTTGATTTGTTACCTTGAGAAGGGTGCATACATTCTTATTCATCAATACTGCCTAAAGGTGTTTGTTTATAATACGACTAGGTATCCTTCTATAAGCTGTTGACAAAGTAATTAGATGGAGGATGTAAAAATTAGAGATGAGTGAGCTAGACAGACAGTCGTCAGTTATGTAAATATTTAGCTAGAATGTCAACAAACAGGTAAACCGTGAATGACAAAGTGGATGGATATGCAATTGGTACCTAAATTTTCTCAATATTTAGGAAAGTAAATATAGATAACTACCTTACGGTATCACGTGGAATAATTATATTTTGTAGAGCAGATGCACCTATTTAAAGCTAGGTAGATCCATGTTTTTTATAATGGTATATGTTAGTTAAGTTATAAGTGTATATAAGTATAGGCGTGAATTAGAATGTTTATGTATAACAGCATTCCTGAAATACGTATTATGACTCATTCAGCTAAATTCCTTTTGTCTTTGTATGCAATTGGAATGGCAAAAGTAGACAGTTAAGCGTGGCTTGGCACTGAACTGCGACTATTCGCTTTTATTAGAGTTGGTCCTAGGTTTATTTTCATACAGTTAATTCTATATTTAGTTAATAGTAGTCAGTGCCATAATTTGCATTCCTAGTAATTGCCTTTATGCCTCCCGAACGAACCCAATACTCCACAAACTGACTCAGAATCTTACGTAGCGTGGAGTGCTCCTCGCTAGAATCACAGAAAACAGAACGAAATAGAATAGTGATCTAGTACGTGTTCTGAGTTGTCTATGGCTAGGATAGTATTGTACTACTCGATACCAACAGTTTCACAGAAGAAGTATCTCTTACTTTCATTGCTATTGTCATTCTGAATATGCTTTATACTAGTCTACAATTCGGCTGTCTACCCGAAATGGGGTAGCCAGAATTGCAGAATCATAAAGGATATCCCACAGCTATTTAGCATAGCGGGGACAGATGTAAATTTTATCAGTGATACTGATAATCTATGTTTCGGTTTTTTGTAAAAGCAGGTACTATACGAGTACAATGTATTTACTGTCGAAACCTACGATCGATCGACGATTAGGTCGACCTTATTAGCCCTAAAATGTTTAAAAAAATATATTTTGAAGCATAACAGTTTCTTCTTTTCAGTGACGTTGACGATGAATCAGTGCCTCTAGCCGTGCGAAGGAAATGGGTGCCGAGAATGCTCGGGCCGCTACCACCTATGTTCCTTCGAATCCCACCGAGCACAGACGCCAGAATAGACCTGAGTTTAGAGATGGATGACGACAAAATAGCCACCTTCCTCCAGAACGAGGAATTCATGGCTGAACTGAGGTGGAACCAGGAGTTTATGGCTGCTTTAGATAGTGAGCAAGGGCACAAGTCTAAATGTCATGATGATGAGGCTTTTAAGGAAAGGCTAAAGAATATGGGCAAAAGTAAGTACAAATAATTTCTACTTTTTATGTACCTATCTAAGTAACTGAAATATTTAGAATGTATGTTTGACCCAGAAAAGCTAACCTGACAAATATTTTTTCAAAACTATCTAACTTAATTTGTTAGTAAGTAGCAAAGACAATAAGTAGGTATATTTTTAAACCATTGAAATTGAAGCACGTTATTCTAAAACAATGCTACCTGTACTTGAAAAGGGAAAGGATAACGTAGATAACCAAACAGATGTAGGTAAGTTAAACTGAGAAACAATCGAATGCTTCTAAATTACGCAGCGACCATGTCACCGGCCGCTTGCGTTAGCAACAAACGATACGTTTGGATTTAAAATTTCAGACAATTAGCACATTTTACATGTTTTGCAGTGTCGCGCAAGAAATTCACGCAGCTATCACGCATGTTCTCTCGGGGTGGATCAAAGAGAGCGAACAGTGCGCGGGCGCCGCCTCGTGGACCGCCCAGCGACAGCCTCCTGCTTGAGGAGGAGCACAGCGACGACGACGACCGACCCAATCCGCACAACATTAAAATATAAAGACTGACCATGTGGACCTGTGGACTCATTAAATAAACACCAGTGCTGCTGAAATTTCTAAGAAAATTGTACCTATTATATATGTTAAGTTAAAAGAAGGGAAGTTCAAAAGCCGAAACGGTTGACGACGCTGTGATCCAAAACAGGTTTTGGATAAGACTGGGTTTTACCTATACAGATGGAAGAGCATATAATCAGGTGTATACTAAAGAAAGGCTGATGATAGGATCTGTTTATAATATCCGCGCATCATAGTTAGATAATGTAAATAACTGTTGTAATAGTTCTGTCGGTATGTAGATTGCTTTGTCTGTTTACGAATTTAGTTACCGTTACTGCTTGTTAGCGTCAGATAGATATCTCGCTGATCGCGAACTCTACTGCATCGCAAATTGCGACTGGTCTGCGGCGATTATGCCTGCCTGCACGATTGACCACGAAAATGTAGATAACATTACGCTTATAATAGCCCTCACGATCTTAGTTATGTTTGTTTTAATGACACAATTTTTATCCAAAGTAATCGTTGAGTCATAGGATTCTATTCTAGTTTAACCTAGTAAGTATTACTTTATCTAGTCTGGCTTTAGTTTTGCAGTCATAGTTTGTTTTGTACCTAGATTAAAAGCAGGTAAGTTTTCAAAAAAGTATAGGTAAGTACATACCTAATCTTTTATATCTATGTAGGTCAAAAATAGTAGAATAATACCTTCTTCCATTTCTTCCAAGAAATCTATAGATTCTCTAATTACAAACTTAATGATCGCCTTTAAATAAGTAATTGGTTCTTTTAAAATGTAACCCTTGGAAGTAGGTATCTACTAGGGTTTATCAATAATTGTTTCAAAGTGAATGAATAATTAATTGTACAAAGAGTAATTTTTTAAACTCCAATAGCGAAGTAAATGTTAGAATTTGGAATGCCTGCGTTATTTACAATGCGAATCTAAATATTGCGTGGCATGAGATGAATTTAAGCAATAATATTTTTGCTATGCTCGAAGCATGTGATTATAGCTTACCATCTAAGAAAATAACAAGAAAATGGATTAAGTGGTAGGTAATCATCGTTGCATGTAGGTAAAACCACAATGCCTTTAATAAAAACGCGTAAATATTCTAGATATCTTTTTATAAAGCATCACTGTTTTAGTAAGACACATAATTTTATTACGAACATAGCTTACGTACCTACGAGTAGAAGGAGCTAGTTAATATTTATTAGATAAGTACTTCTTCGAAATGTCGATGATTTATTTATTGAGTTGGTTTTACTTCTTTTATTCGCGAATCTATATTTTTGCAGTCATAAAGATCTTTTATAAAAGGTGTTATTTGGCTACCAAAATCAATTGGGATATACTTAGTAGAAACTTTGAACCATACATTCTAATTAATAAGTATTTATGTACCGATCAGGCTATCGACATTAAAATTCGTACACAAAAGAATTCAATTTTACAGTCCTTGTTTGAATTAATTTATTTTAGAACAAAATTTTGTATGGCAATAGCTTGTCAATATAATATAACAAATATTAAAATCACATATTTTTGTTGAGCTTACTTGAGTCGTAAAGTTAGTAACAAAAATTAATTAATTATATTATGTACATACTACATCTAAATTCTATTGAAAACCAATAGGTACTGCAAATGTTACGCTAATAAATTAAATAAATCGTTTGAATTTTTATCCAGCAGTGTATTTATTAAAATAAGTATGTACCTATTACCTTTTTCATGAAATATCCTGTATATGATTGATTGATGATGATTTTTCGTCAACGTTCCCGGAAATTACGGAATCTCCTCATTATCACGATCATTTTTCTCCATGGAAGCATACCTGGAAAGTGTCTGGTTTCCGAAATATTAGGGTCGAAAGTTGAATAAATAGACTGCATGTTTCTGCATAAATGCACATTGACAATGAACATTGTTGCAAGATTTTTTCACGAGAAATAATTAATATCTGTCTATGAAAAAACTAGCATAAACACTAGACACTATAATTTCGCCCGATCAAGTAATTTAAAAAATGTAAACAAAAAATTTTTTACATCTTTTCCCAGCATTTTTTTTGGCATAAATACTTTATCTGATATATAGAGTACGTACCCTTCGTTAAAGGTGGCAACGAAAAAACAACATGTATCACCCTCCTCCTACTCCATAATAAAAATGTTGGTTTTGGAGCCGCAATGTACTTCAATAAGTAGGTAGTAGATAAGGTATGTATTTAGGTAGACGCTACTCGATCCGTAGCGCGTGCTACGAACTACGAACCTACGAGTACAACCACAGACTAACTCTTCTACTTACCTACTGCGTACATCTACTACGGTAGATCGTGTGCTATTTTATTTCGAAATACATTTCTGTTTTATTTATTTTGTAATAATTCCAGACAACTATACTTAACTACAAAATCTAAAGTAGAATCGTTTATTTATTTATTTCGGATAACAAACAGTGTAGGTACACACTAAAACTCTAGGTTGTAAAATAACTAAAACCAAGCCATTAATAATTATGTTTCTAGGAAATTAAAATTAGAAGGAGGGGAAGGGCAATATTACGTGAAAGATCAACATCTAAAGTGGGAAAAAGACATTTCAAAGAGAAAACTTTTTAAAAATCGGTACATTTTACCTACTAGTGGACGCCCGCGACTCCGTCCGCGTGGACTACAGAAAAAATAAAATGTCGTAATTATCCGGGATCTAAACATTTTCCCGGCATAAAAAGTAGCTTATATGTTAAGTGGGACCTGTCACAATATATTCCTGAAAACTGCATCGAAATAGGTTCAGCTGTTTCTGAGATCAGCGTGCACAAACACACAGACAAACCGACAAACAGACAAAAATTCAAAAAATCATTCGTTTGAGTACTATTGCGTTGATATTAGGTCTCCTATAATATTTTTTCTCATATATCTTCCATGTACAGACAGCGATCCGTTACATTTTTATTAAATGTATAGATAGATAACACTACAAAACAGGCATGTGAAAATATTTACGTACTACGTTACACACGCGTAGGTAATAGTACCCATAGCTACTAGGTAACCTATTAAATTGCGATGCGGAATGAGTCAAAGGTAGAGTCGATTTTCCAATTCACATGCTCGAGTGAATAGGGTTACACGAGTGTACTCGAGCGATCTATCGAATGAGTTATCGGTAGGCGCGAAGAAAATGCTCGTCAAGCTGATCGACAGCGCGGAACGGGAAAGTCTAATGGTGCCCACATACGTCCAGATCTTCCGATAGTTTCGTTCTTGGTGGTCCGATGTATGTTAACCGTCCTGGAATTAGATACCTTCTAGGTTCTTACTACTGCATCGTGTGTTTTAATCGAAGATCTCGTAGACATAGGTAAATTATGATCTGAAGATCGGATTTACGAAAGCTTTGTTACATTGGCACGGTTTGAGTGCTTGAAATAAGGGCTGTTTTTCGATCAGTCCGGAGGGAGTGGAATTTTACCAAACTACAAGTCGGTAACGACACGATGAATTTTTCTACGAACAAAATCTGATAATGTAAAAACGATTATAAGAACATCGCGAGTGATATGCTTGCATTGCCAAAGGCAAATTGTACAACTACTATAATAGGATATTTGTATGTATCGTGCCGTGTATCAATAACATAGGTACATACACTTTTTACCACCGGGTAGCTTGACTGGTCTCGAAAAGCTAACTAACTTGCACAATATAATTTTTTTTAAACGAAAAACCGACTTCCTCCCTAAACTTGATCTTACTAAAGTATTATCCGTCATCTCGTTATTCTCATGTCTACCTCTTCCGCTATAACCATCTTACTTCGGACACGGCTTAACGCAAGACTTGACACAATTATCTTCATAAGCCTATTGCAGTCCACTACCGAACGTAGGCCTCCCCCTGCCATAGGAGGTTATGAGAATAATGAGATGATGGATAATAAGGATGAATGAAAGAAGAGTACCCACATATTGTACCGACCCCAAATGATTGGGAACAGGGCAGGAAGAAGGAGTGTAATTATATGTTGCTTATATTGTCAGACGTAAAATTTCGAAGCCTAGTCATTTCTCTCAGTGCCCTTTTGTCATGTGGCCTATTTAATCATTTGCTGGCATATAAATCTTACAATATTATATATGCCTTCTAAACTTCGTACAGTTTTGGCTCATAGGAAAGTATGTCGGTTTTTCGTTTAAAAAAAAATATTATCCTGAGATTAATTTTAGACGTCTGATCAGTTTAGTCGTTTATGGAATTAATGTCTGATTTCACCAAGCGCCTAAGATTTAGAAGATTCCTAACACATCTTCCTAAAAAAGGAGATCGTGTAGTGGTCACTGGCGAAATCCGGCATTTGGTTTCTTAGGATAGTGGTCATAAAGGAACTTTTCACATGTGTCGGTTCCGTAGAGATAAAGTACGGCTGCTATGTGATGGCACCGCTATTTGGCATAGTGTGTATATGATTAAGACGCTAAATCACGTTAGATTTCTATAATATCCACGAAGGAAACTCTAGTTTCCCTTAAGTTTATCTGACATGCTCCAATATAGTTACGAGAGAGTTCTCATATTATTTATAATAGCGAGTCATTAATTCCATATAATCACGCATACGTAACAATTGCGAAGGTTTTTAACCCAAAACTTTATATAACATGCGTGGGTAAGTTTTCCACATTGTCTGTGTGAGATTCGTATGAAAACAAAACATCTACCTAGCTAACTTATTTCACGCAATTGGCCTACATTCAAGGTAAGTACCTATATAGGAAAGTCCCAAAAAATAGCTAGGTACATAATGTGAGTGTGTTCACCCAAGGAGAGAACAGGTTTCTATTCTAAATACTATAAACTTCTGAAAATGTGTCTCTAAATGATAATTGTTTCGTCGGCACAGATCCTGAGCCTGAATGAGATCCAAAGACCTGCATTGTATGTAACTTGTAAATCAATTCTACAATTTTAACTGTAGCCGAATCACCACCGAAAATATTTGGATATCTCTAATACCTAGTTGAACATAGTAGCTTCTAAAAAAAGCACTGTAGAACTAGCCTCAGCTTCTCTTCGTGTTTTTTGCTTCTTCCTTAGGATTTTTTCGTATTCTCATCTACCAGCTTCTCTTCGTGCTTAACTCCCAACAATTTTTTGCTTCTTCCTTAGGATTTTTTCGTATTCTTCCTATGATCTACCAGCCTCCTCATCTAAGGCCTAATTAACCCTTAAATTGGCAGGTATTTTTTTCCTTACTCATCTGACCTTTTTATAAAATAAAAAAAATATATGTCAATTATACTGGACATTTATTTGGTATCTCCTGACATTATTCATTGCATCTAAGTTTGAATGGGAAGCAGGGATTTGGTATCTCCTATACATTTCTATGATGGGAAGTACTCGTATGTTGTACATTCTGACACGTATAAACTTGTACACAAAATAGTTTATTATTTATAGAAATAAAAAAAAATAACTCCCAATTTAATGCAAATGAAGTTTTGCCGTCCTTACAATGACGACATCTTCCCTAGGAACAGGAATCAGGGAAATGACCAATTTGGTCGTAGCGTCAGCGCTTTTACGGGATTCTTTATTTTTCTTCGCTCACTTACATCACTACTTTACTATTCTTTCTATTATTCAGACTTCTAATCTAAATTCCTAGCTGAGCTAGTCAGTTGTGTAAATGTCTACCACCTACGGAATTTTATATAATGGTATGAGCATGTCTGCTAAGAGTATTTGCTCTCCGCTACATCAGCCAATGATCTTTCCTACGGGTATCTGTGCACCACTTCACTACAGGTCTGTTGTGATCGATGATAATAATATATTATTTTTTTCCAGTTGACTAATTAAATGGGTCAATCAAAGCATATTGGTTATTGCCACTATCATCCGAACCAGCATGAGGAGGGTAGGGAGGAGGTGACACATGCATCTGTTCTGTTTATAACCTGGATCACTTTTGCCCAATTCACATACTACAACGGAGCGTTTTGTACCATGGGAAGTATTATGGACAACTGAATAAATACAATCAAAAGTGTACCATGCATTAGGTTTTAATTGATTTTTTTTATTTTTATATTTATTCAACAATATAATAAACAACTGAACACGTCACAGATCTTATCAGCCTGATGCAAAAATAATGTAAAATTTAATAAAAACCTACCCGCGTCGAACTCCTTGGTTTTTGTTTAGAAGCCATTTTAAAATCTTCTAGGTTAAATTCATTCTTATAATTTTAAGTAAAGCATATAGATTTAATTTTATCAAGTGTCCAGCCCGTTTCACACAGTCAATTTAAGGGTTAAACGAACATTTTTTCCTGATAATATGAAAATATGTCGGAAAATTCCTGCGAAAATTTTCAGTGTTTTCCGCCTCAAACTGTAGACCTGACGACACTGCCTGCGACGCCATATGTCCTGGGTTCGAATTCCTATAGGTTAGGTAGTTTCCGAGTCATGGATGTTAGTACCCACGACACAATTCCTAAGCTATCTTAGTGTGGGCCTAGGGGGGTTAATATGTCTTAAAGTGTATTGAGTAGTATCACATCTCGCTTACACGATAGAAACACTCCTGCTTTAAGAATTCATAGTAACTCCCTTGGTTTTCAAAGTGTAGGTACCTAAGTCACAGAAGAGATAGTCACAGAAACCTAGGTAGAGCTTTATTTCGACTAACCGTACATACCTACATGACATAATATTAACGACTCTCATTTTCTTCATCTATGCTGTAGGTGAGCGAGCAAGGCAATCACTAAAATAATTAATGTTTACGAGGTAAAGGCTTATGGAATGGAAGGTAAGATATTTTGCAGTAAATAATCTGGACAGTCCCTCATTCATTTGGACAGAACCATAATTACATCTACTGGCTCTGCACGTCAACTCAATTATAGATAGGTAAGTAGAAAAAATTAATTTAAAGGCAATTTTCAACTTGAAGCATAGTTATATACAGGGTGTAACAAAAGCATTTCGCTTAACATACAAGGGGTGTTTTTACGAAGTTTTTATAAAACCTTAAGATATAAATCAACGAAAAGCTCGTGAAATACAGGATCTGGATATCCTAGCCTAGGATTTAATGTCATGACTGGACTGACTCCCAAATTTGGAAAGTTTAGGAGTCAGGGTTTTTATGTAACTTCATAAATCAAAGGCAATAAAACTCGTCGTTAAAATTCTATTATGTGTTTTAGGTACGTCCCCGTCCTAGCCCCTACTATACAGGATGATTTTTGGTCGTCAACGTTCCCGAAAACTACGGAATTTCCTCATCATCACGATCATTTTTCTCCATGGAAGCATACCTGGGAAGTGTCTGGTTTCTAAAATATTAAGGTCCAAAGTTGAGTAAATAGACTGCGTTTTTCTGCATAAAGGCACATAGACGCGCGTAGCAGGATTTTTTAACGAAAAATAATTAATATCTGTCTATAAAAAAACTAACATAAACATAGACACTATAAATTTCGCACGATCAAGGAATTTAAAATTTTTTTTCAAAAAAATAATTTTTTTTTCCCAGCATTTTTTTTGGCATAAACTTACTTTATTTCATGTATAGAACACGTACCCTTCGTTAAAGGTGGCCACAAAAAACCATCCTGTAGAGGATTTTGGTTATCCCCTGCTGAAAAGGAGCCACTTTTCTAATGTCATCCATATCTACCTACACATAATTGCGTTTGACTTCATTAAAATTTCGTTTGTCAACCGCTTCTCCATGCAGGAGACCTAACAAACGCTCAACCAGTTCACTAACCTGTCAACAAAGCATAACGTAATCTCTGCACTGAGGGATAGCACAATCAAATCAAAACAGTGAAACGACACGGCTTGTTCTTGGCATACACCAGCAGTTATCTCTGGTGGCGTGCCCGCATCACGGCATCACACGTGCGCGGTCACGCGTCTCGAAGACCAGGCACCCAGAACAGAAAATCACTCAGTCTGACTTTAGCTTTCGTGCCCGTCGCCCGCATCGCATGGCACCCGGATTTTTCCCGCGCAGTGATCACAATATGGTGCACGAACAGAACTAAGGGCGTGTTCAAGCCGACATCATCACCTCTGAAGGAATAATTTCGTAAGTATCCTTGAATTGTCTTTATTTTCGAGAGGTAAAGCTATTAACACCACAGTCAATTGTTTATGTTATAAACCTTAAAGTATTTTAATTATCTTCTGAAGCTGTTAAAAAGACTTTAGCAAGTACTTATTCTAAAATGAAAAACAAGAAACTAGAATCCTTCTACCTGTGACATCGAACTTCGTTTGCGAGGACATCTGCTTTTTGTGACAATATACACAGTGCCGCATGCCGCCGGTTACAAACGCAGGTTATTAAATCAGAACTTAACTGGTCTAGCGTTGGCTCGCGTTTATATTGCAGAAATTGTAAGAGTTTTACTTTTGCACGATAATAAAGAAAGTACAATTAACAATACGGCTCTATTAAAATTGTTATAGCTGGAAAACAGTTCTTAAACACTACCACTTTGTTTGCGAATGTAAATCTAAGCAAATGAATTACTTTTCCAAAATAATGGTAATTTTAATTCATCATAAGTGTTGCTAGCTTTAATTGCGTCTATGGGATTGCTTCTAATTTTTATTACTTCGACAGTAAAGTCCTTAAAGGTAACTAATTCATCTTGCGAGGCAGTCCCTCTAATAGGTAATATGGCTTAGTAATATAAAATATTGGCTCAACAGCTCAATAAAAAACTCGCACGTTAGCGAAATAAACCGAAGGATGCAGTCATTAAAGGCTGGAAAAGTATGGATGTATGTACTTAATGCTCATTACCTTGCTACCTAGCTGGCACTGCACTGTAGGGCTGCCAGACCTAAAGCCGTACTGGTCAACCACTAGATAAAAATTACTTGTAATTGAAAACAGTAATAATTTTGAAATTATTAATTTCATGGCGCATTAATGGCGACGACGACCGCACGCGGTCGTCGTCGCAAACTACAAAAAGTACTTAAATAAAATATAGGGTCTCCTAGCAGTTATGAATTAGGGCATTTGCACCGTACCGCACCAATATGATATGATTACAAGTATCTACTGTGCTACTATCGTAAATTATATATAGGTATAGGCCCACTTGTACCTACTACTAAATCGTAGACGAAAACCGAGGAAAAGCTGAAGCCTCGCCTATGTTGCCATACGTTTTATGACATAAGAGCCCACTATTATAAAGTGTGCAGGCCGCAGGAACAACTCAGGTGAGTAGGATAACGAATGAATTTTATTTATCCATGAATCTGTCATAATAGATTTTAGCATAACCCTGAAATATAGTCCTGCAATCGGGCAGCCCTGTCCTGCGGCGTCCAGGAGTCGTAAAACAACTTTACTTTCATTTACATAATGCTTTATAATGCCCTATACCAGCCTATCCGAGGATCCGCATAAAGAGCCTATAAATAACTTACCTACTGTCGGAGATGTTTGCTTAAATATTTTTTTTATTGTCTCAAGCCTTTTTGTTTATTTCCAATAGAAAGAAGATGGGATATTTTTAGCTTCATATTATAGAGACTATTTTAAGCAAGAACTTTTGCTTCGCTACATAATGGCTGGTATTCGAAAATTGGATCTTTGAAAACGATGGATTATCTTCAGTTTACATTGAATGATATGAAGGGTTAAATCCGCTTTGTCGCACCTGAAGTGGACGAAGCAGCAGAATGATGTAGTACCTACTCTAACCATATTAATTAACTTCACAATAACCTTCTTACCTATGTTAAATAATTCATTTCGATACCGTGCGATTTCAATAAAATTTGATAATATACCCGCTTGAATATTGATAATGCCAGTGCTGACTCAGAAATGAAGTACGATAACCTCTCAAATAAATTCCCATGAAGTCATATAGAAAACGGAATAGGATTTCGCAATAAACTCTCATGTCAAAGTAATGAAAAGTTTAAGAACCACCGTCACGAAGACCACAAAATGCGGTTCAAGATTTACGACAATATTAAGCTAAGGTTTACTGCTTGGAGCAGAGAACCGAGACCAGCCCGATGCACTTTGCGGTGGCCATACACGGAAAAATAATGCCTGCAATATATCATTGTGATCTCAGCTCTTATAGAAATCCATAGAGGGGTCAGGTAAGCAGACTTCTACACAAGTTTTGCGCAGACGCATACCATCTTTCAAACGTACTTATACGGCAGATACGAGATATACCTACGGATGTTTTATTGTAGCGTCATGGCAATAGAGCTTATAAAAGCTCCAGTTAGATAATACACTTTATGAAAAGTGCAATAAGTCTGTTTCTATGCACATTCCACCTCCATAGGTCCTCTTATATTTATTTCTCTTTCCCGACTGTTTGCTGAAAGAAATCTCTTTTAGAGATAAGCACGCTTTTGTACATTTTCTTTTCGATCAATAAAGAATAAAATCTTTGTAGGTTCATGCATTAGATGTTAGCTGTGTTCATGCAATACATGGATTTAGATATTTTAGCTATTATGTAGGTGTACCTATGGAGAAGGTATTATAGCAAGACAGCACAATATAACCGATGGTAAAAAAGATTTTTTTACTCGAAACCGGCGAGCATGTATAAAGAATTTAATGAATGTGGATGAGGCGAAAGAGGTATGTTTGGAACGTACTAAATGGAGATCTGTAGTCTCTGCCTACCCCTATGGGATATAGGCGTGAGGTTATGTATGTATGTAAACAGCAATGTATTTCAATGTTTGCACATGGACAATACGACTATTATGATATCGTGCAATACAATACATTCAGATGACGAACGATGAGGATGCTCCCATCGTTGTACAGGCCCGTAGTACATGCTACGAGCTGTATTACTGCATTCTAGGCTACGAGTAGCACGCGCGGTATCCAGCTGGTGCTGTAAGTTAGGTAGGTAGATGCTAGTGATGCTACCGGTTGTACGAAGTACATTGCGCGACATTTGCAAAGCGTCGAAAACTCTAAATTATACATACTTACTATACCCAGCTAAGTATAGAAACATGAATGCGCTAGCCCACCTAGCTGCACTAACAATATTTAATTACAAAAACGCATTACACTTAATCGAATTTGCATAAAGAAACGAAAAAGAAATTAAAAGTAGGTATAAACTTTTAAGTTTATACTTTTTTAAGTTGCAAAGGCATAACGCCAAATCGTCTAGGTAGGTATGTGGCCGATTTTCAGGGTGTTTTTTCGTTGCCACCCTTAACGAAGGGTACGTACTCTATACATTAAATAAAGTTAGTTTATGCCAAAAAAAATGCTGGGAAACGATGTAATTTTTTTATTTTTTTTTTATTTCTTGATCGGGCGAAATTTATAGTGTAGTATTTATACTTGTTTTCCAGTATTTTTACTTCCAGTATTTATACTTGTTTTATCATAGACAGATAATAATTATTTCTCGTGAAAAAAATCTATGTGCATTTATCCTGAAAAACGCAGTCTATTTACTCAACTTTGGACCCTAATATCTTGGGAACTAGACACTTGATAACTAATGGAGAGCGTTGACTGTATAATTGAATGAAACGATGGAATGTAGTAGCAAAACGTATATTTTAAGATAATTATAATCTTACAAAGTATAATATACACAGACCAGATCAATGGACAAAAGCAACTAGTATCCTTTCATGGAGAAAAATTATCGTGATGATGACGAGATTCCATAGTTTTCGGGAACGTTGACGACCAAAAATCATCCTGTATAAGTAAGCGATTCAAATTAAAAAAGTTGTCTTCGCAAAGCGTGAACATACTTAGTTTTCATTTTTTATTTTACACGTCCGCTGCCTCAAGATAATTATTATTATACAATTATAAATATTATTAAGAAAATTTTAAAAAAAAATCACTCGATTTATTATTATTATTATTCTACATAGTGGGTCTTAAATTTATTTGATATCACTGACTTAACTAACTTTTAGTTCTCACTTCTCTATTAGCAAAAAAGGACAATGTTTTTTGCTTTGTCCGCCTGTAGGATCATTGTGCCCAAATCTGATGGACCGATTTAAATGGTTTTTTTTTTTCACCAACTTATCTATCAAAATAATATTGTAATTTTTATACATTCATTATAGCAATACCTACTATGAGTCCTACTACCATAAAATTATTTTAAAATACACATTAAATAAAATATCTACTTATTTAAAGACCTATATTTTACTTGTCTCTGCAAAAAGCCCTTATTAAGATCGAGACGCACCGAAGTACCTACCTTGTGTATTAAGGTACCCATAAGAAAATGGCACCAGATACTTTACGTAATGACTGTAATAATGAAGGAGGCTCTACACTACATGCGTGTAACTAGTTTCAATAGCGCATCCATAGCGGAAACGGGCCCGTTGCAACAGCCTGCAATTTTGAACTGAGTTGACACCTATAACATGAAGTAGCTATTCTGAGTTATTAATTCTTAAGGTATATTACGTAAAGATCGAATCAGGGAAATGTAGATCCCTAAGTGTCTACCTACCCTAGGGTGACATCTACCTAGTAGAGCGGACATAGACAATATTATGAAGGACTAAGAAATGAAACAGGACTATTTAGCAAATGGACGTCTTTGGATCCCTGACTTCAAGAACGCGGATATATTTGACGATTTGATATTTTACGCACGCAAAACAATTAAAGAAACACGGCAATAGGAGAATGGACTAGAAAGACAGTTAATAACAGATAGCAATTTGTAAATTACACTATAAATATTTTTTATAATACCTAATGTGTGATATCAGATATTTATAATGTAATTTAGAATACATATTATTAATTTTAAATTTTGCATACCAGACTCTGGTGAAATGTGCTGAACCAATATTATTACTCTAACTAAATGATAAATAAGATCTCTATGTACCACGTTTCTTGCAGAAATAAATATTCTATTCTAATCGTAACTATAGGTACATCGGATGCATCTCCTTCCGTGCTTACCGTAAGAGTCGACAAAGGAACTCGAGTATTCTGTTAAGGCGTCTTGTCACTGATCATCTATATCTGTCCCCGCTATTCTAAACCTGGCTGTAGGACCTCTTCTAAATACTTATATGTATGTATGTTTATAACAAATAGTATAAGTAAAAGTAACTAAACAAATAACATCTGATTATGCGTGTATGTAAAAGATGTTGAAAATATTAAAATCAAATACTCTACCTTATTAGCGCATGAGATGTGTTCTGTTCGCAGCCACTCAATCATTGAAATCACACTTTCTCTGTGTCCAACTACAATTTACAATGGTACTTATTAGTTTGTGAACGCAATGTCGCATGCTATCAATTATTAAATTGTTAGGTTGTGACTTTAAAATATCGTTCCATTAGTTAGGTATGAGGTACCTCGACTATTAAATATCTCTTAATTAGTACACTCAAGCGCACCTCTATCCCTCTCAAAATAAAACTAATATCTTGCCTGTGAATCTATTATATAGGTATACATATAATAAAATTGTAACGGATAGATGTTTGTGCACGCTAATCTCAGAAACAGCTGAACCTATTTCGATGCAGTTTTCAGGAATATGTTGTGACAGGTCCCACTTAACATATAGGCTACTTTTTATTCCGGGAAAATGTTTTTATCCCGGATAATATCGCCATTTTATTTTTTCTGCAGTCCACCCGGACGGAGTCGCGGGCGTCCACTATCAAAAATATATTTAGATATAGAGAAAGAATATACAGGATATGTTGAATGAATATGAACATAATAACAAAAAGGGTATGTTAAGCGAAAAGCTATGTGAGTAGCCCACTGTCGAGAACCTCTCCTGAAAATTTGAGACTCAAAATAACATGTTTATTTTTCACTATGGGTGCGCCCACCACCGGGCCCTACACCCTCCACTGACCCTCGGATCTGATAACTCATATGCGACAACAGGCACTTGCACTAATACAATCGCCATGAGAAACCAGACCCGAGCACTAGCATGCAAAGATACATTGCACCATTCCGAAATCAAAAATGATAAATAATTACAAGTTTCGCCAAAACCGTGGCATCCTCAGGATTATAGAAATTAATAAATTAGTAAACCACTAATTATTATGAACCTCTAAAACCCAACACTGTTGGCGAAACATATGTAGATTATTTATCTAGTTTTTGATTTCGGAATGGTGCAATGTATCGTCTTGAATGCTAGGTGCTCGGGTCTGGTTTCTCATGGCGATTATAGTTAGTGCAAGTGCCTGTTGTCGCAATTATGAGTTATCAGATCCGAGGGTCAGTGGAGGGTGTAGGGCCCGGTGGTGGGCGCACCCATAGTGATGTTTGACTCGAATTGTAACGCCTAATACAATTTCATTTATGTTTATTTTTCCCAATAGTGTGGAGAATTTTTAAATATCTCCGGAATTTTCATACAATCTTGAAAAATAAACATGTGATTTCGAGTCTCAAATTTTGTGGATAGGTTCACTGCAGTGGGCTACTCACATAGCTTTTCGCTTAACATACCCTTTTTGTTTTTTTATTTATTTATTAATTATATAATATAGGTTCTTTTACAATTTTAATGAAGGGTCACATAATCCCTGGGTGGTTTATGCGTGACCCTTGATACACCCTGTATACTTAATCGCACAGTTAGATTTGCTACGCGTCTAAATTAGACAACATTAAACAAACTATTAAAAATTACCATAAAAGAACAATTTCAAACGCATTAGTATTAAAATACTTAGTGGAGGTATGTAAATTGAGGTCTATAAAATGCATTTTATAACAACCTAATTGCTTTCAGTTAGCAGCAGTAATTTACGTCTCGACGCGGGTCTAATATACCTAGCTGTTGTGGACTGGATTGCATAACAATAGAAAAGTATGCGTTCACTTGTGTATATCTCTACTAAAATGAATAGTAGGTAGCTAGGATGTAAGAAAGGGCAAAGAAGGACAAATTTATTTCGGTAAAAAAAAAAGTAAATATGTACCTACTTACTAAAATCTGCCTGAAGAACTCCAACCCTAATAATTATTACTTGGCACCGCGGCGTGGAACAGACGTTTTGCATTACCGTCGATTTAACTGGTTTTAACAAGGGGATTAATTTAATATTACTCAATTTGTTAAATCTGCTATCCTTGCTTGAGAGTCTTCTATCTCTCTTATGAAGAAAATAATTTTTTCATAAAGCTAATAACATTTCTTACCAAAAGTGTTGTAACAAGAATTCACTTTCAATCAGATTTATCCAACATAGAATTTCGAGCGTCTAGAATCTTATGATGTGCTTATGATCCATTAAACTCGAATATTGATAAGATTATTGAAAGCAAAATTTCGTCATAAGCCTTTACACATTGTATGTTACATTATATCACATTGGAATATATTCACAAAGCCCGACATCAACCGATCTGTGTTATGTAGGTTGGGCATTGATATACAATGGGTAAAGGTTGCACACTTAGATTTATTTAGAAATAACACTCATCTTAATATCACCAGAGAATCAGGTATACGTATGGTATATAGGTATTATCAAATAAACAGATTAATAGAAACTACAGTTTCAAATGCTGTCTGGGGAGAGCTTTTAAAGCTAAGCGAACATTTGCTAACGCTCTGTGACGATACACCAAATTTTATCTACGTAAATGCTAATGTATTTCTTTAGTTGTAGATGATTCTTTTAGGATTAGATGACGAAAGTGCACCAAAGGAACCACCTAATACAACATTGCTGTCTGTTGGTAATACCTAGATTTTCACATTAATGTCTATGTAGAGCCGCAGTAAATTCTCGACCCACGTCGTTCTGCGACAATGTGATGGTCGTAACCAAAGGTCGTAACTGCCGTGTCCAGGAGGTAGTTATTATTATTATTAGGTACTTGCCCTCATCCCATAACCACTGGGGTTCTAAAACCGTCGCATGGACAGTATTATTCCCGCCTTTCTTGATATTTCTCCTCTACTACTATTACATAGACACCTAAATAAGTATAGGTATGTCGTCTGCCATTCCACGAGAAATAGGTAAATGCAGATCGTGATGGTTGGGAAATTAATGAAGGAATACCCGGGAAGACAACGTTTCCTAAGTACATAACTCTTCCCCAGAAAAGGTAGTCCAAGAGAATCTTTGGTCCCGTCTTCAATACGCTCTACAAAAGCAGGACTTAATACCCTTCAAGCTCTTTAAAATAGATAGTTCAGAGTTCAGTAAACAAATACCTACATCCCTCCCCTATGTTTCCGCTGTCACTGCACAGCGTGGAGAGTCAAAGAAAACGTAAACACTTGCATTCTCTGTCCATCAACAAGATCTTCGCCGGTGAATATTAGTTGAATAATTGTCTGTAACGGAGGAATGTGACGTAGCACCACACACAATCAGTTCTGGCGAGTTTCACCTAGACTATTCGAGCTGTTTCTTTTCCAACGCCCGGCCGCGCACGTATCGCTCTGTTTCCTAACACTCATTGTCTTCCCAGCGCGAGGAAAACTTTGACTTTCCACTTGTTGACATTTTTTTACATGCGCTTTTTAATAAAAATTAACGACTAAGCTGATATTGAAGGTTTGTTATCATTTTAATGGATATGACCAAAATATTCAAAGGTAATTGGTTAACTTCTTGTCTTTGGGTATAATCTCACTTATCAGTCCCTTCAAAGCATCAGCCAGTTTAACTCCTAAACTCTACTATTTAATGCTTTATTAGGTACCTAAATATCCTATTTACTAAATCCACTTGGAAGGCAATGAAAGTCTTATAACTATCATTCTAGTTCTGAACCTGCGTTCTGAACTTGAACTTATCTACACTAATATTATAAAGAGGAAAACTTTGTTTGTTTGGTTGTAATGAATAGGCTCAAAAACTACTGGACCGATTTTAAAAATTCTTTCACCGTTAGAATCCTTATAGGACCTGGATGAACATAGGCTATAAGAATTTCCCGATATTCCCACGGGAAGGCGACAAACGGGAATTCTATATTTTTTACGAAAACCACTATACATATGAAGCTGAAATCGGGCATATATGTTCATTGGGGAGAGCAAGGGAGGACTTAAAACGGATTTCCCGAAATTCCCACGGGAAGGGGACAAACGGGAATTCATAATTTTTACGAAAACCGCTATACATATTAAGCTGAAATTGGGCATAGATGTTCATTAGGGACTGCAAGTAAGCACTAAGGACGAATTTCCCGAAATTCCCACGGGAAGGGGGCCAACGGGAATTAATTATTTTTTATGAAAACGGTTACACATATGAATCTTAAGTTGGGCATATTTGTTTATTTGGGACCCCGAGGAAGCACTAGGAACGGATTTCTCGAAACTCCCACGGGAAGGGGACAAACGGGAATTCATTTTTTTACGACAAGCGCGATACATATGAATTCGAAATTAGACCTGTACGTTCATAGGGACTGCGAGGGAGCCTAAGAACGAATTTCCCGAAATTCCCACGGGAAGGGGACTAACGGGAATTCAATTTTTTACAAAAACCGCTGTACATGTGAAGCTAAAATCGGAGACTGCGGGGAAGCACTAAGAATTGATTTCCCGAAATTCCCACGGGAAGGGACTGTCTGTGCGTTTTGCACGCTAATCTCAGGAACGGCTTAACCATTTCGGTGCAGTTTTCAGGAATATATTGTGACAGGTCCCACTTAACATATAGGCTACTTTTTATCCCGGGAAAATGTTTTTATCCCGGATAATTTCGACATTTTTTTTTCTGTAGTCCACGCGGACGGAGTCGCGGGCGTCCACTAGTCGTAAATAATTCAAGATCGACTATAATAATCAGGGGTTAATAGAGACGTTTTATCCAGTCGCTATAAATTGGCAAGTAGGGTAATTGCAATATGTAAAACGACTGCACGGCACGCGCAGATTTGACTGTTCTGAGATAAATGTGGTGTACCGTTGCAATCTGCTACGATTGTGGCTCGCGAACCGTTACTTTAGCACCCAATCTGCCGACAATACGTTGTGTACTTTGATTCGGATAATAAGGCCGGAGTCACGATCGGCCCGTAACCTGTCTACGTAATCTCGGCCCTAAATTAGACTCTTCCTTATACGGAAACTGATGCATATTCTATTTAGCTATCAAGGCGGATAGGCAAATTGCATCCAGACCTAATTTATTTCAAGTGTCCATGTTTGCGTACACTCAAGCCCACGCCCAGTCCTAGAAAGGTACAATTACTTTCGCGACAGCAATAACAATTGTTTAATTGCTGTAGCGTTATGAAATATCTCATTTGGAATGAGTAATGACAATTTATTGGATTAAATAGTTATGTACCTTCCTACACTACAATGAACTGTCATAGCATTAATGTAATAAGGACCCCAAACTCGAAAGACCGGCTTGTCCGAACACAAATACAATATTTGTCATTTGACTTTCACCATTGAATTGTTATCATGTGAAAAAACACGAAACCTTAGCTTCTTGGGAACAATGTATGAAATAGGTTAACTAAAGAAATCTCTTCGGTAAATCCTTCGGAATTATCCATTAGATAGTCGTACATGCGACATACCAATAGATCGACATAATAGAGTTTGATTGACACATCCACGCGATGGATTGCATTGGATACCTCTACTTTGTTAGTGTCGCGCCAGACAAAGTGAGGGCAATGAACGTATTAATTCCATCCCTAAGGTATGTACTTGCATCAATAGAATAATATTTGCTTATTCAGACCTAGGCGTCTTTGCAAGTATGTAGTACATACTTAGATTTTATTCCTTCTTTCCTTCCATCATCGTTTACGAATGTGTCATATCGTATCGTACTTCACCACTATTAGTAGGTAGGTACCTATTGTTAATATAGGCTACTAATTAATGATAATGGTAGCCTACAATAGTAGTATCTAGATAGGTAAACGTGCAGACAAGCATACTATAGTACTTCCAGCACATTTTTATAGAAAAAAGTAGCGAAGTAACCAAGTAATAATTTTTATAAGCTATAAATTATGGCATGCATTTACATTGCATTTACGTTGAAAGTCGTTAATACTATAACAGGATGCCTAAAATATTCATGGCCACGTCTTCGTCTCGCTAGAGCATAAAGCACGACTCGGAATGTTTTAAAGCCTGTCTCGGCTATTTCAATCTTTATGTCTTAAGAAAATAACAAAAGTAACCAAAACGTCGAAGTTAGGGTCCCTAGGAGGTGCCAGGCGATCGTGAACCGGTTTGACTGGAGATTCTTTGTTCGGTTATCGTATCGCAGAGTCGGGACGTCGCGGCTCGAGGTTCGTATCTTACCGTATGACTGACGCGCACGTTTATCGTTTCCAGAGATAACGAGTCGAGCCGAATGAGTCTGCGGAGAGCCCCGGGGAGCTGAGGGCCTGCGCGGCCAGATGGCGGTGGTAGCGGTCCGCGCACTGCTCGTCTGGGCGGCCCTGGCCGCGCTGATGCCGAGCGGCGCCCCGGCGCGCTTCGGGGACCGCCTGGCGCCGCGCGTGCCCGCCGCCTACGCGCCTCGCCACTCCACCGCGCACCAGCTCGCGGAGAGCGACTACGAAGACGCCTACGAACAGGAGTACGAGGAGACCTCACCTCCCCGAGGACGACGAAGCACAGCCTGAGACCGAATCCCCACCGCGTCGTCCTGCACGGACAGAAGCTCATCGACTAGAGATGAGCACAGAATATTTTTTAATTCCCGAAAAAAAGATTTCTTCGACCACGCCGCCACCCAAACCATTGCGCGCTGCCGTCGTTCCACAGCTGCCACAACAATCTAACACGACAGTAATTTTAACAGTGCCGCCTCCAACGATAGGTGCCCTGCGATCCGAAACTTGGGCTGTCCCAATATTAGCGCTCTCTTGTGTTAGCATGATAATAATCAGTGGATTTGAAGCATTCGTAGTGTGGGGTGCAAGTCGGAAGGCTCCTAGTCACCGGCACCTCCTACTCGGACAAACTCTTCTTTTCGGACTATTTGCATGCGCTGCAACTGCCGCACTCTTCGCAGCAACGCCAAATTCATTTACATGTGGAGCCGTGCGTTTTGGGACTGGAGTCGCATATGTGATTGTGTTTGCCTCACTTCTAGTGAAGTGTGTTTTTCTTCTGAGTTTGAACGGAGGCGTATATTTACCAGCAGCATATCAGGGGTTGCTTTTATTTTTCGCCGTGATGATACAAGTAGCGATCGGCGCGCAGTGGCTCGGGGGATCACCTCCGCGGGTCGCGCCAAATGGAGCAAGATGCGACGCTGCGCTATCTGACCTGTTACTATCACTGTGTTATGCAGCCTTCCTGATCGCAGTAGTGTGTGGCGTTGCACTAAGATCACGAGGCATTCGCGACAACTATCGAGAGGCGACACACATAGCTGGTGCCGGCGGTGCGACGGCTGCAGTGTGGGTGTGCTGGGTGGCCGCCGCGCTGGGGGCGCCGGAGCGGCACCGGGACGCGTGTGTAGCAGCGGGCCTGCTCGCCACGTGTGCGGTGGTGTTCGCACTCATGTTCGCCCCTAAGGGCCGGCGCCTGGCCGCGCTGGGCCGCGAGGGTCGCTGGGACACGGACCGCGACGAGGGGCTCAGCTCGCTGGGCGCCGGCGGCTCGGGCTACTCGCCGTCGTTCTTCCACTTCAAACCGGTGAAGTACGGCATGGTGGCGGCGTCGGCAGCGCCCGCGCCGCCCGCACTGGACCGCAAGGACCCTCCCGCTCAGCCAGCCGGTTAGTTAAGTATCTAAAGTGCGCTATCAGTAAGAACTAGCGCTTGGTGCACCAAAATATGACCGACCTATTCTGTTTCCAGATATATATGGGGCGATGTTCGCGAGCTCACCGCACTCACACGCACGGCCCATGTGCCCCCCGCCTCACTATCCCCTGCACCCTTTAATGCACTACCACTACAATTATCCACCTTTTCAATATCTACTACCCCCAGGTAATTAATTACACAGCACTACCTATGTACATATTGTACATACTCGTACTTACCAATAGATACTGTTCTGTAGATCATTAGGTTTCTGATTTCGGTGGCGCAACGTGTTCCTAATGCCACTGCAACACACAAACTAAGTAGAGAGATGCCCTGCAACAATATCGAGTTTTCTTTACGTTGCTACACTGTACGCATCTATTGTATTTGTAACTCTTCTGTTGGACCAAACCAACAGTTGCCATACTCTACATATCTTCTACATGACACCTAACTTTGCACTCTAGCTAGAAAATAATATAACAGCAGGCACTCTTGTTATTTTTATGTACTAGCTAGATACTTGGTACTTTTTAATTAAGTAATGGCATAAAATTAACGATTTATGAGCTATGTTCACCGCCACTTTGCACTACCAATTTAGTAGATACCTATACCTAAATAAGCATTGCGGGATTTCCGTCATTATCGAACTAAAGATTTTCTAAAAGATTGACATCTATCTATACATATAATAAAAATGTAACGGATCGCTGTCTGTACATGGAAGATATATGTGAAAAAATATCATAGAAGACCGTTATCAACGCAATAGTACCCAAAACAATGATTTTTGGATTTTTTGTCTGTTTGTCGGTTTGTCTGTGCGTTTGTGCACGCTAATCTCAGGAACGGCCGAACCGATTTCGATGCAGTTTTCAGGAATATATTATGACAGGTCTCACTTAACATATAGGCTATTTTTTATCCCGGGAAAATGTTTTTATCCCGGATAATTTCGACATTTTGTTTTTTCTGTAGTCCACGCGGACGGAGTCGCGGACGTCCACTAGTTTTAAAATAAGTCGTTATCCATATGAATCATTTGCAGCCGGTTCCTTCATCATATACCATTGTGCTTGCAGGTGTGATGGTGCGTCCTGAAGAGGGCAACGTGTACACGAGCGTGGAGCCCACGTTCAGCTCCAACCCGAACGTCTTCTTCCAGCGCACGGAGCCGCTTCACGTCGGCATGATGTACTGAGCCCTGACAAGCCGAAGTTCTTGCGAACACCCGGATTTGACAGTGATGGAGGCTACACGACCGTCTTTAGGTTTTGTTGAATGCTTTGTGTTTTTTGTAAATTGCTTTTGGTGAATTCTGTCTGCCTATCGAAGTTCACTTGAAAAGCCACTGGACATGCGTGTGGTCTTTTGTATCCGCCATTTACAATGAATAATCATTAAGCGAATACGAGTACAAAAACGATTACTTAGCAGGAGTTTAATAAAATATGAAGCATTCAATAGTTTCGTCTGACATTTATCTAGTTTACAAGACTTTTTTTGGAGGTAAATGTTGGATATTGCTGCGACTTTTTGAACAGGATATCTTATTTCTTATCTTAGATTTTAGTTTCCCAACGTTGGCCTAGATCTTCAATTTTCAAACATCTAGTCACTCTTGAATATTGTAAAACTTAATCAAAAATTCGCAGCATTCATTAAGATTCGATTAAAGTGACAGTGCAATTTGTGCATCAAATGAAATGGATGTTATATGGACCAGTGATTATACATGAAACTGAACCCACCCTAAGAACAACAGCTCTCAAGTAGGATTACTTACTTTACGTACCATTCAATATGTAAGCCTTCTTATAATTTGTAAATAAAACTGAAAGACTGTTTTTATATGGTTGTTTTTTTATTAAACTTATAAATTTACTCTATTAAATTAAATTAAACAATGCTGAGGGCGACATACTGAAACAGTAAGTCCTCAGCCAAGCATCCTCATACACTCATGATCCTCACAACAAGGTATATAAATAGTTCTTTCTTCACTTGGTGCCGGTGGACAGGAGAGCTAGGAGTCCTGATGCTACTGACAGAGAGAGCACATAGTTTCTGTAATATTAAAGTTAAGGAATATTGCTTTGTAAGAGGAATGAATTATAGAGGGAGTAACCGAGGGGGTAGGTTAAGCCAAAAGCTTTGTAAAATGCAATGTTAGAAACTTTTGGACTAATCCAATTTGACTGAATAGTTTTATGTAATGTTAAGTATGATCAACTTTAGAGAAAAAAATATAATAACAAGAAATCAGAATATAAGGTAACACATTTTTCGGATATTGTAATAAAGAACACATTTCCAGATACTATTGTCAGTTCATAAACATGTATTCTTTTGCCACAAATATATTAAATTGATATATCTTCTATACATATGTATAATATTGTAACAGATCGATGTTTGTGCATGGTAATCTCAGAAACTGCTGAACCAGTTTCAATGCAGTTTTCGGGATATGTTGTCCCACTTAACATATAAGCTACTTTTATCCCGGGAAAATGTTTTTATCCTGGAATAATATCAACATTTTATTTTTTCTGCAGTCCATGCGGACACAGCTGTGGCCGTCGAATAGTTCCTAAATAAAATTATTTATGGTCCACAGATAATCTAATTAAAAAGATTACAAATTACAAATGATGCTATAAACAGTGTTGCATAACTAAATGAATCATAACTGTAAAAAAGAATCGAAAGTGAGAAGCAGCTCACTTCCACAACGGAAACAATTCTGCTTTCAGAGTTCATGGCTACCCAGCAGTTTTTTGTAATTGATTATCATTAGTGCCATGAAGGCTTTTTGTAAAAGGATACACAGTAGGTGTGAATGTTCGCAGCAAGTAGAAGCTGCTCAAGATGACAATTGTCAGAAACAGGGCGTTGTTGTAGAAGATAGAGAAGGTAGTGGCCTCATAATCAGCTACTTCATTCTTCTTCCACAAGATCCTGAAAATACAAACATAATTTTTATTGACCTATGTTTAACAGATTTTACTAATGGTAGTAATACATAAATTGCTAAACAATAACAAACATCTACCCATAATAGTAACTGGTAGGTCTGCTATCAATTTATTTATTTGTAAGTATGTATTTTTGATGTTTATTTAATATTAGTTACTAAATCCACCTTCAACAGGGCCACCAGTGGAGACTTTAATCATACACCATAAACCAGTTACTTACCTTTCATCCTTCTCCTTCCTGCTCATTTTCTTGTCATCAGAAAGCTTTCTCGCCATTTCCCGAGCGACTGCATCCTCCCTGCGGACAGCCACTCTGTGCTTCAGCTGGAACTTGGTGTTGCGGTAGGCAAACGCCAGCAGCCAGGTGCTTGCGGCCGTCACCAACGCGAACCATGCGAGGGACGGGCTTACTTCAAGGGAGTGCACTCTCCAGAACAACCCTGAAACGTCCCAACATTCCAATTAGAAAGGCCAAACTTTCACCGAACTTTTAATTTCACCGAACTATTAAATTATCAATTTCCTGACAAAAACTATAATTTATTATAATACAGGAATACATTAAACACTAATAATTATATACTCACAGATTGGAATTGCGGATACGATGAATGCATTCCCGTAGAAAAGTGCAGAAGACTTTGTAGAGACATTCCTGCTAAAATCCTGAAGTAGCAACTCCTCTTCCTTAGTAAAAGCTTTATTACCCTTTCCAGACATCTTGTTTATTTAATAGTTCACTGATAACTGCACTACTTTCTCAATTATTATAATCTTTCTAAAATTCACAGCCGAAATCGCTTACTAGTTGGCGAGAAAATGAAAACGTCAAATGACAGAACATCGACGTGTCAGCTAAATGACAACATAACAAACCTAATTTGCCAACGCGATAAGCACGCTATACTTTCTTTACGGTTTTTAATCCGATTTATCGGGTGATTGTTGGGTGATCGGGTGTATCGCGACCCTATTTACCATAGTCATGATAGATTCGACTTCGTTCAAAAATCAAATGACAGTCAAATATACAACTGTCATTGATTTCTGGACGAAAATTAAATTTGAATTTGTTTGTTGCCGTTTGGTAATTGGTTTGTTTTCGTATATGCATGGTTTGGAATGTGCTGAAATTCTAATCAACAAAAAGTATATTGTTTAATAAAAGTGCACACGGTATATATATTGTAACGGGAGTAATATTTGTAGGTAGTGTATTTGCCTTGGTTGGTGCCTTAACATTTGGTTCACAAACTTTGGTTACAATGAGCAACTTTGAATTTGCAATACCACTGCAAAAGGATGAACTGTTAGAATCTCATGCTGGTCAATATCACGTTGAAGATGTTGTACAACCACGGCTACTGCTCTCTAAACTTCAAGGTAACTAATAGTCTTGAAATGCACTTTATGTGAAACTGTTTACCAACTGTTGTTTACTTATTTTTAAACTTAACATAGTATGTGAGTTTTTAAAAAACAGTAACTTAACAGCTAAGATGCTCATTATTTAAATCTTAATTAAATTAATACTTACAGATGCAGCTCGAGCCTATAACTCTGATGGAGTTGAATACATCTTGGAACACTTTGATACATATTTCTCTATTATAGTGCATGGCAATAAATTAGAATGGAATGTTATTAATAAAGGTATACATATACATTGTTTTTAAAGAAATACTAAGTATACTAGTTATTAGGGTTGCCAACTCAAAACTTTGAAAACCAGGATTTGAAGAAGAAATACCAGGACATTTCGATTAAAAGCCAGGACTACATACATATGCAAACCCAGTGACAATATGATTGGAGAGAGTTAGTGACATGCAAATTTCAAAACATAGGTCTTTTAACACATTCAGTGCCGGCTTGCTTTGCTTGTTTAGGCTTTCTAGAGGTGCCACTATTTGCGTCGTACTAGGCATTGACCTGATGTCGGTACCCTTAGAAAATCTGCTGATAGTGAATATGTCGGGACTCTAAAACGCAGTATGATGCTTAAAAACTATCCATGACAGCCCAGGACACCTCAAAAAGCAGGACATGACCTGGGAAAACAGGATGGTTGGCAACAAAAAGTATATGCTTGTTCCTTCTATAAATAATAATATTTTGAAATAAGTACCTAAACTCCTCAAAAGAAAAAAATAATATGTTGTTTTTTAATCATTTTAGGTTTTGAACATGTAATGAGGAGTGCCAAAAATTTGTGCAACCACTTAGAAGTAATATTCCAAGAAAAAGAGATTGATCCTGATGTGCGAGTAAAAAATTTGAATATTGTAAAAATGATTATGTACCTGTACACACAAATAATGAAGACAAAAGATACAAAACTGGCTGCTGATGTAAGTTTTACTAATGAACTGTTAATCTAGAGAATTTGTTTTAAATGTTTCACTGGTTGTTTATTGTGAAATTTTTACCTCCATCCTGTCTATTCTAAGATCATTTCATCAATATGTATAAAGCATTCCTTTTCCAGAATTCAACTAAACTGACTTTAGGAAAGAAGGGTAAGAAGGCAACAGATGACGATGAGTTCTGTGGATGGACAGAATCTGATAAGCAAGGAGCCCTAGTCACTTTACATTTAGTTATCCAACAACCTCTCTCCAGACTCTGGGACCCACCTTTGGCTGAGGACAATTTTGTCTCGTAAGTTTTCTTGCAAACCCCTACATATTAGATTTTATGACAAAGTTACAAGTGGACCTAGTAACAGTATGTAAAAAGAGTGACTGTTTCTTGCTTGACTGTGTTCTAATGGGCTGTACTGCGAGCGATTTTGCCACCAAAGGCAGGCACTGGTGTAGTCTTTTAGGTATTAAAAATTGTAAAGAAGGTAGGTGAGCGGACTGCACCACATGACACATCTAAGCTCCACCATCTAACCTCGTGGAAAAAGAATGGTGACTATTGTAAACTAGTATAGTACATAGTATATTTACATGAAGTAAAATAATTTCGAATCATAATTTTTCAGTATGGTAGCAGACCCATGCTATAAGGCTCTTGAGGAGCAGATAGTGAAGAACAAAGCTATCAGAGAGACTGTGTTCCAGGTGATTGGAGTTCTTATCAAGAAGTATAACCATGGCACAGCCTGTCTTATTAAATTGGCTCAGGTATATATTTCTATTAATGCTTTACTAATAGAGTTAGAGTAGTTTAAAAAGAGAGAATTTTTTTTATAGGTTACTGCTTATTATCTGCCTACATTATTAGTAGTTTTATAATTTGTCTTACAGTCCGTTCAGATGACAAAAGGCCTATCACGATTTTGATAAAATTCTTTGTGTGTGTTCAAGTGGGTTCAAGAATGGTTTAATTAGATTAACAATTCGGTCAACTAGAATAGGTATTTTTGCGGTCCACGCGGACGGAGTCGCGGGCGTCCACTGGTCTTCTTCAGCCTATTGCAGTCCACTGCTGGACGTAGGCCTTCCCCAGGGCACGTCACAAGACTACTGCCACAGGGGGGTTTTACCCATAGTCACCACACTGGGCAGGTGGGTTGGTGACCGACCACTCACACACACACACACACACATTCACACACTTCACAACACATTGACCTAATCCCACACTAAGATCCCTAAGGTCTTGTGTCGTGGGTACTAGGCAACGGTATATAAATACATAGATAAGTATATAAACATCCATGACTCGGAAACAAACATCGATATTCATCACATCAATGTTTGCACCTACCGGGATTCGAACCCAGGACCTATGGCGTCGCAGGCAGGGCCACTACCATCTACACCAATCGGCCGTCAAAAACCACTGGTCTATGAGCGAAAAAATCATTTTGGATGGTGACTATTAAATACTTGCCTATGTTAAATAATTAATTATTTTTAGGTCCTCCAAATGTCTGAGCATGCAGTGTCTCCAATCTGTGCAGGCGTAGTGCAATTGACTAAGGAGTTTGGCCTTGGAACATTTGGACCACAGATGGTAAGTGTGTTTATATGCTCTTATAGACATTATCCTCGTCCCCTAATTTCTTTATTTTAATTCAGTTATAACCTAGATGTACAACATGTAACAATTGACATGTCTGTCCTGTCCCTTAACTGACCTTGTTTTATTTAGCACTAGAAAGTAATAATTGTGCTATTTTATTTTGTACATACATAGTCACGCCCATTATCCCCCAAAGAAGTTGGGCAGAAGTGTGCAAATTACACACCCACTTTTCACCAGTTAGCCCATTAAGTCCCACGTGGTAAGGGGTGAACCTACCGCCGCTTTTCATGCACAAATACAACAATCTAGCTATTCATTATTTGGTACTGCTATCATAAATTGTAAAAGTTTGATTATTATTAATTATGCGGATGTTTGCTATCTCGACGGCAATGAGGAGCTGCTAAATAAACTCGAACGTCTACAAAATTTGGGTATCTGATTTATATACAGACTACGTAAATTTGATCACGTATCTCACATTCGTAAGGAGTTAAAATGGCTCTCGATTCATTTTCGCGGGAATACTCATTTATTAACACTCCTTTTTAAAATTTTAAATTATCGCCTTTCTCCGTTATATCTCAGTGAGTGCTTTGAATATCTCTTTTCAAGAGATCGGCCTCTCCGATCCAATACAGCATCACTGCTACAAACTCCCCGATTTAATTCTGGGGCTTTTGGGTATTCTTTCTCAGTTCAGGCGGTTAAGCTCTGGAATGAACTACCCCATACAGTTAGAGATTGTCGCACTGTTGGCACATTTAGGGAAAAGCTGAAGAATCACCACCTGTCCATTATTTGAATATGTCCATCATTTGATTATCTCTTTTTTTTTTTTCTCAATGTAGTTATGTAGTTTCTTAGAATTTGTTTAAATGCACATGTTTCCCTGTTTGTTAATCATATCTCTTTACTTGCTTGGCTTGCTGGAAGAGAGCTCAGAGATTAGTTTGCCATTGTACATGCATCTCTTCTTTTATGTTGTTTGCCATATTTCTTTTTGTGTATATGCAATAAAGAATGAGAATAAGTTTGAATTATAAGAACTCATTGCATCACTAGTAATTCCCATTTAAAATTTCAACCCCTTGCATATTTTCATATTAAAAAGTAGTAGTATTAATATGCATCCTCAGGCCCTGGACTAGCTCTGTACCAAATTTTCATTTGTTCATTCATTTCAATCGGTTTGCTAGTATTGGCGTGATAGCCAGACAGACATAGCTAGTTCTTTTCACATTTAGTGAGGATATACACTATCTAGTAATATTGACGCTAGGTGCGAGAAATAGCAGAAGCATTAGCTACAACAGACGAGGAGAACCCTGGCGCGGGTACAGAACAGAGTGCAGCGAGAAACTGCGGCGCCTTCCTGTTGGAGCTTACCAAGGCGCTGCCCAAAGAGATGACCGGCGCGATAGCCACGCTGCAGCCTTATTTGGAGAGTGACGAGGTTTGCTCAAACAATTTCTGATAATTTGTTAATTCTATGGGCCTTTTCCCATCTGTTTGTCCCCAGACGAATTTAATTGTGACCATGATGACCTTGTTTTATTTAACCACAATTTTCGTGCGTTCAAACAATTTTGTCGCACAATTATTGGCATAATTAGTTATAGGTGATGACGTCCGCGATTCCGTCCGCATGGACTACAGAAAAACAAAATGTCGAAATCATCCGGGATAAAAAGTAGCTTATATGTTAAGTGGGCCCTGGGACCTGTCACAAAATATTCCTGAAAACCGCATCGAAATCGGTTCAGCCGTTTCTGAGATTAGCGTGCACAAACGCACAGACAAACCGGCAAACATACAAAATTTCCAAAAATCATTAGTTTGGGTACTATTGCGTTGATAAAGGCTTCCTATAATTTTTTTTCTCATATAGATAAAATTAGTTTTAATCATAGATGAAAACAAAATAGCGGAAGATAGGGCACGTCCTTAAAATCGTGAACTAGAAATTAGGCATGCTACACAACTACACGCACGAACACAAACACAGCTGTAATTGTATTTAACGTTGTACACTACTGAGCGATTGAGACAAACCTATTTATTTCGACAGTAGCGCGAGCGGGACAAGCGCGTTTCAATAGACATAGAGCATCATCGGAATAATTTCGGGTTGAGTCGTATCAGCTCGTGTCCCAGACAATAACTATGGTAAGAAGCTACTGCAAAAACGAAACACAGCGGGCGCATTCGCACGGCACGTGTTTGCTTGTTTAACTTGTCGCACATAGATGTATCATATATTTTTATCTCGCTCTGCAAAATGGCGATCAAAATAATAAGTGAATTTACAATTATTAACCTAAGAATTTAAATTTTTCGTGTACTTATGCGTGAAAAGTGATTCCATGTGATTTGTTTCTTATTTGAGTGATTAGTACAACGCACAAAAGCACATGAAGGCATTTTGATAACTTTTACCTCGCTTAAAATAAAAAAAAGAATTCCTTCCGTCACACGAGCGCGCTATTGCTACTCTCAACTGCAAATGAGAAAAATCAGGCGACATTGGCCTAATTTAAGCGGTCCACGCGCTGGAGACGAGTCACTATCTTCCGCTATTTTGTTTTCATCTAAGGTTTTAATCCGTTATTTTCTAGGCCCTGGGGGTGGCTTAAGAGCTTTCCTTTTGATCACCGCCACAGATATAACAACTCAAAATCACACTTATAACTTTCAATATTTCTTAACAGTCGTACACCCTGCGTATAAGCGTGCTGGGTATGATGTGCGAAGTATTACTAGTGGAGCTTCGAGGAGAAGGTCTAGCGGAGGCGCAAAAAGTGCAGAGAGACGACTTCCTAGACGATCTGCTGGAACATATACACGACTTGTCGGCCTATGTGCGACATAAGGTGAGCTGATTTGATACTGCACTTTTAAGACATGAAAAAGATTCTCATTGTGAACTATGCAGATTTTTTTTACAATTTTTTTTTCTTCATCATCATTATCAATCAGCCATGAGAAGTCCACTGTTGCTGCTAGCAACCAACCTCCGCGGTCACGGACCTTACTGTCCTCTTGAAGACGTTTGAAATGCTGCTTTCATTCAAAGGGGGGGAGTATGTTGCTGCTAGCAACCAACCTCCGCGGTCACGGACCTTACTGGCCGCTTGAAGCCAACAGCGTCTTATTCGAAGTTTTTAAATATTTTTGGTTTGACAAGAAAAAAGAAGAAAAGATGTCGTGTTAATTTTGCAGATAATTTTATATTTTTAATAATTTCTATAATTTTCCTGTAAATAAGTACATTTGAAATAAATAATAATTGCCAAGTAATCGGGTCCAACTCATTTGGTGTTTCTCTAGAAACATCCACTGTTAAACATTGACCTCCCCCAACAGCCTCCACTCGGACCGGTCGGAAATAATAAATTTCTCGTCGAAAGATTCGCCGCGATTATTTTTCGCTTTAATTAAAGTACTTAATAGTAGGTATATTATTACTTTTTGAAAAAAAAAAACCAGTTAACTCTTTTATTCCTGTGGTCTACATCAGCTCGTGTTTAACTGAGCTTAACTCGTTCGCTGCTGGCTGATCTTAGCCTGCCAACATCAGTTCATCAGTTTCTTGTGCCAGAAACGTAAATAAGCGTCTGTAGCACCTCTAGAAAACTAAAGAAACGCAAATACGTAGTCGGAGGCAGTGAAATTGTAAATTAAAAAATCTTTATTGACAAATGTACATCACACAAAACATGGCTCTTTTTTTGTTTGTTTAGTTTATCCCGAAGGAAAGGCAAGGAGAACTAAGCCCATACAGCTATTGTCTTTAGTAAATGATTTCTGAACATATGATGGATGATAATGATGATGATGAATGGAAACGTCGGGAAAATCCTCAAGAACAAGTGTAAAGTTAGTCAAAATGAAAAATTATTGCAGAAACAACTTACATGCGCCCATGAAGAGATCGTAATCCGGCTAAAGTTTTATTCCGCTTACCTGCGTATAAAACCATGCACACGCACTAGATTCACGTCACAAGTAATCAAAATATAACTTATCTACCAGAAAACATCACTTTACGGACACATGCAAGCCATTTACAAATAATTTTTGATTTTCACAAGAAAATTACACCCGTTCCCTTCCAGATTTTCCCGCCGAATCTCGGATATCCTTTTAAGTTAATAATAACCTGTGACAGCAGATACTATTTAATTGAAAGCACATACATATTTGACAATTTAATTATGAAGATATCTTAGTTTTAATCAAAAATTTTATTAAACAACTTATTTTTCAATATAAGCAATTTTATACCTTATAACCAGGTACTACAGTTCTGGTGCCGGCTGCAGAAAGAGAACTGCGTGCCGGTGGGTCGTCAGCGAAGCGTGTTGGAGCGCTCTATAGGACGGCTGAAGGACAAAGCGGCGCTCGTCAGGAAAGCTGCCATACAGCTACTGAAGGTTGGTTCTATGTATACTGAAATAGCATGCTATCATGTTCATTGTAAATAGTGTAACACTAATAGTAGAATCATACATACTTATGTTGGTTTTTATAAATAAGAACAGACATTAGCAGTTCGCCTAGATTTCGTCCTTAGGTGATGATAACCATTATTAGTTTCACGTTGGTGGCTATAAAGCCCCGAAATGCTGCCCACTCATTTAAAATGTCACTCTTGCACTTATATGTCAAAATACATTCACACGCACAATGCAGTTTTGGAATCAAGATTTCTTGCTTTCCGAGTGCCTACATTGACATAGATTCGCTTAAAGTACGTCTTCTATATTAATATTAAAGACTGACAACTCAAGAAATATACTTGACAATTCCATTTCAGGTATTTCTAGAATGCAACCCATTCTCTGCGCAATTAAAACTGCAACTTCTAGAAGAGCAACTGGCGAACGAACAGAAAATTCTGGACGAATTACAGAAGAAATTAAATCCAGGGCCGGACCCGGAACTGATTAAAGCTTGGGATAAAATAGAGGAAGAAGTAATAGAAACAATTAATAAACAGATGGATGTATTGACACAAGATGAGGCAGAGCTTTCTCAGGCGTCCATAGACAATCTCTACGACGCTATACGTAAACATTTGAAGGAGAAGAACTATCATAAAGCATATTTGGTGGTCAAGCATGCGGAGAGGGCGTACCCTGATGCTAAGCTACTCAGATGTGATATGCAGAAAAGTGATCAGGTAAGATAAGTGCCGGAAGCTTTTAATTATTATTTATGTATATTATTATGCTTTATGTTTTATAAAATCTCAAAGACGTAAGTACGCCTTGGTGTAAGACTTATATTTGTAACTGTGGACCTCGCCATATTGTTTTATATTCGTATATACATATTAGATTCTTACTAAACTGTCTATGCTCTTCCGATTATGTGTTGCAGTTTATATAAATAAGTTTTTCAGACAAGCTTATTCTTATTCCTCATTGTACACACATAAACAAAAAATATTATAACTAATCGCAATATACAGGAAAAATGTACAATGGCGTATTATCTTATCTCTTCAAGAGATTTCTTCCAGCAAACCAAGCTTAAGTGAAGAAAACATAAGCTCAAAGAAAAAAATATAGGTAGTTAATATTTTTCACACTTTAATCCTGTTTCAGATACAATACTTCGTCGCCCTTCTCCGTAATGTCTACATAATACCCGAGCGCCCGCAATCCGTCTCGCTCACCCAACAATGCGAGAACGAGATAGCGCTATACAAACGCGTAGAAGAGAAAGAGAGCATCGTAGCTTTTCTGCAGGAATCGGTGTTTTTCAGCCGAATGATGTCTGAAGCGGTACCGTTGATAAATTCGCTATTAATGTCAAAACAAGCAGGAGATGTTAGTGAGGCGATAGACTTCTTTACTGCGGCGCATCATTTTAATATAGAGTCGGCTAAAATGGGCGTGGCTAATATGTTGCTACTTGTTTGGTCTCCTGATCAGGTAAGTTATTTCTTATTTGGTATCTATAAATGGTGATTTTAACTTAACTATAGGGTCACAAAAAATTGATTTTTTTGCCCGATTGCGCCAGTAAAAGGGGTTTTAATACTAATGCTATAATGCTTTATTGTACACAGTAAAGTTTTCACAAATAAAGTTTATGACAAAGAAAATGTACAAAGGCGTGCTTATCTCTAAAAGAGATTTCTTCCAGCAAACCAATCGTGAATGAGGTTTTTTATCTTATTCAATATCTGTGAGAAGATATCCAAAATATCTCAATTGACTTAGAATTAGATAGTGTTTACAATAAAAGTTTAAACTAAAATATAGCAGCACATGATGGACCTTGGGTCTGTATGTATTACTGATATCACGAAACATTAATATTCATATTGATTACCTATATCTACTCTGATATTATAACATCTATGCTATGATAATACTATATCCATCAAAAATTGAGACCTAATCTAAATATTATCAGTAGTGTAAAATTGAGCAACTTGGCTCACATCGTACGCCTTTATTAATGAATAGAGCGAATACTGCGCTCTATTAATCAAGAGCGTACGATGTGATCCACGTCGCTCAATTATGTAATTGCATCTATTATTTTCACTCAGCCATAGCAGTTACATTCTTTGCGATTAGTTCCAATCACAGGCTAAGTATTTTAGTACAATTTATCTATTCTAAGTAATTGCAAACTGGTCTTAGTAATCTATTTCTTCAGCAGATCTTCATATATCAGTTCTGATCCGCTATGTTGAATTATAAACAAATCTGTTAAGATAGTTGAATTTAATACTTAACTATAGGCGCCTAACCTAAGTGAACACTTGATCATCGCGTCATATAAAGGGGAGCTAAGATACGGTCTTAGGTTGAACAGTACTTAAATCAAATAGGCATTATGTACCTAGCTATCTGCTTATTAGGTAGGACTTCTTAATACACGTTTCATTAATTTAAACTATCGTACTTGCCTAGTTTTATTTACTTTTCTAATATATTAGGTTATGGTGTACAAACTATTTTCATAACTATTATTATTCAAATGATCATGTCATGCATGCAGAAACTATATCTATAGGTACTATTCTACTAATATTATAAACGTGAAAGTGTTTTGTTTTCACACAAAAACTACTGAAGCTATTTTGATACAAATCTATAGTCATCAAATCAATATCGGAATAGCACATTAGTTATTATAATACACGATCAAACGAATGCACTTGCGGGTGTCAGCTAGTATACATACTTACCTACATATAAGAAAACTACATATTCATATAATTTTAAGAAGGTAGATCAACTATGAGATATAGTCCTAACATACTCACTGAACGTGTATGTTTTTGGTCATGCGATGCATTCCGATATCATATTGCACAAGTCTTGTTGCTATTTATAACTTTAAACTGTGCAACATCCCACACAAATTTAGACAAAATCTCTAAAATATTAATCTATGATCTATCTCGTACATCTGGGCTTACCTACAGATTGTTTAATATGTTAATGAAATAACGATATGAGGGATTTGAAATAATCATTAAAGTGTCGTCTTACCCGAATTGGTTAGGAAAAGGGTATACTCGTAACTACGAGAAAACAAAGCATTATGATAATTATGTTTTTAATTGGAAATAAAAAGATAAGTTTTCTATTTTTCCATATATTTATTTCGTTTAAATTACAGTAATAATATATTTTTTTAATAATGAAATATATGTAGGTATGTTCTTATTTATTTAATAAAATATTATTGATCAATATTATCTTGTATTTCAGATATAATTTTTTTTGTATTTCTATAAATATTATCTATAAACGTATTTTCCACCAAATATTGTGCACATATTTCTGCATTACAATTACATATATTACTTTGTGATGATGTCACTCCATCATATATTTCAATTTTAATAATTTTACTTATTTGATTTTTTGATGACTTTTTTATGTAAGAATATACATTATTCTTTTTTTCTGAGTTCGATTTATTTCTTTTTGATTTCCTGCTACTGGAAGACTCCACAGGATTTTCATTTTCGAAATAATGGTTCACCTTTCTGACAAGGGCAGGGTCCGCAGGTTCATTAGGTGAAAAACCAAAAAGATCTTCATGGGTCTGTAAAACAAAGTAATTATGTTTAGATCATGTTGTGTAAGTCATATATTTACATGTACTATACATACATGCTTATTCACCCATTTATTTGTATTTATCATATAAATAAATGAATAATTTAGTTAATAACTTAATATTAGTTCGGGAACATAGCCGTGTGGATATATATATATATATATATGGATATTTTTTTTTATAATTAAAATTGTACTCACCGTCATTGTAGGTAATAGTTATTTCAAACAAAAAAAATTCAAATGAATAGAATATTTAATCTTTCCTACTTATATGTTAAGGAATTCCAAGTGTTTTACGAACACAGATTGAAGCACGCACACATTTACACTTTTACCCAGAAAGATTAGGTACTGCTGAATCAGAAGATCCTTATAGAGATGATAGTATCTAAATAACAAAACATATAAACTAGTAATAACCTTCGGCTTCGACTAAAGAAGTAATTGTTATAATTTTATTAGACAGCTAATTTACTAGACCGGTAATAATTTATCTATCGAACATTAATATTATTACTAGGTACTTACTTAAGTATATGTTTTTGGGAAAGTATCTTATAGTCAAATATTCGCAGAATCATATACTTACGGGTACACTTACACAGGTTATTAGATTATTAATCAATCCCTCAATTACCCTTTCTTTTGCCTTTGCTTCAGTCGGGTAAATACAGATCTGAGCTAATTATTGTCTGTTAGTATTTATTGAAAAATTGCATATAGATAATTAAATTAAGATGTCAGCATATATTCCTTTTTTAACGAGATCATATAGACAAGAAAATGATTTGATAGTGTGAGTATTTTGACAATATTTAAGCCGTATCAAAGCCTGAAATGTTACCAGTACTCCAGTAGTGAAGATCACTTCATCAGACCTCCAAGTACCTGCCAACCTATCTACGAGTAAACATCACCATGTCTAAAACGTGAGTTTTATAATTATAATTTATTATTAAATTGAATAAGTATCTATTCGAAAAGTTAATCTTTTAAATAATTAATCTTAAAACTACTTATTAAAAACTAATTGGTATTTTAGAATACTATACTATTTATTTCAAATAGTTATTGAATAAGTATCTATTCGAAAAGTTTATCTTTTAAATAATTAATCTTAAAACTACTTATAAAAAAAAACTAATTGGTATTTTAGAATACTATACTATTGGGTTGTTCGGAAAGTCATTTCGTTTTTTCCCGCCAGAGGACTTAATTACGTTTTTTCGAAACTAACTTCACACTTAAGCCCCATAACCATTATATGTCTTGAGAGCTGATATTGCAAGGCTTGTGTGTGAAAAGTTCTATTAATTCTACCCAGTAGTTTTTGGTTGGTGCCCTTTTAAATATGGAGAGCAATAAGCAGCATTTTCGTCATATTTTACTTTTTAACTTCAGAAAAGGTAAAAATGCTGTCCAAGCGAGAAAAAAATTGACGGATGTGTATGGAGAAGGCGTGTTAACAGTACGCCAGTGCCAGAACTGGTTTGCAAAATTTCGATCCGGCAATTTTGATGTCGAAGATGCACCACGGTCTGGAAGGCCGGTCGAAGCTGACAAAGATGCGATAAAGGCATTAGTTGATGCAAATCGGCGAATCACCACACGAGAGATCGGTGAGAGGTTAAATTTGTCGAATTCAACTGTTTATGGCCATTTGAAAGGCATGGACTTAACCTCGAAGCTCGATGTGTGGGTGCCCCATGTCCTTACCGAGCGAAATTTGTGTCGTCGTGTTGACGCGTGTGATTCGCTCCTCAAACGTCTAGAAAATGATCCATTTTTGAAGCGGATTATTACTGGGGACGAAAAATGGGTTCCGACTACTATTTGTTCCGGTCCCTGCAAAATTTTTTGGATGGCAAAACCTTTACCTCAAATGAAGATGTCAAAAACCACCTGGACGAGTTTTTTGCCAGCAAGGACCAAAACTTTTATGAGAGGGGAATTATGTTACTGCCAGAAAGATGGCAAAAGGTGTTGGACCAGAATGGCCAATATATAATTTAATAAAATATTTATTCATTATACGAAAACTGTCTTTCATGTTCCCCAAAAAAAAACGAAATGACTTTCCGAACAACCCAATATTAATTTCAAATAATTATTGAATAAGTATATATTTGAAAAGTTTATCTTTTAAATAATTAATCTTAAAACTACTTATTAAAAATTAATTGGTATTTTAGAATACTATACTAATTATTTAAATAGTTATTAAATATTGAAATAGTTTGTAGTACAATTATCTTTTGAAAACTATAATTTCTGTCTCTCGCTAATATTATAAATACTATTTTTTTTTTCAGAACGAATGCTGACTGTTTATTCCCCTCTGAAGATGAAACGATAGTATCTATGGAAACCGAGAAGAAAAAAAAGAGGAGCAGGCCTTCTACTTCGAATTCGTCCAGTAATAAAAAACAGAAGACGGAATCCAGTACTAAAGTCACTGCTCGTGAATTATTTGGGACAGATAGTGAAGATGAAGGAGAACATCAGAAAGGTAAACAGAATACGTTGCTGCCTTCATATATAAGTAGAAGAGTTGCTAATGGCATTGCACGTCAAAGCAATGACCTCAAGAAAGGGACACATTTCATTGAATTGAAAATTTATTCATGTTCAGAAATAGAAAAGACGCCACCAATGAATAGATGGCGTCAAGCAATTGTTACTATAAAGACTCAATCAAACACGAATACTGAAGCCTGGAAAGCTTTAACGACATATGTCAAAGCTGTTCGCGGAGAGTTTAAAGATGTAACTCCCAATTTTGTAAATACATTCTATTAGCACTATAAGTTTAATATACTTAGTATTAAAAACTAATAAATATTGTTAGTGTCAATATGTTAATCATGTTTAATAAATATAATATAATAATAATTTTCCTTTTACATATGTTATACTTTTATTTGCAGTGATGCCCTCTACAAGCAGCAGTTATAACAATATACACAATTATGACGATCTGAGTATTAATGATAATCCTGAATATATTAAAGTATTGAATAAGAATAAGTCTAATACTGAAGATATTATTGAATGCAATAAATGTCAAATGAAATTGAGTAAAGTTAAATATAGATACCATTTACGTACAAACTTGCACAAATCGAATAGTCTCTTGAGAACAGAATTTAAGAATATAAGTATAATTGCTACTGCGTTTAAAAATAGAATAATGACATATAAATTAAGTCCATCAAAGATATACTTATTACCAGAGGATTTTTTAGCTGACAATAAAATTGATATATTTAAAATTATAAATATAAGTTTAAAAGAAAACACCTGTATTAAAGTACAATTTGAATTATTTGCATACTACATATTATTGAAGTCAAATGAAAAACTTTTAAAGTCTTTTAATACACAATACACTTGTATATTTGAAACACTGATTTATCTTCATTATTCTCAAGTATAGTTAACAAATTTAATGCTAAGCTAACTGAATTTGAACATCGTGATTCAGGCTGGTCCATTCATTCGATTAGTCACATAGAAATAAATATCAATAAATATACACCGCTTAGGGGTGGCAGTTACATAGACTTGCCTAAAGTAATTAAGAATACGAAAGCATGTTTAAATATTCAAAATTCTGATAACCATTGTTTGCTATGGTGCATTATTGCTGCGATGTTTCCTGCTACTAAAAATGTAACGAGGCCGAGTTCATATCCTCACTATAATAATGTGTTAAATATAAAGGGTATGTCTTTTCCTCCATCCAATAATGATATAAGACAATTAGAAAAAAATAACCCTTTTTTAAGTGTTAATATTTATGGTTTAGACGAAAAGAAATATGTTACTGGACCGTTGTATATGAGCACCTCAAGAAAAATTGATCATGTAAATTTATTATTCATAGAAAGTAATGGAGTTGGGCATTATTGCTTAATTAAAGATCTTTTGAGATTAACACGAAGGCAGATTACTCATCATAATGGTAAAATGTTCTTATGTGAAGATTGTTTACAATTTTTTTCAATTGCGCTAAAATATAATACTCATTCATGTTCTAAAATAATGACTGTATTGCCTGATAAATATAGCAGATTACAGTTCAAACATTTTGACAGGCAACAAAGAATTAACTTTGTAATATACGCTGACTTTGAAAGCATATTGTTTGATTGTTCTACATCCGATAATAGTAGTAAATGTGTAAGTAATTTGAAAATACACAAGCCTTCATGTTTTGCTTATTATATTTGTTGTTCTCATGATAATAATCTTAACAAATTTGTAACGTACAGAGGTTCAGATTGTATACAAAAATTTGTAGAATATTTAATTGAAGATGTAAGGGGAATTAATAAAGTATTAAAAAATAAATTACCTATGAGTCCTCTAACTGAAGAACAAGAGACTGATTATGTTAATGCTACAGTATGTCATATTTGCCAGCATTTATTATTTGATGACAAGGTTAAAGATCATGATCATATCACGTCAATATATAGAGGTGCTGCACATTCACATTGTAATTTAATGTTCCGTGTATGTAGATTTATTCCTGTCATATTTCATAATTTATCAGGATATGACAGTCACCTTTTCATACGAGAATTAGCTAAATATAAAGGACAACTTAACATTATACCCAAATCAAAAGAAAAGTACATCATGATTACAAAAGTTATTGAAACAGGAAATGAAGTTTTACAAATAAGATTTATTGACTCGTTTCAATTTTTAAGCTCAAGCCTTGACACGTTGAGTAAAAATTTATTAATAAAAGATTTTATTCATCTTAATAAAGAATTTCCTAATAAGCAAGAGTTTAATTTACTAAGGAGAAAGGGAATATACCCATATAATTATATTAATTGCTGGTCTAAATATGATGATACAAAGTTACCTCCACAAGAGTTATTTTTCAATACTTTGACATCCGAACACATTAGTGCTGAATCATATATGCATGCAAAGAACGTATGGAAAGTTTTCGGTATTCGTTCGTTAGGTGAATATACTGATCTATATTTAAAATGTGATGTCTTACTGCTATGCAATGTATTTGAAAAGTTTCGAACTACTAGCTTAAAATTTTATAAACTTGATCCAGCTTATTATGTAACATCTCCTGGTTTAAGTTGGGATGCTATGCTTTTATATACCACTGTTCAATTAGATTTATTAGATGATATAGAAATGTACCAGATGTTAGAAAAAGGAATACGAGGTGGTCTAGCTCAATGCTCATTACGGTACGCCAAGGCAAATAATAAATATCTTTCAAATTATGATGCTTCAAAACCTACAACTTATTTAGCATATTTAGATTGTGTAAATCTATATGGACATGCGATGATGAACAAAATGCCGATATCTCATTTTCGTTTTTTGACTGATCGGGAAATTAATAAATTTGATATTGTTAATGTAGAAGAACATGGCGATTGTGGCTATATATTGGAAGTGGATTTGGAATATCCAGACGAATTACATAACTCTCATAGTGATTTGCCTTTTGGTGTCGAGAAGTTTATTCCGATTGGTGGGAAAACACCTAAGTTAATAGCTAATTTATATAATAAGTATCACTATGTCATACATTTTGTTCATTTAAAAGAATGTTTGAAAAACGGTCTTATCCTTATTAAAATTCATCGTGTTATAAGTTTTAGACAAGACAATTTTTTACAGAAGTATATAGAATTAAATACTGAATTACGGAAATCTTCATGCTCATCATTTGAAAGAGATTTATTTAAATTAATGAATAACGCTATATTTGGAAAAACTATTGAAAATAAGCGTAAACAGGTGAATGTAAAATTAGTTACAATGTGGAAAGATGAAAGAAATGAAACGAATAAAAAAATTGGCGCAGAACAGCTTATCGCAAAACCAAATTTAAAAAGTGTTTCAATATATTCCGAAAACCTTGCAGCTATACATTTAGCTAAAGAACAAGTTTTGCTCGATAGACCAATATACATAGGATTTTCTGTCCTAGATTATGCAAAAACACATCTTTATAAATTTCATTATGATTTTATAAGAAATGTATACGGAAGTCGAGCTAAATTATGCTACACAGATACTGACAGTTTGCTTTACTTAATAAATACTGATGACTTTTATAATGATATGAGAAAACATATTTCTAGGTTTGATACTAGTAATTTTCAGCAAACTAATCCATATAATATGCCGTTGGTTAATGCAAAAAGACCTGGATTTTTTAAGGATGAGTTAGGTGGCAATGTAATTTCTGAATTTGTAGGATTAAGAGCAAAACTTTATTGTTTAAAAACAAATAGCATTAAAATTACAAAAGCAAAAGGTATTTCGAAGCCTGTAACTGAATTACTTACACCATTTAATTATAAGGAAGCTTTATTTCATAACAAAGATTTAACATGTCAAATGAATGTAATTAGATCAAAAAACCATACTGTTTATTCTCAAGAAATTAGAAAGTTGGCATTAAATAGAGATGATGATAAACGTCAAATTTTTTCAGATCAAATCCATACAGTGCCATGGGGCCATTCGGGGTTTTTATTTTGAACTGTATCTGCAATTATAAGCAATGTATATTATATATATATATATACGAGTATATATAATAAATTAATTATAATAATGACAATATTCAAGTTTTCTTTTAATAATCAACCCTGTTTTACCTAAATAATATATACCTTAGTATTTTAGAATGTGAATTTAAAGTGGTAAAACTATATAATGATTAAGCAACCAGTAAAGTACATAGTTTAATGAATACAATTTCATATTAGATAAATATGTAATAATGTACGACACAGTAAACTCATGCTTAATGAATTTGTATTATTTTGTTTGGATACTCTACCTTTTGCTAGATCTTTATAATATACATTTGTATATAAAGACCTGAATAACTTAACCCAGTCAGAACTTATCATGAAGTTCATTAAGCAACTTGAGACTTTGGAAGTTAACGATATAAAACTGGGAAAAGTGTCACTAAAAAATAAACATAGTATACTTCTACCTAATACTATTAGATGTATTATATGCGGTCCATCTAACTGTGGAAAAACAAACATTATGCTCACTTTATTGTTGCATAAAAATGGGTTAAAATTTAAGCATATATATTTATATTCAAAAACAGCCTTTCAGCCAAAATACAATTTCCTAAGTCAGGTAATGGCTAAAGTACCAGGAGCAAATTTTTTTATATTCAAGGATAACAAAGAAGTTATCCATCCTAATGATGCATTGACAAATTCAGTAATGATCTTTGATGATGTTATATGCGAAAATCAGTCAAACATTCGTAATTACTTTACTATGGGGCGACATAGAGATATAGATTGTTTTTACTTATCGCAAACCTATTCAAAAATTCCCAAACAATTGATACGTGATAACGTTAATCTTATGATAATCTTCAAACAGGATGATTGTAATTTAAAACACATATACAACGAACACGTAAATACAGATATAGAGTGGCTTAAGTTTAAGCATATTTGCTCTACCATATGGCTAGATCGATTTAGTTTTTTATTAATAAATAAAGATTGTGCATTAAATGAAGGAAGATACCGACAGGGCTTTGACATATTTATACACTTATAGGAGCTATAAAACTATAAACAGATTTTTGTGATACCACTTCACTTGGTGTTATCTTACTGTTAACAACGCTCGGATACACACCCGGATATATAAATGGACGCAACTATTAAGGAACAACTTATACAATCTGTTGACAATATTAAAAACAAAATAAGGATGATAAAAATGAAGACGATGCTGCTGATATTAAATTAAAACAAGTATTTAAGCCTATTACTGATTCCCTAGACACACTTACAAAAAAGAATGACCAAGTAAACCTTATGAGAAATATTTCTTTAAACATAACGAATAATAACACTGTAGAGGATTCTAAATCTTCAATAGATTATGAAGATTTTAAGGATTTGGTGGAAAAACAGTCTTCAACGAATGATGACTCAGAATATTTTGATTATAATGATGATAATGTAAGTCCATCAAAAGAAGAAGGTGAAAAAACAATTAAAAAAAGGAACGATACTTTAATTTCACTTAAAAAAGAAGACATCATGGATATATATGAAAATATGAATGTACCATTTGGAATACATACTAAAAATAAAAAAATGATGATAGGTAACTCCACAGTACATATATCTACTAATAGTAAATCCCCAAATAAGAAAGACATGTTGATGACAATTGGTGATAAGCGTTATGATTTAACCCCTGGTTTAAAAGAACTTTTGACTCGCAACAAGCCTAATATTCGAATAATTACTGAAAAAGATAAACGTGTTTACAGAGATATACTAGAGGAAACAAATGCACACAAAAGAGATTTTCGATCTAATGGACAAATAAAAGGCGATAAAGGATTAAAATATCGATCTATAATAAAGCCAATGTTTAGTCAGAATGAAAAATGTCTTAATGAAAATAAAAAAACAGGTGGTTATTTGCCTAAATTTAAAACATATAAAACTAACACTGATTATGTATATTGGGATGATCCTAATGAATTAATTGAAAGATTAAAACTATTAATTGCATCTCAAAATGCAGGTAATACCAATCATGACAACGAAATTGTATCTATTATTGAAGAATTAAAAGAAGCGGGTGTTATAAAAGAATAAAAACATTTGATCCTTTTAAAATGATTTAGTGTTTAATAGAACATAGATCATGAATGACGATAAATGTGTTTATCATGTTTCAATAAGACGTATGCTTAATGAAACTACGTTGAGCTCAGAAATTGTAAGAGAATATCATTGTATTGCAAATAAAGATTATGTGGATGAAGTTATAAATCATTGTTCAAATCAGATAGTAAATCTCAACAAGGCTATTGTGACTCTGACAAATCAAATTAATAAAATTGAGAAAAGCATTGGTATTAAGGATCTCGATAGTCAAATATCTAAACATTATGAGCAAAGCAGACGTAGTAAACGAAATTCATAAAAATGTTAGAAAAAATTTTCCTCGAAGGAGTGTTATATTGAAAGATATAGATGATCTTTGGCAAGCAGACTTAATAGATTTGCAGGCTTTATCAAATTTAAATACCGGGTATAGATATGTACTAGTAATAATAGATGGTTTTTCAAAGTTTGTCTGGGCTATTAAGCTCAAACACAAAAATAAAGAAGTAGTAACTAAAGCTTTTCATAATTTGTTAAAAGAAGGACGAGTCCCTAAAAATTTACAAACTGATATGGGAACTGAGTTTTATAATGATAAATTTAAAAATGTTTTAGAAAAATATAATATAAACCACTATTCCACATATTCTACGAAAAAGGCTTCTATTGTAGAACGAGTTATAAGAACATTAAAAAATAAATTATATAAAAAATTTAGCCTAAAAGGAAATTATAAATGGACAGATGGTACAATTGAAAGAATAATAGATGAGTATAACAGATCGTTTCATAGAACTATTGGTCAATCACCTATTTCGATTAACCATGGTAATAAGGAAATGCTACTTCACAGATACATGTCTAGTTACTCACAAGTTAGAAAAAAAACACAAAATGTCAGATTTAAAATAGGCGATTTTGTAAGAATAAGTAAATATAAGGGATGTTTTGAGAAAGGGTATACACCTAATTGGTCCACAGAAATATTTCAAATCTACAAAGTACAGTATACGAATCCTACAACCTACTTATTACAAGACTGTAAGAAACAACCAATTGTAGGCGCATTTTATGAACAAGAAATTAAAAAAACTAAACATCCGAATGTGTATCTTGTAGAGAGAGTTTTAAAAAGAAAAAAAGATAAAGTATTTGTCAAATGGTTGGGTTTGCCAACAAGCGAGAATAGCTGGATTGATGTTAACAATATCCTATAGGAAGATCATAAAATCTACCTATACATAATATTTGTTCATAAAAATATTTAAATAAATTATTTAACTAATTAAGTCATTCATGGTCTGTTCTTTAAACTATAAACACTGTTTTTAACATAGATCATTTTAAGTTGTGATTTAATATGGCTCATAATCATGTTCCTCTCTCACATACGGACACTAAGAATAAAATGTCTGTTAAACCTAAAAAAAAATCTAAAGCATCATCGAGTGTAGCTGTTCTCAGAAAGACATTTAATGGCATTGTAACACATACTAAAAAGCATATTCGAAAAATGAAACCTAAATGTAAAAAAATGTTGATGGAATTAGCACATGATACAGCCCAGTCGTTGGCATCCGATTTCCCTATAAAAGTGCCACGAGTTATACCAGTACCTAAAACTGGTGGTTTTCTTCCATTAGTACCCATATTTGCAGGATTATCTGCTACAGGGAGTATAGCAGGCGGTGTTGCTGGAATTACAAAAGCTATTAATGAATACAGAGCCGCAAGAAAAGTATTAGCGGAATTAAAAAGACACAATAAAGAAATAGAAGCACATAGTTTAGGAAGAGGTTTACAACTAAAACCTTATAAAGATGGTCTGGGGATTTACGTCATGAACAAAAAAAACTAAATTATCGGCTACCCAGAAGAGCTTTGACTAATATAGATATACTCGAAAACTCAAAAAATATTCCTTTTTTCGTGGTGTATTTATGAGAGATGAACTACCAAAGAATTCATTTTCAGTAGAATGTGGAGTGATCAATTTAGATTCTTCTAAAAATTCTGGTACTCATTGGGTAGCCTATGGAAAAATAAATGATTATATAGAATATTTTGATAGCTATGGTAATCTGAAACCACCTAAAGAATTTATTAAATATACAAAGCCAAATAATATAAGTTATAATTATGATAACTTTCAAGGGAGCAACAGTTATAACTGTGGTCATTTGTGCTTAAAATTTCTTAAGTTGTTTTGGATTAGACATTTGTATTTACTTCGATAAGACACATAATCATAATGAATAAATGAACATATTGCTAATAAAGTGTATAAAATAACAATCTTCTTAATGTATGTTCATAATCAGTGTGTGTACATCTAGTAAGCATACCTATATATCCCTCTATTTAAAAGATACATCAATATGATTATTTTTAGTAAAAATGATAATAAAAACCCTATTAAGAAACAGAAACAGATTATTTCTTATCGTGCTATGAGAGAAAGTAGACGTTTAAATACATCTAGAAAAATAACAAAGAAAAATAAAAATTTTCTACGTGCTCTTGGCTTTAAAATATAAAATGCTTCAGATATTAGATTTACCCCATCATGACAATTCTATTGAAAGCTATGAGATCCATAGCTACAAACCTTATAATAATAACTTTAAAGAGAACGATGAAATCAGAATACCTATCAATCAACAAGATGTGTATGTGCTACCCTCAGCTAGTTCTATATATATTGAAGGTCGAGTAAGTGTTACAGAAAAAGACTTGATGGGAAAACAAACCAAAAAAGACATTGATTTCATTAACAACCCCATTGCATTTTTATTTCAAGACATAAGATATGAATTAAATGGTGTTGAAATAGACCGTATTAAAAATGTTGGAATAACCACAACCATAAAGTCTTACATATCAATGGATGAGGGAGAAAGTAAGGCTGCTGCAGTATGGGGGTGGAATATGAAAGGCTTCAAGCAAAAAAATGAACATTTTAGTGTTATTATTCCGTTAAACAAAATACTGGGATTCGCAGAAGATTATACCAAAATAATCATGAATTGTAGACATGAGCTAATATTACATAGAGGTAATTCTGTTATCAACAGTGTTACTTCAGATAAAAGTGCCACCGTAGAAATAGATATTCAAAAAGTACAATGGCGTGTACCACATATAAGAGTTTCGGATCGAGATAGACTTTCGCTTCTAAAACATTTGGAAAAAGACCGGGCAATTCAACTGGCTTTCAGAAATTGGGACTTATATGAATATCCATTATTACCGAAAACAACAAAGCATTCATGGTCTATTAAAACTGCATCTCAGCTAGATAAACCAAGATATGTTATATTCGGTCTTCAAACTGATAGAAAAACTAATAAAATAAGAAGCTCTTCAGAATTTGATCACTGTAATATGAATAATATTAAATTGTATTTGAATTCGCAATACTTTCCATATGATTCGCTTAATTTGAATTTCAATGATGGAACATATAGTATATTATATGAAATGTACGCTAATTTTCGTCAGTCTTATTACAACTCTGGTGTAAACCCACTGCTCGATTTGTATCACTTTAAAGAAAAGGCTCCGCTATTTGTAATTGACTGTTCTCGACAGAACGACTCGATAAAAACAGGACCAGTTGACGTGCGGTTAGAAATCGAGTGCTCTGTGGACATACCAGATAATACAACTGCATACTGTCTTATTATAAATGATCGTGTTTTCGAGTATAAACCTTTAAGCAATATTGTTCGAAAATTATCATGAATCATGTCATTGTTGATATTCAAGGCTTTAAGAGTGAAGAGAACAGGTTTATACCAAAGGAAATAGCGATCTTATCTAACGAAAGTATTATCGTACTATTAATAAAACCACCATATCCATACTATGGCTTAACACGAAAGGAACGTACTCAAGTTGGGTGGATCGAAAAAAATAGAGGAATATTGTGGAATGAAGGCTATGTGCCTTATCATAATTATAATGATTTAATTCAAGATTTTTTGAAAAATAAACTGATTTTTACTAAGGGTAATGAAAAAGTAATTTGGTTAAAAGAAATACTTGGAAAAGAAAATATATATAATTTAGAAGATTTACAATGTCCCAATTTAGAAACTCTTCATAAAGACTATTCAACATTATCTAACATTTATAGTTGTATTTATCACAGTAAAGTTTGTGCTTTAAAAAATGCTATGTGTTTAAATATGTGGTGGCAAGAAAATAAACATATTTGGAAATAGGTAGTGCTAGTAATATCTATAAGACAATGTTATAAGTTACATTATATTTAAGCAGCCTAAGTTTAACTTTTTTAATAAAAGAAATACATACATTAAAATATTTGTTTAATTTTGTGACAATTCCTATCCGCCTTATTCCAATGAATGAAATGAATTTATGATATTGATAGAGAAAGTTAGAATATTCTCAAGAATGAATGAATTAGACATAAACTTTTGAATTAAATTATGCCTAATTAATGAAAAATAAAAAAATCTCAGGTTCTACTTATAGTTTGATAGCTTAATACAGGATTGGGACTAATCGCAAAGAATGTAACTGCTATGGCTGAGTGAAAATAATAGATGCAATTACATAATTGAGCGACGTGGATCACATCGTACGCTCTTGATTAATAGAGCGCAGTATTCGCTCTATTCATTAATAAAGGCGTACGATGTGAGCCAAGTTGCTCAATTTTACACTACTATTATCATCACGGTCGATTGGTGTAGTTGGTAGTCACCCTGCCTGCGACGCCATAGGTCCTGGGTTCGAATCCCGGTAGGTGCAAACATTGATATGATGAATATTGATGTTGGTTTCCGAGTCACGGATGTTTCTATACTTTATCTATGTATTTATATATACCATTGCTTTAGTAGGCATATGTGGCACTAGGTTAATGTGTTAATATTTATTTATATTTATCATCTAGGATAAACGAGAAGCAGTGGAACGCGCATACCGCGAGATGTATTTAGACTGCGATAATAAGGCCGAGCGTGCACGAGCTTACACGATCGCGCGCAAACTGGTCGATTTGATGTCGCACATCGATCGCGGGAGTGCGCTGGCCTTAGAGCATCTAGTCGACAAATGGGTGGACAAGGGAGATATTAACCCGGCTATTATACAGGTATGTTTTTCTTTCTGTAATAGAGAAACATTCATTTACTAAAATAACAATACATGAAAACATTACATACAACAGGTGTTCTGGGAGATGTTCCTAAAGAAAATCGACGGCACCACCGATTTAGATAGCTACGCAGCCCTAAGCTTGCTCGTTATGATCGCAAAGGCAAAGCCATCAGTCGCATTAGCGAATCTGGAAGTTCTTCAAAGCCACGGTTTAACCGGCGACTACAACTCCAGAACTTTGAGCGCTCAAATACTTCTATCACTATCTAAAAAGAACCAAAAATATCCGGCTGACCATTCTATCTTCACTTCAGTCTACGATAGCTTGATGGAAGCGTTCTCTAAGATGAATAAATTCATGTCGTTCGCCGCGAATACTATAGACATGATATATTCGGTTTGCGATACCCCTGAGATAGTTTGTGCTAAGATATTAGCAGAGATGTATAAGAGGCTAGATGCCGCGCTTGTCAAAAGTACAGAAAATGAAGAGGAAGCCACAATGCCGAGCGAACTGTTGACTAGATACGTGTTCGCGTTGGGCCATGTAGCGTTGCAGCAACTGATTTACCTTGATATCAGTGTTTATAGCGAACTTAGGAGGAGGAATCAGGTGAGTTTGAACAGTACCTACATTTTTATTTTTCCAATTGCCCGAATGGCGGCTATAGGCTAACCCCATACCACAACTTAATATGTATGTAACTTAACTGGTAAAAAGTTGTTGTGTAATTTACACTAAACTCATCTAAGCTTTTTCGAGATGATGGTGTGATTATATGTATATAATTTTATTTGCGTACTAGCGGACGCCCGCGACTCCGTCCGCGAGGACTGCAAAAAAAACAAAATGTCGAATTATCCGGGATAAAAACATTTTCCCGGGATAAAAAGTAGCCTATATGTTAAGTGGGACCTGTCACAATATATTCCTGAAAACTATATCGAAATCGGTTCATCCGTTTCTGAAATTAGCGTGCACAAACATCGATCCGTTACAATTTTATTATATGTATAGAATAGATTAATTACATTTTATTGTTATGCTGGCCGAATGTGACCTATTTAGCCGAAAGATATAAAAAATAATTATTATCGGGGATAAATAATAAAAATCATAACAATTATATTCATTCCGAACAGAGAACGAATTCAAAACGTTTATTTGCCAAGAATAGGTACAAGTAGGAAATCTAATAATTTACCCTTCATAATCCCAAATACTTTCATCTCAGGTTCGCGAAGAAAGGAAAGTGGAAGAGAAACGCAAGAAGAAAGCGGGTACGTTTGCCACCCCTGCCAGAAAAGGGGGAAGGGTGGAAGAGTTGCGGAGACAGACTCTGATGAATGTCAGCAATAACAGCGCCTCGTCACGCGGCCAGCGGGCTACCAGCGTGCTCTCTAATAAGCCCTCGGTAAGTGAGACTTTAACCCATATCAATAGTCGTTGACTCTAACTTGAGTTACACTCGACCTGTTATAATAATAACGTCGAATTTATGTTGTTTATAAGTTTTAAATTCCTAGTTTTAACAATACAGGGTGTTTTTTTGTGGCCACCTTTAACGAAGGGTACGTATTTTATACATGAAATAAAGTAAGTTTATGCCAAAAAAAATGCTGGAATTTTTTTTTTATTTTTTTTTTTAATTTAAATTCCTTGATCGTGCGAAATTTATAGTGTCCAGTGTTTATGTTAGTTTTTTTATAGACAGATATTAATTATTTTTCGTGAAAAAATCCTGCTACGCGCGTCTATGTGCATTTATGCAGAAAAACGCAGTCTATTTACTCAACTTTGGACCCTAATATTTTGGAAACCAGACACTTCCCAGGTATGCTTCCATGGAGAAAAATGATCGTGATGATGAGGAGATTCCGTAGTTTTCGGGAACGTTGACGACCAAAAATCATCCTGTATAATAAAAATAACGCACGATGACTAACTTTTAGTGACAAGTAAAAAGTAGTGCGCAGATCGCGCCCTATAGCTTCCACACGCATGCGCCATGTACTTGGGATTACACAATCATTGAAAAATAACTCAAAGAAAACATAGTACTTACTATCTTTCGAGTGCCCTTTAGGATAAGTTACAACTGAGAATGCGGACGTTTAACTAGCTAGACGGAGGTTTCTACTACCTCAACAGCCAATATTAACAATACTGTAATATGTTAACTTTATTTTGTTTTACTTTATTTTTCACGTATCCATTTCAGCCTAGCTTGAGCTTTCAATCTAGAAGCAAGCTCTCAGCCAGCACGAGAACCAAACGACCATCAGTTACTATATTTTCTATTATTTGGATAGTTTGCACTGTAGATTATTTTATTGACGTGCACTAAATACATATTCTGATACCTAGGTTATTTATGATTTTAATAAATTTTCACTTAGTACCTGTAGGTATTTGTTTTAGATCATAAAGATAACTGGCCATTTTCTCTTCTGGGTTACTTTGTTTTAATATTATCACATTGGTTGTTTTAGAAGTAATTACACGTAATATTTTAAATTTACAAATGCAAAGATTCGCCTGCATACTATTATATCTATGTATCTATATGTACAATGAAATATAGTCGGATAAGTTCTTAACATATCACATATTATTACTTACTAGCTGTTACCCGCGACTCCGTTCGCGTGGACTGCAGAAAAAATAAAATCTTGAAATTATCCAGGATAAAAATATTTTCTTGGAATAAAAAGAAGCCTATGTGATATGATAATCCAGGGTATCAGCTAACTCCATACCAAATTTTATTAAAATCGCTACAGCCGTTTAGACGTGAACAAGTAGCATACATACACACACACAAACTTTCGCCTTTATAATATTAGTGAGTGATTACTTATATCAACAGGAAAACACAACAATGACAGAAGAGGAGTGCCTAGAGGGCGCGGTGGCGGACGACGCCGACGCGGAGTACGTGCGCAGCGTGTGCGAGCGAGACATCGTCGGCCCGAGCACCTGTCTCGCTCGCGCACTGCCGCTGCTGAGATACCTTCTACTGAACCCTGCGAAATGCACTCCGGCGCTGCAGGCGGCTGCCGCGCTTACTTTCACTAGGTAAGTCATTATTTGATGTTAAAGTGTTATAAATTTTATACCTTAGGACCCAAAGTCAATCTCACCTGCCCGTGGTGGACCCTGCTATTTAACGGACGAGGCTCTAACGCTAAAAGCTTATACTCGTAATACATATTTAGAATGACTTGGAAACACTTCCCATTGGATTCTTTACCGGTAGCTTTTGTGCCCAAAAAGCGAGAGTAAGCTAACTGGTGAAAAATGGGTAGGTTAATTGCACACTTCTGCCCAATCTCTTTGGGAGATAATAGGCGTGACTATGTATGTATGTATGTATGTATGTGTTCCTGTGTTAATACGGGGCTTCACTGGATTACGTCAGCTGCATCCTGCATCCATCCATCTCCTTGCATGTCGTAAGAGTCGACTAAGGAACTCAGGGGCGTTCTTTTAAACGTCTGGCCTCACTATGCCTATTTTTACGTAAAACGTTACTTTGGGACTTTCGTAACCGTACACGGTCATATTTTTTTAGGAACACAGCTGTATGTATTGTATTGTAAAAGACATGTTCTATCATTAGAATCAGACGTACAAAAAGTCAGGATGCCCATTATCCTCGAGGGGGCTGTTCTCCTTCACATAGTCTTGTTCAAACATTCTCTCATTACAGGTTCATGCTAATTTCGAACGCAGTCTGCGAGGAAGGTCTCCAACTGATGGTGACGGTATTGAAGAGGTCCAAGAACGTGGCTTTACGCACCAACCTCACCATCGCCTTCGCTGACCTCACACTACGCTTTCCCAACCTCACGCAACCTTGGACACATCATATTTACCATATGTAAGTTCTACATGCTATAGAAAGTTATTTCTAATGTAAGTAGGTCCTTCTAATTGCTGTGCCGTACTGACGAAAACTTTACATATTCTAGCTACATAATCATAGTTTCAAATCAAGTCAGAAAGGTGAAAAAAAAAAAATTATCAAGCAACTACAAGTTCACTACATTCTACAACTACATTCACAGAATAAATAATAGTAGAAGACGTACTGTCGAAAAACATAAATAAATAGAGCGTTACGCATTCACATAATAAAGTGCAATAAATTCAGCGTTGAAAGCTTGTGTATTTAACGACATTTCCGTACTCATCTTAACCCATGACAGACTCATAATCTTTTTGCAGTTTAGGTGACGAAGAACTAGAAGTCCGCCAATGCGCGGTAAAAATGCTATCTTTCCTCGTACTTCACGAGATGGTTCGCGTGAAAGGTCAAATCGCGGACATGGCCCTCTGCTGTGCAGACAAAGATGTGGGCGTGGCCACAATGACCAAGCTGTTCTTTAAACAACTGTCGCAAAAGGGCAACGCCCTTTATAACGTGATGCCGGACATTATATCGAGGTTGAGCGATCCTGAGCTTAATGTACCTGAAGAACAGTATCGGGTTATAATGAAGTAAGTGTCGTTTTTTTTCTGGTAATTTCTTTATTAAGGTTAGCTTAAGCTTTAGATTAACGTTTATAATATGATCGATTCCGGCAGTCACACAAACCTAAACGTAAAATTAGTCCTACCCGTTAATTTCTCTCAGCCATTTATGTCTTAAGAACGGAGAGAGATAGACCTGACTAAGATTAGGTTTATATTAAAGTGTGACTGCCGGAATCGACCCCGATGAATACACAAGACAAACTTTCTGTGAGCGAAGTAATATAACTTTGCTTATTTCCATTATTGAGCTTGAAGAGACAAAGAAATCGAAAATTAGATTAGTTAGATATTGGTGACTTGATTAAAATCTAACTACAAATACATCCAAACTTTAGCATGATGAAAGAAAAAATAAACTATATTTGATACATACTCTATTGTTATTATCGTTATTATTAGATTAAAATTGTTATTTATTTGTTATATTTATTTTAGATACATCACATCTCTCATCCAAAAAGATAGGCAAATGGAAGCACTGGTTGAAAAGCTGTGTCAAAGATTCAAATTATCGACAGAAGAGAGACAGTGGCGCGACCTAGCGTACTGTTTATCTCTGTTTACGTACAACGAGCGGTCACTACGCAAACTCATTGAGAACATGGACTGTTATAAGGACAAGCTACATTCGAACGGGGTCATGGAATGTTTCTCTACTTTGATGAATAACACATCTAAAATGGCGAAGAATGAAATTAAAGTGAGTTTTCTTCGTGTTGTATTTGCATATTTGTTACGCTGATGTGGTATTCTGTCTGCCATTCTTATGAACATTAAAATAAATTATCATCTATCCCTCTCCATCCTTAATGTAAATGGCTGAGACAGAAAGGGATAGGTAGAATAAATTTTTAGGGCAGAATCGACCACAATATGTCTAAAGAAAGACCCACTTTTATACTGGTTGCGCTCTAATAATGTTTACACGCTTCTAAATAATTTTGCTTTACTGACAAACAGACCTGTTTGCTAAATCGACTGTCCATTTCAAGAAACCGGCGGCGGCGGTCAGTCAAATGAAATCGGTCAGTTTCAGTTTTACAATCTCAAAATTCTAAACCTTTGCCAACAGACGCTAGTGACAGAGCTAGGCGACAAGATAGAGGAGTGTTTCTCAGTGCGGGAGGGCGAGGAGGGTGCGGAGAGGGCGGAGCGGGGCGAGCCCCCCGCGCCAGCGCGAGCCACGCCGCGCAAGAAACCCGCCAGGAGGAACCGGCGCCGTTCGTCTGACAGCCCGGATGAGGTAGATCCGTTTCATAGAATAACTCCTTTGCCTGATTTTGGAACTAACATTTTTTGTATGCTATACAGATAATAGGGGCGATTCCGACAGTCACACTTAAACCTAATCTTAGTCAAGTCTATCTCTTTCCGTTCTTAACATAGATGGTTGAGAGAGAAAAGGACAGATAGGACTAATTTTATGTTTAGGTTTAAGTGTGACTGCCGGAATCGACCCTAATGTAGTAATACACATAGTAATTAGCGCCATCATCCAAAGGAACTATACGGTGAAACGTACACTATACTTTAAAATATTAATAAAGAAATGGAAAAAATTCCTCACCCGGGTGGGAATCAAACCCACTATACTTATTTGACGTCCGATTAGTATAGTAGGTATCTAGGTAATACTGTATCCTTATTGTAATGTTTTCATTAAAGAGTGAAGTGAAACGCGTCGCAGTTTCGTTACCTAGTGATTAAGTATTTTTATAAATAAATGTAACATGTTTAAAATTTAATAAAAAAAATATAAAAAGAAAAAAAATAAAAAAATTATATTCATGGGAACACGAACTTTTTACCCTCCGTAACGCTATCGACTCGCAATGTTGTTCCATATAGTTGAAAACCCGCGGAACTTCATTTATATTAGGTACATTAGTAACTTTTTTTCTCAGAATGAACCTCCTAACATGGACAATGGGACACCTCAATCTGTTCGGAAGTCGAGTCGACGCGTCGCATCGAAAAATAAAGCTGCCGTCAATGATTCCGACGAATCAGGTACTTAATCCAACCACTTAGGCTCTGGGACTCAATTCTCGCATTCCTTGACATCAGATACTCGCTACCTTGACTTGTAGGGCTAAGATGCGCACCAACGAGATGACATAAGGTCGATAAAATTCGACTTGTCGATTTGTAGCTAACATGGCAGGCATTTTTATCGTTCTTTTATATGAAAGTAATGTCAAGCGAGAACTTCTCGACAGATCTCTACAAAACGTAACATGCGCGCCATGAATTTTGTTGAAATTTAACGATTTGAGGATTTAGGGCACTTAAATGTCGATATGTTCTCGTCGATCAAATACATCGACGAGAAAATATGAGAAATTAGACTGCCTACTATTGCAAATTTTTAGAGGTCCAACGTTGTCCGGCGCTGTCATCACAGCAGCGTGCACAGCACATCTATAAGACTGCCCACTTCTGCACACTTTTGATGGCCCAACGCGGGTACCTACAGTTCTAATTCCGTCAGCAGCAGTGTGCACTGCTCACCCATTAGACTGCCCACTTTTGCACACTTTTGGAGGTCCAACTCGGATACAGCTCCTACTCTTCAGCTGGCAGCAGCATCGTGCACAGCCTACCAATTAGACTGCCCACTCTTGCACACTTTTGCATAATTCTTTTCACATCTTTTTTTAAGTTATTTATTGCCTGTGATCTCGATCATGAGTTGTCAAATTCGATGGTGAGCGGTTTCATTGAACACAGCTTTTGGGATGTCGAGCGACAGACACGAGAAGTTCCCAGAACCATTTCATTATAAGACTACTTGTGTGATGGTAAGACTATAAATTGTAATTTTACCCAGTAGTTCGTAAAATGTTACTTAATTTTATTTACAGAAGATGAAGATTTCCAGAAGAAAAATGACGATGAAGTTTTCAAGAAACCAACAGCTAGAAAAACTACTCGGCGAAGAAAATAACTTTATTCTATTTATTCATAATGGTTTCCTGTTTTAATTAGAACATTAGATATTCTCATAATATCCTTTTTTTACTAGCAGTAAAGTCTGTTGTTGAGTTGCAGTTTTGTTAACCAGTTCCGGGCATTCCCGTAGCTGGCACATGACATAACATTATTCTGTGACATTATTAACATTGTGTGGCGCTAGAACATCGTTTCTCAGCCACCTGGAACGGTACAGAACTATAGCCCGCATTCTGAGAAACCAGTCTAGGAAAGCTGCTGTTAACAAGCATGCGCTCTACCGTATAAAATTGCGCTAAGTAAAGACAAGGCAAGGTTAATTTCTTGCTTGAGATGTGCTGCCTATTACATTATATTGTCATGATTTTATTGAGAAACTAGTGGACGCCCGCGACTCCGTCCGCGTGGACTACAAAAAAAAACAAAATCTCTAAATTATCCGGGATAAAAAGTAGCCTATATGTTAAGTGGGACCTGCCACAATATATTCCTGAAAACTGCATCGAAATCGGTTCAGTCGTTTCTGAAATTAGCATGCACAAACAGACAAAAATCATTCTTTTGGGTACTATTGCGTTATAATTCATCTAAAATTGCGTTGATAAAGGTCTCCTATAATATTTTTTTCATATATCTTCCATGTACAAACAGCGATCCGTTACATTTTTATTATATGTACCTATAGATATTGTTCGAAGCTTTTAAAATATCACAACCGAAATCTCGGCTGTATAACTCGCCTACTTCTTGTACATACCAGAACTATTTTTTAAAAACTTTCTGTCAATGTCAAAGTTTGTTTACAACGTGTTTACAAATATTGTGGATTCGGCGGGAAAAGCTGGAAGGGTGCAGGTGTAATTTTCTTGTGAAAATCAAAAATTATTTGTAAATGGCTTGCATGTGTCTTTAAGGTGATGTTTTCTGGTAGATAAGTTATATTTTGATTACTTGTGGTGTGAATCTAGTGCGTGTGCATGGTTTTATACGCAGGTAAGCCGAGTAAAACTAGCCGAATTACGATCTCTTCATGGGCGCATGTAAGTTGTTTCTGCAATAATTTTTCATTTTGACTAACTTTACACTTGTTCTTGAGGATTTTCCCGACGTTTCCATTCATCATCATTGTCATTCATCATAAATTCAGAATACATTTTACTAAACAATGATTAGGCTGTATGGGCTTACTTCCCCTTGCCTTTCCTTCGGGATAAACTAAAAAAAAAAAAAAAAAAAAAAAACAAATATTGTTCCGAAAAAAACTTCCGGCTTTGTTTATATGAATGTCATTAAACCATTTGTTTGTGTGGTCGAATATATGAAGAATTTCAACGAATCTTCATTGTTATTTTTCTTATCGGTTACATTCATGATCCGCCCTAGTTTATCTTTAATAGCCATGCATTTTAAATGTAGGGGTGGCCTCTACCCTCGATCTACAATTGAAAGATTTCCTGTACCAGATAACTTAGTTAGTTGGTCAGTAGAATATAAAGATTATAATCCACCAATGCATACAGATCGTTCTGTAAATGGAAAACCCTGGGCAGATCTGCCACTAGGTAAGATATGTAAACCTTTTTATATTAATTCTTTTGTATAATAGTAGCTTCTTGGCTTACCTCTGTACTTGTTTTAATTTATAGATGATTCCAGTTTCAAACCCTCCTGGAACAACGTGGATGGAAATGTAAGCAGGATTAGTTACATGGGACATTACCAGATTGTCAATTGTTATCCTCTGAACCCAGTTGGCAGAACAGGAGTCGCTGAACGTGGATGTCTTGGTCGATGGGGACCCAACCATGCTGCCGATCCAGTTGTAACTAGATGGAAACGAGACAAGTCTGGAGAACCTATATTGACTGATAATAAAGAGTGAGTAAACATTCATAAACAATTTTTATTGTATATTTTTGTACTATAATAAATCATTTGTTACCATGTACATGCTTGTAAAATATTTTTCAGGCCTGTGCTTCAGTTTGTGGCAATCAAAAGAGGTGACACTGGAGAATGGGCACTGCCAGGTGGCATGGTGGACCCTGGAGAAAAGGTTGCTGCAACAGCTTTCAGGGAATTCCAGGAGGAAGCCTTGAATTCGACTTTATCCCAAGGTAAAATGTATAAATACAATGTATTTTCTTATTTCTCCCAGTTATTCCATTATCTTTTAACACTTTTGCTAAACTTTTAAATTATATCTTAAGCTTGGCATTACACATTTTCAGATGAAAATTGGAATGAAAGACTTACAAGTTTTTTTGCTGAAGGTGATGAGATTTATCGAGGCTATGTAGATGATCCCCGCAACACTGACAATGCCTGGATGGAAACTGTTGCTTACAACTTTCATGATGAGAGTGGTACTATAGTGGGAGGAATGAATTTGAATGCAGGTGACGATGCTGTTGGTGTCCAATGGGTCGATATCACACCTAACATCACTTTATATGCAAGTCATGCTGATATTGTTCATAAAGTTTATAGTAAACTAGTGAAAAATAATAAATAGGTACTTATGCTTTTTATTCTTCTCTTTATATCTTTACTCATATTATTCTAAAAGGGATGTCAATGAGAAAAATTGATTTGTAGTGAAAACATTTCATTTAATAATATTGTATATAAAGCATACATACAAATACTGTTACTGTTTTTACATACATACAGCTACTGTTATGTTTTTATAACTGAGAATAATTTCGATAAAGTTATATCATAATACAAAGCACACTGCACAAAGAATTAACATAATAATTGCAATATAACTTAACAATAGAAAAGCAGTCATATTTGCACTATTACAAAAATGCTTCATCTAATGTGTAATTGTCTCATATTTTATACACTGAACTTCTATTGTATTAGACAGTCTTAACCTAAAGGTGTGTTCTGCCATTTTGAGATTACTACTACATACCACAAATAATAATACTCTACTACCTAGTGTTGTCAAAGTGGTTTATAACAGACTGTTAACATTGTGTGTGACTTATGGGAAATGAAGTTAACAAGTAATGTTATTAATAGCCTTTTTCGAAACGTCACATAGCTTATCAGAGGAATAAAGTTTATGCTGTCTCTATTATGATCAAGTTTTAGAGAAAGACAGCATCAACTTTATTCCTCTGATAGGCTATCTGACATTTGGAAAAATCGGCACTAAATGGAGTAAAGATATTGGATACAAATATTTCACTATAACAGTCACACCTAAAATGTGATATGGTTGGTATGGAATGCAGCATAACAGTAATACAAAAATACAGTATGCAAGTACATAATTTCTGTAGGTGTAAGAATGTCAGAAAATAAATAGTATGTGGTAGGTCTGATGAATTTGGTTTACCACTAAAATTAAAATAGTCTTATTTAAAACGAAATCACATATTAAAATTGTAGAAATGATGAATCATAGAGATTTATCCAAGATGCGATATAAAATATATACTTATAAAATTTGGCTTAGCTCAGGCTGTCTGGACAAATCTTCAAAATAGCTCACATTTAACTAGGTCAATAGGGCACTTTATGTGACGGCTAAACACCCTTATTTCAGAATTTGTGACGCTACAGAATCTTAGATAATCGATCGATAACGTGTCCAGGCAGCTTGAAAAACTACTTTTCGCTGGTCTCTCAATCTCGGTAATGGAAGTGATTTAGACGACTTTTTGCATTCACTATGGGTGCGCCCACCACCGGGCCCTACACCCTCCACTGACCCTCGGATCTGATAACTCATAATTGCGACAACAGGCACTTGCACTAACTACAATCGCCATGAGAAACCAGACCCGAGCACCTAGCATGCAAGACGATACATTGCACCATTCCGAAATCAAAAACTAGATAAATAATCTACATATGTTTCGCCAACAACCGTGGCATCCTCAGTATTATAGAAATTAGTAAACCACTAATTATTATGAACCTCTAAAGTCCAACACATTACTTACACATTTACACATTGTGTAAGTAATGTGTTGGACTTTAGAGGTTCATAATAATTAGTGGTTTACTAATTTACTAATTTCTATAATCCTGAGGATGCCACGGTTGTTGGCGAAACATGTGTAGATTATTTATCTAGTTTTTGATTTCGGAATGGTGCAATGTATCGTCTTGCATGCTAGGTGCTCGGGTCTGGTTTCTCATGGCGATTGTAGTTAGTGCAAGTGCCTGTTGTCGCAATTATGAGTTATCAGATCCGAGGGTCAGTGGAGGGTGTAGGGCCCGGTGGTGGGCGCACCCATAGTGAATGTTTGAACTTCCGAATTGTAACGCCTAATACAATTTCATTTATAAAAGACTTTTTGCATATCAACGGGCGTCACATTAATTTGTGACAGCCATCGAGCTAAAAGTTTTGTGATTCGTGCAGCGGCTTAGTAGAAAAATGCAAAAATCTGTGTCCAGCCAGCTTGAATTTACGTATAAAACTTCTAGCACTTCTGAAACTCAATAACGGGAGCGTTTTCGAATATGGTTCCTCTACTATCAACTCATTTAGTGACGCAATTTGTGACGGTAATAACGTTTGATTTATGGCGTCACGTGTAAGGGTTTACGAGAAATCAATAAAAACTTGCATTCAGGCTGGCTGGACACATGACACTCCGCTGCCTGATGGTCTACGGCCTTCGAGATATATTCAAATTTTTATGACGAGAGCGATAATAACCTGAATTTGTGACGGAGAAACTTTGGGTAGTTTCAAAAATATTGATCATTTACGTTTTCCCATATGAACACTGCAGTAGAGTAACCAATATTGTATGATTTTTAGGACCAAGTATATTTTAAGGTGTTTTCTATGGACGAAAATCCGTGTAATGGTGATACCGCCTAATACGTACAACTGTAGGTAGGTACGTAGGTATTTAAACTGATAGAAGACAAAAGTGTAGACGTGGTGAAGGGGGTGGGTCATTTTTTAATTTTATTGATTACTAGCGGACGCCCGCGACTTCAAAGTACAAATTTAACGGTCACTTATTTATGTACACACAAAACAAGTCTTATCATCATGGCCCTATGAAGTTGCAGCGTAAGCTTTATTTTTAATTAGTTTATCCTGAAGGAAAGGCAAGGGAAATGCTGTCCATGCAGCCGTTTTCTTATGTAAAATGATTAGGTACTGAATTCGTGATTGATGATAATGATGAATGGAAACTTCGCGAAAATCCGGTGCCGATTTAAAGGTCCTCGAAAACGGATCTAATGCTATCAATGTATGTTGCTATCAAAAGAAACTGTAAAATTTGCATGCGGAGTTACATGTGTCCAGTAGGGTTTTCGGAACCGGTGCCAATTTAAAGAACCGGGAAATTCGGTACTGTCTTTGATCAGAACCGAGAAATACCGGTTCTTTCGATACTTTCGGTACTTTGCAGTGTTTTGCTAATTTTACTGAATTCTATAAAATAAAATGCCTTAAGTAATTTATTAAAAATACAATGATCAAAAGTAAGTAAAAAATCAGTTTCTGTAAATTTCTGTATTACGAAAAATGTCAAATTCTTAATTTTAATAAAATTAACATTGGAATTAGAGGAACATTGCCTAAATATTTTAAAACATGCAAAATCAGTTATGTTAAATTCTTAGTTTTATAACATAGCTATATCTTATCTATCTACTGCACGGGACGCAGAGAGTAATGTGTAAGCAAGGAATTATCGCCTCGCTAAATTCGCGAATTTCGAAGACTATAGGGGGTTCGGGAGAGGTTATCGAGGTTTTCGATACGTTTGACCTGTATCGCACCGTATAAAAGCTGAGTGAGGATGTACTACCAGTTAGTACTACCTCCATATCCTAACACGGAGATAACACATTATTATACATTTATATTTCCAAAAGAACCGAAAGATCCGGAAAATGTTTAATTCCGGCACTTGAGCTATCAAAAGAACCGGGAATTCCCCAGTATTTCGATACCGGGATTTCCCAGTTCTGAACCCTAGTGTCCAGCCAGCCTGAACGCATTCTGGCTGGACATTAAGTTTTTACTGATTTCTCATAAACCTTTACACGTGACGCCATAAATCAAACGTTATTACCGTCACAAAATTTTAGTAGAGGAACCACATTCGAAAACGCTCCCGTTATTGAGTTTCAGAAGTGCTAGCCAGAGCTTTATACGTAAATTCAAGCTGGCTGGACACAGATTTTTGCATTTTTCTACTAAGCCGCTGCACGAATTACAAAACTTTTAGCTCGATGCCTGTCACAAATTAATGTGACGCCCGTTGATATGCAAAAAGTCGTCTAAATCACTTCCATTACCGAGATTGAGAGACCAGCGAAAAGTAGTTTTTCAAGCTGCCTGGACACGTTATCGATCGATTATCTAAGATTCTGTAGCGTCACAAATTCTGAAATAAGGGTGTTTAGCCGTCACATAAAGTGCCCTATTGACCTAGTTAAATGTGAGCTATTTTGAAGATTTGTCCAGACAGCCTGAGCTACATCCATAACCCTAAAAAATTGAGCTGTGATACATAAGTACCTACTTGATAACATAATTTGTGAACTTTTACACCACACACAAAGATGAATATAACAGAATAATTAAATAATTAAACAACAGCTTGACTCAAATATCACCAAACAGTACTGAGAAAGACTTAAATAAATTTTAATTGTTGATCAACATTTGGTTGTTTTCACGACAACCCTTAAAATATAGCTTAACACCATATTTAATACTGCCCTAAAGCAGATCAAAACCAGCTTTCTGGTGTGACATTAGGAAATATCCTTGTATATTTTTCTATACAAGGAATGTATACGTAATTTCACAGATAACCACATATGCAGATAACAAATATGTATAAATGAAACAAATGGTCCAAGGTTTGTTTTACAACTCTAACTCAATTGACTAGTCACTAAACCCATAACATCAATAATTAAATTAAAATAATTATTAAATCTAAAATAGCTTTTAACCCTTTTGCACACAATTTATAAATGCACGAAAACACACAGAGATTATCATAATGTATTTGTGCATGCAGTCTTTTCCTACCTGACTGAGTTTTAAAATATCCCATTTATATCAGATAATCTGGCATCTTAATTAACTTTAGAAACATAGACTACAATTGTTTAGGATACGTAAATATTATAGGTATGATTTACCTAAGCCCACTTCATAAATTTACCAAATAATACACTAGTTATACTTAACATAGGAAATGTAAGTTAGATAAATTTTCCTTACAAACTTAATAATTTTCCCAATCATATACCTACCCAATGACAATATCATGACCCAATGTCATACTTCTACAAAAAGGTAAGTACCTCTAAATTTGGGATTTGGCGTCTTAGCGTCTTACGATGTTCACCAACACATACTATGCCTGAAATGTCATTTGGCACACCATGCACTATAGTCAAATTGCAAATATCAAAATTACAATTTTAATTAGAGTACATTAGTTTTTAACATCTGACCCTACCCCTTTCTTAATACCTAAATACTTTAAAATAAAAAACATACCTACATATTTGTATATTGTGTTTGATTAATTAATCATGTCAAGTACAAATTTTCTTATTTTGAGAAAATATTAATATTCCTCAGATTCTTTTATTTAATCCATTTTTAGTAAAATATAATAAGCTGTGAAAATAACAGTCATTCACATAATCACTGAAATGGAAATAGGAATGCTAGTTCAAGTAACTGGAATGACATTCAAAACAATCAAAACTAGTCTCATAACAATAACAAAAAAATATTAAAGAAAAACAAAGTAGGAAGCATTAAAATATATAAACGCTTATTATGTATTATCAATCACAATAGATATAGAGAAAACAGTGAAATCAATCATGACAATAATAATCTTACATACAAGGTATTATAATTTTATGTTCACCAAATCTTTAATGTGTTTTTTTTTATATAAAATTTGTAATCACTACCCTATAACATTAAAATTAGTTGGTTCCATGCCAATCTGCTCATTATGAGCATTATAAAATCTAAATAATAAGCTATGAGTATAAGCTCTTTTTATAGCTCCAACCATACAATACAGCATTTTACTATTATACAGGATGTTTGTGACAGCCAGGCAAATATTAATCTTCAACTTCAGACCATGATTCTAAGGCGAAAAACACTGAAAATTGTACTTAATATGAGTACTAATAAAGTTGAAGCTAGTTGTGTGCAAACCAATCAGATAATCTTCCAAAAGTGGATTCTTTCATGGTATATTTCATTGCTAATAATTATAAATTTACGAGCGCTGAAATTCGTCGTTGGATACTGTAAAGGTAAGCAGCAGCTTATTTATCTACATAAGCGGTGAGTAAGTAAGTATGTATAATAAAGAATGAATGTAAAGTATAGGTCTAGGCAAACTTATTGAGCATTGAATAACGTATTGAATGGCGCGCGCTCCGGCGGCATCGGCACCTCGGATTCTCTTATGCGTTTGTCTGTGCGTTTGTGTACGCTAATCTCAGAATTGGCTTAACCGATTTTGATGCAGTTTTCAGGAATATATTGTGACAGGTCCCACTTAACATATAGGCTACTTTTTATCCCGGATAATTTCAACATTTTGTTTTTTCTGTAGTCCACGCGGACGGAGTCTCGCGGGCGTCCACTAGTCACTAATAAGTTTGCCGGGACCTGTACAGGGACGTATTCAGAACTTATGAATACTCGTAGTGTTTATATCTACCTATTTAAATATGTATGTATAGTTTAGGCTCTGCGTTGATATGTCAGTCAGTCAGTTAGTCAACTTCTCCTTTTACACATGTATACATCTATCTACCTACTGTAACCTTAAAAAATGGTTTGGTTAAAATCGATCGAATATAAATATATAAATACTAGTTGTTGCCCGCGGCTCCACTCGCATGGATAACCCCTATCACTTAGGGGTATGAAAATACATAGTAGACCTACTAGTACCTATTTTATTTATTTATTTATTTTATTTGGCTAACATAACAAGTTACAATCTGTAATTAATATAATCCTACAAATTCTTAAAATTAAACTAGTCTGTAACTCTTTACAATGTTGGCACATTAATACACAATATGTTCTAAGCACATCACATAATTAGAAAAAGAAAATAAAAAATATACTTAATTTAAATAAACCTATTAGGTTAGGAGTAACATAGGATACTTTTTATTTAAAAAAAACAAGTCACAGTGTTAGTTACCATACCGTTTGACCGCCGTTGTCATGACTGTGACTGCTCAAAAGGGAGGCTGCAAACATAGCATAGCATTTTTAACGTGGCTGGTTTTGGATCTTTCGGCACGTTAAAAAATAGTTTTTCTAACGTTTTAAAAGAAGTGTTTGTACATTTCGACACTATACAATATTTGTACATACTTATAAAGATGAATTATATATAAAGCGGACACTTAATTTGTTAAATAAAACTTTAAAACACTGCGCGCCTAATCGCTGCCAACGGCTATCTGGCGGCGAAGGATATCGTGACATCACAGCTACTTCGGCGGACACTCGCGTGAACTTTTCTAGTAATTTGGTCATAAGTTCGTCAATTTTTTTCGTAGAACAAAATTTTTTGCATTTAAGGTAATGGATTTTTTAGGTCTATAAATCTGCATTATCAACTAAAAACGTTACGGATCCTCATTGGCGTGGGGAGCAAAGATTACTGATAAATTGTTATTGATAAGCTTATTAGGTTTTGTGGAAATGGTGTAAATTGTGTGTGCATTAGTGTCTGAATAGCTCTCACAATGCTTCTATAAGTGTGGACCTATTATTGGCGTTATGTGTCTACAATTTTAACAGCTGTTGGTCTTCCTGAAATTGTAAAATAAAAAAAATGAAAATAAAATCAAAAATACATTTCCTGTGAGCAATAACACTGTTGAATAACTCAACACAATGGTACTTGTTCAGCATTTCAGTATTTGCCTGGCTGTCACCCACACCCTGTATACTAGAAATTAAATAATTAACATTCAAGTTGTAAATGTGCAAAGAGAAAGAAATGCACTTTTTATTTACTATAATAGTTATAGCAGTAATTTTACTACTCACTATTGAGTAAGAATGTAGATGAGAATAAGTCAATTATCTATCTTCTATTCTATCTTCTATACATATAATAAAATTGTAACGGATCGATGTTTGTGCACGCTAATCTCAGAAACGGCTGGACCGATTTCGATGCAGTTTTCAGGAATATATTGTGACAGGTCCCACTTAACATATATGCTACTTTTTATCCCGGATAATTTCGTCATTTTGTTTTTTCTGCAGTCCACGTGGACGGAGTCGCGGGCGTCCAGTAGTATTAAGATAAAGGTATACTTAGTAAGCAAGTAGGTGATAGTCAGTTGAAGGTCTAAACACCGCTTATATGATATTGTGTGAAATTTTTTATCAGGTACGAGCCCAAAATATTGTGTCGCACGCATATATCTATGATATAGGGCCTATATGCGACTTTCCAGACCTGCTCAACTAGAAAAACACAGCAACATAAACCAACCGTCCGCATCAATTCATATGAGGTGAAAGTACCACCAAAAGTAATTCCAGTATTATTCTACCCTCCCAAACCAGAATTACAACATGCACTTAAATTTTATTATTCCGAGTTCTTATTCAAGTTCTTCTGGTGTTTAACTACACAAATAGTTTAAAAATGTCTATTTTACTTTGTACTTGAACAGTTAGTTTAAGCACCTTAGGTACCGCTATGAAGCGGCCCCGTTTGGGTCGAGAGCGTTGTAAGCGCGGTAACAGTTCACGTCGTTTATTAGTCGCTGCACGTTCAACGTGAATGTAGGCAGATCCTGGAAATACCAAATAGGGTAAGTTGGATAAAGAACTCAGGGGTGTTCTGTCAGATGATGAACTAGCAAGTTTCCACTGATCTTCCACATGTGGCCCCGATATGCTTAATGTGGCTGTAGATCTCCTTCGTGATCCTGCAGTATTTTAATGTAGTCATGTCTATCTGTATGCATTTGTTGGAAACTATAACTTTGTACACCATTGAAATCCTAGTATTCGTTAATTTGGGCGTTGCAGTTGTCGGTAAAAAACAAGATGTTTGTCCAAGATGTTAATATATTTGATTGGTGATGGATATCAAACGCATCCATAGCGACGTAGCATAGCACATATCCGGTGGAAAGGCAGTCTTAGCATAATGAATATTCTACGTAAGTAATGTTCCATGGGTGTCCACATGCAATTCCATCAGCTGAAACTAGTCTAACACTGGCATACAGTGTTCCGAAAACTCCGAAAAATGGCCATCAATTGATAAGTACATACATAGTTTGTTTAAGCGAATTGTTTCTCTCGTCGAACTACGTCGATCTACGGAATCAGCTTGAGATGTCCATTTTTCGGGGTTTTTGGAACACTGTGTGGCATTAAAAAAAAAGAACTTACCGTATCCGGCGGGAAATCGGACAGCATCTCAACATGAGCCGGCTGCAAACCCGACAACGAGTTGAGGAAGTGCGGTATGAACCCGGTGCGGAACGCGGTGAAGTCCACCGACGCCATCTGGTGGATGGTGCAGATGATCTCCTCTCTCAATAGCGCGCGGCCGCCGCCTTCGGCCAATCCCGCGAGTAGTACTGACAGGAACTGCGCCATGAATTCCGACCGGAAAATCGCCTGCGTCGCAAAGTTTTTTTTTAACTGACCGCCAATAATACTGACTAAAATGGACTATAGCCTGCACCACAGATTATTTACACTATAGACTAAAAGTGATTTTGAGTCCTGTGTTGATGTATGTTCAATGCTGATGCGGGCTTTCATTAGAATACATCAGCCGCATCTCGTAAGAGTCGAATAAGGAACTCGAGCATTTTCTCAGACGATAAGCTAGCAACTTGTTACATAGCTCTCATAGTAACACTAGGTAGTAGATCTATACGGAAGTGACCTAGATGTCATTCTTGTGAAAATTCCAATATTTACTAGACCCGTCTAGCACAAATCTTATGAAATCCACGTAGCTTGTAGCCAGCATGTCGAGTTGAGCGTGTGCACGCTCGATGTCGTGCTGCATGCTCTGCCCGCGCGTACCTTGTGGTACAGCTTCCACTTGGCGTGCAGCGTGTCGAGCGCGCGCACGGCGTCGCGCAGCAGCTCGATGTCGTGCTGCATGCTCTGCCCGCGCGTACCTTGTGGTACAGCTTCCACTTGGCGTGCAGCGTGTCGAGCGCGCGCACGGCGTCGCGCAGCAGCTCGATGTCGTGCTGCATGCTCTGCCCGCGCGTACCTTGTGGTACAGCTTCCACTTGGCGTGCAGCGTGTCGAGCGCGCGCACGGCGTCGCGCAGCAGCTCGATGTCGTGCTGCATGCTCTGCCCGCGCGTACCTTGTGGTACAGCTTCCACTTGGCGTGCAGCGTGTCGAGCGCGCGCACGGCGTCGCGCAGCAGCTCGATGTCGTGCTGCAGCAACGCTCCCCCGAGCTCGGCCAGCGCGCCGCGCAGCTCACCCGCGCGCCGCGCCTCCTCGCCCGCCGCGCACTTGTGCGGGAAGAAGTAGCGCCAGCGGTGGATCAGCACGCTGCAAGTATTCACATCGTAAGTTAAGTTAGTGTGACTCAGCATTTTCCACACTCAGCCTCTATAGTTGAGGCTACTGTACGTATTTTACCTTACCTGTGTATTTCAACCAAACGAGACCTTTCCCAAAAGGTCACCAGCCTTCTAGGCTTTCGAGAGTGATGCTGGCGATCGGAGTATCAGTGTGTCACGCTTGTGCATTCCGTATTTATCGAGTTGCAATCATAATGCTTAAATTTTATTGTCTAAAAGTTATTTGTTAAGCTGGGTTTGGTTACAAAGTTTACGTCCTAAAAAAAGGAAAAAGAGAAGGTGCTGTAATCAATGAAGGTAGACTTTGGACTATGTAACTTTGTATGGACCAATCGCAGTCGACCCGCGGCAGCACGTGTTGCTGCAGCAGCGCGAGCACGGCGGGCACGCGGCGGCACGTGTCGCTACCTGTGCAGCGTGCGGTGCGCGGCGCGCGCGAGGGCGGGCGCGCGGACGTCGGCCCGCGGCAGCACGTGTTGCTGCAGCAGCGCGAGCACGGCGGGCACGCGGCGGCACGTGTCGCTACCTGTGCAGCGTGCGGTGCGCGGCGCGCGCGAGGGCGGGCGCGCGGACGTCGGCCCGCGGCAGCACGTGTTGCTGCAGCAGCGCGAGCACGGCGGGCACGCGGCGGCACGTGTCGCTACCTGTGCAGCGTGCGGTGCGCGGCGCGCGCGAGGGCGGGCGCGCGCACGTCGGCCCGCGGCAGCACGTGTTGCTGCAGCAGCGCGAGCACGGCGGGCACGCGCGCTCCGCCCCCGCTCGCCTCCACGCCGAGTCGCACGCACTCCACGAGCCGCTCGAGGCTGCTGTCGTCGCCCGCTCTATACATAAAAACGGATTATGTTTTATTCCAAGCCCTGTCGATTTCTGATGAATGTCAATCTAATGAAAACAGTAAGTAGGATAGCACATAATTTCTAGGAGCTACTATTACATCTTTAGTTAGTAAGGTCAATTGGCAGGGCTGTTACCTAATTTGTTGCAGTAGCAGAACCGAATCAATGCGATAGCGAAAATTGTGTGTACGTGGGTCGAGCGCGAGGCATCCTCCCGCGCACTCACATACATATTCTCAAAAATCGCAATCACATTGCTACGAAAATCTTATTACATATTGGAAGGGTCGGGTCAAACAACTTGAGAACTAAACAACTGACCGCTGCGCCACCTCCATGAAGACGTCGACGGCGCTGAAGGCGAAGGCGCCGACCTGCTGCAGCAGCGCGGAGAACAGCGCCAGGAAGAACTCGCTGAGCGGCGCCTCGGCGGCGGCGGGCGGCGCACACAGCATGCGCAGCGCACCGTGCGCCGCCGGCGACACGCCGTCCGCCAGCACCTGGCGCGCATCAAATAAATATTCACACACTTCACATTAACCTAATCCCAAGCTAAGATCCCTAGTCTTGTGTCGTGGGTACTAAGCACGGTACACATCAATCAATTTTAACTCAACAACTGGAAGTGGCATAATGCGTTATCTGAAGAAAATTTTGGCAACACACACACATACATGTCACTTGCAGTTCAATAAGTTTCAATGAGTCATGCATGACTATGAACTGTCGTCAAAAAAGATACCCAATACGGGAGCTGATCAGGATAAGATGACAACCTATAACATGGCTATTATTGCTCCGGCTGTCCTGTTTCCATTAACGTCCCTTAAGTACGGACGCGGGATACAAATAATTTTGTATAATGTATAACTTGTCACAAATTTATCGGTAGGTTCGCTGTTGTCGAATCACTAGCTCTTTGCTTAATCGTATTCAGCATGATCATTGATCATAAGAGACAAGCGAGCGAAGCGAGCGTTCTTCAAAATATTTACCTCTTCATTAAATCCGTCTAGTCAGTATCTCACATACCTGTTTAGCATGAGTATTAGCCGAGGCAAACGCATGCAGTAACGCAGTAAGCGGCGGCAAGGCAATGACCGGTCCACTTGTGTTGAGCGCATCGGTCCAGGCCGCTAAGAGAGCCCTGGCCGCGTCCGCCCCGCTGCCCGGCCCGGGTCGGGATAGGCAGAGGGAGATTAGTGCTTCTCGGACTACTGCTGCTGTCTGAAATTAGATAAGATCATAAAAAAAGGTCTTGAAAAAATAGATGCTGTGACTGAGACGTTATTATTAGAATCAAAGAAATTTAATGTAGCTGCAACATGCAGCCAGCCAATCGCCGCCAGATTCTTAAACTGTTGACCGTTCGTAGAGAGTTGACACCAAGATTTTTTTGATGTGGCTTCATTACATATCATAAGTGATTGTTTATGTTTGTCTGATAGTATTTCTTAAATGAGTCTACTGTTACAAAAGACACCGTTAAGATGACTTTCAGCAAAATCCTTCCTGCTAACTGTAAAAACTCTGAACAAGTTAAACATCGTTGTGTAATCACAGCTTTAAAATTCCTAGTAGTTTTCTCCTTTTGCCACGTCATACAACACAACTTCTTTCCAAATCAGAGGAAATACTTCATCGTCTTCTTCATAATCTAATGGGAAAATAAAGAAATATCAATATAAATTAGTGTCCGACCGAAACTGGTTTTTCAGCCGAAACCGAAACCGAACTTTCGGCCTTGCTTCCTGTTTCGGCCGAAACCGAAACTCCATCATTTTTTTAATAAGTTAAGATTATTTACTGAAATATACTGTTTTTGAACATTTATTTGCATATAATAATGATAATAATTTATTTATTCAAGAAGTTTCATATAATACATTTTGAGTGGGGAATATACAATAATTAATTTTTTAGTCTAACTTAAAGATATTTTCCCTTAATGGCTAGAGATGAATGCAACATTTTTTATTTAGAGTATCTGCTGCTAAACTAGGCTTCTTGCCTGGATTTCAGCATACAGCGCACTTCCCTGCTATTACTAGTACTAGGCTAATACTAGAAAGATAAGTAGACCTCCTTTATGAGCAAAATAAAATTTCGGTCGGTCACTAATATAAATGTACCTTAGGTTCCAAGTAATGTAGCGAACGTTGGGCATGGCCATACAAGTCTCCGACCAACGCGCCCGGCTCGGCGGAAAACTTGACGTTTTTCGACAGACTCAGTAGCAAGTGGGCCGCAGCGTGGCAGAGCAATGGCGGCTCCTGGGCAAGCAAAAACACAATATATGAATGGAGTATTTAGTTATTAGTACATTTAATATTTATTTATCAAATGAATTGTCAATATACTGCAATATTTTCAAAATAAACTCCCGCACTAGACAGGTATTGAGATCGTTTGTAACAACTGACATTGTATATTGAATTGTATCAGGCGTCACTATTCGGAAGCTCAAATCTCTATTGAGGGCCCGGTGGCGGGCGATCCCTCAATACTGACATTGTAATCACAAATCGAAGTAAAATTAGGTAGGTACACAAATTTTTCAATATGTGCGCGGTCATGAAAATCATATGGTCATCTCTGAAATCGTGAAAGTTTTCCGATGAGGATTAGGTAATTTATGGTAGTAAATGCAGTAGGTATATTTGACGTCTGAAAAGGAATCATACCAGGCGAATAGTCGCTTTACTTCTTCTAATTAGTTTTGGGAAATCAGTAAACCCTGAAATTAACATAATGTCTTACCGGCGTATCGTGCGGCAATAGGAATGGCACAGCGGAGGTGAAGAGCCCCTCCATCGTATGTATGGGAACGCCGCATACGTTCGCGTAGCAACACCACGCGCCCATACAGGCGAACATTTCTGCGTGGCTGGAAACAAGAGATTGATTTTAATTTCATTAAAACCCAGCGCGCTCGCCACGTGCTCCAATATAATATTATTGAGCCGCGCGGCAGCTCCACACACTAAATGTATACTCACACCTGCGCGTGCGCGGCAGCTCCACACACTGCATGTATACTCACACCTGCGCGTGCGCGGCAGCTCCACACACTACATGTATACTCACACCTGCGCGTGCGCGGCAGCTCCACACACTACATGTATACTCACACCTGCGCGTGCGCGGCAGCTCCACACACTAAATGTATACTCACACCTGCGCGTGCGCGGCAGCTCCACACACTACATGTATACTCACACCTGCGCGTGCGCGGCAGCTCCACACACTAAATGTATACTCACACCTGCGCGTGCGCGGCAGCTCCACACACTACATGTATACTCACACCTGCGCGTGCGCGGCAGCTCCACACACTACATGTATGCTCACACCTGCGCGTGCGCGGCAGCTCCACACACTACATGTATACTCACACCTGCGCGTGCGCGGCAGCTCCACACACTACATGTATACTCACACCTGCGCGTGCGCGGCAGTTCCACACACTACATGTATACTCACACCTGCGCGTGCGCGGCAGCTCCACACACTGCATGTATACTCACACCTGCGCGTGCGCGGCAGCTCCACACACTGCATGTATACTCACACCTGCGCGTGCGCGGCAGCTCCACACACTGCATGTATACTCACACCTGCGCGTGCGCGGCAGCTCCACACACTACATGTATACTCACACCTGCGCGTGCGCGGCAGCTCCACACACTACATGTATACTCACACCTGCGCGTGCGCGGCAGCTCCACACACTACATGTATACTCACACCTGCGCGTGCGCGGCAGCTCCACACACTACATGTATACTCACACCTGCGCGTGCGCATGCGCATGCGCGGCGGCGGCGAGGCGATGCGGCCGGGTGAGCGCGGCGCCGCCCAGCGCGCTCGCCACGCGCTCCACTAGCGCCGCGCCGGCCGCCAATGCGGTACCGCCCGCACTGCCGCTCAGTTCTAAGGATTGCACAAAAAATATCGATTAAATACCAAATTCAAATTTACCGACGGAGTAACTAACTGTATTGTAGCTAGAAGATATTTTAAGGTAGCAGGCAACGGCTAGACAAGACAGCGCGGCCAGCAGACGCTTCCCTGACACTATAGCACACCTGCGGTGAGCGAGCACGCCAGCCGGCCCAGCACGCGCGTCAGCGTGGCCAGGTCGAGCAGAGCGGCCAGCAGACGCTCCCCGTCCCCCGCACCGCCCGCGCGCGTCGCCGCCCGCGCGTGCACGCCCGCCAGGCACTGCCAGCGCTCCAACTGAAACCACACAACGCGATCGCTTACACTGTGGCGCCACACTAACACTAAAGTCTATTTCATAAAATAACTACTATGCCTAATTTCTGAACTATATAACTATATTTTTATATAGTCATGCACATAGTAACTAGCGCCATCATATCATCCACAGGAACTATTTGGTAAAACGCACTCTATACGCTCGGACTAGCCGCCCGAACGCCGTGTCACGCTGCAATACGTAGAAGCCGAGCGATAGCAATGGGAAAGCGAAAATTGAGATTGTGTGTGTGAGTGGGGCGAAGTGCGGGGCGCGGGAGGACGCCGAGCGCTCGTTGCGCGCACGCACACACACTCAATTTTCGCGATTGCACTGCTTCGGCTTTGCTATTGCAAATTAGGTAATTAGGGGGCCGATCGTTCTCGCTCGGCGCTACTTTTTTTCTCAAATGAAACCCGCGAATATACCTAGCCGTAAATACTAGTGTACAAATAAATATTTGAGATACAATTTTTGCTAAACCTGTTTGATATCGAGCATAATAGACAAATTAAAAGAGATACATAAATCCAGTAACTTACCACACAAGTAAAAACATCTAGAGGCGCTAAATCTGCGACTCGCGCTATGCACTCAATGCAGTGTTTTAGGAATGTTTGCCATTCAGTCTCACCCTAGAAAAAACAATTACCAAGACCTTAAACTCATCAAAGACATCTCCCATACTTTTTACAAAAGGTATGATCGATCGTCGAATCACAAATGATCGAAAAAGTTTAACTGAACAAAAAATTCAAACATCTTAACTACAGCGCAAAATGCCATACTTTTATAGGTAGTTTTGATTAGATTATTTCTTACATCGTCATCACACACATCGTTATCCAAATGCTGCAACTGCGCCTTGTTGTGTTGGAACTGAATCTTATTCAACACCCCATTCACTAGCGCTTGCAATGCTTCCCAATACCTGGAATAATTCATAGGTTAGGATAGAGCTACATGTCTAAAGATACTGATAAACTTGAGCATTTACTTGTAATGAGCATTCTTGCGAATGTTACGGTGGCAATACACGGACTGCATAGTCGTTTACACATACACAAAACCGAGCGAGTCATACACTGACTGCTCGAAATTTTTGAGCATATATCTTTGTTTGTTTTGTTATTATAATATCTAAATGAGTTAATAAACAAAAATGTCTGCTAACTTACTTTGCGGTATCTTCTGGCTTCAGAATATCAATAAATTGTATCCATATATCTAAACAGTTAACGAATATTGCACAAGTAGGCACCTGAAACAAAGTAAACATGATCTTTTGCTACCTCATTTTACACGTAATTGAATTTACGGGTAAAATGAGCATGATAAGACCGGATGGTTTCTAATATTCATAACAACATAAATTCATAACAAATAACACTATATTAGAGTAGCACTAATAAATATAATAATGGAGTAAAGACGGCAAATTTAACTCCGAGGTATAATATTATTTAACAATTTTGTATTGACTGAGATAAGGTTCGGAATCAAAATTAAGATAATTAATTAATTCGGTAATTTATTTTACCTGGAATGTATATTGGAATAGATATGACAGGAACTCTATAGCATCGAACTCGGGCTCAGCCTCGAGCCGCTTGAAATGTAATGATACAAACAAACGTAGGAACTCCGCCAGTTTGTTTAAATACCTGCAACGAAACACATTTTGTAAGAGATTTTATGAACAAATATTTTCCCTAAAAATTATCAATAAAGTCCAGTTTTTTCTTCATGGTCATGGTCTCAAATATGTCACTGACCTAAATAAACTCATACCATGTCTTTAGCAAATATGTAACATTCACTGGAGTTATTATGAAAAGGACTCTAGGCCTCGGGTGATCACGAAGCAAATATAACCCATCTTTCAAACAAAAGAAACAAAATCAAGATAGGTTCATTCATTTGGGGGCTACGACGCCACAGACAGACTGACAGACACACACACTCACTCAAACTTATAACACAGAATTAACTACCCTCTACTAAGTATTAAAAAATATATATAAATAATTACCCACCATTATTTATATTTCAAATAAATATATACTATTTGTGCACACGAACCAAATAGTATTGGGTGAAATATTGCGAGAACGTTTCGACTATCTCTTTCCACGAGACCGCCCCTTGCGCTCATCAACTGCTACTCTACTTAAAACTCCTCATCATAATTCTATCGCTTATAATTACTCATATACCGTGTATGCAGTCAAATTGTGGACCTCTCTGCCTCACACCGTGAGAGATTGCCAAACTGTTGCTGCATTTAAGAAAAGGTTAAAGAACCACTACCTCTCGCTTCAATAGAAATGAGTCTGTCTGTAATATACTTAATTAATAGATATTTATGTATAAATGAAATGTATTAGGCGTTACAATTCGGAAGTTCAAACATTCACTATGGGTGCGCCCACCACCGGGCCTTACACCCTCCTGTGCCTGTTGTCGCAATTATGAGTTATCAGATCCGAGGGTCAGTGGGGGGTGTAGGGCCCGGTGGTGGGCGCACCCATATTGAATATTTATGTATGTTTATGTAGGTATATTTTATTAATTATATTGATTAGATTAAGGTATCTATTTGTTAAATTCAAATTTTGTTATACATATATTCTGTGTACACGCATATCTACCTTTTTAACCGACTTCAAAAAAAGGAGGAGGTTCTCAATTCGTCTGTATGTATAATTTTTTTTTATGTATGTTCACCGATATTTCCGTCAATTATAAACGGATTTCAAAATTTTTTTTTTGGTTGGATAGAGTTCACTTCTGAGGTGGTCCCATTTTCACCAGGTCAGGATCTGATGATGAGATCCAGGAGAAATCTAGGGCAACCACCGAAAATTGTATGCTCGTATGGTGCTTTTGTTACGTAATCATGTCTTACTCAGGTATATGCTTCAGGGTGTCAACATCTAATGCTGCTGTGCTGATGATGAAGCTACAGAACTCCTTAACCGTTAGGAGTTAGGATACAGTACTGCAATTGGTCAATGGAAACAATTTAGTAGTATGTAGGGCTAACGTGTTACTTGAATAAACATCTGATGCTGCTGTGCTGATGATGAAGCTACAGAACTCCTTAACGGTTAGGAGTTGGGAGACAGTACAGCAATTGGTCGATGAAAACTATTTAGTAGTGTGTAGGGCTGACGTGTTACTTGAATCAGCATCTGATAGTGCTGTGCTGATGATGAAGCTACAGAACTCCTTAACGGTTAGGAGTTGGGAGACAGTACAGCAATTGGTCGATGAAAACTATTTAGTAGTGTGTAGGGCTGACGTGTTACTTGATTTTTTTTGTTTAGTTTATCCCGAAGGAAAGGCAAGGGGAACTAAGCCCATACAGCCATTGTCTTTAGTAAATGATTTCTGAATTTATGATGATGTATGATAACGATGATGAATGGAATCGTTGAGAAAATCCTCAAGAATGGGTGTAAAATTAGTAAAGATTAAAAAGAATTGCAGAAACAACTTACATGAGTCCATGAAGAGATCGCATTCCGACTAAAGTTTTATTTAGCTTACCTGCATATAAAACCATGCACACGCACTAGATTCACATTACAAGTAAACAAAATATAACTTATCTACCAGAAAACAACATGCAAGCCATTTACAAATCAATTTTGATTTTCACAAGAAAATTACACCCGCTCCCTTCCAGATTTTCCCGCCGAATCCGTGTTACTTGAATCAACATCTGATAGTGCTGTGCTGATGATGAAGCTACAGAACTCCTTAACGGTTAGGAGTTGGGAGACAGTACAGCAATTGGTCGATGAAAACTATTTAGTAGTGTGTAGGGCTGACGTGTTACTTGAATCAACATCTGATAGTGCTGTGCTGATGATGAAGCTACAGAACTCCTTAACGGTTAGGAGTTGGGAGACAGTACAGCAATTGGTCGATGAAAACCATTTAGTAGTGTGTAGGGCTGACGTGTTACTTGAATCAACATCTGATAGTGCTGTGCTGATGATGAAGCTACAGAACTCCTTAACGGTTAGGAGTTGGGAGACAGTACAGCAATTGGTCGATGAAAACTATTTAGTAGTGTGTAGGGCTGACGTATTACTTGAATCAACATCTGATAGTGCTGTGCTGATGATGAAGCTACAGAACTCCTTAACGGTTAGGAGTTGGGAGACAGTACAGCAATTGGTCGATGAAAACTATTTAGTAGTGTGTAGGGCTGACGTGTTACTTGAATCAACATCTGATAGTGCTGTGCTGATGATGAAGCTACAGAACTCCTTAACGCTTAGGAGTTGGGAGACAGTACTAAAATTGGTCGATGGAATCTATATAGTGGTATGTAGGGCTAACTTGTTGCTTGTGAGGTATACTTGAATCAACATCTGATGCTGCTGTGCTGATGGTCAAGCTACAGGAGTTAGGGAACAGTACTGCAATTGGTCGATGGAAACTATACAGGATGTTTTTTTGTGGCCACCATTAACGAAGGGTACGTACTCTATACATTAAATAAAGTAAGTTTATACAAAAAAAAATGCTGGGATTTTTTTTATTTAATTACTTGATCCGGCGAAATTTATAGTGTCTAGTGTTTATGCTAGGTTTTTTCATAGACAGATATTAATTATTTCTCGTGAAAAATCTTGCTACGCGCGTCTTTGTGCATTCATGCAGAAAAACGCAGTCTATTTACTCAACTTTGGACCCTAATATTTTGGAAACCAGACTCTTCCCAGGTATGCTTCCAAGGAGAAAAATGATAGTGATGATGAGGAGATTACGTAGTTTTCAGGAACGTTGACAACTAAAAATCACCATGTATAAACTAGCATCTATTTAAGTCCACAACGCATTAACACAACTAAAAATCGAGAAATAAACTGACTTTTAGAAAAAAAATTTAACCGACTTCAAAGTTTAACTAAAAAGCAATAAATAACGTAACTAATTTATCTAGTTAATACATATTAAATATCTCAAATTATTTAAATATTTACAACTTAATACCTAATACTTTAACAAAGTCATCTTTAACTATTTAAATATTTATAATTATAACTTATTTTTGGAGTCGGTGCCAGCCAAACAAATAAATGTAATTAAGAAAACTGACCCACACTAAATAGTAAAACCAAGAATAGGAAATTGCATTACCGCTGCCTACTATACCGTATTGTATTTTGCCGTGTGTGTGTCGTTGCCAGCCGCGCGCGTCCATCAATACAACAGACTACGTTACCTAGGCTGGCACCGACTCCAAAAAATAAGTGATAATTATAAATATTTAAATAGTTAAAGATGACTTTGTTAAAGTATTAGGTATTAAGTTGTAAATATTTAATAATTTGAGATATTTAATATGTATTAACTAGATAAATTAGTTACGTTATTTATTGCTTTTTAGTTAAACTTTGAAGTCGGTTAAATTTTTTTTCTAAAAGTCAGTTTTATATTTAATTATCACTTTCCCAGATGGTTTGCTGGAAGAAATCTCTTTCAGAGATAAGCACGCCTTTGTACATTTTCTTTCATAATTTCTGTCTGTATGTAATTGCATGTGTACAATAAAGAATAAGAATAAAATTTGTTAAATTTTAATGAAAAATTAAAAAAATCACCAAAATATTGATAAATTAGTAAGGAAAACAAGGATGTATGCAACAACATATTCCATTGCCAACAATAATAAAAATTGTTATTGACATTGACAAGCCATTATATACTAAAATTACTATTTATTTATTCTAGCAATTGAATTTAAAAGTGGAGAAGAAAATTCAACTTGTTAATTTAAAAGGTTTACACCAGAATATTTGGCCTTCAAAATCTCCAACTGTTCCAAAATAGATAGACGAATGCCCTTTTCACACGTATATAAGCTAACAAAACTGTGATCATCTGGAATTTTATGATTTGAAACTAACAAGTGTTTGGCAAAATGTGATTTTTCAGGGAAATTGTTCCTTTGGTTCTGGTGGTGGGCGCACCCATAGTGAATGTTTGAACTTCCGAATTGTAACACCTAATACAATTTCATTTATTAAAAGTTTTGTATGAGATATTAAACTAAACTAGCGTGAATATTTTCTTTAAAATATTCACATTATGTTTCTTGTGTATGATTATGCCGCATACCAAAAGATCGTTACTACTTCTGGTTAGACCTTATATACTCGTACTTACTCAGGTGGCGCGGAGGGCGAATGCGCCGGATGCGTGAGATGTCGCAGCAGTCGCAACGCGCAGTGGTGCAGGCGCAGTGCAGTCGTCGCCGAAGACGGCGGCGCGTAGCGACGGTATAGCAGCTCGCAAACACAGCCGAGACCTGCTAACGCCGCTTCTAGACTCTAGGGAAAATAAACAAAGGGACAATGGCAGCGTACTATGGGAACGGTGTACAGGCACATAATTTTCAGGTTCGGCAATGAGATTTACACATTTAGTACATAATATTATTGTGAATAACTACTTAAATTACCAAAATTTCAGAAGTTAGGGTTAAAAAGTTATTCTTGAAATTCGATCATGTTTTAAAGTAATGATTTTATTTGGCAGTTGACTGTCACGGACGATAACTGGCCGTGTACTGTGGTGTACCCCCACAAATTACTTTACTCTATGGCTTAATCCATCGAATGTAGTCATAAAAAAATGTTTTGCTATGCCTTATAGATTGTAGAAGATAGGTTTCGAAACTTCTGCAATTATTAAGAAAGACGTGTTTAGTGCCTGTGCTTAGATATTTAAAACACATAGCACAACACACAAAGCACTAAACCAGTAACCAAAACATGAAGCTCTAGTAGTCTGTGACAGCTCACACACAGTGTTGCATGTAAAATAACTGTTATTCATTTTCATCATTTTACAAGAAAAAATCGATAAGTCAATCGAATGACAAAAAATAATAATTATCAAGTTTTTCAGATGTTTGCACAAACTATGATTGATATATACAAATGATATCAAAACATTCAAAATATGGGGCAGTACCCCAGTACGCGTTCTTCTTTAAAAAATGTCTATTGTAAGTTTTGCAGATTAGGCACAATATAATGCGTAGAAGTAATAAACATCATTCTTGAAAAAAAGTGGGCAAAAGTGGGCAAATTAAATATCTACTTAACACCAATAATCCCGTTATGTCCCACGGGGTAAGGGGTAAGTCTACCGCTGCTTGGCGAATTGAATGGTAAATGTGTACTTTACACACTTTTTCCCACTTATGCCCTCTCTTCGAGAATGATTGACGTGTATTTAACAACCAAGCTACCTCACAAAAGAACAGAGTTACTTAGATTTAAAGAAATCTGGCGGGCACGCCAAGTCGAGCAATTAATTTGGCGTCGCTTGAACAAGCAGGTTAGGTTAAGATAGGTTAGAACAGGGGTTCCCAAACTTTTTTTCTCATAGACCCCTTTCAAAAGTTTACTGGTTCTGGTAGACCCCCTACAGGCTACACCACATTATCTACGTATTGATTGTGAACGAACCCCCATTTTTCACATCAACGTAGACCCCCATCGAGTCTCCTGTGGACCCCTAGGGGTCCATCTGGACCACTTTGGGAACCACTGGGTTAGAAGGTTTGGATCCACCCCCCGTGTGCATCAGTGCGGGGGAGCCGGGTTGGGTGATACCGGAATGTGGCGCGTCCCCAGGTGGCGGATAGGGGGCCACCGTCTTGGCACCGGGTAGGGGCTTTAGGGCCTCCGCAGACCAATTTCACCCAGAGGATGTGGCTGTCCAGTCCCTCTGCGTCCAGAGGGGCTTTGGACGGCCCTAACGCGGGTCAGCAATGGCTCGCAAAACGGAGACTCTCCAAAGAGGGGAATGCGTGGTTCCTGTTCAGGTGACCAGGGACCACGAGGTGGCAGGCCTCTCTGTTCCGACTGAACGCGCAGGGACAGTCAAGGCGGAGAGGCCTGGGTGGTCAATAGGTCCACACAAATTGGAGGTGGGAGGCGGAACGTGGGTTGGGGTCCCACTAGTACGCCTCTAGAGGTTGAGCTCCCCATGAGGGGGAGGACGTGGGGGTCCCGTGCCGTATCATATTCTTATGTTTTGGCAACATGCTCTGTGGCACGGGACAACCGGGGGTGCATACTCCCGGGAGGTGGGGTCCCGCGCCGTATCATGCTCTGTGTGTCGTTGCTATATTCTCTGCTGCGCGGGCCAGCGAGTTGTCTTCCTTCGGATAAGGGAGACGGTGGTAGGCTCTCCGGGCTACGCATCGGAGCGCCCACGGTGAGGGCTCAGATGGCAGTTGCGGGGTAGGCTGTCACACATTGCATTGGTCCTCAAGTCGAACGGCGCGTGCTTGTCGCCCCACGCGCCGCGAAATGATGGCGCCCTGGGGCCCTCGTAGAGTGCCCCGAGGAGGGTCCACCCAGGTGAGGCGGACAGGCCGCTGCACGGGGTCTGAGGTAGAATGCTTCGGTAGTCCCACGGTCCCGTTCAAGGCGGCGTAGCGGACACCACTAATTGAGAGTGTGTGTGTGCTTGGGCGAGGTGTGGGGCGCGGGAGGACGCCGTGCACTCGTTGCGCGCACGCACACTTTCAATTATCACGATCGCGCGGCTTTGGCTTTGCTATTGCTTTTACGTAATCAGGGGGCCGTGTGGGTTTAGTGGGTATTCCCCGGCCACTTTCCATTTTTTCGGCCAGAGGTGAGTTCCACATAACTCGCAGGCAGCCCCAGTGTCCTTTTCAAGGCGCGTCGCGGGTAACCGTAAAGGGATTCCCCCAAAGTCAGAAGGTTTGGATGGTATTTGGAAAGCATTCTCGATACCTGTCGACGCGGGTAGAAGCGGTTATTAAGAAGGCTGAGGAACTCTGCTAGGTCTTTACAGGCACAGTAAGTACTCCTTCTAGGGTCCAGTGCCCATTGCATGAGTCCTCGACTCGAATTACGGTCCAAGTTTGCATGCAATTGTAGTCTCAAAAACTACTCAACATTATATCACTACATATTATAAAACAAAGTCGTTTGCCGCTGTCTGTCCGTCTCTATGTATGCTTAGATCTTAATAACCAGGGAACGGATATTGATGCGATTTTTTTTAGAGATAGAGTGATTCACGAGGAAGGTTTATAATGTATAACTAGGGACCCGCCCCGGCTTCGCACGGAAGTAACGCAAATTCACGCGGGCGAAGCCGTGGGCGGCCACTAGTTAGCTTATATACCGCAAGAACACAGGCATACGGGTACACGAAAAAAAGTTGATGTCTTCAGCCAGCAACTGATAAATGTATGTATGGGAATACTGATACCTGCGTCTGCGTAGCCACGCTGCCCCAATAGAACACAGTGGTGACTAGAGACGGCGGCACGTGCGACGATAACGGCAGCCATGAGAACAGGTGCTGCAGTGTGCTCAGGCACTTTACCACGTGCTCCATGTTCATAGCTCTGAAAGGTATTATAGATCAGTGTTTCCTTTCGACCCAAGAACCGGTATCTTAATATAGAGAATATATTGATAAAGATCATAAAATAAAATTAACATTTGCGAACGAAAAACTTCGCTAGCGTTAAAACTTTCCGGGATATAACAATTTCAAAATCACAAGGGAATGGGATGAAGATTTAAATTCATAATTAAACACAATATGTAGATGGGTTGAAATTGTATTCGGTAAAAGTAATGGGCAGCTGTCAATGAACTATTAAATTTTATTTGGAACTTAACAAGAAAGTGAAGATAAACTCACTTGTCTGCATTATGTATGTCGTGAGCATTGCTGAGCAAGTCTGGAAGCGCAGACGTTTGGGGAATACCGCTGGTCGGTGACGGAGGCGGGTTCGATTCCTTTTGTGCATTCTTCTCTAGTATACCTGTTTGTCAATTCAAATAGTTAAAGAAATATTCTGGAATCCATACTCTGTAGGTTTAACACATTCAGTGTCGCGTATTTGCGTCTTCCTGGTTTTCTAGAGCTGCCGCCGACGCGTATTTGCGTCACAGAATTAATATCGGCATGCTTAGAAAATTTAACGGCAGAAAATGTGTTAACAGTTAGTGGGATGGGCCTATAAATTATATTTAAAGAAAATAGTGTTGACGACGCGAGGGCGATAGGATATAATGATAAGACTGATTGTATAGACTGTACAAATGTATAAGACTGATTGGTTCGTATTGAGCTGGGTAGACTAAATTGGCGACCGTAAGTCAACACAGCATAGTAGCCTTCATGGCTTTCGCTTCATGCCTGTGACTCACCGCTCAGCGCCGCCAGCAGCTGCGGCATGCCCTTCAGCATGAGGCGCTCCAGCTGCAGGCGGCGCGCGGACGGCAGCAGCACGCCGGTGTCGCGCGCGGCGCCGAGCTCCTCGCTGGCCGCCTGTCCCAGCACCAGGCCCAGCACGCAGCGCCGCCCCGGGCTGCGGATCAGCTGCGAGCGCATTGCACACGTCATACGCAGAAAACAGTACAAGTGCTGAAGGGACATTACGTCATAGGCGCTCGACTCACTACACATGCATTCTTCATTTCAATTCTGTTAGGTGACTTTTTAGTTTTGACGTAGTGGAATGAGCCAAACACGAAAAGCACATAGGCCAAATTGCATCTCAATGTTAATGCAAGATGAGATGCACTTATCTATTTGAACTTTGAAGCTAAGTACTGTGTATCTGCTGGAGAGGTTGTTACCAGGCTTGCAACACCACCTTTATAGAAGATACCTCGTTCATCAATAACAATAAACCTTGCTTGCTAGACAACATAACCAAGACTACTGGGAATATGGGGATGACCAGTAGTCTTAATTTAGAGTGTATCACAATGTGTATAACAAACATATCAGTAAAGAAAGTAATGTCATAAATGTCATACATTAACGCAAACTTAATTTCTTACCTCAACAATATTGTCAAAGAAATCAGGATATAAATGAGGCCAGTCATATCGAGCAATAGAGACCATGAGGGCAGCCAGTTTATTCCTGATAAAGTAGACCACAACCTCATGTTTTGCCATCAACTCATTCCAGAGTGTCAACCTTATTTCTATTTTCTCATTATCTGTCAAACTAATCCATTGCCTGTTTATGATATTCTGTAAAAAAAAAAGTGAAAATAAATTGAGACCAACCCATCACTTGAAAATGGGGCATTGCTAAGTAGACAAAAATTTACTATTTTACATTTAAGTTTACACTTCAGTTTCTCATAAAAGAAACCATTATGATAAAGACAACATGATGGCAAGCAGTTTGTAATATACATGTTTATATTACAGTAGCTGCACTCTATGATTGCTAGCATATTATGATGGAACCAGATATGAATTAGTGATGTGCCAGATCTTTTACGGATCTTTTTACCTTATTAATTTTAAATTTAAAGGAAGTTATGAAGAGCAATGTACTGGAAACCCATCTCAAACGTAAGACCTTTGATACATGTATCCTACCATGTTTGTCCTATGGCTGCGAAACCTTGTCCCCTTGGACGAATTATCATAATGGACGGAGTGTTCTGACGTTGCCGTTCTTGTGTACGTGTATAATAATTTCATTCTTTATCTCTGTCTACTCCGTGCTGCCTAGCTACGAGTGAAAGAGAAAGGTAATCAAATGTGGCAACGCCGCATTGTCGTGTCAATTCATGACCGACTACTCGGTCAAAACAAACCGTCGGAGTTGCAGTATTTGTGTAAAATTTATTGTAATAATTGTTTTATGCATTACAACAGCATTAAAAACTGAAAATATGTCGTGTTGTGCTGTGTCTTGTTCGTCAAGAACAACAAAAGGAGGTGTTAAAGACCCGGAATTGTCGTTTCATACGTAAGTTATTGTTATCATTTTTCTACCATAATATTAAGGATTTCTGCCTAAGAAAAAATCCATTTGATTAGTTTGGATATATTTCAAAAGATAAAGTGTGTAGATGATCGGAAATTTAAGTTTTAAACCATCAAATAAATATCGGAAAAATTAAATTGTTTTTAGTGTTTATGCTAGTGATGTATCTCAATCAGTGTCTGTTTTATCGATAACTAGTATTTAATTTTACCTTTCATTTTCAGATTTCCTAAATGCTCAGACATAAGACGAGAGTGGATCAAAGCTGTTAGGCGTGATAACTGGGAGCCTACGAAATATTCGAGACTTTGTTCGAAACATTTTGAAAAGTCATGTTATATTACTGGATTATCTATCAAGAGACTCAAATCAGATGCTGTACCAACCATTTTTGAGGAATATCATATATCAATATCAACATATTATCAATCTGTAAGTTTTACCATGGTATTTCTTAATATATAATGCTTAAGTTACCTAGCTACTTAATAATAATATTTTAATTTTATGAGCAAAATCAAAACATGTAATATACTATATATATATTTATACAAAGAGTTACATATTAGATAAACATCCATTACCTAAGCCAAACAAAAAATATATATTTATTTATTAATGTTGAAGGCTACGAAGAAGAGAAAGCCACCTCGGGATCGCAACGCTTCGGCAGCAAATATAGAAATCACGCCTAGAAAACGGAAAAGGATTCAAGAAGCTGGTATTGATGTTGAAGACATACCTACAACACCAAGACGAGGGTTAAAAGTTTTAAAATCTCTTGCACAATCTCGTATTGTAGCTAAAAAACGTTTAAAAACTATTTAAAAAATTAGAGAAAATAAGCGCCGACTTATAAAAAAAAATGCAAATTTAATTAATATTATTAATGATTTAAAAAATAAAAATCTTGTTGACACTGAATCTTTAGATATGCTGTCTTGTATAGGCAGCGATTTGCTCGTTAGGTTAAAACGTAAAAGTAAAAATGAAGCTCTGACTAAAAAATATTCACCAGAATTGCGAAAGTTTTCATTAACTTTACATTATCTTTCTCCCCGCGCATACAAGTACGTACGAAGCCATTTTGATTTGTGCTTACCACACCCAAAAACCATCACCAAATGGTACCAGGCCGTCAACTGTGAACCAGGGTTTACAGTAGAGTCATTTGCAACTCTGAAAATAAAGTCGCAAAATGAACGCATTATTGGTACATTATGTATGGATGAAATGGCCATTAGGAAGTGTATTGAGTGGGATGGACACCGTTCTCATGGATATGTTAATATTGGGAATAATATTGATGATGATAGCGTTCCGGTGGCCACTGAAGTTCTTACCTTTATGATGACTGCAGTTAACGGTTCTTATAAAATACCCGTAGGCTATTTTTTAATAAATGGTATAACAGGTTTACAAAAGGCTGAATTGGTACGCACTTGTCTCGATTTGTTGGCCGAGTCTGGTGTCACTATTGTGGCTCTAACTTTTGATGGTGCGCCAAACAATATTGCAATGGCAAAGCATCTTGGTTGCGATCTCAATTTTAATAATAAATTCAACACGCAATTTGATCATAAAGGAATGAAAATTTCAATATTTCTGGATCCTTGCCATTGTCTAAAATTAGTTCGGAACACTTTGGGAGATAAGGGCTGTATTTTTAATAAAGAAGGAAAAGAAATATCTTTTAAGTACTTCAGGCTACTGCATGATTTGCAAACTCAGGAAAAAATGCATTTGGCTAATAAATTGAGACAAGCCCATATTGATTATTTAAAACAAAAGATGAAGGTAAAGTTGGCAGCTCAGATGTTAAGTCAATCGGTATCTGATGCACTTAAGTTTTGTCGCAATGACATAAAATTGCCTGAATTTGCAGATTGCGAAGCAACCTGCGATTTTATTTGTATGTTTAACAATATATTTGATTTACTTAATTCACGAAACCTCAACTCATATGGTTTTAAAAAACCAATTCTACCACGTAATCTGAGCAGCACTTATCGTTTAATTACAGATGGCATAGACTATATAAAAAATCTTAAATTAAATGAGAATGATTTTCTTATAGGTTCTCAAAGGAAGGTAGGATTTATAGGATTTATAATTTGCCTTACATCATTAAAAAACATATGCGAAAGTTTACTTTCACAAAATCCACCGGAAATAGGTTTTATATGTACATATAAGTTTTCGCAAGATCATATCGAACTTTTTTTTGGCGCAATTCGGTCCATGGGGGGATTTAACAATAACCCTTCTGCAAAGCAATTTAGGGCCGCTTATAAAAAATTACTCGTACACGCCGAATTCAAGATTGCCGAAGGTAACTGTATACCTCTAGAAGACATACCGATTTTAAATCTTGCCAGTTCACATTATGTCAATAGTATAAACAAGTCACTCAGTAAGAGCAGAATGATGGAGGAGTTTGAGGATACAGCTTCAAGACCTCAGTACGATTTTTTAGATAACAATGATGATCATTGCTACGTATTTGATCCAAGTCAAATTAGTGAGTATGCTGCAGAAGTAATTTATTACATATCAGGATTCGTGGTGAAAAAAATTAAAAGTAATTTAAATTGTGAGGAGTGTTTGTCTGTTTTAGAAGGATTGAAAATAAATTCTTTGACAATGGTTAAAGATAAAGGAGGGCTAATTTACCCCAGTCATGACGTATATCAAATCTGTAAACTTTGTGAAAAAGTACTACGGAAATATTTAATATCAACCCACCACAGCAAAATCAATAGTAAAGATTTATTTAAAATGATTAGAGAAGTGATATTACATATGATACAATCATTTAATTATAAGGATATTTTTCAGTCTTTGAATGCCCATGTATTAGAGTATAATTTTTTAGACAATCATAAATATCTTCTGATGAAATCTATTTGTGAAAAGTATTTTCAGCTCCGCATTCATTTTGTCATGAAGAATGCTGTTGTAGAAAATAGCATCAGGAATTTCTATACAAAATTAATATTATTTAAGGGTCACTAATGTAAAATAATTAAAAATAAATGTGATTTTTAGTTAGTTATACCGATTTTTATTTCTATCCTATGAACTACAATAAACTTTCTATCGATCTCGATAGTCTTTAAGTTTAGCCACGTGGCACGCACTAGTTACTCACACTAATACATTCTTAGACTGCACACTAACAAGAAACGGACACGATAGAAATCAAAGAGCTCTGTCCATTGATAATTCGTCCAAGCTTGTCCCTAACCAAACTTCACAGATCAAGACATATCTATCACAGAGCCCAATGGAGACAATTGGAGGAGGCCTTTGCCATGAGGCACACTGAGATCAGAGATCTTATATAAAAATTTATAATTTAACTGTAATATTTTTAAAAAAACTGTGATCTTTGTATTAATAAAGGCTATTTTATTTTATTATTTATTTAATTAATTTTAAATTCTTAAATAAAATTCTTTAAATAGGTGATTAGGTAGCAATAAAAAACTATTAAATTCAAACCAGATATTTTCTTATTTGCTAAAATCAATAGTTGGCTCCTTTATGTTGCAAACTTACCAGAAGTTAGTTACGATTGTAGTGACCTGACGATTACCCATTTTATGTCACTGATTTTATTATATGTTGTTGTGTCCAAATTATTTATTTCTATTTACAATTTAATTAATTTATATCTATTTAATTACAATATTAAAATATTAATGTAATAAATATATCGAGGGACAAACAGACAACACCAAACTATGTCGCGTATTAGATAATCTGCGGCATGACGCAACCGGTGTCTATTGTGCACAGGCTACCTCAGCACCGCGCACCCCGTGCATTCCCAGGGCCTGCGCTAGCCTGCGCACCCGACGACCGGCCGCTGGCGCCGCCTCTCAACAGTCTGCCCATAGCTCTGACGCGGAACGCATGTCTATTTGCTCCCCGACAACTCGCTTAAATACGTGTTTTCTTATTTGCAATATCCCATAGCCTATTGCTTTCCTATCTCGCTTGACTGTCCAGCGCCTTCTATTCTTTCTTAAGCTTTGCCTTTCAAACGCTTTACCATATCTATCCATACTAATATTCATCATTAACAGCCCTGAGAAGTCCACTGTTGGACATAGGCCTCCCCCAATAACCTCCACTCCGACCGGTCGGAAGCAGCCTGCATCCAACCGACGCCCGCGACCTGGCCAGGTCATCCGTCCACCTCGCGGTTGGCCTTCCCACGCTGCGCTTGCCGATACGTGGTATTCACTCTAGAACTTTCTGACTCCATCGGCCATCAGTTCTTCGAGCTATGTGTCCTGCCCATTGCCACTTCAGCTTGCTGGACCGTTGAGCTATGTTGGTGATCTTTGTACGTCTACGAATCTCCTCATTTCTGATTCGATCACGCAGAGAGATTTATGAGGCACACAGTTAGAGACCACGTCTCGGCACCGTAGGTCATCACCGGCAGCACGCACTGGTTGAATACCTTCGTCTTTAAGGACTGGGGTATCTTGAACACAAATAAGCTTCGTAGTTTCCCAAACGCTGCCCAGCCGAGTTGGATTCGCCGATTTACCTCTTTCTCTACCTACCTAGTTTGACCGTCTGTTTCAGGTAAACATACTCGTCAACAACTTCGAGCATCGAGCTTCCAACCTGTACTCGTACCGACATTGTGGCATTGCTGTATAAACACTTCAGCACTTCGATATATCGATGGTCAATATGGCACGCTGGAGAGACTGCAGCACTGCCCATGTCTCGATCGAATCAAAGGCCTTCTCATAGTCCATGAACGCTAGGCATAGTGGCCGATTATACTCTTCCGTTTTTTGTATAATCTGCCGTAGCGTATGGATATGGTCTATGGTACTAAACCCTTTTCGGAAACCGGCTTGTTCGGGAGGATGGAAGTCATCAAACCTGCGAGCAAGACGATTCGTGATTACCCTTGAAAACAACTTGTAGACATGGCTCAAAAACGAGATGGGTCTATAGTTCTTCAGCAAGGCTTTATCGTCTAAGTTTTATTAAGCCTTTTTTAAAGAACAGCACCACCACTGCCTTTTTTAAAGAACAGCACCATCTGCTCCATGCTTCCGGCGTTACGCCTTTGAGCAGGACGGAATTGAAGAGCCTCTGGAGGACCTTCAGTACCGGAGTTCCACCCACTCTTAGAATCTCTGATGTAATTCCATCGTCGCCCGGCGCTTTATTGTTTTTGAGTTGTTTAAGGGCAGTCCTAATCTCGTACAGGCTGATATTGGGTCTTTGCCTAATCTAACAGGTTTAGCGACCGAGGTATACAATAGCTGTCCATAGAACCTCTCAATCTCCCTTAGCACCTCTGGTAAGGTAGACGCTACACTGCCATCCTGTCTTCAGCTATCAACTGGCTCTGCCCGCATAGATAATTCTCTTGCGAACACTTTGGAGCCTTGGTTTCGCTCTATTGTCTCCTTAATGCAGCGAGTATTAAAGCTGCGGATGTCGTGTTGCAGAGTCACACTAGAGAGCCATACTATAAATGGGAAAATAATAAATGTGTGTGTCTGTCTTTTAGGGCAAAACTGAGCGATGACATGATTTTTTTAAGTGGAGATAGTTGAAAGCATAGAGAGTGACAGGCTACTTTTTGTCTCTTTCTAACCCCCCACTTTAATAAAATGGGGGGTTGAAGTTTGTATGGAGCATTCCGCAATTTTCAAGGAATAAAGCTAAAAATTGGTATGTGGACTATTATTTGACTAAAAAGCAATCATGCATATATATATTTTTTTTTAATTGCCCCCAACCACTTAAGAGTGGGTGAAATTTTATATCTAAAAGAGCTGAGACCTGGTTTCCTGAAATACAGGCTTTTAAGCCTAGCTTAGGCTCCAGTCTCTCAGCAACTTGTAGAAAATAGTAATTTAAGATGCAACATTGTGGTGAGAAAATAAATACAAATATGGGACTTTTTGCAGTTTTCAAAGTAGGAAGTCAAAAATAAAAAATGGAAAGTTGTGTTAAGTTACACTATTTATAACCCAGATCCTCATAATATTTTAAATTAGAATTAAATGATTTTTAAAATTAAGTATTTGTCGCGCACACCGACACCCACTGCGTAAGAAAGTTAAGATCCGCATCCGCAGATGTTGACACCAAATATCCATATTCAGATCCGTATCAATGGATATACATTTTTAACAATCCGGCACATCACTAATATACAATATAGAGTATATTGCTTGGTTTTAGCATTCCTTGCATTTTAATACATACCTCTAATGTAGTTAATGTGAACATTAAAACATATTGGTTTTGTGATTTCTGTAGGAATTGTAGACAATGTTTCCATGAATCTCTTCGGTTTGAGAAATTCTCCAGCATGCTCTCAATTTCTCTTTTTCTAAAGTTTGAGGTATTTGGTGCAAAGAATTCACTCATCAATAACTCCAATGAAGCAAGAGCTTCCATTATCTCTATGTCACCCTGCAAGTTTAGATGATACCTTGTATTAACTTTATTATTCACCTTTAGAATAATAATATAAATTAAAAGCTAAGCAAGTCTCAACACTGTTGCCTTATATTTCTCATATTTTTTAATACCCACCCTATCAATTCCTTACCTACTTAACCATTTCTATCTTACTAATTTTATATCATTCCTTACTTATAATAAGCTCTACCTGCCTAAATTTCATCACATCAAATAGCAATTAAGATACAATGAGAGGTATGGGCACTATACTATAAAGCTACCAGATAGCTCAGTTGGTAGAGCGATGCACGGAATGCGAGTGGTCGTGAGTTCAAATCTCACTTGGGTGATTTTTTTTTTCATTTTCTTATTAATATTTTATAATATATAGTATTCTGTTATTACACTGTACTGTACTACCTATTGAGTATTCTGTTATTGTATTGAGTATTTTACACTAAGAGTTCCTACATAGATTATAGGTGCACAAGAACAAATACTAGGAAGATTGATAATATCAGGATTGTTACATATTATTACTATTTAAACAGCTATATCTAAAGGTATATAAAATACTAGCAAGACCCTGGTAGTCAACTAAATAAACTAATATGGTCTATAGATTATTCTGATGATTATATTACCTACATCAAAATATATTTGGTAGTTTTTGTGTTAACAAAATATTTTCAAATAAGCATCCCCAGACTAATATATTTATTTATAAGGTTTATGAATAATAGGATAAGATTATATTAGTGTAACTTAGACCTAACTATACTATATAAGTAAAATAAATATTAAAAGGTAACCTCCATGTTTACTTTGCGGTTTGAGTTAAAATTGAACTTCAGAACACGCAAGGATGGTGCAAATGAGTATAATAGATTCAGGCAGCGATGCATACAAAAACTCCGCAATTAGCTTACCATTTCTCTAAAAAATTCGAAATGTATCGAAAAGGGTTAAAATTACATTTCGAAAGTATTAATGTTAGGTATTTAAATCGAGACTGACTGTCTGTAATCAGTAAATCCTCTGCAAAGGAGAAATGACGATCTCTCTTACATTAAAATAGAAACAGTGAGATTATTGGCTAAAAAGCTTAAAGAATTTCACGTAAACGTATGTAATTAAAATATAAAAATTCACAAAATCTTAAGAATTTTTTTTTTATCCCGATTTTTTTTTTTTTTTAGTTTATCCCGAAGGAAAGGCAAGGGGAACTAAGCCCATACAGCCTAATCATTGTTTAGTAAAATGTATTCTGAATTTATGATAGATGACAATGATGATGAGTGGAAACGTCGGGAAAATCCTCAAGAACAAGTGTAAAGTTAGTCAATATGGAAAACTATTGCAGAAACAACTTACATGCGCCCATGAAGAAATCGTAATCCGGCTAAAGTTTTACTCGGCTTACCTGCATATAAAACCATGCACACGCACTAGATTCATATCACAAGTAATCAAAATATAACTTATCTACCAGAAAACATCACTTTACGGACACATGCAAGCCATTTACAAATAATTTTTCATTTTCACAAGAAAATTACACCTGCACCCTTCCAGCTTTTCCCGCCGAATCTTCTTTTATTCCGAAATCCCGAAGGTAGACATGGGTAACTCCGGACACAACTATATCCTCGGATATATATCCAGTGGTGGATATGAATCAACTCCTCCACTTTAAAGAAAGTTACCATATCCTATATCCGACCCACTCCGACCTACCGAATAATGCGAAGATAAGAATAAGTGAGCGAGACGGAATGCGAACGCGCCGGAACGAGCGGTACTATCGCAGTAGACGCATGAGCGCGAATGTAACGATATTACACGAGTATATACGAATACTCACGAGCGACAGGCATGCTGTTTAGTATAAATATTTGTTTTCGTAATTATAATTTTCAAAATTTCTATTCATTCTGTTTTATATTTGATCTTAAGTATTTTGTTTTTAATGTAAATAAAAGCTGTTTGGATTTGGAATTATTTTTAGGACAATAGTTTTAATGTACCTACTGTGATTTTTAAATACGCCTATCAAATATTCTAATTATTATTTGGATAGATCCCAATCATATCTCGGTTCGCTTAATCTCTTCATTCCTGGATATGTACGCGGAGTTGGATCTGTTAAAAGGACACACAACAACCTAACTAGTGTTGAGTAGGACACGACTTGAAAAAGAGTTTGTAAGAGTAGCCTCTTTTTTGTCCTGAGCCAGTACAATCTCCCACTTCAAATGAGGCGAGGCGTACCTACTGACTGAACCATTTGAAGTTATTATAGTACGAAATATGCGCGCCTCCTGACGCCTCAAATGTCAGACGCGACGTGCTTTTGTCATGTCATTTGTTTGTTTAGTACAAATATTTTAAATTATAAATCTTAAGATTCTTAATATATCTACTTCAAAATCCGAAATATCAAAAAAAATACAAATTAAATGGCACTGACTCTCTAAACAACGTTAGATTATTATTATTTGAATTTTAAATACCTATTACCTACGCGCCTCCTGGCTGGCGCCTCGCCTCGCATGGAAGACAATATATTTCTCTCTCGCTCAAAATGTCAGACGCGACGACCGTGACGTGATCACGTGACGTGCTTGTCGTTTGTCTGCCTGCCTCGCTCGACCGTTCAAGCTCGACCGCGACAAGAAAATTGAAGTAGTACAATTTAAAATTTCGAGGCACTCTTACATTTTGACGTCATGTCCGGGACAAATGAAGTGCCTCTTGTATGTCCTACTCAACACTAAACCTAACCAAACCAATCCCAGTCATATCTCGCGTCACTTAAATCTCTTCGTTCCCGGATATGCACGCGTAGTTGGATATGTTAAAAGGATATATATCCTTAATCGGAGTGATATACTACATGTTCAATCCTTTCCCGGATATGATTAGCCCATGCCTATACCGAACTCGTTACTTCTGATACCGCATATGGTATAGTAAGTAGTATGGTATAGTAATAGTATGTAGTATGGTAACGAGTCGAATCGACGTGAACTGTCGACGTAATATACCAAGTTTACAATGGATTTACTATTTAGAAAATTTTAACCACAAACTTAAATTATATTACAAAGAATAGTACAAAACAGTATAAAAGTTTGACGATAAAAAAAAAAAAATATAAGTACTTTAAACAAACCTAATCACCGTTCTTTGAAATAAGCGAATTAAATGAACCGTATCACGCGCATTGGTAGAATATACGATCGAAAACAAACGTATCAATACACCACTTGCGATCCGAAACAGTGTATTATACGGGATTCGGCGGGAAAAGCTGGAAGGGTGCAGGTGTAATTTTCTTGTGAAAATCAAAATTTATTTGTAAATGGCTTGCATGTGTCCGTAAAGTGATATTTTCTGGTAGATAAGTTATATTTTGATTACTTGTGATGTGAATCTAGTGCGTGTGCATGGTTTTATACGCAGGTAAGCCGAGTAAAACTTTAGCCGGATTACGATCTCTTCATGGGCGCATGTAAGTTGTTTCTGCAATAATTTTTCATTTTGACTAACTTTACACTTGTTCTTGAGGATTTTCCCGGCGTTTCCATTCATCATCATTATTATCAACCATCATAAATTCAGAAATCATTTACTAAAGACAATGGCTGTATGGGCTTAGTTCCCCTTGCCTTTCCTTCGGGATAAACTAAACAAAAAAAAAAAGTGTATTATACGAAAAATACCCATGATACGAAACATGCGAGTAACGAGACGAATTCCTGGGTAACGTTTCGTTACTCGGTACTTGATGCAGTACCCGTTACTCAGTAACGAATACAAACGGTTTGTTACAGCTTTAGTACTGTGCAGTGTTGGCAACCGTACGATAATTATCGTACATGCACGATAATTTGATACCAGGCGTACGATGTACGATTGCGATTCATTATCGTACATAAATGTACGATAATTTTCGAATTGTAATGGATTTCGATAGTTTCGTTCACTCATATATAGATAAGAAATATATTAATATATATCTCGTTGAATATTACATATTTTGTCAATTTTATGTGTTCATGAATAAATTCAATAATCGACTGATCAACTTTGGAGCCACTTTATTTTTGTAAAACTTTTGAAACACACAAATTTTCGCGCCATTTGTACGCAATGTACCCATGTGAAAATCATAAAATTCGAAAAAGGACATGACGAGCGGCTGAGCGCAATATAAGTTCGTAATAATATCTATTTTTATTAATAATTAACGTTTTTTTTATGTCGTTCAAAAGTATACGATAATTTTTCATCAGGTACGATAATTTTACGCCCTGGTACGATCAGCGCATCATTCTAGGTTGCCAACACTGGTACTGTGGTTTATACTCTTTCTCGTTAGAGAGTAAGTATATTCTTTGATACTCTTTCTACAACTTGTACATATGAGTGCGCAAGTAAAATAAATAATACCTAGTTAACTACATATGTACCATAATTTCCTTTTACGAATTATTGATGTTAACTTTAAGTGCTTAGATTAATGATTGGTCTTCGCTCAGCAGAAGGCAGCGAAATCATTATTCTAAGTTTAAGTGCTTAACTTATTCTGATAAAGTTATAAACACAGGCAAAAATGAGCGAAGTGGATGATATTTTAGTTTGTTGGGCTGATTTAGAAGAAGACAATTCGTCAAATGAGAAAGAAGAAGAAACACCAACTGAAGTGGAAGAAGAAAGATGTAATGGTAAATAACCAAAAAGCTTCTGGGCGAATTTTTATTAAATTGTAGCTTTTTAACTTTCACGACATGGATGCCCGCCACCTTGTCCCCATAAATCAGTTTGCTGCACCGTATCTAATGGTACCTTTACAGCTTACGCCTTTTCATTCCTCAAAAATCCTGACTGCGAAAATTGTTTTACCTAGTCACCTAGGAAGTAAACCAGGGGCACCTATTCCAATCCCTACTTGCTTGCTCCACCACAGTTGCATTACCACTGGGTCTAGGCTCACTGAAACAACCCACAGTAAATCTAATCTAAATCTGTTGAGCTGTCTTTGAATTTAGTTACATAAAAATTTTCTATATTTTAGGAAAAAAATCTAGCAAAGATAGAAGATCTAATAGCAGTGAAAATGTTGGTAGCAGAAAAAGGCTAAGGCCCAATTCAAAAAGTGAGAATGATACAAAAACTAAGTAAGTAATTAAAGTTTACACTGACATTATTTTATTATATTTCTTGAATGGGCGAAATTTATAGTAGGTATCCAGTATTTGTGTTAGTTTTCTTATATCTAGATTTTAATAATTTTTTGTAAAAAAATGTTATACGCGTCTATGTGCATTTATGCAAAAAAAATGCAGGCTATTTACTCAACTTTGGACCCTAATATCTTGGGAACCATTCACTTCCCAGGTATGCTTCCATTGGGAAAAATGATCATGATGATGGAGACTCCATAGTATTCGGAAATGTTGACGACCAAAAATCACCCAAAAATATAGATACAGGCGAAAGCAGCACCAGTATGATGAATTTGGTGAGAGTGAGATGTCTCACTTTAACGTCAAATTCACAGAGCTATTAATAACTAGATAAACTAAGTGACTAACTAAGTACTTTGCATGTAAAAAATGGACTTATGAATTAGAATAGACACTCATTCTCAAGCCAGGACTGAAGGAATTAGGCCTGATGGAAGTGGTTTGCAACCCCTTTTAACACATACATACATATAATCACGCCTTTATCCCTTACGGGGTAGGCTGAGCACCAAGGGCCGATAGGACCACATGGTGCCACTTCTGACCAATTTTGAGGGTATAGTTGAGATGTACAAGTTCGGTTAGTAGTGACAGGTGGTCAGCCCATCGCCTACAAAACACCAAGACCCTCTTGTCCCTCTACTGACTTGTACACACCAAGTAGAAACACTTGCCTTGTCTAGTTACTACTTAGCTCTGTGGATTTGATGTTTAAAAGTGAGACATCTCACTCTCACCAAATTCATCATACGGGTGCAGTTGTCCCAACTGCCTGCCTGTTTATATACATACAGTATGTATGATTTCACCTGTATCTATTTTCTCCTCTTACAACTTTCTATGGTCTTTAATATGTTAGTCTAGTTTATTCCCCAATTTATTAACATTATTATTATCAAAACTTGCTGATAAAAACTATTGCAAATCTCTCAAAGATTAATTTCACTAATGCAAAAAGATTTTTGGTAATAAAATCTAAGATTGATTCAAAGCTTGTGTTCAGTGAATTCAACATTACAATAGGTACATTTATATAATTCATGGTAAGATACAAAATCATACTTATGTAAATTACAGTGCTGCTGACCCTGACTCAAGAAAATCTTTTGAACTTGAAGTAGATCCATTAGTTTTGGGTCGGAGACAGAAGCAAATAGATTATGGAAAAAATACTGTTGGCTATTTTAACTATATTAAAGAAGTACCTATGTAAGTGACTGTTATAATAACTCCAACTTTACTGCTATTTCCCAATACTTACTGCACTTAATACTTTATATGAAGAAGATTTTGAACAGGTACTTTAATGGTAAAATTTTATAATAAAAGACAGAAAATATCCTGGATTGATGCTATATTATGTATTTTTATATATTTGTAAGTTTTGTTAAATCACATGTCTGCTATTGCAGGAACAAAAGAACAAAGGAACATCCAAAGACTCCAGACAAGTATGCCAAATACAGCAGAAGATCTTGGGATCAGTTAATAAAAATATGGAGAATTAAATTACATGAATATGATGTAAATGGAAATGAAAATCAAGAGTCTGATGGAGACAGTTCAAAATAGCATAATGACAGACTGAACATTATAAATAAGTTTTAAGATTTATAATCTTTTGTGACATGGTTAACATTACCAAATTGGTATTTTAATACCTTTTGTAATAAGACTAATGTTTAATTTAATTAATTGGACAAAATTAAGGAAGATCTTTTCGAATTGAAAAGACAAATTTTGCTGACATTGTTTTGTTATATTATGTCTTTCTTGTGTCTTCTTTGCTATATGGCATCATCCCATCTTCTTCTTCAGCCTATTGCCGTCGTACTGGACGTAAGCCTCCCCCAGGGCACGCCACAGGGGGTTTTGTCCATAGTCACCAAGCTGGACAGGCGGGTTGGTGACCGCAGTGTGATTTTCGGACTATGTTGTCAGTATGAGAGGCACTGCTGCCCATTTCCCGGAAACCCTTAATCACCCCATATTATGTCTAAATTACAAATGAATTATGCACTTGTCTAGTTTACTGAAACCCTGGATTACAATTAGAGCAAATATCTTGAATGTATGTACCTTGGAGAAGTATGGGAGGATTTCCCAAACTGGGGAAAATTACATTTACTTTTTATTGAATATTTCTTTATCTCCTGCTACATAACTGCCTGGTCCATTCCCCTCCAGATGAATGCTTGCAATACAAACCTGCATTGACGATTGGAATAGGGAGTCAGCATGTTGCATTGCAATACTTATAATTACTTGTATTATACTCATAAACTCATAAGCTAACATTCCTCACTTAGATATTTGTGATTAGATTAAGTACATACTGACATGATATAATGGAAAAACAATAAAAGAAATGTAACCAACCCTTAAGAATTTCTGTATTTTATTTAATTACTAATCATTACATACATTAGGTCAAATACTAAAACTATGATCCACACAAGTCTCATCATTCAATAAATACCTATGTACTAATACATAGTATTGGATTTTATCTATTTTTCCAAACGTCAGATAGCCTATCAGAGGAATAAAGTTGTTGCTGTCTCTATCATGATTATTCATGACTAAGTTTTAGAGAAAGACAGTATCAACTTTATTCCTCTGATAACGTTTGGAAAAATCGGCCCTTAGATTGGTATACCTGTTGACAGTATTTCTTCAGTGTTTAAGGAAAATAACATTCTTTGTTTACTCTTACCAAATTGTTCTGAATTATTACTCACTTTAATTTATTGTACTTAAATAATCTAATTTATAGGTAATTCAAAACAATTGAGTATATCACGAGCTTGTTTCACAACAGTATTGTGTTTTCCTTCTGTTACTAAATTCTGAAGTCTTTCCATGTACTCATCTATATTGGAGTCTGTTGCACCAGTAGGTCCACCTAGTAAAAGAACATACATTTTTATTATGAAATAATGTTTCATGTACTGTATTTTTTAACAAAAGCCCAAATAAATTAACAAAAGAAAAGCAAATTCCTCACTTTCAAAAATTACTTGGGAAAGCACTATCTATAAGTGAGAGGCCCCATTAGTGCGTTGCGTGGTCGCTGCGTCGTTTTCCATATATTTTTTATGACGCCCCATTAGACCGTTGCGTCATCGCGCGCGACGTTTCGACGGATTGACGGACAAGAGACGAAGCGGGAGGGACGGTGATGCGCTGCGTTGTCGGAGCTCCGCTGCGACGACGGACAGAGATCTGAACGGGTGAGGCCCCATTAGTTTGTTGCGTCGCGTCGTCGGAACGAGAACAACGCGTTGTATGTCACACCTACGTTGCGTTGACGCTGCGACAACGCAACGTAAGAGGCTATGCACGCCGTCGCAGCTGCGTCTCAGTTCAGTTCACTGTCCGTCGTCGCAGCGGAGCTCTGACAACGCAGCGCATCACACTCCCTCCCGGTTCGTCTCTTGCCCGTCAATCCGCCGGAAAGTCGCGCGCGACGACGCAACGGTCTAATGGGGCATGTCATAAAAAATATGGCCGAAGCCCCATTAGTGCGTCGCAACGGAACAACGCATTGTATGCGCGATGTTTCTGCGGTCCACTGAAGGCATTTAAATATTTCCAAGAAGTTAAATACCAACCTGGCAATGCAAGTGCATGTAAAGCTTGTACTAAAGCTGTAACAAGTTCCCGCCGGTGGGACACAAGAGCGGCAGTTCTCTCGGCCGCCGCCGCCGTCTCTGCTCGAAGCCGCGCCGTCGCTCCACTGACCTCTTCTGCATGCCTTTGCAAAATAGCATTCTGAAAAAGCAATGGCACATTTTTATCTATTCTGTGCCTTCAAGTTACTTATTCACAGTGGACTTGTATACTGACTGTTATTTTGGAGTGCCTGGAAATTTTTCAGGACTTATATACTTCTACTACATAAATTATAAAATAAATACAACTAGGTTACATTAGCCCTCACACTAAACCACTAAACTGGTAAAGCAACAAATACATTATTAGATCCTACTAATCGAATATAGATATTGGCAGAAATATATATATTGTCCCGGTTTCCCATGGCAGTGGTGCAACTCAAGACGCTATTCTCGCCGTCATGAACGTGAATCCGGCGCTAGGGGTTCGGACAGCGGCTCGAGTGCTCCGCCAGCGGCATGGCCATCGCTCTCGACATGCCGTGTCCTTCAGTAATTGAGCAATATTTGATTATGTGTTGAGAGGCCTCCTCCCGACGACCCCGACAACAATTAAGTAAGTACCTGCCTCTCACATAACTATTTTGGTAGGTACCTAAGTTACCTAACTACTATTAATCAGATCTTTCTTTATGTTCCGTTAAATTTGTTGGTAAATACTCGTACCTATCAGTTAGGTACTTAGGAACTTACGTAAAAAATGTTGTCTTAGTTTAATTTTTATTTCATGTGTTTCTTTATCATGTTAATTGTTTGTGATGGCTGTAGGTTTTCTGTGGTCCTTGGTGTTTCGCTTCGCGAGTTAGGCAATGGTAAAATGAAGGCGATGCCGGTGGAAAATGCAGTACCTACTTGCTATGAAGTATTCTGTTTGGAAGGTTTATGCTAGGATAAGATAATTCGCATTTGTTATAATATTTCTTCCCGAGGATTTCGACTAAACAAATAGGTTAGTAGGTAGGTTTTATGCACTGATGTTATTCTCCGTTTTACGTAACCTCGTACTACGTTACGGACGAAGATGAGCGATGTCAGCTTTACATTGCGCGCGACCAAATGTATTAAAAAAAAATTAAATGAAAAATTAAACTCATTTCCCAGCAATATTTTTTGTATAAACAAACTTTATATGATGTATAGAATACATACCTTTCGTTTACGGTTGCAACCAAAAAACATCCTGTATTGCGCTGACCCCAAATGATTGGGAACAGGGCAGGAAGAAGGAGTGTAATTATATGTTGCTTATATTGTCAGACGTAAAATGAGTAAAAAAGCCTAGTCATTTCTCTCAGTGCCCTTTCGTCATGTGGCCGATTTAATCATTTGCTGGCATATAAATCTGACAATATTATGCCTTCTAAACTTCGTACACGGCTTAACGCAATATATATTTGCCCTTTAGCAAAATTTTACTTTAGTAAGCTCGAGTTTTGGCTCATAGGGGAGGAAGTCGGTTTTTCGTTTTTAAAAAAATATTACTTTATCTATTTTTCTCAGTTTGAGGATGCTCCTTTCCATCGCTCGTTGTGTTGTTATTATTTTATTTGTAATAAAGTATACCCATGTCTGGCTTGCATAGGTTAAGCTGGGCAGAATGCAGGTTTCCATTATTACTTTTTTCGTTTCCATTGTGTAGTTACCTTTTAGTATTTCTTTATGTGCTCAGAATTTTTTCCATGTAGTACTGATTCTTCTCTCCACTTGCTCATTGCTACTATGTCCAAATGAAACTTGCTTCCCTAGGTAGATATACTCTTGCAGGTATTCTAATAGGTTATTATGTACGAGAATCGGTTTTTCACGGGTGTTTGTCATTACCTTTGATTTGTATGTGTTCATCTGTAAACATACTTTCTTTCTTTCTGTGTTTAGAGTATTTAGCATTTCTTTTAGTTGTTTGGCTGTTTTTGCAAAGAGAGCAATATCATCGGCAAACCTGAGGTGATTTAAATGTTTAAATCTTAAATCCAGACTCTTTCATTTATCCAGTTGATTCTTTGGAATATATCCGTGTAGTGGATGGCTCTTCATACTTATGTAACTGATATGCTCAAATAAATAACTCAATTTATAAATGGTACATACCTGTTGTTCATAATCAGAGTTAGCTTTCCTTAACTGCCTGAGCTCTGACTCACGTAATTTGTTATGATGGAGGAATTGGTCCGTGAATATTGGAATATCTGTGTCCCCACCACACAGCTCTTCTCCCTGAAAATAGATATATTAGCATAAATAAAGTAATCCTACAGGCATAAAATTGTTAAAGTTTATGGGCATAAGAACATGAAGACACAGATTATAATATAATTTACAGATTTTTATTAAACTTTGCAGTTATATAGGTAGCTTTGTATATTCGAATAATATATGTATAGCTCACGAAATCGCGTGCGTCCTGTAATATAGTATTTGTAGCGGAGCCATCTATCGGATGCAGGAGAGAACCACAATCGAATGCAAAATCCTAGAACGCGATATCGAAGTTTCTCACAATAATTGGAATATATACAAGGGCCAAACAACGACTAGTGGCCCGGTGGGGCCGGAAGCGCTTCCCGTTTCACTACCCCCCACACTGGTAACCCCTGTGAACTGGACATACGCAACCTTCAGCCTTCAGGAACTTCATCATCATCGCAGCACTCCGCAACAAGGTATCATCACAGCAGCATCACCTCTCCTCTCCTTCCACGACAGCAGCAGCAGCAGCAGCAGCACGCCAGCAGCCAGCAGATTCATAAGAAGCCGCCATGACAGCTTCATGCACCAGTAGCATGCCGTCCGCGACTCACGTATGTCACGCTTTTTGTGGCGCCTAAATGTCAAAATTCGCGACAAAATAACGTTTCACACTTTAAGCTGACATTGAAAGACGCGTCACGCCACGCTATACCTATATACAGGGTATTTTTTGGTCGTCAACGTTTCTGAATACCACGCATTCTCCTCATCATCACGAACATTTTTCTCCGTGGAAGCATACCTGGGAAGTGTCTGGTTTCCAAGATATTGAGGTCCAAAGTCTACTTATCAAGTTGCATTTTTTGGCAGAAATGCATGTAGGCATGACTAACAAAGATCTTTCCCGAAGAAACGTTAGTTAAATTCCAAACATTTCCTATCAAAAATCCAAAGCAAAAGTTACAGCGCGCGGTGGGTAATGCTACGAGTACCAGAAATCGCTCGGCTCTCTAGCTTCTCGCGCGAAGCATGTTCAAACCTACACTACGCTACACTGGCAGCAACAACCAACACGAAAAATCCAGCTAAGACAAAACTACTACTTTGTTATTAACGCAAATAAGTTAGTTCTTATTATTAATTAAGTAGGTACCTACCTACATTTACGATCGTATTCTTAGTGGAAAAGTTCGAGGACACACAAATGAGAGATGGTGCACAATACCTACTAGGTATGACAGGAACGTGGTTCGCTAGCGATCAGCTGATTGCTCTTGTCGGCTCTCAATCGAAACTTCTCCAGTTTCCAGTGTCTATTTCTTACTAATCATCATAACATACAGGAATAACCTAGCTAGGTAGGCACACTAACTTGAAACTACAGTACGTACAGTGTAAATTATTAATAATAGTAGTAGGTACTATTGACTACCTACGCGATACGCGGGAAACTTCCTTAATTTAGGTTCTTTCGAGCTTCCTAAGCTACGAAACAATCGAGTATGTAAGTAGGTACCTTTTTTAAAAGTTGAAAATCACAATCACAAACTTCTTCATCAATAATTCTTTCAAGTTTAATAAAATGACGAAGTCGCACATAACATAAATAACGGAAAATTAATTATAAACAGTAAACACCATTGTCAAAATTAACGTAACAACAATAAATTCTTCGCCAGTATTAGCATTTAGGTAACGAAATTCGAAAGCTATTACGCTACAGACGGTGGCAGGTGTAAAGCTGCCCGCCCTTGTACCCGTGCGTGCACGTCGGCAGGCGCGCGGTGTTTGTTTGTAGCAGCGAGCGGTGTCTCTTTGTCCACGCCTTTGAACAGCCGCCAAGCCGCGCGGCGCGCGCGCTCGCCCGAACATTTATTTGCGCTTACATATCGATATTCCTCCGGGACTGATGTTCAATGCATTCGTTGATATCGTGTGTTTAGTTAGGTTCAATCACATTCAACCATTCAAAAATAACTGATACTTATGCTAAAGACACACCGTACCTACCTACTCTCTCAGCCATTTATGTTAAGGACGGAGAGAGATGGGAGGGACCTGACTAAGATTAGGTGTAGATTTAATTGTGAATGCCGGAATCGACCCTATTATCTACCTAAATATCATACATTTCTATTCAAAATAGCAAAGCATAATTACAGCGCATTACTCGTTAAATATCTGCTACTTACTCTAGTCTAGTAATAACAAACAACAACACGAAAAACCTAGGATAAAACCGGAAAATGTAAGTACCTAAAGTAAAAAGTAAAGTATAAAAAGCAAGTTCCTCAATAGTTCCTGATTTCGAAAATTCAGTGAACCAGATGGTCATACACATACTAACTAGCGCCATCATCCATCAAAACTATGGTGAATCGTACTCTAGTATGTAATCAAATCAAATCAAATCAAATCATTTTATTGCATACTAAGTGTACATAACAGTTTTTAAAAAATCAAAGCACTTATAACTTAGTAGCCCTTATGAGGCACCGCAACACTCTTAAAACTAAAAAACTAAAGTAAACTAAACTATAATTATGTTTTTTTAATCTACTTATTATTATTATATAGGTGCATGTGCAATAACTATTGTCCAGTTAAATATTCATTTAAGTCATAGGGACATATTTCAATCAGGTATTTTTTCAATGTATGGTTAAATGTGGTTAATTTACTCTCATTTTTTATTTTTTTCGGTAATTTATTAAATATTTTGATTGCCATAAAATATGGACTTTCGTTTAGCATTTTCAGTTTAGATGGAGGTTGGTATAGATTTTCTTTATTACGTGTGTTGATATTATGGGTATCTTTTATTTGGAGAAATATATTTCGATTTTTAAATGTAAATAAACATATGTCGTGTATATATATTGCAGGCAATGTCAGTAAATTAAATTTTAGGAAATACGGTCTACAGCTTTGTGTATTATCAATGCGGGCAATTATTCTAATACATTTTTTCTGCATGATGAACAGGTCATGTGCATCTACACTGTGGCCCCATAGCATTACCCCGTAGCGAAGCCACGAGTAGGCGTATGCGTAGTAGGCCGATAGTGCAGTTTCCGTGTTAGTACTGTTATTTAATTCATATAAGGCATAGGTGAATTTATATAACTTAGCTTTTGTAATTATAATATGATTTTTCCAATTTAGGTTTGTATCAATATTTATACCAAGTAAGTTAAATGTATCTACATGTTCTATATTTATGTTATCAAATTGTATATTAATGTCTAATGGTGATCTATTATAAGGACGAAATTGTATTATTTTAGTTTTTTTGAAGTTAATTTCCAAATTATGGTCATTGAGCCAGTTTGTTACAGATTTTAATATATTATGAATTAGATTATTAGGGTTAGAGTTTTTGTTGCATTGTATTTAATGGTACTTTATTTAGTTTGTACATACTTTGTTTTTTAATTAACTAAATTAATAGCACAATTAACATCTTTCACAATAATCAGAAACTTCTTCAAACTTCAATAAAATCGACAAGTTACCTACACCTACCTACATAAAATTGATACCTATCAACCATCTATCAACCACAAAGGTATTAAACAAATAAATAATTGAAAAATAAATCTTATTGTCATGCACTAATATTTAAAATCGATGGACGGGATGACCGCTCCGATCATCCATTAGGGCTTTTACATACGACGATGTCTCGTCGATATTACGGGACAAATCGGGACTGATGTTTATGTATGTTGGTTGATACTTTGATGACGATATCGGACCCTAATATCATTAATTTCTCGCTTAGATTAGTTACACTATTACACCCATATCATGATTTATTTACTTACTCAATCTTACACATTCACTTACAGTATCACCATTAGGATTGCCAACTTTTATACTTACACAGATTTGCGGGACCGTGGGGTTAAATATGCGAGACTAGAGCAAGAGAAATAGGACACACTTAAAATTAACACATAGGCTAACTTTTATCCCGGATAGTTTCGACATTGTTTTCTCTGTAGTCCACGCGGACGAAGTCGCGGGCATCCACTAGTTTTTTTAATAATGAAAAAATACAGCGTAGTGCCGGCAGAGTAGAGTTTGTACCACCCCATACCTACCCGTGGGTATCGTACGAGGCGATTAAGGGTATCGGGAGGTGGGCAGCAGCGCCTCCCGTGTAGACAACATAGTCCGAAAAGCACACTGCGGTCACCAACCCGCCTGCCCAACGTGGTGACTATGGGCAAAAACCCCCCAATGACGGCAACTAAAAAAAGGCCCCCAGTTCCCGGCCGCCATACTACCTCGGACTACGGCAGCTTAAAGAGGACGGCTGGTAATGACTGGATGGCAAAAACGGGAGATCGAGCCATGTGGCGTACACTGGGGGAGGCCTACGTCCAGCAGTGGACTGCAATAGGCTGACGATGACGATGATGATAGGTACTCTTTACTTTGCAGTCATCATTTACAGCCCTGTGAAGTCCAATGTTGGACATAGGCCTCCCCCAACAACCTCCACTCCGACCGGTCGGAAGCAGCCTGCATCCAACCGACACCCGCGACCTTGGCCAGGTCGTCCGTTCACCTCGCGGATGGCCTTCCCACGCTGCGTTTGCCGATACGTGGTAATTAATTTCCGTTAAATTTGTTGGTAAATACTCGTACCTATCAGTTAGGTACTTAGGAACTTACGTAAAAAATGTTGTCTTAGTTTAATTTTTATTTCATGTGTTTCTTTATCATATTAATTGTTTGTGATGGCTGTAGGTTTTCTGTGGTCCTTGGTGTTTCGCTTCGCGAGTTAGGCAATGGTAAAATGAAGGCGATGCCGGTGGAAAATGCAGTACCTACTTGCTATTAAGTATTCTGTTTGGAAGGTTTATGCTAGGATAAGATGGCAGATAATTCGCATTTGTTATAATATTTCTTCCCGAGGATTTCCTGCTGCCGATTTCTTCGGTGTTAGGTTACATGTTTAAGTTTAAGACGATAATCTCACTAAACTTGGACCGTTTTATAACTATATTCCTAGTGAGATAGTAATGAATCGCTTTCGTATAACTATGTTACGGTATATAGTTCGATATACGGCTTTATCTATCTTACTGCGACATTTTATTACTTTGCTCAAGATAGTGTGGGCATTATTCATAATGGTCGGGAAAAGAGATTAAGCTGTTTTAATCACATTGTCCAATTGAGTCGGATATTATGAATACAGACCTGCCATTATTAATAGTGTCCGGAATAATCAAATTGCCTATAAAATATACATATACCTGTAAAAAATACAAACAACGACTAGTGGCCCGGTGGGGCCGGAAGCGCTTCCCTTTTCACCATCACCACATATTAATTTACTTCCCACCTAGCTTATAGGTATGTATAGCTAGCTCAGACTTCCTTGTAAAGAGACAGTTAAATAATACTTATCTTTGGTAAACTTACCAATGCTGGAGTGATACAAGGCCTTGGCCTTGGTGGTGTCTGTTGCCTTAGTGCCACAGGAGCCGTTATTCCATTGACATTTGGTTCTGCTTGCTGAACTGTACCAAATAATTAAAAGTATTAGAAACAGTATATTTAAATGCTATTTAATTTATTTTATATGTTTTTAACAGTGAAGCTGTATTCGAACGCAAGGGTCGATCTCTAGAGAATAAATAATCAAAGCTTTCACTAAGATATAGTAAGTAAGTAAGTGTGGTATAATAAACAGTTTAATTTTTACCTGGTGCTATCTCTGCTGTAGGCACTTGCTTAATCTTCTTGGGTGCAACTGTGTCTTTATGTTCCATTTGTTGTTTCCTGAATTCTTTATATGAATCTGTTGTCTTATACTCTGCCCATTCTTTGATGTACCTAAAAGCAATATGACTAAATTTTTTGTACATCTGGTACAACATAAAAAGAAAATATTAGAGTGCTTCCACACTGCAGTTACATGTATAACATTATGTAAAAATAACATTTTGATATGACATGTGAAACAATGTTTTATACACTTCCACACTGGTTGAGCTCATAGTATAACATTCGGCATCACCAGCCCCCACAGACCCACCTCCCAATAACTCACTAGAAACTAGGAGAGCGTGGGACCAGCTGATAATAGTCTGCAAAGTGTTCCGCAACGTCATTGACGCTCCCGAACTTCATAATGGGCTACTTCGTTTTTATGTCCCGAGAAACTATCTTCGCAGTAGGGGGGGGGGGGCACACGCTCTTCAGTGGGCCTCGGAGTCGTACCGTAGCGCGCGCCAACTCTCCGCTTCCTCGTACCCTCACCGCTCTCAACCGACTGCTTGATGCCAACCCTGACATTGACATATTTGCGGATGGATGGATGAGGCTCATTATGGCATGTTTGAGGTTTTGTGAGTGAATGTGATGCATGATTGACCATAAATTTTTCTTTCTCCTTTTTTTTTTTCTATTGTGTGTTTTTGTTTCTATTGATTAATGTGTGATATATTTAGTGATTGTATCTTTGATTATTTTATAAACTAATGACATGACATATATATTAGAGTAAATGGCTACTTCAGCCGTTCTAATAATAATCATAAATAAATAAATAAATAAAAACATCCTACCTTGAGGTACGAGTAGGTTAAGCCTTGAGGCTTGTATGATTTTATAAATTACAACATGATGTAACAAATTATACACATAAAGGTACTCCTACACAGCAGGTTATGGAATGTAGGGATAACATTTTGTTGAATAACTTTTTAACAATTTGTAATGTTACATTTTTGCTATCATCATCACAGCCTATCGCAGTCCACTGCTGGACATAGTTGTTATGTGATGATATAATTTATAAATTGTTAGTGATGGGTTACAATTTAATAGTAATAAAATGACAACTAATTATATAATAAATAATTTGTACAATAAATTTTTTTTAATAGCCTATGCTGTGTCCCACTGCTGAGCAAAGGCCTCCAGTACATTACATTACTGAAAAAAAAAAAATTAAACAAAATGTTCTACCAAATTTTATAACTGCTGTGTGGGAACACCATGGAGAAGGTATAAAAGAGGAGGTGGGACTATGAACTGAGTCGGGTGGCAATCGTTAGGCCATGACGTCATGATAGGGGCGGAGCTTCAGGGCCAGTATAACGCAGTAGCTGTTACCACAGGCATAAGCTCAGAAATAAAGTTTTAACATTATCTTAAAAGAACCAAACAAGAAGTGTTATATTCCTGGGTATTTGAATGACTCAGGAAAACAAGGGGAAGGTCCAAAAGAGGTATCTTTTCACACCTTTTTGGTTTTTTTTAACTAGATTTTCTCTATTTAATTGTGGCAATTGGCCTATCCTACTAATATGTAGGATAGGCCAATTGCCACATTTAAATAGAGAAAATTATGCTATCTCCCACAAGATGGATTTTCAAAATTGTAAAATATTATAGACTAGTGGTCCGCCCTCGCTTCACTTCGGTACATATCAGTATATAGCAACAACTTCATATTCCTTCATAGGTACAGCGGTTTTCGTAAAAATTTGGAACTCCCGTTGGTCCCCTTCCCGTGGGAATTTCGGGAAATCCGTTCTTAGAGCTTCCTTATAGCCCTAATCCGATTTCAGCTTCGTATAAATAGCGGTTTTCGTAAAAATTTGAAATTCCCCGTTTGTCCCCTTCCCATGGGAATTTCGGGAAATCCGTTTTTAGTCCTTCCTCGTTGTCCCCAATGAACATATATGCCCGATTTCAGCTTCATATGTATAGCAGTTCTCGTAAAAATTATGAATTCCCGTTTGTCCCCTTTTGTACATTGTTGTTTACATAAATACCGCATCCATTTTTCTTTCACATATGGCGAATATTAATAAGTAAATTATTTATGTATGTATGTACATTATCTCGTAGATGATGCGGAAATATTACTTCCTCGCAGTCCCTAATGAACATATATATAATTTCTCGTTTGTCCCCTTCCCGTGGGAATTTCGGGAAATCCGTTTTTAGTCCTTCCTCGTTGTCCCCAATGAACATATATGCCCGATTACAGCTTCATATGTATAGCGGTTTTCGTAAAAAATATTAAATTCCCGTTGGTCGCCTTCCCGTGGGAATATTGGGAAATTCTTATAACCTATGACACTCAGCTATAATGTGGCTTTCTATTGGTTTAAAATCGGTTCAGTAGATCCCGAGATTACCCCTTACAATTTAACAAACATACAAAAACACAAACTTTACCTCTTCATAATATTAGTACAGATGAAACATGTTATTTTACTTCAGTCTACCCTAGTAAGTTAATATTTATTAAAAACCTATACTATTTTTCTATTTCAGTGTTAAATAGGTCTCTTTACTCTCTTAAGTACATGGTAGTAATAATTATCGCGACATCTAGCATGTGATATACAAACAGTTTTGACAAATAGTGATACAAATACTTAGTGTGTGGTCGAGTAGTTACTATAGCCCATTTTATAACAAACTTCATTACTGAAACATAGTATTGCCACCTAGTGATGAGTAATTGCACTAGTAAAAACATAATGTTGAACAGGGTTCGAAGTGATAATTATCATTGATAAGTTATCATTATAATTATCATGATAATTATCTTGAAAAAATATACCTTGATAATTATCTTTCATTGTTATAAAAATCAAACACAAAAATAATCTTAGTTTGTTTAAGTATGTATCCAAAGCCACTAGACATAAAAAAATGTTTCTCTGATGACAGAAGTGTAAATTTCTTTTCTTTACATATTTTTTTACTTTTGTTCGACACCATAAATCAAGATAATTATCCAAAAACATATTTATTTTGATAATGTCGAACCCTGATGTTGAACCATATTGATAATGAGCAAATAGTTTGGCCAGTCACTACAACGTGGTTTCTATGAAAATGGGCAGGGCTACAGTGTTAGGATGCTCCCCTCATCCCATACTTCACCCCACGCTCAGCGGCACTTGTATGAAAATATACTTAGCCACTGCTCCTCTTTTACACCTTCTCTATGGGGAACACCTTTAAGAGTTATGTATACATATAACATATAATAATAACATACATCTTTAACCTTCTTCTACTCCTAAATAACAAGCTTTTAATCATCTAGATTAAATTGGAGATTTTAAAGTTGGCTTAGATTTTGATATTTTACCTTTCCTTATCTTGATCTGCTGCATCTAAATAGTGTTGTTTTTCTTCTGCAGGTAATTTGCTCCATTCACTAGCTAATTGTCTTGTAAGTTCTGCAAACCCTAGTTCTGGATGTTCAGCTCGCAACTGGTCTCTTCTTTCATTTAAATACCTCACATAACCTTTATTTAGAAATAATAAAATATGTATATGACAGAAAATAAAGTAAATATATGACTACAATACATACATATCTTTGTTACTATTATTATAAATGAGAGAGTATGTGAAAATGGATGTTTGTTAATCTTTTAGAATAACACATAAGATAAAGTAAAATTCACACAAACGAAGTCACGGTTGGATGCTAGTTAAAAGACATACCTGTGAGAGGTTGGCGTGGAGCTGTAATATCCCGCGGAACCTTGGATTTACGTTTTTTTGGTTTCTTTGGGGACTGTTTCTGTAATTCCTTCTCATTGTTTGTAGAAACCGGTGGTGAAACGGTAGTATTTTTGTTCACTTCAGTGCTGCCGTCTTCTTTCGGACTTTGTAGGGAAATCGTGTGCTGCAGTTGTGGAGTATCCATCGTCACATATAGGTAGTCGTCGTATAGTATAGCTTAGTCACTTTAATCAAGTCTACTGCTGCGCGCTGAGATATTAATCTTGCCTTTATCACAGACTACTTAGATGATTTTTTTTTTTTTTTTTTGTTTAGTTTATCCCGAAGGAAAGGCAAGGGGAACTAAGCCCATACAGCCTAATCATTGTTTAGTAAAATGTATTCTGAATCTATGATGAATGACAATGATGATAGAATAGAATATAGAATATGTTTATAAGATGAATGGAAACGTCGGGAAAATCCTCAAGAATAAATGTAAAGTTAGTCAAAATGAAAAATTATTGCAGAAATAACTTACATGGGCCCATGAAGAGATCATATTCCGGCTAAAGTTTTAATCAGCTTACCTGCGTATAAAACCATGCACACGCACTAGATTCACATCACAAGTAACCAAAATATAACTCATCTACCAGAAAACATCACTTTACGGACACATACAAGCCATTTACAATTAATTTTTCATTTTCACAAGAAAATTACACCTGCTCCCTTCCAGCTTTTCCCGCCGAATCCCTACTTAGATGACCTTTATCAACGCAATAGTAAATATAATATATCCCGTAAGTTTATCCCAAAGGAAAGGCAAGGGGAACTAAGCCCATACAGCCATTGTCTTTAGTAAATGATTCTGAATTTATGATGGATGATATCGATGATGATGAATGGAAACGTCGGGAAAATCCTCAAAAATGGGTGTAAAGATCAAAAAGAATTGCAGAAACAACTTACATGAGCCCATGAAACGATCGTATTCCGACCAAAGTTTTACTTAGCTTACCTGTACATAAAACCATGCACACGCACTAGATTCACATCAAAAGTAAACAAAATATAACTTATCTATCAGAAAACATCACTTTACGGACACATGCAAGCCATTTACAAATACATTTTGATATTCACAAGAAAATTACACCCGCTCCCTTCCAGCTTTTCCCGCCGAATCTATAGTAAATATAACTCGAAACCTGCTCGAAACCATAATTCGAGATCTAGTTTGACAGTTCATTTTGCACAAGTGTTGCCATGGTCAGGGTGTGCGTTCGCGCAGCAAAAAGTATCGCCTTTTCAAGAATTGAATGATGCAGATAATTAGTGCCTTATATCGTGTAAATGTGCCCGAAATTTCAAATTTGTGCATCCAACGGCTTCAGAGTTATTTAAGAAAAACTGATTCTGCTGCACGAACGTTCGCCCAGCAATTTTTTTTTTTTAATTGATGGGTCTAGCTGTATATTAAATATGCAAAAAGATAGCTTAAATATGAGCATAAATGTGCCGTGAAAGCCAAATTTTTGCCTCTGAACATTTCAGAGATATTTAGTTTTTTGCTGGGTGAACGTTTTGGCGATTGCTATATATCGGAAACGGCTAACCGCACAGTAATGATTTCTTGTATACAGATACTGTAAATTTGTGCATATTTGTGCCGGATTTTTTTTGATTTTTTTGCATACGTATTCTTAAAATAGCGCTCAGATTATTGTAGAAGCATGTAATTAGCCAGTTCACAGAAAATTAGTGTTTTCGTATTCTAAGTAATTTCACTCAAGATAACCTCAAAAAAAAGACAAAATCGTTAAGAACTCGCCAATAATTTGTAGTAGGCCGGCGAAACTTTACAGGATCGTGTGAATATATATTGGGTACCAGTCGGCACTAACGCGAAGTCTTTGGTCTTGTTCGTTCTAGAGCCAAAACATTTTTCCATTTTCTAGGAAATAAAGTAATAGCTTCTGAACCATGCTAGTCACGTTAATGAAAATTCCGGCACAAATATGCACAAATTTACAGTATCTGTATACAAGAAATCATTACTGTGCGGTTAGCCGTTTCCGATATATAGCAATCGCCTAAACGTTCGCTCAGCAAAAAACTAAATATCTCTGAAATGTTCAGAGGCACAAATTTGGCTTTCACGGCACATTTATGCTCGTATTTAAGCTATATTTTTGCATATTTAATATACAGCTAGAACCATCAATTAAAAAAAAATTGCTGGGCGAACGTTCGTGCAGCAGAATCAGTTTTTCTGAAATAACTCTGAAGCCGTTGGAGGCACAAATTTGAAATTTCGGGCACATTTACACGATATAAGGCACTAATTATCTGCAGCATTCAATTCTTGAAAAGGCGATACTTTTTGCTGCGCGAACGCACACATGGTCAGGCTAGCGATGTTCGTGTCGATATTTTAAAAATACAGTTTTGGTAACCATCGATATTTTTCGTAATTATTTTTTCACAAAATTATGAAAAAGTAAATTTTTTATTTTTATTTACAGTGCCATTTATTGTTATGAATATCCGCCTATAAATTCCATTGAGACCGAGTAAATTAATCAAATTCCAATCATTTTAAACCCCCAACAAAATAGGGTTTTCTTTTAAAGATGGCTTAGTTGAGAGTATTCTTAGCTATGTTTAATGAGAACCGGTTTAGCAATTTGAAATATATGAGGAGTGAAACTGGCAATGAAAAATCGAATGTACCTGTACAAATGTGTGGGATATCAATTTAAAGGTAAGTTGTACATAATCAATCACTGGCAGCTCGTCCTAAGGAGCGCTGGTGCGGTGCACTGGGAGTGCACGAAGACAACATAGGCAACCTATATTTCTCTATATTTATAATTATCTTTCAATTCTACTATGTTTATTATAGCGTCTACGCGTTCGTCTCAAGTACCTAAGTTGTAATCTTATGTATCGAGTGGAGCTCTAGCGATCGCGCTCCAATGAAACGAAATTTGGTACGATTCCTAGTACTGTATTCAATGAGTGCGAAAGAGATATACCGACATGGGCCGGCGCGTGAAACAGAAGATTTCGTATGAAAAATTAGCCTTGTCTTGAGCGCCGCTCACTTTAATTCGCGTATGCCGCCACTAGAGGTCGCTTAGTCCGAGTTAGAACGCGATATGGTTGTCTTTAATGTGTTTCATTAGGTCATCTGAATTTTTATGTGTAAAAAAAAAAAAAAAAAAAAGTGTAAACCATAGAAATGTATAGTGTAAACCTTACACTTGACCTGCACTTGTACCATAGACATTTTTGTTTAGTTAGTTTATCCCGAAGGAAAGGCAAGGGGAACTAAGCCCATACAGCCATTGTCTTTAGTAAATGATTTCTGAATTTATGATGGATGATAAAGATGATGATGAATGGTAACGTCGGGAAAATCCTCAAGAACAAGTGTAAAGTTAGTCAAAATGAAAAATTATTGCAGAAACAACTTACATGCGCCCATGAAGAGATCGTAATCCGGCTAAAGTTTTACTCGGCTTACCTGCGTATAAAACCATGCACACGCACTAGATTCACATCACAAGTAATCAAAATATAGCTTATCTACCAGAAAACATCACTTTACGGACACATGCAAGCCATTTACAAATAATTTTTGATTTTCACAAGAAAATTACACCTGCACCCTTCCAGCTTTTCCCGCCGACCCTGTACCATAGACATGGGTCGTACTCGACGATTTGCGTACCAGGGCTTCAAAGTACGTCCATCAATTCGTACCAGGGCTAAAAACCAGGTTTCCAGATACTTTAAAGTATTTTTTAACTACGTAGGAAATTAATCCTTATCGTGACTGTAATAAGGAACATTATAGCGAATGGACAGCGAAATACTTCACTCTTGTGTACCATACTTGTTGTAGGAAGTTTTAATTACAGTAAGAGTTTCACAGTATACAGCACGTCCACGAGACTTCCTACTCCTGCACACTTTTGGAGGTCCATACCGGGTACAGCTCCTGCGTCGTCAGCAGAAGCGGGCACAGCACATCTATTAGACTGCCCACTTTTGCAAACTTTTGGATTATATGTATGTATGTATAATTTAATTTTTTAATTATGAAAGTGAAAAATTTAAGCAGAAATTTTCCGGGAAGTAAACTACATGCTCTGCTGAAATAATAATACATGCTAGGGAACGAATATTACAATTCTGCCGGAAAACTAAGGATAAATCTTATGCCATGACAAAAGTTAAAGAAAATACATTTTTATTTACATACGGATTTTATAATAGAATTATAACCTATAGAAGTATAGTGGACGCCCGCGACTTCGTCCGCGTGGAAATTGAATTGTAGCTTATATGACACGTTTGTCGGTTTACCATAGCAGTGCCATCTATTGATTACTTACTCAATCCAGTCGAAAAGTATCGACATCTGTTAGAATCTTTTGGAGTTAACAGATAATTGTGACTGTCAATTAATTATAGACAAATAATTTGCAATAAAATAAAATTGCGACTATAATTAAAGATCTAAGCTATCCTATCTCTCAAGTTGGACCAGACTGCTCACGGTGTGCCAATTTAATTTAAAATCGGTTAAGTAGTTTAGGAGTCCATCGCGGACAAACATCGTGACAGGAGATTTATATATATTAAGATAGTCCGAAGGCCGATTTTAGGAATTTTTATGGGTGCAAATTTGAACCAATCGCGGCTCTGTCATTCAGTGCTCAGCGGTCAGTGGCTACGTGTGTATGTCAACCTAAAGGACTTACCATGACGAAATGTGCACTGAGATCCTGCCAAAACTATGCTCAAAAACATAAGAAAATAAATAACATCACATTTCACCGGTAAATATTTGATGTTTTTACGTAATTTCATTGATAAAACAATAAATACACAATCAAATTTTCATATTTTTTATCTGTCATTGAAAACAAAATGTTGCCATAAGTGTGAAATTTTACCCTATTTTTAAACATGCAGATTGTAGGTAAAAGTAGTTGGATCTACTTTCGTCTTTGATTGATTGTGGAATTACCTGCAAGCTCTCTCACCGAATTATTTAAAACTATACATATTGTTACTATAATATTATGTTTAAACATTAGATCTTTAAAATGGGCATCGTTCTTTCCTTTATTGAATGAAATAAAACCACGGAGAATGGCCTCACAGCTTTGTTGACATAATGACAAATTATTCAGAGGGACAATTTTTAACAGAATATTGTATTTTTTTGTCACACTTTTGGACCAATGATGTGGAAAAGTCCGATCATCTCCTTTTAATATATTTAAATTTCACGATAATTCTACGATAATTCTCAGCATCAATAATAATTTTATCGACTATTTCCCCACATCTAGGGAAAAAACATTTTTAAGGCAACATTAATTTTATGTCATTTTATGTCAAGTCGATATTTTATGCCTATTTTTTCGCCTTGCGTTTGGTTGGAACACACTTTCTATCCCAACTAATATTATAAATGCGAAAGTAACTCTGTCTGTCTGTCTGTTACGCTTTCCCGCTTAAACCTCGCAACCAATTTTGATGAAATTTGGTACAGACAATCTTTAGACCCTGAGACAGAACATAGGCTACTTTTTATTTCGAAAAAAAGGGATGAAGGGGTTGAAATAGAGGTTGAAAGTTTGTATGGGATTTCTTAATTTTAAAGATAAAACCATGAAACTTTATATTTAAGCACTTGATAAGAAATCATTAAACATTTGTTCTAGCATTTTTGAAATTTCGACCAGCTAAGGGGTGAAATAAGGGTTGAAAGTTAGTATGCAAGTTCGTTATACATATATAAAGTTTGTAAGTATGGATGGATGGATAGATGGATGTTTGTTACTCTTTCATGTAAAATCGGCTGGAGCGATTTTAATAAAATTTGGTATGGAGTTAGCTGATACCCTGGATTAACACATAGGCTACTTTTTATCCCGGGAAAATATTTTTATCCCGGATAATTTCGAAATTTTGTTTTTTCTGCAGTCCACGCGGACGAAGTCGCGGGCGTCCACTAGTAGGTTATAATTCTATTGATTTTATATAAATCAGTGTTTATTTTCAAATTACATTAACAGAAAACTTTCTAAATTCATAATATATACTGATACAGTAATTGACAATATATTTTTTACATTTTCTAATAGCCTATTATACAGCCGAGTCTAAAGTAATTATCGATATCGACTATAACATCGCTATTTATTTTTCTACTAGCAGCCGCCCACGACTTCGTCCGCGTGAGGGGGCGTTGTACCCGTGCGAAGCCGGGCAGGTTGTTGTATAGACTGTAGCCTTCCTTGGTAAATGGGCTATCTAACACTGAAAGAATTTTTCAAATCAGACCAGTAGTTCCTGAGATTAGCGCGTTCAAACAAAGAAACAAACAAACTCTTCAGCTTTATAATATTATAATATATATACTAGCTGTTGCCCGCGACTTCGTCCGCGTCAACAACTTATCATGCTGAGCAACTTTTCCTAAGACGGTATTTTCATATCTCTCAAAGTTTAGCTGGGCTGCTAAGGGTTCTGCATCAGGCAGTCTAGACCTTCAATTTTTTTCTTTCATATCATTTCTACGTCATTTTATTCTTTCATACATATTTTTTGGATAACTTGAACCGTTTACGCAGCGCACGCAACGGAAGTCTCCAAAGTTGAATAATTTTCCCCGTTTTTTCCACATTTTCCTCTTATTCTTCGTCCCTATTGGTCGCACTGTGATGATATATAGCCTAAAGCCTTCCTCGATAAATGGACTATCCAACACAAAAAAATTTTTAATTCGACCCAGTAGTTCCGGAGATTAGCGCGTTCAATCAAACAAACAAACAAACAAACTCTTCAGCTTTATAATAGTATAAATATATATATATATATAGATATATAGATTATAGTATAGATTTATGGTAACCAGCGATGCCAGACGTACGGTAATTACCGTATTTGTACGGTATTTTCGAGCCTTGTACGGTAATCCATCGTAGCACAAATACCGTACGGTAATTTAAAAATTGGGGCCTAATATGACACATGGATACTGTTGAATTCATGTACATGTGGACTAAACTATCGGCTATCATATGCAAAATAGACCAATAATGAGTGCGTGTAATGAGTGCGCGTATCTTGTTTCTGTAAAATTCTATTAGACATCTGTTAGTTTGAAAATATGGTATGGAATTATATGATTATAAACTCAATAATTTGGTAGAATACGTCGATATCGATCCGACCGCAATCTCTTTTCTAGTAAAATGAATTTCTGAACTTGAATAGTTAATTTGGTTGCTACTTGCTGTTTATTCTTTCGGTTAGTTAGCATACCTAATATATAATTTTTAGGGTTTCGTAGATATTTCGAAAGGTAAAAACGGAACCCTTATAGGATCACTTTGTTGTCCGTCCGTCCGTCCGTCTATCTGTCAAGATCCTTTTGCTGAAATTTCTATCAAATACGCAGGTCTACTGTCCCTAGAAGCTTTGAAAAATCAAACTACTAAGCAAACACAATCAAAAGATACAGCCGTTTGTGTCGCAAATTTTGGACTTTCGCAAGGGAATTAAAACCTACAGGGTACTTCCCGTGAGCTCAGAATTTTGAAATTTGACACGAAGCAACGTCATTTAGCACAAATGAAGGAAAAATTACGAAATCCGATTTTTTTATTTACGTCATATAATAAAACAGGTTTGTACGGAACCCTCAGTGCGCGAGTGCGACTCGCACTTGCCGTTTTTATTCTATTAATGAATTTAGTTGTTTCGTAAACAGCGTACGTTTGTGTATGTTATGACTTATGATAAGTTTGTGAAATAGTTATTCCGACAGAAACTAAGTTGGAAAAATCAAATGTAAGTACTTATAAAGGTACTTATAAAGCTACTTATCATACAACCACATTGTATGGTAATTTTGGGGTACATAATACGGTAATTCTGGCAACGCTGATGGTAACCCTTTGCTTGTCAGTTTAGTCTCTCGAATTATGTATGTATCGTTTTTAGTATTCTACTTCGTTGTTTTCTGTGGCTGAGTAAAACTTGAGTCGGAAATCACGAGTTAACCAGCGTCCGGTTATTCTTTTTGTTTTGACTAATTTTACTTATTTCGTAGATTTTTCCTACGTATCTGAAGTTCTCTTGGCTTTCCCCATGGCGACCTGAAGTGACTTGAGTGGGCCAAATCTCCTGCTGCAAGGTTATGGATAGGATAGGGGTAAAGACCCAATTGCATAAAAAAAACTAATTTGCTTGTAACTTATTTCCAATTATTTTTTATATATTGCAATATCTGATGGACACCTTCTTTTCCTGCACTTCCTTCAACGAAATTAAATTCTAGAAGAAAATCATTATTTTTCTTAGATATCTTTAGAAATGCGTGCACAAGAGGTACATTTACTTCTTTAAGATTGTTTGAATCAACAACAGTGTTCTGCTTTTGACTGCTTTCTTCACTAAACTCTTCATTATTATTTTCAAATTTATTGCTCTCCATGGCTACCGAAACATGAGATTCGGTATCAATTTTTTGCTTTTTTGCATTATCTACATTTTTCATAGTCCTTCGTTTTCTCCTTTGGTTAGACCATGTATTAGTTTTAGCATTAATATCGAGAGTAAGTGTGTTGTTGTATTTGTTAATAATTTTATATTCAATATTTAAATTAGTAATAATAGATTTAAGCCTTTCTGACACTGTCTCTAAATTATATGGAACATCCATTAAAGGTGGCAGTAAATGTATAAATGGTGTAGGTTTCTTTCTTGATTTTTGCCTGGGTGGAACTGAAATAAGGAAATAGGTTAGGTTTTGGGTGATTATATAGGTAGTACATAGTTGTAATATTAATTACAGTATACAATTTCGTGCGGGTATGGAAGATATGAGAGCGCAGAGCCGCACATGATAGAGCTAACTCCCTTCGGCCGTTTTGGTAACCGAAGTTTAAATAAAAAAAATCAAGCCTGATCTATTGGATATATCAATCATGATCTTGGATATAAGTAGATAAATAAAACATGATCCGATTCTGTTTATAGCTTACCTAGTTCATAAATGTTGTAATTTTGATAAGTCCAAGCCAAGCCCCATCTAGTGACACGCCCTTGACAAAATTCAGTACTGGTGTATTTAATTCCATGTGTTTTTAAATCTTCTATTAATTCCTTTAAGTTGAATTTGTGACCAACCATTGTTGTAAACAATCTGAAAAAATGTGAAGTTCATAATAATGCATCATATAATAAATAATTAGCAAAATGTTTGATGATTCATTACACTTACAATACTTTATCTTTAGCTTGTTTACTTTCTGCAATAAGATTTCTACAGAAGTTTAATTCTCCACCTTCTGTTATAAGTTCTTGAGGTGATCCCGTAAAACCATTTTTAGGTTGACACCTATAACACAAATTATTTGTTACAATAATATACACATAAGAACAATGGTTCTTGACATGTTGTGACCTATTAGCGAAATCTAGACACTAGCAAGCACCCCATGAATTTTTGTAAATTAAAATAATTTAGAATAAAAATTATAATGAAAAGAAAATTGGGATTGCTCTACGGGCAATGACCGCACAGGCTTTTAGTACGCGTCAGCACAGAGCGCGCAATAAATACTATTGTTTTCTTATAATTTTATGCATTCTTTTACATCGGATAGACCAGCATCCAACTTTCACTATAAGTTGTAACTATAACTAAATATATAACGTTTTTACTTAAACGTCCTTTCAATTACTACTACCAACAACAAGTCAACAAATATTAAGTGTACAGGCCTTACAAACTCGTACAATTGCAAAATATTTATTTTCCATTATTATACTTTATTCATACCGTGCTGGGCTGCGAGATTCGTACAACTCTTGAACATTACTGTAGAATGGTGGGTTGCACATACAAAAATTGAATTTGTTTTCATTTTCATCATCAAAGATGTGTAATATCAGTGTTTTCCCAGTGCATTTTTTCACTGAAATTTAAATATTTTATAATTACTTAAATTAAAATTATATCTTTTAAAACATATGGCGTAATTAGACATTGAAAATAAACACTCCTGCTATAAGTAAATATTTTCTTGAAAAACCATTTAACTTAATGTAGGTACCAAAAGAAAAAAATAAACTTAAAAGTCTATCCTAGATTTATCATAGCTTACATGTAATCAATTTTTGCAGACTATTTGCTTCAACATTTTGGGTAGCTTTTAGAAAACTCTTTTCATCAGTTTCTGTTCCAGTCATTTTCCATTTGTTTTTCACAGCAGCAAGAAGCGGATAAATGGCACATGCTCCTGTACCTAGAGAAATAAAAAGCTTGAACTGGAGGTAGTGAGTCTATTTCACATTACAGGTTCAGAACTTTACTCGATTTTGAGACTGCAGTAAATATTCCCTGCGCTGTGCGAGCTTCTATAACTGCACCCTATTTAGTGCATGCTCTGACCATCCTTGGGCTCCCTAGTGTCTATGATTGGTGCCTAGGCATCAAAGGCAGCACACTATTTACAGCACTGTCCTAGACGTCCAGATATACAGGATGTAACAAAAAGGGTATGTTAAGCGAGAAGCTACGTAAATAGCCCAATGTAAAGAAAATGTAAAGAACCTATTCACAAAATTTGAGACTCGAAATCACATGTTTATTTTTCCGGATAGTATGGAGAATTTTTAAATATCTCAGGAATTTTTATACAATCTTGAAAAATAAACATGTGATTTCGAGTCTCAAATTTTGTGGATAGGTTCTCGACAGTGGGCTATTTACGTAGCTTTTCGCTTAACATACCCTTTTTGTTACACCCTGTATAAAAATATAGAGGTTCCAAATTGTAGTGGACATTTATAAAAATGATCAGAACTTGGCAGCATAATGATCCAATTTCTAAAGGCAGAATTTTGAAACATGTGTTGGGCAGTATTAGTTGATTCTGTGTACAGACCTAAAATATGCGGAATCATTGTGCCCGACACAATAGTGGCCATTAACTAAAATTTAATTGAATTGACCTGAAATAAATTTAACACATTTAACTAGGTCAATAGAGCACTTTATGTGACGGCTAAACGCCCTTATTTCAGAATTTGTGACGCTACAGAATCTTAGATATTCGATCAAAAAGGTGTCCAGACGGCTTGAAAAACCACTTTTCGCTGGTCTCTCAATCTCGGTAACGGAAGTGATTTAGACGACTTTTTGCATATCAACGGGCGTCACATAAATTTGTGACAGGCATCGAGCTAAAAGTTTTGTGATACGTGCAGCGGTTTAGTAGAAAAATGCAAAAAACAGTGTCCAGCCGGCTTGAATTTACGTATAGAACTTCTGGCTGGACACTTCTGAAACTCAATAACGAGGGCGTTTTAGAATATGGTTCCTCTACTAACATTAAGTGACGGTAATAACGTTTGATTTATGGCGTCACATGTAAGGGCTTACGAGAAATCAATAAAAACTTAATGTCCTACCCTGTCCAGCCAGAATGCGTTCAGGCTGGCTGGACATATCGCACCTTCGGTAGAACAAGGGCACAATTGCGTATTGCAATTTATGACCATTGTGCCCTTGTTCTACCGAAGGTGCGATATGTATCTCCGCTACCTGATGGTCTACGGGCTTCGCAATATTTCAAATTTTTGTGACGGGAGCGATAATGATAACTTGAATTTGTGACGGAGAAACTTTGCGTAGTTTTACAAATATTCCTCATTTAAGTTTTCCCATACAAACATCCATTAATATTGCGAGGTGACCATAATTTTATAGAAATAAAGGATTTGTTTTTAATCGACTAATCGGCTGGTAGTGGCCACAATAGGGCATTCAAGCCGGTAATTCGGATAACCGAAAAATTGGGATAAGATCCCATTCCAGTATCTAAATAGGCACATTGATTCCAGTTTGATTGAAATAAATTATATTCTACTGAATTTATTTTTAAATTCAACTTTTTAAAATATAAATAGCTCCGTCGACTATCGACGATTCTGCCATCGTCAGGGTTGAACAAGACACAGTGCGGTGAAAAAAAATCTAACTTTTATTGCATAAAAACCAGTGAGATATAAGCCCATACAGCCATTGTCTTTAGTAAATGATTTCTGAATTTATGATCGATGATAATGATGATGATGAATGGAAACGTCGGTAAATTCCTCAAGAATATTAGAAAAACCTCGCAATTTTGTTATACTTGGTCTGCGGCAGCGCATGTGCACTAAACGATACTTTGAATCAAAAGGACGTGTTCGAATTCGGCAAAAGCTGGAAGGGAGTGTTTGAATTTGCTTGCAATTTTCATATTTTCAATTTTCAGATTTCTTCATGGGCCCATGCAAGTTCTTTTATTGTTTCTTTTGATAGCAACAGAACATTGGATCCGTTTTCGAGAATTTTCTCGAAGTTTCCAATCATTATTATCATCAATCACGAATTCAGTACCTAATCATTTTACATAGGAAAATGGCTGTATGGACAAAGTTTCCCTTGCCTTTCCTTCGGGGTAAACTAATTAAAAAAAAAGCTTACGCTGCAACTTCATACGGCCATGATGATAAGACTTGCTTTGTGTGTATAAACAAGTGACCGATAAATTTGTACTTGAAGTCGCGGGCGTCCGCTAGTAATCAATAACAATAAAAAATTACCCACCCCCTTCACCACGTCTACACTTTTGTCTTCAATCATTTTAAATACCTTCCTACAGTTGAACGTATTAGTAGGTATCACCAATACACGGATTTTCGCCCATTAAAAAAAAAACACCTTAAAATATACTTGGTCCTAAAAATCATACAATATTGGTTACCCTTCGATCAAATATAATGGTAGATGCACAGTCTCATACTAAATCAAGCATAAACGATGGCGCTGTTGGAAGGTCGTGATGCTGTCCACTTATACTTATCTATGATGCACTGCATTTGAATTTATATTATGTTCTTTTACTTTGATGTGCGGTGTCATTATGTTTGATATTCTCTGATATACAAGTAAACACAATGTTTCCAAGTATTATTTACGTTTTATTTAATTACTGTAGCCGCTAGTCCACCTACCTATCAGTGGTAGCAGAGCGTGGTTGGATGAATATCTAGAGGCAAATGGAAGAAGCATATTTAAAATAGTAAGTAAATGAGTTTAAAATGAGCTCGAGTATCAGAAGCATAGAACCGTTGACAAAATCAAATTACGATACCTGGTGCTTACAAGCACAGGCGAATCTCATAAGAAACGATTTGTGGGAATACGCTAGTGGTGAAAAAACGTTAGCGGCAACTGCGACTGCCGAAGAAAAGAGTGCGTTCCTAAAGGAAGACTTAAAGGCAAGGTCAGAGCTACTTTTACTCATATCTCCACCAGAACTTAAACAAATTAAAGGATGTAATACATCCAAGGAGGTATGGGACAAACTAAAGTCTGTACATCAAAGTTCAGGGCCGGCAAGAAAGGCTACGTTATTAAAGCAACTAGTATTGAAGAAAATGACTCCACAAGAAGATGTGAGAGACCATCTCAGTAGTTTTATGGATGTAGTAGGTAAATTAGAAGACATGGATGTCAAAATTCATCCAGAGTTATTAAGCATAATGATGTTGTACAGTTTACCTACAAATTTCGATAGCTTCCGAACGGCAATTGAGTCAAGAGATGTTCTGCCAAGTCCTGACAATTTAAAAGTAAAAATCGTAGAAGAATACGAAGCAAGAAGGCAAACCGAAGCGAGTGAACCTCAGATGTCACAAGCATTCTACACAAAGACGAAGAAAAAGGTACAATTTTGCAAGAATTGCAATAAGAAATGGCATTCCACAGAAGCTTGTTGGTCAAAGAAGAAATTCAATAATCTCAATAAAACTAAAGATCAAGAAAAGACATATAACATCTGTTTAACAGGCATGTCGAAATGTAAAGGCAATTTATGGTGTCTTGACAGTGGCTGTACGTCACATATGACGGGTGATAAAAGTATACTCCATAACTTAATCCCCGCGACTGACACTCTAAAGCTAGCTTCAGAAAAACTAGTTAAAGGGAAAGGAAAAGCCGAACTTTATACAAAGGATCGACTCAAAGGATTATATGTACCTGATTTGTCGAATAATCTAATTTCTGCAAGCAAAACTACGGATCATGGCTATAAAGTTCTATTTGAAAAGGAACAAGCCAGTGTCACAAAAGGCGGAAAAACTGTATTAAAAGCTAACAGAAGAAATGGATTATACTATCTTGAATTTGATAAACCGGAAGAGACAGCAAACTTCACGCCTAGTGATGAAAGCAAAATTATGAAATGGCACAAGAAATTAGGTCACGTCAATGAAAGAGACCTAAAAGAAATGGTTAAAATTAAAATGATGCGAGGACTCGACTTTAAAGAAAAAACTTTGGGTACCTGTGAGACTTGTATCAAAGGAAAATTTTCCACTCTACCATTTCAAAGCCATGGACAAATAATCTCTACCGAAGTACTCTAGATAATTCACAGTGACGTGTGTGGCCCATTTAAGAAGAATCAATGGCCGGATCAAAGTATTTCGTAACATTTATTGACGATTATACAAGATACTGCTGTGTATATTTCTTAAAAGAAAAGAGCGAAGTAATCGATAAATTCAAGGAATATAGAAACTATGTTGAACTGTTTCATAAGAAGAAAATTCAAAATCAACAATCTGATAATGGAGGCGAATACAAGTCTAAAGCGTTTGACAAATTCCTCAAAGATAACGGTATAATCCGAAGACTATCTGCACCTTATACCCCACAACAAAATGGCATGAGTGAAAGGAAAAATCGGTCGCTGATGGATAAAGCCAGATGTCTGATGCTAGATGCCAATATCCCGGAAAAAATTTGGACAGAAGCAGTAAACACTGCAAACTATTTGATAAATAGAAGCCCAGCAAGAGCTCTCAAGGGCAATTCCCCATATGAGAAATGGGTACAACGAACACCATCAGGAAACCACTTACACGTATTCGGAAATAGAGCGTTTGTGATGAACAAAAATCGAAGAGGAAAATTCACAACCAAAGCCACAGAAGGAGTATTCTTGGGATATGCGGAATATACAAAAGGTTTTAGAATCTATATACCCGAAAGGAATGATGTTGTTATCAGCAGAGATATAAAAGTAATCGAAAAGATGCATTATGGCGGTACTCCTACTGAGAAACACGAAGATCTTACTGCAGAACCTGAAACAGAACAAATTGAAATTGAAATTCCAGAAAAAAGAAACAAAATTAATGAGAACTTACCTTTTCAGCAATCTAACCCCCTTTATTCCAGCTCTAGTCAAGATCCTGTGGATGAACCATCTCCCTCAAGTGGAAGACTACAAAGAGATGGGAGACCACCAGCATGGACCAAAGATTATGAGTTAAGTCGTTGCGTGACCATGTTTAAATATCCCTATAGGGAAGCAGTGGGAAGTTTATTGTACCTGTCTACCAGAACCAGACCAGACATCGCACAAGCGGTAAATCTAGTTAGCAGGAAGGTCGAAAACCCTACTAGAGAAGACTTCATAAAAGTCAAGAAAATATTCAAATATTTAGTGGGAACCAAAGAGAAAGGCATTTTGTTCAAACGAAACAAACCGATAGAGAACATCGATGCTTACAGCGACTCGGATTATGCTGGAGACCCATTGACGCGACTTCTGGCTCCGTGCTAATGATAGCCGATGGACCAATATCATGGGCATCCAAGAGGCAGCCTATAGTAGCGCTATCGTCGACTGAAGCCGAGTATATAGCCGCAGCAGACTGCTGCAAAGAGGCACTGTATCTCAAATCTCTATTACAAGAAATAACTGGTTTGGACTTAAAAATAAATTTGCATGTTGATAATCAAAGTTCGATTCAACTTGTGAAGTCTGGATCCTTCAACAAAAGGTCGAAGCACATAGACGTGCGGTACCATTTTATACATGAACACTTCGTGCATGGATTGATAAATATTAGCTACTGTCCCACAGAAATTCAGTTAGTAATGACAAAACCATTGTCAAAAGTAAAGTTTGAAAGACACTGTGCAAGATTAATGCATGTATAGAAAAGTGTCTCGGCAACATGAGTGAACATCAGGAGAAGGTGTTGGAAGGTCGTGATGCTGTCCACTTATACTTATCTATGATGCACTGCATTTGAATTTATATTATGTTCTTTTACTTTGATGTGCGGTGTCATTATGTTTGATATTCTCTGATATACAAGTAAACATAATGTTTCCAAGTATTATTTACGTTTTATTTAATTGCTGTAGCCGCTAGTCCACCTACCTATCAGGCGCCGCATCAACACTTTATTGGTACTTATAGAGATCTAAAGTGTTGGAGTTGCTTATAATTAGAAAGACTTAAGTTGGGTCATAAGTATGTTAAGTTAAACCTTATATCTTAGTAGGTAATAAAGTTGTAACACATTTGCACCTGATTCTGACATATAGCCATTTGAGTAAAAGCAATAAACCAATCACACAGTTCAGTTTATTACCAAACACAACTAAAAATATTTATCAAGAAAAATAACTCTAATGCTATTTAATTAAAGTATTAATTGTAAGAATTAATACTCGACTTGTTACTTTTGTTTCGCGCTTACCTTATCGCTGCCGCTAGGAACATAGGAACAATGGAGTCGCAATCGCATATAAATATTTTTTATACACCATGAAATTTTAGTAATTTTATTCCCATGTTTAGACCAGGAAATTGAACAAATTTATGGAATGAGCCTAGGTTAAAATATACGAAATAACACAAAATTCTTAGGTATAACAAATATATATATAGTATATACTTATGCATAAAAATATTAAGCTTTTTACAAGCTTTTATTTAGTCTGACATTTCCCGTTGTCTGTAATCAAAACGTGCAAGTTAAATTTTATCCAGTTCCTGGCTTCCGATTTTGCTAGCATGTACTATAAATCGGATGTCAAAACCATGACGTCTCCACATCTTCCATACCAACTTTGTTCTATCTATGTAAGTTCGGTGTCTTTTTCACTTACACGAAGCTCACCGGTGTGCGAAAGGGATAGTTGCGAAGTATTTGTAATTGATATAAAATATTCAGTAATCAGGAAAAAAGACATGTTTCCATGAACAGATTATTATCAATATTGATAACAAAACAGTACTTACTGAAAATATAACATCTATCTTTTTTTTTTTCATTTTTAATGTAGTTTTTATAGTTTTTCACTGCATACTTTGGCATCGCGAGACATTTTAATGCTAGCAAGGCTTATTGTGACTGACTTTTTTTGGCAGTGCCACTTTTTGTGCATATATTGTGTATCTACCATTATATTTGATCGAAGTGGTTGCCCTACTGCAGTGTTTGTATGGGAAAACTTAAATGATCAATATTTCTAAAACTATGCAAAGTTTCTCCGTCACAAATTCAGGTTATCATTATCGCTCCCCTCTCAAAAATTTGATATATTGCGAAGCCTGTAGACCATCAAGTAGCGGAGATACATGTGTCCAGCCAGCCTGAACGCATTCTGGCTGGACAGGGCAGGACATTACGTTTTTATTGATTTCTCGTAAACCCTTACATGTGACACCATAAATCAAACATTATTACCGTCACAAAATGATAGTAGAGGAACCATATTCGAAAACGCTCCCATTATTGAGTTTCAGAAGTGTCAAGCCAGAAGTTTTATATGTAAATTCAAGCAGGATGGACACTGTTTTTTGCATGCTTCTACTAAACCGCTGCACGTATCACAAAACTTTTAGCTTGATGCCTGTCACAAATTTATATGACGCCCGTTGATATGCAAAAAGTCGTCTAAATCACTTCCGGTACCGAGATTGAGAGACCAGTGAAAAGTGGTTTTTCAAGCCGTCTGGACACCTTTTTGATTGAATATCTAAGTGCTCTATTGACCTAGTTAAATGTGAGCTATTTTGAAGATTCTTCCAGACAGCCTGAGCTACATCTGAAATATACTCAACCTATAAAAATTGTCTGGATAAATACATTATGTATTGTTTTTAGTTTCATCTATAATTTATTACCATCTATGTAATAAATTTTAGGCAGAGCACACAAATACTTAGGTACAAAAGCAATATATATCTTACCTATATCGATTCCTTTTACATCGGAAGATTCATTAATAGATTGGAGCAGATCTTCTAGCCATAAAATATAGTTTAACCTCAATGGAAGTGTCGGCACTAACCTATCTTCAGGAATATCAATTTGAAGATTAAAATCAGACATCAATAAACATTTTGTTAATATTCGAAGTGAATGTGGGTCCTTATAATCAATAGTAATTTTACCAGCTACATCCTGGAAGAAATATTAAAATTACAACAATGATTAAAAACAGTAGTAATGAATGTAACCTAGGATATTATTTAAATTTTACGTACATACCACTTTAATTATATTAGAAAATTCGTTATACTTTTTTGCTAATGTAGAATAGTCTGGGGGCTTTTTATAAATGTTTCGCGGATGCATATACATATTTAGTGCCATTTTAATTTTTTTTTTTTTGTTTAGTTTATCCCGAAGGAAAGGCAAGGGGAACTAAGCCCATACGGCCATAGTGCCATTTTAAATTTGTTTTTTTTTGTTGTTTAGTTTACTCCGAAGGAAAGGCAAGGAAAACTAAGCCCATACAGCCATTGTCTTTAGTAAATTTCTAAATTTATGATGGATGAGATACAATAATTTATTTATTCATATGAAATATATTATTTAGTTAAGAAGGCCTAATAAAACACAGATTTTTTAATATTTATTTAATTATCAACTTTTTCTTACATTTATTGTAAACTTAAGCGTGTATTGGTGGCAATGCCATATAATATGTAGCCTACATTACATACCTAAGTCCATGTCTTTCAAAATCCTTTTTTTTTTTTAGTTTATCCCGAAGGAAAGGCAAGGGGAACTAAGCCCATACAGCCATTGTCTTTAGTAAATGATTTCTGAATTTATAATGGATGATAATGATGATGATGAATGGAAACGTCGGGAAAATCCTCAAGAACAAGTGTAAAGTTAATCAAAATGAAAAATTATTGCAGAAACAACTTACATGGGCCCATGAAGAGGTCGTATTCCGGCAAAAGTTTTAAGCTAGGTTCATATTGCTATGTCGGGGTGTGTAGGGGCGCCGTCTGTTGTGTCGCGGAGAGTTCATACTAATGTGTTGTGTTGTGGCGCGATATGTCTCATTTTTAGATCATTCTCGTATTAAGTGTTGTGGAGTGAATACGTCTTTAAAATGGAATCGTCTGACAGTGATGAAGATATTCAATTTCTTTTATTGATGACTCTTCTGAAAAAAAGCTATTTGCTATTTCCTCCCAAGCACCATTCCTGATGCCGTGATCCTTATATTCTTTACATTTCATATCATAGAGAGATTTGTATTGCCGTACTAATTCAATAAGTTCATCGGACATTTTAAAGAACGAAAAACCAACGAATTGCTAAATGAACTGCTTCCCTCGCAATAACGTGTTGAATGACAGATTCATATTAGTGTGGCGCGACCAGGGATTTGGTATCTCCTATGGGCGCGACACATCCCCCACCACCACTCTGGCGCAATCGGTGGCGAGCAGTCGGCGCCACGACAGAACGCGTCACAACACAACACAACCTACTAATGTGAATCTAGTCATAGTAAATGAACGAAAGCGATCGCGTTCTGGCGCGCTCCGACACACCCCGACACAGCAATATGAACCTAGCTTTACTCAAAGGCTTTTTCTAGCTCTAACAGTTTTTTTTTTGTTTAGTTTATCCCGAAGGAAAGGCAAGGGGAACTAAGCCCATACAGCCTAATCATTGTTTAGTAAAATGTATTCTGAATTTATGATGGATGACAATGATGATGAGTGGAAACGTCGAGAAAATCCTCAAGAACGAGTTTAAAATTAGTAAAAATCAAAAATAATTGCAGAAACAACTTACATGAGCCCATGAAGAGATCGTATTCCGACTAAAGTTTTACTCAGCTTACCTGCATATAAAACCATGCACACGCACTAGATTCACATAACAAGTAAACAAAATATTACTTATCTACCAAAAAACATCACTTTACGTACACATGCAAGCCATTTACAAATAAATTTTAATTTTCACAAGAATATTACACCCGCTCCCTTCCAGCTTTTCCCGCCGAATCTCTAACAGTTTGTAACAGCGTTGCCAGATGCACGATAATTATCGTTGATCGACGATAATTTTGAGCGCCGCCATGCCATAAAAATTAAAATTAGGTATCCCACGATAATTCGTTTAAATTCTACGATATTTTTGTCAAATCTACGATAACATCCAAAATTTTACCCCCAACAAAAATTTACCCCTAAAATCCACTAAATTCCAACTCATGAGCGGGGGGGGGGTAGGATTGCATACTTAAGGTAGGGACAAACTGAGCCCACGTACGCAACGTATACTACGCATTATGACATCTAGACTACGAATTTTATATGAAAATATATGACTTAGAAACACACTTGTCGTACGCAACGTTGCATATGATAAGTGTGTTTCCAAGCATATAAATTTCTTGGTCTAGATATCTTAATGCGTAGCATACATTGCGTACGTGGGCTCAGTTTGTCCCTACCTTTATCCATATATTCTATCATGCGATAAAAACACGATAATTTTGCAACAAATATGAGATAATTTCGCAATGTACGATCTGGCAACACTGGTTTGTAAGGACCATAGATGGATTCGGCGGGAAAAGCTGGAAGGGAGTGGGTGTAATTTTCTTGTGAAAATCAAAATTTATTTGTAAATGGCTTGCATGTGTCCGTAAAGTGATGTTTTCTGGTAGATAAGTTATATTTGGTTTACTTGTGATGTGAATCTAGTGCGTGTGCACGGTTTTGTATGCGGGTAAGCTAAGTAAAACTTTAGTCATAATACGATCTCTTCATGGGCTTATGTAAGTTGTTTCTGCAATTCATTTTGATTTTGACTAATTTCACACCCATTCTTGAGGATTTTCTCGACGTTTCCATTCATCATCATCTTTATCATCCATCATAAATTCAGAAATCATTTACTAAAGACAATGGCTGTATGGGCTTAGTTCCCCTTGCCTTTCCTTCGGGATAAACTAAACATTAAAAAAAAAAAAAAGGACCATAGATTTTGTTCTCTTGTACCCGTGGTATATTCTTTGACGGATTCGGTCTCATATTAATTTCGTGTAGATTTTTTTCATTTGGATATTTTTCCGATATTTAAATAAAGAAGTTCACAGTAATTATAATCATCATGGTTGATAGAATTGATATGGCTTTAGATGATATCATAAAAGCCAGCAAAAAGGGCGGCAGAGGCGGAGGTGCTGGCCGAAAGTTTGATACGAATAGAAAACGTGGAGGAGGCGTAATTGGAGGCGGTGTTGGATTTCGAAATGGACGTGCAGGTGGAATAACTCGTGGAAGAAACCGCGGCGGAGTCCCTAAATCAACAAATTATTCTCGGGTAAATCGACTAGTTCCATGATTGTGTATTGCAAATGGCGGATATAATTTTCAATGACGCATCACCCTATTGTTTCAAATAGTTTCAATTTTATCCACATTGCGTCGCAATGGTGTAAGGAAAATGTAGTTTTATATTGGGTATCTTGCAGGTGCAAGATATAAACTTAGACTATGACAAAATTAATTTATATTTTATGAACTAGCATTCGCCACTGATGAAATAAATCTATTTTGTCAATTTCAACAACAATCTGCGTCTCGTCATGGTCAGCTTTAAAATGTACCTACTTGTCTGTGCCAAACATGCTAAATTCATATTATTGCCAATGGAGGCTACTATTAAAACACATTATTGTGTTCAATCAAATATCATTACCAGTTTCTGGAAACTGCATGCCAGCAAAGATCAGCATGGACTGTTACAACTACAGACTGTTGGATGCTGGAACAAATACATAGTGCTGAAGTATGAATAAGAGGTGCTGCAGCTCTTGTTGGTGGTGTTTATTTTCAACATTACAGTGGATTGTAATGCAGAGACTTTGTGCAGTCAAAGAATACAATTTGAACCAAGTGCTTGTGATAGTGAAGACAGTTTCTTATTTGATAATTTTTCACTAATATGTTATAATTTCTGTCACTTCAAATATATTATAACCAAAGTATCTACACTTTAAAGTAGTACACTTTGTGATCTATATTTCTATATCTAATTTTATGTAATATTTGGGTGTACTAACTAGCTCAAGTTCACTCAAGACTTATCAAATGGCTTTTGGCCATGATCTATGAAGGACGACCTATTTCAGGGTGATGTAAACAGCACTTGGAAACATGACATGTTTAATGAACATGGAGAAAGGAAGATTCAAAGAAGTGGACCGATTTCTTTAGGTCCAGCTAAACTCTTGGTTTCGAATTTGGACTTTGGTGTCTCTGACTCGGATATTCAAGAACTATTTTCAGAATTTGGTATTCTGAAAAGTGCTGCTGTACACTATGATCGGTCTGGCAGATCCTTAGGTAAGACCTCAACAATTATTACTAAATCTGTGAGTTTTTGTGCAGATACATATAATCACGCCTTTATCCCTTATGGGGTAGGCAGAGCACCAAAAGCCGATAGAACCACATGGTGCCACTTCTGACCAATTTTGAGGGTATAGTTGAGATGTACAAGTTCAGTTAGTAGTGACAGTTGGTCAACCCTACAAAACACCAAGACCCTCTTGTCCCTCTACTGTACTGACTTGTACAGTATGCCCGGGAAGAGAAGCAGCTGTAGTATTGTTTTTTTTTTCACTTCCAGAGCAGCAGATATCAGTGCAATGCAGATATCAGTGATATTTTAATATCTTATCATTACAGGGACTGCTGATGTGGTGTTCGAGAGGAAGGCTGATGCTTTAAAGGCTATGAAACAATACAATGGGGTTCCTTTGGATGGTCGTGCAATGAATATACAGATGGCAACATCAGAAATAAGTTCATTCAGAAATGAAGACAGAGGAAGGCCAGTGGGTGGAAATGCTCCACTAAGAAGAAATTCAAATAATAGAGGTACATACCATTTTAATACAATTTAATACATACCGTCTTAACACTATTTCTAGAACTTGTATGATTATTGATTACAGACTATTTTAGATGCACAGTTAATAAACATTAAGGGAAAGATAAGCAATGAAAATATTGATTGATACAGTCTAAATTGAATATTTTTTATTGGGATGAGTAGGATTTTGAGGTGTTAAACAAAAATTATTTTTAGGGCCGCCTAAAAGATTACAACAAGGTGGAGGCGGGAGGCCGGCGGGACGGCGCGGGCGCGGCGGCGCGGCGGCGGGCGGCGGCCGCGGCGGCAAGCGCCCCGTGCCCACTGCTGAACAACTTGACGCTGAACTAGATGCTTATGTCAAAGAAATAAAATGAAACGTTACAGTGTTAGTGATGTGTTATGGACACAAGTTAATATTAAGGAAAAACAGAACACCTCAGTGTTTTTGACATAGATTATAAACCAAATTATGATTGGTTACCTAGTACATTTAGACAACATCAGCATGGAAAATGATTGAAAAGCATTATTAATATTAAGAACTTCATAATTATTTTATAATAAACTGATGCCAACTATATATTTTTTTAAATAGGTATTGCTCTTGTACATTGCTATTTTAACAGTTAAAAGTTAAATTATCTCCTTCAAACAACCAACAAAGGCGCTAACCTAACATAATCCTAACACCCATTATATGGGAAAGGGATAACTTAAATTACGCATACACTTAAGTCGTGGGCGTTTGTTGCTAGTCTACTACTAGGTACGCTTTATACCTTGGCATTGCGCCTTCTCACAACCCGAAAGTTTAGCTTAGGCGATAAACACACTGCCACGCACCACGCTGCATGTTGCGTGTCGACGGACGCACCTACGCAGGTATGCGTGTACATTTTCTGTGTGTGACTGCGTGTTTTCTATACAAACTGAGATACTTACAAGCAACGTTAGAAAACGCATTCACGCGCTAAGCTGCATGGTGCGTGGCAGTGTGTTAATCATAGATTTAGGTGATAATCGCCCTAAGGCATTCATTGCAAGATGTACCTACCTACTACAGACAATCGACAATCATAATCGGCCATTTAAGTCCACTGCTAAACTAACATAGACCTTCCCAAAAACCTCCACTTGCGACCTGTTGGAAGCGGCCTGCATCCAGCAATTTCCACTTTCCTGACTAGGTCGTCCGTAAGTCTCTTTCGTCCATTTGTCTTACAGGTGGCCTTTCCACGGGTTGCTTGCCGGTATGTGCCGTATGTGGTAGCCACCACAAAGCAAAGATCACGGAGCCAAAAAAGTTGTGGTGGTAGCCACTCTGGCTCTATTGGCCATTGGCTCTTCGAGTATGTAATAAATATATAATATAACTAGTGGACGCCCGCGACTTCGTCCGCGTGGAAATTGAATTGTAGCTTATATGACACGTTTGTCGGTTTACCATAGCAGTGCCATCTATTGATTACTTACTCATTCCAGTCGAAAAGTATCGACATCTGTTAGAATCTTTTGGAGTATAACAGATAATTGTGAGACAAATAATTAGCAATAAATTAAAATTGCGATTATAATTTGAGATCTAAGCTATCCTATCTCTCAAGTTGGATCAGACTGCTCACATGGTGTGCGAATTTAATTATAATCGGTTAAGTAGTTTAGGAGTCCATCGCGGACAAACATCGTGACAGGAGATTTATATATATTAAGATGTATTATGTGCACTGCCCACACCTATTTTAGCTTGCTACTCGTAGACCGTTGGGTTGGGCTATGTTGTTGACAACAGCTGCATGGACACAGTTTCCTTTGCCTTTTCTCAAGGAAAACGACGAGCGGTTTGGTTTTCTTAAATGTACTCTGCTGAAGAAAAGGCAAGGAAACTGCTGCATTCATGCAGTCATTGTCTTGAGTAACATTATTCCTGAATTTGTGGATGATAAATGTGATGTAGGTATTACTACCAAGTTCCTGATGTGATGAATAGATAGAGACTACGGGAAAATCGTCGTCTTTGTAAACTGTGTAAAAACCAAACATAACTACATATATAAAAAGATGAAACCAAACAGTGTGCCTATATGAAGGAAGGAGCGAGAAATAGGAGATACCAAATCCCTGGAGAAATACAATAAATGAGACCAGGGATTTGGTATCTCTGAGACAATAATCAATAACGCCAATAACCCATCAACTCAGAGTAAAGAAACTACCCATCAATAGTGGTAGTTAATATAACGTATAGCTTTTAAAAATAACATGCTATTTGTCCATAGCGCAATAACCAATGATTTAATTGACTCGTTCCAAGCTAAACGCTATAACGATATGCGCGCTTCACGTGTCGCGTACGCATGACTAATCGCGCCTTCGACACGCACATGCATAACGTGTGACGGCCGGCGCCGGACTACCTATATATTATTATACTCTTTGCCAAAGAGTCTTTGGGACTACCAACAGAACAGCTATCTATATGAATTCGCGTCAAATAGAAAATAGCGTATTCGTGACTTGTCATTGATTACCAACAGCTATATGAAATCGCGTCAACTAGAATATAGCGTTTTCGCGACTTGTCATTAGCGGGATAGGAATATAGCGTATTTGTTCAGTCATTCATTCGTGACTTGTGATTTGCGCGCAACTCGTAACGTTATAACGTCACGGAAAAAATAGCGCGCTATTTGCATGTAGCATATCACTTTCACGTGTTGCGAGAATATAGCTTTTTTGAACACCACTACCCATCAATAACCGATAGGTTCGAGATTCGGCGGGAAAAGCTGGAAGGGAGCGGGTGTAATTTTCTTGTGAAAATGAAAAATTATTTGTAAATGGCTTGCATGTGTCCGTAAAGTGATGTTTTCTGGTAGATAAGTTATATTTTGATTACTTGTGATGTAAAACTAGTGCGTGTGCATGGTTTTATACGCAGGTAAGCTGAGTAAAACTTTAACCGGAATACGATCTCTTCATGGGCCCATGTAAGTTGTTTCTGCAATAATTTTTCATTTTGACTAACTTTACACTTGTTCCTGAGGATTTTCCCGACGTTTCCATTCATCATCATCAATATCATCCCTTATTAATTCAGAAATCATTTACTAAGGACAATGGCTGTATGGGCTTAGTTCCCCTTGCCTTTCCTTCGGGATAAACTAAAAAAAAAAAAACGATAGGTTCGAAATATGTATTTTGACATTGACAGCTGCGCACAGCAGTGGTGACAACTTAGGGGTTTCACCCAGGGATTTGGTATCTCCTCTTAGGATGGATTCCAAGCTCTGAACAAGAAATTGAAACATGAAAAAATGACAGCCTCCCCCCCTTGTTTTCCCACAAGGGATCCCTTACACAGCTATAATGTAAGTGAAGGCGTTGAAAAAGGCATAAATATAATATTATCATGAAAAACTTGGGTTCGTTTTGAAAATGTTTAACATATTTAATAGAGTAATGAAATATATTTAATGTAATTTGTAATATAAATAAAGTGTACATAATATAGTAAAACAAACCTTCGCGGTAGCAAAAATTCCGTATTTTAAGGAATGTTCTGTTGCTATGTAATGGTATCCCTGGGTAGCACATGACAATTTTGTCAAATCACGTCAAGTCGATTTGTTTGAATCGCTTCGCATATTTGTGTGGACTAAATAAGATATTTTGGTGGTATTGATATAAATATAGTAGTGAAATGTATTGTTCGTGGTTGCAGAAGCGAGTGGCATCCAGGATCCAACTTATTATATCACTCGTAAGTACAAAATTGAATTTCCAAACTATGGCCCTAGGTCAAACGGCAAATTTTAGGCAATATTCACTCTTGTGTCACAAAACTTTATTTAGTTAGTTGATTATCCTCATAATCCTAATATTTGGTTCTGAAGTGACTTTTTAAACATTTTCTGTGTATTGTGTATTTTTGAGTAGGGTGCACATACTTTTCCATAACAAAACGTTCCGACCCTACAATGAGTTTATTTTAAAATGTTATACGAATAGCTATTGTGATATGCATAACATTATAAATGTGAAAGTGTGTGTATATGTGATAATTTTCTCTGCGTATCTTTGAGTGGACCAGAAAAGGTTTAAACGCCTAGCTTGGTGGCGCCTTTCACTGTATCACTGTCACATTTTGTAATCACTAGTTAGCATAGGTATTATAAAATTATTAAAATTTCAGATAATCAATCAAGGAAACCCGTGTATGGATATAGTAACGTTACAGTTACCGAAATATTATATCACTGGATCAATTACTGGCAGATAGAGCAGAAAACATTTGTCGTTCACTACAAAAACATTTATCGTTCTTATGCTCAGCTTCAAAGGGCGATGGAAAAACTTGAGCAAATAAAATAAAAGATATTTGAATGGTTATTTAGTTGTTAAATCCCTTTAATCTAAATAAAACACTTAAGTAAAGTTCTGTTTAACAGAACTCAGTTGACCTTTAAAAATGCAAGCATTACATTGATTCACTTTTATGCTACTCAGCAATACTAAGCCTAGTTAAAAGTGCTATTTAATGAAGAGCACTCAGAGCTGTATTACGTCCTGTATTAGTTAGTCCAAAGCGGAATTACGGTGCATTAGAATAGCACAAGTTTATGCTATTATGCAGCATTTGGCATTATTTTACTATTTAAAAATGCTATTGTAGACCCTTAGACATCAAAAACAGATGGATTTAAACATGGCGGATTTACATTACATTATGTTTATATGTTTATAATGGTTTATGTTTATACTGCTAAATAGCATTGAGCATTTATATCCTACAACTGAAAGCTGTAGAGCTGCTTTGTGTATTGATTCCATTAAACTACAGGCATTACAAAATCATTTTGATATGCCATTATCCACCCCTTATACAGTGTAAAGCATCATAATGGTTTCAAAATGCTCATATAAAGCATCAAGATGCTCGGTGAACTCATATAAGACTTTCTACGAACCTTAAGTTCTACATAAGTTAATTATCCGTTTGTTAAAATGCTTCCTGTGTTACTTGGGTTGTTCATGGTAGAAATGTAATTAAATGTACAAATGTCCATTAAAATTTCATTGTGAGTACACTCTACTTTTTTTCCCGTCTAGTTTTTCAAGGTCAAATCGGTCAAATTTTCGGGAGGCAGTTTTTAGTAAGAAGCGCTGTTTCCAGCTTGTATACATTTCTATGGTTTCACCCTTAAATTTAGGGGGAAAAAAGATAACTAGGGGGACTTTTCGTCGGGAGAATTTTTTTAGGGGTACAACGACTCAACGTGTATTGTCCGGTTCTTAGAGTAGTTCCGATGGTGATGACGCTGATTACTATGTGTATGACCACATTTTCTATGTCAGCATACTATGAAACGGACGCAATCCTAGCAACAGCCCCTCCCCCCGCCCATATAAGTTAAACTTGGAATTCAGGGGTTTTTAGGGGTAAAATTAAAAAATCTTGGGGGTATCATTGGATGTGGGTTGGCAACACTGATTGGATGTGGGTGGGTTGTAGAGGTGTGTCGTTATGGCTTTTTTTGACAACGAAACTAAACCGTTTGTTGTTAACGGACAACGTTTTGAAAACTATCTATTTTCACAACTATCTATTTTTCAAAAGCGATTACTGAGAAGTTGTGGAGTTTAATGTTATTGCTCTTTCTATGGTTATTATTAGTTATAATAACGTGTCGTTGCAACTTATACTCGTAAGTATTTGCAAAATTACTGATACACTTGCACTCACAGGTGTCAAGGTCAAAAAGTTCAAAAAAAAATATTTTGGACAGTTTCCTTTATTATCCATTCGGTGCTGAGCTCTTACCCTAACTTCCTCTATGCCCTAACCCAGGGATTCCCGAACTTTTATTCCTCATAGACCCCTTTCAAAAGTTATCTGGTTCTGGTGGACCCCCTGGACCCCCTACAGGCCCACATCACATACAAATTAAATGTGAACCCTCATTTTTTCACGCCAACGTAGACCCCCATCGAGTCTCCTGTGGACCCCTGGGGGTCTACCTGGACCACTTTGGGAACCACTGCCTAACCTATGTTCAGGACAGAAGGACTATTTTCTAATGCAACGAAATAGTAGCGGGCAAACGCCCGCGTTTTAGCATTTATCTCACTCGCACTCTCGCGAACGTGCATTATTTTATTCATTCGCACTAAACGGCTATTGTAGATAGTTTAATAGCGCTACTTTTTTTCGATACGTTTGCGCTTAGCTGCGTTTGCGAGACTGCCTGGCATGTAGCGCGTTATGAAATGTAGATAGTTGTGTCTCGCTAGAAAACGCGTTGTCGTTGTTGAGCTACATATATGTAACGTAGATAGTTACTAAACTATCTATTTAGCTATAGCGCCCATAGCTAGTTGGTTTGCCAACACGAGATACCAAATCCCTGGGCAACACTGGCGCACAGAGAGAGAAAAAAATGTGTGATTCGGCGGGAAAAGCTGGAAGGGTGCAGGTGTAATTTTCTTGTGAAAATCAAAAATTATTTGTAAATGGCTTGCATGTGTCCGTAAGTGATGTTTTCTGGTAGATAAGTTATATTTTGATTACTTGTGATGTGAATCTAGTGCGTGTGCATGGTTTTATACGCACGTAAGCCGAGTAAAACTTTAGCCGGATTACGATCTCTTCATGGGCGCATGTAAGTTGTTTCTGCAATAATTTTTCATTTTGACTAACTTTACACTTGTTCTTGAGGATTTTCCCGACGTTTCCATTCATCATCATTGTCATTCATCATAAATTCAGAATACATTTTACTAAACAATGATTAGGCTGTATGGGCTTAGTTCCCCTTGCCTTTCCTTCGGGGATAAATTAAAAAAAAAAAATTGGTGATTTTTAGGTTAAATAAGATAAATAAATTACTATTTTAAGTTATTTGCTTACATCTAGATTCAATCAAACATTATGAATTTGTCGGGTAAGAAGTATTCTGTATATACTATGTTTTCAATATTTCATAATTAACATATTTACTAATGAATACAAGCACATAACTGTAGGTACTCTTGAAAACGCCTTACAAGTTATTATTTCAGATCCTTCTGATAATGACTCCAGCAGCGATGAGAACCCAATTCCAAGTAAGAGACCACGAGCGGATACTTACGGCGCATCGTCTACCACTTCCCATGGCTCTGGTGAGATTACTTTTCTGTTAGAGATTACTTTAACTTTGGAATTAGTAGGTAAATGCTTCGGCCTAGCTAGTTGGGGCTTTTGGCAATCATGGCTGGGTGTAGTATCAACTGGCAATATTCAGGTGGTAGTATCCATATAAAAATTCTCCCCATGGCCATATGTGCATTTATTTATTTATTAATCTGGTAATTCAACAATACATATTATAAAGTAGTCTATTAGATATTACATTATTTTAAATGGGTATATCTATACATATAATAAAATTGTAACGGATCGATGTTTGTGCATGTTAATCTTAGAAACGGCTGGACCGATTTCGACACAGTTTTCAAGAATATATTGTGACAGGTCCCATATAACATATGGGCTACTTTTTACCCTGGATAATTGCGACATTTTGCTTTTTCTGCAGTACACGTGGACGGAGTCGCGGGCGTCCACTAGTACTGAATAAAATCAAATCATTTATTTTGCACAAAATATGAGTAATATTGCTACAGGTTGTTATAGTTTAGTCTAGTTCATACATATTTTCTCATGGGAGACATGCAAAAAACTTATTCTATTTAAAAATGTAATTTTATTATTTTATTAGCTGCACCATATTCAGATGAGGAACTTTCTGAGGTACCCAATGCTGCACATGAAAAAGGAAATCAAAACACTTATGAATTTAGTACGGGAAGAGAAATTAGACTCAGTAAAAGTAGCATGAGTGAAAACTGTTCCTCTCATGAGGATGATGATGACTTTAGACGAGGCTTTGATGACAATCAAGCAGACAGTGGGGAAGTATTAATGCAAACAAGAAATGATTTTTATAGCAATAACTTGGACAAAACAAAACCACAAGATGATAAAACTCATAGTGGAGAATATTCAAGTATGGCACAAAAGATGATGAGCAATATGGGGTATAAACCTGGTAGAGGTTTAGGTAAAAATGAGCATGGACGTGTTGATCCTGTTGAGGCTTCCACTCAGAAAGGGAGAAGGGGTTTGGGACTGCAGCCATCTACTGTGGGCAGCTTACCAAAAGATTACAAATGGTCACCTGATGAAACTGTGGCCCAGGCTGAAGAGGAAGTGGTAAGTGATACATACTGTTGTTTTTCTGCTTAGGCAATATAAATGCATTGTAGACATCATTTCTATGGCTTTCATTCATTTGTTTTAATGATTGTATTGCCTTTTATTTTAAGTACCTACAAACACTGAATACCTACGAAGTTAGATGGTTAAGGAAGTTATAAAATAAGTATGTAGCTACACATTCTAACCAGCGCTGCTTGCAAGGTAGGCATGCCTATCTTGTCTTAGCAGCATCCAGCTGAAAAGGGACCCGTTTGGCGGTTGCACGTACACGGGACTGACGGGCTCCAAATAGGGCACACAGTTCTACTTACTATTCTTCGTTTCATGTTACTTCTACCTGTCTACTTACTTCTTTTAATCTGTATTTCTACCCTATTTCTATTGTCCTTTTCTATGTTACTTCTGTCCGTGTATGTGTAATTTTCAAATAAAAATCTATTCTATTCTATTCTTTTAATTGTGAAATGTTTTGGGCTAAATACAAACAAAATGTTTTAAAGTTGTGGATGCCAACACCTCCTGAAGAACCACTATCTGGTGATCTATTAGAAGAATGGCTCAAAAAAGGACCGAAGAAGTTGACCATTGATGATGAAACAGAATTTGTTAAACCAGAAATACTGAAAGGTATATTACAATCTAAGGTGAGTTGAATTAAAAATTATACTATCACTATATCAGCTAAATTATAGGTATAAAATTAAGGTCTTCCTAGGAAATAAGAAGACCCATTAAGTAAGATGCATTGGGCTAATTCCGAAAATCGGTATATTCCGAAAATCAAAAATTTCTACCAAATCCTATGGTCTTTTATTGCTTTAGCAACTTTTACCAAGGCGCTATTTTGTCCTCTCCCCCGCATCCATTGTCTCCATGTCACTAGGCGAGAGCGTACGCATACACATAATTATTTTGAATAGGGGACAATTCTCCCATTTTTCGTTTATCGGAAGTACCCACCTTGATATTACTATAAATATTGGTAAGTTATTGAATTAATTGTTTTTGTATTTCGTTTTAGCTAATAATTAAATATATTCAAAACATTTGAGGTTCCTTTTTTTTATTTTTTTTATTTTTATTTAAGTAATGCATATTACATTTATTTATAACTAAACACTTAATTGGTATTTTCAGAATTCCCCGGTAATTCTGAATCACAAAAAATTCGAAATTACCCGATTTTGATTTTATATGCAGAGAACCTCTCAACATTTCATTTTTTATCCATTAACATCAAGTGAAAAATTGTTTTTAAATTGATATTTTTCTTTATGGTGTACCTAAAGGAATAAAGTTGAAGAATCTGTTTGATATGCTATGAAAGTACAGAATACGTTTTCTTTTTTTAAATAATTTACGCGACTAAAATTGGTTAGCATGAACATAACATAACAATAAATTATTAATATATTCTGACATATACTGAATGAAATTTCAGACATAGAAATTTTCCGCGGCGATCTACATGCGATTTAAGTTCGAAATCGAAAAAATCCATTCTTTATTAATTGTAATCTAATACCGTTACTTTATCATCCTGCAAACTGCTATTAGGAACAGACATGAACATATAAAAAACAACGGACGTAATGCTGTCAATGCACAGATTGAAGCACCGAAATGGCGGCGCGTTGCGCATGTGTGCGTATTTTCTAGTAGGCGCCGAGCTTACAATGGTTTTGGATAACGCGTCATTACACATCCCTACTCCATTGAATATCGTTACCGAGCTTACTATGAATGCCTCACTCTGTATATTGACAACACTCTGTCCGTTATTCTTTTTACGTTCATGGGAACAGAGGAATTATTGTTGGGGTCAAACCGCCCATTGATTGAACTAACAATGTATACAACTTATTTATGTAAGATTTCACTTTTTAGACAATATTTGACTCCTTGGATGATAAGGATTTAAGGGAAGCAAGATTCCGAAGTAACCCATATGAGAAAATAGGTTCTGTTATATTTTTAAATAGAGCAGCTGTTAAGATGGCCAATATTGATGCAGTGTTTGACTTCATGTTTACCAAACCAAAGAATAGAGATGGTACGCCTGCAGTGGATAATACTAAAGAGATATTATATTTTGCTGATGTCTGTGCTGGGCCTGGTGGATTTTCTGAATATGTTTTATATAGAAGAGGTTGGAAAGCGAAAGGTAATCTCACATTCGGGTGAAGAATTTTTTCATTTCTTTATTAATAATTTTTATAAAGGTATGTATCTAAAGACCTTGCACAAAAAAATGCACTACAAGTGTTAGAACTACAAATGCTGCTGGTCTACTTTCTAATATAATATTTTTTACCCAGATAATGTTTCCAAAATGTATATTAAAAGGCTGAAGATTGGTTGAAGGGCTAAACATGCTAATCTCAGGGTTACTGGTTTTACATGATTTTTTTTTTGTATTGCATACTTGTAGTCCAATTATTGAGGAAGGCTTAGGCTTTATAACATCCTGCCAGACCAATAGGAGCGAATCATGAATAGTTATCATCACATTTTTTTGTCATAAAAATTTAAGTCAATATTTTTTCAGGTTTTGGATTCACCTTAAAAGGCCCTTGCGATTTCAAATTGATGGATTTCTATGCTGGCACTCCGGAAACTTTTAATACATACTATGGTGTAAATAACGACGGAAATATATTTGACCCAGCTAACTTGGACTCCTTAAAGGATCATGTCTTGAAGCATACTGAAGACAAGGGTGTGCATTTTCTTATGGCTGATGGTGTAAGTAGAGTTTACTAATTGAAATTTATGTGAAAGAATTTTAATACCAGCAAGTGCAATCATTGACATTATTAATATCTTATTAATATCTGAGTCACAGATGTTTCTATAAATATCCATGTATTAATATTAGTTTTGCTTTGTTAACATATTATAGTCAATTTTGTAGATAGTGTTAAAAAAGTGTTTTTTTTTCCAGGGTTTCTCAGTGGAAGGGCAGGAGAACATCCAGGAGATTCTCTCAAAGCAGCTATATTTGTGTCAGTGTCTTGCGGCGCTTATGTTGGTACGAACTGGCGGCCATTTTGTCGTCAAACTGTTTGATGTGTTCACCATGTTCAGCGTCGGCTTAATATACATTATGTACAGGTGTTTTGATAGAGGTTCGTATAAAATAAATAATAAACAACTTTTACTATAGGACCGTATGTGTGTTTATACGTAAATATTGATAGATATGTTTTAAAAATACCTCCGGGTACAGCAGAGCCAACTAGTGAGCCCGTCAATACGGTAGCCCTTATTGACAAGGTACTAAATACTATAAGTACGTCATCAAGTACTCGTTAAGCATGCAATCTTATAACGGCTCTTAAGGATTTGATCACTTTATTTTAATAGCATTTGGTATTCTTTAATGGTTTACATTTTGTTACAGTGTCAATCCACAAGCCCGTCACGTCTAGACCAGCGAATTCCGAGCGGTATCTAGTATGTAAAGGTAAGAGGTTGGGAGCAGAAGCAGCAGAGCGACACCTGTTCACTGTCAACTCCATACTGTGGAGTAAGGTGGACGATGATGACGTCACCGAACTGGTGCCGTTAGACGTCATCCAGGAAGACGCACAGTTCTACGAGTACATACATAGAAGTAATTGCATGTGAGTAGTAGGGGTGTCTAATGTTTGCCCGAAAATTATATGCACGAATACTCATATGCCAGAATTATATTTGCCCGAATTTGTTATTTGCCATAATATTTATCACTATAAACACTAAAAAGCCATTAGCATTCTGGCACCTCGCCGGCCGCTGCCGCGGCACGCTCGCTTCGCTCGCTCGGCTTGTACGTTGTTTGTCATCATACTCTAATCGAACGTCGCGTTGACGCTGCGTCAACGCCGCGCTGACGCTCACCCGACGCTCAAAAGACGCTAGTGTGGGGGGTCTCTTAAAGTATGGTTGGCAAAACCATTACTAAATGTTACATTATACCTATGTATAATAGATACTCGAAGAAGCCCGTTTTAGCAAAAAATTACGCTGGGAATTTACTTCGAAAGAGTAACCCCAAAATAATTACCGATTGTAATAAATCTACAACAAACATGAAATAAATAGATTACCAGACAATCAACAGCAATAAGATTAGTCAAAGCGAAACCAGACAATTTTTTTGCAGCGCGTACTTCACTTGCTTATTTTGAGCGAGATAGCATACGAGTGGCTTATAATCTTGAACTTATATATTTGTTGTGCTTATTTCTCGTGAAAACCATAGTTTAATTTACCCAGGAACTTTAAGATGATCAAGTGACTTTCGATAAGAGAATATATGTATATCTACAGTTTTGGAGACTTTATGTTATTAATTTTCAGGATTGGTGAAAATCAAATACAAAATTTATTAAAAATTGCAGCGTTTAGTAAAGATAGAATGTTAAAAGATGCTAGTCAATCCACGATGCGAGAGGAATGCCTAAAGTTGTGGAAAGTAAGTTTTTAGATTATGTATTTATTAGTCTCTAGATTGGACTGTAGTATGGTTTTCTCACAAATTCATATTAGGTTAGTTATTTTCGAGTGAATATGCTATACGGGCTGAAATATATGCCTTTCATGTTTTTATTCGCGCGCCCGTCGCCTATCTGAACTGTAGAAACGCCACCGCGACCATAGCGATTCCAATAGGATAAACATGTAACTCGCAGAGGCGGGGCGGTGGTGGTGCGGCGGCGAGGACTGGCGGTGTGTGCGTGAGCGTGCACTAGATCGCGGTTCTCGTTTTCGCTGTCGCACTGCTTCGACTCCGCTGCTGCAAATAGGTACCTTACAAATAATGCCGATAAACTGCTGAGCAGTTTGGCAGTGTATATAGATTATAAGTGTGTAATGTATATGGAATAAATAAATTTAAAAAAATGTTCTACTTCTCTATGTTGACAGATACCTGATGAAGTGCGAACCCAGCCCGAGCGACTTCAACCGGATGACTGTTTGATGATAGTAGTATCGTTAATGAAGTGCTCGCCGCCAGACTCGGACAACCCGCGATTGTTCAAATCGAGGATACTGAACCGAACGCCGACTTGTCTGCTGTCTAAACCCGAACTGAATACGATAAAGAGCGCCTACGCTTGGAACTTTGTGGTGCTCAGTAGTGATGTTAAAAGTCGGGATTTGAAATTTTTACTAGGTGACTATAATGTATGGTACAATTGCTCAAACGTGAGATTTTCGCTAGAGCAGCAACTAAAAAGCCGTGTATCAAATCAATGATTTTGGAAAGTCAAACCATTACTATGTACACACAAATATATACATCAGTTGCATCTCCTTCCGTGCATGTCCTAAGAGTCAACCAAGGAAGTCAGGGGCGTACTCTCAAGTGATGAGCTAGCAACTTGTCACCGATATTTTACATCTGACTCTGTGACTCTAAAATCACGTGGGATCTCGTTCGCGATCCTGCATCTCTGACTACCTGGATAACAAGAAGTAGATAGAGTATGTTCACTTTCAGGTTGTGGAGGTAAACAAGTGTACCAACTGGAAGGGGATAAGTGGCAAATAGCGTCGGAGCTTAACATAATGCTGCCCGCAAGGACACTCATATACGGAGAGGTACCTACACAATGACTATGGAGAGCTTTAGTGGCCTAAAGGTTCCGTTGTCAATCTACCATGTTAATTAGGTACCGCATTGTAGGTACGAAGACTATATTGTAATAGATCATGCAACGATTCTATACTACACTACATTCGCGGATATTTGCGGTTGTGAAGTTAGCCGTGTCATGCGCAGTCATCCCGCAGTTTTTTGTATGCAGGGAAACAGAAAATTTGGTCATACATAAAGTAAATAGCCCCATCATCCATCGGAACTATAAGGTGAAACGCACTCTTGTACACTCAATGTATGCGACGCGTTTCACACGAGCTTCACAGCCTCATATCCACCGTGACTACTGTATATTCTTATTTTACATATAAAAAGCAATATTGTGCAATAAATATGATGCGCCAAAAAACCTATAAGTAAATAATACATAAATATGTAGTTTTAATGATAAGATGTGCTTTAAATTGTATTTAATATTTTTAGCTGGTAAAAGAGTTCAAACGTGAAGGCGCGAACCAAATACACACAAAAGCTCTGCATATAGTTGATGCGGTGGTTCTGGGTGGGGTAGACATATCTCATCTCACGCTCACTGAGAGGTAAATGCATACAAAAATACTATTTTATTATTAAATACATACAAATCTACGAAATATGCCAACTTTCATCTTTAAAGTCCAGTTATTTCAGCCGTGCGTTGTCTGCAAGTCTTTTGGAAGAGTTTTGTATGTAATTTTTTTTTCAGATTAAACCAATGTAATCTATTTTGTCAAGCTCTAGAAAAGAAGGACATGTTATCAATAAGGTGTAAAAGATTATTCAATTTAGAGAATTTCTCCTCGGCAATGAACAAATTATATTACAAAGCTATGAAACGAGTCAAAAAGGCGGTTGTTCTTGACGTGCCCATGCGCAACAATAGAGAAGATTTATACTACGCGGTCGGATCGATACTGCTCATGAAAGAAGTTAAAGGTATGTATTATATTTATTTAACTTTCTTTTATTTATTTTTTGTATATTATGTAGGTTTATTTAGTTTAGTTACAAGTACATTTTATAATGTGCACATTTGTTACCTTTTGCTTCTGTTTTCGTTACTTTTGCTTGATTTGCTGGAAGAAATCTCTCGAAGACTAAGATTATTTATAATATTTTTTATTCATGTGTTTACAATAAGGAATAACAATATTAATTGTCTAGTTATACCACAGTTCCCTTCAGAAGGCGCATTGTGCTAAACCTGCGGCGTCACTGAACGTACCCTCTGATTGTGTACGAGTATCTTACAAGTTGCAACAGCAAAGTGGTAGCAATACGATAGCGTTACTAGATACGTAATTAGGGGGTGAAGGTTAATGTGTTCTGCAGAAAACTGCACTGTTGTTTACATTTGCTATTAAAGTTATGTACAATCTTAACTAAACCCACTGTGTGTATTTTATTTATAGATCCCTGGTCAGTTGAGATGTCAAAGAAGTTTGGTGTAAAATATTATTTTAACAAAATGGATAACTCTAGCGTGTACCAATTAAAGCCAGAAGCGCGCATGGACGCAATCAGTGCCTTCACGAGCCGTATTCAGTGGCCCTGGGAGGATCCCATCGCAGTCTACGATGGACAGCTCCGGAATGGAATATCACGCTTAGATATGGAAGAATATGTTAGAAAAATTACGGGCACTTGCAATAAGCGATAAGTGCACTGATTACCTACCGACTATTTATTAAATAAAGATTATTTTTATGATCTAGAAATTATTCTTTTATTTCCGCTAGTGGATGTGTAAGTGAATACAGAAAAAAAACAAAATATCGAAATTATCCGGGATAAAAAGTAGCCTATATGTTAAGTGGGACCTGTCACAATATATTCCTGAAAACTGCATCGAAATCGGTTCAGCCATTTTAGATTAGCGTGCACAGACAAACAGACAAAACTTCCAAAAATTGTTTTGGGTACTATTGCGTTGATAAAGGTATTCTATAATATTTATGTTATATATCTTCCATGTACAGACAGCGATTCGTTACATTTTTATGTGTGTGTATAGATTGGTATCACTAGGTAAGTGTGACGTAGAGGCAACTAAAAGTACCTTATTATAAATCAAATAAAATCTGACTTTGGACTTAGTCTAAGGTGATTCCTAGATGAACAACCTATTCACAGAGACTGGGTCATGGAGAAGAAATAAAAGAGGAGCAGCGGCTAAGTATATTTTTATACAAAAATATAGTGTGCCGCTGAGCGGGGGTGAAGTATGGGACGAGGGGAGCATCCTAACACTGGAGCCCTGCCCATTTACATAGAAACCACCTTGTAGTGACTAGCCAAACTACTTGTATAAGCGTGTACAGCTACTGAGTTACACACACTGGCCCTGAAGCTTCGCCCCTATTATGACGTCATGGCCTCACGATTGCCACACCACTCAGTTCATAGTCCCACCTCCTCTTTTATACCTTATCCATCTTTGGGTACAAGCGGCGGGGCGGCTGAAACCTTAATAGGGCAGAGGGGGCAGCCTTGAACAGGGGCACCTTTAAAAATATGTCTACAAAGCTATTTAAAAGCAATATAATTGGTAGTTTTCTTTTTAGTAGTGACAACACTAACCTGCACAACTGCTCAGAGATCTCACTGCACAACAGATTCGGCGGGAAAAGCTGGAGCGGGTGTAATTTTCTTGTGAAAATCAAAAATTATTTAGCCTTGCATGTGTTCGTAAAGTGATGTTTTCTGGTAGATAAGTTATATTTTGATTACTTGTGATGTGAATCTAGTGCGTCTGCATGGTTTTATACCTAGTTTTATACGCTGGTAAGCTGAGTAAAACTTTAGCCGTAATACGATCTCTTCATGGACCCATGTAAGTTGTTCCTGCATTTTCCATTCGTTCTTGAGGATTTTCCCGACGTTTCCATTCATCATCATCATTTATCATCCATCATAAATTCAGGAATCATTTACTAAAGGACAATGGCTGTATGGGCATAGTTCCCCTTGCCTTTCCTTCGGGATAAACGGTAGACATGGGTCGTACTTGACGATTTGCGTACCAGGGCTAAAAACCAGGTTTCCAGATACTTTAAATTATTTTTTAACTACGTAGGAAATTAATCCTTATCGTGACTGTAATAAGGAACATTATAGCGAATGGACAGCGAAATACTTTAAAGACGGCCGATTGGTGCAGTTGGTAGTGGCCCTGCCTGCGACGCCATAGGTCTTGGGTTCGAATCCCGGTAGGTGCAAACATTGATGTGATGAATATCGATGTTTGTTTCCGAGTCATGGATGTTTATATACTTATCTATGTATTTATATACCGTTGCTTAGTACCCACGACACAAGACCTTATAGCCCAGTCATTTGAGGGGTTCCATCTCGGAATGAAAGATAATAAGCTGTAAATTGCTATAAACCTTTGTTTTGTCGTTTTAAATGATGTCTCAAAAGTCACAAGTGCTATCGTGTCCGCGTCTTAAGATATCGAAGGTCAAAGGTCATAAAAATCGGTTTATCGCGAATTTCTCGCTTTCTATCACTTAAATGAGATTTGCACCCATTATAAAAGTTGTAGAGTATAAAATTCTCTACAACTTTTGTCCGAACTTTTTTTTCATACGATTAACCGTTTTTGCGGTAGACCGCGAAGAGTGCGCCGCGTACAGTCATATACAGAGTGTCCCATGAAATAGTGTCAAGCGGAAGTCCAAGGACAGAATACCCCTAGGGGTACCCGAATTACCCCCATGTATGTTCCGCGACTTTTTGTAGTTTTCGAGATATGATTTTTTTTCATATTTTTTTGTTAAACCTTGGCTTATTTAACATTATTGGTCACAGAGACATCAATTGTTGAGATACAAGCTTGATTTTTTTTTTCTGAAATAGGTGAACAGTAGCACTTGCAAAAACAAAAGCAATTGTGAGCCGATATGCTACTATTAAGCCATTAAAAAAATGTTGAATCCTAAGTTTGTTAAAATGTTTAAATTAAAGATCTCTTTTGAAACGATTTAAAAAAAAAACTTATCCCAAAAATGTCTCCAAAATTATTTTTAAAAACTTGCCAATTTCGTCAGCTATTTGCCATGTAAATTTGATTGAGCTATCTCCACGACTTCATACTTGAAAAAATGTTTGAAACACAGTAAGTCGAAAAAACTTAATTAAAAGATTGGGCCGAATAAAACTAAAAAAATGTTATTATTGATTGTTTATTATTAAATCACAAAAAGTTTTCGAAATGTCGCCCTTCCTGCTCGATACAAATTCTACATCGCCTTAAAAAAAATTCTTGTAGTCTACAAGACCATGTTAACAGGTCTATTGCGTGACGTCACTCAATACACGGGGCAGTTGAGCTGTAAGGGTGATTATGAGTGCAATTCTCGGAATTTACTACCTGAGTTGCGGCAAGGCAAGGGGAAGCGTGAGGTGAGGGAGCGGGGTTAGCGTTGGTCCATTGTGTTCGGCGGCTACCGGTCAGTTGACCATTTGCTTGCATTTGCGCCCGACGTTACTTCTTTACTAGCTCCTTTGTGATTATTTGACGAACTTTGCTTTCTTTACGGACTTTGGTTGCATATCGATTGGCTTTTGTGTGGTGTTACGAACTTTCTTAGACGACTTTGGCTTTCTCAACGGACTTCGGAGTGCACATCAATTGGGATTTCTAAGCGCAATAAATTGGTGAGCTATGTCTTTCTCGTCAAGAGATTATGCGCTTATGCATTACTTTTATGGCTATGCAAAAGGAAATGCTTCGGAAGCGGCTAGATTGTACAGACAGCAGGTACAAAACAGTGGTGAACCTCAGCCTGAGACTTGGCCTGATCATCGTACAATTTTGCGAGTCCATAATAGTTACATGGAAGGTCGCCTACCAGGTAGAAGACCCGGGCGTCCATCACAAATGCATGACCCAGATGTGGTCGATTCAGTGGTCGAAGAAGTGGCAAGAGAACCATCAGTTAGTGTCAGAACCATAGAACGCCGCACCGGAATTCCAAAATCAGAAGCACATCGGATACTACAAAAAGAGGGATTTCACCCATATCATATTCAAAAAGTTCAGCAGCTTAAGCCCGAAGATTATCCGAGAAGGGTGGCGTTTTGTCAAGAAATGTTGCGGCGTCAAATTTTTTTAATACGATTTTGTGGACCGACGAATCTCATTTTAAACGATGTGGAATTTTCAACATTCACAATTATCATTCTTGGAGCATTGAAAATCCACACATGACACGTGCCTCCAATTTTCAAGAACAATTTAGTGTGAACTTGTGGTCAGGCGTCTTAAATGGACAGCTGATTGGCCCCTTTCAACTGCCTGACCGATTAAATGGCGAGTCCTACTTGGAATTTTTACGGCAAGATCTCGACGGTCTTTTAGAAAATGTAGACCTATTAACGCGTAGAAATATGATATTTCAAAACGACGGCGCTCCATGTCACTTCGCGAGGATTGTCAGACAACATTTAACCGAAAGGTTTGGAGACAAGTGGATCGGCCGTGGGGGGCCCATTGCCTGGCCGCCACGGTCTCCCGACTTAAACCCCATCGATTTCTTCGTTTGGGGGTATTATAAAGAATTAGTTTACGCCAAGGATATCAGAAACATAGCGGAACTACGAACAAAACTAAGACAAGCAGAAGAAACAATAAAAAGCAACAGGGTAGCGTTCTTACGACTAAAAGAATTTTTTTTAAGGCGATGTAGAATTTGTATCGAGCAGGAAGGGCGACATTTCGAAAACTTTTTGTGATTTAATAATAAACAATCAATAATAACATTTTTTTAGTTTTATTCGGCCAAATCTTTTGATTAAGTTTTTTCGACTTACTGTGTTTCAAACATTTTTTCAAGTATGAAGTCGTGGAGATAGCTCAATCAAATTTACATGGCAAATAGCTGACGAAATTGGCAAGTTTTTAAAAATAATTTTGGAGACATTTTTGGGATAAGTTTTTTTTTTAAATCGTTTCAAAAGAGATCTTTAATTTAAACATTTTAACAAACTTAGGATTCAACATTTTTTTAATGGCTTAATAGTAGCATATCGGCTCACAATTGCTTTTGTTTTTGCAAGTGCTACTGTTCACCTATTTCAGAAAAAAAAATCAAGCTTGTATCTCAACAATTGATGTCTCTGTGACCAATAATGTTAAATAAGCCAAGGTTTAACAAAAAAATATGAAAAAGAAATCATATCTCGAAAACTACAAAAAGTCGCGGAACATACATGGGGGTAATTCGGGTACCCCTAGGGGTATTCTGTCCTTGGACTTCCGCTTGACACTATTTCTTGGGACACCTGTATAGCCTAATGCAAGGTCAAGCGTGAGTTACGGTTATCAGTGTTATCAGTACGTTATATAAAGTTAATTATTTACTAAAAAATTATAATTATTAAACAATGCCCATTATTTATGTACTAATTATTAATTATTTATATTTAATTCAAATAAGTGACTTCATTATTTATATTTCACTATAGTATATTATTAATTTTGGATTATATTTTAAGTTAAAAAGACAGTAAGGAAATATATTTTATACACATATTTATTTATTATTAAAAATAGCATATTATACATTTATTGAAATGTGAGTTCAAATATTAAAAGAATTTTTCTTCATTTAAATTTTAATAAAATTGTAAATGGAAGCTAGTTATCTTCTTCTTTGTCGTCTTCTTGTTGTCGCTCGAAAAAGTTTAATTCATTGTCATCACTCTCATTATCAGTCATATTCATCACCAAACCTTCCAGAATTTCAGGATCGTATGAGATATCTTCATCGGGATTATTTGGATATAGTGAAGCGTTGAGGCAAGCTTGTCCATTGCACTGGCCACAAGCTAAAGAACATAGTAACCCTGATTTTCTGCATCCACAGCGGGAACCACAACCCTTTTTGCAATTGAAAAATATTATATATAGTATTTCGACTGGTGCTGGAGGCAATAACGTTCTTATGGGCTCCAGGATTTCATTTTCAAGCTTCCAGCCCCATTCTTGAGGTTCTAAGTCCTTCCCTAACCACGTTTGAATCTGGTAGTAGACACGATTTATATGTTGATGAGCTGCTACATTTGTTAGTGGAAGTGTTGACAATTAATTGTACAGGTCTATTTAGTTTCGTTAACTAAAACTAAAACGTATACACTGTCGTTTTAACTTAAAATATAATTAAAATATGAAATCCAAAATTAATAATATACTATAGTTAAATATAAATAATTAGTACATAAATAATGGGCATTGTTTAATAATTATAATTTTTTAGTAAATAATTAACTTTATACAACGTACTGATAACCGTAACTCACGCTTGACCTTGCATTAGGCTATATATGACTGTACGCGGCGCACTCTTCGCGGTCTACCGCAAAAACGGTTAATCGTATGAAAAAAAAGTTCAGACAAAAGTTGAAGAGAATTTTTTACTCTACAACTTTTATAATGGGTGCAAATCTCATTTAAGTGATAGAAAGCGAGAAATTCGCGAAAAACCGATTTTTATGACCTTTGACCTTCAATATCTTAAGACGCGGACACGATAGCACTTGTGACTTTTGAGACATCATTTAGAACGACAAAACAAAGGTTTATACAAATTTACAGCTTATTATCTTTCATTCCGAGGTTCACTCCTTTTTTTACCTAAAATGACTGGGCTATTAGGGATCTTAGTGTGGGACTAGGGGACTAGGTCAATGTGTTGTAAAGTGTGTGAATAAAAATAAAAAAAACCTACCCGAAATGTAAATGTACTTCATTCTCTTGTGTACCATACTTGTTGTAGGAAGTTTTAATTACAGTATGTTCCTATCTATGAATGTACCAAAAAAGAGTTTCACAGTATACAGCACGTCCACGAGACTTCCTACTCCTGCACACATTTGGAGGTCCATACCGGGTACAGCTCCTGCGTCGTCAGCAGAAGCGGGCACAGCACATCTATTAGACTGCCCACTTTTGCACACTTTTGGAGGTCCAAACTGGGTACAACTCCTACGACGTCAGCAGAAGCGGGTATAGCACATCCTTTAGACTGCCCACTTTTGCACTCTTTTGGAGGTCCAAAGCGGGGACAGCTCCGGCGCCGTCAGCAGAAGCGAGCACAGCACATCCATTAGACTGCCTACTTTTGCACACTTTTGAAACTCCAGTGCCGCAGCTTTGGCGCTGTCAGCAGGAGCTTGCTCACGTATACCTAGTCGTGCTTCATACTATTTCGAGTCCGCTGTAGAAAGTATGTACTGTAAACAAACAACTTGTACCAAGTTGTTAATAAGGTTTTTATAGAAATATTATCCTAGTTTTCTTAGACATAAAGAACATAATCGTGCTACAAAATAAATACCTTTATTAAATAAATACCTTCAAGTATTCCACGGGTTGCCGGGCGCCGATGCCTAGGTACTAAAGTATTTTAGAGAAAATAGTCCTTATTTCAATAAGGCTGCGTGTTATAATGCCGCTTGCAAAAAAAATATACTTTTTTACTTTGAAAGTATTTACTTTCAGTTAGCGCGATTATACACCTTAATAGATATAGCCTAAGGTTTAATTTATCTCTACGATACTTGCAACTTAAATACTTTCAAAGTGTTCCAGGTATTTCGGCCCGTACCTGGTTACAGGTGTTGCAGGGCGCCGCCGATGCCTAATAAAGTATTTCATAGAAAAATAGTCCTTATTTCAATAAGGCTGCGTGATATAATCCCGCTGGCAAAAAAAAATACTTTTTACTTTGAAAGTATTTTCTTTCACATAGCGCGATTATACACCTTAATAGATATAGCCTAAGGTTTAATTTTGGATTCAAACTATCACTATGATACTTGCAAGGCAAATATCTTCAAAGTCTTCCACGTATTTCGGCCCGTACCTGGTTTACGTACTTCCAAGTAAAAACCTGGTTTTAAAACCAGGTCGCGTAAATACGCATCATCCCTAATAAACGGTAATTTAAAAAAAAAAACAAAAAAATTGTTTTGGTTTTCTTCGCATTTTGGATTTTTGTTATTTTCCTTTGGGATTCGGCGGGAAAAGCTGGAAGGGAGTGGGTGTAATTTTCTTGTGAAAATCGGAAAATATTTGTAAATGGCTTGCATGTGTCCGTGAAGTGATGTTTTCTAGTAGATAAGTTGTATTTTGATTACTTGTGATGTGAATCTAGTGCGTGTGCATGGTTTTATATGCACGTAAGCTGAGTAAAACTTTAGCCGGAATACGATCTCTTCATGGGCCCATGTAAGTTGTTTCTGCAATTATTTTTCATTTTGACTAACTTTACACCTGTTCTTGAGGATTTTTCCGACGTTTCCATTCATCATCATTATCATCCATCATAAATTCAGAATTCATTTTACTAGACAATGATTAGGCTGTATGGGCTTAGTTCCCCTTGCCTTTCCTTCGGGATAAACTAAAAAAAAAAAAAAAAAAAATTTAGTATTTACATACTGGAATTGTATTTATAACTATTTTAATATTACCGAACTCGGAAATAATAAAAATGACAGTGGGAGAAGCTAGCAAAAACTTACCATGGTAAGAAAATTAACCTTAAAAACTTTGAATTGTTAAGTTGTTAATCTAGTACTACATAATTAAATTTATTTTTTATTTATAGGGTAGAGAAGTATAGGCCAAGTAAACTTGAGGACCTAGTCTCTCACGATGATATTGTAAAGACAAGTGAGTGCAATTAAGTTTAGATTTTGGTGTTCCTAGTTTGCTAATGCTCTAAAAGATTGTTAGCTAGTCATTTATATATGTTTCTGCCCTAATTGTGTTTTGTGTAATGCATTTCAGTTAACCTGTTCATGAAGGAGAATCAGTTGCCACATTTATTGTTTTACGGACCTCCAGGCACTGGCAAAACATCTACAATTCTAGCATGTGCTCGACAAATGTATACTCCACAACAATTTAATTCAATGGTGGGTAAAAATTTTATCACACTACTGTTATATAGTTGCTGTTTTGTACTTGCATGCTTATAGTTAATGGCTGGATAGGATTATTTTCGATCTGCTGTATAACCCTGTTCAAAGGTAAATTAAGATAATATTCTATTCAAACAAGCTATTTGGCTACATACTGGCTAGTATGGTATTTGACTTTTCCATTCTTTTGAACAATCTGACAACAGATAAACCCAATAAGTGATTTCCTGTATTAACTTCAAACAGTGCATATCTACTATAATACTAAAGAGGATTCTTACCAAGTTATGTATTTTAGGTATTGGAGCTGAATGCCTCAGATGACAGAGGTATTGGTATTGTCAGGGGTCAAATACTTAGTTTTGCATCCACTAGAACTATCTTCAAGGCTGGACCTAAATTGATCATCTTGGATGAGGCTGATGCCATGACCAATGATGCTCAAAATGCATTAAGAAGGAGTAAGTATGATTGACTGTTTTTAATAGATATTATTTTTTCTGTCCACCACACTAAAACATAAAATTAAAATTAGTTCTTGCTGTCCCGTTGTGTATCAGATATATTTACATCAATCACATTATACACACAAGTTTTATTGAATACTTAACTTGTACTTAACTAAACAATACAAAATTTAAAACATCAGTGATAAAACTGTGTATTTGATAATCATTAATAACTAATAAGTCATTTTAATTTAAAACAGAGTAATATTTATTATTGCTACTGATTGGTTGCCATGACACTCGGAACCCAAACAAAAACTAATTACTCTAACTGAACATTTAAAACTGCTCATTTCATTCAATTTGCAACATAAAATTTAATGTATGCATTTGGGCATCAAATCTACATGAGTACAAAGTTACCTGTGATCTTAATGTTTATATTTAGTGAGTTCAGTAAAGTGAGTGATGTCTGATACTGAAGATGAAGATATTCAACTGACAGTTAAAATTACTGTTGTTGGTGAATCTTCTACTGGTAAAGTAAGTATTGTTTATTTATAAAATTATTAATAAAGAAAATGGAAAAAATTCCTCACCCGGGTGGGAATCGAACCCACGACCTCTGCATTCCGCGTGCCAGCGCTCTCACCACTGAGCCACCGGGTCAATTACTCGGATGACGAATTTTACCATCTCTTTTCTAAATTACATATTGGCAACGTTATTTTTCATCCCGATAGCTATACACTAGCCAAATCTCGGCAAACAAAGCATTGTTTATTTATTAAGTTATTTATTTGTTCAGTATAACAGTAATACTCAGCATGATAGAAAACACCAATGTGCCATGACTTACCACATTACAGCATAACTTATCATTTAAACACCATTCTAGGTTTATATTTTTGTTAGTTTGATATTATTATATGAAAATCATGTTTTGATGGGCTTTTTCTCAATCTCTCTTCATCTAAGGACTAAGGTGCTATTTTAAAACTATTTGAATAAAAAGATGACATAATTTATACTGTGTTATTAAATAAAACTACATTATAATGTGTTACTTAAATAAAAAAATATTTACAAAAAAATATGATATGTCCCATAAAATTAAAAAATTTCAGACATTCCAGTGGAAGTATACCTTGAAATTGTAGGTAATAGGTACTTTAAATCCACCCGCTGTAGATTAGTCTATTTCCGCTTCTGTATAAAACGAACTCTACCCATACCGTTGTAGAGTAGCCTATGCGCACGCTACCTCGGCCACACGTACGGCGGCGGCGCGACGGCGGGCGCGGAGACGCTGGCGGGCGCCGCGCCCGGCCTGCGCGCGCGCATACACGTGCAGCTGTGCGACGTGGCCGGCACCGCGCTCGACACCACCATGCTACGGAACTATCTGTACGCCTCTGATGTAAGCGGTTTTAGCTTAGTTCTAGCAGACAAGTGACTTGTGTGGTTAGCAGAGTTAGTTAGTTAGTTTGACCGGGCATTTTCCGCACTTAGCCTCTATAAGTGAGGCCATTGTACGTATTTTACCTTACCTGTCTACTCCAACCAAACCAGATTTTCTCAGAAGGTCAGCAACCTTCTAGGCTTGCTGCAGGCTTCCGAGAGTGATGCTGGCGATCGGAGGATCAGTGCCCGTTGTTCGGCCACGCTTGTGCATTCCATGATCAGTGCTGTGGCGTTTCTTCCGCCTCCTTGCATCCTCTGCAGAGGGGGCTGTTTGACACGCCTATGGTGTGCAGGTGTTTTTGTAGCGGACAGTGGCCCGTTAAGATTCCTATGACCTTGCGGATACTGTCCCTTTTTAGACTTAAGAGGTTGCGGGCGAGCCATTTTGATGCTTCCGGAACAGCGATCTTAGTCTGCCTGCATCCTGCACTGTTTTTCCACTTTACGTGATGGGTTTCCTCGGTTTGCGTACCCAGCCACATTCGTATTTGGGCCTGGGGTATCGGCAATAGTGGTTCCGGGCCATATACGCTTGCCATGGATCCCTTTTTGGCCAGTTCGTCAGCTGCGTCGTTTCCGAGTGAGTCGCTGTGTCCTTTAATCCACTGCAAGGTCACGTTGTTTTCGCTTGCGATGGATTGGAGTGCTTCATGGCACTCCTGTATGAGGACAGAGGTTATTACGTTATTTTGAAGGGCCTATCTTTGACATCTCTGGCCGTCACCGCCTGTGCCGCTTTGGTAATGCCTATGCATTCTGCTTGAAAGATAGTAATAACCTTATCAAGGGTGGTGGATATTTTTATATTCATGTCATTCGAGAAAATTCCGGCTCCTGTGCCATACTTGGTTTTAGATCCGTCCGTGTATATTCTGACTTCTCTAATACCAGAGCTATCCTTCGATTCTGCGGTAAGTTGGATATTGTATTTTCTGTCGAAGACGTGGTGGCTCAATGTTCTGTCCATTGGGCGCCTCGAGGAGTGGTATTTCCTTCAAGATGTCTTCAAGGACTTACATTATGTGGAGAGGTGTTGAAGGCTCAATGACCTGTAATAATGCTAGTTATCAGTCTCAGTTGGGGTTTATTTAGCTTCATTAACCTTTTTGACAGTCGGCCGCAAATTTGAGGTAAGGCCTCTTTTGCTTGTCGACAGTCCTCCTGACTGAACCAGTGTGCATCGTGTTGTTCGCCGGTCCTAGCTCTCAGCAAGGTCCTGGCGATACCTGCGGGGCTGGTATGGTAGGCTCCGGACCTATAGCTATAAGGTCCGAAGATCTCGAGCTGCTGTGGCCTTTTATCCACTGCAGTGTGAGACGGTTCTATCTACATACCTCTGTTAGTTGGCGGTGGCAGTCGTAGACGAGCCCCGAGGTAATAGTGTTGCTGTTTAACGCCTGTAGGACTGCCCTACTGTCCGAGAGGATTCTGATGCCTTGGTGAGTTACCACTCTGGCTATTATGGCTGTAGCTGCCTGTGAGAGCGCGAAGCACTCGGCCTGGAAGACCGTGTTGTAGCATCCCAAAGGTGTGGCGACTCTGACCTGCAAGTTCTCGGAGAATACTCCTGACCCCGTTCCAGAGTCTGTTTTGGATCCGTCCGTGAATATCCTAAGTTCATTCACGTTCAGGCCTTCGTAGTCGTCATTCTCGTCTATAGATGGATGTCCTTTCTTGGTGCTTTCTCGGGTTCCAACGCCCACTAGATTGCGTTCTTTGTCAGATTATCGTTCACGCTACATTTTTTATGATTGTCAGTTTATTGTTCAGGTAGTACAATACGAGTACATATTATGATGCATCACCCTTCATCCAATCTGTATATTTCCAGGCGATCATATTCGTGTACGACCTGACAAACCTGCAAAGTTTCGACCGACTGCCAGTCTGGTTGAGTTCGGTCAAAGACATAACGTCGACTGAGAGTCATCGACCAATAATGGCGCTGTTTGGAAACAAGTCAGACTTGGAGCACCAACGGGCAGTCCGCTTGTCGGATGTCCAAAGGTTCGCGTCTGAACATCTGCTGGATAACTTCAAGGGTTCTGCTAGGACTGGAGATATGGTATGTTTTACTTGTATAGTATGGGGTTTGTAAAGGATTTCTTAAACTACAGTTGATTCAATGCGGTTTGTATTTGCCATTGTAAGGATATAGTCATTTGTGAACTTCTTACTGAGGACACTGGAGTGATCTCGATAAAAGGGACTTTTTCCTTGCTTTAATGAATGGCAGTAAAGCGACGAAATTCTTATTGCATTCAAGATACATATCTGATACATACATATTAACCTTTTATGAAATAGAATTACAAAGCTTTATAAACCGTAAACGTTATTTAAACATTTTGCAGGTAGTGACCGCGTTCACAAGTGTGTTGTCGCGTGCGGTAGGCGGAGCGCAGCTTGCCCCGCCCCCGCGAGTCGGCCCCGCCCCGCCCCGCGCTTCGCCCCGCGCCTCGCCCCGCGCCCCGCCCGGCGCCTCGCTCCCCGCACAGACCCTTATCATGAACAGGAAGGCTCTCAGGAGGATACGCGCCTCTTCTACTGTTTGCGTCTTGCAATAAAATATTACTTTTTCATTTGGTTTTCTTTTTTTGTCATCACCGAGCCATAAATGATATACTTAGTAAGAAAATGTAATTCTGTATTCAGTTATGTGTATGTGGCCACGAGATAATGACAGCCTAGTGTGATTTACTTCATCTCTCGACTCGTACGACGAAATGACGATTGAATGAGTTGACAGATGTAATAATTTTTTTAATAACCAAAACAATCCTCACTGACAGGTCACCTACCATAATAATGATTTCAAAATGCCTGGGATTTGGCCGCATTTGTGTATTACGCAGCGTTGCCTATGTGTGCATAGCCAAAATTCGTTTTAAGTCAACATATTGTTGTCTCATTTTTACTCGTAAATTTATAGGTTAGTAAAAGAGAGACAAATACAAGTTTTATGAGTACGATGTCGATTTGCATCATATTTGCTTAACTAATCTACACTAATATTATAAAGAGGAAAACTTTGTTTGTTTGGTTGTAATGAATAGGCTCCGAAACTACTGGACCGATTTCAAAAATTCTTTCACCGTTAGAATCCTTATTGGACCTGGATGAACATAGGCTATAAGAATTTCCCGGTATTCCCACGGGAAGGCGACCAACGGGATTTTTTTTTACGAAAACCGCTATACATATGAAGCTGAAATCGGGCATATATGTTCATTGGAGACAACGAGGAAGGACTAAAAACGGATTTCCCGAAATTCCCACGGGAAGGGGACCAACGAGAGTTGCAAATTTTTACGAAAACCGCTGTACCTACATATGTAGTTGTAGCTATGTACTGTTATCTACCGAAGCGCTATCATGTGGTTCTATCGGCCCTTGGTGCTCTGCCTACCCCGTAAGGGATAAAGGCGTGATTATACAGGGTTATTTTTGGTCGTCAACGTTCCCGAAAACTACGGAATCTCCTCATCATCACGATCATTTTTCTCCATGGAAGCATACCTGGGAAGTGTCTGGTTTCCAAAATATTAGGGTCCAAAGTTGAGTAAATAGACTGCGTTTTTCTGCATAAATGCACATAGACGCGCGTAGCAGGATTTTTTCACGAAAAATAATTAATATCTGTCTATAAAAAAACTAACATAAACACTAGACACTATAAATTTCGCACGATCAAGGAATTTAAAAAATTAAAAAAAAAAAATCCCAGCATTTTTTTGGCATAAACTTACTTTATTTCATGTATACAGTACGTACCCTTCGTTAAAGGTGGCCACAAAAAAACACCATGTATGTATGTATGTACCGAAGCGAAGCGAGGGCGGGCCACTAGTTGTTTATATAGATAATAATGTTCACTCCATAGTATATATCTCACTGGCTTAATGTGTGTATGGAATAATTCATGATTTAATTTAATCTACACGTGGTTTAATTGGAGAAAAAGCAATAAAATCGGGAAATAGCACACATGTCGCCTTTTTTAATATAGCAGAAAGGCTGTTCTAATTCTCTACTTCTCTACTAGTGGACCTTTTTCTCCTATGGTATATAGCGTTACGTATAGTTACATATTGACTTAGCACATTAAGTCAATATGTAACTATACGTTTAATTATTATTAATGCTACACTCCATAACCATACTCTCCGTTGGTTGATATAGTGATTTGATGGCCTCTCTGTAATTCTCCATCCAATATTGTTTTCTAGTTATCGAGAAATACCCTGTGTGATTCTCAATATTATTTTCCAGTAATCGAGAAGTACACGGAGAACGTGCGTTTTTGCATAATCTGCAACTACCTCGGCAAGATAATCCCGGCGCTGCAGTCGCGCTGCACGCGGTTCCGCTTCGCGCCGCTGCGGCCCGCGCAGGCTGAGCCCCGGCTGAGAGAGATCGCGGCAAAGGAGGGGTACGTAAAGGCCGTTTCATAGAATTATCTCTATGCCTGATAAACTAACATTTTTGTATGCAGTGACACAGAAAATGTGGTCATACACATAGTGACTCCATAGAAACCATATTCCGCCGACCCCATTAATAAGATGATGATGATGATGACACATAGTAACATTAGCTACTAACACTATCATCCAGCGGAACTATACGGTGAAAAGCATAATACGGCGAAGACTTACATAGTGTATTGTAGGTGCGGAAATGGGGTCGAATAGGCCCAAAAGGGGTACGTAGGTATACGTCGAATACCTGGGACCCAAAGTCAACCTCACGGTCGTGGTGCATCCTGCTATTTAACAGACGAGGTTCGGTAACATTTCCCATTGGATTGGATCCTTTATTTTTTAGTCTAGTAGAGATGCAGATGATATTCTAGTGACAGAAACGCACTGCACTTACTCATATAGTACAGGTACAGAAATTACCTACATGACGATATTACTCTACATTGTACTACATATCTATAGTCAGTAATGTGTTCTTTTGTTTATATCTAGAGCTAAGTACCCATTATATCTACCTATAGAGCTAATAAGAACGGTTTTATTTTTAACCTATAAACGGTCTCTTTCTTTTCTTCTATGCTGCTTTGGGAGTGAAAAAAAAAACCTATAATACTACAGCTGCTTCTCTTCCCGGGCATACTGTACAAGTTAGTAGAGGGACAAGAGGGTCTTGGTGTTTTGTAGGCGATGGGCTGACCACCTGTCACTACTAACCGAACTTGTACATCTCAACTATACCCTCAAAATTGGTCAGAAGTGGCACCATGTGGTTCTATCGGCCTTTGGTGCTCTGCCTACCCCGTAAGGGTATAAAGGCGTGATTATATGTATGTATGTAAAAGGTCTCTTTCCACGATACTATAATAAATTTTATGTTTCCAGCGTGAAAATATCAGATGACGGCATTAAGGCCCTGCTCACACTGTCCGGCGGCGACATGCGTAAGGTCCTCAACACGCTGCAGAGCACGTGGCTGGCCTATCGTGACGTCACTGAAGATAACGTCTACACTTGCGTAGGTCACCCGCTGCGCTCTGATATCAACAGCATACTCAACTGGCTCATGAATGAGAGCGATTTTGGCGCGTGCTTCAAATGTATCCTTTTAAATTAAGACCATAAATTAAGTTAGAAATAATAAGTAGGTCCGTAAACTACGAAGCGTATTTGTGTCCAAGATACCTCAGTCCTTAAAGACGAAGGTATTCAACCAGTGCGTTTTGCCGGTGATGACCTACGGTGCCGAGACGTGGTCTCTAACTATGTGCCTCATAAAGAAGCTCAGGATCGCACAGCGGGCAATGGAGAGAGCTATTCTGCGTTATAGAATCAGAAATGAGGAGATCCGCAGACGTACAAAGATCACTGACATAGCTCAACGGTCCAGCAAGCTAAAGTGGCAATGGACAGGGCACATAGCTCGAAGAACTGATGGCCGATGGAGCCGGAAAGTTCTAGAGTGGATACCACGTATCGGAAAACGTAGCGTAGGAAGGCCACCCGCGAGATGGACGGACAACCTGGTCAAGGTCGCGGGCGTCGGTTGGATGCAGGCTGCTTCCGACCGGTCGGTATGGAGGTTGTTGGGGGAGGCCTATGTCCAGCAGTGGACTTCCCAGGGCTGATATGATGAATAAGTAGGTACAGTCCGCGAGGTCTAAGCAGAGCTTTGCATTTGTGTGAGTGCACACAGATAGTGTAGGTGTGATGTTGAACTAGAGCGCTGCGCGTCCTTGGCTATGTTTGAACCGGTTTATACTGCTTTTTGGCAATCGGCCTGAGGCGCGGTGCATCCCTCGCGCGACCCAACTCCGTCGCGCACCTTCCACACTTCCCCTCTTGTACTGGTAGCAGCGTGACGTGTTTTATTCTTAATATTTAGTCTCTATTTTCGATTTGAGTTTTTATTTTTGATACAATAATGAAGTTAGCGAAAGAAAAAGTTGACACTATCACTGTACAAAAATGGAAAAATGAATGTCTTCTTCTTCTTCAGCCTATTGCAGTCCACTGCTGGACGTAGGCCTCTCCCAGGGCACGCCACAAGGCTACTGCCACAGGGAGGTTATGCCCATAGTCACCACGTTGGGCAGGCGGGTTGGTGGCGGCAGTGTGATTTTCGGACTATGTTGTCAGTACGGGAGGCGCTGCTGCCCACCTCCCGGAAACCATTAATCGCCTCGTACTATACCCATGGGCAGGCATGGAGTGGTACAAACTACTCTGCCGGCACCACGCGGTATTAACACAAACGACACATTAGACGAAAATGAAGACGAAAGCTAGGTATATGAAAATGCAATGCAATCGTTATAATTTTTTTTTTACATTTGAATCTTATTTATTGATCTCTGTCTTCTTAGTCACAAATATGTACACATACTCATCAGTCATACATATCATAGCTGGCATTTAACAAGTTTTGCTCTATTTAATTTTAAACAAAAATACCTCTCCTACTTATGTTTTTAACTAAAACAATAAAATTTAATTTTAAAAGTTTTTTGTCTGGTTCTACTTTTAGTGATCATGATCACCCACACAAAAGCAAAGCTCAGCTTAGGCCTCGCTTCAACTGCCTGAACTATGTAGAAAATCCTATTAAATATGTATCAAGCTGATCTAAAATTCCCTTGCTCTGTTTTCGCATTACATGATTTGTTTTCGACAGAAATAGCGTTGAGAAGGCTTGTTTTTGCTGATTATTATCTATTTATTTAATTACTTAATACATATTTATTTGTTTTGTAGTGGTGCAACATTGGAAGCAAACATTTTTGACAGTGATATATTTCCTGAATTTGACACAGATATTCAAGATCTGAAAATTGCTAAAGGATTAGCCCTTGCAGATATACTAACAGAAATTCACACAATAATCCAAAGAGGCGAGTTACATTTTCTATTACTACAATTTTATACGAACTTTGTGTTTTATACAAATTGTTTATTGCGTTTTATTTATATTTTTTAGTGAAACTTCCACCAGCAGTTCTGGCAACACTGCTAATCAAGATGGCGGATGCGGAGGCTCGGCTCGCGAGCGGTTGCAGCGAACGAATCGAACTCGCCTCACTTATCGCCTCGTTCCAAATAGCTAGAGACCAAGTGAAAGTCAACGAGAATGCCTAGTTTTAAGAATGTAGTATTATTAACACTGTGATTCTAATTACCTACTGTTTTAAATAAATTAAGTTTATTTTTTAACAATATTTGCCTGGCTTTATTTTTGGTAATTTGCTTGTACTTTGCTTTGACTTTTCCAATGGTCAGATATGTCTATTTGAAGGATAAAGTTGATGCTGTCTCTATCTTGATCAAGTTTTAGAGAAAGACAACATCACATTTTTTCATCTGTTAGATCTATCTGCCTATTGAATTGAAAAGTTTACCCTTGGAGAAGTTGGGATATAGAAATAAGATAATAATTTAATTCTTACTTAATATTTATTTTAAAATAAATAACATCTTAATTCTAATATTAAATAAAATAACCTAATTATATTAAAGTAATATTTACAGTATTAACTTAATTTAAAAATAATTTGCTCCGAGATCAGATCTCTAATACACTTTTTAATACTTACATAAGAGTGAGTTTATCTTGCAGTCTTGTAATGTAATATAAAAATTAAACATGCTTTATTATATTCAGACACATACACTTAATTACATAAATATAAAGAAATGTTACTGAACTACAGGTAGTTATTTAAAAAATCTCTTAGATTTGATATCCTAGTTTCTGTTACCGAATCTAATGTACTACATGTAACTGGCGATAATTGTTAAGTCATAAAAAATTGATAAAAAAATCAGTAAAAAATTGTGACTCAGAATTTACGGATTCCTATTTGGACTTTACAATACGTATCAGTGTTTGAAGATGTTAGGACACGACATGTCTATTAATCGAAAGAGAGAGAACAATATCTATCGCTTACCCAAAGATATTCGACATAAGACTATTAAACGAGTTAGAGAGGGACGACAAGATGCCAGCGGGAGGCGCGGGCGCGGGGCGCGGCGGTAATGCCACGGGCCTGTAGTACGGACCTCCGTCAATTCGCTGCAAAATATATGCTAGTGTTAGAACGTTACTTTAAAGTTGTAGTATTGAAAAAAACTTGTACTTATGTAAAATACTTCAAAGGAACAGTTACTTTGCTACTTTATTATTTGAGTTTCATTTAAATGTTATAAGTGGTAGTTATTCCAAATCCAATTAAAGAACTATTTATCTGCAATGTTAATTCTTACCTCTTTAGCTCCCAATCACCATATTATTAAACGGGTTTTAAAATAATAATAGGTAAATAGTTTACAACTTGAACGTGCGTTTATCTCGGCGCCATAGATTACATTGTACTACTTACATAGGAAATATTTTATACTATAAATAAAATTAAGAGATTCTCAAACATCTTACATTCGAAATACCCACAAAGCATCCCAAATTGTATTTACACATCCCAACCGACTTAAACTATCACAAGGAAAATTACTAAAATTGGTCGTTAAGGCAGCATTAGTTAGGCTTGGAGATCTATTCTCGGGGGAACTTGATAGCGGAACCGGAAGCGGGCTTCCTCTGGGGGCGGGGCGCGGGCGGCGCGGGCGGCGCGCGCAGGCGCATCGGGTGCGCGCGCCGCGTCGACGCCTCCAGCGCGTAGCCCTGCAAGCAGCCGGCACCAGCGTGCGTCACCTCTCATACATGCGGACTGACTACTCGGGCCATCCCATTCAGTGATATTTATATACAACATGCACTTTTAGTACGTACAATTTATATTAGGGAAGATTTTCATTTTTCTTATCTAGAAGGTTTATAATTTTCCGGGCAATTATGTCTCAGAATGTAGCTAAAGTAAAGGAAAATACAGGATGTATGTTAAGTGAACTGCTATGAGAATATCCCATTATAGAGAACCTGTCCACAAAGTTTGAGACTGGAAATCATATGTTAGTTTTCCAGATACATAGTATGGAGAGTTTATTGTACATATTTATATATACAATTTGTGCAGGTCGTGTAACAAGCTTACCTTGGCCGAATGTAAAGTGACGTTAAGTAGTGTTGGATGACTGTCTACTACAATGAACTCAACATCTTGCGGCAAATATCCCTCTCCAGACACCTGCAAGGCAGAAGATAAAGATGTAAGTAAGTTGACCTTTATGTACATTTGTAGTCTTTACCGATGCGGAGTTTCACTAGAATACATCAGCTGAATCTCCTTTCGTGCATGTCGTAAGAGTCGACTATAGAATTGGGGGCGTTCTCGCTTGGACTCATTCGACTTGGATGTAGTTTTTTTTAAGTGTCCCATTTAAAGAACATTACCGTGTTTACTTTACAGAGTGTAGCAAAAGGGTTATGTACTTTAAATAGAGTACTTAATTAAAGGAACTACATTTAAGATGAACATAGAGAACGCCCCCTAATACCATAGTCGACTCTATCGATATGTACGTAAGGTGATGCAGTTAGCTATACGAGTAATTCTCAAGTAACCAGGTTCGCTGGTAGAGAATGCCATGGAAGATATTAAGCTCGCCCTTGTACAGAAAATTTTAAGAAAATAAAGAATTTTATTTGTCTATTGTAGTGAAGTTTCGCATCAGTAGCTATATTGCCTGCCTGCGACGCCATAGGTCCTGGGTTTGAATCCCGGTAGGTGCAAACATTGATATTATGAATATCGATGTTTGTTTCCGAGTCATAGATGTTTCTATACTTATCTATGTATGAATTTATATACTCTCGTTTAGTACCCACGACACAAGGCTTTAGGGATCCTAATGTGATGAAGATGATATAATGTGTCTGAATATTTATTATGTTTAGTAGGTTAGTTACCTCCATGCGATAAGTCCCGGGCAGCAGTATGCGCCAGAACTCGCCGTACTTGGTGGTGTGGTAGGTGACGTCACGGCCGCGAACGCGCACGGCGGCGCGCTCCACCGGGTTGCCGTTCTCGTCCGTCACGAACCCGTGCGCGCCGCGGTGCGCCTCCGCTAGGTACTTTATCAGAGACTGCGCAAAAAGACGAGGTTATAAGTCCCCGAAGTAAAGATTAGGCACCATATAGCTTTCGTAGTCTCATGTTATGTTGAAGCCTCCAATCTCAGTCGTCCTGCCTTTACCACGTTATTTATGGGGTCGGCACAATGGCCCAAGGTTTTGGTGTTTGTTTTACGGCTGCGGCTGCTTGCCTAACGCCAACCCTCCTCGGGTAGGTATAGTATAGCTAAGTGATAATTTAAGTAAGTGCATAAAATAAATGGTGCGCAAATGTTACGACGAATTACGCGTTTGCGACGGAAAATTTCACTATTGTGAATCATGGGCTGATTCACCCATCACAGATTTCGTTACGATTGACGTTTGAAAACATTTTAGGGTAGAGATTACTAGAGATTAGAAATTGTGTTATTTTGCAAACCGTGTTTACTTTTTCAAAGGTTATCAAGAGAGCCAAGAGTGTAAAGATGCCAAACCTTTGGTTCATTATAATATAGGTAGAGGCATATACCAGGTACCAAAGTTACCTACGATCGGACCACTTGTACCTACTCTTAAATAAACTACAGACTTATGACGCCCTGACTCGAGATTATAATACCTAATATATAGGTATACAGGATGGTCCAAAAGGTGACGTCACAATTTTTTATTTTTTTATTCCTCACCTGGGTTTATCCGAAAATACCCTATGTATGTTCCGCGATTTTTAATAGTTTAGAAGTTATGATTTTTTAAAGGTGGATTTGCAAATTACTTCCCCAAGGAGCTAAAAAATTCATAACTTGGTTAAAATAATAAATTTGTTTTTTTTTCTGTAATGTGATCGTCTTGAATTACTCTTCATATTATAAATTATGCTATTAATTTATAACATTTGTCATTACAAGTTTCTAAAAAAAAAGTCGAAAGTTAGAATTGACTCGAACGGAGTTAAATTTTCAAAGTGCTCTTGAAAATACTAAATGGACGTTTCATAGGTAAAACTACTTTTAAAAACTTCTGCAATTTGTCAGAAAAATTATTAAATAAAAAAAGTAGTTCTTAATGGGCAATTTTATGGTGTAATGGTCTTCCAAACGCAGATTGATGAAAATGCGCTAAGAATTTTTTTTATTGGAAATGATCGCTTTCGCTATTTTTTTTATTCTTGTACTCAAAAATAATACGGCATCATAAAAAGCATGACAACTGAAGAGTGAACATAGGTTGTAGAGATGCGTAAAGAGCAATCAGCGGCACTAAGTGAAGAAAAACCATGAACGTACTGTAACGCTCATTCACAATAAATCACCAAATAAGACCTAGGATTTGGTTGCTACCTGCTACATCCCCCTCTGCCCGCTCCTCGGCCCACTCGGCTCTTCATCGCCTCGCGTCGTCATCATCAGTCGTTCACTACCATCGCGTGTGTTACTGCTACTACGTTGTTTCCGATCCCGGTTTTTTAACTTCTAAACTATCAAAAATCGCGGAACATACATAGGGTACTATTTTCGGATGCACCCAGGTGTGAGGAATCTAAAAAAAAAATTAGTGACGTCACCTTTTGGACCATTCTGTATATCCACAATATTATCTACATATGTATTATGATAATGGGTAGATCCGTTATTGATAGGTAATTAAGTATGACTATCGCAAAATAACAAATACTAGTGACATATCCTCGCCTTGCTGACTAATAATATGGTACTCGTATTTGGAAAATACCCAGCATGTTTACACCCAGCTAGACTTTCAATTTATTAAATAGGTCTTTTGGAAAATGGAATCTAAAAGATATGGCTTAAATTCAGCACGTGCAACTACAAAACCTGTTTCGGAATACAGACCAGACAGTACTATATTTTTTTATTGGTAAACCTCTACCTGCACTAACTATCCTGCATAATATAAAGTCTATCCAAAATTAGTGATTATCTTTTGACACGAAACTAGGTAGGTAAAAAGAAACAACTTTCACTATGGGACCAACTCCGGAATATTGAAAAAAATAACCAGCTGTTCCAAATCTCTGGCTGTTCCATACATTTCAGTGCATTAATTATTCGAGATTGTATGGAACAGCTGATTATTTTTTCAATATTTCAGAGTTGGTCCCGTAGTAAAAGTTGTTTCTTTTTACCTACCTAGTTTCATGTCAAAAGATAATCACTGAAACAGACAAACAAAGACATTAAGTATATAAATCAATTACCTACATTAGTGTAAAGGTAAAGATAAAAACGATAGATATACAGGCTGTACCAAAAGGGGTAGGTGTGTTAAGCGAATTGCTATGGAAATAGTTCTAGCTCTAGTAGGCTATGTTCATGGTATTTTATGTACCCCTTAATGCTTAATGTACCCCTATTGTTACTCTCTGTATTATATGTGATCCTAGGTACAATTTGTAATAAAAAAAACCTACAGTTCAGCGAAAATGTCTACAGAGTAGTTAGCGGAACTCTAGATACTCGTTGCTTAGATAGCCAACTTATCATTCATTACCATATTATCGATATGGTATTGCAAGTAATCTATATTCTCTATGATAACATTTTACCAAATCTTCACAAGTATTTCTGTAGCCGTACGTACTAGACGTCTGCGAAAATGGTGTTCAACAGCTTATTTTACACGCTGCTATCAGTCACTTTGGTGACGGTGACTAACGCTCAGAGAGTAGCTATCGCGCATTTGGTGTCAGGAAACATCGTAGGAGATGTCACCTTCACCGAAACGGACGAGGGACTTCATATAACTGGATCAATTACGGGCCTACAAGCTGGTAACTACGGGTTCCATGTCCATGAACTAGGAGACGTGTCTACTTGCGACGCTGCGGGAGCGCACTATAACCCCGACGGCAACACACACGGCGGTCCGGATCACGAGATCCGTCATGTCGGCGACCTGGGAAACGTAGTCTTTGTAGGTAACGAGACCGCAGTAGCTACCCTAGATTTCGTCGACAGTGTCATATCTTTAAGAGATCGCAACAGCATTTTGGGACGAGCTTTAGTGCTTCACGAGCAGGAGGATGACCTTGGCCTAGGAGGAGACGCAGCTTCACTCGCGACAGGTAACGCGGGAGCGCGCGTAGCTTGTGCTGTTATCGGAATCAAAGCTCCTGCTGACCCTTGGAATGCTGCAAGTTCGATTCACCCCTCGGCTGCCCTGTTTGGCATTACCTTTTCAATTGTGTACTTATTTAAGCAATTTATGTAAGTTATTTTATTTTTAGAGGAATAGGTGAAATTGATCTTTAATTAAGTTAATAAAGTGTTGAATCATTCTTGTTATTTTGCTGTGGGGTGTTGGTTTTAAGTTTCAGTAGGTCACCGTCAAATATTATGCTTAAGTTTGTATGTCCATCATTTACCTGTTTGTTATCTTGCCAGTATTTAGGTAACTCGTGCGCTGGCGGGTATTTGCAGCAAGAGATTTCTAAGGTGACTTCCATACATCCGTGCCACAAGTAGTTGTAATCCTGCATACCACCTGCAACGATGTAGATAAAATCTCAAGTTTATTTTGCAATCAATAGACATAATCTAAATCTCAAGAACGTGAGATAGATTAAACCACGGAACTGATAAAAATGATTGGAAAGGCAGTTTACTCATACAGATAAAATTCCTTTCAAATAGGTATAGGTTTTTCTAGATTAGGGATTGCCGCCATAGATTACGATGGCACCATTAACATATTGCACCATATCATGCTAGCTGGCACCATATTGTGTATCTGACATCTATTGATGTATTGTATACTCGAAACCAGGGATTTGGTATCTCCTCTCCATAATTCGAGAGACTAGTTTGACAGTTCATTTTGCACAAGTGTTGCCATGGTCGGGCTAATGTTGTTCGTATCGATATTTTTAAAAATACAGATTGGTATTTTACGTATGTATTTTTTGTATTAAAACAATCAAATTGTTAATTAATTTCCATTTCGAGGTATAATATTACAATACAATTCAAGAAAAATGTTGTTTGTATTTTTGGCATTCGTAATATTATTATTATTAGCATCACTTTTACGGAACGTTTTTGCAATTCGTACAACAGTATTTGGATTCTAGCATGAGCACTTATTCTTCATTGAAGTTAAAATTAACTATAATATGAAATTTTGTCAATTTATACAGTCAAGTTTTATTTGATTATAATCATATCGACAATTATCGATATCGACTATACCCAACGTCATTGTTTAATTTCTTGTAATTCTGGTAACCCTTTATCTGTCACTTGTCAAATTAGTCTCTCGAATTATAGTTTTTAGTATAGAAGTTTTGTTATAGAGACTGGGAGGGAGAAACCAGTGTGGCGTGTTATGTAGCTCTACAACTCTTCTCATATTTGCTAGATCACATCATCACATCATATCAACCTATTGCAGTCCATTGCTGGACGTTAGCCTCTGCCACATGGCTACTTACTGGGGGGTTTTGTGTTTTTAAAGTCAGCCTGGGCAGGCGGGATGGTGACCTCGGTGTTATTTTTGGACTATGTTGCCAACACTGGAGATTTATTTGCTAGATATTACGCCAGTATTTCTTCTTCAAAAAAGAATAGGCCTTTGCCAAACCTGGGCAAACAGATCAAATAAACAGTAAAATAATTTAAATAATTGTACATCTCTATCTCATCATACAGGATGATTTTTGGTCGTCAACGTTCCCGAAAACTACGGAATCTCCTCATCATCACGATTATTTTTCTCTATGGAAGCATACCTGGGAAGTGTCTGGTTTCCAAAATATTAGGGTCCAAAGTTGAGTAAATAGACTGCGTTTTTCTGCATAAATGCACATAGACGCGCGTAGCAGAATTTTTTCACGAAAAATAATTAATATCTGTCTATAAAAAAACTAACATAAACACTAGACACTATAAATTTCGCACGATCAAGGAATTTAAAAAAATTAAAAAAAAAAAAAAAAAATTCCCAGCCTTTTTTTTGGCATAAACTTACTTTATTTCATGTATAGAATACGTACCCTTCGTTAAAGGTGGCCACAAAAAAACATTCTGTATATCTGAATAAAGGCTAATATTATTATTATACAGTATTTAAAGGCATATTGCAAGTTTACCTGTAAGTGGGTACCAAGCTGCACCATTAGTGATGCCCTCTTCGAACCTCGGCGAGCCGGACTTGCATGAGACGCCGCGCGCCATTTTAGCGTGGTTATGGGAGTAGGTGAGAGCGAGGTGACGGAACACGTCGTCATCTGGGGCTATGGACGGCGTGTGTGCGTAGCTCTGGAACACTGCGTTAAGGGGACATGTGGGGAAGACGGGCTGTTAGTTACGATTCAGTTTATTCTCATTTATATTGAATGTGGATTTAAAGGGTGTTTGTTCCATCAGATTTCCAGGGCATAGTATAGGATAGTAGCAGAACCTAAGTAGGACAGTTCATTCCGTCAGATTTCTTTCCAGATGTAAAGGATCAAGAGTAGGACGAAAGTTGACGTTTTTTATTTACTGTACTTTTAGTCTTTCTTCTTCCTACAATAAGTTCTTATACAGTATGATGTAGGGACCTACAGTATGGTTCTTTTAAATAAAAGCAAGAGCATTTTCTGGTTACACTAAACGACATCGTCACCTGAACATAACACTGAAGATCGGCAAATTCCTGGTAGGGCAAGCGTGAAATAAAACATTTAAAATTTTACTAATGATATATCGTTAGAAATTTCACCTCGCAGTTAATTTATTGATCTTTAAAATTTATACGCGTAGAAAACAGCTCTCTTATAATTCACTTACCTACAACAGATAGGTATCTACGTAGTTTCACGTAATATAATTTCTGTTTACCACAATCAATGAACGCGATAATGATAGTTATTTTATTGTTAAAGTTGCGTATTCAGAATAATGTGAAAGTTTGAGCTTAGCACTAATTCGAAAGTAATTTAAGCAACTACTTATTGAATCAAGCAACGGATACGAGTACAGTGACTCACTGCAGTGACCATAAAATAGCGAAATGTGATAGTAATTTGCCACATTCGCGGCAGTCCTTACACCTCAGGGTCCGGGTGAGAAATGAGGAAAACCATATTTTTACCTGACTGCACGACGCAAAGGAGTGGTATTGTGTTTAACGGCCTAAGTATGTATGTATGTTTGCATGTTCCTTTGATGCACTATACAGACCAAATGCCTGGGCCGATTTTTATGATTCACACGTCAATCGATTCCCCTGGGAGAGTGTCACTAAAGACATGACGTTAGTGAAAATCCAATATGGCGACTACTGGACGCCATATTGTGAAAATGAAAAAAAAATTAAGTCAACAAACTATATCAAGTGGGGTATCTTTGAATAGGTATTTAAAAATAATTTTTAGTTTTCTCTCAACATTTTTTGATTCGACTGACCGTTTAGGATCTACGAGTATATCGATTTAAAGCTGCGTGACAACCGTTCTCACACATAAGTTTTTAGACAGCAGAAATTTACGATGAAAAGACGAAAACTTCTTGCTGCCGAGCATGTTTCTTGAAGCGTATCTATCTTTGTTATATTATGTATATCTTTGTTATGTTACATCATAAGAAAATATTTTATTTTCTTCAATAGTACCTATTCATTCCATAATAATATTATAGGATTCTAGACCACCGGATATCTAAGTGCTTGTTTTTTCCTTTTTGTTTTTTTTTTATTATGTAAATAGTTTGTTTTTTATAGCATGTAATATGATCCCGTTCAGGGTAGGTAAGGAAAGCGATGGCTGAATTGTATCCAAATAATGGTATGTATTATCATATTTGTCTTCTGTCTTTATCTTTGTATTTTATGGTCGGCGTAATATGATAACCTATTATAACCTTATAGCATTTTCATGTTTGCATGCATATCCTAATCAGTCTATGTAGTAAAAATTAGACTGAACACTTACTGGCACTCGGCGTGTTATCGAATGGATACGAAGCGACCAGTGCGCCTCCATGCAAAGAGCCGGAGACAACGAACTGGATCTTGCTAATCCACTCCTTGACGGCTTCCGTCTCCGGCTGAGGCTGCTTTGTGTTGGCCTTGAAGTAGTCTGGGAAGTTGCGGTTGAGGTCGTAGCGGCGGGCGTTGTGTCTAGGAAGAGACACGCAGTTTATTTTTTGTACGATACGATACGACTGTGTGCCTGATACAGATTTTGCGTGCAATCCCCATAATGAAGTATATATTTATAAAGGCAGAAGTCTAAATTAGACACCTACCTAGATCATGTTTGTTTCTTATCTTTACATGTTTGTTTATTAGTATTGCTTGTTTTATATCATGCCAATCAAGGGTAAAAGTGTGTTGTTTGACGCTTTGTCCAATCATCCCTCTAGCTATAGCACCACTGCACTGGTAGGTTCGTCTTAACTTCCCAAGGTACCTATCAGTCAGGTACTATGTACGTAGGTACAATCAGGTTATCACTTATCAGATTAGGTAATATAAAATAGAGATTTTGCTAGCGATAGTATTTTTATCTAATCTTTAATTACTAATAATAATATTTATGTCTAGGTACCTAAGTATATATCTGGTTATAAACCAGCTTTGACGTAGGTACCGATTGGTATACTACTCGTTCAGAGTAAAGATAAAAAACTGAAAAATACTTTAGTTTTTGGTGTTTTTCTGCAGTCTTCGTGGAGGGAGTTTCGAAACAAGCTCTACATTTTCTTGGTTTTATGTTGACAATAAAGAGTCGAGAACTAGAAACAAAGTATTTACCTATTACATAAATGGGTTTCAAGTAGCCAAAAGTACGTACCTACTTAGATATTGTTTCTACAGTGAATGCAACGCCATGTTTTATTATAGGCAGACGCGTAATCATTTCGGTGTCACCATTCTCACAAAGGTGGATAATGGTTGCAAACGGTATGAAAGTGTAACGCGAATACATATTCTGTACATAGTTATAGCGTTCATAGAGCATACAGTATGACAAAATACATATCCAGTTAACTATTTTATTGTCGATTTTGTGTATGACTCGCGAGATTGGAGGGCATGAATATCGGAATCTCGGACCGCAAGATCCGATATTACAATTCCGATACTGAGTGGTCCAATATCGTAATATATTCATATATATATCATACAAAATGTTTGTTTTGAGTTTGAGATTAAATATTTAAGTGCGCCACAACTATTAATAAACCTATACTATTCTTTAATTGTTAAAATGTACGATTGTGCAATAAAATTAGGTAAATAATACCTATATTTTCGCTCACTGTCGACCTGCAGCATCCTAGTGGCCTTCTGCCCACCATGCATGCGATAGAATTAATATTGCTGTCTTGCTTGCTCTTTTCGTGTGTATAGTTTCAGTTAAATTACGGATCCAGGACAAAAACTTCAAAAACCCCGGACATTTGGGCGAAATAAAGATTTTTCCCCGGACTATCGACAAAAAGTATAATTCCCTACCGGTGGTGGGCGTACCCATAGTGAATGTTTGAACTTCCGAGTTGTAACGCCTAATACAATTTCATTTATAAAAAGTATAATCTATACATATAATAAAAATTTAACGGATCGCTGTCTGTACATAGAAGATATATGAGAAAAAATATTATAGAACACCTTTATTAACCCAATAGTACCTAAAAAAATATTTTTTCGAATTTTTGTCTGTTTGTCGGTTCGTTTGTGCACGCTAATCTCAGAAACGGCTGAACCGATTTCGATACAGTTTTCAGTAATATATTTTGACAGATCCCACTTAATATATAGGCTACTTTTTATCCCAGGAAAATGTTTTAATCCCGCATAATTTCGACATTTTATTTCGGACGGAGTCGCGGGCGTCCACTAGTCTATACATATAATAAAAATGTAACGGATCGCTGTCTATACATGGAAAATATATGAGAAAAAATATTATAAGAGACCTTTATCAACGCAATAGTGAAATAATGATTTTTAAAAATTTTGTCGGTTTGTCTGTGCGTTTGTGCACGCTAATCTCAGAAACGGCTGAACCGATTTCGATGCAGTTTTCAAGAATATATTGTGACAGATCCCACTTAACATATAGGCTACTTTTTATCCCGGATAATTTCGATATTTTGTTTTTTCTGTAGTCCACGCGGATGGAGTCGCGGGCGTCCACAAGTAATAAAATAAAACATAGGTTCAAAGCACGGGGGTTCTATTTATCACACCAAATTTTACTAGGTCTATAGGTAGTACCTACATTCGTTCTTAAAGTAAGTATTGACATAAATAGAAGCGCGAGCAAATCGAGCGCGAATTTTTACGGTTTTTTGGCACCCAAGTTGCTATTTATTTCTGGAAAATGCAGACTCTATGGATAAATTGTGATGATCGCTAATGCATTATGGAAATGGTGATGCAGGCGAAGCGAATGGTAATCTTTGACCACTTTTTACTGTAAAAGCTTAGATTACTTCCTAAAATGTATATAGACGCTAATGAGAAGTATTTTTGCATGAACCACATTAGGGGAAATTGTAGCGCGAGCGAAGCGAGTGTGAAATTTTTATGGTTTTTGGCACATAGTTGTCAATTACCACTGGAAATGCAGGCTCCACAGAAAATTTACGACAATCGCTAAATCATCATAGAAATGATGACGTCAAGGAAGCAAACGAGAATTATTTACCATTTTTCACGATTAAAGCTTTGATTATTTCTTTTAAAAAATAGTATTTTTACTATAAGTACGAGTACCTATGTTTTAGTATTTTATTATTCTCACACGAGGATTTATATTTTTGCTTACACATGTTAGACCAGTGACCCCGTATCATTGATACTGCGGTGGTAACTATGCTAGGGTAAGGATGCGCAGAGCGGAGCGGTTATATTTTTTACTATGAAATGGCGTAATTTATTGTAAAACATACTATTCTATCTAGATAATCAGATTTCCCCTGACATTAAAAACCCCGCCCGGACGCTCCCCGGATGCCCTGTAAACTAGGACAAATCCGGGAAAACCTGGACGGATGGCAGCCCTATGTGTACGTAGTACGTACGCACATAAAGTTGCGCTCGTAATTTTTTTTATAATTGTTGTTCCTGAATTATTGTTTTGCTTGATATTATTAAATTATAAGAGAGTTATTTAAAATAATTATAGAGGAAAGTCTGTAAATATATTACATAATTTTATTATTAAATATTTTTTATTAATTCCATATATAACAATATTAATAATAACAAATTTTTCCAATACCGCTATTAGTATCGGAATTCCATAGTAGCAATAAATTCTACCATGGTGATGGTAGATTAGATGGTGGACCATCAGTAGAGAGATGCACAAGAAGTGCACGATATACCCTAGGTTGGCACTGGAAACAATCAGATAGATGCCTTGGTCGGTCCTCTAAAGCTGGTCAAGCAATGAGCAAGGAATTCGTACCTGCCGTGTATGGTGTCGCACTGGCCCTCTCGTGAGATGGCGAATCCGTCGGGGTTCATGGACGGCATCAGGTGGATGCGCGTGTTGTCCAGCAACCACTTCACGTATGCGTCTGATTCATATGATGTTACCAGGTACTGGAAAAGTTATATTTTTGATATCATAATTATTATTTTGTGATTTCAGCGGTAGAGTGTGTTTTATTCACCAAATAGTTCCTATAAACGATGGCGCTAGTTGCTCGGTCTATGACTAAATTATTTAATTATCTGCGTAACTTGCATTTACTTACTAATTGCATACAGAAAATGTTAGTGCCGAAATCAAGTTCGGGATTTATTTTATTTTTATTGCGGGCTCTAATCGCAATTTCGTATAGTAGAGTCTATAGTGGATATCAACATAGGTTTGATTATATGTATGTACTTACATTAGTCGCTTACTTAGCTTGACTGTTAATTATTATGATCAGTTTCAGTTTTTCTGATCGTTCACGATCGTTTTTTTTTCATTCAATCTTCAACATCTATATAATCTTGAGGCACTTTAGTTTGCCCTCGGGCCTGTAAGTGGAAACCTGATGGATGCAACTTACGTGTATAAAATGAAGGAGCAGCTCTCGGCCCACCGCCTCATTCCCGTGGATGTTGGCGACGTACTTGACGTCGGGCTTGCCAATCATGTGCTCGTATGGGGACGCCGACACCACCATCACCCAGAGATCTCGGCCTAGAATTAGTAAATGGTTAATATTCACGAATGTTAATTATATACCTTATTTAATAAAACCTGCGATATCTAGTGCGCATGCTTTCCTAGAAAGTTATTTCAAACCATGGTGGTATTAGAAACTACATTTGATTGCTAGATCTAATTAAACATAACCGGGTACCTAGCTAGTTAGTTAACGTACCTATCTAGTATAAATCGTACCTACATCTAATTGCTTGCTCTGTCAGCTCACTGGAAAACTTGTTAGAGCAACTTTTGAATTAGGTACCTACTAGGCATTCCTGTTTTGCTAAGTTTCTAAAATATAAAACTTTACTATATTCTATAGCATATCCTATAACTGTCACTATCACTGCTATCTACCTATCATTTCTGAAGAACCGTAATCGCTGCAGTTATACAGGGTTTTCATAGAGCAGGTACCCAAGAGCGCAAGAACAGAGTAATGACGTTCTATCCACGTAACTTCCTTCAGGTTTTTGAAGATCTACGATCGATAAAGTAACTAATCTTACCTTGCACAGACTTGCCGATGGAGTACAGAGCGGTGAGCGCTGGGTATCGTGCGGATACAGCCCGTAGATAGCGGGTCAGGTCCTCATGGTCATGGTATTTGAACTCCAAGTCCAGACCTGCTTCCCGGGACTCCACTTCGCCGAAATTTGTCGTCACTTCATCTGGTAAGTTTATAATTTACTTTATTTAGGTACCTACTAGTGAACGCATGGTTCGTTATTTCCGAAAAAAAAAAGATTTTAGAATGAAAGTGGCCTATTTCGCAGAATGATTGGCGTAGCCTCCGAAGGTACATACCACCAAGAGGGATTTCTAGGTCTACAGACTTATTTATTATATTATATATGAGCATTAATAATTTATACCTATATGTATGTATTTATGCGAAAATAAGCACTAGGTACATACGAGCACCTATACAGGATGTTTTTTCGATGCCACCCTTAACGAAGGGTACGTACTCTATACATCAAATAAAGTAAGTTATGCCAAAAAAAATGCTGGGAAACGATGTAATTTTTTTATTGGAACGAAGTTCCTTACGGCAGGCTTGGAGGAGATAGGGATTTTTGTGCGCGACCGAACTGAAAAAAATGTGATAGTAAAACCGTAAGAAAAAGTGCGTGGAATAAAACCGTTAAATGAGACGTGCGCAGGCGCGACCAGTGACGGATTTACCAGCAGGCTGAGTAGGCTCGAGCCTAGGGCGGCAGATTTTGGGGGCGGCAAATTTGGGGAACGATTTTTTTTTTTTTTTTTACCTCATAGAAATCAAAAATATTTTTCTATGACGGTTTTCTGATGTCTTACAGATAGAAGTCTGCAACAAATTTTGTCGATGACTTTTCTCTCTATAATGTAATAATAATGTATGATATGACAATTGTTGAGGCAAGGGCGGCAAAAACTATTCAGCCTATACCTTGAAAATTTGTAAATCCGCCACTGGGCGCGACAGTCGTATACACAAGCGAGTAGTGTATAATACCTTTCTCTTTCTCCCTCTTTCTTTTCGTTCTCTCATCCCTTCTCTCTCTATTACTACTCCACCCCGCGAATGCATAGTATATACTCATGAATTCATGGACAAGCACGTGGCGAATACTCACATTATAGATACATTTTAAACCTAAATAAAATTGAGCACGATTTTTCTTTTGCAAATTGTGTCGATTCTACATTAGCCGAAGGAAATTCGTTCCTACCTGGTGTAAAACCAGACACTTCCCAGGTATGCTTCCACGGAGAAAAATGATCGTGATGATGAGGAGATTCCGTAGTTTTCGGGAACGTTGACGACCAAAAAACATCCTGTAGGTATATAAATCGTGGTCGTTGCGGAATTACCAAGGAAATACCCGTATACAGATTTTTCCTTAAGATACTCGAATCGTACGTACCAGTGACAAGTACCGCGTTGGCCGGCGACTGTGCGCAGCATGTTCCCAGGTAGCTCAACAGCAGGATCACTCCGGTCCACTCGCATACCGCCCTCGATGTCATCTGGAATCAAATATCGTACTTTACTCATTATTACAGGAATCTGTGACTATAAGTGTGTATGCGTGTCATACGTATTCGGAGTGTGCACGATAGTAGCGCCAACTTGCAAACGCACTTTAAGGGGCATGTCAACAAATTAATAACATGAGCTTGTTTATTTGGTATAGATTTGAGTAAATAAAATGTGAAATGAAAGACAATAAATGGTATTTTTAGAGGTATTTGTTAAAAACTGTTTATGGAAAAATTGACGTCATTATAAAAACTGGTTTAGAGAGTGTAAAACGCACAAAAAGTTTCTAGCCCAAAGGAAATAAATTGGTAATAGCACCATTATTCGTCAAACATCAGTGTCCTCAACACCCTATAAACCGTCAGTACGCTCCTAACAAAATAAAAACTTGACTAAACATTTAGTTAAAATATGTTAAAACATTTTTATTCATTTATTATTATTACAGATCGATAATGCGTTTATCAACCAGGTCACTACGGATTTTTGTTTACTCCTTCCAGCCACTTCGCACGTTACGAATTCAGGGTTGGTAGAGTTCCCAAAAGCTGCTTCACATAACAATTACTTGACATAACTATTAATTTATAAGAGGGGAATGATATATCTAATGTTCTTGTCAGTATATGACTACACTACGTTATTTACTTTAAGCCTTTACATAAATGGTTGGTGTGATAAAACTAGTTTGTGTTTTGGTGCAGTACGTTTGCATTGTTTTCTATTTCTTCCTATAAATCATTTTCTAGACTGTCTCCACTCGTTTTATCACCTTTTATATTTTGAAGTTATTTACCCGATCTCGTTTGTCAGATGATGGCACGGATCACCTTTGTGGACTGTGGGTGAAGGTCACTGGGTCAGTGACTCAGTGCACCGGAAAATTGCACTCGTACTCATCGTTTGTCTCACTCACGCATCTTGTTTTTCGATTAATTGGAAATACCCATCAATAACTCGGATAATTATCTTGTGCCATTGTTTCTGACATTTAAATTATTATTTTATAGCATTAGCATACCCAGCAAATGTACATATATAGCCTGCATAGGTATACTCGTAGCTTGTAATACTTTCGACACAGCAGGGACAGAAGGCCGCTCGAGGATGTTCGAGGTTGCAAAGCAAGTTTTTTGGAGGTCATTCATTATATTTAAAGTTTTTGATTTCCGAACGAAATAAAGTTTCTGTATAGTATAGGATCTAAATAAGTCTGCAGATTCGTGTTATTGGTCCCGTTACTTCATAACAGCATTGCAATTTTTTACATTTTCCAAACTTGTCTGGTTCTTAAATAGATTATCATGCATGATCAAATCAAACAGACTAAATCTTCCATCTTCCCTATCATAGCATTTCATTTCATCTTATAACTTACCTTAATCTGCTGAATTATTTTCTCAGTCCAAAGAACTGTGTAAGGAGTTGGTCTAGTATGCCAGGTATCTGGTATGTGATGATAACAACGGTAACTTTCCTTCCGCCGGCTGCCCCCATTGCCACGGTGCCGCTAAACGTTGCAACTTTCATTTTCAAATGACCGAAATTACTAGGTTATTTATTTATGAATGAAACTGGTAAATGTTGCGTCAATGGAGGTTGATGCCAATTTGGGTAAAGCGCATATAGAAAGCTAACTTAATTGCTAATTAAGAGTTATAAACTGAAACAGATGTAGATAAAAGCTTTTCGGCTTAAGAGATCATAACTGTTTACATACCTACGTAAAATATTGTATTTCTTGCAAACAAAGACGTTTCTTCTATGCTGCTCTGGGAGTTAAAAAAAAAGTATAATACTACAGCTGCTTCTCTTCCCGGGCATACTGTACAAGTCAGTAGAGGGACAAGAGGGTCTTGGTGTTTTAATCTTGTTCCTCTATGCTACTAACCAAACTTGTACATCTCAGCATTACCCTCAAAATTGGTCAGAAGTGGCACCATGTAGTTCTATCGGCCCTTGGTGCTCTGCGTCGTGATGTATGTAAAGACGTTAAAGTATATCTACTGACAAGGTCTGGTACCTACTTACAGATTATGTAGGTGTTTATAGTTACTATCGATCACCTACCTAACCTATGTATTCCTATGAGTAAGGTTCTTCCTATTTAAGGTTCTATCCCACTTTTACCGAATTGATGCATGATCGGAATACCAAATGACATGTCGCATGTTCCTCTGTGATACATTTAAATGTGAAACCGAATAAATAATGTGACAGGCAAACTCGGGTGGAGTCGGACGTCAACAAACAATGCCGCATAGGTGCCTACTTTTTGTTCTGTGAAAGTTGGAAACACTGCCAAGTACTGCCAACTGAATGATGAGTTACGATAAGATTTTATATTGCAAACTAAAGCTAATTATTTTCAGTAAACACTAAGCTTAACTTTTTTGCTTTCATTACCTATCTACAATGTAGTCTAACTGAAATCGCGAGAACAGCTTGAATCTAGATGTAGGATTTTCACAACGAAGATCTTGTTTAAATGTAACTAGAGTTATTTCTAAGTAGGAGTAGAATATGTGATATATGTATATAGGTAGTGATATATGTAGGTATGTTTTGTTGGATGGCCTCTATTTCACGGACTTACTGTGTTTGCATGTCTCTGATCTAATAAATGTACTAAAAGTCTTACATTTAAGATTAGACAAAATGCATGGATAGAGTATACAGGAGGACTTGGTTCGTAATTTTTAGATTTTTGTATTTATTTAGGTCAAATGCAGCGCTATAGTATTATTAAATCGGTATTAATAGTTCTAGACAAGTCATCTCTTAATTTGCAATTCCCTATTCGATTTATAACTTTTTTTTTCTATACATACCTATGTAAGTTACGTATTTTTGAGAGTTTTTCGTATGTGTGTCACCCACCTGTGTCGCACAGTTTTTACGTTAATGGCCGTCAGCAAACTGTCAGTAATTGCTCTATCTACGTATCGGTAACTAACGTCATAGTTAATTAAATAACATCTTATTGGTATTACCTCTTAATTAATGTAGAGTTTTGATACTTTGACGCATTTAAATTATTTTACTATTTAGTAACCATTAAGCTGACGCTTATCGAAATTTTAATATATTTTTTTAAAGTTTAAGTTAGTAAGTGCCAGAAACAGAAGTCGACCTAAGTACTTAAATCTATTGGTCAGTTGATCCTCGGTTACTTTAGGGATGCGGAAATACTATTTATTATTTAATGATTAAAAACTAAAATGTAAGTTAATTTATAATCTAATTTTGGTTGTATGCATACCAAAAACAATAGAAAATTTTCACTTACCGTGAATCCGGATCCAATAATCCTGTGCTAAATCAATACAAAACTTTTGGTTAACATTTATGTTAAAATTACGCGCGAGGACAATGCGAACGCGAAACTGTGTTACGGGACACTACAGAGGTCCTTTCACTGTGGTGGCTTTCATGCAACTGACAGCTGTAGCAGCCGAGATGAGAGCCTCAACCAGCCGCATCTGCGTCATTCCGCAAGCCGCACGACCGGAAAGTGCTTTCTCTCACTGCTCCAAATGGAAAATTGCTTTTAAACCCGCTGTATAAGGTCTGACATCGAAAAATACAACCCACCTGCACAGTACAAAGTCACTTTGTAATACGTTTTAAAATTTTGACTGAATGATATAAGGTACAATTTTGATTGACGGCTAAATCTGCTCTACGAATGACGTAGTATTCCCGCTCGTAGCCTTATCTGGCACTTTTCCCGCAGCTAGAGTTTCTTTCTCGACTACCCGATATTTAATAGGCATATCAGAGAAAACTCAAGTGAAACTTAATAATAGCATTACCTACCTGTACTGGGGGCTATTGCCCGACTACGAGACGCGGTACATTGCGTCTTTGGTTCACTTCCTGTACGTTCTTAACATTATGGTAGATTACGTATACGCGTATTTACGGTTTATCCGCTTTTATCAAACGGAACTAATATTTTTTTGTCTAGAGCTGTGCTGTTTCAGATGATGCTAAATATTATATTAGAGTAATTTCTTGCTCTACATCTTGAATTTAGATTGGTTTGCTTTCCCTATTTCTAAAACTCTACCAAACCAAGAGTTGTTTATGTGACCCTTCATATTATGCATACATGTTAATATTTTATGAGTGTATTTACACGTATTTGTTCATCATTCATCATCATTAACAGCCCTAAGAAATCCACCGTTGGACATAGACCAACAACCTCCACTCCGACGTATTTATTACCTAATGTGTATTTATAATCTCACATGTTCACTAATACATAAGTACACTTCTATCCTAAGTGTGTCGAGAAGGCTAAAACGTTCTCATGAAGACCGTCACGGCTTACTGTCTAAGCTCAGGGACTGCTATTAGGTATAATAATTGCCTACAAGCCTACATACAACGAATCTGACATAGTTCATACATACTACTTAACTTACTTACACTAGAAACAGATGCACCTCGACTAGCATGACTCTGTCATACATTTCTCGTTCCGACTACGGTCTGACCAATTTATTTCCAATTAAACCACTTATAAGTAGCTAGTTTATTGTACTAGGTAGGTAATATTTATGATGGATATTCTACTTATACTGGATAGTCGACGCATCTCTATAATGCATAAATTGATCATGCATTATGTACTTATAGTAATAGCAGAACATCATAGAAAATTAGATAATGACAGTACAGTGCTACCACGTAATGTTAGGAGGTTAATTAATGATCTGCCCACTGATTACCTAATTTGCAATGCGAAGCGATGCGATAGCGAAAATTGTATAATATTCGCCTTGAACTGTCAAAGTTCCTTTGAAATTCATTTTACGTAATACGAATTTGACAAGCAATCAGCGATTTTTGTACAATTTTCGTTATCGCTTTGCTTTTGCTAGTTAGATAATAAGGGGCTGATTATACAGGTTTTTTTCGTTGCCACCCTTAACGAAGGATACGTACTCTATAGATCAAATAAAGTAAGTTTATCTAAAAAAAAATTGCTGGGGAGCGATGTAATTAAAAAAAAAAAATTTATTACTTTATCGGGCATTTATAGTGTCCAGTGTTTATGTTAGGTTTTTCATAGACAGATATTAATTATTTCTCGTTAAAAAATCTTGCTACGCGACATTTATGCCGAAAAACGCAGTCTATTTACTCAACTTTGGACCCTAATATCTTGGGAAGCAGACACTTCCCAGGTATGTTTCCATGGAGATAAATGATTGTGATGATGAGGAGATTCCGTAGTTTTCGGGAACGTTGACGACCAAAAATCATCCTGTACCCTTCTTAGGTACGCTAATACAGCTTACCTACTTAATAAACAAGTTAAAATATGCATGCACATTAGGTGTATGTAGTGCTCAGTTAAGTATTCGAAAGGTGGTTTTATTTATATTTTCATTCCATCCAAAAGTTTGGCATCAGAAACTATTCTGACTACCTAATCAAGCTGTATGTATTGTATTTATTTATTACTTACATAATTGGATCGTTTGTATCGTGTGTGTAATCGCCGTGCCGCATAGGCCATCGAGCTTCGTAAAGTTATTAGTCTTTTATTAGGGCACGTAAAAACAAAATTACCTGCATACATATATATAAATATTCACACACTTCACAATACATTGACCTAGTCCCGCATTGAGATCCCTAAGGTCTTGTGTCGTGGGTACTAAGCAACGGTATGCACATATACGATATACGAATACATTACATAAAACTAAAACTTGAAAGACAGAGCCGGTAAACATTTTAAAGTCAAAATTAAGTTTTAAGGAATTTAAGCTATATAATTTTAATGGCATGTGATTGATTGATATGTTGACCCAACAATTCAGCGTTGCCAGATTTTTTCTGCCAAGTCGGGATTTAGAAACTTTTTGAGTGAAAAAAAAATGGGATTTTTTCGTCGAAAGCGAGACATAGTAATAAAAACGTATATAATCAAAAGTTTCAAATTATGTTTACGTGACAAAAGATAGTAAAAATATCCATAGACAGCCTAGACAGGCTAGTCCACAGTTCCACACTTGTCTGTGCCACCGCCCGCGCTTTCTCAGTACGCTACACGCACGGTCGAGTTATTTCTGAAAAGCTTTTGATAAAAAAATCGGGTACTGTCACGCCAAAATCGGGACGTTTGGTAACGGTACCCAACATGCACTTGGCCGGATTTTTTAGGTATAATTTATGCCAAAATTTCGCATAGTTACAGTGTGAAATATTAGTATCAAAAGAGTGGGCCGCGTCTGGGTCAACTTTCCTCCCCTTGGGAGTCGTCTTATAAAAATCTGCCTCCGAATTTAGCCAAATATATCTTTCACTTAATTTCTCAAGAGTATATATGCCTTAAAAGGTCACCACCAGAACCGAATGGTATTAAATCGGCACAAAATAATGATCATACAGCAAATATATATATCTAGACATCGTCGATTCCGGCAATTAGTCCTACCTGTCCCATTCTCTCTCAGCCACTTATGTTAATAACGGAGAAGGATAGACCTGACTAAGATTAAGGGGCAGAATCGGCCATAATATACCATGTTATATGATAAATGCAAAGTTTACAGGTTAAATTTAAAAGTTTTTAAAAGATAAAACTAGTAAGTTATCTTTAAAAGTTATAAAAAATTTACAACTCGTGTTTTTGCAACTGACAAGGTTAAGAAAGCAGAAGAAATTAAAAATGAGATTTACTGTAAACTTACTATACATATCTACTAAGTAATTCACACTTGGACAAATTATTTTCTAATGTAGGTATTACCTCTATAGCATATACAATAATATATATTGATTCTCAATTTTGTATAAAAAAAAATTGGTGGATGTCCGATTTTATAACAATTTTGAAAGAGTTTTTGAAATCTGAAAATATTTCAATACAAAAGACTTCAACGCTTCAACAACTTGTAAAGATTTTAATGTATACGAGTAGATAGATAGATGGGATGTACCTACCTAGTGTTCTGTGGTTAGTCTTGAATGCAGGTAGTCCCTATCTGACATGACTCTAACTTTGGCATTCTCAGTTGTATTTTTGAGGACACTTACTGAAAGGAGTAACCTTTTTCCTTGGTATAAGGGTCATTCATACATAACCTAAGTTTGGTTTGTTTTACTTTACTCTTTATTAACCGACTTCAAAAAGAGAGGTTATCAATTCGTCTGTATGTTTTTTTTTATTTTTTTTATTTTTTATGTGTGTTACCTCAGAACTCCGTCATTTATGAACCGATTTCAATTTTTTTTTATAGTTGGTCATGGTATACTTCCAGGTTGGTCCCATATTCACCACATCAGGATCTGATGATGGGATCTTGGAGAAATCGAGGGCAATCCTCGAATATTGTAGGCACATGTAGTCTGTTTTTATACTTTTACTGAGCGTTTTGATCACCTACATATAAAACATAACATCTGATGATGGAATCTCTAAGGAATCTAGGGATATCCTCAAATATAAAAGGCACGAGTAGTCCGTTTTTAGATTTTTATAGAGAATTTTGGTCAGCTACACATAATATAAAGGAAACGAGGGTCTGATGATGGAGCCGCCGAAAAACAGATAGTGGAACTTTTTAGTAACAAAATCCCCCTATGGCAGGGGGGGGCCTACGTCCAGTAATGGACTGCAATAGGCTTATGAAGATGAAGATAATTGTGTTAAGTCATGAAATTATATGTTGCGTTAAGCCGTGTCCGAAGTAAGATGGTTATAGAGGAAGAGGTAGACATGAGAATAACGAGATGACGGATAATAGGGATGAATGAAAAAAGAGTACCTACATATTGCACCGACCCCAAATGATTGGGAACAGGGCAGGAAGAAGGAGTGTAATTATATGTTGCCTAAATAAGTGTGTACATGGCTGTTGTGCTGCCAAATCTCTTATATTCCTCCGAGTCGTGGTGCATGTACCGTCGCCACATACGCACTCTGGATCGATTCCACCTCAAGTGCCTCCGATCCATCATGAGAATCAGATGGTCCAACCGAGTGCGTAATACCGAAGTATTGCGAAGAGCCAATGTAAGTGCCATTGAGGCCTACTTAATGCGTCGGCAGTTTCGGTGGTGCGTTCATGTGTCTCGTATGGCGGAGGAGAGATTGGCTAAGCGCATCTTCTTTTCTGAACTGGAGGAGGGCAAGCGGAAACGCGACTGGCAACTCCTCAGATACAACGATGTTCAGAAAAGACATATGAAGAGATGCAATATAGATCCATCTAAATGGGAAGTTTTGTCAGCACAACGACCAGAATGGCGTAGGACGGTGATAAAGCAAGTACACGAGTTCGAGGAGCAGCGTCAAGCTGACCTTGACGCTAAACGTGATGAACTAAAGACTCGTCCTCCTGCTGCCATTATCTATAATACAATAATGGCGCACTAACCTGTCCTCTGTGTGCGCGGGCGTTCAGGGCGAAGATTGGCTATGTAAATGTAAGCCATCTCCGAGAGCATGAACGCCAACTTAGTAATATCTAGGAGTAGAAGTGGTCGCCATGACCGAAATTGGTCGGAGGTCATCATTATCATCATAATCATCATATTATCAGACGTAAAGTTTCGAAGCCTAGTCCTTTTTCTCTTTTGTCATGTGGCCTATTTTATATAAAAATTATATAAATCTGACAATATTATGCCTCCTAAACTTCGTACACGGCTTAACGCAATATATATTTGCCCTTTAGTTAAATTGTTAAGTCCTTAACAAAGTTAACGACCGAATAGATATATTTATATGCTCTCTGAGTGAATTTACAGAAACGGCTTTATTTATTTTAAGTTATGAGTATTTTTATTTGTATTATAAATTTTGTATTGTTGTTATAAGTTAATTTAAGATGTTTATGGTCATGTTATCGCATTGGCTTGATCAGCTGTAATGATAATGTTTTATATGGGTGAATAAATAAATAAATAAAATTTTACTTTAGTAAGCTCGAGTTTTGGGAGGAAGTCGGTTTTTCGTTTTAAAAAAATTATTTGTAAACTGATTCCTCTTTCATAAATTGATGTCTATTAAAAAGGGAAATCTATTAAGGGCCGATTTTTCCAATGGTCAGTTAGCAGCAGATGCTATCTAGATAGTTCGCTTGATGAAGCAGCATCAACTTTATCTGTCACCCTAATTTGTACAGGATACAGGGTTTTAGTGACGTACTTAGTTTAAGTACTATAGTTAGCACTAGTAGTAGGTACCTGCCTACTCGAGTTTCAGTGATGAATTGGCCCATAAAACAGAACTTTAGATTTTTTATTCCTTAAATTTCCATGTGCCTCTACATGGAAATTCCAATGGAAAGTTACTAAATTTTTTAAAATTTATTTTACATACGTATACTTATCTGAAAGTTGGCCATTTTTTATTGATAAAATCAATAAGTGAGTGTATAATTTACTGTGATTAATTTCAATGCAATAAGATCCAAGTGTGGTTTGGATATTTCTTACTAGAAGGCGTTCGCACTGCCCGCTAACTAATAAAATAAGTTCATACTTATAATTATAGTAAAACCCTATTTAAATGTAAAATAAAAATTTGACTAAAAAGTTTTCTTTATTTCTAGCTTTGATTTGAACAATGATAACAACGTTCATGCACAAATCTATTCAGCCGCAAATAGGCAGCTAATTTTTTGTAAATATTGTGTGACCTTAAATCTCTTTTACCAAAAGACCAGGAAAATGCCGAAGGTCAAAGCATAAGGGCCTTCATTCAAAGCTTGCATGAGGCCGCCGCGACCTTGAATGTTAGTGGGGCACGTATCTTCGGACGCGCACAGGGTTGGGGGTTGCATCTAGGGCAGATTTGCAAGCGGCAGGGGTGGGTCTGCGAGGGTGCGCATGCGCGCCTCGTATCGACCGGCCCGGGACGCCCGTGCCCGAACGGCCCTACAGGCCTCACATTACGTAACCTAAACGCACAGTACGGGCGCACAAAACAATGTGATTATTATTTATTTTCTGCGATTTTTCTACAATTTTTATTATACAATTTTTAGGATTAGCAAAGTGATATTAGTGTCGCGCGACGTTTTATTTTCGTATCGTTTAGATGTGTAGTTGTGTAGTTTAATGTACGGCCACATTCTAAAGCTACAGTGATATTTCCGTAAATGTTTCTAATTCTTGTTTATAGCACATATTGTATTCAGAGGCTATAAGAAACATTTTTGTTCGTATAATTTTGAGATGTTTTAAAACTTCCAGCGATAAAGAACTCTACGTGTTTTGCTGACTCTTTTAGTATGTATCCATTGAATCTCGGACAAAGTGTGAATCCAATCACGTTTACATTATGACTTTTACAATAACAATATAAATAAATCACAAAATTATTGCGATTTATGAACTGATTTCTTTGGTGTTTTGGGATTGAAACTGTTCACAATGACAATGGGTAAGAGAATTTTTCCTATTAATTAGATAAGTATGTAGTACTTAGTAATATAGTAGTAATATAATTAAGAAGTTATTAGGTAAATTATAAACCCAAACTACATATTTAAACCTGTAGAAAACTAAGTGTGCCTACTTATTTACTTTAAGCTCAGAAAATAAATTAACAAGGTCGTAATGTAAATATCGTACATCGAACAAAGTGATGATGATCTCCGACCGTATTTCGGCCAAGGCGACCAATCTCTACGGAGATTGGCCAGGTACGCAGGAGATATTATAGTGCACAAGTGTATGCGCAAACACAGATGCACCCTCTATTCCGTTACTCTCATAGTCCGATGGGACGGAAAGCCGCCACGACCGGACAGATCGATCGAACAAAGTACTTAACTAGTTATTATATAAATAATCATATTCATCCCTAATATTTTTTGTCATGAAAATTGTTAAGGGTCATTATGTAGAGATTTAATAAAATGTGTAACACCGCCATCGCATTATACTCGTATGCGCAGAACCAAATTGGACCAAAATTGCCGCCCGCCCAACCTGTCTCAAGACATTCTCTCTCCAGACAGAACAATTCCAAATACTTGTTGTTACATAAAAGCACATCTTAATTTATAGTATACTTATAGAGGGTGATTTTTGTTCGTCAACGTTCCCGAAAACTACGGAATCTCTTCATCGTCACAATCATTTTTTTCCATGGAAGCATACCTGGGATGTGTTTGGTTCACAAGATATTAGGGTCCAAAGTTGAATAAATACACTGCGTTTTTCTGCATAAATGCACATAGACGCGCGTAGCAAGATTTTTTCACGAGAAATAATTAATATCTGTCTATGAAAAAACTAGCACAAACACTGGACACTATACATTTCCGCCCATAAAAAAAAATACATTGTTTCTCAGTATTTTTTTGGCATAAACTTACTTTATTTGATGTATAGATAGAGTACGTACCCTTCGTTAAGGGTGGCAACAAAAAAAAACACCCTGTATGGATATCGTACTGCATTATTAAATCTGTGATCAAATACAATCAGTATCAAGTACAATCAGAACTTCGTGTCTACTACTGCCATAGAAGTCATTAAATTAATTCAATGAAGAACTTGATGCAAAAGGGATTCGACATTTTAACCGACTTCAAAAAAGAGAGGATATAAATTCGTCTGTATGTTTTTTTAGTATTATAGTGTTACCTCAGAACTCCGTCATGTTACAACCACTTTAATTTTTTTAATAGTAGGTCCCATATTCACCACATCAGAATCTGATGATGGGATCTTGGAGAAATCAAAGGCAATCCTCAAATATTGGAGGCACATGTAGTTTGTTCTTATACTTTTATTGAGCGTTTTGATCACCTACATATAAAACATAACATCTGATGATGGAATCTCTAAGGAATCTAGGGATATCCTCAAACATGATAGGCACGAGTAGTCGGTTTTTAGATTTTTATAGAGAATTTTTGTATATATATACCTATATGTGCCCTTTAGCAAAGTTTTACTTTAGTAAGCTCGAGTTTTGGCTCATAGGGGAGGAAGTCGGTTTTTCGTTTTAAAAAAATATTGTAAGCTTCATTCAACAGTAGGTATAGTATAGCATCTAATAAATCGACCCCCTTTTTCATCTTTGCTTTACGTAGATTTCGATATTTTTACTCTTTTTTTTTTAGAATAATTTGTATAAAATTTACTACACTTAAACGGTCTAACTAACGTAAGGTGCAATAAAGTAACTTATCCTTATTATTGACATAGGTAGAGCTAAGGTGTGTTTATAACTTCGTGCTTACTTATTATTTATTTTAGTATGCGCACACATACGTTTCTTACTCTACCTATTGTGTAGACGTACCTAACAATATGTGGTAATAGTAGGAAGGTACCTACCTAATACCTATGACGTAGTTCGTTTCATATAATAAAAATGTAGAGATACATTAACTATTGCGTAGGAGTAAATTCGTAGAGGCGGTATGAAAGCAGTAACGGTGCATCTTGCATCACACACCGAGCAGATAAAAGGTATCATCTCTGCCACTTAGCGAGTGCACTATTTGAGAATAGACTCAATTGCTATTGAAACATCTCTATTATTCCATCTTACAATAGTATATATATATACAGGGTGTAACAGAAAGCGAAAGGCTATGTAAACAGCCCACTATAGAGAACCTATTTCCAAAATTTGAGACTCGAAATCACATGTTTATTTTTCAAGATTGTATGAACATTCCTGAGTTGTTTAGGAATTCTCCATACTATCTGGAAAAATAAACATGTGATTTCGAGTCTGAAATTTTGTGGTTAGGTTCCTTTCAGTGGGCTATTTATATAGCTTTTCGCTTAACATACCCCTTTTGTTACACCCTGTAATTATTACTCTGGTCTATGTTAAAGAACTAAGTGAATCTCTAAGTAGGTATTTTTAATGAATTTGAACAATGCTTTTATTTAACTAAGGTGCTTTCTATGACTGAATCGACAGTTGTTAAATTAATATTTCCTTCTAACTAAAAAAGTTAAACTCATCGCAAAATAAAAGGCCCGTTTTGACATTTGTCTTCGCGACCTAGTTAGTGATGTAACCATACTCGATACTCTCGAAAAATCGATTCAAATTTGCATGAATATGTATTGTAAAGTACATTGGATTAAAGTTCTGATTTGAAAATATATCATTTTAGGCCAAAGTTTACATCGATCATCGTAATTATAAGTTTGTATGGATGGATAAATTTTTGTTACTCTTTCACGCAGTAACAGCTTGACGGATCAGGTTGAAATCTAGATCAGAGAAAAGTTATATTATAGTCTGAAATAACAGTTAGGCTACTGTTTATCCTATTAGCTAGTTGTCTATATAAATATCTTGATCGATTTATTTTTTTCCTTAACCGATTATTAATATTCTGTGGTCAATATGAAAAAATCGTATGCACAGCACTTAGCCGAGTGGGCGGTACCCATCAATGAAAAATGTAATTACATTCGGAACATTTCGATCAAATGTTTAAAGGAAATGTCCAATGTTACCCCTTTAATTAATGACGCAATTTATGCGCATCCAAACCACAATAGAATAGAGTTAGTTTGTATAGTCGCGTCGCGCGCACGGTTAGAACGTGCGCACAGTGCCGGAAGCGCGCGCTGGCTGCGTACGCGCAGGTCCCGCGACGGCTCTTCCGCAACACACCTCTAAATCGATGCATCTATGTAACAACACTGAGAACAAAGATAGAAACCAACCCACTTGTGACTAATTTTCCCGCGTTTTTGTCCATTTTCCGTAACCTAAAATTACACAACCATCGCGTGCGAAATAGGAAACTTTGTTGGTGAATTAGTAAACATGGAAAACAGTGATTCATTCGCTATCGTTGATATTAACATCGGAGATGCTGATAAGAGGCAGTGTGTTAAGAATGGAATGGATTCTGAAAGGGAAATCTCGCCAATCACAACTGTTATAAAAATTCGTAAGCATCAAACCATTCATAATTAATACCTATTTATACAATAGATACTAAATTAATGATTAATTAAGTACGATATAGTTAGGAAACAATATTTAAAAACTAATAAACACACACTAAAATTTAAAACCTAACAAGTCAAAAAACATTAAAATAATACTTGGTATGTCGGGGACCCTGAAAGAGCAGTGGTACCAAAAGTCGTTTTCGTAAATTAAATTTTGTACATTTTTGTTATAATAATTAGACTATAAGCTAAATATTAAAAGAATACACTAAATAAAAAATGGGAAGGCTTGTCTTTAGCATTGGACTTCTGACTAAAATTATGAAAATGATGACACTAAAACACTCTGTGTTCACTCTACTTCACACCTTATTCCAACATGTTGCAAGAGTTACCTCTTCTAACAATTAGCTGAAATTAGACCACTTAAGTACCTACCTAGTATGCAATTGAAAACAATAAATTAATTAAGGTCGCGCTAGAGGTACCACCTGTGTTGTAAGTAGGTAGGTAAATAATATTTGAACAACATCGAACAGAACAAGTAATTTTGTCCTTGACAGTATTTACAGATTAAAAAGCCAAAACCATATATTAAAATTTGTAAACGATTAAATTTAAACTTAACATTTTCACATTAGATGAACTGACTGTTAACCTTTTATTATATTTTATATATCGGTCAACATTATAAAGTTCCGCTCTAGAGCCTACACTCAACATCTCTACATCAGCTGAAATCAATTTCTCGTCAGGCCCAATCATTCTTTGTTTCTAGTAGAAAATCAAAACAATGGACACTTTTTATTGTTACAATGACAATAATATTTTATTTTGTTTTCACAAACACTAGGTATCGCATAAAAAAGTTAATAAAATATCAGTTGGCCTATTGTGTCTGAGCGTGGGACGTTCTAGATCTCAAATAGAATTAGTGACAATCAGGAGTCTAGACTCTTTCCCGGGATAATTGATCAATGTTATTTTTCTGTGTTTCTTTAGGTTAACGCACCTACGAGTACTTAGTTGTCAACGGTTTAATTTAAATGGACGCACTGAGTGTATTTCTTCAGATACAATCTTATGGTCTCAATGGCATTAAAAAAATCAGTAAGTGTTTATATTAAATTAGTTTGAGAGGTTTTTATCTAAAAGTTTACAAAATATTGTGGAAATCGATCAACTCTTCAAATAATTATGAATTATGATACAATACAAAAGAGCAACTGTTGGATTTCAATCATGTAAAGATGCGAAGTCCCAGTGAAAGCTTTAGGATACTTTGTTAGAATAGCTAGGATAAGTCACAAACAAGCCAATTAAAAAAAAATCTTTTATTATTTGTTAATAAAAATGAACTGATCGAATCAAACGAGCCCAAACTCGATGGGGTTGTGTCGTTTAATTACGGAGTTCCTATGGCCACCTTCCAGCTCCATCATCAGATCAGCAATATGTCATAATAATGTTGCATTTTTATCCGATTTATACATACATGCAAAATTTCGGCTCAATCGGAAACCGGGAAGTGGATCAAATTCAACTTGGAAGATTTGGTTACAGACAACGGACAGGTGAAACTAAATAAAAACTTATAATAATTACGTCGGGTTATTATTACAAAACTAAATAGGCCATGTTATGAGATGTAATAGACTGTACAATAATGTAGAGTTTGAAATATTTGGACCTTTATTCATCTTATTTTCATTTTGTTATTAAATTGCATTTTAATCGTTCAACGATGTTTGTAAATTGAGGCCTCTACTATTGTTTATTAGTAGCCAACATGCTTTGCTGATTCTGGTCTTTAGCAGTCATAACACATACCATTCATATACGTAAGTAGGTAAATGTTACATTAAGAAAGTAGGTAATACCATAGATAATGGAATGTATTTTTCTCTACACTCTATTACAGACCTACCTACATAAAGCATAATACAAGTATGTGTCAAAAATGAAGATAAAGTCCTTTTCGATAAGCTAGATAACAATCTCTAGTCTAATCTAGTTAAGGAGTGGAATAGTGACCAATTGATGAGTAAACTAGCACAGTCCTGCATCCGCTAGCTGTCCCCAATAGCGTTGTGCCTCGTGCGCACGCGCAGGTGACAAGGCGTCCCTGGCGAGGGAACCTGTATGGTTACACATCGCTGCGTGCAACGCAACGCCCTGCTTCCTTTAAGAAAATCAGAACAACTAACAATAGCCATCCTTTTGCACCTAATAACCTGCTCCTTTTAAATACATATAATTGATTATGTAATTTTGTAACGTGAAGGATTTTTAAGACTGCCTATTAAAACGATTGATTGACCTACTTGTTTGTACTGGATGACCGATTAATTTCAAGAAACTATTTTCTTGAACCTTCTTCACCGTTTTATACCATTTAGATATTACTTTATTTGTTTATGTTTTCATAATTTGTTATACTTATGGGAAAGTTTACATTCACTTATGGGCATTGACACAACGGATCCATTACCTTCCACATATTTTTCCAAAGGGCGTCCTTATTAATGGGCCTCTACACCATTAAAATTCAGTACCGAACGCAGGTTGCCAAGTTCCTTCCTCTATGGATTAAACATTTACTGTATTAAGATAGGAATGTGAGCCTACTTAGCCAGCACACGTGTCAACGCCGTCGGACCGGGCGGCGGCATGTGGCAGGTTTACGGCCAAAGCAAAACTATCGGCAAATCTATATTACATACTAGTGGACGCCCGCGACTGCGTCCGCGTGGACTACAGAAAAAACAAAATGTCTATATTATCCCGGATAAAAACATTTTCCCGGGATAAAAAGTAGCCTATATGTTAAGTGGGACCTGTCACAATGTATTCCTGAAAACTGCGTCGAAATTGGTTCAGCCGTTTCTGAGATTAGTGTGCACAAACGCATAGACAAACCGTTGTTCTAATATTTGGCTAGGTTTGTTAAGTCAAAATTGGTCAGAAATGGCACCATGTGGTTCTATCGGCCCTTGGTGCTCTACCTACCTCGTAAGGGATAGAGGTGTGATTATATGTATGTATGTATGTTTGTTAAGTGATTATAATGGGAATCATTTATTTATCTATAATTATTTACAGTAATAACTAAACCTACGTAAAATAAAAAACTAGAGTGATTATTGATCTTTAATTACACTTCACCAGTTAGACGGGTCAAATATAACATTTTCCATTTGTAAATTCAACTAACTAGCTTCTGGCATCAAAGCAAACAGTAAAACAAGTGCCTATAGACTTATGCCGTAAGCTTTATAACAAACAAATGTGTCTACTGACGCGTATCACCGGCTCCGCAACCGATAGATAGTCAATACAGGAAACTGCAATAGGATTTGGTATTCGAGTGCGTCTATTGCGTATACTTACAAACAAATAACTCTATGTGTTAGGTATGTATCTACTCATCCCATTTGTTTTTACTACTTACCTATAGGTACTTGGATACTTCGGCCGGAGTTCGCTAACGTTGAAATAATCATTGATTACATACGGCGATGCTCATCAATATAAAATATAGATGTTATGAAGATTCTTACGATAATACATAGTTGGTCCTCTGTTATTATATAGACGCTTCAATGTAAATCGAACAAAAGTTAAAGTAGGTCGAGCATTTCATAGGGGGTTCAAATCTGTGGTATCGATGATACGCAACTAAACGCCCGATCATTTCATGAAGTGGTCGATATAAAAAAAATATCCCGCCACGCTAGCGACTATACCACGTAGACGTATTGCTACGACTATGACTAGCGAAACTAGCGTACAGATGCATAAAGTCTGACTAGATACGTATACTGTGCTTTGTACTTTTGCAATGTACGATTTGATGGTCTTAATGAAATAAATTTCGACTCTATTATGGCCACGTATACATTAAGATAAACTGGTAATCACGGGATACCTTCAATGGGGATGCACTCCTTGCAATATATTGGTACCACAGTGTCACTAATCAGTGGTTTCCTGTTCATCAAACCAAGTAAGCATGTACTTTGATGTCTAAACTACTACATGGTCCTTTGTCAGCAGAACGCGAGCGCGGTGAGCGCGACTACATTGGATTTGCCACCCTCCCGGAGCAGGTACACCGCAAGTCTGTCAAGCGAGGGTTCGACTTCACGCTAATGGTGGTCGGGGAATCCGGACTTGGGAAGTCCACTCTTATCAACAGCCTCTTCCTCGGAGATCTTTACAAGGCTAGGAAAATACCTGATGTGCAAGGTAAAACACAAGAAATGCTTTTTTCATTTTATTCTTCATATCTGTATCTTGTACTTAACTTTCTATATTACGTTATAGGTATGTACTTTGAACATGAGTAACGGTACTATTTAGTAATGCCACAGATATGATATAATGCACGTATCTTATCATTTCTAGATCGCATAGAGAAGACTACCACAATAGAGAGGAAGACAATGGAGATAGAGGAGCGGGGCGTTAAGCTACGTCTAACCATCGTTGATACCCCCGGCTTCGGGGACTCCATCAACTGCGAGGACTCGTGGCGGGTCTGCTCCTCGTACATCGACGAACAGTTCCGACAGTACTTTACTGATGAGAGTGGCCTAAATCGACGACATATGCAGGACAATAGAGTGCATTGCTGTCTGTACTTCGTGCCCCCTTGGGCCCATAGGTGAGTGTAGAGTGCATTTCACCCGGATGGTTCCTTTGCATGGTGCCGCTAGTTACTATAAGTGCATGACTACATTAGCTGTGTCACTGCATACCAAAGAGAAAAAAAAAAGGAGGATTATATAAATGAAGGGATTCTAGGCAATTCTATATGGATTGGCCACGATAACATCTGCAGCTCTTGTTTTTCGATAATGTTTAGTTGATTAGACTCTAGGTTCGAGGATTCTCGCACTGGAAGGAGACCCGACCCAAGATCGTTACTTTCAGTTATTTATTTATTTATAAGGCTTGCCAACAACATAAATATCACACATTATTAAAAAACATTAGTTATGTGTAGGTAGGATAATGTCAAGTAAGTAGTCACGAATGCCTATGCTATGATGAGCGGAATTCAAAAACGACTGACGTGACATGTGGGCGTCGTGTTCCCGACGGACTATTTACTTACAATAGAAAATAATATCGATAGATTTACTTTCGTATTTAACAATAACTTTTATTTATCTCAGCAATGAGAAATTTTGCATATCGTTCGGAGACAACGTGCCTAACTATAACAAACAAATGGTGAAACATGGACCGAGGCACATACGTCTTATTGAATCAAATTGATTTCCTAGAAGTAAAATATAAGTACCTTCCCAAGTAGGTACTTATAAGTATCGTGTCGTTTCAATCATTGTAGTAATAGGTGACAATTATTATCATTGCCAATGGACCCACTATCTATGTTTCTATATTATTTATTATGTACTTTTACCTAACAACTAAACTAACAGTAAGGTTGGTAGGTACATGCAGTAGTTTTTACTAGGTATGTGGTTATCAATAACTTAAAATCAATAGTTTACTTTGTGGAATTTGACGGATAATCCTATTACTACATCATAAAGGAAATGCCTACATGTTGGATAATATAGTCCTAGTAAAAAAAACAAAGTCCAAACAATAACTTTTAAAAAATGAGTAAACTTACTCAATAATGAAATGGCTTTCCTTATTCGTAGTTTACGGCAAGTGGATTTGGAAATGATGAAGAAGTTACACAGAAAGGTGAACATCGTGGTGGTGATCGCCAAGGCAGACTCCCTCACAGCGGCAGAGGTCAAACGGCTCAAAGCTCGCATCCTCAAGGACTTGGAGGACCATCAGATACAGGTATACCTACTTGTCTTTTTGAGCATAAGGAATGATGAACGATGAAGGAACTCTGAAAATCGATTTACCTAAATACCTATACCTACGTATGTAATAGATAATAGCGTAACGTATCTACGTACTTAACTAAACATTTAAGTCAGACAAACGTCTAAAGGCATTTTACTTACCAATACTTCAAGACTGGCTTCGTCTCCTACATCGCGACATTCTTAATCCGTAGGCTAATGAATTAACTTTCAAAAGCATAGCCAAAGCAGTGCGATGACAAATATTTTTAGTGTGAGAGATATTTAGCATCCTCTAACGCTTTCCATTCACCCCACGCGCACTCACTTATAATTTTTGCGATCGCATTTCTTAGGATTTACATGTTAGGCGATTCCCCTGTCCAGGTCTACCAGTTCCCTGAGTGTGACAGCGACGAGGACGAGAGTTCAAGCAGCAGGACCGCGAGCTGAAGGCGGCCGCGCCCTTCGCGGTGGTGGCGGCCGACACCGTGCTCGAGGTGGGAGGTCGGCGCGTGCGCGGGCGACAGTACCCTTGGGGGATCGTCGATGGTATGATTAGGTTTACGCTAAATCCTAGATACCCATTAAAAGTGTGAAAGTTTGTGAGGATGGCAGTCGGCAAAGTAAAAATGCAGATCAGCAAGTTCGGATATTTTGAGTAAGAAGTCGACTCGTGCTTGCTTTCGGCCACGCTAGGCACACGTTCCTTTGCTAAATAAGACGGATATTAAAAGGCTAATAAAAGTCAAGCCATTTAGGTATTTTGACCGGACACGTAGGTAATCAAAAAGCCTAACTATGCTTTATCTGGACGACGACGCCTGGCAATCGTCATTGGCGTCTTTGACGCAAAAATTAGTGAACGAATTTTGATGAAACTTACCACGTAGCTATACCTCAGAATAACAAAGAGATAGACTATAAACACGCGGACGAAGTCACGGGCGCTCACTTATGATACGCGTGTTAGTCATTAGTCGGGCCCCTATCATCATTATGCCAGTGCGTACAACTATATCCCCCCATACCTACCTATGCCTAGTACTAAACTTGAGTCATCAACCAGTGGAGAACCCGCGGCACTCTGACTTCACGAAGCTGCGCACGATGCTGATCTCCACACACATGCAGGACCTGAAGGACGTGACGCAGGACGTACACTACGAGAACTACCGCGCGCAGTGCATCTCCAAGATCTCGCAGCACGCCATCGAGCTCAGGGAACGGGGGTAGGCATTCCTATACTAAGTAATCTATTTAGTATTTTAAGTTATGTAGTAGGTGCTTATATAAATAAATAAATATTTACAAACCTCACAACACAACACATTAACTTAGTCTTGTGCTTGTCTTGTGTTATGGGTACTAAGCAACGGTATATAAATACATAGGTAAGTATAGAAACATCCATGACTCGTAAACAAACATGGATATATTCGTCATATCAATGTTTGCACCTACCGGGATTCGAACCCAGAACCTATTATATGTCTTTAGACTTACCTATGCCCACAGAACAGGTAATATATATTACCTACCTGTTCTGTGCCTATGCCTCTGGGCTTGTACCTACTTACCAGACTAAATCGTGCTAATAGAATACCTATACATATATTAAAGTTCGTGAGATTTAGATTTTTAAAACTACTGAACGGTAATTGATGAAACTTGCCAGTACCTACATATAAGATGAATAATACATAGGTTATAGAATTTACGCGGACGAAGTAATTAAGTTAATAATAACGAGAGAACTCAGTTACATATTATCTAATGTAATAAAAATGTAACGTATCGCTGTCTGTACATAGAAGATATATGAGAAAAAATATTATAGGAGACCTTTATCAACGCAATAGTACCTTCCCAAAAGAATTATTTTTGGAATTTTTGTCTGTTTGTTGGTTTGTCTGTGCGTTTGTGCACGCTAATCTAAGAAACGGCTGAATCAATTTCGATGCAGTTTTCAGGAATATATTGGGACAGGTCCCACCTAACATATAGGCTACTTTTTATCCCGGATTTTTTTTTATCCCGGATAATTTCGACATTTTGTTTTTTCTGTAGTACACGCGGATGGAGTCGCACGCGGGCGTCCACTAGTGCTTACTAATATTCACAATACATAGCTCCAATTTTCCTACATGTAACATCACATTTAATTTGACTTTAGTAAAGTAGGTACAACAGCAAAAGTTAACATAAGGTTACTTAATGATGTCACTGCTTTTTTTTAGGAAATTGAAAAGAGATTCAATGGGTAACAATAATGAAGTAGTAATCACCGACACTGATCGTCTACTCCTGCAAAAGGATGAAGAGGTAACTAAGTTTAATTTATTTAACAGAGGCTTTGCTAAATGTTGTAGTTTTTTTAGAGTTACCGTCTTACGCCTTCAGTGTACTAATAGCAAAACTTCATACTATACTACACACTCAATCAGTGTATGTTAGAATAGCCCGCAATCTAATTATAGCAGTACTATGCTAAAGTATCACATATTACGCTGCGTATGTATATTCTGGTAGTGCACGCTCAAATCGCATCCAATGGAATTTATATCAGCTACATATAAGTGGATGTGTTCTATTTAACAACAAACACTGTTTCCAGAGCAGTTTACATTATGTTACGTTAGTTTACTAATAAAACTATTTTTACCGCAGATCCGACGCATGCAGGACATGTTGACACAAATGCAAGAGAAACTGAAAGCGTCCGACAAGAAACACGACAGTATTATAGATGTATAATAGTTAATGTTATAATAGATACATACATATAGACTGCATTGTATAGTTACGTGGTATTATGAAACTTAATTCTAATAAGATGACACCTCTTTAGAAAAATTCAATGAATTTAGAATTTTTAAACGAATGAATGTAAAGTAGGTACCTACTTATTACTTATAAGTAAGTTAATCTTTATAATGCTTGGTGGTTGTAGGTATATTGCAGAAGAAATTTTTATAATTTTTCAGGGATTTTTCTATTTATACCTATTAAAACAGCCAGTTAAATATATAAGGTAATATAAAAATGTCTTATAAACAAGTCTATTTTATAATTTTTAATAAAAAAGATTATAATGACCACAATTTATCCAGGCTTAACTTCGTAATGAGATGTGTTGTAGATATCTTAGATATAAATCTATTAAAATTATACTTACGAATCTAACATATATGCATTATTTTCAAACCTAAAAGTATAGTTATTACAAAATTAAATCTATGGTATTAAAAACCTACTTAGGTTCCTTACCCTACCTACAGTGTAACGTATATTATATATATTTTGTTCTGAAATGAATTTAGCGCACCAGACAACCTGTCACGAACACTCGTTACTTTACACCAAGTTTACACCCTATATAAATAGATAAATACACTGTTACGTAATGCTTTATCCCACCAAAAACATAAATGTAAAAAAGGAGAGCCAAGTTCAATACAAAAATTATGCTAGGCTGTGGGCTTCGCCGCAAAAAGAATGGAGATCTAAATGAGTGCCAAGTTCTATGCAAAATCCAAATATGTATTTATAGGAACAAAATAACATTATGAACAAGTATTAAACTCTATTTCTTTGCTTTTTTTTTATTTATGAGATTTTAAAGTAGGTTAGATTTGACTTGGCCTAGGTATGTTTATGTGTCGCTCGGGAGCGCTTTTATGTATGTAGATTTACTTTTATTCTGTGTATACTTATGTGGTGCCGCGCGCCGCCGAAGACACACCGTCGCGTTGGCCGGTTGTTTAGCGCGTATTACAAGTTTTTTGTATGGGGACACCACTTATTTTTTTACTTAACTTTATTTTTATATTTCTGTTATATAGCAAATATAAAAATTATAATATACATACCTATATTAGGATAGTTTTTACAAATATCTGCTTGTAACGGTTCCAACGCTACATACAATAAAAAAAAATGTATGGGGACCCCCTATTTTTTAACTTTTTCTATTTTTAGATTTTTTCCTACGGTTACACACATTTACCGAGCTGGATTCAAAATTGCATCCTTCTAGGTCATCTGGAAGTAGGTTAGGTTTAGGTATTATATGTCAGTCAGTCAGTCAGTGCTAAAATTTATGACTTTTTGACCTTTATATTTTTATAACCGTTTGAGCTAGTACTAGATGTCCTTATGGTATATCATGTGTCAGTCAAAAGTGGCACCAAGTGCTCAGCGCTGGCTAGCCAAATTTATGACTAATCAAGCTTTGACCCTTTGATTCTATATCGTGCGTGGGACATAATCACTGGGTTTCGATGCCACTAGCGCTATACATATGAAATGTAACGGATCGATATTTGCTGCAGTGGACTTAGTCAGGAATACAAGCCTTGAATAGAAAAGGAATAATTACAATAAATACAAGACACACAGATGACTACTTTTTGTATAAACAAGTCATGCCTAGCAACTTAACTTTTTAAATCTCCTCTCAACAGTCCGTTCAGAAATTTGTCTCAGTTTTTAAAGGTGTAAAGATAGCCAATTGATCTTCGCTGGAAGGGTCAAAAGTGTCGCACCATTCAGTGGTTCTCTGTGCAGTGTCCACTTTAAGAATACAACTCAGCGCTTGCTGCTAGCTACAATTTCAGCTTCCGTAGTTCGATACACCTGTCTCTGGCTCACGTGATTGCACCTCCGGCTACATGCCAACTCTAGCTGTAGCATTCCAAAACTTGCTTGATGCCTAGATCTGGTGTATATTGTAAATAGCGCAGATACGTTTATAGTCCTCTCTGGTTTTTCCAGACTCCTGAGCTAAGCGTACGCAATATCAGCTAGTACACACTCAAGACAACGTAGGTAACTTTTGCAATCGGCGTAGGTTTGCAACTGTCCTATTTCCGATCTTCTTCTGGAAATATCTTAATTCCATCTCCTCTGCTTTCTATCTCTTTTGTCTCCAAACACATCGTGCTATGGAGCTCATCCCAAACTTCCTTGGACTAGTCAACTTATTATAGGGTCTCATCACATTGTTAGTTATCAAGAGCAGGGCAGTACTCTCTAACTTAACAAACTCTTTCAGTCTTTTATTATAATTCAGCCATTCACCGCCTTCGTCTTACTTTTGTGTTTTTCCGTCCACTGAGACCATCTATCGCAGCAGGGCTAGCCACTAGCGATTCATCTATCTAGTTCTATTCTGGAGTTTATGCAGTGGACTTAGTCAGGAATACAAGCGAATATGTATAATAATACATATAACAAAATTGTAACGGATCGATATTTGTGTACGCTAATCTCAGAAACGGCTGAACTGACTTCGATGCGGTTTTCAGGAATATGTTGTGACAGGTCCCACTTAACATATACATACATATAATCACGCATTTATCTCTTAAGGGGTAGGCAGAGCACCGATAGAACCACATGGTGCCACTTCTGACTAATTTTGAGAGTATAGTTGAGATGTACAATACTTAACATATAGGCTACTTTTTATTCCGGATAATTTCGACATTTTGTTTTTTCTGCAGTCCACGCGGACGGAGTCGCGGGCGTCCACTAGTATTATATAATCTATCTATCTTCTATATATATATATAACAAATGTGTAACGGATCGATGTTTGTGCATGCTAATCTCAGAAAGGTTGAACCTATTTCAATGCAGTTTTCAGGAATATGTTGTGACAGGTCTCACTTAACATATAGGCTACTTTTATCCCGAATATCGACGTTTTATTTTCTCTGCAGCCCATGCGGACGGAGTCGCGGGCGTCCACTAGTATTTCATATATACGGTGGTTCACTTACTGTCTACTAACTACTGACGACTAACTAGTGTCACGACACTACTGGTAACAAAAAACTCAAGCAAATAAAACTTTAAGGGGCGATTCAATCAGCCTACAGCTAATGATAGTACTGATATCAGATGAAATTATTTGTTACCTTACGAGTGACCACATCCATTAGGCGCGGAACAGTAAGAGCTAAATGCTGAAAAAGAGTGAATGGTGATAGAGCATAACGTTAAAAGCGCATATTAGTACAAGATCACATTAGCGACTACTACTACCTACTTTATTATTTTTTACGACTACATATATATTTGGTAGGTAGGTACTACCTCACGACTTCTTTAATAAAAAAAAACATGAAGTAGGTACCTACATCTCTATATACAGTAGGCCGATACTTCGAGCTGGATAAAAAATCTTAAAACTTCACACCTCAAAACAAAAACCACCTGCAATGGACATTCGGAACCTCTTCTTACATTTGAAACCAGAGAGCATTTAATTGGCGATACCTTTATCGCCTATGTTTTATTCTGATGTAAAAGCTACGAACTTACATCAAAATGAGTTTGGTAGTTTTTGTTTGAAAGACTAACAACCATTCTCGAAAACTTGCAAATTTCAATCACAAGCAATCACTTCAAGAATTTACAAGTTTATGTTATTTCGATATAACTAGCTAAAGTTAAAAATTTAAATACTCATAGGTTTTGGTTTACCTTTATAAATACACATATGTGTCTTGCTATGTTTCTAAGCAAACCTTTTTAGAGATTGATCCAATTTAACAGTTATTAACAAAAAAATACATTTTCATGAACTTTATTAATATTATTTCATACAGTTAAATTAAACTGGCTCTTGCATATTTCTGTGAAGTATAATAAAAAACAGGTACTTATAATGAAATACAAAGTTTGTATAAATGGCAGTATTCATTGTTAATCTTTTACTGACTTGAGCCATACAATACAACATGCATGATGGCATGAGACTCATTTGTAAACAAGTTGATGGAATTATGATGAAAATTATATATCTACATCACAGAAATAAACAATATCCTATTTATACTATGTGACAAACTATCTTTTTTGGTCACCCAAATCTTCAATGCTATCTTCATCAATCTGTAAACAGAATTTCAATTACATTATATTATAATCCAACAATAAAATATATTATGTAAATACAAATCAATATATTATGTAAATACAAACTCCTCAAAAAAAACCACACATAATTACCTCGGGCCACTTCTCTGGAATAATATCAAATAGATCATCTTTAACATCTCCTTGAATAACTATTTCATCATCACCAGTCACAGATGATCCACAAGCAAACTTGGTTCCAAAAAATTTTGCAGCTACTTTCAAGTCAATATCTGAAGAAAAGGGTAAATATCATTAATTATATTTAGTAGAAATGATGGTGTAAGTCAAGGAAATCATAGACTATGCAAAGCAATCCTACCAAAAGTACTCAATCCTGATACTACTGTAACCGACTTCTTTTTTCCTCGAGGTGCTCTGGAGACCTGGACTAACTTTGGGACATCTTCCTTCTTTTTCGATTTCAGCATACCCTTTCCACCACGCTTCTGCCGCTTTTTCTCCTCTTCTCCACCAGCATTTTCTTCTTCATCTGTAGTCATAGACTATTTGATTAAATTGATCATTGTCAATTAAAGGTTTTATATAACACATCTACATACATACATATAATCACGCCTTTATCCTTTACGGGGTAGGCAGAGCACCAATGGCCGATAGGACCACATGGTGTCACTTCTGACCAATTTTGAGGGTATAGTTGAGATGTACAAGTTCGGTTAGTAGTGACAGGTGGTCAGCCCATCGCCTACAAAACACCAAGACCCTCTTGTCCCTCTACTGACTTGTACAGTATGCCCGGGAAGAGAAGCAGCTGTAGTATTATGTTTTTTTTACTCTCAGAGCAGCATAGAAGAATAATAATATGTATAGTAATATTCCAAAGGGTATATGTATAGACTTAGCTGACCTATTCTAAAACCTAACCTATTTTATTACGGATTTAAATTTTAAACTTACCGACTTTTACTTTTTCAAACTCTGTGGGAAGATTCTTTTCTAACCATTGCTTGCATTTATCATATTCTGGATAATATTCGCAATATTCTATTGGCATAGAACAGTTTCCGCAATATTGGACTTTTACAGGGTAATTAATACCTTGGCGTGGACCGATTGATAAATCTCTTTCTGTCATTTTGTATATATGAGATCACTTTAATTTTATAATTCTAAGGTATTTATAAAGCTCCAATTAATATTATTTAATTTAAGGAATATGAAATCATTTTTTAGCAATAGTTTCGTTTATTTGCCACTTTGCTTGCCGATGAAATGAAACTGACATTGACATTTGATTGACAGTACAACGCATGCCAAATTCAGTCGAACAACATTAGCAGCAAACTATGACTATCCCCTTTTTTGTAATAAAAACAAATAAAGTGGCAAATAGAAAATAAGAAAAGTAGGTAATCTGCAGGACGATCAGCTCACTATGAGAACGATTTATTAATTTCACTTAATACATTGACATTGTAGTTTTTTTTCTGCGCAGACAGGCAAACAAAGAATATACTTACTCTCTAACAGACTTATTATTTAGCTATTGTAAATCTGTTCAAATTGTACGGAAAATTGTATCGTGATATCTATCTGCGCCCCATGTAACAAGGAAAGCGTAAAAATGCGTAATATGATATTACGCATTTTTACGCTTTCCTTGTTACATGGGGCGCTAATATCTCTCTATTTTGTGTGCCCTGCGAGACCAAACACGCTAAATATATAAGGTCTATCCAAAATTAGTAATTATCTTTTGACACGAAACTAGGAAGGTAAAATGACACACCTTTCACTATGGGACCAACTACGAAATATTGAAAAAAAAAAGCTATTCCATACATTTCAGTGCAGTAATGAGGATCAGTACAGTTGTAACAAATTCAATAGCATTCGTATCCACATTATTCTTTATAACATAATAATGATATATCTTTTTGAATTATCCAAATCGGTCCATTCTATTAAGTAATAAACTTTTGCCGTTCCTGCCGCTAAGCGTCAAGGTGCGCGAGGGCGTGTGATGTCACGGGGCCCCGAGTCTAGCGCAGCATGCTCGCGTGCAAACGCTGCAAGAAAAACGGTCAAACTTTTTTTGCTTATAAGTTGAATACAAGGGTGGTTTATATAGGTGCAAACGGATGCCAGCTTATGTATGACACATTAATTAAAGTAAATTGGGTTAACCTTAAAAAATCTCATGAAAATAAACGACTTATACCGCGCACGATATTATGATTTCATTACTTTATACTTTATTCTACTTTTATTTTTATAAAGCACAAAGAGCAGTTCATTTCTTTTGATCAATAACTGTTATTTACTTAAGGAATTTAAAATAAGACCGCTGTTAGAGTAAAAATGGCCGCCATATTGAATTTTCTAGTTACGGGGTTAATTTTTTGTAAATTGCAATCCTCCCTTATTTAAAAAGTTCAAAACGGTTATTCATTTTGAGATCAGATATGTGTTTGGAAACTTCAGGGGCCATTAGATATTGATTTTGAAAGCAATCCGGCCCTCAACTAAAAAGTCAAAATGGCAGCCACTGGTTGTTAGTATGTATGTTAGGAAAATAAATTAAAACGCGATGTTTGTAACCGTACTAGTTCTCAAGATAAAATGTCACATATTGAATTTTCTAGTTACGGGGTTAATTTTTTGTAAATTGCAATCCTCCCTTATTTAAAAAGTTCGAAACGGTTATTCATTTTGAGATCAGATATGTGTTTTGGAAACTTCAGGGGCCATTAGATATTGATTTTGAAAGCAATCCGGCCCTCAACTAAAAAGTCAAAATGGCAGCCACTGGTTGTTAGTATGTATGTTAGGAAAATAAATTAAAACGCGATGTTTGTAACCGTACTAGTTCTCAAGATAAAATGTCATGCTTAAGGTCAAGTGAAAATATTATAAAATAATGCAAAAAAGGGTAAATGGGTTTTACTATGGACCCAAAATCAACATCATCTGCCCGTGGTGCACTCTACTATTTAACGGACGAGGCTCTGACCCTAAATAGCTTATAATAGCTACCTATTTAGAATGGAACGGTCACATTTCCTATTGGTTTCGTTATTGGTCGCTAGATTACTGTATTTGTGCCCAACAAGCGGCGGTAGGCTCACCCTTTACCACGTTGATAGGGTAACTGGAGAAAAGTGGGTGCATTTTCTTGGGTACACTTCTGCCCAACCTCTTTGGGAGATAATGGGCGTTACTATACATATTATATGTACCTATCTATTGCAAAAAAATAGGTACATAGTCCGTTATTTTTTTACAATCAATCGATCATTTATCCTCAATGAGGGGAACTGCTCATCTCAAGTCTGCTCGCATCGTAGTTACCTACTAGTTTTAAATTGAAAATAGTTATTTAGTTTTATTGGTTAAAAAAGTAGGTGTGTAATTGTGCGCCTAATCGCTTCTAACCCAACGGCTAACTGGCGGCGAACGACCTTGTGACGTCACAGCTATTGCGGAGGCCAGGGGCGGCTCGCAATATTTTTAGATGGGGTTCACATTTTTTTTTATGAGCGCATCCAAAATTATAGTTTGATAGCGCCGCGCGTGTTTACTCCCTTACTGAATGAAATGATGGAACCTCACTCTTATTAAAATTCAGATGACCTAATGAAATACATTAAGCGACGTCTAGTGGCCGCATACGCACACTACGAATTAATGTGAGCGGCGCTCCAGATTAGGCTAATTTTTCATACGAAATCTTCTGTTTCAAACGCCGGTCTATGTCGGTATGTCTCTTTCGCACTCATTGAATACAGTATTAGGAATCGTACCAAATTTCATTTCATTGAAGCGCGATCGCTAGCGCTCCACTCGATAAGATTACAATTACTTGAGACGAACGCGTAGACAGTATTGTATAAACATATTATAATAGAAAGATAATAAAATTAGTGTGGTGTCGTGGGACACCAGGTAGGAACGAAGTTCCTTCGGCTAATGTAGAATCGACACAATTTGCAAAAGAAAAATCGTGCTCAATTTTATGTAGGTTTTTTGATTTTTCTCTTAAATTTTCTGATTAGTTTTTATTTAAGTACAGGAAAGTAGTTAGGAAATTCAGTATTTTAGGAAATAATAAATTACGTAAAATAAAAAAAAAATCGTAATTCAAATTATCAACTAAAATAACAAAATATGTCTCTTTTTTTTTGTTTGACAACATAAAATTTACTGGCTACTCACGAGAAAAATGTATCTATAATGTGAGTATTCGCCACGTGCTTGTCCATGAATTCATGAGTATATACTATGCATTGGCGGGGTGGAGTAGTAATAGAGAGAGAAGGGATGAGAGAACGAAAAGAAAGAGGGAGAAAGAGAAAGGTATTATACACTACTCGCTTGTGTATACGACTGTCGCGCCTGCGCACGTCTCATTTAACGGTTTCATTCCACGCACTTTTTCTTACGGTTTTACTATCACATTTTTTTCAGTTCGGCCGCGCAGCAAAATCCCTCTCTCCTCCAAGCCTGCCGTAAGGAACTTCGTTCCAATTATAAATATAGAGAAATATAGTTTGCCTATGTAATCTTCGTGGGTGGGAGTGTACTGCACCAGCGCTCCTTAGGACGAGCCGCCTCTGGCGGAGTCCTCTCACGTGAACTTCTTTAGATATTTAGTCATAACTTAATCAATTTTCATCGTAAAACAATTTTTTTTGCACTATATGTAATGGATTTCTTAGCTCTATAAATCTGCATTCTCAAATAAAAACGTTACGGATCCTCATTATTCGAGATTGTATGGAACGAGTATGGAACAACTGATTTTTTTCAATATTTCGGATTTCGGAGTTGGTCCCATAGTGAAATTTGTTTCTTTTTACCTACCTAGTTTCGTGCATAGGTTTCGTGTCAAAAGATTATCACTAATTTAAATTTACTTCTAATTTTGGATAGACCAATAGACCTTATCTTCATCTGAGGACCTTATACACGGTGTTATTACAAAAGAGCGCCTAAAGTTAGACTCAATTTAAATGATATTTGACAGCAAAATGTATGGCATATCTGCCAAATTTAAACATGCCCATGTTTAGCTTAAAAATGATTAAATTCTTTTATATTAACACGGACAGTGTTATTACCTCAGGTTATTACAATACAGTTAGACGGCTGTTAAACACGCGATTTAAAAAAAAACCCTGATACAAAAACGTTTTTAGCCGTTATGCTGTTTAGACTTTTCTTAAAAACTGACACACGAAAATGCTTAGCCTGTTTACCTATTTAATTTTTATAACATAACGTTCTTGGTTAAGGGTTAGGTTTTGTAAATGCGCTCCACAATAGCGCGATTACCTCAGCGATTACCCTCTTGTTGAAGCGTTTTGATATACCAGTCACAATTTGATTGGCAATTTGAAGTCCAAAATGTCTTTATATTCGTGCTTTAAATGCACGCGAATGACTGTCTTTATTTTCTTTAACTGGCAACAACATACTATCAATTTTGTAAATATTTTAAAATTAATTGCAACACTGCATTGCTCTCGCGAAATCAAACACAAAATAAAATCACTTTTCCACATTTTACATTCATAGTGTGTTGTGTATCAGAATTCAGAACAGAAATGATGATTCGCTAGTGTAAAAGTGAAACGAATACTAACGTTTATTATAAAACAAGGAAGTGATTAGGGGCTTCTAAAACTGTGATCAGAATGTAGCACTTAGTCAAGTTCCATAGCTCTCGATTTACTTCATACAAAATTATAGTATTGATCTTTGTTGTTAGTGTAAAAACTGTAAATAAAAATAAATTAAGATGTCTGTGGTAAAAGGTAAACTGGTGAAAATGGAAGTTCATCAAGTTGGTGAATACGAATTCACCAAACAAGATATAATAGGACATGGAGCATTTGCTATGGTGTACAAAGGAAGAAGGAGAAAGGTAAAGAAATGCATCGTTTTTGTTTCACCATTAGCCTAATATCATCTGTATATAATTTAATTTGTATGAAATTTAACCAACAATAATATAGTAGGTTGTAAAGGCAAGTTTAAAAGGCAGTGTTATGATTCTCTTCATGATATCGATTTTCGTCGTGGGAGTTATTATTATAGGTAGGTACATACGTAGCTACGACGCGTTTTTGGCTGTGCTCGTCTTTGGGGAGCGTAACAATGACGCATTAAATAACTAAAGTGTAATATTTATTAGGCCCTTGCTGACCATAAAATTAAATATTGTCACAACCCTAAGTTTTTTTTTTGGACTGTCTACATCTATTGGTTTGTTTTTTTTTTGTAAAAATCAGCTCATCAGGCCTGATCTTTTGTTAGAAGAAAAAATTACTTGCTATTTTCAAATAAAAAACAGTGGTTGCAAACTCTATTCATGGATGCATATTAAATTATTTGCTTGAAAAATATATGTATATTAGCAAAACATTAGTTTTTATATTATTTATTTATTTTTACTTATTTATTTATATTTACACGGACTTGATGTGTAATGCCATCAAGTCCGTGTAAATATAAATAAAGGCAATATCAAAGTGTTGAGTAGTCTATCTTATTAAATGTCTTTGTTTTTGTTATTTCCTATGTTGTAGGTATGTTAGTAAATAATATGATTATCAAGTACATTATGGTTGTTCAATGAACTTTTAAATGTTATAAGAACATAATTATAAACCTGAATTCATTGCTCTATGTCACTTACTTAACAATAGATCTGTGAGATTTTCTGAAAATTTATCCTCAATGAAATAGGCTTAGTTTAAACTAAATTTCTTAACATATATTCAGAAACAGATTTTGATGGCTGACTGATATGAAACCAAATAAAAATTTTAACAAATTTTTAAGTAACAGGGATGATTGATTACCAATGTAACTTACCATCATAACATATGCAAATTCAGTATGGATAGTATTTTATAGTGTTTTGCTGCCTTTTATCTGTCTATCTATATCAGGGGTTCCCAAACTTTTTTTTCTCATAGACCCCTTTCAAAATTTACCTGGTTCTGGTGGACCCTTACACTGCCTACACACACCCTACAGGCCTACACCACATATCTACATATTAATTGTCAATGTTGACCCCCATCGAGTCTCCTGTGGACCCCTGGGGGTCCATCTGGACCACTTTGGAAACCACTGATCTATATGAACACTAAAAACAAACCAAACATGTGTAGGTATGGTGGCCCTACTATCCAGTCTATCATATAATGGATAAAATGAATTAAACTGGTATTTTACCTTTCAAATAAGTTTTTGCGGTTTAATCTAGAAATGACCAATCCGCGAAATGACTACTTGGTCTATAATTGACCAATTCTAGGAACGGAACCTACTTAAGTAGTTTGACTAGGAATATGCTAAATAAAATGCCATGTAAGGATTGACAATCATATTTATTTACTTACATACAGACAAAATAAATTAATAAGTAGAATATATCAATACAAGAAATAGGGTATCATATTTATACATATGTACATACATATCCACAGTGGAAAAGCAAAAACACTAAAGCACTATTTTCACAACTTTACACGGGGAGAGGTTTAAAGTTTGAAATTAACATACTTATTAATTTAATTAATTAATTACACATGGCTGTGTTCCCTGAATTGGGGTTGTGCTAAGTGCAGGATCATAAAGTAGATCCCACAGCCACATTTAGCTTTTTGTACCATGTTTTGAGCTAATTAATAATCATTTTATTTCATAGCAGGGAGTGATACCTAATTCTTTACAGTGTAATTAATGAGAATGTTAGGTATAACATGGATAGTTAGTAAAAGCTAAATATGTGAGACACGCTAAACTTTACAATCTTGAATTTAAAAACAAAAATATGTCCGAAATTAATAACTTTGAAGGGGCATCATTCATTAATGTACCGAGAACTCATTCAGATTATCTGGTAGGTACGCAAAGGAAGGGCAATGTGAAGATGCAATAATCAATAGAAATCGTACAGTATGCACCAATCATACATTTGCCTCTAATCATAACATACCCGTCCGCCTGTTACCCTGGGTAACTTAGATATTTTTTATATGAACAAACATTGTTAGGTCACCTCTTCTTTGCATGTGGTAAAAGTCAAAACGAGGAAGTGCTCCTTCATTATTAAGCTTATAGCTAAGATTTGTAAATATGTAATACTTATTACTACCATAGAGAAGTCGATAATTTGGTAGAAAAACTTTCAAAGACAACTAAGTAGAAGAGTTAAAGGTAATCGAGGCTTCAATTAGCAACTGGTCTTAATACCGGTTGTGTGAGCAGCTGTCGTATGTAGGTTAATAAACATGTGACAAGCGAAATATTCGCACGTAACTTTAGCGACTAATCATAGATGCTCGTAAGCTTATGTTGTCGGATTAAATTTTGATGCTTCAGCTTTTATCTCTTAAAAGCAGTTGTATCCACTTTAGAAGCGAAGCCCCCGCGCCGCTAGCAGCGGCTTATCAGGAATTCTCTTTTCATTCAACACTAGCGACCCGCCCCAGCTTCGCACGGATGCAGTGCTGATACTATACATCTAAACCTTCCTCGTGAATCACTCTATCTATTAAAAAAACCGCATCTAAATCTGTTCCCTAATTTGAAAGATCTAAGCATACGTAGGGATGGACAAACAGCGGCAAGCAACTTTGTTTTAAAATATGTAGTGATTCTTCTGTTTTAAAAATTTATACTTAATCATGCGCTTGGATTCCCAATCATTTCAAGCAGGATTATAACAAGGAACACAGGAGTGTAAAATGCCTCTTTTGTACCAAGGTATCTGTAGTAAAGTGTTAGAAGCATAGTTAGAAGCCAAATTATCTCCTTCCAAAACCCATACTATCCAGATGCCTCGCCGTTTTGTAATGCGGCGTATTATAGGTACAATATATCGACAGATTAAAGAAACTACTGGAGCCAAACATTTCGAAACTGTAGCATAAGTACTGTTTTTCTTTCTGAACACGGATCCCGTAATATATATACCTACCTATAGGTAGGTTCATTCAAGGCTGATAAAAGAAATACTTTATTATTGGAGCCTATACTCGTAAGTAAGAAGGTATAGTATTTTTTTTTCATAATAATATTCAAAAACCATCTGTCTCTATTAGTTCAATAAAATCACAATATTAAAGTAACTAAGTAATTAGCAAACGAGGGAACTAATTAAGAAACTAGTATGGTTGTTAAAACCAGCATCTTTTAGAATTGCTGGCAATCTAGAAGTTTCTTTTCGACACTCATTCGTGTTTTAATGCATGCATTGCATTTCGATATTCTGAAGAATATTCAAGAAATCTGACTTTACCGCATCACGTTAGTTGGTTAGTTGTGATTTAGGAATGGTCAGTGCATGTTCCGGTCAGACCCCGGAGTTGGGTTTCCTTTGTCCTGAGCCCATGGGACAAAGCAGCAGGCGACAATACGACACGCACCATGCGCGCTCAAGGGCATTCGACAAGCGTGCTCCTAACACATTCATATCTGTTTTATTTTAGTAGTAATGTGATTTTACTTTGCTATTCGTCTATGACTGTTGTATGTATAAATGGTATTTAAATGTCTTTGCTGCCCTTAGTTGCCGTGGCAGCTGATGCAGTACCTGCCAATTCATAATTGTGCATATGAAACATCTTATAAAATTGGCAACCATCTAATGTTGGCTACATAACTGCCTCGGCGAGCAGTGACCGTGACCGCAAAGAGTTATATCAATAAGCCCATTGTATTTTGCTAGTCTTGTTGAGCATTTATAAATTTTGTCTTTGTTACAAAATCCTAAACTAATCGGCAAGGTTGTCTGCTGCGCGAGCGTCCACGATCTGCGTCGATAAATAAATACGGTCTAGAAGTGATCCCGCACAGGGCGCGTGTTGAAATCGGGTCAGACCGTAATCGCTGCATGAGCCTGCGGAATGTAGGGCGGGCTAACATTAGCTCTGCCGGCGCAACACCTAGCCTCCTCAGGATAAAGCAAATCAGATATTCCACTGTAAAATAGGCAGTGATAATATTATTGTGCCCTACCAATTGCAGTAAATTTGCGTGGGACGTCTTATTACGAGGCTGGGAACTGCCTAAGAATGAAATGAGAAAATTATCTGCTTGATGCACAATGCACAACGATGTGATGTGACCACGTCGAAGATATGGAGGCCTTGTGTTCAGCGCACTTACGCGCCCACTCGAGACGGCCTTATGCAACGCTCTATGCATTTTGAGTTATCGTTTTACAAAGTCGACTAGTTGTTAAAATAATGATGCAACTGCTTTTAAGGCTATACAAGTAATAAACTACCTTATTGTTAATCATAATATAATAAATAATACATACAACATTATCCCTAAATAAAGGTTGTTTAGTATATATAAATGCTTTTAAAGTCTATAATTGAAAATGAAAAATGAAAATGAAAAAGTTTATTTGGGTAAAATCATGTGGTTTACAATTTAAAAAGGTTGGGGCTTCCTATTAAGCAAGATTTATGCTTGTGTCAGGAAACCCCGCTCTTCCATTACATGTGCAGGTATAAACTATAGTAGATCATAGTCTACTCAAAACTTAAAACTTAAAACTACTTACTTTAAGGCAATGTATACATTAAGTACTAATCAATCATATTCAAATAAAGTATGTATATACGTGAGCGTCTATGTATGTGTGTGTGTGTATAAAGTGTGTGCGTATTTGTTCATATATATGTGCTTCTGTGTGTATGAGTCAAAAGTGTTAGCCTGGCACATTACTATTTATTAGCTATATAAGGCTGTATAGTATAGTTTAGGTGGACACTATGTTACATAAGCCATTAATGCTTCCACATCCTCGTAGGATAAGGTTTTTAACCACGATGTTATCTCTGTTTTACAGAAGCGAGTTTGTAATGGGTAAATATTGATTAGCTTGTTAATACGGTTATAAAGATAAGGTGATTGCGCTCCGAACTGTATTTTAGCAAATTTAGATCTAGTAATTGGTATAGAAGCCACCACGTAGTTTCTCCTTCGTGATGGTTGTTGTGGATAATATGGTAAGGTCATATGCAATTTAATAACTGAGTTGGTGATATATAATTTGCGCATAGAAAGAAGATCACACTCTTTATATAGATCGAATGTAGGATATCTGTAGGGCTTTGAGAATGCAACCTTCAGCAGACATCTCTGTGCTCTCTCTACTTCCAAGAATTTAGTTTTGCAGGCCCCACCCCAGACCGGAATACAATAAGTCATAATCGATTGAGCAAGGGAAATATATAGTTTTTTCAAAAGTGGTAGTGATGCAACTGGTCTTAGCATTTTAAAGATCCATATAAGCTTTCTTATCCTGCCATTTAGGTGTTCTATATGCTGGAACCATGAGAGCCTCTGATCTAGGATTATGCCAAGGTATTTTGTTGAGGATACTTTGTCAAGGGTATCGCAACTACATGGAGTAGGATTATTGTGATTGCAATAATGCAATCTTAATCCGAGGGCTTTCGATGGCTGGGTGCAACCGTACTTGGAGAAACACATGTAGTTCGACTTAGAAGAATTAAGTGTAAGAAAGTTATATTGCAACCAATTCGCAATCCTAGCAAGACCCTGTTCCGCCCTGACGTGGACCGCTTCCCAAGTACTCTCATTAAAGACTACTACTGTGTCATCAGCATATGAAAACACACAGCCCCCTTCCAGGTTGAGGTTTGTCAGGTCATTAATGTAGGTTAAGAAGAGTGTTGGACCCAGGACACTCCCCTGAGGAACACCAAATGTGATATATTGTTGACTGCTTACAAAGCCACCAATTTTGACCTTCTGAGTCCGCTCATGAAGGTAGTCTGATAGTAACTTCAGTGGGGTGCCTCTAATGCCCATGCATTCCAACTTACTCACAAGTATGGGGAGAGAAACGGTATCAAAGGCTTTACGGAGGTCCAGGAATACAGCCAGACATTTACGACCGCTGTCGACGTGGCGAGTGATTTCTTGGGTAAGGGCTAATATGGCGTCCTCCGTGGATCTGTTTTGTCTGAAGCCATATTGATTATTAGAGAGAATGTTGAATTTATTAAGGTAACCAATTAATCTATTATTTATAATTTTTTCAAAAATTTTTGATATTACAGACAGTACAGATATGGGTCTGTAGTTGTTGACATCATCTCTCTCACCACCCTTGTATACCGGAGTTACGACAGCTATTTTAAGTGCAGAAGGAAATACGCCCCGACTGAAACAGATATTGACCATCCTTCTAATGACCGGGACAATAGTAAGTCTAGCCAGTTTCAGAAACTTCGTCGGGATGCCATCCCATCCCGGAGCACTGTCATTTTGAGTCCAGCGAGAACACCATCCACCTCTTTATCGTCAGTCTCAAATAACACTAGCGATGAGGAATTGTTAATGTTTATAGAGGTATTCGCAATGGCGTGATTTGAGGGTATGTCAGAGGAAATTCTTAGAGCTAGGTTTCTACCGACATTAGCAAAAAAATCGTTGACATGATTTACTGAACTAGTAGGACATTTACCTACATTCAACAATTCCAGACCATTGTTGTCTTTTATTTTGTAATTAGTGATCTTTTTAACCGTTTTCCACATGGCCTTCGGGTTATTTTCTGATTTTGCTAACAGATCCCTATCATGCAATCTTTTGAGTTTCTTAATCAAGTTGTTACAATAGTTGCGATAACGCCTGAATGTTATATTCAGTATCTCATTGTATGGGTCAGAACGTAATTTTAGTTTCATTCGATCTCTGTTTCTTATGCATCTGAGTATACCAGGTGTGATCCATGGTTTAATGATTTTTTGATTACGAGGTACTTTTTTAACGCATTTGCTCTCCTCTAAGGATTCAGAAATAAATTTCGTTAGGCTTTGTAGAATAAATTGAGGGTTTTCACTACGATCGAGAATCTCAAAATTTTTCTGGTTTAGTTTTATCAGGGCATCTGAGTAGTTATAACGTGTGGTTATCATAGATTTCTTCTCCCTAATAGAGTTAGATAAAGCTAAGAATATAGTCAGATGATCAGTGACTGCAGAGTTTATAACAGCAGTAAGAGCAGAGGTTTTCCCAATATTAATTTTTAACATAAAGTGATCTAAACAATTACCTTTCCTAGTAGGCAAGGTGTGTCCAGGTAGAAATCCGAAGGAAGATAGCATATTTAAATATTTATTTCTATTTGTTCTTTCATGAGCTGGTTCTTTGTGACGCGGAATAAGGTTTATATTTAGATCCCCTGTTATAATTATGTTAGATGCAGATTGTACCTTTTCAAGATGAGAACATAATGAATTTATAAATCTAGAGGCATTGATGTTAGACGGCGAGCGATAAATTCCAATTATTATTACATTATCTGTTTTTATTTGTAGACATGACGCTTGGTCGAGTTTGATTTCAGATACTAGGGAGTTAAATCTACAGTTTGTGTAGCAAACTACACCATCGTTTTGGTTGCAGTTGTTTAAAGTAGCAAAAGAAGAGTAGTTAGGTAGGGTGGGGATGGGTTTGGAGGAGTTTAATCTGCATTCAGTTAACACCATGATATCGATATTAAAGCTCAGTTGAGATAATGTTGCTTGAAGATTGTCTAAATTACTGTAAATACTGCAAATATTTTGCGATATTATTTTAGCGTAGTATCGTTTTTTACCTCTGGAAAAAGCCCAACGAGAGACTGAGCTTCACATTCATGCGAGGCTACAACGTTTATACAATCTAAGTCATTTAAAGTTGATAACTGACTATCCATTAGATGTAGTGATAATTAGCTTCATAATAAATGGTAACGGATATGGGTTTTGTATGGCATAAAGATAACATAGTTTTATAAATAGTTCAGGGCGTATATAATTGTTCATAATTGAAATAAAGACTAAGTGAAGGTAAAAACTGTATGATTTAGTACGTGTGTTGTGTGTGTGTGTATTTTTTATGTGTTTTTTGTGTGTAGGATGTGTTTTATAATGTATGTACCTGTGTAATGTAAATATGTAATAAGTTTTTAGAATATGTATGTATTGTGTATATATGTGTTGTGTAGATGGAATGCAAACCATGGGGCCGTAATCACCCAAACTATATGAGAAAAATGTACCAAGGTCGCACGAGTAAGGATACAATATCAAAACGCTGCCATATAAACTCTCGGCCATGTTGAAAGGTTTGGCTAATGATCCCAGTTTAAATAGAAGACACCATCTGCCAAGGGTACTAGGGTAGCATAAAACAGTGTTAGGTACATTAGTTATACACGCTAGACATGTTAGATTTGACCTCAGTGGTCGCGGTAGGTTGTTTAAACAGAGAATACTCGTATTACTACATAAACTATATCTAAAACATGCGAAAAGGCAAACCAGAGATAGCACGACATATCGCACCACATACTGTAGTCACTTATTGGTCGAGATTCGTAACTGGGAGCCACTGGGAGCATTTGAGTATGTGTCCAATTCATTTCTTTGTTGTTGTTGGTTTCCAAGTTGATGAATTTGGGCCTCATTTGTGATGAGTACAATAGGTGAGTTGTCAGATTGCCTAAGGTAGACCTTACCGTAGCTTGTCCAGCAATATTTGAAAAGTTTCGCTTTTTTTAATTCACGGGCTAAAAAATAAAGGCGTGATGCCTGCGACGTCAGCTGTTCCGTGACATAGATCGGCATGTCGGGACAATCGCTAAGTCCTAGATGTTTGGCGCGAAGATTAGCTGCGCTTTTAATATTAAATTCCTTACACTTTTTTAGCACTTCGTTTTTTAATAGCAGAGAGTTTGTTTCCATTATGATGGTTGATGTGGTTAAGTTTTCCTTCTTGTTTCTAATTCTATATATATCTCTGACATCGGACTTTTTAATTGGGCATTTAATTATGTCACCCAATTTAGATACCATGATAATCAGGTCATCCTTAGATTCCCTTTTCTTAATCGGGACATTTTTTATTTCAATATTAGCCTTCCGGCCATCCCGGAGTAAGTCCGTTATCTTATTCTCTAGCGTTGCTATATATTTTCTATCTTCCTGGGCGGCCGACTCCAACTGTACAATTTTAAGCCTTGATTCCTCGTATTGGGCCGATAGGAAGGTCACGGCGTCCTCTATGCTGCGATTAGTTTGTTGTATGTTGTTTAACAGTTTTGTGTTCTTTTTTATTTCAGCCATTTGAGATGCAAGCATACTAGACATCATGTTTGCCATTTCCTCTCTGAACTGAGATAATTCGCTTTCTCGTTGTCGTTTGTAGCCTTTTTGTCGCTGTAGAGGATACTGATTTTCAGGAGTCTTCGTTCCTTTTTCCATGACACACGCCAGTTCGGAATCAGAAAGTGATTTCTCCATGCAGCTATTATCCAGAGACATTGTACTAGGATTGCATGGGTAGTGAGGAGTAATATTCGATGACAATTCGCTTAATTAGTGGGCGGGATTGTAGATAAGCTCTGTGCGAATCCAGTCTTGAGGTGGGTGTGGCTAGACTATGCGCTTACGCATATGGTCAGTAGGCAGGATGAGACCACCCTTGCAGAGACAAAGGGGCGTGGCCATACGATGATTCACACACAATTCAGATAACTCCTCGAAACTTATGCACTGCTATTTTTACACACGATTTAAAATCACTTTAAATTTATTTAATTTCTAAAATACACTATTACGGAACTGTAAGCACGTGCACACCCGAAGGCGGTCCAAGGGGAAGAGGAAATTATTATACCATGACAAGGTCTATTATCATACCTATATTTAATTCCGTGCCATTTGTATATTATATCAAGAGTCTGTTCCCTCCATCCATTGTTATATTGTAACACATTTCATAATTATGATATTGTGTGATATAGGTACCATGAGCTAATTACCAACCTCTGTTTATTGATTATCTTTATATAAGTTATATGTACTATTAAGCGGTGATAGCCCAGTGGTTAAGACGTGCACCTTCCAAGCGGGAGGCGTAAGTTCGATCCCAGTACCAATTAATTAATTAATTTCATGTACAGATTTTAATGTTGCTAAATTGTCACTTAGCTCGTGCCTCGGAAAGCACGTAAAACCGTTGGTCCTGCGCCTGATCTCTCTCCGGTCGAGTCGGCTTTCCGTCACATCGGACTATGAGAGTAACGGAATAGAGAGTGCATCTGTGTTTGCGCACACACTTGTGCACTATAATATCTCCTGCGTAGAGATTGGTTGCCTTGGCCGAAATACGGTCGGAGATCATCATGTACTATTAAATAGTAAGTAAACAAATTATTACTAACATGGTTTTTCTTTCGTCCGTAGAATCCATCACAATCGGTAGCGGTGAAAGTAGTTACGAAGAAAGGTATTCAGAAAGCGTCCGAGATCCTAGTGAAGGAGATAAAGATCCTTCGTGAGCTTACAGCCCTGCACCATGAAAACCTCGTCGCTATGCACGATTGTATGGACAGCCCTTCGTACGTCTACGTAGTTATGGAGGTATGTATACTATGTAAATTTTACAACAATGACCAAAATGCATTAGGTAAATAGCTCTGCTAATGGTTTTATTCGAATATAAAACGTTTTAGTTTTAACATATAAAGCTACGCCGCAGCAACGGTGTATTTTATGATAATTTACTAACAGTTCTTTATGGCATATCGTGCGGCTTCGTTTTACTTTGCATTAGTCTGTAGACAATATTTCTTTTTAGAATATCTAAAGACATGGACTCCAATATTACGTCTACAATTAGTACTGATCATTTAATTTATAATACGAGTGCAGTTTTGAAGACGTTAGGTGTGATTGCCGCTAAAATTGCCTATCTCAAATTCGAATAGCGATATGCCACCTTAGTCTTGTTCAACTCTTATATTGCTTCTCTGGATTGGTTTCTATATAATTACCATGGATCAGTTGCTTTACAAAATGTAAAGTTGAACAAATCTATTCAAGCACCTGTACCCCAATTTGTATTGGTTGGCAAAGAATCCTCAGAAATATCTAGTATGGTGCACTGGTTGGTGAACTCTAATTTTGACTATGGTGGGAAATTCATTATACTTTGTATCAATCTGTATAAACCTTGCGATAAGTTGCAAGTATTTAAAACGTTGAGAACTGTTGGTGTGGTTAACATTGTATTCATGATGATCAATCCAGAATTTCCTCAGGAACCTTTATTACTATCTTATAATCCGTTATTACCTGGAAATTGTGAGAATTACCATCCCCATTATCTAATGAACTACAGCAAAAGTAACGAAGATATTTTCTATAATCAATTATATCCCGAGAAACTGAAGAGCTTCCATAGGTGTCCACTAATCGTATCTACATTTGAACAACCACCTTTTATGTATCTACATAACAATGCAACTGATGTAGAAGGGGAAGACGGTGAAATCTTAAAACTTCTGGTAGACAAATTAAACGCTTCACTGGTAGTGGTCATTCCGGAAGAAGGAGACATTTCGGTCAACTTCTAGTTAAAAATTGGACTGGATCTCTCGGTGACGTATTCAATAATAGAGCTCATGCATCTATGTGCTCAGCACCTTTGTCGACTAGTAAATATGAGTATTTTCAAACTTCCATTGCATATAACTATTTGGACATGGTGTGGGTTGCCAGACTCCCGAACCGAACACCTGCCTGGAAGAAGCTAGTTTGTCCTGTGCATTTAAACGTATGGTTAATAGTTGTTGTAATCATCATAGGAACGGCAAGCATGAGTGCTTTTGTAATGACTGCCACGTGGAGGAAGATCGCCAGATTGTTGAGCATTACGCCTCCAAAGCACCGGAGTTACATTTTATGGCATACTTGGTTGATACTGTTGGGTCTGCCAACAACAGAGACTCCTGTAAAAAGGGCTGTTCTATTCATTTTCTATACGTGGGTATGGATGTGCATAATTTTACGTAGTGCATATCAAGCTGCACTGTATAACTGTTTAAAATTGCTATCTTACGAGGATTATATCAAACATTCAGTGACGTCCTCACAACGACCTCCCTTTTGGTGGAATTATGACATTGAGTACCTTTTTTAAGGATATATCTGAAATCTACACGAATTGGATTAGAGTAGATCTCGATAATGCTACACAGTGTCTAGATGATCTAGTAAGTGGAGAATCTAATATGGTAGTTGCGATCAATAAACAGTCTGTTATAGACTTTCTCGTAAATTATAATAACAGAAAACAGTTACAGATATTGCCTCAGAAAATATTGACCAGTCCTGCTGTAATATTTTTCAAGAAATTTTCTCCTTTAGCGAAACCAGTGAATCGTATTTTGAGTGACTTGATCCAAGCAGGATTCGTTCAGAAGTTTATTTCTGACTTCATACCCCATATGTCACGTACTCGCGTTGTTCATTCCGTGGAAGCTCTATCTTTGGAGCACTTTTGGGGGTGCTTTGCGTTAATAACGTTTGGTTTAACGTTATCTTGCATAGTACTTTTTATCGAGATATTGTGGGATAAAAAATGTGTGTGTCTGTTAATAAAAAAATGTTAAAACAGTAGGTACTGAAATTTAACATTGTTTAAAGTTTTATTGAATTATAATTATCAAACCTTGATGTCATGCCATTGTAACTTGGAGAATACATTGAATTTTAATAAGTATATAAACGTATTTTCTTGTATGTAAGATGACTTGCATTATATAACAAGTTCAAACAAACTACAATATGCAAAATCGCATTTATTTATAATTTAGCTAGCACATGGATATTTTGCCCTCAGTGTCAGCTAGCTTGGGGACTTTCTAAGTAAATATTTAGCCCGACTGCGTATTATAGTTAGCACTACTAGTGCAGCAATAGGCGGACGACCGAAATATACCCCTGAATGTGTTTGCTAACGTTGCGTGTGTACGTAATGCGTGCTGGTGCGGATGTAAAAACGCATTACAAATATACACACACACATCATCCTGACCATAATTTACGTTGTACGGTTTGATAGAGATCATTAATATCGCTGTTCTTATATCCTGGTTTCCATGTTAAAATAGTTTTAATTATGTTGAAATAGTTTTAATTGTTCATAGGTTTTGTGTTTGGTAATCTTAAAGGTAGGTTCTCACAGTTTTGTGTTCAATATTTTTTCGGAAGTATCTACCTGGTCAGGTAAATAAAACGGTGACAGTTTATTGTTGAAATTGGTTGGTTGGTATCTCAACAGTTGGTATAGAGTCCTCTCATTGCTGCCTTCGAAAACCAAACCGTTTTTTTTCCGAGTGTCAATGAAAAAGATGGTTCTTTTTTACAAGCTTTTATTTAACTTGCAATGTATGTTTGTTCGGGGTAAGGCACTTGCCCTCAACCGATTGGGCTGAAAATTGGTGAGCAGATTCAGTTTGACAATGCATGATTAACAGTGTAACGTCATTCTTTGGCGGCATACCCACAATGGCGGACCAATTATTTTTAATGCAAATGGGTATCAAATCAAAGGGCTAGAGTAACTCGAAAAAAATGAGACGTCACTCTTAAGCCAATGTGGCGGACTTCTAAAACTTGAAAATCTATTTTGAGACAATGCGTGGTTAACAGTACAGACTTAGGAACTTACCAGGTGAAAACTAAAAAGTATAAAATAAAATTTAGGGCTTTTATTTAAATGAGCTAAAAAGAAAAAATAAACTTTTACACTAAAACTTTTTGTTAATTTATAACGTCATTTCAAATTTAACACATTTGACACAATTTATATGTTATAAAAGCTTGTCGCGACATTTAAGTACTCGTATTTACTTTCTTAGTTTTAAATTTTTAATAAGTCAAGGTGAGGCCGTGCCGAGGACTGAGTGGCATGATGACATGATGTCGTGAACATACCACCTCTGTTGTATATTACTCTCTTACTCTTCTACACGAAGCTCTGGAAGGGTCGACCTTCGATATGCGTGGGAACAATATGGGAAAATCTGAAACATCAACACAAAGATGCTTTAAACATTTAAAAGTAAGAACCGAGTGTCAATGTCAAAAAAGATGGTTCAGTAAAAGTTTTAGTGTAAAAGTTTAAATTAATTGTCATTGTCCTTCTTTGGTACGTGAACTGAATATTGTTTAATACACATTTATTTAGATATTGAGGTATATTCAGTCTTCCTTAATATGTAGTCATCAAACTGTTTATGGAAGGTGTGGTTTCATGTCTTTGTGTGGATCATGCAATGGTAATTTGAAGACAATGATAGGAGACAAGTCTAGTTCAGGACGTTTCGTACCAGATGTGACCTTGTATTTAATCCATAAACGATAATAACCTGCCATTTGAACGCAAACTCAAGCTGAGTCTACATAAAAAAATACGAAAACAACAACAAACAACGAATATTCTATACTTGTCGAATTCTTGATTTCTATCGCGTATAGATCTGCGTTTTTTACAATATTTACCTGATTGAATTTCTTATGCAATATTAGATCACTACATATTATAAAACAAAGTCGCTTGCCGCTGTCTGTCCGTCCCTATGTATGCTTAGATCTGAAACTAGGGAACGGATTTTGATGCGGTTTTTTTAAATAGATAGAGTGATTCACGAGGAATGTTTATATGTATAGTATCAGCACTGCACTCGTGCAAAGTCGGGGCGGGTCGCTAGTATTATAAAAGCTTTGTTGGAGCAGTAGCAGAAAAGCCAGGGTACGCTTGTGAGGAAACTATACATACAGGATGATTTTTGGTCGTCAACGTTCCCGAAAACTACGGAATCTCCTCATCATCACAATCATTTTTCTCCATATTATAAAAGCAGTAGCAGAAAAGCCAGGGTACGCTTTTGAGGAAACTATACATATAATTAAAATTTATAGAACTTTAAAAAACTAAATACAATAGCTGATACTAGAGTGCATATTAGTGAGAGATGGTGCTGAAATGAGGAATTCAGCAGGAAGGCATGCAGTATACAGTCTTTTGTATACACGTGCACTCGTTCGGCACTTCAAATAAGTACGTGGCTAACGTAGCACTGCACTGACGCAAGTAAATTTTCTTGAGGGATGGGTGCACTGAGCTGCATAAAAATACTCATGGCATTCGTGTGATTTTGCTTGAATTTAAAACCTTACAATAGATATAAAATATGATTCATTCTAGATTCTGTAAAGTTATATACAGTTGGCATTATATCCAAAGAATTCGGGCTAATAATAAAAATAGCATCCTAACCAAAAGTTGCCTTCCGCGTGTTCATCGTTTGTGGATTGGAAGCAAGGTCGCCCAATAGTGCGAGTAGTTAGAGAAGCGCGCGTGGCGGTAGATAACTAATAAAGCACGCAGACGCGGCGTGCGCTGTCCATGTGTGCGGCAAGTCTGCTGACGCGTCTGCGCTATCAGACACAGACGAAATATGCGGATTATCCTTAATTTTACTGCTTCTTGTATGTACTAAGGTTGAGAATATAGGTCACGCGCGCTTCCTTGTTTGCATAACCCTATACTTTGCAGCGGATTGACTTGGCTATTTGCTAGGTTTAACACAGAATTCAAGACAAAGAGCGTAAAGTTAATGTTTTCATAATGAATGATCTTTCTTCAGCAATATAGGCAACCGTCAGGCAAGTTAGTTCCTTCGGATTAGAAGCCGTTAGAGTGTCTACTAGCATTACACTCGGTATTCGGTTATAATTTATTTCAGTAAGTATAAGTATTGTAGGCTGTCATGACGCATTTTTCAGTTACCGACTGAGTAATACGCAAAATTTTTTTTATTATTTAATTTTATTTATTATACATACATATATAAATATAAGCAAATTAAAGAACAATCCTAAATGGCACTTTTAAACCAATTCTTATAGGCCAACGCTCTCTCTGTCAAGTCACTTGGTACTCATATAAAAATTATAATAATATTGAGGTAGGGGGGGTATTTAATTTAATCTTTCCCTTATCGGCAGTGTAGGTAGGTAAATGACCGAGAAATAACTAAAATAAATATATCAAGCATAGTGAGATCACGTAATTGCGCAGTTTCGTGAATTTAACAGTGTTTCAGGTCAAGGGGACAAGATTGATTAGCCTGTAGATTAACTATGTGAATGTGAAATGTTATCTTTAGTAGTAGGTACCTACTTTGAACCGGGTGCGGGCTACACAGAACGGCGCGCGGAATTCAGTAGTTGCCCTAGTAACCCAATTACAGTATTTAGAGATACTTACACCTGCCCCCTGATTACGTAAAAGCAATAGCTTTGAAATGTCAGCGTAATATGAATAGCGAATCAGCGATTGTACAATTTTCGCTATAAAGCGATAGCTAAAATTGTACAAAAATGCTTTTGCTAGTTAGGTACGAGTAATAAGGGGCCGATTTATTCGACCTATCTTACTATTTTGTATTTCCGGTCCAGTGAGAATTTACAAAATCTTTTTTTCAAGTTTCAGTTTTAGGTCTCTAAAACAGTAGTTTAGGCTGTGCGTTGATCAGTACTTCAAGACAAAGCACTTTATATGTATACATACGAGTACTAGATGTATTAATTGAATTCTAAAACTTTAATTAACTACGGAATTTTCCTGTCATTTTGTTATACTTACGAGTACTTAATAATTACATTATTATGCAACTAGTCTTTATCGTTGCACCTGCGCAACAGGTAAAAATGTACCTACCTAGTATAGGTACTGGATAAAATCCCCAGTTTTCCACAATAACACAATAGTTCCATCATCACAAAAGTAACGTTAATATATTTACCTTTCCCACAAAAGGATATGAAGATATTTATTACGTAAAAATCCTTTTACCAAGAATCTAGTTAGTTGCAATAAAAATAAAAAAACTACATATGACTAAGATGAATAATTAATTCTCGTAGACAGACATACACACAAAGACACAAACAAATGGAGATAAAAATGCTAATTTTCTTATAATTTTGCGTTGTTTGCGTTGTAGACAGCTCTATAATAGTAAACCGGCGTTGTTTTATACATAACTTAGCTCGTCTGAATAAGGAAGGTGCATCATAGAAGGGTCGCGCCCGCCGACTAGTCTAATACGTCGCTTCACGTGTCGCGCGCCTCGTGGAGTTTTATAATATTATGTATTATTATTCATACATCGTAGTACGCAACTGCGCTCTAAGCGAAAAGCTATATGAACAGCCCACTGTAGAGAACCTATCCACAAAATTTGAGACCTGAAATCACATGTTTATTTTTCCGGATAGTATGGAGAATTTTTAAATATCTCAGGAATTTTCATACAATCTTGAAAAATAAAAATGTGATTTCGAGTCTTAAATTTTGTAGATAGGTTCTCTATAGTGGGCTATTTACATAGCTTTTCGCTTAACATACCCTTTTTGTTACACCCTGTATTATTCTGTGACTCTAGCCCCTGCTTGATAATGTGATTAATATTGCGCACTAAACACAGCATTCACGGCGTTTTATGAAAAAAAAACTAGTCGTCGATATATGCAATACGTGGTAGACACCTCAATCACCACTATTAGTTTTAAAGTTGCATTGACACATACGTTATTTTAAAATATTAATGGTTTTATTTAGATCTACATTACAAAGCTTCTGAAGAAATGTATAATTATGGCTTAGTCCTACTTTATCCTTAATTAATTTGGTTCAAAGCGAACTGCTTTTTGTAGTAACTTTCACAAATCTGCTATATCATAAATAACACAAACAAGGGTAATGGTCCTGCTTAAAAACACGTTCACGTGTAATGTAAACATATTATTTTATTTGTGACCAATTGCGCAATCAATATTATTATGTATACGAGTACCTACGTATTTCTATCTTGCCTTTCTATTCTATATGCTAATAGATAGGTAGACAGATTTAAATAGCTTTCACAATAACTAGTCATGATTATTTTAAAATTAATCATTCATTATGATTATGATATAAAGTTGAGCTGGTCTATCTCGGTGTAAAGTTTATGAAACTCGTGTGACTGAACGGCAGCTGGCCCTATACGAAGTGAAACCGATAACATCGGATAACAGTGAGTATTTTTATTTTATTTTATTTTATTTATTTATTTATTTGGAAACAAGCAGACACAGATGTATATGTAAAACATAATTGTATAAAAAGAATACTAATTACATCAGTGTCCTTGAACACGTTTCACTGAGAACACACACTATTATAATTAAAGCTAAAACTATTACATTTCACAAAATATACATATGCATAAATACAACAAAATATAAAAAATAAAAATAAACATACATACATAAGATACTCAGGCTAAAACATACCACTATACACACTTTATAATGCCTTATGTCTATTGAGCGCTCATAATTTGGCTAATAGCTTTTTTAAAACAGTAGCGAGAACATGCAAACATATCAACATCGTTAAACATTTGTTATATTACTTAATCATTACACATTCTATGTAATGGTGCTCGTTGCCCAGTGTTAGTCCTAGTTCTAGACGTCGAGAAAAGCTTCCTGCAGCGCGTGGCCTTCGCAGGAGTACGAAAGTGTAACTCCGAAAGTAATTGTGGGCAGTTGAACTCGCCCACACAAATATTTCGGAGTACGACAGCGTCCATCACAGCACGTCTGTCTTTCAGTGATAGGATATTATATCTGTGTAGCAGATCGCTGTATGAACAACGGGGTGCATGCATTCTGTAGTTCAGCATTCTTAGAAACTTCTTCTGCACCATCTCTACCCCGTCACAGTACACATTATAAAACGGGTTCCATATGCAAGAGGCGTAGTCCACGTGTGATCTGACTAGGGAGTTGTACAGCGTGATTATTGTGTCCTTATGCTTGAAAGATTTAGTCACCCGGTTAATAAAACCTAACATTCGGTACAAGACCTCTAGTTAGGATGTGATCCACGTGCAAGTCGAGCACCAGCTTAGAGTCGAGATAAATACCCAAATCACGTATACCTGACTCCGTGTCCAGCATATTTCCACCAAGGTGAAATACAGATGGGATAACATTTTTCTTTCTGGTGACAACCTAACGTGCTTGCACTTGTCGTAAGCCAAGAATAGCTTGTTAGCTTTACAGTAAGTGTCAAACCTATCCAATGGTCAGCTAAAAATGCAGTAGTGATACGTCATTGGTATCATTGACCCTACAGTATATTTTTAAGTCGTCAGCGTACAATAGAATTTTGCTAAACTTGAAACAGGACGACAGGTCGTTGACGAAGAGTACAAACAGGAGAGGTCCCAGAATAGATCCCTGTGGTACCCCAGAGGAGACCGACACGGGCATAGAGCTGTGTCCATTGATGACCACGGATTGCGTGCGACTCTGCATGTATGATGCAAACCAGCGAAGAAGATTGCCCTTGATTCCGTTAAACGATAGTTTCCTTAGTAGAATCAAATGGTCCACCTTGTCGAAAGCCTTCCGAAAATCCGTGTATACAGCTTCCACTTGAACATTACGGTCTAAGGAGCCAAACAGATAATTGGTGTAAAGCAAAAGATTGGTGATAGTGGACTTCCCCTTCACGAAACCATGTTGCTCCTCCATTATGTTGTTTCTTAATGCAGAGTGTAAGTGATGGTGCACTAATTTCTCAAAAACCTTAGGAATGCTAGAGAGGATAGAAATAGGCCTGTAGTTTTCGACATTTTCTTTAGCTCCAGATTTGTATATAGGTGTGATATGAACAGCCTTTTTCCATCTGAGCGGAAACATTCCATATTGTAGGCATTTGTTGAAAATCATTTGCAGAGGCAGCGCCTGAGGTAATCACGCGTTTGCTTCAGGAATAAAGGGCTAATTCCGTCCGGGCCTGGTCCTTTACTTGGATCAATTTGTTTCAAGGCACTGTGCACATCTAGTGTTGAAAATGCAAGATTACTTAGTACGACCGTGTTAGGGTTTTCCACCTCCTCAAAGTCCAAATTGTAGGCGCAGTCTGACACAGGTTCCAATGTAGACCTAAAGTGCGAAGAGAACATTTCGCATATATCTCTCGGGTTGTCAGAGGAGTCTAGACCCATTTTCATAGTTTGGGGATAACCCGTGTTTGAAGCTCTAAGGCCAGATGAATATTTCCAAAAATATTTAACATTTTTCCTCAAAGACTTTTCCACATTATCGATGTACCGCCTTTTTGTAACAGACCCTGATAAAAGGTTTTTGACACGAGTGCGAAGAAGTGCAAACTCTTGGTAGTCCCTGCTAATGATCTATATATCATCCAACGCTTCCACAACTTATGCTTTCGCCTTACGGCTCTAATAAGACCTTTAGAAAACCATTCACGGGAAAGCGTCGGCATTTAATTTTTACAAGGGGTACGTGTAAGTTAATAAGTCGTCATTTATATAGTCATAGAAAATATCAACCGATGATTCTGGGTCATGACCATTGAGCTCAATGGACCAATCGATACTCCGTAGAGCAGTGTTAATTTTCTCGTAGTCAGCTTTATAAAAGTTTCGTTTTTTAATATCCAAGGATGCGATAACTGCAGGCGATGACACAGAGCAAATAATAATATCCAAAGGAGGATGATGGGGAACAACATTCAAGAGTGGGTCGGTCGCACGGGTAACCAGGCAATTGCGGAGAGTACTCAGAACCAGGTCAAGCGATCTGTTGTTCTCATTTAGGATACCATTGAACTGGCTCAAATTCAAAGCGGCTTCATGGAGCGACCAATGAGTTGAGCAACATCGTTGTTTGACTCGGATGGCCCGCAAGGCGGAAGAGAGCCCTCTTAAAAAGGCCACGTTCCAAGCGAGTCAAGTTAAAATCTCCTATTAGAATGAACTCAGATGAGGGTGTTGCACTGCAAATATCCTGCAACTTGCCAAAGTATCTGTCATATACGCAGTACTTTGCGCCAGTTGGAATGTAGCACGCGCAGAGCATAAGTCTCCCGGTACCTAAGAAGAAGCTTAAATACATCTCCTCGAGATCAGCAGTCTCGAGATCCAGACGCCTCACAACTTTTATGGAGCTCTTTACAGCGACTAAGATCCCACCGCCCCCCTTCTTCTGCGCAATACCGAGATCGCGGTCGCGTCGAAACACAGTGTAAGATTCAAGGGCTGCTTCAGAGTCCAGGACGTCATTCGTAAATAGCCAAGTTTCAACAAGAATAATAACATCGTAGTCAGAGGCCAGTGCATTTAATCTCAAGTCTTTTAGTTTTGTTTTCATCCCACCACAATTTTGGTAATAAATTAGCAGTCTGTTATAATGCATTGAGAATAATAATAATATAGATACTGAACATAAAAATCATATGGCACCTTTCAGTTCTCGATGGATAAGCCTCCATGTTCTCGCCTAACAAAAGCGTAATATAATGCGCAAGCGTAGATAAAGCTATAGGGTCACAGTATTTATTAATTAAACTTAGAGACGCAATCAATGTATACGATAGCACAGAAAATGTCACACACACAGCAATAAATAGCAAAGCAAATAATGCATCTGCATATTGGAAAATAAAGACTACCATGCACTCCACCAAGCAAGCGAGGGCATTAAACAAAAAGCAGAATAAAAATTTAATATTTTTATTTTCACCTTGCCCGGCACACCTGTGCTACGTCAAAATCAGCACAATTTGCGCTAATGTACCAAAGCGTTCGAGATGGACCCACCTACGTAAGTGAAGCGTTATTTTGTTTTTACAATAACACACAACAACTGTTTGGGATGGATGGCACAACAGTTCATCCCAATACTAGGTTGGGTGCCAATTAAAACACGTGTGCGTTAATCTTATAATTATTAATGAGCAATTATCTTGAAGGAACCTATATGCTAGTTACTTATTCATTGAAATTTATAATGAAACGAAATTAGTCTGGAATAAGACTTAGTAGAATAACTTCAGTATTACGAACTGGCTATGTCGACTAGCTGAAAACCGGCATAATTATCTAAAAGCGATCTACTTACAGTCATTTTATATTATTCAATGCACGTAATGTTTCTTCGCTGTTTTTATTAATAGAAGTAGGTACATTCGAAGGTCAAACAATCCACTCTACAAAACGACGTGGTTTGTTTTTGTTGCGTAAAAACTAAAAAAGCAATGCCCTCATCTCGACGCTCGGTACGCGCCAAACCAAGTTCATTGGCACGACTTGTTTCGGTCGGAGTACGCATCTATGGCTGTCATGGTCCATGGTTTTAATGACCACGAGAGATATCTTTTGACTGTCCATTACAATGCAATAATGACCGATAGAAAAAACTTCATCATTCTTCTGTCTAACAACTGATTTAAAGCTGACTTTAAAAGATACCTACAGATTAAGGGAACAATGAACACTAAAATTCTGAATTCTGTTTATGCCGATCAAAAATCTGAAACTCAAGAGGGCTAAAGTCCAGTTTATTTTGTTCTTTTTAATCATATCTTTATTAACCTAAGTAACCTTATAGGTATATAACTTCATAAACCTAAGTAACCTTACTTAGTTGGTGATAAAGATAAGGTTGATGATGCAGCTCACATTTATAGGGAAGCATGTAATGCATACATAGCTCCTAATCTAGATAATGCAATATTTATATTGAAAACAGAAAGACAACCTTAAAGGTAAGGTAATAAGCCAAGTATAAATGTGGTATAGAATGGAATACCTAAATCTAAACTCAAAAACAAGCTACTCGCATAGTTAAATTAGTATAAGTACTGATATAACATATTTTTATATGACCTACGTAAATAAATGTATGGAATAAAGTCATCATTATTACAGCGTGGGTTACTACGTGTGTATCAGACCTGTTATTATATTTTTTTGTAATAATGTGTAAAGTGCGTATTACATGAGAAGTGTTCTACATAGAAACCCGGAAGGCGAGTCAGTTTTTGCGCCGTATTTAACTAGCAGCGGGCCGCACCAAATTAAACTGACGTGTTTTTGTCTAGCATAAGAATATATTTTGTAATTCTTTTGATGTTGACTCAACCATCGAAATGTATCGATGAGGCGGTAATGTATAATAAATAATTTATAAGTAAGTACTTAATTATTGTCTTCTGAATAGATAATTGAAATAAGACTTAATTATGTTGTTGGTAGGTATAATTTTAAAAGTATCTTAAAAATTTGCAACGATGTACAATTGTACAATATTAGGCAACTACTTAATGTATTATTCTCGTTTTTCAATTGTAGGTACGCAAGTATTTACATAAAAATACATAGTTAACCTAACTTTTATAATTCCATGACTATTTCGGGTTTTAAGTTTGGGCGACTTCCACACCAAGAATCAAATAAAGGTAGTTTAAATGATGAATCTCCGTGGGCGACATCATCCTCGTCGCCACGCGCCCGCGCACCCACGCCAGTCACCACAGAGCGTCAACTCTGACATTCAACCGACTGTGAAGTGAACACATCCATCGCATTAGCAATAATGTTTTTTTTGCCACCTTTAACGAAGGGTGCCATGAAATAAAGTAAGTTTATGCCAAAAAAAAAATCATTCCTTGACGAAATTTATAGTGTCTAGTGTTTATGTTAGTTTTTTTATAGACAAAATCGTGAAAAAATCTTGCTACGCGCGTCATCAATGCAGAAAAACGCAGTCTATTTACTCAACGCTAATATTTTGGAAACAACCGGTATTGGTAGGTGAGGAGACATATGACGACCAAAAATATAGAGTGGACTATAAAATTAATTTATTAATAATTTTATAATTAATTTATTGCCTTGCCTTTAATGTTATATTTTTTGTAAATACTAACTATATAAAACAGAATACCTAGTAGCACAGGGTAACCTACTACATTATATACGATACTTTTTGTAACCTTTCAATTAAAATTCAATTGAAAATCTACAAATAAAACAAAACAAAAGAATGTAGTCATCGCTAGTTGATCATGTCTACTCTACACACTATGGTAGTACATACTCGTACAATCAGTCGTTGCATGCAAATTATTGATAAAGGTCATTTGAACTGCCTAGCACTGTCGTTTGTATCGGCTCTACAAACTTGACGGTACGCCAAATATGCTAGATTTGTTCTTTGGATTACTCTACATATACATATCACAAATCCTTCAGTCAAGAAAAATATTCCAATGTATGGATTTATGAATGATTTATGGTTATAACATTCAGCATCTTACATTTTAATTTCATCGGCACTCAGTACTTATAAGTGAGGCCAATATAATCTGTTGGTCACCTCGTGACCTCGTGGTCGCATTATTGTCCGTACAGGCCCTTCATCTCACACGTGGCATCGGCAGGGCCTTCCTTTAATACCGCACTCACAAAGGCTTCCTACGAAACGTGTGAGTTCGTTTATCTCGTGGTATTTCTTTTGTATTAACATTAGGTTATCACTTCCGCAAACGCTATTACGTATTTCATACAGCCCAGTTCGAAGAGGTACAGATACTCTAATATATGATTAAAGAGAAACATTTTTTTAAAATATAAACAACTACCTTCGTTGAGAAACGGCACATGCGTCGTTACAGCCAGTAACTTTTTATGCAAGAAACTGCAGTTGTGCATACTATGGTTAACGGCAATAACGGTGCAAGACAGACAATACAGGTCAAAATACTTAACAATGTATATGGTAACATGCTCACTTCTGTACACCACTTAACATAAGAACCAACCATAGCTAGTATATTTTAGTTAGAGTATTCAATCAATTTAATAATTTTATTGATGTTGATAAAAAAATATTTTCCGCCCGGTGGTCGTATCGTTGAAACACGTACTATAAAAACGTCTACGCTGATTATAGTGATGTCAATCTACAGACAAATGGGCATGTACGATTGCGTCGAGCTGGTTTCTCTCGTGAGCCGCCCCTCCGCGAGGAAAGTGACGCACAGGAAACCGCAGCTTTCTATCGTATCCACCTTAATGGGCTTGTAATTTTGACCATGCTAATATGTTTTCAAGGCACTCTTTATTCTTATCAACTAAAAAACTTAAAGATAAAACTGAACTGCACCTAAGGAGAATAATTAATGTACACAGGTCATGCACGTACGAACAATCTAATCTTACGTAATTTATACCTACTTATCAATCGGTCGACATCATAGTAAATGTCGTTTATTCTTTAGAAGTTTATTAGTATCATAAAGTCGTCTACCTTACATTTGAAAGTTAAACATTAAACAAACTGGGCCGAGATGATATCGTAAAATCTGGAACAGGTTGCACTAGGCCCGGGTGCGGGTGTGTATAAATCGCCTTACAATGACTAGTTTCGTTCTTTTCTAAATATATAATTCACCTGCGACTCTAAACCAAACTATAAAGCTCTTTGTCTTCATGAAAGGTCTAACTTTAGTGTTTTGTATTGCGCGGTGCAAATCATTATAATAAATGGGAATATCGCGTTTAATACATAGATTCTAGTTGAACCAATAAAATATTGCATCTACCGTGCAGCTAGGTATTTATTATGTGGTATGGAGTTTAATGTTCAGTTGCACAAGCAGGAGAAGTAGACCCTACCTTAAACCACTCAAATGTGAAAGGTTACTGTGCCGAGTCAAGCCTTTCATTCAACTTAGGTTTTACTTTTGTCAAATTAATCCCTCTAATCCTCAGCGCCTTAGTATCAGATGCCAGAAAGTACAAAAGTTGTGATTCAATTAGCAACTAAGTAGTTTTCGTAGTAATTTGCCAGATTTTATTCATCTTGATTCCAATATGTTCTGGAAATATAAGCATAGCATTGTGTGCGAATGTGATATATTGGAAAATTATCTGAAAACTAAATGTGGAACGAGGGCAGTGCACTTGAGTCATACACACGTCGCTGATCAAAAGGCGGACGTAAGTGGATGGGCTATATGTATATCCGGGAGGTGCATGTGTAGTGTAGGTACGGTGCAGAGGCTGGCTGCCGCTGCGCAGTTTTTTGTTTACAGCAGGGCATAGACCTGACAAACGGCGTGTCAACGACCCGCCATACCATTTGATATCATGGTATACTTTAATTCTGAGGAAAGAAATGGTTATTCGTGACCTGTTTTTTAACGCTCTTTTATTAGCTTCACTTGAATGAATTTAACACGATAAATCTACCTATATCCTAAATTACCATGGCACCTATCTAAAAATCATGAATATCTCAAATTCACTAGTCCATGAGAATTCAATACGTTTTGTGGACGGTGGTAAATCCTTAGGGTAGGTTCTGATGATGAAATCGTAAGGAATTATTGTAGAACTTCAAGAAAGCGTGCGTTTTAGTTATTTAGCCAGCCGCACAGCGCTAGGGTACCTATATGTGTTCATCAGTCTATGCATTTTTCTATTTTGTGCCACAGTAAAAATCTCACAGATTATACACGAAGTAAAGAGCTATGAGATCCTTTATAGTTGTATGGCGTGAGAGCTCAAATTGTGTTGTTACATCCGTGACTAGCTAGCGCTGTATTATTTTTCACATTGATATGGTATTGCATTGTATGTATCTATTTTCATATACTAGGTTATGTACAGTTATAAGTACTTTACATCGTGTATGTAAATATATAATTACCTAGCGGACGCCCGCGACTCCGTCCGCGTGGACTACAGAAAAAACAAAAAACATTTTCCCGGGATAAAAAGCCTATATGTTAAGTGGGACCTGTAACAATGTATTCCTGAAAACTGCATCGAAATCGATTCAGCCGTTTCTGAGATTAGCGTGCACAAACGCACAGACAAACAGACAAAAATTCAAAAAAAATCATTCTTTTAGTTACTATTGCGTTAATAAAAGTCTCCTATAATATTTTTTCTTATATATCTTCCATGTACAGACAGCGATCCGTTACATTTTTATTATATGTATAGAATAGATTAAGATTATTCTCTAATATTAAATTAAGCTAATGTTAAAAAGATTTAGCTAAGCCTGTTTATCGTGGAGGAACCATAACGGTGCGCTGGGGTTTGTGGAGTGGAGCGCACATCCGTCTGTTAGCCGGCTCAGCTTGGGGCCGCGACCCGCTCTCTTTGGCCTTTGTCTCATCCACTTTCATCTCAGCTCCCATTGTTGCCATGTTGAATGTTTCATGACCTGATTGCTCCAACTACTCATTGAACTCGGGCTTCTTGACTGCATTCTGTTTTCCAGCATTTTTTATCTGAATTGGATGTTTACAATACAACAAACAACGACAATCGACGAACTGAATGTGATTGAAATTTTGCCTATTGCGGAATAATGTGACGTTTTTTTGTTATGTATTAGAGAAAGAATTTTATTAATAATTTTATAAAAAGAATTATGTTTTACGCGTAATTTTTCTATAGCTCTTTACATAGTACCTAAACATTACATATTTTTCAATGTTTAAAAGTGGTTTCATGGCGAATAATTCCAATCATTGACTTGCATATTCCTATTATGTAGAAAATAAAATATAAAAATATAGTATAACAGTGATTTCACTATAAACATTTTCTAGATTTTCTCTTATATATCCAAAAGTACTCATAATAAAAAAACTTAACTTTAAATAAAAAAATAACAAGTTCACATTTTGTTTTCTGTAATAATAAATATAAACAACTATCACAAAGTAAAAAATAAAAATGTTATAGTACTTCAGTAGGTACATTTTGTTCAACATTTTAAATTAAAACAAACTTAAACATGTTAAATAACCTAGAAATTTAAACTAAGCCTTTGTTTTGTGTTTGGTTATATAAAGAGATAAAATTCATTAAATGCAGTGCATTTTAAAATAAATTCTATTCGTTCTCAACACACAAAAAAACTGCTTAATACCACTACTACTGTGGTCGATTCCGGCAGTCACACACACCTAAATTTACGTAAAAATATCTAAATTTAAAATGACTATAAATTTAGTAAATTTAAATTCATTGTACGTGTAAATTCATGTATTTTGATTAAACCACGCCTAAGATATTCTACTTTAAAAAAGGAACATCATGACATCATTTGAATCACGATAAAACCTATCATTTCTGCTTAAAACAATAAAATTGTTGTTTGAATTTTTAATCTTAGTCGCTAAAGCTATTATGACCGCACGCTTTATCCTAAACCTAAAAAGCTGACATTTCTTAATTTAATAATCTGTGTTGCCAGTATATGCCGTCAAAAAAAGAAAAGAGTGAACGCAAGAGCAAAAAATGAATAAATAATATAAATAAATATTATTAATAAAAGCAAAAAATATACTTTTTTTTTCATCCCGAAAGAAAGGCAAAGAAATCCTAAACCATAGAAGAAAGAGACCATGCGTCCATGTCCATGTCTTTAGTAAAAAAAAAATCAGATTACGAGGGGTAGTAATGAACGGAAACTTTCTAGAAAACATAGGAAACGGGACTAATGTTCTTAAAACATCAAAATAAACAAAATAAAACTGGCACAGAAGGAGTTCTTGTAGGAGTGGATAATCACTGGATTATTTTGTCGTCTTTTTTACCATTCTGGTACTTCTCTAACAACGGTTATTATAACAACCTTACGTTTTAACAACATATCATGTTCGCTGAAGCGCTGACGACTCCAAAAGACACCTTTATTTTTAAGTATATTTTAAACGCCAACTTTTAGATAGCTTTTTACGCATAAACCTAAAGTGAATTGAAAAAAAGTTGAAACGTCAATTTAAATTAAATTTAGTTGCCACCTGTCAGAAAAGTGACTGCCAGAATAGCTTTTGATTGTAATTGTAATTAAACCTAAATTTTTAGGTTTAATTACGTTTAAGAATAAGTTGTGCCTGCCGGAATCGACGTTACTGTTATGTTAAACTTAAACATAATATACCGAAATTAAATTCACAATTCCATAATATTTACAAATACAAGAGACATCACTTTCTTGGGTTATGTTATGTACCTATTTGAGCCATTACATTTAGTATGTAATGAAGTTATCATAAACAGACAACTATCTGGGGTGGAACTATAGCAACACGTTCAGATCGAAACCGCACATACACACCATTTAACGTATATTTTAGACTGGGCTTTTGTCTTTATTTTGATCATTATTTTGTAAAGGAACTTCTTCTGGTGCATGCCCATTAGCTCTTCGATCAGGCGTTCGAGAGTCGGAAGAAAATTTATTCTTTATTGAACTCCAGTTTTTCTTAATTGTAATGCCGGCAACTACGAGGACCATACCAGCCACTATCATTCCAATGATACCTTTATCAACACCTCCGGTTTTTGTGTCGGAAGTGGTTGCCCCAACTTTGACATCAGTTTCTGTACCATTTACGTCTTTAGGAGCTTCCACAATGTTGTTGAATTTTGCTATTCCACCACTTGCTTGGTCTACAGCTGAACGAAGTGAAAAATCATCTACTGTCGTGCTTTCTACCAGAACAGTAGGAGTAGCATTGTTATCATCAATTGGAGTATCTGTCGGAGTTGTATTGTCTCTAGATAAAGGTGCAGCTGTTGTTGCTTCGGTTCCGATATCTTCATTTACATGATTAGAAATATCAATGGAGGGGTCTACGTTCTCTTGGAAAGCTATGCTGCCTGATAAAACAGCATCTGATAATCCATTATCATTGTCATCCGTCGTGTCTGAACATTCATGTGTATCAGTTTTACATGAACCAGTGCAAACCACATTCAAGTTTAGGCTACTTGATGCACACAAATGGTCGAGCAATTCAGGAGTAGATGTAGGTAACGTCAATGTTTGCAATGCTTGGAAGTTTGAAAAGTAGTCTGGGGTTAATTCCTGAAACAGATTTAAATATTATTTTACAATGTTGCCTCCGCAAACTTTCTAATACTTGTCTGGGCTACTATATTAGTAGAATAAATCCAAATAATGTATGTATGAATATCAAAACATACAACACATTTATAGAAATTTTGTTCAGTTATGTAAGTACTACTAAAAAGACATCGTTGTTCACTATTTGACAATCCAACAATTTCGATTATACGAAACTACTTTAATTTTACTGCATGTTAGGAAGTGTATAACTTAATTATTTTTATTATATTAACATTTTGCATTATAAATAACTACCGTTCTCATATCGTTGTCTCCTAAGTCAAGGCGTTGTCAGCTTTAATAATCCAAATCCATTTTTTAAATCCTTCGGAAATTCGATCAATCTGTTAGATGCCAGCTCCAGCACTTCCAATTCTGGAAGTTCACTCACGGACTGAAACATAAACACAATTCTCTTATTAAATGTGAATAAAAATGCTGTTTAGGAATTTATTCACGTAGTCTGCACTATATACCTATTTGTGATAGATTCCTTGTCAAAAATAGACTGTTTAGAACTGAGACTCGATGACTAACTCTGAAATGTAGAGAAACCAATATAATAAAATAAAGAAACTACTTACTCCAGAAGATAATTCCATGATAGAGTTTTGGTTGGCATTTAATACTTTTAATTTCTTCAGTGATGATATTTCCTTCGGAATTTCGGTCAGTTTATTATTATTTAAATTTAACGTTGTTGTCCTAGGATCTATGGGCGATGGAAAGTCTGTTAGGCCATAACCAGCACAATTAACTATGAAATCTTCAGAATTCGCCTTCAGTGTTGCACAAACATGGCTTTGGGCACGGCAATGTCTCTTCCGGAGTAATGGTAACGTTGTCTTCAGTATCAACTATACCTATATGTGCAGCGATTGGAGCTTCTGTTACGTCAGTAGGTTCTACTAAAGTGCCTGAGCCACTGCCTTCTATTAGATCTTTATCCAAGATACCATCTGGTGGGAAAATATTGTCGTTTTCGTCAGGAACTTGGAGTTCATCATTCTGTGCAGATACATGGTTCAACCTGAAAACATTTAAAAAACATGTGACTAAATTTTATACAGAAACTTCTATCGCTATGACGTAAGTTTTTTGTAATGTAAGTAGAAGATAAAAAAATCGCGATAATTACAAGGGCGTCAGAAAAGTGCTATACGATAATAGATAAAGGTACAAACAGCTAGCTCCATAAATTAAACTCTATCTCACTAATTAAGGTTCTATTACGTGCATACAATTACTATACTACCTTTTATAGGTCTGGTCTTAAAAATATAAAATAATTTAAACGCCCATCTTAGGTTACCATCTTTAATTGCAGAAATAACACTATTGTCCTTATATTTTTGTTATATTTAAGAAGGAATTTGTTATATTTAAGTAAGTATACCAGTAGATAAGCTTTTAAGATAAAGTTTCAGGTTGTTCAAATAGTCGTGTCTTTAAAGAGTTTCAAATTATAAAAAAAAAATAGTTTTCACATAAGAACTTTCCGGATATTGTATTACTTTTAAAGTACGATACATAAAGTAAAAAAGTAAATAAAAACGTTTATCTACTGTTATTGGTTTTTTTGCTAAAACTATGTCCATTCCATTTTTCAAGGAAACAAAATGGCGAGCAGTGTTACGTTTGTATTTGAATGTCTGATGAATTGAACGAAATAAATATAAATATACAACACTAGTACTTACGCGAACAGTGCCAAATACAAAAGGAAAATGTATTTCGTCATCATGGTCAGGTCGAATTGGAAACACTGGTGATATGCCAACTGAGTTCAGGAGTTACCTGTCGAGGCGCTAGAACCGGCCAACCATACTCCACATAGCTCACTGACACTTATAACTATTATCATTGAATGATAAGATTATACCAACAAAGCGTAGCTTATCGCGAATCAAGTCTGATAACGATATACTGCATAAATGAAAAAATTATATTGGGCGAACGATATTTGATCTAACCTTCACGAATATCTAATGGAGGTGACGACATGTAGTAGTATATGTGAGAGGTATACATGTGTATTAAGTAATCTTTGATAGAGTAAGGCGCGTGATACGTTTTGTAATTATACTGGTACAATATCTAGCAATACAAGATGCTATTTGTTTGATTCAATATAACAATTCCTATGCTATTAGGTAGGAAGGTGCAAATTGTGTAAACGAGCGTCAAACTACAATGAATACAGCGAGACGCGCTCGGCCGCCAACAATACTTCGTCACTAGTGCTGTGCAAAATTATAAACGGGAATACAATTTCTGCTTACAATGCTAAAAAGAACCTATCCATAAATGAGCGATGCATTTTTCTTGTATATATTTAGATTCATTAAATTTGCTGAAATTTATTTTCGCGTTAGTATATTATGCATGTGCAGTGCATTACCTACAGCACTGCACATGTAGTTAATAATATTTATTATATTCCCTTCAGAAGTACCAAATGAGTTTCTGTAGGTACTAAGGGAAATTTTGACTTATACTCGTATAAGGAATAGAGCTGCTTAAGCTTTGGTTTCCTGGGATAGCAGTGTCCGTCATATTTCTAGCGGTTAAACAGAAACTTTTTAGTAGTACCTACTTACTGGTGTATGCTCCTAACGCCATTCCATTATGTAGGTAGATACTTAACTTATCTATGTACTCGTAAGTATAAATATTCATTCTATCTCGCAGAACTATACATATTACTTACTAAAGCTGTTGCCCGCGACTTTGCCGCGTGGACTACAAAATGTAGCCTATGTCGTTCTCCGTACTTCCAACTAAACTTAATAATACATATATTTATGTACTAGCGACCCGCCCCGGCTTCGCACGGGTGCAGTGATGATACTATACATATAAACCTTCCTCGTGAATCACTATCTATTAAAAAAAACCGCATCAAAATCCGTTCCCTAGTTTGAAAGATCTAAGCATACATAGGGACAGATAGCGTCAAGCGATTTTGTTTTATAATATGTAGCGACTCAAATTTTCTAGAACATTGGTTGAGTAAATAAAGCGTGAAGAGGTATCAAGCAGCAGACAAATAAACTTACTCTCCCATTTATAAAATTTGTTGGGACTACTAAACGAGTCACAATTTATTTTGATCACATCCTGTTTCCTGACAATTTTTAATACAAAATTTACTGAGTCAATGGATTCCAGTAATCTTAATTCCAATAAGTGAATTTATCTTTTAAATGACGTAAGTAGTGCCATGATGTATAAAGATTAGAATTTATTGCTATATCTGCCTGTACAGTCAAAATTATAGGTCACAATATTTTTAATAATATGATCTATAGTTTATAATATGAATGCATTTATATAAAAAATTAACTATAGTAAAATATGTAGCAAGTTCAATCTGTGAACAAATGGGAACAATCGGTTGCTTATACAAATTAATTCAATTGTATACAAATTAATTAGCCTTGAACTATAAAGTGATTAAACCTTCCGATATACAAACCTAATTCCTGAAATAAATATATTATGTAGGTATGTACTGAATTTACATTTATTTAACTCCTTTACAAATTTTCTATGGTCCATGTAGACAAGGCGACGACTCTAGTTTATATAACAAAAGATCTTTGTGTCGTGTGATGTTGAATGATCCATCCATGGAAATCATGGAATTCTCTGTACGGTATGTACTTGGTATACAAGTAACATATTATGGGATATCCGCTATAGGATCATAACAGTACATCTCTATTCGGTCCGAGGCAATTAAAAAGGCTTCTAATAACATACAACATTCATAAATTATTCTTTATGTACAAAAATAAACTTGTGTGAAGTCAAGACCGTTTACCCGATAATTTTAGTTTCGCTTGACAGAAGTATTGTTATTCATTAAACACGCATACATAATGTAAATCTTGGTTGGTTAAATTAATGCCAAACCGTTAGTTAGTTACCTAGAACAGCCATATACCTATTACAAGTATTAGAGTGGTGGAAACACCTTTAGGCTTTGTCTCCCCTTGAAGAGTTTTAGCAAGGTTACCCTTTTCTAATCGGTCCGATCGACACTGATGCTTCATCGCTATAGCATCTTGAAGAGCAACAGCATTTAAATAACAAGCCTGCAAGTCCATTTAAAAAAAATCTTTAATGTTAAGTGTTTGTCAACAGTATTGTAATGGAGGTGACCTAGCAGACTACCTACAAACAAACAGGCTGCTAAGTGAAGGCACTATCCAGCTGTTCCTGCGGCAACTGGCGGAGGCTATGCGCGCCATACACGCCAAAGGGATAGTGCATCGTGATCTCAAGCCGCAGAACATCCTGCTGACGCACAACGTGGCGCCGCCTCGCACACCACATCCTGCAGATATTACTCTTAAAATTGGTGAGTTGGACTCTATTGTACACGTGGCCGCTAAACGTCGTTTATTGATGTTTTTAACTTTGACCTTTGTTACTCCACGTGGAGGTGTTAAAATGATAATATAACAGAACGCTCTGCTTTGATCCCTTGCTTGGTTTACTCTCTTGTTTTACATGTATGTATGTAGGTAAAAGTTGAAAACTTAAAACGATCATGTGAATTTTGTGTACTACCTAGTTTAAATATTTTTAATTTGTTATAAAATTATTAATAAAGAAAATGGAAAAAATTCTTCACCCGAGTGGGAATCGAACCTTTTTTTTAATTTTTAATTTACTCTTAACATAATTTAGGTTTGTTTTAGGGCTATTTAGGCAATGAGCGTTCCTTAATTAACACGTCCTTCAATAAATTAAGTAGGTAACGTGCTAGTAGACTAAACATTTATTCTAACCTCGTTAGTATTGCAGCGAAACCGGAAAAAATTAAATATGTTCAATCCGATTTGCTTTAGCCGATTATCTGTGGTATTAAAATCTAATATTGGCACTTCATAAACGATCCGAAATAAAATCTGTAATATTGCACACAGCGGTCGCAAATAATTTCTCTAATCCGTCATTTATCACTCGACATCTTAGTGGAATAAACGTAATCTATACTAATATTATAAACTGAAGAGTTTGTTTGTTTGTTTGTTTGTTTGTTTGTTTGATTGGCGCTAATCTCCGAACTACTGGGTCGAATATTCTTTTTGTGTTGGAACATTTATCAGACTTGGCTATATATCATCACAGTGCGACCAATAGGGACGAAGAATAAGAGGAAAATGTGGAAAAAACGGGGAAAATTATTAATTGGAACTTCCGTTGCGTGCCTGCGTAAACGGCAAGTTACAAAAAATATGTATGAAAGAATAAAATGACGTAGAAATGATTGAAAGAAAAAAATTGAAGGTCTAGACGCCTGTGCAGAACCCTAGCAGCCCAGCAAACTTTAATTTCTCTAAGTTGCTCAGCATGATAAGCACTTTCTAATAACGTAATAAAATTGAAGGTCTAGATAACCTGATGCAGAACCCTTAACAGCCCAGCTAAATTTTGAGAGATATGAAAATACCGTCTTAGGAAAAGTTATTCAACAATTTTAAAAGAATTCTCTATCGACATCTTAGTGGAAGGTAAAGGATACGTAATCGGGTTGCGGAGAAAAAATTGCCACAAGAAAATATAATGTAGATAGAAAATATAATTAAAATAATTGTTTGTTGACGCGGACGAATCGCGGGCAACAATTTTAAGTTGAAAATATAATTAAAAAATATAATTATAATTTACGTTCTGTTAAAATTGAGTTTCTTTTTTGCAGCTGACTTTGGTTTCGCAAGGTTTCTTGAAGAGGGAAACATGGCCGTCACACTTTGCGGCTCGCCTATGTATATGGTAAATAATATTTTGATCATTTTTTTTAATAATCTGGCACCAAGATATACCTCTATTAAAAGTAACCAATTTTTCACAGGCCCCCGAAGTCATAATGTCCCTTAAATATGACGCGAAAGCTGATCTTTGGAGTCTCGGTACTATAGTGTACCAGTGCCTGACTGGCAAAGCGCCCTTCCAGGCCACCACGCCGCACGAGTTGAAAGCCTTCTACGAAAACAGTGCAGACCTTCAACCTAAGTGAGTAATTAACTTCTAACGTATCAACTGATCGTTATAACAATATGAAAGGTTCGAAACAGTATGGTCAATTCTGACTGTCACACTTAAATTAAACGTAAAATTAGTCCGACCTGTCCCTTTCTCTCTCAGCCATTAATGTTAAGAACGGAGAAGGATACACTTGACTAAGATTAAGTTTACGTTACAGTCAGAATCGACTATAATGTTAAAATGATATCCAGGGTGGACATCGACATAAGGCGTCTCTTAAAAAATAGTATTATTAATGTTAATTCACATAAATGTCAGTGTCCTCCTGGTAAAGTAAGCAAACACCAAGTCGATGATCTTGCAATTCTATGGGCACTAAACGAAGATCAATTTTTTGCTGGTGAGCTTATTTGAGAACGTTTCTACACTTTTTTGTATTTGTCCTATGTTTGTCAGTAACATGTAGGAGCACTTGGATTTTTTGTACTAAACTTTTTTGTGATATTAAATCAACTCTGTCACTGACCAGCTTCAAGGTCTGTAATAACTGAATATATTTAACAGAGACACTAATAAAGTCGACCTCATGTGTTAATTTCGTAACGTGCTTATTTATATACGTACCTATTCGCTATGTATGTTGGTTGACGGCTGTAAAGCTGCTTTTATTAGAATTACCTGATTATTATTATTGCCGACACTATATTTCGTCACTATGTCTTAATCTAGGTACAAATAAAAGGAGAGCTGCTCTCACGCCCGAACTAATTTATGTACCTACCTTTAGATCAACACGTGCATACACTATAAAGCTTCCATTGGAACCACAACAGCTGAACAAGCTTCGTGTAAAATTGACGTTACTATTTTAATAAATATCTTGTTGTAAAGAAAAACCTTTACTTGTTCATTCACTATAGCACTCTAGTTCATGCATAATAGCATAATTCTGCTATAATGGCCATACAGCAGTTAAAATAAGACGAGATGTCAGTATGTACATATTTGCAACGTGGTGTGATTGTTGCCAGAATGCCGGCCGGCACCAGCCAGGAGCTATGCAGCCTGCTCATAGGCCTGCTGCGACGCAACCCGCGCGAGCGCATGCCCTTTGAACTGTTCTTCAATCATAGCTTCTTGCAGCGCTCGCGGAATACCTCTATACACAGTGAGTACACTCAAACATTTATTATAGTTTCTATGTATTGTATCTGCCCTGTGTTCTAATTTATTTTTGTTCACCTTTTACTTGATAATAGATGATTTTGAAATGTAATTTCATAATTTAGAATAGACATGAACCTCACAATAATCGTCGTCGTAAGAGACGTGTAGATAGAAGACCATTGAAGCAACTGATCCACCTGATACTTATCATATATCGCTTTTCATTACCCCTGAAGGCATATCTGGAATAAGTACCTATATCTTTGTATGTTACACTGACTGACAGTTATTTGCATAAACACAAGTTCGACCTAATGACTAATCTGTAAGTAATACACTCCATTGTTGCTGCTTTCGACACAATATTGCGCACTAGCCGAACATTATTGTCTGGTAACTTCAAAAGTAGTAAACTAGTAACTACCTATAAGCTATATCTATAGGTGATCCCAATAAAGTACTTAATAAGTGACATAGTTCAGTTTACTTTGATATCTATAAGGAAATCACTCGTGTCTAACATGATCTAATGCGTTTAATGTAAATTGATAATAATTGGCTCCACGTGTAGCTTTTGTTGTGTAATGTACCCTACCTATTTGGTATCTAATGAATAGTTTAGTGAAAATTATCCTACCTATATATTATTAACATAGATCCTAGACATAATGAATATTCTATTAACATTTTCTATGTAACTAACAAGGTTAAAGTGAACTTACTGTAAGTCACTAAACAAACGCATTACGACATAGGTCATATTATTTTCACAAATGCATACATGTCACGCTTTTCTAGGGTTTTCAATTTTTTAAACCATGATAGCATAAGTTAGATGCTTGCCTATATATATTTATATAGTTTATACGCGTAACTTGGTAATGTTGTGTGAATATCTTTTCACAATTTTTCAATAAACATTGTTCAGGTTTGGATATGGACCTTCCTGACATTTTGGAGAGTGATCTAGAAGTCCGGGTCGATACTGACTGTTGTCTAGAAGAAACATGGGAAAGTCAGGGTATTATAAAACACATTGATATATCGGCAATTGCCTTCGCACACGCAGGGTAATGATGACCAAGTAAATAAGGAGTTCCACGCAACGCGTTTTGATTAATGACCGTTTTGATCCAATAAAGAAGGTGATATGATCGCCCCTAACGTGTCGCATTGTATTGTGCATGGGGTGAGGGTGCAATGTAGTTAGATGGAACTGTTTACCCTACTACTGCAGATAGAGCAATAAAATCGCTGCTTTTTCTTGCACTAAGTTAGCATGGCTTGCACAATTATGAAGCGAATTAGCAAAAGGTATTGGACTAAATTTTCGCAATTTTGTTTTATATGCAATTTTTTATTGTTTCATAATAATCAGCTTCCATATCAAAAGCACCTCCAGCAGTTTTGAATATGTATTGATAACAGTATTTTTTATTGAGTGATGAGCTTAAGTTTCTAATGCAGGAAGTTTCCAATATATTCGTGGTAAAATCAATTACAATATTTACGTATGAACTAGCTAGAGCGTTATATGAAACTCGATAGCTAGAGCTTGTGGTCTCGACTGCATGCGGTAGATATGTACTCGTGATTACATAATTATACCGTGTTTATGCACTCAATGATTATTAATCTATCGACCTGGGTTGATTAAACATTATTTTTATATATTATCTGCTTTCAAACATTTTATTTGGTTCTCTTTTAATCGTATGTATCCTCCTAAAGTCTTCCAATTTTGTAAAGTGATATTGCTTTAATTCAGTACTAGTGGACGCCCGCGACTCCGTCCGCGTGGACTGCAAAAAAAAACAAAATGTTGATATAAACCCGATTAAAATATTTATATGATATTTTTTCGAAATATTTATATGATATTTTTTCGAAATAAAAAGTAGCCTATGTTCTGTCTCAGGGTCTAAAGATTGTCTGTACCAAATTTCATCAAAATCGGTTGCGAGGTTTAAGCGGGAAAGCGTAACAGACAGACAGACAGACAGACAGAGTTACTTTCGCATTTATAATATTAGTTGGGATTCAGTATTACAATATACTCGTACTAATGAGAAAAACAGCTACATGTCAAGGGTAAATTAATAGCTATACTAACTATGTAGATATGACATATCCCATACAATCAGTAACGTACCTAGGTACATAATTCCAGAACCATAAAATTCATAAGTATCTTGTATGATAAAAAGTATGTGTATTGTTAAAAACTATTCCCAATATGCACAAAGATGGAAACTAGCGAATCACTTCTTTCACACAAAGTGATAACAGGTAGTCTTGGATGTAAGAATTTAAAGTTTCTTCTAGTATTTCTGCGAAAAATGTCTAGGTAGCTTAGCTTCACGTCCGTGAATAATACAAACCCTGATGCGTTTCCCAGGGGTGGGCAGTGCCCCGGTGCCGACGCCATGCGGCGCTGGTATCAGCAGCAAGCCCGCGTCCGCGCCGAGACTGTCCGTCCTCACGCCGGCGCCGCAGCCTGCACCGCAACCCACGCACTCTAAAAAACCAACCTCCTCTGGTAAGTTCCTCGAATATATCTCAGCCTCATCATCAATTTCAGCCATCTACAGGCCTATAGTTTATCTTTTTTGACAGTTCTTAATGACGATCACTCAATTAAAATGTTTAGAACACACACAGTGTTGCATTATGCCACTTCCATTTGATTAAGTTTCAATGAGTGATCAGCACTATGAACTGTCAAAAAGGTAGCCAATACAGGGGCAGAAGTCCACTGCTAAACAAAGGCCTCCCCCAAAGACCACCACTGCGACTATGTATTTTGAATCTCATCTTAGTTGTATAAGACAGTGTTAACTTCAGCCCATTTTTGACATTTCGCCTAATATTTGATGTAAGTATAACGTTGACAAATTCAATTTATGGGGCTTTATTTTGTAACGAGCTCGCCTGTACCGTTGTTACTTCGTTTTCCACTGCAATTACCTTATTCAGTTCGTATCCCTGTGTCTGGCCGTGTGCTGGCCTAAATCTGTCTGATGGTAAACGATGATGAAATCTATTTAATACTTACTAGTGGACGCCCGCGACTCCGTCCGCATGGACTACAGAAAAAACAAAATGTCGAAATTATCCGGGATAAAAACATTTTCCCGGGATAAAAGTAGCCTATATGTTAAGTGTGACCTGTCACAATATATTCCTGAAAACTGCATCGAAATCGGTTCAGCCGTTCCTAAGATTAGCGTGCACAAACGCACAGACAAACAGACAAAAATTCCAAAAATCATTATTTTGGATACTATTGCGTTGATAAAGGTCTCCTATAATATATTTTCTCATATATCTTCCATGTACAGAAAGCGATCCGTTACATTTTTCTTATTCTTTATTGCACATACACAAAAAGAAATATGGCATACAACATAAAAGAAGAGATGCATGTACAATGGCAAACTTATCTCTACCAGAGATCTTCCAGCAAGCCAAGCAAGTAAAGAGAAATTGTTAACAACAGGGTAACATGTGCAATTAAACAAATTCTAAGAAACTACAAAACTACATTAGGGAAAAAAGGAGAGAAACAAATGACAGCATATTCAAATAATGGACAGGTAGTGATTCTTCAGCTTTTCCCTAAATGTGCCAACAGTGCGACAATTTTTATTACCTATATGTATAGAATAGATAATACGTATCAGATTTTTGACAGTTTATTTTTTACACATTTACTTATTATTACAAGTTTAATAAATACATTAAAATCAAACAGCCAAGTAGCCATGGTTCAAATATAAAATAATTATCAGAAAAGAGTACTGGTTGGCCGGTAAAGTAGCAACAGATCCCATCTAATTTTGCCATAACTATCTTAACCCCACTTCCGATTTTATGAACTACAATGACCTGTCCTCAATTAGGTATATCACAATTGTGAACTTCCTTTCGTAAAATAGCCCCGCTTGGTATAATTCTATATCCAGTCTACGAAAAAATACAATTTCTGCTGTTGTAAGAATTAAAAGGTACGTACGTATTCTATCTAACACTACCTACTAATGGACCACAATAATAATATGCTAAACTTCACCCTCTTACAACAGATAATGTTATGTATGTAACGATTTTCCACTACTGAATAAACATATTATTTTCAATAGTCATGGTAAACATTTCTTAGAACCATTCCCTCTTCTAACTATACCCCAGGTGACGTATGATGCGCAGGCGCACGGTTACTCTCCTAATTGTATTCATATTTCGCGAGAAAGTGTTATCGATAATATTCTGCGAACACAGTGAATAGTGAAACATAATATCATAAGCATCTGCATGTGAGTGGCTGATATTATAGATTTACCGCTTCTCACTTTCACATGCACTTTCTGTGGATAAGTTATTGCATTTAATCTAAACGTCTAATGTTTATGTTATCGCTACCGGTATATTACACGTTTTGTCGTTATGTATTACAGACTTTTAATCATTAATCATACTTTAAAAGTGTATTATTATACTGGCATCCTACATGTATGATGTAACTATTATTACAATTTGCTATTGCTGCCGAGTAATTTGGTCTGCAAGGTTTAATAAATTAATTTATATTGCAACTTTATTACTTACCTACCTATTTATTTATTTGAGGAACACACTTGTAAATATACTGTGAGTGTGTGCTGCAATATTTTACAAATAAAATTTAACTTTAAATCCTTCAATCTTCACATTGTACCGCTTTGTGAAAGTCCTAAAGCTTCAATACATAATTAGAGAAAGGCTACCTCCAATTCTAGCTTTGCATACCTATAATATAGTATGCTTATATGCAGCAGATGTGAAAGCAATAACAAAGTACTAAAATAATAATATATTGCGGTCATATTAATTAATAAATCATCAAATATCTGACATCGAGCACGCAAATATGGAGAGATAACCCATACTGCCCTTGGGAGCCTAGAATAACGTGTCAATTGTCGTGATTAATCATTGCGGCTTCCGTTACTTTTTATGCTTTCGCTCTTAATTGTTGAACACTTAGGTAAATAATATAATTCAAGTTGAATAATCTTGCTTGCACTATTCATCATTCGCGAGTTTAATAAACAGTCAACTTATGTACTAGTAATAAATAATAAGGTCGTTTACTTCAATTTGCATTGCATTTGTTTATGTATAAAATATTAAATTTCCATCAAAGAATGATAAGACTTTAGGAAAAGTAGGATCGAGTATCTATTTGTCAAGATAACATTTAGCATTACAATGTGTGCTGAAGTCATTGTGTGCATTCGGCCATTGATAAGGTATTATCTGTATGCAAGTCCAGATCACTGCGAGTATATCGTTAAGTTTATTTAGACTAGTGGGCCAAGAGAATCGGGCACAGTCACCCTGCCACCGGCGCAGCGGTTATTGTTCACAACGAATACCTACTGACGAATGAAGGTCTCCGAGCCTGTCCCAAATACAAAAGATAAACATTTATGATGTATACAATATACATGTAGCACTGCGAAGGCAGCCATTCGTTTCTTCCCGAGTTGAACTCGGCGAGTTCATTCGCATGCTTTTTGAGTTTGACATTGCCAGAGACAATGTTTATCTGCTGTATCCGGCATCGTGACATTTACTCTTTGTCTTACTCGTAATGTCTAGTCATCTACTGTAATAATTTGCATGAATTTACAAGGTTTTAGTAAATTTTAAACTTTTGATGTTATCATCTCTGTACTTTCTCAGGGGCCTATTTTATTTATCATTGATTATGAGATGATAATATTTGTACAATTATCCAAAAATTATTATCCATTTTATGTATACTTAGTAACCTAATAATTACCGTTAACAATAAACAATGCATTTTTTTTTAACAAAGGACTATTCATAAATTATCCCAGCAACAATGTTTAAATGAAAATAATGACAACGAGAGGCAGGTGAGATTCTTTCTTCTTTCTGCATTATTCTGAAAATATCGGTGCATGTGTCGTGTTTTCCAGCTACATACCACCTGAAGATCAAGTTTAGTGGAACTATAGTATAAAAACAAAATAAGTAGTAAGAAAAGAAAATAAAAGGTGAAAAAGAAAGGTCGTCTGGTTCTTATTGGCCCATTTAAGGACAGGTTAAATTTAGTGATAGGTCACATATACGTGGGAGGGACCGCCCCACCGGCTCCTTTGGAAACGTGAATGCATGTTCTGCGTCTAGTTTTTTTTTATCCTACTGTGCCAGTAGGAGGTTCATATTTTTCGAGTGTTTAAGTATGTAAGTTTGTAGATATGTATATTTTTTGGCACGCTCTCGAGCCTAAACGGCTTTTTGCATTTCAGAGGTGATGTTTGCTTCCGAGTCATGGATGTTTCTATACTTATCTATGTAGTTGTAGGTATTTATAGGTATATACCGATTCTTAGTACCCACGACACAAGACCTTTGGGATCTTAGTGCAGGACTAAGTTAATGTGTTATTAAGTGTGTGAATATTGAGTATCCCGCGTACGTTTACAGCGGAGTCGTCGGACACGACGTGGGCGGGCGAGGACGACTTCGTGCTGGTGGAGGCGGGCGAGAGCGGCTCGGCCGAGTGCTCGGCGTCGTCCGGCTCCGAGGCGGCGTCGCGCCCGAGCTCGCTGGCGCTGCCGGCGCACGCGCAGGCCGCCGCCGCCGCCGCCGCCTCCCGCCCGCCTACCCGAGGGTAAGTTACCGCCGCGCCGCCACTGCCGCTACATGTGTCCATTATACATACATCGCTTCATGATTTTATACATTTGTTGGGAATTAGACACCGCCGCGCCGCTGCGACTGAATCTGCTTACACTTTTGGAATCGGGCAGACCCACAGGCTGATTGCGTATCTTGCAATAGCAAGCAAGCAATTTATCCTTCGATTAATCTCAATTCCCTTGGCAAGTAGTCATATCGAAAAGGACGGCAATACGCGTCGCGATTTATATACCTAGCAGAAGCATGGTATAACAAAAATTGTACAACATTCGCTGTGAAATGTCAATATCCTTTGAGATTGCTGTTAGGTAATACGTTACAATTTTACAATATTTTTTGCTATAATGCTATGTATAGTAAAAATTATTTGTGCTAATTGGGTATAGGGCGGCTGGTAGATTTATAAATAGCGATTCGTATTGTCGTCTTTTTCGATATAGCTAAATATTTGCAAAAGCAATTAAGATTGATCCTGGGGTAAAATTTTATTATTGTTTTCGATGTCTTAACTTTGCATTATTATGTCAACAAAGCAAACCTTGGACCTATTATAGTACCTCTTATCTAAACTATTGGTCTACCTACACATGACAGTAACTGATAACCTCATAGAAAATATTAACACTTAACAAATATGCAAACATCAATTGAGGGTTCTATTAACCTAATTGCAGATAGTTATCTTCAATATTTAACGGGCATTGATTTCTATTCTATGAACTATAACGTTTAGAGCGTATCTTTATATAATATTGTACATAATACAATAGTTATTATGTATTCATTACATAGATGACATAATTTTGCAATGTAATATTGCAAGTATCTTTTTCAAGTTCAACAAAGATACAAGTTCATTTGCTGTCACGTGTGCTTAAATTGTCATTACTTCTATCTATCCGACATTAATAATAATAATTCTTTATTGCATAAAGACATTTGACTTTTCTCCTGCAAATCGTGTATCATATAGTACTCGTAGATGTTGGTATATTGTCACTAATCACGTAGTCCTGTAAATACCTTAGTAACTAAATTGTTGTATTTGCTAAGGTAAATAATAATGCATAAATAAAGTCAATTAATGCGTTATCATCACTGCCACGCTTCCTACATAGATGCATTGTTGTGATATTATCTCCAGTTATTAGACGGCATTTAAACAGGATGACTAACGATGCCACGCGGTCTCCGCTCGCTACCTACGCTTTGTTAGATGCGGTGATTACGCAATTATAATCACGGAAAATGCTATACCCGAGGCATTTAATATTGTCAGTATAAAATGTCCGACGCATTTTAAAGTTGCAAGTAACGAGATATATTATGCCGACAGGTTTTTGTCTGTTCTGCACTTGCGATATGTCAATGATACCCTGAGCTCACTTCTGTGTAGTAGAAGTACTTGGTTGAATTTATACTCGGGTTTTTTGTTCTAAAATAATAAGATGACCTCGGACAAGGTTACATTCGAAACTGATGTTATATGGTTTCTGTAAACCAGTTTTCGATTAAGTCGATTGCGCTTGCCCGCTTCACCTGCCACCCACATTAAGATCGTCATGCTTGTCTGCTAGGGAGCCTGGAAACTCAGTTGTATGTGTTTGCAGAACCCCATTGGCGCCGGCCCTAACAATAACATACCGCGGTCACAGCCTATCGACGTACTGAGATCCAACCACAGTCGAAACAACATCGGCTCACTATCGCCACCTAGTGTGAGTACTAACTGTACTATGTAACATCTTTTTTTGTACCAAATTCTGTAGAACATGTACATAATTCGATCAAGAACTCAAAACAGACATGTCACTCTGTCGTCATGCAGAACTATTTGCGGTGTGTTGTTGTAAATAATGACAAGCTTGCACCATCTTGGGACAAATCAATAAGATGGTTTATTGGCATAAATGTTCTGGCATCTGCGCAAACAGAGGGATCTAACCGGCTTATTTAAGTGGAGGACGTAATTGAGAAAGAACATCCACCATTCAAAACACGTGGCAAACGACTTCGCTCCTCGAAACATTTTTCTACAAATCCAATGGAAAGGGCTGATGATTCCAATAGGTCAGATAGCTCAATTTGAAGGATTAAGTTTAAGCTGTCTCTATATTAAGTTTTAGAGAAAGACTTCATCAAATTCCTTCATCAGTCAATACTATCTGCCTATTCGAATAACTGCCCTAAGATACCATCTATCAAAGAAAAAACATAAAATTATACTGCCCCTACAGTATGTACCGAAGTTCTCGGATATATTTAGTCGTAGGTTGTAAGTATATGCGCGTGGCCATAGTAAAGTGTAGTGCATGCAGGTGCCGTTCACGATGGGGACGCCTCCGTCGACGCGTCGACGCAGCTACTCCGGCAGCTCCCCGCCGCCCTCACTGTGGCAGGTGTCGCCGACCAACGCCAGCCCTATTCGCAGATCTGGTAAGGAAATACTCACCCTTCCTTACAGCCCGTTTACACATGGTCTCCGTTTTATCGGATACGTTTTTTTTTCATCGATGGCGCATGGAGTTGTATGAGCAACTTCACATATAGGTACAGTATCCGTTTTGTCATCGAATACTGGATGAACGGAATGCGTATCCATCGTGTTTCCGTAAAATTTTACCGGATCGAAATTTCGGGGGTGAGGGGGCCATCCTGGCGGCGGTACACTGCGAATTTGCTTGTGAACATCGTATCCAGTAAATGACGGATACGTTGAATGTTACGGTGCCTATGTGTGAACAAAGCATAATTTTTTGTAGTATCCGTAGACTATGTGAACGGGCTGTTAGTTTAAATATATTGTGTATCATATTCTAATAGTTGAATGATGTTTTCATCTGACCCCGCTATGCTATCCGGGGCTGTAGTACGATATCTTATCGTTCTTGCTGACCTTGGCAACACAGCCGTGTAAATGTATGTTTTATAATACTGCGTCACCAAGCATGATGCACTCCTGGCGTCTCGATTAACGTTACAGGTGTTAGACGACGTATCTTTCATAACTTTTCAAGCAGATATATTTGAGGGCGGAGCTTCAGCGCTACAAGAGTTGAATCTTTATTATTATGTCATTGGGAGATGCTATTTATTTTGAAATTTCGCACACAGTACTTACTTAGTTTAGTATCGCGTGAACTCAAGCAAATTACGTCTCAAAATGTTATGATAAACCACGTTATCATGTAAACAGAACGTACTATTGTTGTCCCCTAGTAAATTCCGTACCGCGAGGAATTTTCACAAACATTCTAGACTGTCGCTGCGATTAGGGAACTACGTGCGTCATTTGGCACGTTCGATGTATACAATACGCATAACTTTCTAAACGTCCCGTATCCGATATTATTTGTTTTGTTTGTCTGTGCACTCAATAATTATTAGGTATTGAAATATCGACGAAGACTATGTTTATACGAGTATCTTGTTCTATTTTGGTACATGCATAATAATAAAGCTTTCCTCGCTTGTTTAGAATCCAAGCATGTTGTACAAATACCTACTATGCACAACGAACATCCGTTCAGTGTTAAAATAGAGGTGCACTTCTACATAAATTGTGTTTCTATTGTCTAACACTAAACCAAAATGGTATTCATATCACAAAAACCTATACCATAGTGCTCTATTAGTTCTATTACCGGTGAAGTTTATCTTTCAATATCTTGTTTGTAAATTTTTGTCACTTTTGGATTTGAGTTATGATGTGTTTTTTCACTCATACAATAACAACAATAAAACAAGACAGAGTAGAAACTTTAATGAAAAAAAAGTACATACTTACAACATTACAAAAATGCCGTGCACCCTATTTGGAGCCTGTCAGTTACATCTCTTGTATGTGTAGCCGCCAAACAGGTCTCTTTTCATCGGGATGTCACTGAGACAGGGTAGGGGTTGCCTACCTTGTATACGGGCATGTAAAACGACTTGACATGTCAAATTAAGTTAACCGGCTGCTACTTACATGTAATTCTTATATTTTTTCAACTTGACATGTAAAATGAAGTCGAACGGCGGCTAAGTTCCTAACCTATTTGTATGTTTATGAATGGTCAATCCGTCCCGCAGGCACGTCGCCGCCGATCTCGCTGGCATTAAAGGCGAGCGGCGAGGCGGCGTCGCCCAAGCGCGGCGCGCTGCCCGACGCGCTCGTGCGCGGACTCAAGCTGCACGCGCCCGCCGAGCCGCCCGTCTACATCCCCAACCTGCAGGAGGAGACCATCCTGGCCGTGAGTACTCTCGCGTTAGGTCCACCCGTGAGTACACTCGCATTAATCCCCCGTGAGTACACTCGCATTATTCCGCCCTGCCCTCTAGGTTGTTGTTAAAGTGCGGCGCGCTGCCCGTCGCACTCGTGCGCGAGCTCAAACAAGTATAAATATATATTTTTTAAATTGTGTAAAAATTAAAAAGCTTATAAAAAAGACTTTAATTATCCTTTGCAGGAGGAGCACAGTAAAGTGTTCTCTCAGCTGAACTTCGTGCTGATGTTGGCAGAACTACTGTCAGATTTGGCAGTATCTTGTGGCGCACCCATCGCCGCTCTTATGGACACTTCACAAGGTATGTTATGGAAGGTGTAATATTTATGGGCAAAGGAGAAGGATGGGAGGAAAGTGCTTAGCAATGGCAATATGTTCACAGGGATATCTTTCATCCTCATTTGCTTAGTTAGATATATCAGAGTTTTAACCGACTGATTACTTTAGTTCGAGATAATAAGAAAAGAATCAATAAGCTGTAATAAAAGAACAGACGTATTAATTGTATCCATTACCGATTGTCAAACACTCATTATAACTCTGATAAAAACATTTTGTGTTTTCATAAGTCATTCAGTGTCACCAGCCACGCGCCTATTGTCATCTTTACAGTAGAGGCGTGGCCGTTACCGCAATGCTTTTGTAATGATTTGTCAATGTTTACTGATTTACTTCCCTGTATTCCAGAGCGTTGCGACTCTAGTGTGCGCCTCGGGCTGCTCGTGCAGGCGATGCAGGCGCTCGCGTGCGGCCTGCGCCTTGCCGCACACCACTACCGCGCGCGCACGCTGCAGCCCACGCCGCAAGTGCGACACGGTGAGTACCGCACACGATGCAGGCGTGAGCGTGACCACAACCTAAAGACGAAGCTTGGACATTTTCGTTGATTTTGTGACATAATTATAAAGAAGATTTAATTTTGAGAACGTTACTATGAGTAGGTTAAAATATAAGAATTAGGTATACGTGCGACGGATAAGGGAGTGTGGCCCAGCTCAAATGTCACTGACAAACCTCGGCAAATCTAGATTTAGTGTTTTCTTATCTATGCTCCATATGAATCCATTACCTTCTAACAAGTAGCGTGTGTTTGCAGTGGTGTCGCTGATGAACGGCAAGTACAAGTGGATCGTGAGCGAGTCGAAGCGGCTGCACGAGGCGGGCGTCACGCCGGCCGTCTGCGACAAGATCCTCTACGAGCACGCCATCGAACTGGTGAGTGTGGTGGGCCATATGCCCAGCCCTATTACAATTACTGCTATTTATGTGTCATTATTCCTTCACTTCGTTTTATTGTGCCCAGTTTAAGCAAAATGAATTTGTTATTCTACTGAGTGACATCGCCATTGTCTGTCCATATTGGCTGTGAAATATATTGTTATAATGTTTTCGAACGTGTTACGCTTATGGCGACCAATATCAACGGAAAGAAAGCTGATCAGCCCCCCTAGCATGACCACGCACGCATCGTATCGATATCGTATACAAATTCAAGAGCAGAACCATTAATTTAACGTGCTTGCCGAGACACGAGCTATGTAACAATTCAGTACATTAAAATCCGTCCAATAAACAAATTCCGCCCCATGACTAGGTCGAAGCTACGCTCCCCGATTGAAAGGCGCACATCTAAACAAGCTTGCTAAACATAATATCATCAGCATCGAAACAATATCTAACATGCTCCACCCCACCCCTCTTTAGTGTCAAATGGCTGCCATCGAGTTGTTTTTCGTCTTACCTACAGTATCTTTGATCTGAGACAATATCTAACCGGCCCCCCCCCCTCCACCTTCAGTGTCAGATGGCGGCCATCGAGGAGCTGTTTGGCGACGTGGGCGAGTGTGAGCGTCGCTACATGTCGGCGCAGGTTCTGCTGCACTCGCTGGCGCAGCGCCGACCGCTGCACGCGCTGCACCGCGGCACGCTCGCCAAGTGTACGTACCCCCCCCCCCCTAATTGAACTTTTTAAGCCCAACTAAAATTTTGAAAATCATCCTTACATTAAAATTTTGTTTTTAAGTCATTATCAGTTTACTTAAACGAACTACACAAATTTTTTTTCTGAAAAAATTAAAGAAGTTGGAAAAAGTTTGGAATTTTCCTGTGACAATTTTCAGTGGTTTTCACAGAATCATGGTCTGAAGTCGCCCTATCAATATTTGCCTGGCTGTCACTTTCACCCTGTATATTTTGATATGTTTCACATGTCTACAGCCAATAGACCATGTAATATTATATATGAAAGGACCTCAGGACTTTACCAAATCACTATTTTGTTTATCTAATTTGTGATGTGTATTTCTGTTTACAGACAGGGACGCAGTGCAAAGGCGGCTTAATTGCCTCAAGGGGCCGCGCAAAATCATGGACGTGAAACTCGAGGCCGGGATCTCATAATGCAATACGCTTTCAGCCATTTAGAAGTAAGAACACAAACAAACATGAGAAAGTGATTTTATTTTGTTTTCAAAAACTGACTCGCAGTGAGACATAATTATATAAAAAATGTATAAAAGGAATAAGTGAATGATATCAAATAAAAATAATGTAACACTCGAAAGAAGATTACCAGAGATTGCAATAGTAAATTATATTTTTTTATGTGGAAAACATTATTGCAAGGAGACAACTTCTTGTTAGTAGTACATATAATATAGAATTGACTACTTAGTGATGTTTTAGAGTTGAACGAATTGTAGTTACTGCTTTGATATAAATGATAGTTAGAATGTGTGTTTGCATCCCATTTTTGAAATAAATGGTTGTAACTTTTCATAAGAATATATTAGTACAAGCATTCTAACGTGAATAAATGAATGTTTTATAATATTCTTACAATTGTAAATTATTCTCAGTCATTGTATTAGAGTGTATCAAACATAAAAACTAAAAAAAAAATACCATAGATTTAGAAATCTAGTATTGTTTCCAAATAAGTCTCATTAACAATTAATATTACCAATTTGTAGTGTAAAAGGAAATTATGAAGTAATATCTCGATATAGACATAATGCTATAGAGATCTCATTACCGACCAATAACAATATGGCATTTTTAGGTTAAGTTACGAATTATGTTGTAAAAGTATTTTCTTTGAAAATTAATAGTCTGAATGAATCCTTTATATTTTCATTTCATATTTTCGTAAATTTTGCCAAATTGTGATCATAATTATGTATTTGCTCCTCACTTAATAATGTTCAATGCTTTACTGAAATAAGAATAAAGACTGTTGTATTATAAAATTATTTTGTTTTTGTTTTAATAAATACTTATTTGACATCATGATACTGGAATATTTATTTAACAATGTCATAAAACTAGGGCCACATTCTAAACTATGTGAACATTATTAGCAACAAAGCTTTACTACCGGTATAAGGTAGCAAGAGATGATTAATAGTCGGGTGTGCAGAGTAGACAGTGTTAGTTAAAAAAAATTACAAGCAGGGCTAAACGAAAAGTAGGCATTAGGTAACAAGATATGTCAGTTGCGTGCGCAAGAATAGTGGAATTTTAGTAAATAATAGAATACCAGGCTAGCAGGTCACAAGAGGTGTTAGTAGTCGTATACCACACAGTCAGTGACGTGTTTATAGGTAGACGCGGGGTCTCATAATAAAATATTTATAAAAAGTGGCACGAGTGAATCCATATAAACGTAATAACTGCATTAGACCAGATTTTTAAACTTGAATCTTATGTAGTTAGGGAGCGTTCAAGTATTACGTAACGCAATTTTTGAAGATTTTTGACCCTCCATCCCCTCTTGTAACGCACCGTAACGTTTTTCTGTACCCCCCCCCTCCCCCTCTCTAAACGTTACGTAACACTCAAGTGATCATTTTTACCCTATAGTCGCAAAAAGTTATGTAACAACACACAAAAACAACATTAAATGACGTACAATACAATCTAGGCATTCCCCGTGAAATATAAACGTATAGGTTGCCAACTTGCGAGGACAAATTAAAAATGACGACCAGACTAATACAATCAAGGGATTCCCCGTAAAAAGTTAACGAAAAGGGTTGCCAATTTAGGAGTTTTAATTCCGTATTTTTTATTTAAAAAGAAACAATGTTGCGTAACCTATTGTAAGAAAGACCCCCCTCCCGTCCCTGTAACGCGTCGTAACGTTTTACGAGAACCCCAAATTGCGTTACGTAATACTTGAACGCCCCCTTACCCTAAGACTCGACTTTGCTTGTATCAATTTGTGACAATAGACGCCCAGCCATAGATTTGAGCAGATATTTGTAGTGCCATTTTTTAAGCGCTGTCACTGAATCTAGTTATATCTAAACACACAGTAGATAAGAACTGCTCACAAAGTACCAGCAGCGCAGAACGTTGCAAGAGGTGTTAATAGTCACTTGCACCACGCAGTATGGATATGGATCGAGTAATTTTAGTAAACAACTGCTAATAGAAAAGAAAACCAAGCTAGCAGAAGGTTAAATCCCCGATAATGCATATGCGTACACGTAAGCGTAGACGCGCACGTACCACATAAGACAGGACACACCGCTTGCCGTCTATGCATACGCATCCGGTCTGCCCGAACCTATACAGTTCCATACATTAGAACTCGTGGTACGTGCACGTCTACACTTACGTACGCATACGCATCCGGTGTTCTCGGGACTTTATCGAGAAATCTTGTCATAGAATACCAGGCTAGCAGAAGGTTGCAAGAAGTGTTAATAGTCGCGTGCACTTTGCCTTATGGAGCGAGTAATTTTAGTAAAGAACAGCTCATTGAATACCCGGCTAGCAGAAGGTTACAAGAGGTGTTATAGTCGCGTGCACTAGGCCGTAGATCCAGGTACCTAATTTTAGAAAAGAACTGCTCACAAAGTACCAGCATAGCAGAAGGTTGCAAGAGGTGTTTGTGGTCGCGTGCGCAGGTATCGAGAGGGAGAAGGACGGAAGATGCTCAACGATTTTCGCAAGCTTTTTAACGTCAATGTCAAATTAATATCGTCCTACCCTCATTTTTTATAAAATGCAACAACCTAACATTTTATTAATTTAAAAACAGAGTCCTTACCCGTCATTCAAGTTGAACGTCAAATAGATGTAGGTAGTTCCGGGGAGAAGGGACTGTAATATAATATAGGTATACTAGTGGATGCCCGTGCGCGACTCCATCCGCGTGGACTACAGAAAAAACAAAATGTCGAAATTATCCGGGATAAAAACATTTTCCCGGGATAAAAAGTAGCCTATATGATAGATGATGAAGCTACAGAACTCCACAGTACTGCAATTGGTCGATGAAAACTATTTAGTAGTATATAGGGCTAACGTGTTACTTGAATCAACATCTGATGCTGCTGTGCTGATGATGAAGCTACAGAACTCCTTAACGGTAAGGAGTTGGGAGACAGTACTGCAATTGGTCGATGAAAACTATTTAGTAGTATATAGGGCTAACGTGTTACTTGAATCAACATCTGATACTGCTGTGCTGATGATGAAGCTACAGAACTCCTTAACGGTTAGGAGTTGGGAAACAGTACAGCAATTGGTCGATGAAAACTATTTAGTAGTATATAGGGCAGACGTGTTACTTGAATCAACATCTGATGCTGCTGTGCTGATGATGAAGCTACAGAACTCCTTAACGGTTAGGAGTCGGGAGACAGTACTGCAATTGGTCACTGGAAACTATTTAGTAGTATGTAGGGCTAACGTGTTACTTGAATCAACATCTGATGCTGCTGTGCTGATGATGAACCTACAGAACTCCTTAACGGTTAGGAGTTAGGCGACAGTACCTACTGCAATTGGTCGATGGAAACTATGTAGTATTTAGGGCTAACTTGGTTGCTTGTGAGGTATACTTGAATCAACATCTGATGCTTCTGTGCTGATGGTCAAGCTACAGAATTCCATAACGGTTAGGAGTTAGGGGACAGTACTGCAATTGGTCGATGGAAACTATATATGTAGGGCTAAGTACTGCTCCTGAGATGGTAACGATGAAATCCTTAAGTATACAGGATGTTTTTTTCGTTGCCACCCTTAACTAAGGGTACATACTCTATACATCAAATAAAGTAAGTTTATGCAAAAAAAAATGCTGAGAAATGATGTAAATTTTTTTGAAACAATTTTTTTATTACTTGATCGGGCGAAATTTATAGTGTCCAGTGTTTATGCTAGTTTTTTGATAGACATATATTAATTATTTCTCGTGAATAAATCTTGCTACGCGCGTCTATCTGCATTTATGCAGAAAAACGCAGTCTATTTACTCAACTTTGTACCCTAATATTTTGGAAACCAGACACTTCCCAGGTATGCTTCCACGGAGAAAAATGATCGTGATGATGAGATTACGTAGTTTTCGGGAACGTTGACGACCAAAAATAACCCTGTATAAACTAGCATCAATTTAAGTCCAACGCATTAACACAACTAAAAATCGAGAAATAAACTGACTTTAAAAAAAATTAACCGACTTCAAACTTTAACTAAAAAGCGATAAATAACGTAACTAATAGGTATATCTACTTAATACATATTAAATATCTAAAAGTATTGAAATATTTACAACTTAATACCTAATACTTTAACAAAGTCATCTTTAACTACTTAAATATTTATAATTATCACTTATTTTTTGGAATTTACTTCGGGCCGGCGCTGCCTAGGGCTACATCAGCAGCAGATGATCGTTTTATACAGTGTTACGATATCGCCGCCTCAACGCCTGAACGGAACCTAACTCCAAGGAGAGCTGCAATAGGCCCAGCATTGACTATAGCCGTTGTTTGGAGCAGTGGAGTAATATACTCTTTACTGATGAGACCAGGCCGAGTCTACATGAAAGCGATCGACGTCAGAGAGTAGGTATATCGTCGTCCTGGAGAACGTTATTCTCAGTGTTGCATCGAAGAAACTGTTGCTTATGGAGGAGGATCTGTAATAGCCTGTAGCGGCATCTCGTTAACCGCACATACAGCTTTAGTTTTTATCGAACCAACGGGCCGTACACGTGGATTGACTTCTCATCGCTATATCACTGAAATCCGCAGAATGTGATACCTTATGCAGGTTTTATCAGGCAGGATATGCAATTGATGCATGATAATGCACGGCCTCATGTTGCCAATGTAGTGACCCAGTATCTACACGACGTCGGCATTCGCACGATAGGGACTGGCCTGCTCGAAGCCCGGACTTGAATCCTATATAACATTTATGGGATGAACTGAAACGACGGGTTCGAGCCCCGGTACCTGCACCAACAAGGCTTACAGAGCTGAGAATCGCAATTAAAGAGGAGTGGAACGCAATTCCTCAAGATTTCATCGTCAGGCTCGTAAGGTCTATGAATACGAGGATGCTGGCAGTTATTCGAGCAAGGGGAGGGAACCAGGCCCGGTCAACTTTGTTCGTGAGGCATGAGACACGACATTAAATTCATATGGGCCGAAGTTGCAGGGCAACACTCCTTACATTATGTCTACCAAATAGGAGTTATTGTAAACTCCTTTAAACGCTTAACAAATTCATAAATCTCAATGCATTTCTATTCTACTCGTAGTAGGCATAAGTTTGATAGCTGTAAGTTTGATACTTTTTGAGAAAATCGAATTAGAGTTCCAAGGTGACGGGTGGCTCGTTTTATTTGCTATCCAGTGTAGGTATACCTATCGTACAACTTAACATTGAGGTTCACTAAAGTTTACTTAGAGCTTTAAATAAAAATAAAAGAAAAATTACTATTACTTATTTTTATTACACTTACAAGGTCTGTACTTTTAAAACCATCTTAAAACTGTACAAAAACACCAGCACCTTGTTCCAGATATTTATAGGGCTTAACTCTATTACGACCACGCACGGGAGCTAACATCACTTTGTCTGGAGGGAATTCTGAAGATCCTGTAGTTTCAAGAAGAATGTCCAAACAAGACAATAGTTTTGTTATTTGATTAGCAAGGGAATAATCTTTTTGTTTTACATTATGATCAGTATTGATTACTCTCTCAATGTCACGAATATCATCATTACTACTAGCATGGTGGGTTCCATTCCAATGCAATGTCAGTGAGAATAGTGGCGCTTTATGAGGATAATCACTTTTTAATGCCACTAATGCAACCAATTTCGCTGATTGTCTTGTAATAATGGCTCTATATAACATGTCATTGGAATGAACTAAGTTCTCAGAAATTAAAAATGCTGTTGATGGTGCTTGACTGTACTCTGCCCAACTTATAGATTGCCACTGAGTCAATGACCCTGACAATCTTGGGGGGCAGGACACTGAATCTTTTGGTTGAATCTTTCCAGACTCCAAATCTTGTAACTCCTTCATCAATTTTACTCTAGATTGTAACCTTTTCTTCATAGTTATTATAAAGTTTTCCACTGTAGTAACACTGAGCTTCTGCGATGGTTCAACTGCTTTTATATCATCAACAGAGGCAACCATGAAATCTAATCCACACATACGTTGAGCCCAAATATAGGGTCTGCCTAATTCTGCAATGAAATTGGAGAAGTCCTCTGATATTCCAGCAGCATTCATCAAGTATGTAGTAGCAGAGTGTGGAGAATCATTCCCTGTATCTCCTGAATAAAGTTCATTGAGAATGGAAAAACCATTTAGTACATCAGCAGCAGAAACTCCAGTAACTGGCTTGGGTAGAGACACTGTGAACTTTACCACTACGATTTTAAGATGCAGAAGATAAGAAAAAATCAAATTTAAAGCAGTTCCATCCTGTACTTTAACTGACACTTGAACATTCAATGGATGTTTCTTGAAGAGTTCCTTCTTTTTTACCTCCAATTTTTCTTCTTTAGTTAGTTTAGACACTCTGTGATGACGTTTCTTTTTCTCTCTTTGATCATCGTCATTATTATCTTGGTCAGAATCAGAATCATTTGATCCAACTAATTCATTATCTACACTGTTAAGTTGATCTAGTCTCCGAGCCTCATCTTCATCACCAGCAATACCTACAAAGAGCACAAAGATTAGATTAAAATTCTTAATTATGTAATATTAAAAGAGAAAAATAAAAACTACCTGCATATAATTTTTTATAAATGCTTATTGCTCTCCTAGCTAACTAGATAAAAATTTGATACAATGAGAGATACTTGCAATTAGATTAAAGTAGTGAGAGTAAAATTCCTACAATCTTAAATAGTTTTGAGACAATACACAAAGCCATTCTGCCAAAATATCAGTTGTAAATTGTTTGACACTTACCAACAGAAACAGTATTAACACCTAATACATCTGAATATGCACTAGAGTTGGCATACAAAAGAAATAATGGACTTGGTAACAGTGAAGCAGCTCTGGCCTCATCTCTCTTTTCATCTAGTCTCAAAGCGAGACACTCCTGCAGTGGCTTCGTAGATTTCAGCACATCCTTCAGATGTGGTGATAAAGCATCCAGCCTAGATCGAGCTGCAGCTATAGCTGCTGATACTCGCTCTTTGGCTGCTATTAGCTCATTACATGCTCCTGACAACTCACGGCGTTGACGCAACTCCCATTCAAGCCGTGCAAGTTGCAATTGGTGATCATCTTTTTCAGTTACTTCCTAAAACATAAGTAATATTTAACAAAATACCTAAATGTAACAAAATATAGGTTATTTGTTGTATATAATTATATTTATAATAGAACTGAGAGAGCACTTGCCTTGCGAGAAAGCTCAGCAGGTGCATCTTTATAGAAGTCATCCAAAGGCACAAGTTCTATCTCTTCATCCTTTGATTTAAACTGAAGACATTTAGTTACTTCCTTGTTGAGATAATCAGCTTCATATAGTAAATTCTGAAGTAAGAGATGTGTTGAATCCACCCTTTGTTTTTCTTTATGTAATGCATCTCGGCCAGCTTTGGTTCTCACCTTTTCAAGGCGATTTAGTTTTTTAAGAGCTACAAGAAGTAATGAGGCTTCAACTTTTTTCACATTTATTTTCTCTTTAGCCTGTAAAGTAAATACTTAAGCATTACTTAACTGTGTCACAGTAAAATTAAGTCATGGTACCTTTTTGTATCTTCTAAAATTTGTAATAAAACATGCAAAATCAACAAGAATTTTCCCACATTTTCAACTGTAGTTAGATTAGAATAACAGTGGACCACTGGTACAGTAGTAGATAAATTAATTAATAAATACTTAAACACACACACCATAATGTATTCTGAATTTAAATGGTTCGAATGTAGTACATAACGGAAAGACAAACCTCTGGGGTCTCTTTGCTTTTTAATTCTGCAATTTCGGCAAACAACTGGCGAATGTCTTGACAAAACTTCTTGAATAAATTAGCATCTTTATCTGCAGATCGAGACTGAGCTTCTGATTCTTCAAATTCAACAACTCGCTATAAAAATAAATTAGGTACATACATTTTAAGGTTATAAAAACAAATATCGTAAAATAACCATGAAGATAGTTTGCAGACAATTGGCTATTCTTTAACATAGCAGAAATCTAAAATTAAAAATATATAATGTTAAAATTAAAAACCTTGTAAACATCAGCAGGCGCAGTAGGTGGCTGTTTCGGGGCATCACTCGAAGAACTGGTATTTAGTTTACGCCTTTTCTTTGCAGACGTTTCTTTTTCCATTATTAAAAGGATCTTTATAGATCAGACCGTAGAAATAATCCAAAATCTGTTTTTTTTTATTATTTCAATCTCAGATCAAGAAATTAATTTCTTAATCTGAGATTTCAATAAAAAATGATTTAATGCAAGAAAGCAAAGGAAAAAAACCGCAAAACAAAGCGTTTAGCGTTTGTTTGAGCGACTGACAATGACATTGACAGTCAGTAGTAAATTTTTTTTTTTTAGTTTATCCCGAAGGAAAGGCAAGGGGAACTAAGCCCATACAGCCTAATCATTGTTTAGTAAAATGTATTCTGAATTTATGATGATGAATGGAAACGTCGGGAAAATCCTCAAGAACAAGTGTAAAGTTAGTCAAAATGAAAAATTATTGCAGAAACAACTTACATGCGCCCATGAAGAGATCGTAATCCGGCTAATGTTTTACTTGGCTTACCTGCGTATAAAACCATGCACACGCACTAGATTCACACCACAAGTAATCAAAATATAACTTATCTACCAGAAAACATCACCTTAAGGACACATGCAAGCCATTTACAAATAATTTTTGATTTTCACAAGAAAATTACACCTGCACCCTTCCAGCTTTTCCCGCCGAATCACAGTCAGTAGTAATCATCACAGACTACTTAGTGCACTGACGGTAGAATGCTCGATTATAATCGATGTTGCGTTAACATCGATGACAACATAAAATAATGTTTTCTTTAACATCGATAACGATATTTAATGAAAATGGCAACCTGTTATAATGACAGAATGAAGGAAATATGAAAAAAGGGATAGCGAGGGAAAATTTGCAATCATCTAACAATACCAATAACATTATCGGCCATTGCTCTCTACCATAAAACAGGGTCAATTGGAATAAATTGAAAATCGTACTGAAATGACAATGCAAATGTTTGTATTAAAAATGTACAAACATACAGAGTAAGAATTTATGAATAGGTACGTAACCTACTTTACTCATAAATTATTACTTGATTAAAAGTAATGCCATACTGCTGTAAGTCTTCTACCACTCTTTGGTAGTATACTTTAATACAGTACAGTCAATATTTAAAGTTCGCACTGCAATATTATTACGCAAATTCTATTTGGCACGCTCCCAACGATATTCTACAACAATATTCATACATCTTTGAGAGGACAAACTTCGACAAAGTTGCCAAAATAACTTTAACTGTACAGCTCAGGAAGAGCTATCCAAAAATATACATACCATCTTAGCTATTTGTTACAGGTACCAGAATTTACATTGTTGTTTATCGATGTTGCAGTGCAAGTAATACCTACGTGTTTAATATTTTTTAGGATATTGTTTTTTTTTTTATATCACAAAATATATGCAATACCTTTTCACCCTACAATTGCTTTACTTACATGATTCGAGAATAGTCTTTTATTTTATTAATCTATTATTTCATTAATATATTTTATGAATTGGAAAAAATATCGATGGTTAAGTTTGATTTTAATCGGATATCGATTGTTTTCGATCAACATCCCTATGCATTAATTTTTTTTTTATAGTCGATCCCATAGATACGGAAGGAATTATGCACATACAGCCCGATACAGCCTTTACAGTATATCGCAAGGTCAGCACGATCGGCTCATGTCCTCATGTCGTGCAGTGATCAATGCATTAAATTCATATCAAAGATATTGGTTTAAATACATATTTATCATGAATGTTTATTTATTAATTAATTTGCGATCAAAAAAACAGCTTTCAGAAGAATCTCGAGGTCAAAGCTCAAAACCAGACATTATTTCTGGGTTGACCCAAAATGGATTTTACGAAAGCCATGGTTATATGAAGATAGATAGGTACCAATTGCATTGCGGTATATACAGGTGATTTTTGGTCGTCAACGTTCCCGAAAACTACGGAATCTCCTCATCATCACGATCATTTTTCTCCATGGAAGCATACCTGGGAAGTGTCTGGTTTCCAAAATATTAGGGTCCAAAGTTGAGTAAATAGACTGCGTTTTTCTGCATAAATGCACATAGACGCGCGTAGCAGGATTTTTTCACGAAAAATAATTAATATCTGTCTATAAAAAAACTAACATAAACACTAGACACTATAAATTTCGCACGATCAAGGAATTTAATTTTTTTTTCTTTCAAAAAAAATTTTTTTTCCCAGTATTTTTTTTGGCATAAACTTACTTTATTTCATGTATAGAATACGTACCCTTCGTTAAAGGTGGCCACAAAAAAACATCCTGTATAGGTACCTACTTACTAATGGCTGAGAGCGCCTGCCTGCCCAATACCAAACAAACCTTCCATGAAAATAAATATATAAAATGATTATCCATTCGTCCGTAGGTATATAATTTTTTAAGAGAAATCAAATTCAAATAGGTAGTGCCATAGGGTTGGTCGAGGGTAGGTTACGTATCTCAGGATGCTGGAAAACTTATATATTCTAGAAACGTAAAGGTAGGTGGGTACCTACCTAGCTAAATACTAAGTTATTTATAATATATATAACCGTTTATTTAATAATATACAATGTCATAGGTAGGTATGTACTGCATGTAATTTTAGGATTTTTTATTTACTAGTTAATAAAGACCTCAAGCAGGAAGTCTACCCACTAAGTATTACCCGTAAATACCAACTGTGTAAAAGCATTACAAACTAAGGCAAAGGCGCAATGCAATGCAAGGTCTTTTTGTAAGACATAGAAACTACACAAGTATCTAGTAACTACAGATAATCATGCTTTCCCCACGTGCGCAGCGTGACGTCACCAAACAAAACAACTCTACACTAGCTAACTAGTTTACAGAAACCGGCTAGCCAGTCCGTGACAGCAGCGTGCATTTATCGAATGTTGATAAGTAGCTCTGGAACAATAATTTAGAAAACATAATCAGTGTAATAAATGACTTTGAGTTCATTAGTCTACTAGTTGGTCACTGGAGTAAAATGTCCGACAAGCAAGAGTTACGCGTTGTTACCTACATGTGCCCAACGCATCCTGTGCTCTTGTATGAGCTCATTCTGGAACTTCTGGAGAAGGCATTGGATTGCTACACCACCTTGCAATATGAGAGTCGAAGTGCAGGACCTCTCCCCGGTCGCCCTGACCCATTTAGCACTAACAAAGTGGATTTAGGTGAGTTAGGATCAATTTGTTTACTCGTATAGGTACCTATATATACAAGTATATACGGGTATGAACTATGTGAAAGAAAACTACCCACAATAGTGTACATAAGTGTTTTAATCTATCTGCCTATTAGTGATTATTACGAAGTTATGTGTTTAATAGAAAATGCTTATCTTCCCCTATAAACTTGAACAATACTATTTAATTATTGAAAATGTTTGTATGACGCCCTCGCTCGCTGCTACGATAGATAAAAATGTAAGTAGGTAGACGTCATTGTGCGTTTCACCGGTTTCACGTCTGGATAATGGCGCTAGTTACTATGTGTATGACCACATTTGCTGTACATACAAAAAATGTTAGTTCCGAATTCAGGCATAGGAATTATTCTATGAAACGGACTCTACCTATAAATAAGTAGGAAATAATTGTCTATAGGCTACTTATAAAATATAAATAAATAAATAAATAATAAATATTCACACACATCACAACACATCGACCTAGTCCCACACTAAGATCCCTAAGGTCTTGTGTCGTGGGTACTAAGCAACGGTATATAAATACATAGATAAGTATATAAACATCCATGACTCGGAAACAAACATCGATATTCATCATATCAATGTTTGCACCTACCGGGATTCGAACCCAGGACCTATGGTGTCGCAGGCAGGGCCACTACCAACTACACATATCGGCCGTCAAAGGTTATACATGATTAGTATGAGGTACTTGCCGATCTTTTTGCGCCCTACGTCTAGGGGAGCGTTCAAGTATTACGTAACGCAATTTTTGAAGATTTTTGACCCTCCATCCCCTCTTGTAACGCACCGTAACGTTTTTCTGTACCCCCTCCCCCTCTCTAAACGTTACGTAACACTCAAAAACAACATTAAATGACGTACAATACAATCTAGGCATTCCCCGTGAAATATAAACGTAAAGGTTGCCAACTTGCGAGGACAAATTAAAAATAACGAACAGGCTAATACAATCAAGGGATTCCCTGTAAAAAGTTAACGAAAAGGGTTGCCAATTTAGGAGTTTTAATTCCGTATTTTTTTATTTAAAAAGAGAAACAATGTTGCGTAACGTATTGTAAGAAAGACCCTGTAACGCATCGTAACGTTTTACGAGACCTCCCCTCCCCCCAAATTGCGTTACGCAAAACTTGAACGCCCCCTAGTCTATATAACTAGGCTAGGCTGCTATAGGTAAGGTAGGTAGATAGGTACACTACGCAAGAAAGGCTGATCTATTGCAGAAGTTTGTTTGTACCTAGAGAAGTAGAGAGGGAGGAACGCTGTAACTGGACATCATCGATAGTGTACTTCGTGAAGAACAGTAAATTTTTCTGAAGATGAAATTTCCTCTTATCCTTGGTCACCCACCATCTTTCTATATCTCGGTTCCCATGAATCGATTGATGTTTCAGACTGACAGATGTTTACCGCATCCAAATCGATAAAACTCCTGACTATATTCATCACGTATCGGCTTTATAGAAACAGACAACTCGAGCCGTGAAGCCGGAAGAGTTTAATAGAATATATTTGGTTCCCAGCGTTCATGACAGCTGCAGCATACATGAAACTGCGCGAGAATAAGTCAGTCGAGCTCCTGCCGGTTACGCCAGTGTTCGCCCACCAGATGAACGTGGAGAACAGACCTGGCTACTTCGCGGATGTCATCATCCATGCAGACAAGAAGTATGTACTAACTGCTCCATAGACAAAAACAATAATAAAAAATATTGCCCGATTACTGAGCCAGGGGTCGTGGGTTCGAATTCTACTTAAGTACATATTAATTATCACAAACATAAAAAGCATCTTGTTTGGAGATTCCTTTATTGTGTTATCTCTGCCGATAATTGCGTGTATTTTTTGTCAGGAGGACTCTGAAACCGCTTGGCCGATCTTACGACTTATCTACCTACTAGTGGACGCCCGCGACTTCGTCCGCGTGGACTGCAAAATGTCGAAATTATCCGGGATAAAAAGTAGCCTGTGTGTTAATCCAGGGTGCCAGCTAACTCCATACCAAATTAATTTATTAAAATCGCTCCAGCCGTTTTAACGTGAAACAGTAACAAACATCCATCCATCCATACTTACAAACTTTCGCGTTTATAATATATTATTACGTTATTAGAAAGTGCTTATCATGCTGAGCAACTTTTCCTAAGACGGTATTTTCATATCTCTCAAAGTTTAGCTGGGCTGCTAAGGGTTCTGCATCAGGCAGTCTAGACCTTCAATTTTTTTCTTTCATATCATTTCTACGTCATTTTATTCTTTCATACATATTTTTTGGATAACTTGAACCGTTTACGCAGCGCACGCAACGGAAGTCTCCAAAGTTGAATAATTTCCCCCGTTTTTTCCACATTTTCCTCTTATTCTTCGTCCCTATTGGTCGCACTGTGATGATATATAGCCTAAAGCCTTCCTCGATAAATGGACTATCCAACACAAAAAGAATTTTTAATTCGACCCAGTAGTTCCGGAGATTAGCGCGTTCAAACAAACAAACTCTTCAGCTTTATAATATTATAGTATAGATACTATAAGAATAATGAAATATTTTACCTAGGTAACTATATTAATGGGTTAGAATACCTAGACGAAGTCTGTTCCTATATAGCTAATAGAATAGTTAATTGCATATACCAACTTATTTAGTTATTATTAATTAACTAGTGGACACCCGCGACTCCGTCCGCGTGGACTACAGAAAAAAAAACAAAATGTCGATAAAAACATTTTCCCGGGTAAAATGTTAAGTAGGACTTGTCACAATATATTCCTGAAAACTGCATCAAAATCGGTTCAGCCGTTTCTGAGATTAGCGTGCACAAACGCACAGACAAAAATTCCAAAAATCGTTCTTTTGGGACTATGGCATTGATAAAGGTCTCCTATAATATTTTTCTCATATATCTTCCATGTACAGACAGCGATCCGTTACATTTATATTATATGTATAGATAGATAATCAATTAGGTATATATATTATAGAAACCAATTACATCTATGCTTAGAGTATGTGTTCTAAGTTCGAGATGAACAAAACTGCAACTTGCAGATCTACAATTGATATAGACCAAGACGTTAATATTGCGATAGACGTGGACTTTTGTCACTTACCCGTGCTGCCTAAATAACTACAAATAGATAAAACATATGTATTGTGTTATCAGGCATGTCATTGGCTTCTGATAAGAAGGAGTGCTTCTATTATTCTGATTATTCTGCGATCCACTTCGAAGCTGTTAGATATAGTTTTAATTTAACTCGTGATTCGTGCTATAGAAATTATTTCCTGTTGATTGCAGAGCCCACAATGTTAACACATTATTAGACCTGCGGGGCTGCAACTTTGCCTACAATGACGAAGACTCTCTCAGTGGAAGCAAAATTGTATTGCGAACATTAAAAGAAAAGGGAGAAAATGCATCGTTTTTCGGATCCCTGCTCAGTAAGTGAAACTTTGTTTTCTACTGTAACATTTCCGGATTTGGAAAGTAAACTGGAGCTGTAACATTACAAAGGTTTAAAAGATGATAAAACATCCTTGTTTATTTTACAGGGTCAGGATCACATTTAGCATCCGCTCAGATGGTATTGTCGAAACAGGCCGACTGGGCGGTAGTTGACTCCACGACCCTTCTTTATTCGAAAAAGTTTATGCATGATGGTGGAAAAGACATTCAAATTCTAGAAACCTTGGGTCGATTACCACCTTATCCTGTTGTTGTCAATAAGAACATGCCAGGTATGTTATCTACGCTAATATTACAAATACTTAAGGCAATAGGTGCCTATTTGAATTATATTTTTTAACTAGCTGTGATTTCCCTGCATGCAGTAACGGGTTAAATTGTTTATTAAGTTAGATCATTCCTCCCAAGATACATTTATTAAACGAACACAAGACATAGGGTCAAGACACACTGTAAACACCCGACGCAACAACACGTCGCAAATGTATGGCGAGTGGGGATCGCGTTTGAATCACTTGGGGTGTTAACAGTGTGTCATTGACCATATAAAATGTATGTGTTTGATATGTACTGACACGTGTGATCACGTCGGGCGTTAACAGTGTGTCTCGTCTTGATCCATAACATGCTCATGTTCGGCATTTGGCAAATCGCAAAATAAAAATTCGCGAGCTTGAGGACGCGAAACATTGTGTGACCTAGCTAGGTTTACTACCTACCAAAGTCATAACTTAAATAACAGTACACAGTGAAATCAAAATTGTACCTACCTTCACAGTCATACTTTAACTTTACAAAAAGTTGGTCTAAAGAAGCCATTAGAAAATGAAAAAAAAAAACTAATTATGCTAATAAACTTTTACAGATGAACTTAAGAAGGCAATAACAGAAGCGTTATTGACCCTACCCCAAAAACCGGATTGGAAAAACAGATTTGCTAAATTTGGCCTTATAAAATTTGAGCATAACAATGACGCCGTTTATGATGGGTCGGCTGCACAGGTGTGGGCCATCCAGAACGAAAAACTCAATATTCGGTATTATTAGGATAATCCTTGTAATCTCCTTAATTTATGTTGTTTACATTTTATATGTGGACTATTCTCCTAAGTCATTGTGACTTTGTATACATAAGTACTAAGATTAAATAAAAAATTATATGTTAAACAAATGTAAATATTTGTATATTACTTTGTCAATAAAACATGTCACAACAATACAGTTTCATAATTTATCCATTCCTAAAAAATAGATTAACCCTTTGCTCTTTGTAAAATAATGTTCATGGTAATAACTTCTTTTTGCTTCTTACCCGTTTGTAGCAGAACCCCCTTAGGGATTCTAATGACTGCAACTGCTTTATTAGCTGGTTCCTTCCCTGAGATTGAGACTGGAGGACCAATATTTTGAGGGTTACTCTGCAATGCCATCAAAGTTTACTTCAATGATTTATAATAAACTAAATTTAAACAATGTACAGTATTTTTATTACATTGTCACTCATACTCATACTAGCAGGCACATTTAACTTTTTATTGTTTTAAATAAAGGTAGATTGATATCATAATATGTAGCTAACTAAACATTTATGTAATTTTTTAAAGATGTATTAAATGCCAGACAGATAATGACGCAAAACAAAACAATTATGAATAAATATTAAGTATATCCTAACAACAATAAAACTACATTAGGGTAATATCTACAAAATATGATAACTTGAGTCACTAAACGATTCCACCACCATTGATGTGGTCAATCTCTTCCTGAGACAGGGGTCTCCTCTGGTAACGGAGTGGGAGGTCAACATCAGGAATAGATGCTGTGCTCATGGCTGCTGTTGGTTGTGCCTGGCTCTGTAAAATAATGTACTGATGCTTCAAAATATGATTTTGAATCGGCAGGGGTAAATTGAATAAGTCTATTTCAGTTCTATACAATATTTAAAAGTCTAGTCCTGCGGGATTGCTCCCAATATCTCACTTAGTAAACTTGGAAGAATTACAAAGTTTTAAATACATTACCGCTGGTGCCGCTGCAGCTGGTGCTGCCGCTGGTGCACCCGCTGGTGCTGATGGCTGGCCTAATCCTCCTTTACGGAATTTTATCACTGGCACTCGCAACAAAAGTGCACTTACACGGACCATAGTGAACGTATGTAAATTAAAGTTTATCTAATCACAAGAATATTTTGTACTTTAATTCTGGAAAAGAAAAATGACAGATGCTAAAAAAGGGAGAGCATTCCACTCGATTGACAGTGACATGACAATATACTTTATCCTTTTCACACCTGATTAAATTATGTATCACTGTCACTCTTTTACAAAATAATTTTTCATGATATGGAAACACATTGGTCATTTGACTTCTTTTCTTTTTTTGCAGACTTTGATCAAACCATAGAGTAACTAGAATAACAAGTTTGATCATTATTTTACGTAGGTATATAGCTTTGAAAGTGAAGTCAAAATTACGTAACTTTCTACTATTGTCCGGAATAGTCCGATGAAGGATAGCACTAGTTACTATGTGTATGACCACATTTTCTGTGTCACTGCATACAAAAAGTGTTAGTTCCGAAATCAGGCATAGTAATTATTCTATAAAACGGACTTCATTGCGAAAAGATTTTTTTACACATTTATACGTGTCTAAAGCATCAAGTTAGATACTGATTAAGAAGTTTCACTAAAAATGACACTTGACCGCAAAATGTGCCTATACTCCTGAGCTATATCCTCCTTTGACTATGGATCTATACTCTTTCTACCGCTTTCTAAGTATATCAGATGAATTTTCTCTATGACTAAACACGTCACTGCACTGGCTATATCCAGGGATTTGGTATCTCCTCTCTATATCCCATAGAATAATAAAAAAAAAAGGTTAAGCTACACAAGGTTATCGTTTTAGTTCTGTCACTTGGTCTATTAAAGTACCCCCAATAAAACCCTATTACTGGCCTTATTTTTAGGTCGAATTTAGATACGATATTATTATGTACGAAAAAGGTTAAAATGCCTATTTGTTTATTAAATTATATTTGCTTAGAGCAATTAATTATACTCGTTGCATTGTAATCTGAATATATCGGCCTTTGCAAGTGATCGAACCTCTCGTGAGTCCTGCAGTATTGCTAGTAAACAAATCAGGCAACTAATTTATAATGGTCAACAAAAAAAAATATGCGACACATTGTACTTTAATTTAATTTATTTTATTACATTAACAGTATCTTATGTCATTCATTATATCAATTTATATTTTACTTGAAGTAAAATATGTAATAATAATAAATAAATAATTATTCACACATTCCACATACTTCCTACAGCAGATTCTTATTACATAATATTTTAGAAGCATAAACATCAATAACATGTGCTGTATGTTCACTACAACATTAACAAATTATTACATCAGTATACTGCCTTGATATACTTCTATCTTTAAATGAAATGCGATAGACGGCAGTTTTGATATAGAAGAAAGTTGCATTCCAATATCGAAAATAAACTTTTATTTATGATATAAGATAACGCTCTTCATTGTATTTTTAAACTGGGTTACGGAAGTTCTTGCCAGCGTATTTAGCAGCAGCTCCAAGCTCCTCTTCAATACGAAGGATTTGATTGTACTTAGCAAGACGCTCAGAGCGGCATGGCGCACCGGTCTTTATTTGACCAGTGGAGAGTCCAACTACTAAGTCAGCAATAAAGGTGTCCTCAGTTTCGCCAGACCTAAAAATTAAATTCATATTATTATACATAACACAATTGACGTAAAGTGTACAGGTGTATAAGCAAACTAAATATAATTTTCACCTGTGAGAAACCATGGTACCCCATCCATTCTTCTTAGCCAGCAAGTGAGCGTCAATGGATTCAGTGACACTTCCGATTTGGTTTACCTTCAGCAACAAGCAGTTGCAAGCTTTCTTCTCGACGGCAGATGCAATACGCTTTGGGTTGGTTACCTATAAGAAACAAAAGAATAGGTGGTAGGTATTTATTTATATACCGACATATAATCTCATCCATTAACCTCCAAAGAGGTTGGACAGATATGTGCAAAATACATACAAAGAATATTTAAAATAACTAATAACTAATTTACTTTAAAACATATTTATTTACTTACTGTAAGGTCATCACCAACAATTTGGATGGGTGTGCGAGCAGTAAGGTTTGACCAGGCAGACCAGTCATCTTGGTCGAAGGGATCTTCAATAGAGACCATTGGGAAGTCTTTGATAAAATCGAGGTAGAGGTCGGCAAGTTTGTCCGAGGGTAGGTAATCACTAGGGTTTGAGTTGGGATTCTTGAAGTCAAGATCGTATGCGCCATTCTTGAAGAATTCTGAGGCAGCCACATCCATACCAATTTCAATCTGCAATTTTATTAACAATGAGTTTTAGATTTGTCATTAAACACACATTGAACATGAAAATGTTAAAATAGTTATCTTCATTCACCTTGCCAGTATATCCAGCCTGCTGGATAGCATCTTGGATAAGGAATAGAGCATCCTTATTGTTTTGGATGTTAGGGGCGAAACCACCTTCATCTCCAACAGCAGTGGAATCCAAACCGAATTTTTCTTTGATGATCTTTTTCAAGTGATGGTACACTTCAGTTCCCATGCGCATAGCTTCGCTGAATGAAGATGCTCCTATAAAATGTTAAAAAAAAAAACAGTTAATCCAATCCAATCTAATACATATTGATTTGACAAAATATACGATCAATAATATACCAAAGTCCATTAAAAATACCTGTAGGTAGAATCATGAACTCTTGCATGGCCAACTTGTTGCCAGCATGAGAGCCACCGTTGATGACATTGAAAGCAGGGACTGGCAGCACAATGTCATTATTTCCAGCAAGATCAGCCAAGTGCTTGTAGAGTGGAACTCCTTTCTTTGCAGCACCAGCTTTGGCTACAGCCAAAGAAACACCGAGAATAGCATTGGCACCCAATTTGTTTTTGTTTTCAGTGCCATCCAATGTGAGCATAAGTTGATCAATCTGAAATACATAACATATGAATTATTTAAACAAAGCAAATTATGAAATTATTTACTTAAAATTGGTCTTTCCTTTTTATAATTCTTTACTTTTACCTAATAAATAGTACATACAATATATCAACTTTATTATGTATTGCTATATATTATTACTCCTCTTCCCAACTAGTTTATTGTTGAAGATAATAAGCCAATCTTATTTGTACACTAGTGGACGCCCGCGACTCCGCCCGCGTGGACTCTAGATAAAAACGGAATGTCGAAATTATCCGGGATAAAAACATTTTCACGGGATAAAAAGTAGCCTATATGTTAAAGGGTGGACCTAGGGAAGTGGGACCTGTCACACTATATTCCTGAAAACTGCATCGAAATGGATTCAGCCGTTTCTGATAATAGTGTACACAAACGCACAGACAAACAGACAAAAATTCAAAAAATTATTGTTTCTGGTCCTCTTGCGTTTATAAAGGTCTCCTATAATATTTTTCCCATATATCTTCCATGTACAGACAGCGATCCGTTACATTTTTATTATATGTATAGATTTTCTATGTTATCATGCTAATATATACCAAGAATATTTGCATTAACAGGAAGAGAAAATTTTTTTATTAGTGCATTAAGGTAATAAAGACAATTGAATGATTACCTCCTTTTGCTGCGTCACTTCAAGGTTGGATTTTAGTAGTTCAGGTACAATAATATTATTGATGTTCTTAATGGCAGTCAAGACACCCTTTCCATGGTATTCACCCTTAACGTTGTCTCTAAGTTCCAGAGCCTCATGGACACCAGTAGAAGCTCCAGATGGGACTGCAGCACGGAAAAGCCCAAGTTCTGTAACCTGTAAACAAACATGAAAACTTTTAAGTAATACCTACTTATATAAAAATTAAATGATAGTCATAAAAATAATAATAATTTAACTTACCAAGTCTACTTCAACAGTAGGGTTACCACGAGAATCGAAGATTTGACGAGCTTTGATTGATTTGATGGGCATCTTGTTAAAATTTGTGAAGTATCTGAAACAGTTCATTTATCTATGAAATAGTCTATGAATGTTAACCTCCCTCAAGGTCAAGTATAGGTTATAGGTATTGGAGATTCGTCTATCTCCTGTAAAAACAATTAATGAAAAAGCCAATGTAATTACATGTGTAGTCTTAGTATATAATATATTGAAGGTAGGAATATTATTAAACAAACAAAAGAAATTTATATGGTTAGTAGGTACAATAAGAAATGTAGACAGTTACATAAATGAAAGGCAAATTACTAATATTTTAATAATTAATTACTCAAAGCAGATAGACAGTTAATTTAATTCAAACAAATGAAAAGGTTTAAATAAAAATTACCTGGTTATAACAATATTTATTGCACCACAAAGATACCGACAAAAATCAACTGCCGGAAAATGGCGAACTGGCAGTCAGGCAGCGCTATCGGTGTTAAATTTGACCTTCACAAGGTGAAACTAGGGTGGTACTCAAAATTATGGCAAAATACCGGTTTTTGCTCGTGGTTGCTACATACATACGGCTAACTCTAGAGGGAGACAAGTTCATAGGAAAACACGAGATAGCGTGATGACACCAAAATAATCAAATCTGCTGCGATTTTTTTTATAATCTGTAAACGTTCCAATCGTAGATAGCCAAAGATTACAATATATGCGGTCTGTCAATGTCATAATTGTTTTTATTTTGAAATATTTACGATTCGATTACAAATAAAATGATCAATCATTTATTTACGTAAAGAAAGCAAGACAATTTGTTAATTTTATCTATTGCTGCTATATATCTCTGATTGCTACATCCATTCCTAGTTGATAAGTAACCTATAAATAATGGGCGATCCTGATTCGAAGAAAGATGAAAAGAAACCCATCATTGTAAAAAATGCAACAGATTTACAAAGGTTAAAGTTAGAAAAACTAATGAAAAATCCGGTAAGTTACTTTAGGTACTTAGTTAGAAGCACGGAGAGAAAAACTTTGGTTAGAAGTCGCCAAGCAGTTCAATTATTCTGTTTCACTGCCGCTACTGTTGACATCATCATCAGCCTATTGCAGTCCACTGCTGGACGTAGGCCTCCCCAGGGGCACGTCACTGTTAACATACAATTTATTAATTTGTTTCCTCCGTTTTAGTGTACCTACCATAAAAAAAGGAATGTATAATTCTCGCTGTAAGACCTTGGATAATTTAACATATTATTTATATTTTTTAGGATAAACCAGTAATTATACCCGAGCAACCTAAGCAAAAGTCACTAACTGCACCACCAGATTTTGTACGAAATGTAATGGGTTCGAGTGCTGGTGCAGGATCTGGAGAGTTTCATGTTTACCGGCACCTTAGAAGAAAAGAATATGCTAGACAAAAGTTTATTCAAGAGAAAAGTGAAAAGGTTTGTGATTCTGTTATATCAATGCATAAGTAAATTTAAATTTCCTGTTGTCAGAGTAGTTTCAGTTTTCCCAGGATCATTTAATGCCTAGCATTTATAGACATCGTAATGTTAATGTAATTTTATTTCTGTTCCATAATTTTAAATGTGGGTAGATTGTAGGAGTTTCTTCTAAATACAATTTGTTGATAGTATTGAAAATTTGCAGGAGAAATTAGATGAAGAGTATCACTCTAAAATTGAAGAAAACAAAAAGCTAGCTGAAGAGAAAACGGCAAAGAAAAGGGCAAAGAGATTAAAAAAGAAGAAAAATGCAAAACTAAAAGTGAAAAAGCCTAAAACTAAAGACATTAAGAATTCAGCTGAATCAGAGAGTGACAGTGATGAGAATACTGAAGAACCTTCACAAGACAGTGAAGAAAGAAAAAATACTAATGACGAAGGAAAATCACCAAACTCAAATAGTAGTAGTAGTTGAAATATAGAATAGTGATAAGCCATTCATTTGTTTTAAAATTAAAATTATTTTCATTAAGATTATTTTGTTTTGATTGTTACAGTCTGTAAAAGTATAAGTTGGCTTTATGGTAACTAAACAAAATCTAGAAGAAATAATAGCCCTATTTACATAATACCAAGAAAAAATATTTATTTCGTAGTATAAACTTGAACAATGTGTCAAAAATAGCAGTTTTGGATCATGCCAGATTTGTTCCTTCAATAAAATTGTAGCAACAGGCAGGTATCATGTAAATGAGGCTTTAGTCTGTGGTCCTTAATATCAAAACCAGTATTAGGTTAGATAGACCATAATATGGTCATAATAATATTATAATTCTACTATTCTGCAGTGCAGTGCACTTGCGGAGCAACCACACATAAAGTGGCGGCGACTACGTGTTTGCGTCTTTTAGACTTTCTAGAGGTGCCGTTGAGTCTGTGCTCCTTAATGTCAAAACCAGCATACAATACTGCAGTGCAGTGTACTTGCGGAGCAACCACACATTAAGTACGTAGATAGGTGCCGTTGACGCTTATTTGCATCCTCGCATTAGGCGTGATGTCGGCACCCTTAGAAAATCTGCTGGCAGCGAATTTGTACATACATTTGGAAGTGATGTGGCAACATTCAATTTACATAATGCTACGACATGTCTAGAATCTGTTTCATAGAATAACTCCGTTGCCTGATTTCTGGACTAATATTTGTTGTAGTAGCATAGAATGTAGTATAGTCCCCGAGGTGTAAGCTGAGCTTTGCATTTGTGTGAGTGTACAAGCAAGGGACACGTTGCGCATTAGGCCGATGCACACTAACACTATGTACACTCAAAGAAGTGCAAAACTTAGGTTAAGCCTCGCGTATCTATGTACAGTACACCCAAACAAATGCAAAGTTTAGCTTACGCCTTGTGGACTGTAGTAGTAGTAGTGAAACATCTATAATAGAGTACTATTTCTTGACTCAATTTGGGGGTAATCAATTGTCAACAGCTATATCCTGCACATAATGTAAGTCTCATCTATACAACATAACTAAAACAGTATTTTATTACAGAATTATTTATTAAGAAAAAAGAATATAATATGGGTTGCACTATAAGCTATAAATCTACTGGACTGTTGCCATGACGCTGTCCTCGTTTTTCTTGAGTATGACGAACCCTTCCATGACGGGTGACAGCGGTATGTACTCATCCGTGGCCAGCTCCGCTCGCTCCCCTGACGAGAGCAGTACAGGCGTGGTGTGTGTGTGGGAACCGGCGATCGTTTTCGGCGTGCCTGCTTTGCCGATCACGTCAACTGCCTGTGGGGGAAAGCATTCTATCGAAATGACACAGAACCGATATAAGTTAGAACAAAAGATGATGAAATCATATTTTTTCTTTCAGATTATAGTAGATAAATCCCCACTCGCCATACATTTTCAGCGTGTTATCGCGTCGCGTGTTAACGGTGTGTCTTGACCCTGATTCAAGAGGAAGGTTTATATGTGTAACTAGGGACCCGCCCCGGCTTTGCACGGGTGTAATGTCCTTTCACGCGGACGGAGTCGTAGGCGGCGCATGTGCGCAATGGGCTTTTTGGTTATTGTGTGGTATAATGCTGTTTTTGGAATCACTTGTGACTCTCCATTGGGGTTGATCAGTTAATTGAACTTTTTTGAGCGCTATTTTTTTTTTCAAAATAATCGAAATTGAAAAATTTTGTTTTTAGATCATTATTTAATGCCTACTTAAACGAACTACTTTATTTTTTTCCGAAAAAATGAAATAAAAGTCGGAAAATTTTGGAATTTTCTGAATCATGGTCTAAAGTCACCATATCAATATTTGCCTGGCCGTCACAAACACTTTGTATACTACTTATTTTACATGCTACTGGCCGATTATTTTGTTTTATTTTATATTAAGTCTATTGAAGTTAATATTTATAAATACCTATGTTAAATAGGTATAGTCATGGTTCAACTGTACTTTACAAAATACTACAAGAACATATCGAACACTTGTTTATAGCTACCTACTTACGTCGAACATTATGGTCACCCTACAGAATTTTCTCCTATACAAAATTATAAATCAATTTTATCTTGAAGTATGTAATTTAGATGAATGGACGCATTAGCATTTAGGTAATAAAAATTAGTTAAAACACTTAACCTAATGTGCGGCAGTGTAGAACGCTTAGACCAATCAATATTACCGATATTATTGGGCCCTCAGTTCAGACGTTTTAGGAAAATTCGGATTTCATTTACTTATAAAAAAAATCACTTTTGTGTCGTTATTTCTTTTTATAAGAAATTCTTAACTAAATCCTCAAATAAACATTATTATGCCAGGAATCATACTTTCTGAGATTTAGACAATGCGACTTTATGCAGGCGTCTGGATTGAGGGCCCAAGTTATTTAACTATAACAGTTTTGTTTCAAGTTTAAGAAATTTAAGAATCTTTGCTTTAGGTTTTACTAATTTTTAACTAGATCCTCTGTAAGTTTCATTTCGTTTCGCAATTATTTGAAAAATGGGCTCTCAATCCAGATGCACATGGCGGCCGCTAGTACAGCATAAGAATAAGTATAAAGCAGTGTGTATCCGAGCGAGGCGCGTTACCTGTCCGACGCGCACGCTGACGTTGAGCGGCTGCAGGTTGTCGTCCAGTGTAACGAGCCAGCGCGGCTGCATGGCGGTCGCCAGCACGTACAGCAGGTAGTGCGACTTGCCCAGGATTACTGCGGGAAATATTACACTATAAGCCTTTATTCTGGGTAAATCCATTGTTATTTGTAGCAGGACTTGATGTGCCTTTCTGTAATTTATGATTGCGATATCGCTATATATTATAAAACAAAGTCGCTTGACGCTGTCTGTCCGTCCCTATGTATGCTTAGATCTTACAAACTAGCGAACGGATTTTGATGCGGTTTTTTTTAGTAGATAGAGTGATTTACGAGGAAGGTTTATAATGTATAACTAGGGACCTACACCGGCTTCGCACGGGAGTAATGCACTCTCACGCGGACGAAGCCGTGGGCGGCCGCTATATGTGACATACTTATACAATTTTATCTTGCTAAAAATCTCGGAAACAGTTGGCTTTTCTTTCGGAGCTCATATTATCAAGGATTTGACGTTTGTTTCCCCGACGACGCCAACACTACTCGTTTTAGTTTGCTGTTTTAATTGAGACATAAATATGTTGTTGCCTGTTTTGCCAGGTCATTATCCCGGGCGTGGCTTCCCAGGAGGCACTACCTATTGTATCGCTTGCAAATAGAAGAAATAAAAGGACAATGGTGTAATGACGAAGGAGGCGTTTACTTAGCAGCGGGTACTAGGGGCTGATATCTGTAGAATTGTAGATATGTATTCCGTTGCGCCGTTACCCGCACTACAGTACTCACTGTTCTTGCAGTCCAGGAAGGCCGTCAGCACGACTAGCAGGCCCGCCAGCGCCGGCTGGCTGACGAGGCGGCGGTCAGCGTGCGCCGGACTCAGTGTGACCGTGCCCTTGCCGGCGTGGCACAGTCCCTGCGCCAGACGCACCATGAACAGGTGCACCGGCGACTTGCCGTGGTACAGTGCGAGCGCGCGCAGCATTGTTGCCAACCTGTGGCGAAGGAGTACTACAGGTAAAGGATTTATAAGTGCCTAATCGCTGAGCGTTCGAGAGTGCACACTAAATACGTGCACCATGTTTGTTCTAATCTATGCGTCCAGCTCAAGCTGCAGAAAAAACAAAATGTCGAAATTATCCGCGATAAAAACATTTTCCCGGGATAAAAAGTAGCCTATATTTTAAGTGGGACCTGTCACAATATATTCCTGAAAACTGCGTCGAAATCATTCCAGCCGTTTCTGAGATTAGCGTGCACAAACATCGATCCGTTACAATTTTATTATATGTATAGATATAGAAGATAGATAGATTATACATAGTGGACGAGCAATAGGCAATCATAAAGAAATCGCCTCAAAAAGGATAGCGGAGGCAGCATATCGGCAGCGCTGCTGTCGTTAGGTTTGAATATCGTAGTGTTGTTCCATTGATGAACTTATTGTTTTTTAAGCATTTACATATATGTATATGGATTTACTAAGGCGGCTGCAGCGTACTGCTCGTTGCAGCACATTAGAAGGCGCCCTGAACTCTTACTGTTTTCTTTTGCGTCCCTTGTTAATTAGGTGACAGATTGATTTTTAAATATTGTTAACTGTCAAAAACCGTCTGTCGTGGCTAGAGGAATACGGACGTTTGTTTAAGATGTATTCGGTGTAATGCGCGATGACGATAATATTCTAGCTTGAAAAGTATTCATTAAACGTATACCTATATATTTTTCACAAGATTGCCAGCACTTGACGTCAAAGGGAGTCCCACTTAGATTTGATAGCAAAATGCGTTGGTTTTAATTTCTATACAATTTTAGACTGCATCGTAACATAACATTGAACAGCCATATCATGGCACCTGTAACCACATAACACATATTATACATTACCTAGCATTATTAGTTCCCGCTCCGACCAAACCCATGGCGAAGATGGCGTTGTAAGCTACATCGTTATCTGAGTCGTGCGAGTACTTGTTAAGGACATCGATGGCCGATAGTTGCGGATTCGAGATGGAGCAGAGAGCGATAGCTAGCGGCACCGCCCGCCGCACTGCTGGCTCACCGTAACGACCCTGTATGGGAATGTCAAGTTAAAACTATTGTTGCAACAATTTACACTGAAACAGCTAGTATACAGAGTGTAACAAAAAGGGTATGTAAGCGAAAAGCTATGTAAATAGCCCACTATAGAGAACCTATCCACAAAATTTGAGACCCGAAATCACATGTTTATTTTTCCCGATAGTATGGAGAATTTTTAAATATCTCAGAAATTTTCATACAATCTTGAAAAATAAAAATGTGATTTGGAGTCTCAAATTTTGTAGATAGGTTCTCTATAGTGGGCTATTTACATAGCTTTTCGCTTAACATACCCTTTTGTTACATCCTGTATATTATTTGTATAGATTTTGGTGTGAGATAATTTGGCTTTTAGCACTTTTTTTTAAAATTAATTAGGTTACGTTATATTAGAACTGTCAAAATAACAACGCAGGAGATGAGCGGCCGAAGCGAGCATGTTGCCGTCGCAAGCAGAGAAGTAGGTACTAGAAGGAATTCTTTCATGTCATTCAAACCATGACTGTAGGATCGGTAGCAGTTCTGGTTACCACATTTTTGAGAGCTCAGTCATGTGTATGTATATATTTATTTATTCAAAAGCTTAGCCGTTTTAAAATACGGTTAACACACATACCAGCTGTCCGAATATCCTCGTGCACATCTCAGCCCCGGTCTCCTCTCCCATGGCGATGACGGCGACACCGAGCGTGGCGACTGCCTGCACGGAAGAAAGCTCCTTGTTCGCTTCCTTTTCCTTGTCCTTCTCCTTGTTCTTGCTGTCTTTAGATGACTTACCTGGAACGGGAAATGCTTTTTAAAAGGACATCGAGGCTAAATCTTTGACAATCATCATTCATCAGCCTATTACAGTCCACTGCTGGACGTAGGCCTCCCCCGGGGCACGCCACAAGACTGCCATGGGGGGTATTTGCCCATAGTCACCACGCTGGGCAGGCGGGTTGGTGACCGCAGTTTGTATTTTGGACTATGTTGTCAATACGGGAGGCGCTGCTACCCACCTCCCGGAAACCCTTAATCGCCTCGTACGATACCCATGGGCAGACATGGGGTGGTACGAATTCTACTCTGCCGGCACCATGCGGCCATTTACATATGTCAAGTGTTATATGAAATGTAAAACCTTATCAGTTTGTACCTTAATACAGTGAAATAATGTTTTTTATCATAATATAATGAGATCTTACTGCTTTTATTCTTGTCGTCCTTAGAACTAGAGCTGGGCGCGGCGGTTGTGCTCTCTTTAGCTTCCTTCTTGTCTTGTTTCTTGAACGCTGTGTCTTCGGCTGACGATTGTTCGTTCTGTGAAAATAAACATTATCTTATAATATGTGCTAATTAGAAGGGAAAGCCCAGGAACTATAAATCAGAAAAATTCGATGTGTGTAAAGTTTAATTCTTGTATCTTCAGGTTGATAGCTCCTGTTTTAAGATTATGTATATCAAGCGGCAGGGCTATTACCTAATTTGCCATAGCAAAGCCGAAGCAACGCAACAGCGAAATTTGAGAGTGTGCGGGGCGAGGAAGCACGCCTCGCGTTCGTCTTGCGCACTCACATCATCATCATCATCAGCCTATTGCAGTCCACTGCTGGACATAGACCTTCCCCAGGGTATGCCACAAGACTGCCATGGGGGTATTTGCCCATAGTCACCACACTGGGCAGGCGGGTTGGTGACCGCAGTTTGTATTTTGGACTATGTTGTCAACACGGGAGGCGCTGCTGCCCACCTCCCGGAAACCCTTAATCGCCTCGTACGATACCCACGGGCAGACATGGTGTGGTACGAATTCTAATCTGCCGGCACCATGCGGCGCACTCACATACTCACACTCAATTATCGCTGTCCCATTGCTTCGGCTTTGCTACTGCAAATTATGTCATAACCTTGCCGACCGATTGTAGTGGAGATTACTGGGCACCTACGTTCAGCAGTGGACTTGTCAATAGCTCTGCAAACCAAGTTATAACCGCGCCGACCGGTCGGAGTGGAGGTCACTAGACAGCCACGACCTGCGGTGCACTGTTCCTGACAAATGGGTAGCGCTGCACTCACATCGGTGTCGTAGTGCTTGGAGCAGATGTGCAGCATCTGCTGCACGACCAGCACGTCGCCGGTGCCTGCGTACGCGCACATGGACAGCGTGGTCTGGCACAGCGACTGCTGCGGCTCGGGCAGCACCTCCAGCGCCGCCATTGTCGCCTCCGTCTGCTCCTTGCGCCCTGCGATGGTAAATCCGCAAACATTAGCCGGAAGGAAATCTGCCCCTGATTAGGGCGAGGCCCCATTAGTGCGTTGCGTCACGTCGTCGCGTTGACGCTGCGACAACGCAACTCAAGAGGGTATGCACGCTGTCGCAGCTGCATCTCGGTTCAGATCACTGTCCGTCGTTGGACCGCATCACCCTCCCTCCAGCTTCGTCTCTTGTCCATCTAATCCGTTGAAACGTCGCACGCGACGACGCAACGGTCTAACGGGACCTGTTTTAAAAATATATGGAAAAAGATGCAGCGACGACGAAACGCACTAATGGGGCCTCGCCCTTACGTAGCTTGCAGCAGCAGAGCCGAAGCAATGCGATAACGAGTCGTGCGCCCCCCGCACCTCGTCCCGCGCACTCTCATACCCTCAATTTTCGCTATCGTATTGCTTCGACCCTGCTAGTGTAAAATACAAAAATAGGCAACTCGATAGATAAACATATGAGCGTAGAACATCTGCAGTGGGATCTCATACTATATGTACCTGTAATACTGTACTGTAAACTATTTATCTAACTTACCCAAGTAACAAAGTCCCAAGCCCAAATGAAGGAATCGGACGTAAGTAGAGGAATGCAGGTCCTTGTTATCGTCTATCAGGCGCTGGATAATCGCGCATGTTACCTGCAAACAACCATAATAAATCCTTAGCGCACTCACGTCACAGTGTTGTCACCCTAGCGCACTCACGTCACAGCATGGTCACCCTAACGCACCACGTCACAGAGTTGTCACCCTAGCGCACTCACGTTACAGCATGGTCACCCTAACGCACCACGTCACAGAGTTGTCACCCTAGCGCACCCACGTCACAGCATGGTCACCCTAACGCACCACGTCACACTGTTGTCACTCTAGCGCACTCACGTCACAGCATGGTCACCCTAACGCACCACGTCACAGTGTTGTCACCCTAGGCACTCACGTCACAGCATGGTCACCCTAACGCACCACGTCACAGTGTTGTCACTCTAGCGCACTTACGTCACAGCATGGTCACCCTGACGCACCACGTCACAGTGTTCTCACCCTAGCGCACTCACGTCACATTATTGTCACCCTAGCGCCCTTACGTCACAGCATGGTCACTCTAGAGCACTCACGTCACACCACGGTCACGGTAGGCCGCATCCAATCGATAGTGGTTATTGGAGGAGGCCCACATTCAACAGCAACTACCTATTAATAGAATTATGGTCACTCTAGCCCACGTCACAGCACGGTCACATGGTCACCCTAACACTTACGTCATAGTTGCAGGACCCGACGGCGATGAGTCCGCAGGAGATGGCGGCGAGTGCGCAGATCTCAGGCGGAGCGGTGGTATCACTCAGAACTGGCAGCAAATGGGAAAGAACGTCTTCACGCTGTGTGCCCGCGTAAGCTATTCCAAGACCTGGAGAAGTAAAAGTTCATTAAGAATAAGAAATTATTTATACAGGGTAATTTTTGGTCGTCAACGTTCCCGAAAACTACGGAATCTCCTCATCATCAATTTACGATCAGTTTTCTCCATGTAAGCATACCTGGGAAGTGTGTGGTTCCCAAGATATTAGGGTCCAAAGTTGAGTAAATAGACTGCGTTTTTCTGCATAAATGCACATAGTCGTGCGTAGCAAGATTTTTTCACGAGAAATAATTAATATATGTCTATGAAAAAACTAGCATAAACAATGGACACTATAAATTTCGCACGATATATATATATTTTTTTTTTTCAAAAAAAAACATCGTTTCCCAGCAATTTTTTTTGCCATAAACTTACTTTATTTCATCGTTAAGTATGTACCCTTCGTTAAGGGTGGCAACGAAAAAACACCCTGTATTAGTTCTCCTGGGTTTGAATACTGATTTGGGCTGACTACTAGGATACGCGCCCGTAGCATACACAATTCGGTCGCGAAATGCGATCAGAGAAGTAGTGTTGTTTGTTTGAAGTGTAGTGAAAACGAATAGGTAAAGGCGATATCATAGTGCACATACACAGCTTGTAAAACACACTTACCCAAAACACTGCCAATCCTCAAATTAGAGCTGGAATGCAGCACATAGTCCGACAGCAAGGCCAAAGCGGGATCGCATTCGTTTCTCACGCCGCAGTTCACTAAGCCCAAGGCGAGAAGGGCACCAGCCTTGATGTGCTCCTCAGCGGTGTATAGATACTTGTCTATTGGGGTCAGACCACCGTCCACATCCCATAAGTGGATCATACCGAGGGAAGCGGCTGCTGACAGCATACCTGTAACAGGGGACAAAAATTAACATCTTCGCTCGTGTAAAAAATTTAATGGTTTGTTGCAGCTTCCTACTCAAAATAACGATTTCATTATCGTTGTGCGATCAAAGCCTCTAAATAAATAGAGAGAAAAGGATTATCTAAAAATACCTTCTTTTATATTGAATTTATATTTTTTGAGTGTGTGCAATAAAGAATAAGAATACCAGTATTATTTACCTCAGTTTATTGGGAAATGAAATGCCACTTACCATGGTCCTTGTTTTTGTACATCCACTTGTTGCCGTCTTCAGTGGTGACCAGCTTATCGCGCCCAAAGCCGGCGTTGACGAAAGCGTTGACGAAGGTCGCGGAAAGGTTCTGTCTAGCCGAGTCGACTGTGTGCTCAGCCAATAGGGAGGGACGTAGAGCCGAACCGGCCGACTCTAGCCATGTCTTGTACACTTCCTCTGGGGTTTTGGGCTCCATTATATCAAGCTAAAACATTGGTAAACAATATTTTTACATTACCCCAAAAGTAGGGTGTGTATATTTCTTTGGCACACGAGAGAGCCTACATACCTTGTCACATTCGAGCTGATTTCATTGTAATCATAGGAGTTACATTGGGTCAATATTTTTACATAGTGAGGTTTTATATAGGACAATACAATTCTATACTTACTTCTCTTGCTAAGCTAAGGTAATGATCATTAATGTGAGCATTCAGTAGGATGGTGCGGAGATCCTCATCTTCCAAGTCCAGAGGTACATACTGACGAGCAAGCATATAGCACAGTTGCTTCTTCATCAACCTGAGAATCAAATAATGTTATTTAGTCAAATATTTGTGAGATAAATATACCCTTTGTACTAGAAATAAAATTTATTAATACAATTTTATGTAATTTTTACATTCCAGAGATTTTGTATGGTTATGCTATTATTTTATAATTCATTTGCATTAAGCATTAAAACAATTTAAAATAAATATTATTTACTTTCTACAATAATTAAAATAATTTAAAAACATGATAATTTTTGTAAAGGTTATTAATGTTATACTCACGGATCAACACAGGCATTGAAGACTTCTAAGCATTTCTGCTTATCATTGAGCTGCATAGCCACAAGCAAAGCTCTCGGGTATTCTGCAAAGCGCAGGTATGTCTGTAGGACTCCTTGGAGGATTTGTGTAGACTCTGGCTCAACAACATAGCTAGCACATCTGGAAGAAACATTATGTAAATTAATTGATTAAGATTCTACCAAAGATCAGGAAAGTATGTATGATACTACAACTACCAATACAGATTGATGATTGTGTTGCAAAGTAGTTTTCAAATACACTTAGAGTTAATTTAATTACATTTATGATCACATAATTAACCAATTTCACAAAGTAAAATATTTAAAACTATATACCCAATTAAGTAAAGGCAGACACGTGTGTAGTTGCTTGAATCCATGTGCTTAGTGAGAAGGTCCAGTCTATCAATTTCCATCAATAAATCACAAGCCTGGATCTCTGCCGAGTGCTTCATATCAAATTCAATGATGTCCTGAAGTAATACCAACAGAGACTGTTTCGTCTCCGCACTCCACTCCTCAGCCAACTCACCTTCTAATTGTCTGATGATAGACAGATTAATTAAATTAGAATTTAATAAGATATCTATGTACATAAAAATTAATATTGATCCGTAGTATTTTATTATATTATTATTACTTATAGCCTTTTATTAAAAAATTTGCATTTACATTATATATTTATATATAGTTGTTAGTAGTGTCAGTCGAATCTGGATCTGTAGTATATTGCTCACAAAATGTAGAATTTAAAACATTATTATTGAAATAAAAATGTTCCAAGTAGTAACAGATTTATTTATTTATTGATGATAATAGTGGACACCCACGACTCCATCCATGTGGACTACAGAAAAAACAAAATGTTAAAATTATCTGGGATAAAAAGTAGCCTATATGTTAAGTGGGACCTGTCACAATATATTCCTGAAAACTGCATCAAAATCGGTTCTGCCGTTTCTGAGACAAAAATCATTCATTTCGTTGATAAAGGTCTCCTATAATATTTTTTCTCACATATCTTCAGTACAGTACATGTACAGACAGCGATCCCTTACATTTTTATTATAGTACAGATTTTTATTATAGTAGTATGTATAGATTTTACCTGACATATTCATGTCCCCAATCTCCAACATTTGATAATGTACCTAGAAGACAGTATTTCAAGCATTCCCTTTTTTCACCAGCATCCTGTATAGAACATGACAATGTTATTGATTAAAAATATCAGCATTATCTTACAAACAAAAAAATACACAACTTACCGGAGCTCCACTAACACCCATAGCAAGTACTGAAACTACATCAGCACAGAATTTTTTAGTCTTCTCGTCTTGAATTTTCTCATAAACTTGCTTCAAAGCAGGATAATGCTCTCTTAAAAATTTCAGGGGTTTAGGAACTGATGTCATCGATGTTGTAGAAGTTCTAATGAGATTACTCAACATTTGTAGTGCAGAGAAGTAAAGATCTACATCATCTCCCTTGAAATAATGGATAGGGTTAGAATAAATGACCAAATTATTAATGTGAATAATTGATTTGCCGTATAATACGTACCACCAGTTTCTCAACAAGCATGTTCAGTTCTTCCTGGAGACGTTTGTCTTCTTCAGACTGTAAAGCAATATAATATAAAATGAAATAAAATAAAAAACCTCTTTCAAAATACACAAGATAACAAATATGTTATTCATACCAAATCATCATTAGGGGCCGGCGTAGGCTCCGCTTTTTCTTTTTTAGGCTCATCTGTCTTATTTTTTACCGTCATATTTATGTATTATATACTATTTAACTAATATTTCAGGAAAAACACAAAAGCAAGCAAATGCAACCGAATGATTTTTGCAATTTTGACAAGTCACCTATGCACAGATTATAAAAAGTCTTAGGGCATATGTACTGGCATAGGAATATGAGTTCTTGCAGCCATATCTATTCCTGAAATTATTTAAGACATGCTTATACAGTAATACCCCGCTTTACGCGAGGGATACGTTCCGGAAAAAATCGCGTTAACTGAAATTCGCGTATATCAAGGTTTATGATTAAACATATTCAAATTTAATCTTTGCCATAGAACAAAGTCGTAGTACGGGAAATCCCCAGTTCTTCAATCAGAATGTTCAGAGGACGCGAGGATTCCCGCGACCAAAGGGGAGTTAATGACTAAATTATATTTATACACATTCTTTCGCATTATGCGAAGTATTTAAACATGAATTTTAAAATTCGCGTTATAGTGAAACCGCGCATAACGGGGTCGCGTAAAGTGGGGTATTACTGTATCCACAAAAATTACGATATCGTCAAGCAAATCCTGAAAGAAACGAATAAAAATGAGGGATTTGTATGGCTTAGTTAGTACCTATCGCCTTCTCAATAAAGTATGGGTAGTCGATATGTCACAACTACACTGGCGCGCGGGGCCTCTATCCTTGTTTTATCTTTGTGCGTGCGGCTAGTTTTAAGTAGTGCCTTACACATGTACACGTATGGTAGATATTTCCTTATTATTCCCAAGAGAATTATAATTTTGCTGTACCTACCTATTGACCTACTCTACGTAGTATTCTAATTACCGACATAAGTAGAAAAGCGGGAAGCAGCTTGTAACTATCTATATCTATCTACCTATATACTAATATTATTAAAGAGGTAAACTTTGATTGTTTGTTTATTTGCAGCGAATAGGCTCCGAAACTACTGGAACGATTTCAAAAATTCTTTCAACGTTAGAATCCTTATTTGACCTGGATGAACATAGGCTATAAGAATTTCCCGATATTCCCACGGGAAGGCGACCAACGGGAATTATATATTTTTTACGAAAACCGCTATACGTATGAAGCTGAAATCGGGCATATATGTTCATTAGGGGACTGCGAGGAAGCACTAAGAACGAATTTCCTGAAATTCCCACGGGAAAGGGACAAACGGGAATTCAAAATTTTTACAAACACCGTTTTTTGTATGAAGATGAAATCTGATTAGGGACTACGAGGAGGCACTAAGAATGGATTTCCAAAAATTCCCACGGGAAGGGGACATACGGGAATTTCAAATTTTTACGAAAACCGCTATTTTTACAAAGCTAAAATGCTGTACCTACATATAAACTCGTAGCTATGTACTGAAACAAAGCGAGGGCGCGCGGGCGGGCCACTAGTATTACATATAGGTAAATAGGCACTCCTCGGTTTTATTTTGTAGAAATTAAAATCCGACATCAGATCTTACATACCTACTCGTACTTACATCTTATATACAGGGTGTAACAAAAGGGGTATGTTAAGCGAAAAGCTATGTAAATAGCCCACTAAAAGGAACCTATACACAAAATTTCAGACTCGAAATCACATGTTTATTTTTCCAGATAGTATGGAGAATTCCTAAACAATTCAGGAATGTTCATACAATCTTAAAAAATAAACATGTGATTTTGAGTCTCAAATTCTGGAAATAGGTTCTCTATAGTGGGCTGTTGACATAGCTTTTTGCTTAACATACCCTTTCTGTTACACCCTGTATAAAATTCTCGTGTCATAGTTGTAGTTACCATACTCCTCCGAAACGGCTTGACCGATTCTTATGAAATGTTATATGCATATTCAGTAGGTCTGAGAATCGGCTATTATCTATTTTTCAAACCCCTAAGTGATAAGGGTGTCCACTCCAAAAAAAATAATTTATTTTTTGTATGAATTTTTTTTTATATTTGTTAATTATGTGGCATAAAAAAATACATACAACCCTAAATTTTCAACCTTCTTTCACCAACCCCTATTTTTTAGTAGTTGTTTTAGTAATGTAATCATTTTTCATCCCGCTCGATAACCTGATCAATATATCACTTGGATGGATAGATGGATGGATGTTTGTTACTCTTTCACGTAAAAACGGCTGGAGCGATTTCAGTAAAATTTGGCATGGAGTTAGCTGACACTCTGGATTAACACATAGGCTACTTTTTATCCCGGGAAAATAATTTAATACCTGATAATTTCGACATTTCGTTTTTCTGCAGTCCACGAGGACGAAGTCGCGGGCGTCCACTAGTATATTATAATAATTGATCTTTATACCTGCTGCGGACTAATGCTAATAAAAACAAAGTTAAAAAATGGTCTGAACCGTAACATATCACAATACATTATCATTTAAAATGTTGTGCATGAATAGCTGATGCTTGGATTTCAAATGTGCATTATTCATTATTTAGCTTACAAGAGATATTCTTGAGTATTTTATTTCAGTATACGTTGACCAATTGCCTGGTCATGTTCAGTAATTTAGGACCTAACTTATCTATCCTTATCTACATGTAGTTTAGTGTCAAATTATAAGGGCTATACCTACTAAGTACTTATCTTCCCATAAGTGTTAAACATCCCTAGAGTTTTGTAATTACAGTAAGTAAAAATACCTCTCCCAATAATTTTATTTAAATTTTACTAATCTGTATACTTACAATTACCTATTCACCTACTCTACCTGTTACTCACACTGCCTGTAAGTAAAATAAAGTACCTATGTGAAGTGAAAGTTGTAGTGTTTATTGACGTAGCTTTTTGTAATTTTTTTGCCTTTAGCGCAAACAAAACTCACACTACACATGGCCTATAATGTGTCGTATCGCCATGCGCCACCGCGTTAATTTTAATTGAACTAGGTAAGCATTTATTTCCTTTAAAGTGCTTAATCATTTTTATGTTTGTTTTGTTTAAGTAAAATGCAACGAGTTAATAAAAATTTTGTCAATATAAATAATTGCATACTAAGAGGTGTCAAACAGAACAGCACCATGCTTGCAACAGAATCAAAAAAATTGCTAACTCTTAATGATATTCCGAAGCCAAAACAATTACCTTTTGTTGGAACAAAGTTGGATTTAATAATGAATGGTGGAGGCAAAAGGTGAGATATTAAATACCTCGTAAGTATACAATAAGACTTAATAGGTAGGTAACCTATTAGCGTGACTTATTAGGTATCCATTTAGTTTCAGTATTTTGTGACCCTTGCTTGACTGTCAATTTCAGATTGCACGAGTTCATTGATAACCGACATAAAAAACTAGGTCCTATTTTCCGCGAAAAACTCGGTGGGACCACAGAATTAGTATTTATTAGCGATCCAGAATATATGAAAACACTTTTCATAAATATTGAGGGAAAATACCCCGAGCATGTCTTACCGGAACCATGGGTATTATACGAAAAATTATATGGGTTCAAAAGAGGGCTATTTTTTATGGACGGTGAAGAATGGTTAAGTAATCGCCGAATAATGAATAGACATTTGCTTCGAGAAGATTCTCAAAACTGGTTGGACGGCCCTATCAAACAAACCATACACGATTTTATCCAGCTTTGGCGTAAAAATGCTGAACACAATAGTTTTGTTCCGGATTTAGAAGCAGAATTCTACAAGCTCTCGACAAAGGGTAAGAAAGACTTATGTTCTTACCTACCCCTACTTCATTCATGTTACTTGATTTTCAAATAGGTACTCTTTTACAGTTTATACTTATCACCTGTAGGCGGTAGTTAGGTAGGTAGGAGGTATCTACCATATTTATCGTTACAAGTATAAATAAGTAATATTAGCTTGTGCATATTACCTACTCATTCTTATCTTACTTAATAACATTTCAGTGATCTTGGGTATATTGTTGGGCTGTAATAATACACTCAAGTTTAGCAGATATCACGAGGACTTACTATCCATCTTTTCATCTACGGTTAAAGATATATTTACTACAACAACTAAGTTATATGGTTTACCATTAAACTTATGTCATCGCTTAAAATTAAAAGTATGGACTGACTTCAAAGAAAGTGTTGATAAGTCGTTATTATTAGGTAAGTAATTTTAACTACGATTAGTCAAAAAATATGTTTGTTTTAACCCAGAGGCCTAGCGCGTGACGATGGGAAAAGGCCCACGGTATGACGCTAGTGCCTTAGGAGATGGGTCGACCGCTTGTGTGGGACGCTACTTGTTTGACACACTTGCTGCGTCCCACATCGGCGGAACATCAGTTAAGGCCGGTGCTGCCGCATGTTCAGCAGAAAACGCCAAGCGCCGCAGATATGCAGGGCTCCCAGGAGACTACATGTTTGTGCCGTTTGGCGTCGAGACACTGGGACCGTGGGGACCAGACGCTCATCGCCTCTACCGGGAAATTTCAAATAAATTACGCGAAAGCTCCCGTGACCAGAATGCTGGTCTCTTTTTGCGCAAAAAAAATAGCATTGCCATACAACGTGGCAATGCTGGCAGCATTCTGGGCACCCCGGTAGAAGGCAACTTTGTAAATATATTTAATTTCGTGTAGATTAAATTCGTTTTTAGTTTTGCATTAACCATCTAATAAAAAATATATTCACAGCACGAAAAATTAGTCATGAAATTATAAATAAAATATCTGAAAGCACAGGACTAGTAAACAGATTACAAAAGGAGAGTATGGACGAAGAAGTCATAATGAGAATTATCACAGATTTTGTGATTGCTGCTGGTGATACGGTAAAATATGTACCTATACAGGCTGTGGTTTTATGTCAACAGGAAAATCAAAAATTTTATTTTATGGATGATATATTTTTAGACGGCGTACACAACCCTATGGATTTTGCAATTACTTGCTCAGAATAAAGATGTTCAGAACGAATTACGTTCTAGGAGTGAACAAACAAATGTGAAAAATGTTGTGAAAGAATCTATGAGACTATACCCCGTAGCACCATTCTTAACAAGAATTTTACCAAAAGAAAGTGTTTTAGGACCGTATAAACTTCACGCTGGAGTAAGTTAACTTATCATAAATATTTTTCTATTCAAAACTGTACAAGGCTGTATTGAAGTTGAAGTGTTATGAATTTATCATGGTATTGTTCTAAAAAAAAAACAATATGTCAGTGAGTGCGTTCTGCATGCTGTAGTTATTAATTCTATTTTCTATCTCTGTCTAACTTAAGAAAAATCCAATATCAACATCCTGTTGTCAAAGAAAATTAGTAAATATAATAAACATTTGTGTGCTAAAACGCAAACGCATCTTAAAGTAATGACAGAACTCGTTCGGTCAACTTGGAAATGATAAAATTATGAATTATTACAAGTTTTTAAGGAATATAAATTTAAAACCAGTGCAGTTTAACTTCAGATCGTTTAATGCACTTGCCTGTGACCCGAGACTAGCTGGAAATGATAATTCAAAACATAACCAAAAAGCTAAATGTACTCCTGTTCTGACCCCTATAAGATGTTTATCAGTGGAAGGATTTGTGCGGTGGCAGGAACAAACATATTCAAGTATATCAAATAGTTACTTAGTTGGTAGTATACAAGATGGTTTACTATACTTTCATGATGCTACTGGTTTGCCATGGTGGGCAACTATAGTAACATCTACAATACTTGTAAGAGGTTTAATGACCTTGCCTCTTACAGTATATCAAAACTATATACTAGCCAAAGTAGAAAATATAAGCTTAGAGCTGAAAGATTTAACAGAAGAACTAAAAAAAGAAACGGCTATAGCTAAAAATGCATTTAAACTAACTGATAAGCAAAGTATGAACTTATATAGACTATCATTAAAGAAACAATGGCGTTTGCTAATCGAAAGAGACAACTGCCATCCATTCAAAGCTAGTTTGGTTATTTGGTTCCAATTGCCCATATGGGTGTGCTTTTCATTTGCATTAAGAAATTTAGTACATATGCAACCACAGGGAGCATCATCTCTAGTCACATTTATGGAGCTTTCTGTAGGTGGTCTAGGTTGGATTCCTAATCTGACTGAACCAGACCATTCATGGATTTTACCAGTTGCATTTGGACTTACTAATTTAGCCATAATTGAAATTCAGCAAATGTCTAAGTTAAGACAGCCATCTAAGTTATACAGTGTATTTACAAATATGTTTAGAGTATTCTCAGTAGTTATGATACCTGTGGCAGCAAGTGTTCCATCCTGTATGTGCTTGTACTGGGTCACTTCAAGTGGCTTTGGTCTTTGTCAGAATTTGATTCTTTTGTCACCTTCATTGAGAAGAAAATTGAAGATACCAGAAGCCCCAAGTGAACTGCAGGAGCCCTATGGTCACATGAAACAAGAAATTTTAAACAAATTACAAAGGATTACCCCTAAGAAATCAATATAAAATCTAGCACAAGTACTTACATTATTTTATTTCATATCATTATAAATAGGCTTAAGATGTATTTCAAATAAATCATTTACTTTCAGACTTTCATAATAGCATCTATTTACACATCAGGGAGAGATGAACAGAACTTTAGTAAAGCTGACAAATTTCTGCCACACCGCTGGGATAGAAATGACCCAAGAAAAAATAATATAGTGAACCATGTGCCTTCAGCTTCATTACCTTTTGCACTGGGTTCTAGATCTTGTATCGGTAAAAAGATAGCAATGATACAATTGTCAGAGATAATATCACAGGTATGTAGGGCCTCAAGTATAAGATATGTACACCAATGAATAGATAGATGACTGATTTATTGGTATATTACACAGACTGTAGTGTGGGACACTAAACTTTCATTTATTTTAGAATCTGTAGGTTTTGTAAATTCAAAGAATTCTATTGCTACAACTAGCATATTTTTTCCAGATTGTCAACAACTTTGAAATGGAACTTTTGAATTCAAAACCAGTAGAAGCTGTGACTTGTGGGGTTTTGATACCAGATAATCCCATACAGATGCAGCTGTCACTTAGAAAATAGGTGCAATGTGATGTGAAGTAACAATGAGAAACAAACTTAGATATATACTTTAAAATGGCGAGTTTTTATTAATAAATGCTCTGCAAATATGTTGTTAATATAAGTGTTGATAATACATTTCATAATTACAACAATAATTTTATTTAATACATATTACAACCTGAAAAGTACATAATACATCACATCACCAATGTAAAAATATATTTGTTGTAATGTAGACATTGGAAAAATACCTAAGTTAATCAAGTCCACTTGAGTTCACTTCACCAGCTGACGTAATATCAATGTTTTAATATCATCTAACCATTGATCCTTATATTCCATTTCTAAAATAGCTTTAAATGATCTGGTCCTTTCAGCCGGACTCATCTCACCTGTCAATAAATAAGCTACAGATTCTACACAAAGGAATCCCATTCCCTCACTTAATGACCATATATAAATTTTATGAGCTGTTTCTGGTTCTAACTGAAATTGTAAAATGGCACTGCTCAATAATCCTTTTAATTTTTCAAATAAAAACCTATCTGACAGTAGGAGCACTTCTAAGTTCACTTCTAGCTTATCAGACATTGGAAAGACTTGCACTTCACAGGTTGGATTGTTCAGGCCACAGTGTAATAAAGTGAGAAGATACTCTAGAGCTGGCTTAGTTACATTCTTCAATCGCACGCACTTCTCTACTGACTCCTTGAAACAACCCATTAACATTGCACTAAAGACGTCTGAGTGTTGGCATAAAAATACTTTGTTTGCCTTTACAGTGGACAGGTCATCAAGTTCAAAGGTAACAATTTCATCAACTGTTAAATTGTCCAATATGGGGTCGTAACTGATGCTAATCTGATCCTTGAACTGTTTCTCTAATGTTTTTGGGTCTTTTATTTGAATATTAGAGGCCAATTTCACTAATGCTGTAACACTGTCATTAATATCTTCCAGTGACTCAGAAATAATTGAAAATAGCAAATTCAAAGCATTACAATCTATAAAGTATTTCTTGACTGGCTTTTCTGTCCTGAAAAGAAAAGATACATTTTTAATGTCAAATTATGAAATTTCCGATTGAAAATCACAGCACACAGTATTTTATCATCATTTACTATAACTCATGTCTTTGATGATGACATACCTTACTATATATGGCAGTGTCAGAGCTAATGTTTGCTTCATATGATGGGCACCTTTTAGTAGCTGATAACTAATTTCGCCAATTCCATAACTTGATTCTGCTAATATTGTCAGTTGTGTCAATAGTTTTCCACTTAATCTAACAATCTGTAATAAACATATTGAACATACTGATCGAGTGTCATACAAGATAATGTACATGCCTTGGGTATTATTACAAAACTACAAGAAATCGGTTGATGAAATAAATAACTATTTCATAAAACTTGACACTCACTTGTTTGCATTGTTGGCATTTCGTAGGTGGATGCTTTGAACTGACTGACATACTGTGGAGACGCAAAGCAAGTCTGTGTTTCAATATACTCATTAAGCACAATGGATTGCTGTAAAAAACATAAAAAGTAAAAAAAATTATGGTCCTTCGAGCCGGATAATAATTACTGTTATCATATTATGTGTGATATTTTATTAAATTGAGTGCCCACCTTAATACATTAGCCAATATACGGGCAGCTCGTCCCAAAGGTCTTTTACATTTCTCAACATAATTAAGTAGAGCGTTCAAACACTCCTTTCCCGTAAGTAATTCGAGCGCGTTATTTGGCACAGGCTCCTCTCGCACGTATCCGTAATAACCGCTTGCGCCGTGCGATACTCGGAACAGCAATACTAAGACGCATGCAATTCGGGAGTATTGAGTATTGGTACAAATTTTATTTGCGTCTTCTGAAAGGATAACAAGTGACAGACACTATATTATTAAAAACATAAACCTTTTAACATGGTGCGCACTATAAAAACACTCAAGGATTTCCATACATACAAAAACCTTACCCTCTGCACAGTTCTTCTTGTTACTGTTCTTTTAACATGTCTGCTCTTACCTCACTCTTTTCTATTGTGTCTATGTCTACCCTATTTCTATTGCATTGTTCTATGTTTCTGCTGTCCATGCATGTGTCACTTTCAAATACACTATTCTATTCTTACCTTCTAAATTGTTATCTTCATCGCCACTCTCGTCATCATCCATAATGAGGACATCCAAGTCGTGTGCGACCTGAGCGGCGTCTATTTCAGCGGCCGCGCTGTTTCCCGGAGGCCGGGGGGCTTCTGTGTCCCCTTCAGCCTCGCTGCAAACCGGCGAATAGCGACCGGACATCTCTGATCCTGAACTATCTGTAAGCACAATAGTGTTAAATACAAGATTGGCAGCAAAAGTATGATAATCTGAAAGTTAAATTTCTTAAAACTAGCAATGTCATAGGATTTTTGTAAATGTTTTACCTTCATTAACACTAAACGGCGACGTAGGACTGCCAGAACTGCTTGGACTCCATTGATACTCGGTCCAATATGGAGATGTAGAGCTACCCTCCCCAACACTCACTCCAGATTCGGGGCTCAAATCAAACCTCGCCCTCTGGTTCGAAAACCCTCTGTATTCTGGACTGAAGCCCGACTGATTGCCATCAGAATAAGGCGATAGAGGACTATAGTCGGTGCGTTCGGGACTGATCGCCGCCCGTGAGCTCGACGGTTGCAGTATAGTCGGCCACTCCGGGCTTTTAGGCTCCCAGTACACGCCCGCCGACCAATCTTTGCTAACCATTTTTATTAACTGCGACTTTAGTTTCATCTAGGGAAAGACATGTTTTCATTAGTTATGAAATAAAATATACATACATAATGCCCAGGGCTGTGTCCCCCTAATTGGGGTAGTCAGAACTGCAGTATCGCAAAGAGGATCCTCGTTTAGCATTGCGGGCGCTAGATGTAAAAGTTCTGTGAAAAAATGCTAGCTCACTGCCTGAAAGAACGCCACTGCGTCCTGAGTTCCGCAGTCGACACTTACGACGTTCACGGATGAGGCAACTGATGTGATCTAGCGAAGCCCGCATCAGCGCAGGTGTTATACATATATAGAAAGATACAATATACACAATGTTAATGTTAAATTACTAACTTACTTTTTTTAAGCATTTATTTGTGGGACTGCCAGATCTAGATCGTTTTAAGCCTTTCCGTTTTGACGGCTGGTCGTCCTCACTTGCACTGTCTTCTGTCGCATCACTGTCTACGGCGTCAACGAAGCCAACTATCATGTTATCTCTTTCTATCACAACCTTCAATTCATCTTCATTTTTGGATTGCAATTGGCTTTTTCTCCTTGAGAATAAACCGATTTTTGTTACATCTGGCGTCAGTAACGTGCCTAGTGTATCAGCACCTTTATCTTTTAAAGGCATCTCCACTGATTTCTCAACTTTATCTGCTTCACAGACAGCATTACTACTCTTTGAGTTGTTGTGCTCATAGTCCATTGTTTCTAAATACTTCAGCAGCTCATCAGTTAAAAGATTAATGAGGCCTTCATTTATAAGTATTTGGAAAGCTGAAATAGAGCACTTAACATTATATTTTATTTTCTTTGCACTTACACTATATGTCCCCATGGAGGTTACTAAAACTCTGTGTATGTTCAAATCATCTGGAGTAACTGGTAAATCATTATTTAATAAATATTTTTATTTAGTTACTAGTGGACGCCCGCGACTCCGTCCGCGTGGACTACAGAAAAAACAAAATGTCGAAATTATCCGGGATAAAAAGTAGCCTATATGTTAAGTGAGACCTGTCACAATATATTCCTGAAAACTGCATTGAAATCGGTTCAACCGTTTCTGAGATTAGCGTGCACAAACGCACAGACAAAAATTCCAAAAATCATATTTTTGGGTATGTACTATTGCGTTGATAAAGGTTTTCTATAATATTTTTTCTTATATATCTTCCATGTACAGACAGCGATCCGTTACATTTTTTAAATATTTATAGATGAAAATAAGCTAACAATGTACATAAAAGTTATACATACAACTAAGAGTTTTTGCATTTAAAAAACTGTAAGCATATAAATGTCACATACCTGAATCATCAAAGACATACTGCAGCAACGCGTGCATGGCGTGTGTGCTGACCCTTGGCTGCAGCCATGAGGAGTGGCAGACCACCACAGTGACGGAGCCGCGATCGGTTCACCGATTCTCCACTCAAGTGAGCCAGGGCTCTTGAGGACCCATCAGGCCAGCTCGATATGTCTGGAATTTTAAAATGTACACCTTACTTAATTTGATGATGTGTAAAATTACACTGGAAATGTATAAAATAAAGAATAATGAAAAATTTGTAAATTTGTGAGAGTTCACTAAACCCCTACAATATTTCTGTTGCACAATAACTACAAATTAAGTTGCTTACCAGTACACTTGTGCAATATTCCTATAAGGCACTCCACCAGACCAGCTGTGCCTAAAAGAGGCCTACACGATGAAATGTAGCACAAGTTCATGAGACTCTTCAAGGCCTGAGATTCAGAGGTTTTTGTCAATGCTACTAAGCATTGGTATCCCCTTCCATCTCCTTGAATCTGTAACAAGTTATGTGCTGTAAGTTTAAATGAAAAGAAACAAATGAGACAAAACTAGAAAAGTTAAATATTCTGACAGAAACACAGAGAAGTCATTGAGAAGTATTTCTTTAGACAAATTATATTACACTAGGCAGTGCAAATGAGGTATAAATGTCAGGTTCAGGTCACATTGTATACTTTGAAATGCACATTGCTTTACACTAAATGTAGGTAGATGCCTAATGTATCAAAGATGTGCCCTCTCCTGGTCCATTGCCAGCCATGCCACACCTCAGGCACACCCTGTCCACTGTGGAAATCCCAATGAAAACAATTTACCTGTTCTGCACACTGTACTGTGGAATGTGTGGTGAACTGTCCAATACATTTCAGTATGCTATTAATCAACTCCTCCTGAGATTTTCTGAGAGCTTCTGGCTCTTTTAGAGATACAGTTGTTTTTATTATACCAGTTGCTTCACATTCAGTTGTCAGTAATACAGCAATACATCTAACTGCATTCAAATTAAGCATTTCATCCCTTTTGTCTAGCACCATCCAAAGTTGTCTGGAATTATCATATACATATTGTTATAAAGGTTAAGACAAGTTATCAATCTGTTGATGAGTTATCCAAAATGCCAGGCTTATTTCCGTTTCCCACCAGTGGGATGAACAGGAAATCAATACAATATTTACTTATTATTTTCGTTCATCCCACCGGTGGGACGAAGTCTGGTGAGACGAAGGAAGAATAACCAAATGCCAAACTAATATACACAAACCTTATAGCACGAACAGCCATAGTTAAAGTGGCATATGAGGTATATTTATCTCTATTTGCTATAACAGTAACCAAAGCAGCAACAGTTCCATGATTATGAAGTCCTTCAGCATTGCTAGGTCTTTGAGCCAAGTTCCCGATTACTCTACAAGCTCTTCCAATGATACTGTCACGGCAAACTGTCTTCAGAATTGAAATAAGTGGACCAAAACTATTAAGTTTTCCAACCTGTATGAATAAAGAACGTTTATGATACAGAAAACTTTTACTCAACTTGGCAAGGGCACGCTACCATTATCTCAGGATAATGTAGTTTGCACAAGAAATAAAAAACTATGATCGTAAAACTTACAGCCAAACTACTTTCTTCTTCTAAGCAACAGTTCCCCAATATGCTTAAAGTCACATCAAGGATCTTTTCATTTGGTTTTCGTAAATGGGGCATAAGACTCTCCAAACCATTGCAGATACGAAAAAGTTTGATACCCGCATCATTTGACGACAACTTAGATCTTATCACTAAAAGAGCTTCTAAAATACGTGCCGATGATGAACTTTTCAGCCCGTTGATTATAGTTTTAACTGAATTTTTATCCATTTTTAAATTGCATAAATATTTTAGGAGCTCAAACAGAGCCCATTTTGTATTGTATTGACATATTTGACAACAAAAGTCAGCTGTAGCTTAACAATAAGGATAGCTGAATACAATGTTACTTTGGTATGAAAGAGGCAGAAGTTATAATAAAACTATATACGAAGATAACGCAACTTCTTCCTCTTCATTCTATCTTGCTTATGGAGTTCATTTGTACTTCATTTTACGCTATATCAATGATTCATAATATTAATTATCTGTTGCAAATTCTAAAATAGATTTTTTAAATTAACAATAATTAAATAACATAAAAAGAAAATTATACCCACTAATTTCAAGATATAATGGTTTTTAAATCATTCTTCCAAAGGTATAACTATTCTAGGCATAACGCCAACTACGCCAAGTCTACTTTATCTTTATCGAAATCTGATCGAAATAAATAGTAAAAAAAAACGGGTTGTCTATAGTCCAATTTTTACAAAATTTTGTGATGACAGAATTTGTGATACGTTTTTACATGAAATACTTAGGGAAATAGATATTTACAACTTTAATTGTAACATAAAATTGACATGAAATCGTTTTGTGAGAGATGAGTGTCTTCGGAGATTTTCAGCGTGTGTGGGTGCAACGATTTCCAGAGAGTGCTTTACCAGCCGCTTGGGAGGAAGATGTCAGGGCTAATTTGGCTAAACACAAACAAAAAGTGGCTATTCTTAGAGAGGAATTGGAAAAGGAAGAGTTCTATGTCGAATACTTGGAGACTCTACTATCAGACGTAGAAAAACATAAGGAAGCTGCCCAGGGAAACAAAGGGGCGCCGCCCTCGGGGACTGACGTGATTGAATCTAATGATAAGGTTTCTGATAGCAAACAGGTAAGTAATTTCTACTATCACTTCATTCAAAGCTTTGAGGTATTGGATAGTCTCTACAAATGGCATGAAATATGTATATCATATTTTAATATTAATTACTAGCCTACCCTTTACATCATGATTGGTGAGCAGTAGGAAGTCCAACAAAACTTAGAAGAGTATTTATTTTAAAATGTATATCTTTACATACAACTCAATGGTTTATTAGATTTGTGTAATGGATCAATACACAATTGAAGTGAAAAAAATATGGTATATGTCACAGTACAGTATAAAATTTATAAATGAAAGCAGCAAATGAAATTGGGAATGTAGATATTTAACATTGTTTTATATGATATAATTGGCTCATGACACATTACAAAATTGTTAATTTGAACTTATTTACACTAAATGAATGTAATGATTAAATGTTGCAGTAATGAATGATTCTGGCTGTTTAAATATTTCCTTTAATTAGGAATTCCTTTAATTAGTAGTTAGGAAGTGTTGGATGGAGTTTGGTTAAAAACTTGGTAGTTAATGTATTTGTAAGCTTAGTAGGTTGCCAAACAACATTACCTTGACACACTAAACTCCATCACAAGTCAAATAGTACATTTTATCAGGGTTCATGATAATTATCTTGAAAAATATACCTTATCTTTAGGTACTTTCTTACTTTTGTATATTCTCTCACTTTTATTCTTTGCTGTTTAATTAATAATACTGAAAAACCTACACCCTCGTTGGGATAAATATATTATCATTTAAATAAAGAAAATTTCAAGAAGTTAAATGGAAAATCAGCTAGGTTAATTATCCAATAATTATCAAGATAATTATAAAAAAAAACAATTATCTTGATAATTTCGAACCCTGCATTTTATACCTGTTTAAGATTATATTAAACATGCAAATTTTACATCATCATCTTCCTGCCCCATTATTTATGGGGTTGGTGCAATATGCTTTCTTTTATAGCTATATTAGTTTGGATTTAGATTTGGAAATTAGGATGCTAACAATAATATTCAAATAAATATAAAATAATTTAAAATCCTGAATTTGGTAAAACAGGTTACATTGCTATCTGAGATAATGTCTGAGTTCCTTAGTCTACTCTGTTATGGAAGTAAAATCATGATAAAAGAGAAAATGTTTTGTTTGCCATGTGTTAATAGGGAATATGCGTCTGACACGAAAATATTTTATACTTTTATTCAAAAGATATTCCAAATACAAACCGAATAGTGTAAAAATAACATCAATCGGTTAGTGAATACCAAAGTTACAGGAGTTTAAAAGTTTGAAAAATCTATTGAAAAAAATTTACAACATAAAAGGACTCAAAACATACAATTTTACCCATATTTTGAATTATCTCATTGATTTAATAAATACTTTTAATATCTGCACCTATTAATAAACAATTTTTATTGATAACAATACACAAAATATAAAATATTACGTTTATAAAATAAAATTACATTTTTCCCCATACTAATTTGAGAAGGTTGTCTATTATGACGTCAAAGTCTTTGCCATTTTAGTATGGAGCAAACGGAGCATTTCAAAAACATTTTGCTGGCTCGTATTTTTAATTGCTGTAAATCCAAAACGGTTAAAGTTAGATATGCCATTCCAAGGGCAAACTTTATAAATTTTTTACTTTGAATATTCATGCATATACCCTATTGTGTATATATTTTTGTATGACACACAAAATTGTAAATGACTCACCACAGAGTTAATTGTAGATGTGTGTCTGTGATGTATGGTCTATATTTAATATAACACAAAAAATGAACTACTTTTCCTTTAAGGGCGCCTTCACATTAGGTCGCAAGTAGTGTGATTTTAAGCAAGTCGCGCGGCTGTCGCACTACTTGCACTTAACGTGAAAGAGCTTTAAGATGAAATAATAAGATTTGTCTATACATGGCACACAAGCGGACATTCATTATGTTTTTTATATGACACATACACAGCTTTGTAAAATCAATGAAACATTGTATTCTTTAACATTACAAAATAGTGAAAGGTGTCTAGTGATGACTTCCTAATAAAATTTTTGTACCTTGAATAACATTATTCAATAACTTGGGCTATTTACCATAATAAATATTATTATTCATGCTTTCTTTATATTGTATACTTTTACAATTTTCATTATCATTATGTCTATATATAATCTATTATTTTTCCCACCAGGATTCAAAAACAAATTCTCTGACTAGGGAAACTGATAGAAGTCTGACAAGTAGTACTAGAAGTGAAGATTTAACAACAGAGACAGCAGATAATGAGGAAGTGCAGCTGAGGCCCAAGCCAGTGCATGTAGGGGAGAGGAGTTCTGTCAATCAGATTATCAATGAACTTTCTTCTAATCTCACTGAGGCAGCTCGGAGAAGGTGTAACAGTGAAGTTGTACCTAGAACTGATAATCTAGATAATGGTAAAATGTTTTTTTTTTTAATTTACAGTTAGTCTTTTTTTTATCTTTATGCTTTATTGTACACAGTAAAATTTTCACAAATGAAGTTTATGGCAAAGAAAATGTACAAAGGCGTGCTTATCTCTTAGAGAGATTTCTTCCAGCAAACCAAATGTGAAAGAGAAATAAACATAAGAGGTAGGTATGTGTGCACACAAACAGAACAATGAACTTAATACATACATACATAATAATCACGCCTCCTCACGGATCTCCATTTGCTATGATCCTGACACACCTCTTTCGCTTCATCTACTTTCATGATATTCTTCATGCACGCTCGTCGGTTTAGGGTACTATTGACTCGACCTTTCTTTAGAATTTCACCAATTTGATCGGTGAAACTAAATCTATACATATAATAAAAATGTAACGGATCGCTGTCTGTACATGGAAGATATATAGAAAAAATATTATAGAATATCTTTATCAACGCAATAGTACCCAAAATAATGATTTTTGGAATTTTTGTCTGTTTGTCTGTGCGTTTGTGCACGCTAATCTCAGAAACGGCTGAACCGATTTCGATGCAGTTTTCAGGAGTATATTCTGACAGGTCCCACTTAACATATAGGCTACTTTTTATACCGGGAAAATGTTTTTATCCCGGATAATTTCGATATTTTGTTTTTTTTCTGTAATCCACGCGGACGGAGTCGCGGGCGTCCACTAGTAATTAATAAAAGAAAATACATTAAAAAAGTCTTTATTCTAGCTTTAACAAAAATACTTTTATTTAATTTGAATTATATGTGATCTGCTATACACAGACGTTAAATGATTAAAGTTAGTATCAGTGGTTATTCTATGCTTATTAAAATATTATTTCAGTAGCAATAGAACAAACAAGTCCAAGTCAATCCAAAACCCGTCCAGCGTCACAAGCAGGTGATTTCGTAACAGTCATCGAAGTTAATGGACTGAAAGCTGCTGAGAAAAAGGCAGAGAAGAAAGAGAAGGCTGAAGACTCGCCGCAGTCTTCCGAAACTAGTCCAGTAGAAGCTACACCCATCGCTAGAAAGAAAGTACCACCCAAGTAAGAAATTTCTCATCTTGTATGAGACAATTGGCCCAATTGTAAAGTAATAAACCATGCTGTCAGTCCATATACATTTTCGGAAAATTATTAATCAGCTTGCTAGCCAACCTTTGTATTGTACACATTATTTTTGTATTTATTGTAGCAGACTTTGGACATGAGAACCAGGGTTCGTAATTATCTAGATAATTTTTTTTTTGATAATTCTTGATAATTATCCGATAATTATCCTAGCTGATTTGACAATTAACTTCTTCAAAATTTTCTTTATTTAAATCTATATCTATCTATACATATAATAAAAATGTAACGGATCGCTGTCTGTACATGGAAGATATATAAGGAATATTATCAACGCAATAGTACAATGATTTTTTGGATTTTTTGTCTGTTTGTCTGTGCGTTTGTGCACGATAATCTCAGAAACGGCTGAACCGATTTCGATGCAGTTTACATCACTTAGAGAGATTTCTTCCAGCAAACCCAAATAAACATAAGAGGTAGGTATGTGTGCACACAAACAGAACAATGAACTTAATACATACATACATACATAATAATCACGCCTCCTCACGGATCTCCATTTGCTACGATCCTGACACACCTCTTTCGCTTCATCTACTTTCATGATATTCTTCATGCACGCTCGTCGGTTTAGGGTACTATTGACTCGTAGCATCGAAACTAAATCTATACATATAATAAAAATGTAACGGATCTCTGTCTGTACATGGAAGATATATAAGAAAAAATATTATAAAATATCTTTATCAACGCAATAGTACCCAAATAATGATTTTTGGAATTTTTGTCTGTGCGTTTGTGCACGCTAATCTCAGAAACGGCTGAACCGATTTCGATGCAGTTTTCAGGAGTATATTCTGACAGGTCCCACTTAACATATAGGCTACTTTTTATCCCGGGAAAATGGTTTTATCCCGGATAATTTCGATATTTTGTTGTTTTTTTCTGTAGTCCACGCGGACGGAGTCGCGGGTGTCCACTAGATATAACAATATTTATCTCAAAGAGGGTCTCAGTTTTTTGGCATTATTAAATGAACAGCAAAGAATAATACAATTTAATTCAGAGTTTGTTTTTATGGCGTCAAAAAAAGTAAATTCAAATTCAAAATCATTTATTCGACATGAAAGCATTAACAACTTGTTTGTCGATTGTCTTTTTATATGTTACTTTCTATGTTCGAACCCCAAAATGAAACCGCTACCAAACTAAAAAGGAGGTGAATTTAAACAACCCAAAAAAAAAATCGCAACGGTCACCACCCCAAGGTGCGATTTGTTACGGTCTGTCAGGCATAAGCGATTCGGGGCTTAATAAGCCACCAACGTGGAGCTAATAAGAGTTAAGGTCGCCTAAAGGCGAAATCCAGGAGAGCTGCTAGACAGTTCTCCTTTATGGCAAAACCAACATTAGGTCTGACACACCGCATGATTCTACTATTACTGTTACACTATTTCAGTGAAGTGTCATTGCTTGGAAGAAGAAATAGCAAGAAAGCTCCCAGCGACACAGTCAAAACTAAGTAACATATTAACTAAAGAATCTTACATTGGATTAGATATCAGATAATCATAGTAACACTTAACTCACTTAGTGTGTATAAATTCAATTGTCATAACACAATTAAATTAAATTCATATAAATTACATACCCACTTACACAAAGTAAGTACAAATCACACAGGTACCATGTCAAATTCAAACTGTATAAATAAAAATAAAATTGTAAACACAGAGTAAAAATCAATGTCAAATAAGTATCTACTAAACTAAACTATAAAAATAAAAAAATATATTTTTGTACAATAGTACAAGTCGACGGTAAAATGTGAACAGAAGAGCAAACGTGGCATTCAGAACTTAAATACATAATACCTATAGCTGGTAATAAGAAATTACATAAAAAAAGAGAAATTCCTATAATTCACACTTCTTTTGCCAGTCAAAGGTTTTTTTATGTCTAGCGCGTTAGGATATGTAAATAAACTTAAATTATTTTAGTGTTTGATTTTTATAATTATCAATGTATATTTATCAAGATAATTATCGTGATAATTATCATGATAATTATCACTTCGAACCCTGATGAGAACATAATTTAATTTGTTTGCAGACCACCACCTAAAGTGTTTAGTAAAAGAGGGGCATCACTACCAGAGTCTGGTTTAGTAGACGACAGTCCACCCTCTTCGCTTGGCAGGCGTATGCGCAATGCAGAATCCAAGGAGTCCATAGCTAGTCGCGCTTCAACGCCCTCTATTAGCGAAAGAGTAAGTATTTCATAATATCTTTTGTTGTGTTTTGCCAGCTACTACACTCCACAAAACCCAAAACTTTCTAGTATGTATTTGCAATATTACCTTCAACAGATATTTATATTTTCCCAGTCCATATACCACTTAATTTATCTCAAATTGTCACTTAGCTATATCCGAGGAAGGTTGGCTTCAGGTAGGCAGCCGGGCGTAAAACAAACACTAAACCCTTTCGGAAAAAAACTATATTGCGCCGATCCTATACATAGAATAAGGGCAGGAAGACAATAAGATATTTATATTTAAAGTCAGCTCTGAATAATTCAACCCAATAATGCTCTTAATTGACTTATTTTTAGGTAAAAAGCTACGAATCAATAAATTCGTTGTCCTCTGAACGTAAGCGGTCTGGCGGCGCGGCCACGCCCCGATCCATAGACGAGGAGACGTCGACCACGCCCGACCAAGATGGTGACGACAAGTCCGCGCCTATCTCGCTCGAAAGTATACCGGCGGCCGTGCCTATAGCGGAAGATGAGCCTTACTACGATCAAGTGCCGGTCGATATTAATGATGGCGAATATGTTTATATACAAGCTGGTAAGTTATTGTATAGATAGGTAGTAGTCGATTGTGACGTGAAATTTGCTATGTCTGTCCCTTTCTATTCCTAATATTCCTGAAATAGAAAAGGACAGGTACGTAGAGTAAAACATAAATTTATGTAGAATTGTGACGGAAAGAATCAACCACATTTTAAATGTATTATGCTGTCTGTACACTATAACATACTGATGCAAAGACAATATTTTCGGGTTATTCTCAAATTTCAGTTTGTAGGATTAATTTATTAAGATAAGGCACACCAACATCACATATATTAAAAGGTATAATAATGATTATACCATATTTTAACAAAAAGCTGATACATGTAGCAAGACTTGATAGATTATCGCTAAAAACGTTTAGCAAAACAATAATAAGTAATAATAGAAATACATATTTCTGGATGGTACATGAATCTTGATCTTTCATCAGGCGGCACAGGCACCGCGTCAAGTGAGGACGCGTCGTCCAGCGGCGCGAGTACCTTACCGCTCAGCTCCGCGCCCACCGCCCCCCGCGCCGACTCGCCCCCGCCCACTCCCGCGCCCAACTACGTCAACATACACTACTTTATACAGTAAGTCGATTTCTGTGGGGCTAGTGCCAACCTCTCGATAACGTCCGTACCCTATCGTCCAACTGTCAAATCTTATAGATTTTGCTTGCGAGTCGCTAGCGTTACGGCGGTGTATGCTTACCCCTGCTCTGCATTCCGTCGTCGTATTGAAAATCCTGACTAGAATATGTACAAAATTGTCTTGAGCTTCACTAGAATGTATCAGCTGCGTCTCCGTTCATGTCGTAAGAGTTATGGATCTCAGAGTCGTTCTCTCAGGCGACAAGCTAGCAACTTGTCACTGATGTTTTACATCTGGCCCTGCAATGCTAAATTTGGCTGTGTGATCTCCTTGATAATCCTGCAGCTCTGGCTACCCCATATTGGGAATACATCCTTGTATACCTACATGTAAACATGAGAAGCGACCGTAGCAAGCGTGATTTTTGTTTACTTACGCTTTAGATAAAATTATCACAATATTTTGTTTTAGCGCTCAAAATATTGCACGATAAATAGAAAGAAGCTCAAAGGTATGGCGCGCTATTTGATATAAGCAAATTCAAACCTTATTCTTTAATATCAATTTTGTGTAGAACAAACACGTTCTCTCGTGTTATTTCTTTAGAAAATTTTCTATTCGGCCCCGCGTTTACCTACAATAATTGACTTACGCCTGTCCTATAGGCAAGGCGGCGAAGGCCCGGAGCCAAGCGAAGCCGGTACAGATCTGGGAGACTCGAGTGACACGCCACTGCTGCTTAGAACCATATCTTCCGACACAGAAGCTAGCGCCACCCCGCCCTCCTTGAGAAAACTACAACATCAGGTAAAACCTACATAATGTTCCTATTGACAGATTACATTACGAGAACTAGAAATGAATTTATCTCTGTAGTCTTGTGATAAAAGCTAATTTTCTATGCTATTGCAATAATTAAATCATCAAAATTCATATCTTGCGCTGATAGGAGGCTTCACTAGAATACATCAGCTGCATCTCCTTCCCTGTCGTGAGAGTCGACTAAGATATTCTCTCAGGCGATAAGTTAACTGATCATTTACATTTGTACCTACTATACTAAATGGGATCTCTTTATTATGATTCTGTATTCCTGGCTATCCCATTTCGGGAACACAGCCGTGTCTTTATGTCTAAAATATTAGAAAAATATATCCAATCTTTATCTTTAGTAAAATAGGGTACTTTTAATTGTATTTAGTTTAATGGCTCTAAACAATAAAATAAATAAAACATCACCATGCTACATACTTTTATTTAGTAAATAAATCAATTTATTACAACTTATTCTAGTTTAATTGTTCGTCGGAATATTAATGACTATCAATTTAAAATCTTATTGATAATATCTATATTATTATCTTCATCGTTATCAGAATGCTTCTCAGGTTCAAAGTTTTCTTTCCTTAGTATTTTGCTGTACGCATCTAAATGGAATTTGCCCATAATGTTTTTGGACGAGCATTTTTTCTCACTCAATAACAGATAATACTTGCAATACTGTACTTCGCAGTTATTATTACCGCAGTAAGTGTAGTAACATAGGCCGTCAACGCAGAATGAATCCATGTTTAAATTGGCAATCAACTTGTTGCCAAGTATCGTGGCATAGGTCTCTAGAGAAAAATAAATGTAGTTGTGTATTATTTTATCTACGCCCGTTAGGAAGGTTAGGAGAGATGCCGGTGTTTCGGTTGACGTTATAATAACATCTGAAACAGAAATAAAATATGTAATACAAACTTATAAAAAGTACTAAATATTAGTAAAACTACCTAGGCTTACGGTAATATATACAGCTCAACAAATAGGTTAGATTTTATAGAGCAAAACGTGACGTAACTGGACGAGACCGACGATGCATTTTAAGCGAGCAGTATAATGTATAGGACATTATTTACTACCTCTTCACTGACAGCGCGATCAACGACGAGACGTATTTTTAGTCTCCTATGGGCCAATTTGACTTGTAATCAACTTTATCATTGAGATAGGATATATGACCATTGGAAAAACGCCTAATAATACTTTTACACGAAGTAAATAAGTTCTAACTATATAATATTGCCCTCTATCTATTATTTAAAATGCATCGTCACGTCTCAGTTACTGGTATGAAATCTTAAAGTGCTGTCTGATTTTTGAAACTTCATTTACCTTAATTTGACGGTTTCTATTCCGATTTATTATTTTCCAATACTGTGGAAGACAACACAGCTTCCAACTCTATCGGACGCTCCTCTTCCACTTTGCTACTATCGATATGAGTTGAGATTAGCTCAGAGGAAGCTTCTGAGCCTACAGTTGTTAGCTCGACTGCAGGCTTATCTGTAGAATCTATCGAGTTCGACGTGACAGGTTCTTCGGGTTTTACATTTGTATTGTACTCGCGACATTCTCCATTCATATCTGTGTCGTAAACATTACAACTTATGTTCCTGCAGCCGCTTTTATCGCATTTCATCGTGGTGCACGTTTGGTCGTTGCACCACACTGTGACGTTGCGTTTTCCTATTTCTATGTCTTGATAAGGATACGTTGTTGATCCGATGAGATGGTCAGTGACCGGTTGTTCTCCACTATCAGAACTCCACCAAGTAAAGGGATACGTCACCCAGCCCCATACTGTTGAACCTATACCCCTACCTTGATCTACGTCATCTGTGACTTCTGGAAGTGTAAGCATGCATTGTAGATTAGTCACGAAACTTAATGATAAACATTAACAAAAAAAACTTACTGTTTGCCGGGGCACTTAATGATTTATGCACGAAGCACAAAATAAGAAGGAAGATAATATGTTTCGGTTTGAACATTGTGCGATAGATGAGTGCTCTTTTCAAGGAATGGATGTTTGAACAGGTCCCATTTACCTTTATATAGGTACCTGCCCTAAGTATGCCCCTATCTGTAGAGAGATAAGGCTCTGTCGGGAATGTTTACATTATGAGCAATGAACGACCATGCTAAATAAGCTTTTAATTTCACCGGCATAATAGTTGTAAGAGAGATATGCTTGTTTTTAACAAACAGATGAATCCATTACGAAATTAAGTTAGAGATAATCTTAAACTAAAAAGAGAAAGATTAGAAATACCAAAAGTACTCATGCAGCTTCAGATCCGGGCATGTATTATTAGTTGGTGATTTACAACGATTAATTTAAACATAATCATATGTTTATTTTAAAAGAAACTCCTCGTGTCTATCTCCCTACACATTCTGATACCTTGTTCCGTTCTAAAGTTAGTTAGACAAAGAATACACAACTTTTTGATATCGGGACACGTCAGAAATCTACACCTTTTCGCTTTACAATTCGCCATTAGTTGAATTCTCTCTATTGATAAATTAGGAAGCTCTGTCTGTATGATTTGTTGTATTTCTTCTATAAGAAGTTTATGTGTGTCCCTGTCCAGTGGCAACATTTTCGGGTAGTCGTGCGTTCCAAGAGACACCGGATACAGTGTCTTCTTTTCGTCTGTCTCCATATACTTCTCGAACGATATGAAATTGTTAATAAAGATTTTTTTCGCCTCCACTTCTCCATTTCCATTGAAATTTAAAACGTTTGTGAAGCGTTGACTGAGGCTCTCCCATGGGCTTAAGAACAGACTGTCATCCTAAAATTGTTTTTCAGTTTAAGAAAGGTACCTACCTTTTAGATACTTATGACGAAATAAAGCACAAATGAGCCTCTATGTAAATACATATTATTGTAAAGAGTATCGACCCTAAGTTCCTACTGCTATCTTTTTTGTACTAAATCGTATATTACTTACTAGTTTCTCACTTAGATTTTTGGAAATACTGACGACAATAATCGAGAATATTAAAAACTTTTGTGTTAGTTGCATAGTCTTTTTGTTTATTCGTATAAGTCCTATCAGAAGTTTAAAAACTAAATAAGATACCTAAAAGAACTTGCTATGCATTTGAACCTCGCACACTGAATTAAATAAATTGTTCTGTGGCCTGCAATATAATTAATGGTATGTAACTTTGATTAAATCATAAAAATGAAATTGCTGAAATGCTTATGTAATTTTCTCTACAGACTGTGGATGCTATTTATAGTTTCTTACATCAGTCACATCTTAAATTAATTAAATATTCTTCTCTATGCATGTATGTAAAATGCTTTGTCCTGAATGACTGACTGAGAATCAACGATCAGACCAGCCGCTGATCTTAGAAACCTGAAACTTGGTGTGTTCTTTGTATCAAATACAAATCTACGAACGTAGGCATCCGATAAGGAAGGGTTTTCCGAAATTCTCATGGGAACGAAATTTACTGGATTTGTAAAGATTACGCGGACTAGGAATTAATAAATATGAAAGATTGAATAGAATAGAATAGTTTTTATTTGAGAATTACACATATACGGACAGAAACAACATAGAACAAGACAATAAAAATAGGGTAGAAATACATAGTTACAAATCAAAAGTAGTAGGTAGAAGCAGGTAGATTGGATTGATAAATGGATGAATATTAGGTCAACTCATCCCGCGGGAGTTGATTTCGATCGGCCTGAGTTGACTAAAGAGCCGTTTGTCTATTACATAATAGAGGCGGAAATAAATTTTGTTAGTTTTTTTATTTTTTTTATTCACACACTACACAACACATTAACCTAGTCCCACATTAAGATACCTAAGGTCTTGTGTCGTGGGTACTAAGCAACGGTATATAAATACATAGATAAGTAAAGAAACATCCATGACTCGGAAACAAACATCGGTATTCATCATTAATCATCATCATCAATGTTTGCACCTACCGGGATTCGAACCCAGGACCTATGGCGTCGCAGGCAGGGCCACTACCTTCTAGACCAATCGGCCGTTAGTTTATAGCGAAGTGCGGTATTTTCGTTTACCCGTAGACAACCTTTATGGCGCATTTTCATTGGTCGTTAACTCATTCGGTATACAGCATATAGTAGAGGAGACCGTGAAGATTAGTGACGTGTTTATATGTAGACGCGGGGTTTCATAATGAAATATTTATAAAAAGTGGCACCAGTAAATCTATGTAAACGTAATAACTGCATTAGATTAGATTTTTAAACTTGAATCTTATGTAGTTACAATAAGACTCGACTTTGCTTGTATCAATTTATGACAATAGATGCCCAGCTATACAATTGAGCAGCTATTTGTCGTGTCATTTTTTGAGCGCTGTCACTGAATCTAGTTATAATTTATCTAAGTGAAGATCGACCTTCACCGATCTGATAACTCGATGAGACATATTTTTTTATCAAATATAATTTATTTGTGTATGTTTAATATGTCTATTGTGACTTGCGTATCGAAAAGTGTTCTAGCTATTTTTAATTTAATTAATTTTAATCAATTTTCTTTCATCACCTGCATTTTCAGTCAAGCCTATATGATTGGTTTTGTAATTAAAATATCTTACCTATGATATCAATTTCGATTGGTTAACAGATCGGTGTAGTTCCTATATTGACTTCCCTATTCACATCCTTGCTAGGTAACTATGCACTGAAATAAGTAGGCAAGCCTACCTAGGCATACTCTGTGAGTTAAAAACTATCAGTTGAGATAAAACTCATTCGTGAAGGTGATGAAAGAAAATTGATTAAAATAAAAATAACTATGAACACTTTTTGATAGGCAAGTCATCATAGGCATATTTGTTTATAAATTATATTTGATAAGAAATATGTCTCATAGAGTTATCAGATCGGTGAAGGTCGATCTTCCACGTCTCTTAGACTAATACGGGTAGTCCCCGCAGGCGAGATAACAACCAATTAAAGTTAACAAGTCGATACGTATTCGGGATTCCTCGCATGCTTTATACCGACCGTGATATCTACCAATGAAATTCATCGGTCAATATACAGCTTGCGGGTCGTGAGTCAAATACTTTTCATTATTCAATTTCATTCGTGAGTGCTACACCTCGCATGCGGACCCTATCGACTAATGAAAACGGTTTCCCGAATGCGGGCCCTGTGGCACGCGTTCCAGAAATCTCTCGCACCCCGCATGCGGGCCCTATCGACTAATGAATATGCGCCATAGATTTCATTGGTCGATATCACGATCGGTATAATGCATGCGGGGAATCCCGAATACGTATCGACATGTTAACTTTTATTGGTTGTTACCTCGCCTGCGGGGACTCCCCGTATGCTGTATACCGAACGAAGTTAACGTCCAATGAAAATGCGCCATAACACGTAAATATATCCGGTGATAAAAAAAAAACTATTGTCGCCCTCCGAAAATCTTATTTATTTAAAATCAATTCACACTGTAATTTACCTCACTTTCATAACTTTGCCGGGTGGGCAATGGCCTGTTTTTGTGGCATCTTTGATAGAACATCTGAACTTCACAAAGTTCTTCTTAGATGCTGCAAATGTAATGCATTTAGAGCTGATACACAGCGTGACTTTGCCAAATAGTTTGCCGAGCATTTTGTCTTGCAATATGTCTACAATCTCAAAAGCTACGTTGGAAGGCAGATCCATAATTGATTCCATGGAGGCTTCACTATCTGAAAACATACAATTCTATTAGAGTATGAACGACATATGAGATAAATATAATTATTAAAAGTAAATGTATGTGTACCTGTGAAATTTGATCCAGTACAATGGCCTCTTTGGTTTAATCGGTCTTCGGGAACACATACTCTATGCGCACATTTCTTTTCCGAGCAATTTATTGAGTGACATATTTTTGAAGAGCAGAAAGTTAATACACCCCTTGCATATTTTCCCACAAATGAGACAAATGCCGGTACGACAGCGTCCACATCATTCCAATCAACTTGACCAAATATAGCATGTTCGAGTGCTGCCGTATGATTAACCCGTATCGATTCTTTGCTCAAATTGAATTTAGCTTTGTTGTTTTCAGTTTCCACGATTATACTAGTTATGTTTTTCACTATAGCCACAGTATTGTTTTTAATATTCGTGGGCCAAAGTAACAGTTCTGAATCTAATAAGAACTCTTTGTCTAACTTTTTCGATTCGTTGTTTGCTTTAGAATTTTTGCCCAAAATATTCTTTTTTGAATATTCCGGTTTGTCTTTTTCCTGGTGGTATTTTTTTGTTACTTCAGACTTCTTCTTATCTGAAAAAGTTGTATTGTTTACGTCTCGTCGTCTACGTACAGTCAACGGAGTGTCTGTGCTAGAGTTTGAAATAATTTTAGTGTAATCGACTTCTATACTGTTTTCACCTTTATGAATGTTTTCAGTTTCACTTTCATTGTTGGGTGCAGATACTGTTATTATTGCTTTTTTATCGGGTTGTGTTTGATTTTTTGATTCAGTGTTTGTGCTATTTGCATCCACGGTATCAATGCTTATTGATTCTGTTATGTTTAAAGTCAGATTTTTTTCAGTTTCGTTTATAAGTACATTGCTTGGAGTTGTAATTTCTGTTTTTGGTTCAGATTCTGTAAAGTTGTAAACTTGGTCAAAGTTGGATATCAGAGTTCTCTGTGGCTCTATATTTATTTTATGGAACGTTATGATTTTCTTTTTATGCTTCTTATTTCCATTATTGTTACTAACCTTAGACTTCTTTTTTTTATGTGTGGTTAACTTATGCTGTGGTGAATCATATTTATTTATATGGTTTCTATTATAGGAATGCAAGTTGAGCGGTATTGGTATATTGAAATAATGTAGTGGCAAGTTTACTGATGAAACAGATTCCTTGGATAGACTGTCGTTGTCAGTCATCACGGTAGTCTTTGCTTCATTTCTAATACGATCTCTATAATGTCCAAGGGTCCAAAGATCTTGTAGCTTCGGCATTTGAATGTCAAGTTTTACATGTACGCTCAACGGGTCATCCATCCCCACTTTTGCCCTATTCACCCAGGGCCACATGAGGTCTGGATATACACGCGATTGTGGGATCATAATATCCATTGAGTTGCATGGACATGGTCTATCTTTGTTGCAAAGGCAGGGAGCTGCATTTATCTTAATTTCGTTATCTGGCTTGCAGGGGCACGGACCCATTCCTTTGCTGCAAGGACACGACGACTTAATATCATTGTTTCCTGAATTACGTGCATTACCTCGTAGCAAATTTAAAACTTTCTGTTGATTACTGAGTATTTTATCAAAATTCGAAACTATATTGTCATTGTAAAGTAATGTTTGAGAATTTTGGTGTGGCGGGCTCAAGTCCGAAAAGTACTTGTGTTTCTGACCAGCCGGAATGAGTATATCTGATGGGGTTAAAAATCGATTCGTAAATAATTTCATAGAATTCGGATAGCTTTCGTCGAATCTCAAGTTTCCAGGCTTGGCGTTTAGGTACTTGTCATGGCGTATAACTGGCACCTTATTTTTATTTTTAGATTTTTCTAAATAGTTTTTCCGTTGATTTTTCGCTTTCTCCAAATAGTGTTGATATTCGAATAACAGATTTTCGATATTCTCTTCGCTGTCGTCACTTCCGCTTGAAAAATTGTCTATCTGAGCATTCTATAAGAAATCATTAGTTTAATTATTTTATTACATTATTCTGATACGAGTATAATGTATAGCTGAATTTATTTTGTCTATGACGCAAGCTAGTTTACCTTTACATATTTCATTTGTATCTTATAAGCGAGCGAACCCAAGAAAATTTGTCTAACTTACCATGTTTGTGATATCCCCTATAATTTCAGCAATATCACTGTAAAGTATAGGATCATAAAACGGAGCCATGTCGAGGTTGTTGTCTTCGGTGCCTACAAAGGATACAAGGAATGTTACAAAAAGAGATCATAAACATATTCACAACAAATATCCCTATTAGATGACAAGGTGTAAATGACGAAACTTTTAATTATGTAACTTACTGTCAGGTTCGAGGTGGCTCTTTACAAAGTTGGTACATAGTACACAAGTTAGAATAAATACCGCTCTCATGATCTGGGTGTTCCGCAGAACGCCACATAGGAAATGAAAACAGTTAGTTAGCTAATCAATCTTGTAGCTTAAAGTTTACCTTCGTAGGTACTTGTTACCCAAAACAAAGGAAGTCTAAACAACTATTGTATGCCGTTATGAGAGCAATTATTACACCAAATTGATTGTGTAGGGCTACCATACGAAAAAATAAATCGTAAATTGAGTAACATTTTTGGATGACTGACATAATATGTTATAATAAAGCAGCTTTCCGTACAGTTATGCCTATCTTTTCTCTTCATCGTCTATTTACTGTGAGATTGGTTTTGAGAACTAAAATATATAGGTAGTCGAAATCATCAATAACAATAGAAACAATGATCATCTAGTTTTCGAATTTGTATGTAAATGTCTTATGTACATAAATAGATCTTGATTTATTTCTCCAGGAATCAAGCAATAGCAGTAATGCCGAAGCCGAGCGTCTTACTATGCATCGCTGCATCGTGACGAGCATCATAGAGAGCGAAACTGTATACGTAGAATGCCTATATGTTATGGAAAAGGTATTTCTACATCGCTGAAACAAATTTGATTGCATAATATTTTTATATGCAAATTCCGTGTAAGTGTATGTTTATTTTACCATTTATTTTATTGTAGTATATGAACGCGATTAAAGCTACACTGTCGACGTCCCAGCCAGTTATAACCGAAGAGGAATTCAACACGATTTTCTACAAGATATCGGAATTACACGATCTTCATAAAAACTTCCTTGAGGGACTGAAAACAGCTGTAGCTAGTTGGGAAGAGCCTCTCTCAGTTGGCAGTCATTTCAAGAAAATGGTAATGTATAGATTGAGGTTATTTCTTCTATTTATTTTCACTGTAACTAAATATAATAATACACTTAATGGCTTTTCTTTTATAAAAAATTTCTGGAAGACTTGACCGTGTATTGTTTGCCCATCAAATGTACTATAAATGTAGGGGGTAGTAATTTAAATAAAACAATGCTTGACATAAAACAGTTTAAACTTATTTCATTCATAGTATTCTTGATATAAATAAAAAAATAATATTACTTTCCTAGGCTGAAAATATAAACATTTACGGTGCGTTTCTGCACAACTACGGTCGCGCGACGGACGCGGTGCGGCGTCGTTGCGGCTCGTCGCAGCGATTTGCGGATTTGACGCGACAAATCGCGTGTCGCGGGCAACCTATGTCGCTTGACGATTTACTGCACAAACCTGTCGCTAGGGTGCAGAAAAATGCCCTTGTGCTGCATGTAAGTATTGAGAAATTGTTCTCAAATTGAATCCTCAATAGGATATAGATACTAATAATTTTAAATTTAAATGGTACAATGTGATCGATTCTGATTCTGTTTAAGTGTGGCGATCAGTATCAACCTTATGTCAAATCGCTTTTTATGAATATTATTTTGCTTTGGATTTGTTTGAGTTATTTTATGTGCCATGTTGACAAGTTACCATTATAATGACCAACTTTGACTAAGCTATAATCCAAATCTCTACATATAATAAAAATGTAACGGATTGCCGTCTGTAATGGAAGATATATGAGAAAAAATATTATAGGAGACCTTTATTAACGCAATAGTAATTTACACCCAAAAGAATAATTTTTTGAATTTTTGTCTGTTTGTCGCTTTGTCTGTGCGTTTGTGCACGCTAATCTCAGAAACGGCTGAACCGATTTCGATGCAGTTTTATAGAATATATTGTGACAGGTCCCACTTAACATATAGGCTACTTTTTATCCCGGGAATTTTTTTTTCCCGAATAATTTCGACATTTTGTTTTTTCTGTAGTCCACGCGGACGGAGTCGCGCGCGTCCACTAGTAAATAATAATATATTAATTTATTTATCTTATAGGATCTAATAAAGTATACGCCGGCAAGCCACCCGGACCATGCAATGCTCACTGATGCATTGAATATGACTCAACACTTCCTTGACGAATTTAACATTATACAAACCAAATCTATGTTTCCCGTAAGTACTGTCCGTTGATATAAATTATACAAATGTATGTATACCAAGTTACGACAAAAAAATAAGATTTAAATTGTCTAAATGGGCCTCTACGTTTAGTTTCGGTCCGATCAAATCAAATCAAATCAAATCAAATAGTTTATTTGTGATGCACAGGTTATTACAGTTGTTAAATAGATACATTAGCTCTTCTGTGATCCGCCTATTTGGCATACAAATTTTTTGAGAATGTCCAATTTAAATTAAAATTTATAATATAATTATTAAAATTGCATGCAAAAATGTCAATTATTTAAATACCTACATAATAAAAAAAAAATTGAGAATTAGATAAAAATATCACAATAGTCACATCAAGATAAATGACACTATATCCGATGCACTAAAGAGTACTAAACGGTACTCTAATAGTCCCGTGATTTAAAAAAAAGAGAAAACGAGATCATTAGAACAAATAATCATTCTACCTCATATGCTCACTCTAGTGTAAATTATTTTTTTAGAATGCGGACCGTGCTCAAAGAAGGCTAGTAAAGAACTCCTTTATAGTGGAACTATCGGACGGACACAGAAAGCTGCGGCATCTATTTCTGTTCAATGACGTGATAGCATGCGCCAAATACAAGGTAAGTTATAACTATACAGATATAGTGAATTATACATAATTTTGATCACTTGAATTCAAGATGGAATGAATAAATAATGTAGATAACCAATGTGTGTGTTGGTCGAAATAGGATATAGATTTGAAATTATAATGAAATCGTATTTTCGTCTTTGCGCTTAAGTTTATTTAAATTTATTTTTTGTACACAAGATAAAAGTGTATCATCACATGTTGGGCCTCAATATTTCTTTTGCATCGGAAGAAACTAAAAGTTTTTCTCAACAACGAGGTTGAATATTTAATTTATTATTTATTATTTTTAAACACACCAGCCAATTTCAATAACCGATCTCTAGAGATTTTTGGCATATTTCAGATTAAATGTTTCATTGTTTTCATATAAAATTCTTTACTATCACTAGAAATTGGCCGTTAGGTAATTAATATTTTTTTTATTGGTTAAGGCAAGCTAGCTAATCCGTAAGCATAAAGCTAACAAGCTCTATTATAGTTGTTATTGAAGTATACCTACTGAATGTTGGCATGTGTACATGCAAACATACATTCATTCGGGTGGTAAGAGTAGATGGTCAATATAACGTCAAATAAAAACACGTTTTTACAGGCATCAGGACGTGACAAGTTCACGTTCGAGTTAAAATGGTTCATACCATTACCAGAGATAGTGGTCGTAGAGGAGGACAGTGCGATCGCCAATCCGAACGACGCTAAAGAAGCGTCTCCGGCCAATATCGTCGCGTTGAAGTCGCAGGCGTCCACTGTGAGAGATCAGATATTGGCTGAGGAGAGAGCGTCGCATGATGATAAGGTTGGTACAGCTTACGCCGCTGGCTGTATTGAAGCGTGTAACTAATGCCAATAGCGATCTATATTGTGGGATATATATCTATAGGCTGTGTAGCGGAGTCAACTAGAGGACGCAGACAGAACTAACATCGTTTCTCACAATTGGAATGTTTATTATTTACGTCATGTAGGTAATGGGCAATAGTAATAATAATAGGTAGTGGGGCCGGAAGCACCTCCTTTTTTCACCAAACTAGTGGCAATGCAACTATCATTGTGTAACCGTGATAAGTAATTCCAAATTACGGTTCGTCACCGTAATATGAGTAAACGAACAGATATATTTTTGACAAGCCATTTATTTGTATGTGTACACGAAAACCTTATGCTGTACTTACTTACTAAGATAAAAGCTTTAAATAACAGTAAATAAGATTATATTTTCATTTATTTACTGCATAAATGTTAGAAATTGCAATAAACAGTTTTGACAGTTAAAAATATTTTTCTCCCAGAAACTAAAGCTAGGCGGTCGCGGCGGTACGGAGAAACAACGTAAAAAGCTAGCCGAGTTGGAAGGGCAGCTAGTATTAGCGTCACCTAACCTCATCTTCCGCGTAGGAGCTCGCGCCGCCCCCGGCTCGAACGCGTTACAACGACAACACATATTCTTCCTCTCTTCAGAGTATGAGCGGACGCAGTGGATCGACTCTATACATGCTTTGCAGGTTGGCAGTTGTTTGTTAATTTACTAATGAAGATTATTTTCCTCATTTCTTTTTCTCATCTGTATACTTCCTGTTACAAGTAAATGTGGAATCTGTAGCAATGAGACTAACGTTTAGCCTTTTCTTAGCTTAAAGTGCTTAAACCATCGAGCACGCGCCTAGTTTCCAAATAGGTCCTTTGAATGAGGGGCTAGTTACCATGTCTCTGTTAGTTCCGAAATCAGGCATAAGAGTTATTCTATGAAACGATCTCTAGTACCTACTTACTTGCGCTCTTTCCTTAATTTGTCCCTTTTAAATACTTAACCTATTTACCTATCGTTAAGATGCTGGAGCTGCAGGCTCTGCCGCAGCTACCTGCAGACGGACACGTACCTGCTGACTCGCTGCTGCTCTGCGCTCTTGACGCAGCCGCTGGACGCCGCGGCCGGTGAGTGACGTCACACTGCCGCAGCTACCTGCAGACGGACATGGGCTCGTACCTGCTGCGCAGCGGCCGCGACGACTCGCTGCTGCTGACCTGCAGCTGCATGTAGGCGTAAAGTGGTCACACTGCCGCAGCTACCTGCAGACGGACACGTATACTCGCTGCTGCTGGGCGTGCACTGCGGCTGCTGGACGCCGCGGCCCGTCACACTGCCGCAGCTACCTGCAGACGGACATGGGCTCGACCTGCTGCGCAGCGGCCGCGACGACTCGCTGCTGCTGGGCGACCTGCAGCTGCATGTAGGGGGCGTGACGCAGCCGCTGGACGCCGCGGCCGGTGAGTGACGTCACACTGCCGCAGCTACCTGCAGACGGACATGGGCTCGTACCTGCTGCGCAGCGGCCGCGACGACTCGCTGCTGCTGGGCGACCTGCAGCTGCATGTAGGGGGCGTGACGCAGCCGCTGGACGCCGCGGCCGGTGAGTGACGTCACACTGCCGCAGCTACCTGCAGACGGACATGACAACCCCTCCTCTATTATTAAGTTTGCAGGCTAAGGTAAGACCTATATTTGTGTAGCTTCAAGTACCTGCTCTGTGACGTCACATCGTCGCCTCCACTCGTACTCAAGACAGAAAGTGTCGTTCTATAACTTAGAGGTTCTAATAATGAAGCCCAGTATTAAAACAACTCTCTCTTTCTCTCTTCCAGACTACTACATAGTAATAGAAGTAGACTCCTACGGCCACTACTTCCGCAAAGCGAAGTCGAAGCTGGTCTGCCGAAGTGCCCAACCGCGATGGAATGAGAGCTTTACCCTGGACCTTGAGGGCTCGCAGAATTTGAGGCTGTTGTTATATGAAGACGCGGCCAGGCCCGTGCTGAGGGGAAAGTGTACTATGAAGGTAAGTCTAACTACTAGCCGATGGTAAGTCACTTATGTATTTCTACAGCAAGCCCAATCGAAATAAGAATACTAAAAGCTTCCTATTTAACTTCATGGTTTTCAATCCGGCTCGAGTGACCATTATGTATCAGAAAACGTTTTTTTGTTAACCTTGAAGAATTCAGTTTAAAAATTTACCGAGAGACTACGCTAATTAATACACACATACATCTAAGACATCGTGTATCTATGTACACTCACACAAATGTAAAGCTAAGCTTAGACCGTGCAAACTGTACCTATGTACTTATGACACATCTGTCCCGCAGTTGTCCCGCGAGCTGATAGCGGAGAGCGCCAGCGGCGGCGTGGTGCGCACCGTGAGCCTGGGCGGCGGCTCGCTGCCGCTGCGCCTGCGCCTGCAGCCGCCCGAGCGGTCCGCGCGCCGCGTGCCCTCCGCCAAGGCGGGCGCGCTGTTCGGCGCCAAGATCACGCACGTCGCCAAGTTAGTGCCGCCCCCGTCCCGCTAGCTAGTGCCGCCTGCCCCTGCAGCCGCCCGAGCGGTCCGCGCGCCGCGTGCCCTCCGCGCTGTTCGGCGGTGTCGCCAAGTTAGTGCCGCCGTCCCGCTAGCTAGTGCCGCCTGCGCCTGCAGCCGCCCGAGCGGTCCGCGCGCCGCGTGCCCTCCGCCAAGGCGGGCGCGCTGTTCGGCGCCAAGATCACGCACGTCGCCAAGTTAGTGCCGCCCCCGTCCCGCTAGCTAGTGCCGCCTGCACCTGCAGCCGCCCGAGCGGTCCGCGCGCCGCGTGCCCTCCGCCAAGGCGGGCGCGCTGTTCGGCGCCAAGATCACGCACATCGCCAAGTTAGTGCCGCCCCCGTCCCTCTAGCTAGTGCCGCCTGCGCCTGCAGCCGCCCGAAAGGACCAATGCCACTTATGTATACAGAGGGGTAAGCACGAACCTCTCGATAGTCCGTAACACTATCATCAAACTGTCAATTCTCATAGATTTTGCTAGCGAGTCGCTAGCGTTACGCCGCGTAAAAAGGTTCGTGCTTACCTCATAGTTTACCCATTCCTTGCGTTTATTATGTACAACAATACCAAAGTTTTCCTTTGCAGACGCGAGAAGCGTAACATCCCGTTCATAATAAGCGCGTGCGTGCGCGAGGTGGAGCGGCGCGGCATACACGAGGTGGGCGTGTACCGTGTGTCCGGCAGCGCGTCTGACCTCAACCGACTCAAGAAGAGCTTCGAGACCAGTGAGTACACGCATCAAAAAAGTTGCTATAAATTATCCAGGTTTAACTTGAAAAAATGGTCATTAAAAATGGACTTGCCCACCCAACTTTGAAGGCTTATTGCTACCTCAATGAGGGATATTTGGACAATTTAAAATAACTGTCAAAAAAGATGACGTTACCTACATTAATCTCCTACCTAGGCCCCCCCGCCACTTCACCTCTCCATACAGAATTTCAGGTAGGAAATTCGCTCACGCCATCTATCCAGGCGATTTGTACTATTTTTATTACCTTTAATAGTTGTCAGAAAATCCCTCATATTATTGTACCCGATACAATCCATCATTGAACAGTTAATTAAATTGTGATTTCACAAATAGATATGATTTAATTCATCAATACTAGTAAGCATAAAATACATAACACTTAAAATAATAATTAAACATGATCATGCCTATTCCCTCGCAGACCCTTACGAAGCGGAGCAGCTACTCAAAGAGGTGGACATCCACTCGGTGACCGGAGTACTGAAACTGTACCTTCGAGAGCTGCCTGAAGCGCTGTTTACAGACGCGCTGTATCCTGAACTGTTACGCGCGTGGGGCGCTACGCAGGTATGTGCTATTTGTAAAGTGTGCTTTTTGGTCCTCTTCGGATCCGGATATTACGTACCTATGATTACTTCTAACTAAAAATATTGAGAAAAATTTGAACTATAACGGAGAAATGTTTTGTGTTATGTAGACATAGTAGAAGTCAAGTTATCATTTATGTAATACTGCTGTCCGCAGGACTGTTTACTATTTAGTTTAAATAAATCCCTAATGTACCTACAAATGGTGTGGGCAGGGCGTGGGTACGTCGACAGACTCTGGCCCGGCGCACACGCGGCGTCACGCGCTGCTCAAGTGCTACGCGCAGCTGCCCGACCTCAACAAGAACTGCATCGACTTCCTGCTCAACCACTTCGTCAAGTTAGTACACGCACATGCACACAGCAGCCTATTGCAGGCCACTGCTGGACGTAGGCCTCCCATAGGGGGGTTTTTGCCCATAGTCACCACGCTTCGGGCTATATGATTTTCGGACTATGTTGTCAACATGGGAGGCTCTGTTGTGCACCTCCCGGAAACCCTTAAGCGCCCCTTACGATACCCACGGGCAAACATGGGGTGGTGGTGCTATTCTACTCTATCCACTACGGTTGCCTTTAAGGTCTTGCTAAGCACCGGTATGTAGTACAACTAGTAGATACAATGGTTATATTGGTGTTTTGATAGAATTTTGACAGCTCTATAAAGTTAACAGTTAGTTAAATTTAATGGTAACAAGATTTGAGAAGAAATCCTCTATATTCTGCATTCGCTTATTGCGGCCCTAAGACAAAAAAAATACCACAAATTGTCAACCACATGTTATTTGCAGAGTAAACCAACACGAAGGAGAAAACAAGATGTCGCTGCACAATCTGGCCACCGTGTTCGGTCCGACGCTGCTCCGTCCTTCCAACACCGGCGCCGGGTCCAAGCTCCGCACGGACCAGCTCGCGGCCGGCACTGTGGACGCCATGGCCCAGGCCGGCATTCTCTACTGTCTGCTGCAACAACGACAGCTGGCAGCCCAACTGTCCTCCCACCATAGAGGCCCTACGTTACTCGAGTAAACGCTCGACCGATATGGTTTGCTGAACTTGTCTATAGTACGTAAATACGGATTTTTTAACACATTCGCTTCAGGCAGTTTTCTAAAAGTGCTGACAACATGTCAACGCTCCAGTACGCAAATAAGCGTCAGCGTCACCTTTAGAAAACCTAAAAGACGCAAATACGTAGTAGCCGGCACTGAATGTGGACCTACTTGCACCAAGTGTTTAATTCTTAACTTTCTTCCGTTATTTAGAGCAGGGAGATATTTGAACTGTTGGTGCATGTGGCTCTAAACATATTTCTCGCTAGAGCTATTTGGAAATCTGCATGCGCGTCCTAATTATTTTTACATGATGTGAATAAAATTTTCATACATTAAACAGCTATCGGCCAATTTCAATACTAGAGATCATAAAGAATCTCGGATTATTTTTATTCCAAATTTGAAATTTTGTATAAAAACAATGAAACATTTAATCTGAAATATGAAAAAAAGCTCTCGAGATCAGTTATTAAAATTGGCTGTATAACTGGTTGTTTGTCATGTAAAACAAAACCGTTATTCCGCTTATGGCATTATGGGATGCAATCCATTAAATTACGGCACAACTGGGTTATGAGCCTATGACTTACGCCAGTACTTTGTTTAGGATGTAGGTCAAAAGATATATACCTAGTAGCTTATTATTTCCCGAATTCTTAAGACTGTGCAAGTCGTACCCTTGTAGTATTTGACACTTTACTGTATATTTTACTGACCCGGTAGCTCAGTGGTTAGAGCACTAGCACGGAATGCAGAGGTCATGGGTTCGATTCCCACTCGGGTAAAGAATTTTTTCCATTTCTTTATTAATAATTTTATTCTTTACTGTATATTTTTTATGAATGCTTTACATGTCTTTAATTAATATTTACTAACTATTAAATTTTTCTGCTGAAGTAGATTAAAGGAGGTCCCCGGATTTGGGCCTGACTGTACACGATTAATTTAAGTACCAAAAAAATTCTCAATTTTAGTTATCCCAAAAAAAAGTTAGCTATATTAGCAATGGCCAAATAGAGAAAATGTCGAATAAGTTTCTTTAACCTTGTATCAAACTTCGTAAACGCATAACATGTTTTATGTAGGTACAATTACGAAAAACTACCTAGCAAAAACTCTATTTTATGTTTTTTATCCAAAAAGTATGTTCGCATTACTAACAACGGCCAAACGAGAAAATATTGCATTGAAATTATTTATAAAAGAACTCTACTACATTTTCGACGTTAATAATCTTCTTATTATGGGAAGTGAGACACCGCAAGGGTATCGACGCAGGTTGCGTCCCATACCAAACATCGTCCCATCCTCCAAGGCACAAGGGTCATGCCGTCCGGTCTCTTCCATCGTCGCGCACAAAACCAAGGGGTTCTAAGATAGATGGTGCCCCGGCGGTGGAAAGAGCCCAGCGGATGATGTCATTTAGGGTCGAATGGCGAGGTATGCGGCCCGCTCTCTTGGTACATAACAGCCCATGGTGTCCGAGTGGGTCGACAGACGGAAACAGACCAGCTGAGGCACCTGTGGGACATCGTCGAGTATGCACTTGACAACAAGAGAACGCAGAATATATAATGTTATAAGGGAATGGATCTTACCACATATGATATAAAACTACTTACAATTCTAATATTATCTTTTCTTTTATTTTTGTCTCCTACAAACCCAATCTAATAGGAATAAGTAAGCATAGTGGTGTTTACCGAGAGACAGAACCTAATCACTATACCTACATTGCAAGCATCTGTTTTTTATTAGTTGTAGGTACCTACAGTGAACCGCATATCAATTGTAACACTTTGTTACGGATGTTAATTTATGGTCCCTATACAACGGCCATATAAGACACTTCAGTTTCCAGTTTAAGCGATTACACATAGCACCGCACGCTTAGTTTATGCTATAAGTGTAGTATAACGCGTTATTTGCATAAGTTTAGTATACTGATGATATACTAGGTCGTCTGGCCGGCGTATACCTGGCGCTGGGACACATGAGCGGCAGTGTGGAACGGCTAATCTGTGGGCTAAATAGTAGCACCACGCGCTCATGTGGACCTTCCCATAAATAGTTTTACAAAAAATAAGACTTTTCAAACATAACCTATAAAACATTTTGTGGATCGTTTTACCAATTTGGCCATTGCTGATCGACCTCATATTTTCCCCCGTAAAACCCACAAAAATGAACTAATTATGTGCAAATTTCCAGTCCTGTACAGTCAGGCCCCAAATTGTATAGGAACCGGGGGTGTCCTTTGTATGATATGCCAAGCAAAGTGGCCAAATTTTCATTTCCATTATTAACAAATTGAATGAAAGGTTATTTCTGCTAATAGGTAAGTAGATATGGTTCAAATTGAAATGAGATCGGCAGTATTAAGCAGCTGCTTTTTGAATAGGCTGATATACATTCCGAGAATTTTAAAAAAAGACCGACTGAAAACAAAAGTATCCATTAAATTATATATCATTTACACAAAAATTACTTATATGTATGTACAAAACCTAACCTAACCGGAATGTTGGGACAAGTTTGATATTGTGCTTGTTTATTTAATGAATTTGATGTTTAATTATAACGAAAGAAAGTAACAATGAGTATTATGAAGAGGGACCGAAATTAAAGCATATTAAATTATTCCGTTAGCTTAATTGGTGCAGACTGACTGATACTAATAAATTGTGAATTAGTAGTTTTGTAATTAGTCGAAAAAATCGTTTACATTTACAAAGGCAGTTCTTCTTTATAATAAGAGATTATAATTTAATTTATTAACATGTAGCCGAGAAAATTATTATTAAAATGTTGGACCTCACTTTCTTGACAGTTTCGTCAACAATGAGTAATGACGCATTTATATTAGAACTTAGTTTATAGGTGGTACATAGTGTACTGTTTCATTTGATTTATTTCAACCTCACTATAAAACAATATTATGTTAGGTGACCTAGCACTAGATAGAAATTTCGGCCTATTCCACCCTAATCCACTGGGCAAATCCATTAATGTACTAGAAGTGAACTATAAGTTCACTCTAATCCACTGCTATAAAACTCGCTGGGGACTGGTCAAATCCATTGATGAATTAGATTCCGCTTCTGATCACTCAGGTGATTATATACGCAGATGATGTAAACTTAAGAGTCGCCAATAATCATACATACAGACATTAAATCACGCCTCTTTTCCGGCTCGATGGCAAATATGTTTATTGAATATTAAATGAAAAAATTAATACAAAGGAAGAATTTTGTTTTAATAACAAATCGAGATAAAAACCAATGTATGCTATAAAGAAAAAAATCAATATCAAATATATACTAGTCCAAAATGCTCCAATTTTCCTTATATGTGTAATTTTCAAATAAAAACTATTCTATTCTATAATTTTTATATAAAAATACCTTGAAGAATTTATCATTAAATATTATACGCGGACAAAAATATGTACATTGAATTGCAAACCCATTGTTGGATGTGAGTGTACTCAGAAGCGGAATCTAATCCATCAATAGATTTGGCCAATGGGTTATAGTGGAATAGATGTTCCACTCTAATCCAGTTCCCTGGAGTTTTATAGCAGTAGATTGGAGTGGACTTAAAAGTGAAATTTAATCCATTTATTTATTTAATCCATTAATGGATTTGCTCAGTGGATTAGAGTGGAATAGGTCGAAATTTCGAACCGTAAACAGTAATCAATTTATTATTACCCCCTACACATAACTTGAGACTTGAGCGTGTAATACCTATAGACTCATAGCTGCTAATAATTTTATGTACTTTAATATAAATTGCGTCATATTTAACAGCATTTTGAATGCTAGTCGAGTGTGTATTATTATTTAAAATATATTATTGTTTAAGCACCACACTTTAAGATATATGCATATTATCATACACAGGCAACTACAAAATGTGCATTATTCTAGTTTTAAGCATTTTATTTCACAAGTAGACTTAGATCATTAATGGTATATTAGTACTTAAATGTTTACCAAAAATATAAATCCTTAGAACAAAGTTATTTTCCATTTATATTGTGTTGATTTTGTTGAAGACACTGACAGCTAGTTTACAATGGTTTATTTTGTTGAATATAATAATATATTTACTTAGATTATAGGAAAACACAGAATTGATGCTCTTTATTAGTCCTTTTTTCTTCACCAAAGAAATTGAATGGAAATATTCCTTAACGTGCAGCACTTTCATTATAAACAATTTAAAAACTATTATGTAAGTAGGTATAAATCATCCATCTAAGGGTGCCAAGCTTTACACAGGTTTTTATTTGCAAATAAAGCCTTTGTTACCTGTTTATATCATTAATTAACTCTTAATCCAATTTTCATTTAAAACCCAAAAATATTGAATCTCCATTTTGGAACATTCCTGATTTTTAGGGGTCCATATTTAAAAAAAAAAACAAGTAACTTTAGCAATAAAGAAGTAATCCTTAGCTAACTTCTTTATAAATTTAATTTTTACGATTTTTTGGGCCAACTCAATATTTTTATATAAATTAAACTCCCATAGGAGTCTGCTTGATGAACCTTCTGACCCATTTTCTTTAATATTTGGTATACCTACCTATTGACTGATATACTTAAATATATAGAAAACACAAAATTATAAATAAAAGTCTCAAAGGTCAACAAAATAATTACTTATAGAATTTCTTTTTGAGTTAGTTTAACTTAACACTAATATGTTTGTATCTATTTTTTTACAATTATATTTTGCTTGTGTTAGTGATACTTGATGTATTATAGGTCTAAATATTTACACAATTTGGTTGTTATACCTAAACCTTGTATTTAATTTTTGTATATAAATGACACTAAAATGTAGTACTTTTGCAATAAAATGTATTTTAATACACCTTTAACACTGTGTTTTATAACAAAAAGTGATTAGTAAGTTGGAGTTTACCATCTACATGTTCGACTATTACCCGTAAACACCCAGGTAAACACAAGGTAAATAATGGGTGTGGACATACATCATATTTGCTTTTCTAAGAAATGGAATGTTGAAAAGATTTTTAGCAAAGCCCATTATTAATCTTGCAAAACTGTACAAGCTCTGTTTACAAATATGTAGCAAAGAGTGTGATTGTTAAGTGCAGGTGCAAAGTGAACACAATGTACAAAAGACTGCAAGTGAGAGGGGTACAGAAGTCTTTAGGCTGTTACTTCACAGTAAAAGTACTGTATAATAAAATAAGTTTACTTTGCATCTGCACTTGTCAGCATGATTTATACATTGATTCTTAACTTACAACTTGAAGTTTTTCTGAACACCTACTAATGTTGTTGTTACAATATGTATAACAGCTGACGAGATTTAAAACCAGGGTTCGAAATTTTCTAAATTATCAAGATACTTTTATTTTTTGATAATTATCTTGATAATTATCCTAGCTAATTTTCCCATTAACTTCTTCAAATATTCTTTATTTAAATGATAATATATTTATCCCAAGGAGGGTGTAGGTTTTTCATTATTATTAATTAAACAGCAAAGAATAAATGTGAGAAATATACAATTTAATTCAGAATTTGTTTTTATGATGTCAAACAAAAATAAGAAAGTACCTAAAGAACAGAAATTCACACTTCTCGTCAGAGAAACGGTTTTATTTGTTTAGTTTGAGTCTTTTTGAGTTTGAGGTCTAACGCGTTTTGATACGCAAATGACATTCAGACACACATAAATAAATAAGATTAGTATTTGACTTTTATAATTATCAAGATATATTTGTCAAGATAATTATCATGATAATTATCTCTTCGAAACCATGTTCAAAACTATGCCCATACAGTAAATGTCATATTTTAAGAAAGTATGTTGACTCCTTGAGATATCGTCGGGGATAGTGCAAATCAGCGAATCTACCATACGTAAAGTCCACGTATCTGCAATATATCTAGTTTTACAGGGGAAGGTTGAAACTTAATGAGTTTCTTATTTCAACTAAATTTGGGCTCATTTGTACATATTTAGTAATTAGTAGTGGACGCCCGCGACTCCGTCCGCGTGGACTACAGAAAAAACAAAATGTCGAAATACATGTTAAGTGGGACCTGTCACAATATATTCCTGAAAACTGCATCGAAATCGGTTCAGCTATTTCCGAGATTAGCGTGCACAAATGCACAGACAAACCAACAAAAATTCCAAAAATCATTGTTTTGGGTCCTATTGAGTTGATAAAGGTCTCCTATAATATTTTTTTTCATATATCTTCCATGTACAGACATCAATCTGTTTAATTTTTATTATATGTATAGATTTATGCTTTCTATTCCTTGTTATGAGAACACACATCAACACAGTGGCAGCCAATCAAGTCTTATTGTGAACTGAATGCGAAAACTTAAATTAGCTATGTGTGTCAGATATGCGGAATTATCCAATTCTAGTTACGGGGATTTGCACTATCCCCGATGATATGTTAATTAATTATTGTGATAAATAGGCACTGAAATTTAAAATTTATGTAGTAGGTTCTCACCTACATACATATTTTCTAATTAGAAAAGTATAGATTCAATATTACATCATGGACATTATTTCTTGATGATTTTTCGGAAAAATATATATAAATTGCAACTACTAAAACTATAAAAGAAGCCAGTGACCTTGATGTTCTGTATACAAATAACGTTATAAGCAATAATCCACAGTACAATGCTATTCTTTTCAATGTTTCTGCTAAAATTGTACTTTTAAGAGCATCATCCACACATTGTCCAGACCATAACAGACTGGGGGGTTCACAGGCTGTACAGTTAGAGCCTACACCTATACAAGACTTACACAAAACATCACATGTTTTACAGGAATAAGATCCTTCCATATTAACACAATACTCATTTATTTTACATATGTCAGGACTCAAGCACTCATTTATATCAACACATTCTCCTAAGCTATCCTGCCAACCAGTTCTGCAAAAGTGACACGAAGATGGACCATCACCAAAACAGTTATCACAGGCTTTATGGCAGGGCTTGCAAAGTGAATCTGATTTAAAATATCTTTTAGAGCACTCTTCACAATGTAGTCCATTATATCCTTTATTACAATTACATGTACCATTGCCCTTCCTGGTACCATCACCATCACACGACCCATGACCTCCACAAATTTGATTTTTATTATCTAATGGACATGGTTCACAACTTAAGCCAAAATGATTTTTCGGACAACAATACTGAATGGTTTCTATACAAAGCCATGTATACAGATCTAAAGAATTTCGATTTTCTAGGAACCACCATTTCTCTAACACTTGTTCTACCTCTTCGACAAGGCTATAGCATTGATCTTGGTGCTTTTTTACTTCTGAACATAGTCCTTCTTGTATTTCTACTAGTCGAATTTCACTAGTTGAATAAGTCTTTAATTTGGCTTCTTCCCATGCTGTATCACCGCCTTCAAATTTTCCACGGGATGTTTGTTCAAGCCAATGACGAAAGGAATCTGTTACAATCTTACATCGCGCACATTCATCCGGATTTTTGTGCCTATCTGGTGATAATTTGTTGGATATAGTAAGAGGCCAGATAATAGAAGCGTATAATATGAAGATTTTTGATAACATACTTTTTAACTGTCTTTGAAATAACTACAAAATAATGGCTCTTAATTAAAATATAAACTTAACCAAACCACCCAACCAACATAAATTAGGAATTAAAAATAATTTAGTTGCATTGTGATAACAACATAACCTAAAATATATATATTTTTTTTGTTTAGTTTATCCCGAAGGAAAGGCAAGGGGAACTAAGCCCATACAGCCATTGTCTTTAGTAAATGAGAATCGAATCTCACATTTTCGCTGTGCGATAAAAGCTTTAAAAAAATTTTTTTTATATTTTTTTTTTTTTAGTTTATCCCGAAGGAAAGGCAAGGGGAACTAAGCCCATACAGCCTAATCATTGTTTAGTAAAATGTATTCTGAATTTATGATGAATGACAATGATGATGACTGGAAACGTCGGGAAAATCCTCAAGAACAAATGTAAAGTTAGTCAATATGAAAAATTATTGCAGAAACAACTTACATGCGCCCATGAAGAGATCGTAATCCGGCTAAAGTTTTACTCGGCTTACCTGCGTATAAAACCATGCACACGCACTAGATTCACACCACAAGTAATCAAAATATAACTTATCTACCAGAAAACATCACCTTACGGACACATGCAAGCCATTTACAAACAATTTTTGATTTTCACAAGAAAATTACACCTGCACCCTTCCAGCTTTTCCCGCCGAATCCTTAAAAAAAATAAAGAGAAAAAAAAACCTAAAATATATTTTTTTTGTTTGCTTAGTTTATCCCGAAGGAAAGGCAAGGATAACTAAGCCCATACAGCCATTGTCTTTAGTAAATGATTTCTGAATTTATGATGGATGATATTGATGATGAATGGAAATGTCGGGATAATCCTCAAGAATGGTGTAAAATTAGTAAAGATCGAAAAGAATTGCAGAAACAACTTACATGAGCCCATGAAGAGATCGCATTCAGACTTAAGTTTTACTTAGCTTACCTGCATATAAAACCATGCACACGCACTAGATTCACATCACAAGTAAACAAAATGTAATTTACCTACCAGAAAACATCACTTCACGGACACATGCAAGCCATTTTTTACAAAGAAATTTTGATTTTCACAAGAAAATAACACCCGCTCATTTCCAGCTTTTCCCGCCGAATCCTGTCTTGCCATACTTTTGGTATTTTCTTTTGTTTAGTTTATCCCGAAGGAAAGGCAAGGGGAACTAAGCCCACATTATCATTGTCTTTAGTAAAATTATTTTGAATTTATGATGGATGATAATGATGATGAATGAAAACGGCAGAAAAATCCTCAAGAACGAGTTTAAAATTAGGAAAAATAAAAAAATATTGCAGAAACAACTTACATGAGCCCATGAAGAGATCGTATTCCGACTGAAATTTTACTCAGCTTATCTGCATATAAAACCATGCACGCACACGCACTAGATTCACATAACAAGTAAACAAAATATTACTTATCTACCAGAAAACATCACTTTATGGACACATGCAAGCCATTTAGAAATAAATTTTGATTTTCACAAGAAAATTACACCTGCTCCCTTCCAGCTTTTCCCGCCGAATCCTTTTTTAGCTAGTAATACCAAAAGTATGGAGAAGGGCCGTTCATTTTGATTAACTATACACTTGTTCTAGAGGATTTTCCCGACTTTTCCATTCATCATCATCATTATCATCCATCATAAATTCAGAAATCATTTACTAAAGACAATGGCTGTATGGGCTTAGTTCCCCTTGCCTTTTCTTCGGATAAACTAAACAAAAAAAATCAGCCATATTTGATTTGTTTGATATTTGTTAACGTATGCCGTCGGTTTGCAATTTATTTCAATTATTTATTGCGAGTTACACTGTGACATAACTGTGACCATGTAAACTAGATTTTATACTCTACTGCCGATTCGAATCTGTGGAATAAATAAAGGAATGTTTTATATATTTTGTATAGCACGTGAAGGAATAAGAAGATAACCTCCAATCATATTAAGATAACACGATGGCTGAAAAAATAAGGTAAATAAACATTTAACCCATTATTTTTACGCTATACAGTTTTATGCTATAATATGTCTACTAACAATTTAGCAGGAGTGTACATCTGAAGTTAATCTTTATTTGTAAGAAAGACGACAAACTGAAGCGCACTCTTGGGCCAGTAAGGTTGATACAGTATTTTGTAGGTGTACGGGCTTTTTACCCGACTGCTCAAGAAGATGGGTTATGTTTTCTTGTGTTTGTTTGTACGTATATTACTTTGGCACGCTCTACTAGAGTCTAAATGGCTTATCGCATTTGAGCTTGAGATAATTAGTGATACTTGGTCAGCATTTTTACACCTTCGGGTGTGTTTCTTTAAATAAATGAGTTTATTTCTGGACAGAATGGTGATGTTTGACTGATTGAATGTGTTTAAAAAGATGGCATCTAATTGTACAATGCCTTACAACTGCTAACTACAGTGTCAGCCTGGCTGGTGATATTTTCCAATAAGGTATCCAGTGTTGCCAGATCATACATTGCGATTATCTCATATTGCAAAATAGTGTTTTTATCACAATATATAACCTAATTTTAATTTTTATGGCATGACACTCAAAATTATTGTGAATCTACAATAATTATCGTGCATCTGGCAACGCTGGTTGTATCACATATGTGCCTATTTTATCTTTGAATTCAATATTTTGTTGTAACTATCACTGATACACATCGAGGAGTGAAAGCTATTTGGGATAAGTGTCATTTATACTATTTTTTAAATGTGGTTTTATACTATTTATATGGCGCTTATCCCAAATAGCCTTTCACCCCTCGATGATATTATGTTCCATACTATAAATTTAGACAAATTGATAAGTATTTCATTTGCACAAAATTTATGATAGTTAATTGCTCTTTCAGAATCAACTCAAGATATGATATGACAGACAATTATGAACCTTCAGATTCCGAAAATGAATATACTCCTGCAGAAAAGAAATTATTGGAAAAAGTTCGGAAAAGAAAACATGACTCTGAAAGTGAAGAAGAAGTTTTGAGATTCTCTGAATCTGATTCTGAGACTGAATCAAAAAATGTTGATATAGCAGACAGTGATGTTGAAGGACAAGAACAATCTGATGATGATTTGCCCAATGTAAAAGCATGGGGAAAGAAGAAACAATCTTACTATTCTTCAGATTATGTTGACCAAGATTTTGGTGGATTTGCTAATGATGAAGAAGCTGCACTTATGGAAGAAGAAGAAGCCAAGAATATTCAAAAAAGGCTTCTAGAGCAACTTGGTGATGAAGATTTTTCTTTTGAATTTTTCACAAAACAAGTTGCTGATGTTGAAGAAAAAGACACTGTGATAAAAAGTGATTTAAGTCAAATGTCCAAGAGGCAGAAATTACAGCTGCTGGAAAAAGAGAGCCCAGAATTTGCAGGACTCATAGATGACTTCAAAACTAAGCTAACAGTTGCTAAAGATGATTTACACCCAGTTATAGAACTTGTTAAAGATGGTAGACTACCAACATGCCCTGCCTCCAAATTTGTAACTACTAATTATAATCTTATTTTAAACTATTGCACGAACATAAGTTTTTACTTATTACTTAAAAGTCAACGTGTGAATATACAAAATCATCCTGTGATTAAAAGATTATACCAATATAGACAAATGTTAAATAAAATGGAACCTATTTACACAGAAGTAATCAAACCACAAATAGACAAAATATTACTTGCAGTCAATAATAATATACAGTTACAAGTTACTCAGATGGCCAATGAGAAACAGAATGAACAAAAGAAACGTAAAACTGATAAATCACTTCTTGAACCTTCATCAAAGAAATTAAAATTAGTCAGTGTCTTGGAGAAAGATGAAGGAGGAGATACTGGTGTATCAGATGATGATGATGATGAATATGAAGGCAATGATTTCTTTGAAGAGAATGCCAATATTAGTAAAACTAATGATGAATCTGAGGAAAGTGGATTCTCAGATAATGATAACATGTTGCAAGGTGAGAGTAAACCATCAACATCATCAGAAAATATACTTGCTGAGGAAATGGGTGAGAAACGACAGATCACATATCAAATTGCAAAGAACAAAGGCCTAACGCCACATAGAAAAAAGGATCAGAGAAACCCCAGAGTTAAGCATAAACTTAAGTATAGAAAGGCTAAAATAAGAAGGAAGGGTGCAGTCAGGGAGGCTCGCACAGAGGTTTCTAGGTATGGAGGAGAAACATCAGGAATCAAGGCAAATGTGAAAAAGAGCATCAAAATTAAGTAAACCTTTTGTTGTTTTAATAATTGTATTATGTATCAAAAATATTTTTACAACTGTACATAATAAACATTATGCTTATATAAAACAATTGTATTAATGTTGCCATCTGAAACAAAGAAAATAATATTGTTAAAAAATGTAGTTAGCAGTTCACAAAATAGGCTCACAGTCTAATATCTAAATCTAAAAATCAGTCTTCGAGTTGTGGAAACAAGCCCGTTCTACCATACCATGTAGTTAGCAGATAGTCTTTTTGTCAAATTATCAAAATAAGAGAAAAGTAAATGATATAAGGTAAAACAATGAGATTTATGTTTTTAAAACTTACAGCTTTAAGACCTTGTCTTTTCCTCCGGATGCAACATATGCTCCATTTGGAGACCAATCTACTGCATAAACTTCATCAGCATGGCCTGGTAGATCCAATTCTAGTTTCTTTGTTTTTAAGTTCCATACTGTAATAAAATTTTGTTACTAAGTTATAATGAACAAGATCATTATATGTGGTCCAGGTGGACCCCCAGGGTCTACGTTGGCGTGAAAAAGATTACAATTAATTTGTATGTGACGTGGGCCTGTACCCCTACAGGCCACCAGAACCAGTTAACTTTTGAAAGGGGTCCATGAGGGTTAAGTTTGTGAACCCCTGCAATAATGCATGTATACTTTACAGTGATATGAGATTATTTGTATTGAGAATATTCAAATTGTAGTAAAAGCAGAATAAATACATAGGTAGAATAAAATTTAATCACCTATTGCTACAGTTTTGGCCCTCACAATATGTAGTTATGTATATAATACAGTAGTTAGTCAAGCAAGAAACTAACCTTTGAGTGTAGAATCAGCACTAGAACTGAGTAGGAGCCTGGAATCTGCAGACCATGCCACCATATACACAGCCTGTACATGGCCCCGAAGTGTGGTAATGAATTTACCAGTTACTGCCTCCCAAAGTTTAACTGATTTATCAAATGATGCAGATGCTATTAACCTGTAGATTAAAAGTATTTTATTCAAGTGCTGCAACACTAAATATTTAGTTTTTAAATTGTATTTTGTATGCACCTTGTATCAGGGGAGAACTTCACGTCATTGATCAGCTGCTGGTGGCCGGTCATACGCGCTACAGGACGCTTTTCTTTCTCTGGTAGCCACAAGAAGAGGGTGAAGTCATCAGAGCCTGACACGAGGCGCTCTGATCCCTCCTGGCAAACTGCTTCATACCGGTCTAATGCTTGCTTCTGTAGTACTAGTTCTGTGAAGGGTAGATTTTTTGTAAAATTAATTACAATTTCAGGTTATTATTCTGAGGTTATTTTAGCTAATTCAGACACAGGCTGCAGAGAGTGGGTATAAGACTCAGAATAAGAGATGTAAATTGAAATATTTTAAGTAGTTAACAACCATGGAATTATATATATATATATTTTTTATAATTAATAGGCTTACGCTTGACCACAACGCGCCTGATGGTACACCGTTGCAGTCTAAGATGGAGCGCGCTTGCCTAAAAGAAACCGGTTAACTCTCGCCTTGAAGACCGCAAGATTATAGTTCACGGGGAACAGCGATTCAGACAGGGAGTTCCACAGCTTGGCCGTTCGCACTATGAATGTAGAAGCAAAACGCTTAGTACGAGTTTTCGGCACTTCAACTGTGAACCGGTGTCGCCTTGACGTTTCCCTAGTCGTCCGGTGGTAGAAGGAGCTGGGGGAATTAGGTCGTGAAGTCCCAACGCACACTCCCCGAAATTTAACCTGTAGATATTCAAAGGTAATACAAACACAATAGATAAAAAAATATAGTAAAACAGATTCAACTAACTATCAGAAGTGATGCCCTGCTGATCAGTTACAGGGTGGAAAGGTCCAGTGCGCAGCACATAATCTGTGCTGAGTGCTAGTGTATTCACCCAATGAGCATGCCCTTCTAGAACTCTGCACAATATTCCATCATTGGCTCTCCAGACCTAACAACAAAAATATAAAATTATTAATAAACAAATGGAAAAAATTCCTCACCCGGGTGGGAATCGAACCCACGACCTCTGCATCCGTGCCAGCGCTCTTACCACTGAGCTGTTATATGTTTAATTCAGACATTATTTTGGAAATAAATAAACAATACATACATATAATCACGCCTTTATCCCTTATGGGGTAGGCAGAGCACCAAGGGCCGATAGAACCACATGGTGCAACTTCTGACCAATTTTGAGGGTATAGTTGAGATGTACAAGTTCAGTTAGTAGTGACAGGTGGTCAGCCCATCCACAGGTCGCTGGTTCCGGCTCGAAGGACCAATGTTTGGGCCCCGCGGGACTTATTGTGGGCCCGAGGGCTAGTAAATAGACTGTAGTTTCAATTTAAAAAGGTATAATCAAGAAATTAAATAAATACACAGTTCATAGACGAGAGTCGGAGAGCAAGTGAAAATAAAATAAGATGTCTCGGTGACGCGACGTCTATGTCCACCACCGAGGAGGTTCTTCTGAACACCTACAAAACACCAAGACCCTCTTGTCCCTCTACTGACTTGTACAGTATACCCAGGAAGAGAAGCTGTTATTATACGTTTTTTTTTCACTCCCAGAGCATCATAGAAGAAATAAAAAGAATAAACAATGCTGAAATAAATAAATTGCAATAATAGCTAGAGCTACCACTGACAACTCAAATGTACTTACTCTGATTGTCCTATCCTGGGATGATGTATAAATCAGCCCACTGCCTCCCCATTTTACAGATGTCACAGCTTTTAAATGTCCTGTTAGACTGAGTATAGTGACACATAAAACAGTGTCCCATATCCGAACATCACCATCTTTCGATGCACTAGCCAATCTGCGACAATCTGGACTTCTGTAATGCAATATACATAATTATTGTGTATTGTAATATAATCCAATTCAAGTGAAGCTAAAAAGCCTGATATATTTTATCAATAAATGATTTGATAAAATATATGAAACTAGTTTTGTGCTGGATTACAATGGCTTTACATTTTTAAAACATTAAGTTTGAAAGGAAACCAACTTATGATAAGGTTCCCAAGCTAAAGCTGTGACCCATTGTTTGTGACCCATCATGGTTTTGCCTATTTGATTGCCAGTATTGGGCTCCCAAAGCATGACTCTGCCTTGTTTGCATGCTGAAGCCAGTTTACTGCCATCTGGTGACCAACTTATGCATAAAACCCAATTTGTGTGACCTGAAAAGAACAATATTTATCATTTTATAACTGTAGTTCTTCCAGCTTGTATTTTGGAATACATCATCAAGGACTGCTATGAAGAGTTTAGGAGAGAGTGGGTCCAAAACGTAAAAGGGGAGTTGGTCGTCCATACAAAAGGTGGAAAGATGACATAGTCAAGTCGGCAGGACAGGAAGATTGGATAGTGATGGCACAGGACAGAGGAAAGTGGAGCATTCTGGAGGAGGCCTATACCCAAACTGGGGTCCGAATAAAATGAAACTAATAATACTAACAGTTTTTGTTCATTCAACTAACAACATCTAAAATGTAAATGTAAAAATTTCAGAATAAAAGGCTATAATAAACTGTGTAGTTATATCTTAACACTCTAGAGGATATAAAAAGAAAAAAAATAAGTTAACAAGTATTACTTTTATATTCATCTAAATAGGCAGAATGGGGACTACAATACCATGTTTTCATTTTTATTAAAAATTAGATATGTACATAATAATTTTATAAACTATACTTTGCACATAAACGATGAAGATGGAATAATGTTGAATTACCTAAATAATTAACACCTCAATTAATAATTAAGAGGTTCTAAAAATATAAGTTTGAATTCATCCTAAATATTTATATAACAACAAAGACATATTGGATATGACAAAATGATAAAACTTGAACATTGTGTGCATACCTTTACATACATGAAGGGGTGTCTGTGTGTTTAAGTCCCAGAACCTAACTGTAGTGTCTCCAGAGCCACTAGCTAGTTCTCTGCCTGAGGGACTGAAACTTGTAGATATCACAGCTTCTGCATGACCTGGTATAGAACTGTAATGATTTCATATTTTTTAGCAATTTAAATGGAGCCTTGGAACAAGTAATATCACCAAGGAATAAATAGAGGAAATGTGTACAGATTACATTTAAATTTTGTATCATTAAATAGTACTTACCTTGTACATCTAGTAACTGGCCTTACTCTAAATACAGCCTGTTGTTGATATATTATATCTACTACTTGTTCAGAGTTTAAACTTTTGATATCTAGAGCTTCCTGAAGAGTTGATGTAATTTCTACATCATTTACAAAGAATAAAAATGGTTTATCTTCCTGAAAAAAGAGATGTTAATATAGTGGAAAACTAAAACAAAACTGAATGTAAGGCATTGCATTTTCCTACAAATAAGTAATATTATAAAAGCCAAGTTCGTGAGAATGTATGTTTGTTACTCTTTCACGAAAATCTACTGTAAGGATTTTGATGAAACTTGCCAGGTTTATAGTTTATACATCAGATTAACAGAAAGAATATAAATTTGTCGCGGGCGACCGCTAGTTTTTCATTAAGCCTTACCTCTTGTAAAAGTGCATTACATATTAGCTGTAACTGATCTTTAGTTATATTGAGTGGCAAATCTAGAGGACTTCCAGTATCTTCACCGGTATCTGACTTAAGCCTTGCTTGCACACAACTCGGTAAATCATTGCTTTCTTCCATATTTTGTTGTAAGTTTATTTTAATTTATAGTAAACATCACCTCATTTCCTATTTTTTTTTTTTTAAGTTTCGTTCAACTTGTGATGTAAGTTGAAACAGGCTAAAGTCTTGGACCATGCTGCCTCGTCTTCAGTCAATCCGGTGATTCCTCATTTTCTAACCTAAATATATATTTTTTTTTGTTTAGTTTATCCCGAAGGAAAGGCAAGGGGAACTAAGCCCATACAGCCATTGTCTTTAGTAAATGATTTCTGAATTCATGATGGATGATAATGATTAATGTAATGACACATCACAAGTAATCAAAATATAACTTATCTATCAGAAAACATCACTTTACGGACACATGCAAGCCATTTACAAACAATTTTTGATTTTCACAAGAAAATTACACCTGCACCCCTCCAGCCTTTCCCGCCGAATCCTAACCTAAATAAAATTATTAACAGGCGGGTCGGACGCACGACGGATTGTCTGGGGTGCGTTTACGTTCACCATCCAGTCTAAAATTTAAACTGATTAAATGTCAAACACCCCGTTCAAGCACTCCGCGAGGCGAAAAATTAAACTGTCAAAATTTTATCCGACCCGTTCACGGACGTCCTCTGGTATAAATTTTCGCCTGGCTAGGATAAATTCTAGCGTGCTTTTTATGTCGCGAAATTTTATCCTGCTGTCAGATTGATATTAATGACAGCTGTCTGTTGTTTTTTGCTCGATTCGCGCCTTGATTGAATACTTTTAAATTGAGTTGAAAACTTGAAACACGAGTGAATAATTTATTGTATTGTGTGTGAGTGGATCATGGATGAAATTTAAATGCAAATTGTTGTAGATGAAAGGGGCAGAATGATTTACGACAATGAAGGTAGAGTTTGCCATTTTAACTGTTTTTTTTTTTGTTTAGTTTATCCCGAAGGAAAGGCAAGGGGAACTAAGCCCATACAGCCTAATCATTGTCTAGTAAAATGAATTCTGAATTTATGATGGATGATAATGATGATGAATGGAAACGTCGGAAAAATCCTCAAGAACGAGTTTAAAATTAGTAAAAATCTAAAATAATTGCAGAAACAACTTACATGAGCCCATGAAGAGATCGTATTCCGACTAAAGTTTTACTCAGCTTACCTGCATATAAAACCATGCACACGCACTAGATTCACATAACAAGTAAACAAAATATGACTTATCTACCAGAAAACATCACTTTACGGACACATGCAAGCCATTTACAAATAAATTTTGATTTTCACTAGAATATTACACTCGCTCCCTTCCAGCCTTTCCCGCCGAATCCTCCATTTTAACTGTGTAATTATTTCCAAATCACGTAGATTACAACAAAAATAATAAAAACTTTCCAAGTGTCGAGTTGAATAGATATTGTTTGACAAACTGTCAATTGAATTTGACAGCTGACATTGACATAAGCACTATGACTCCGTTCAGCGATCCCTCGCTAGATAATTTTTAACCGGCTAAGATTTCGCCGGCTTACACGAACGCACCCCTGTCAGGTATATTCTTTGGTCTGTCTTGTTTATGGTAATGTTACGACCGGGGAGTTTACCTATTAGCTCACTAGATGTCGCTAGTAGCAGAATAGAACGCAATATCGTTTACTAGCATGTTCTGTTGTAGTCTCGGCGTGTTTAGTTTATGCATCGTTGAATGAACGCCCGAGAACGTTCCAGGCTTGCCCGGATAACACCTACGGGGTTTTTGTAGATGGGTCGCTCGGGTATATTCCCGAATGTTCGGGACCGAACGTCGAGCCGTATAAATACGACGGATCTCGGCCGACGGAGTCAGTCTTAATTAGAGATGGGCAACTTCTGAGAAGATTGAGAAATTACCGGTAAGTTTCCGTATCTTCTCATTTTGGTGAGAAGATAAAATATTATTAAAAAATATTACTTTATTCATCAAAGATGCGTTTAAAATTGAAGTAGAATGCATTTTAGGCTACACACAAACATTGCCTACCTGGCGCACGTGCGATCAATAAAGTTTTTATCTTTAGAAGTTTACCGCATGAGATCTTTTGTACGTGGGTTTCTATTGTTCTTCGTAGAATTTTGTTACAGTCTCGTATTCAAGTTTTCTGGGAAACTATTCGACCCTCATTAGTACGAAGCAGCTGTTTTATGACACTATGTGCTCAAACATGTCTTTTACTTCAGTCTGTTATTAGTCTTCTGATAGTCTACTGCTGTGCCGTATGTCTTGAAGGATACTGTTTCGATCACGCTTGTTTATTGGACTCTGATTCTCATTTATACGACGACTTGGTTGACTTGTTAATTGTTACTGTGACTGTTATCTGTGATTTGGACTATCAAACCGGACACTGGTGAATACTTCTTGATTCGTAAGTACTTTTACAAGTACACTGAGCTTAGTAAAAAACGCACATTTCTTGCATCTTAGTCTAAGAATTTGCCCAAAAAATAAATTTACAAGATTTACAAGATCATACAATACATAGAAAAAAAAAATTACGAGCAATTAGAATATGGTTAGAATAAATACCTATATATTTTGTACAATAAAATCTATTCTCTATTAGAATGAGTACAGATTATTAACAAAAATAATGAAAATAAAACATTTATTGATTGCAAAATAAAGAAGAATCAAAGGTACTGTTACGTACTGGGTACGGGTGATTCGGAGCTGCCGATTAAAAGGTAAGCGTAGGTGTTAGAACTCTATATTAGGTGGAGCAGGTTACAAAATTCCAGCACTTATCACTATAACTCTAGTACAAGACACTTCAATAGTTCACTGTAAACTTCTTCACTATACACTATCGCTGGTATCGTTTTCCTTAGCTTATTTAGCTTCCAATCTTATTCAAAGATTGAACTAAGACTGACTCCGTCGGCCGAGATCCGCCGTATTTATACGGCTCGACGTTCGGTCCCGAACATTCGGGAATATACCCGAGCGACCCATCTACAAAACCCCGTATGTTATCCGGGCAAGCCTGGAACGTTCTCGGGCGTTCATTCAACAACACTTAAACTAAACACGCCGAGACTACAACAGAACATGCTAGTAAACGATATTGCGTTCTATTCTGCTACTAGCGACATCTAGTGAGCTAATGGGTAAACTCCCCGGTCGTAACAGTACCAACAGGATTCTATGTTATATTCTAAATGTCTGCAAAATGTTAAAATAATAAAATAAAAAGTACTTACGAATCAAGAAGTATTCACCAGTGTCCGGTTTTGATAGTCCAAATCACAGATAACAGTCACAGTAACAATTTAACAAGTCAACCAAGTCGTCGTATAAATGAGAATCAGAGTCCAATAAACAAGCGTGATCGAAACAGTATCCTTCAAGACATACGGCACAGCAGTAGACTATCAGAAGACTAATAACAGACTGAAGTAAAAGACATGTTTGAGCACATAGTGTCATAAAACAGCTGCTTCGTACTAATGAGGGTCGAATAGTTTCCCAGAAAACTTGAATACGAGACTGTAACAAAATTCTACGAAGAACAATAGAAACCCACGTACAAAAGATCTCATGCGGTAAACTTCTAAAGATAAAAACTTTATTGATCGCACGTGCGCCAGGTAGGCAATGTTTGTGTGTAGCCTAAAATGCATTCTACTTCAATTTTAAACGCATCTTTGATGAATAAAGTAATATTTTTTAATAATATTTTATCTTCTCACCAAAATGAGAAGATACGGAAACTTACCGGTAATTTCTCAATCTTCTCAGAAGTTGCCCATCTCTAGTCTTAATTGAGTCTTAGTTGAGTCTTTGAATAAGATTTGGAAGCTAAACAAGCGATAAAGGAAGAGAAACTAGCGATAAATGGTGATAGTGAAGGAAGTGATAGTTTAGTGCTGTGTTTAGAGTTATAGTGAGTAGTGCTAGAATTTTGTAACCTCCTCCACCCAATAAAGAGTTCTAACACCTACGCCTACCTTTTAATCGGCAGCTCCAAATCACCCGTACCCAGTACGTAACAATTGGTGTCAGAAGTGGGATTTGGAGTAGAATGTCGATTGTCAACAAGGAAGGCATGGAGCGAAGGAGTAGCATTGTCGGTGAGCCGGAGACCGTGGAATCTGCTCGTGCAGCAGTAGCAGCGGCGACATCACCTTCGGTGAATGCTATGCTTCGAGAATGTTTTAGTCAACTAATGCAAATGAAGATGGAAATGGTGGAGGGGCTTAGCGTAATCGATAAACATTTCAACGAGCTGGACAATACTTATGCGAACTACTGCAAGACCTTTGGGATTAAGTCGAATGTTGGGAATATCGAGAAAGTGGTCTCTGAGCTGGACGACCCGTGTGCTAACATCTGCACAGACGTTGAGGCAAAGTCGGTAGTGAAGGACGTTCACCAGGAGCCGCACTCGGAGGAAGTGCACGGGGCGGCTGAGGGGGTGAAACGGGTTGAAATGGATAGTGGATCCGGAGGAAGACTTACCTCAATAGTCAAGGTCGACAGCGCATGTGAGGACATTCGGATGGACGTGACGGAGTCGGACGTGGAGATCGTACGCCAGGAGCCGCACTCGGGAGTAGTGCGTGATGTGGTCGAGGAGGTGAAGCAGACCGAGGTGGATGGAGGATCTGGAGGGTTTGGCTCCATCAGTGATGGCTGCAGTGAGCTTGACCACATGGGAATTGGCTGCGAGAAGAATGAAGTGATTGCGACGAAAAGGAGTAAGGATTGTGGTGATGAGTCAGAGGCACCTGCTGGTGATGTGAAACAGGTGGAAGATCCTGAACAGAAGAATGATGGAGTAATGATTCTGGCTGATGGAAGAAGGATATATGAAATGGACTGGAACAGTGATGGTCTACAGATTGAAGATCGGATGGATGACGAGCGCTGCAGAAAAGCGAAGACATGGAGTAGGAAACAGGATTTGAGAATATTGCCTTTGAACACGGAACGGGAAGTTGGAATGCGCGTGAATGGTGTTTGCTGCTCAACAAGTGGGAGTATTGGTTTGATGTTGAGTGCATATGTGGAGACTATAAGCAACTGGAAGGTTAGACGCAGAAGAAGAACAGCGGGATCGTTTGTGTGGCTGCATCATCCTGTGCGGCGTAAAGAGAAGGCATCTGATTTATGGAAGATATGGTTTGTGCCGAGCAGGGTAGTTGCCCGACGACGGTCGCAGGATGCAGTGAGGAAGAGACGTAATGTTCGGATGCGCTTTGTGGCGGCAGCGATGATGTTCGGGACGAACATCTCTAGGAAGGGGGCAGTGTTACGACCGGGGAGTTTACCTATTAGCTCACTAGATGTCGCTAGTAGCAGAATAGAACGCAATATCGTTTACTAGCATGTTCTGTTGTAGTCTCGGCGTGTTTAGTTTATGCATCGTTGAATGAACGCCCGAGAACGTTCCAGGCTTGCCCGGATAACACCTACGGGGTTTTTGTAGATGGGTCGCTCGGGTATATTCCCGAATGTTCGGGACCGAACGTCGAGCCGTATAAATACGACGGATCTCGGCCGACGGAGTCAGTCTTAATTGAGTCTTAGTTGAGTCTTTGAATAAGATTTGGAAGCTAAACAAGCGATAAAGGAAGAGAAACTAGCGATAAATGGTGATAGTGAAGGAAGTGATAGTTTAGTGCTGTGTTTAGAGTTATAGTGAGTAGTGCTAGAATTTTGTAACCTCCTCCACCCAATAAAGAGTTCTAACACCTACGCCTACCTTTTAATCGGCAGCTCCAAATCACCCGTACCCAGTACGTAACAGTAAGAAAAGAATGGTGGGATAGGGGAGGGCGGGCTTGAGAGGAGCCTGGCTGGCCTGTGCTGAAGTAGAGTAAAGTCTAAGGGACGCTCTACATTTATAAAATTCTCGTGAGAATGAAGGATACACATTGTTAGCGTTCCTCATTCACGTTTCTCAGATTTTTCTCGCGTTCTCGTGAGAATCTCTTGTGAATGTGAAGCGCTAGGAGTAATTGTGTTCTGTGATGTGAAGTGCCCAATAGAATGACTGCTAAGCCTGTTTCGGAACTAAAGCATATGAAATCACACTATAAATAAAGTATACACACATATGCACTATTGTGCGTTTCACCGTATAGTTCCGCTGGATGATGGCGCTAGTTACTATGTGTATGACCACATTTTCTGTGTCACTGCGTCACTGCAATAAAAAATGTTAGTTCCGATATCAGTCATAGGAATTATTTTATGAACTATATAGCAATAAATTACACATTTATTATACACATCGTATCAATCAAAACACATTAATTTTAATTTCAACATATAAAAATTCACTTCAAACATAGAGCACTGTAGTAATGGTTGGCCACAGGCAGAAAATACTCATAGATATAGATTAAATAAATTGATGTCGACAGTGGCATACTATTGTCCAAATATTACATTACTGGACATCAATTTATCTATGAAATGTTCATACATGAGTAAATATAAATATTGTTTATCTAATTATAATTTAAGACAGGTAGCAAATATGCTATTAATATAATTAACTGTGAGACCGGAAGAAATGCCGTTCGAGATTCCAGCTTTAGCTTAGTGATTGATGGAGTTAACATAAAATCTCACTCTGAGGTAGCCGTAGCTTTCTAAAACTTCTTTGACAGTATACCTCATTCAGCAACAAAAGACCTTAACTCGTCCCCTGAGGTCGCTGCATCTTTGCTCAAAAACAGTGTAACAGCGTGTGAGAGGGATTTTGCATTTTCCTATGTTAACTACAAAGATAATTAAAACTTTTAAATCTATCAACTCCAAAAAAACCGCTGACCTATGGGGCCTATCGGTGAAAACGTTAGGTTCAATAATAGATGTAATAAGTACTCCGCTAGCAAGCGTTTTTAATAATTGTATAGACAAAGGAGTATTTCCTGATTTAATGAAACATAGTAAAGTTATTCCGTTGTTCAAGTCAGGAGAATCTTCTGATCCAGGTAACTTTCGCCCGATATCAGTACTCCCAACAATCAGTAAAATCTTTGAAAAACTAATTTTAGTACAATTGTCCAGGCACTTCGATAGTAATAACATTTTTAGCAATAAGCAGTATGGCTTCACCAAGGGGCGGTCTACTATCGACGCGGGAGTTGAGTTGCTAAGACACATTGTCGACGCTTGGGAGGAGTCACATGACGCACTGGGAGTATTCTGTGACTTCTCAAAAGCGTTTGATTGTGTCCACCATGAAATTTTAATTCGAAAATTAGAACATTATGTTATACGGGGTGGGGCCCCCTGTCTTCTGATGTCCTATTTGAATGATAGGATTCAGAAGGTAGATGTAAACGGAAAACGATCACCGGGATCGCGCGTCACAATAGGTGTCCCACAAGGTTCAATCCTTGGTCCGTTTCTTTTCCGTATTTATATAAATGATTTGCCATACTTTGTAGGTAATGAGCATGAAATAGTATTGTTTGCAGATGACACCTCCTTACTATTTAAAGTATAATGACAATAGAATTATAACCTATAGAAGTATAGTCCGAAGGCCGATTTTAGGAATTTTTATGGGTGCAAATTTGAACCAATCGCGGCTCTGTCATTCAGTGCTCAGCGGTCAGTGGCTACGTGTGTATGTCAACCTAAAGGACTTACCATGACGAAATGTGCACTGAGATCCTGCCAAAACTATGCTCAAAAACATAAGAAAATAAATAACATCACATTTCACCGGTAAATATTTGATGTTTTTACGTAATTTCATTGATAAAACAATAAATACACAATCAAATTTTCATATTTTTTTATCTGTCATTGAAAACAAAATGTTGCCATAAGTGTGGAATTTTACCCTATTTTTAAACATGCAGATTGTAGGTAAAAGTAGTTGGATCTACTTTGTCTTTGATTGATTGTGGAATTACCTGCAAGCTCTCTCACCGAATTATTTAAAACTATACATATTGTTACTATAATATTATGTTTAAACATTAGATCTTTAAAATGGGCATCGTTCTTTCCTTTATTGAATGAAATAAAACCACGGAGAATGGCCTCACAGCTTTGTTGACATAATGACAAATTATTCAGAGGGACAATTTTTAACAGAATATTGTATTTTTTGTCACACTTTTGGACCAATGATGTGGAAAAGTCCGATCATCTCCTTTTAATATATTTAAATTTCACGATAATTCTACAAGAGTGTGCAAATCAGTATACTTCTCAGCATCAATAATAATTTTATCGACTATTTCCCCACTTCTAGGGAAAAACATTTTTAAGGCAACATTAATTTTATGTCATGCATACGTCAAGTCGATATTTTATGCCTATTTTTTCGCCTTGCGTTTGGTTGGAACACACTTTCTATAGGTTATAATTCTATTATAATGACATACGGTATTTTATTATGGGGAAGCGCAGCTGATTGGGAGTCAATATTTATCTTTCAAAAAAAGAGCTGTCCGTGCAATTCTAAACTTAGGGTCCAGGGTCACTTTACGTGAGAAATTTAAAGAATTCAATATAATGACTTTAGCTTCGAATTATATTTATGAAAATTTATTATATGTTCATAAGAATTTAATAAAATGTCTGATGTGCACAAAATAAATACATGAGATAAGAACAGACTTGTTGTTCATGTGTCAGTTCTCCGCAAAGTCAGTAAATCATTCATGGGTCAATGTATACTTTTCTACAACAAGCTTCCAGATACACTCAAAGGGCTACCTATCTGTAAATTTAAAAACATAATTGTGGAGAAAAAACTTTGCATGAATGAATATTATACAGTATTATTTATACAGTTTAAATTTGACATGGACCTGTGCTTACTTTGTGTAAGTGGGTATGTTATTTATATGAATTTAAATTAATTGTGTTATGATAATTGAATTTATACACACTAAGTTAGTTAAGTGTTACTATGATTATCTGATATCTAATCCAATGTAAGATTCTTTTGTTAATATGTTACTTAGTTATGACTGTGTCGCTGGGAGTTTTCTTGCTATTGCTTCTTCCAAGCAATGACACTTCACTGAAATAGTTTAACAGTAATAGTAGAATCATGCGGTGTGTCCAGGGATTTGGTATCTCCACAATTTCTATGGGTGTGTCAGACCTAATGTTGGTTTTGCCATAAAGGAGAACTGTGTAGCAGTTGGTGGCTTATTAAGCCCCGAATCGCTAAGGGTTGTTTAAATTCACCTCCTTTTTTGTTTGGTAGCGGTTTCATTTTGGGGTGCGAACATAGAAAGTAACATATAATCAGACAATCGACAAACAAGTTGTTAATCCTTTCATGTCGAATAAATGATTTTGAATTTGAATTGAATTTAAATACAACACACAGTCCACCATCTAATAAAATCCTTGGCGTTGACATGACAGTGGAAACCCCCGGAAACCCTGCTTGAGCCCATAGAAATGGAAATACCAGGGGAGATTCCAAATCCCTGCTTGGTTGGTCCAAAAAGCTCGTTCTTTTTTTTACTGGACGGCATGACATGTGTTTATATGGCAACATTTCCCCTAAAAGTCTGATTGATGGCTGGTGGCTACGGCATTTTTCATACGTGTATGTTTATTTTGTAATTTAATAATATTAACGATAAAAATGAAATTTCTATATATTATCTTTATTTTATGGACTTATGTGAATTGTGATGAACATACCCACTCGTATAAAGATCGGGAACAAGTTGTAATATGGATGAACACGGTGGGTCCTTATCACAATCGTCAAGAGACGTATGCATTTTTCTCTCTTCCTTTTTGTCGTGGAAATAAGGCAAATATAGATCACTATCATGAAACCCTCTCGGAAGCTTTGCAAGGAGTAGAATTAGAGTTTAGTGGATTAGATGTCAAATACAAAGAGAACGTTCCATCTCAAGAATTCTGCGCTATAGAACTGAACGACCAAACGTACAAGGCACTGGTGTATGCAGTAAAGAACCACTATTGGTATCAGATGTACTTAGACGACCTACCAATTTGGGGAATCGTTGGTGAAATTGATGGCGAAAATCATTATATTTGGACTCACAAGAAGTTTGATATTGGATATAATGGAAATAGGATTGTAGAAGTTAACCTGACTGCTGAAAATAAAGAACGACTATCACCCGTCGCGAAAATTCCCTTTACTTATGAAGTAAATTGGAAAAAGAGCAACATCAGATTTGAAGACAGGTTTGATAAATATTTGGATCCTAACTTTTTCCAACACAGGATTCATTGGTTTAGCATATTTAATAGTTTTATGATGGTTATATTTTTAGTAGGCCTTGTATCTATGATTCTCATGAGGACACTACGTAAGGATTATGCCAGATATTCCAAGGATGATGACCTAGATGACTTAGAAAAAGACTTAGGAGATGAATATGGTTGGAAGCAGGTCCATGGAGATGTGTTTAGACCGGTGCCTCAACTTGGTATATTTGCAGCTCTGGTTGGGTCTGGTTACCAACTTACTGTAGTAGTTTTAGCAGTTATTATATTTACTATTTTTGGTGAACTTTACACTGAAAGAGGTTCTTTACTTTCTACTGCAATCTTTATTTATGCAGCAACCTCTCCTGTGAATGGATACTTTGGAGGTTCTCTTTATGCTAGAATGGGTGGTAAGCTGTGGATAAAACAGATGCTGTTGTCTGCTTTTCTTATTCCAACATTAGTATGTGGCACTGCATTTTTCATTAATTTCATAGCAATGTATTACCATGCCTCTAGGGCTATTCCATTTGGTAGCATGATGGCAGTGATGTCTATTTGTACATTTGTTATCTTGCCTCTCACTTTAGTAGGAACTGTCTTAGGCCGTAACTTGGCTGGACAACCTGACTATCCCTGTCGTATTAATGCTGTTCCTAGACCTATACCTGAGAAGAAATGGTTCATGGAACCTTTTGTTATTATTGTCATGGGAGGAATTTTACCATTTGGATCTATATTTATTGAGATGTATTTTATATTTACGTCTTTTTGGGCATATAAAATTTATTATGTTTATGGATTTATGTTGCTTGTGTTCCTTATTCTTATGATAGTAACAATCTGTGTTACTATTGTTTGTACTTATTTCTTGCTGAATGCTGAAGACTATCGCTGGCAATGGACAAGCTTCCTTTCTGCTGGGAGCACAGCACTTTATGTTTATTTGTACTCATTTTATTATTTTGTTTTTAAAACTAAAATGTATGGACTCTTCCAAACTGCTTTCTATTTTGGATACATGGCATTGTTTAGTTTGGCTCTTGGTATTATTTGTGGCACAGTAGGATACATGGGAACTAGCATTTTTGTCAGAAAAATTTATTCAACTGTTAAAATTGATTGAGGATGTCTACTTACTATACTTCGAAATATGTTTTGACAGTCAATGTGTCCAGTGTTACTAACATTGATGTGATGTTTGTATTTCAAATTATGATACATTTGTAAAAGGAAGGACACATTCCACAAAGAAATGTGCTAATAATAAAATGTGCATTTCTTAAATTAAGTGAGTACTGAATAGTTTACTGAATGGATGGTTTCTTCTTTTAGAATTTTGTAAAAATGCAATAAACTTTTAGGCATATGATAGCAGTTATTATAACAGTATACATGAATATTTATGATGTAATAAAATGACAAAATGCATTGCCCTACTAATTTGTAGAATTTTTTAATTGTGATCAATTTAAGGTAGTGGTAGAGGTTCATTTGTATCTAAACTAAATAGAAGGCAAGCTAAACTGGCAATAGAAAATGTAATTTATGGCAATTCAGATGTTATAAACTATGCTAGAGTGCAATGTTGATGGCTGTACTCAGTGAGGTGAGGATCCCCTGATAGTGAGTCTACAATTTTGTGGATATTTTCCTCTACATGGTGGGTTTCATATTAAAGGATTTTTTAATTATGATTTTTTATGCTTAAACTCAACTGGATTTTTATGCATATATTTTCATGAAGTGTGAATCATACATTTATTGGACTGTTTAAATTTTAGTGTATACTTTAACTAATGAATATTCTCTCTTAATTCATTCAAGTAACAGTAACTGCTATAATGAATGGTCATCATCATCATCAGCCTATTGCAGTCCACTGCTGGACATAGGCCTCCCCCGGGGCACGCCACAAGACTGCCATGGGGGGTATTTCCCCATAGTCACCACACTGGGCAGGCACTATAATGAATGGTGTTCATTTGAAATTATTAACTCCATCAATCAGTTACTTACTTACATAATTATTACATATTATGGGGTTAAGGTAATTTTGCTTCATTGGTACATTTTTTACTGAATAAGTTTAATTTATGTTATGTTTGGTTAAAACTATACTATTATCAATTGGTACACATATTGCATAGTCAGGCACAAAACTGTCATTTAATCAACTAAACCATAAGTATCCTGTTTAAATGTACATAAGTTATTAAGCATATTTAACATCCAATTTATTAACCGACTTCAAAAAGAGAGGTTATCAATTCGTCTGTATGTTTTTTTTTTTATTTTTTTTATTTTTTTTTTTATTTTTTATGTGTGTTACCTCAGAACTCCGTCATTTATGAACCGATTTCAAATTTTTTTTTATAGTTGGTCATGGTATACTTCCAGGTTGGTCCCATATTCACCATATCAGGATCTGATGATGGGATCTTGGAGAAATCGAGGGCAATCCTCGAATATTGTAGGCACATGTAGTCTGTTTTTATACTTTTACTGAGCGTTTTGATCACCTACATATAAAACATAACATCTGATGATGGAATCTCTAAGGAATCTAGGGATATCCTCAAATATAAAAGGCACGAGTAGCCCGTTTTTAGATTTTTATAGAGAATTTTGTCAGTACACATAATATAAAGGAAACGAGGGTCTGATGATGGAGCCGCCGAAAAACAGATAGTGGAACTTTTTAGTAACAAAATCCCCTTATGGCAGGGGGGGGGCTACGTCCAGTAATAGGCTTATGAAGATGAAGATAATTGTGTTAAGTCATTAAATTAAGTCATTAGATTTGGCAGCACAACAGCCATGTACACACTTATTTAAGCAACATATAATTACACTCCTTCTTCCTACCCTGTTCCCAATCATTTGGGGTCGGTGCAATATGTAGGTACTCTTTTTCCATTCATCCCTATTATCCGTCATCTCGTTATTCTCATGTCTACCTCTTCCTCTATAACCATCTTACTTCGTACACGGCTTAACGCAATATATATTAGCCCTTTAGTTAAATTTTACTTTAGTAAGCTCGAGTTTTGAGAGGAAGTCGGTTTTTCGTTTTAAAAAAATTAGTTAAATTATATTTTTTGTTATTGTAAATAATTATAATGTCTCGGGCTTGACATTGTACCTACTTCAATGCTCTGTAATAGAATAATAAATTATCACAATATTATTTCATCTGTTATTCACACATAGATAGCTGTACAAATAGAAAAATATTATTTTTCAAAGTGTTATTTTTTGGTTAGTCACAGAATGAATTACTTTTTTAATTGTTTGCCATCCATTAAAATGTATTTTATTATATAAATAAATTATAAGTAAGTTATTAAAGGAATTTTGATTGTATTTTTAAGAGAAAGTAATGTATGAAATCATAAGATGCAGGGTAGTAACCTTTGACTGTAGTAACCCTATCCCTTTTACCTTAGATTATTTTTACCATAGGATACTCGTAGTACCAAGTTAGATTGACTCCGTCACCCTACGTTTAGATACAGCGCGAAGCGCGCGTTTCTTAATTTTTTTTTACTGCGACATTATGGAAGAGCGGCCGTGTTATTACAAAAGAATTGTATTGTTTAAGTTAAACATTGTCTAAATTTGACAGTTAATTCCATATTTTTTGCTGTCAAAAATAATTTTTATACAGTCAAACTTTCGACACGGTTTTCTAATAATACATTAATAATTTAATAATACCGGCCCCCTGATTACGTAAAATCAATAGCAAAGCCGAAGCAAAGCAATAGCGAAAATTGTACAATATTCGCCTTGAAATGTCGAAGTTCCTTTGAAATTCAATTTACGTAATACGAATTTGACAAGCAATCAGCGAATTTATTGTACAATTTTCGCTATCGCTTTGCTTTTGCTAGTTAAGTAATAAGGGGGCGGGAATCTTCTAGCCCCTCTGATTATATTATATGCGGATAAAGTCAACGTCATTTACTAGAAAATAACAGAATAGAACGTTGGTCTTATAGTTTATTATCGTCGATAAATGTGTCTACATCGACCGCTCCCTTTCTGGAGCGCTTGCCGCCGGGCGCCCGCGCGTTGTAAAGGTCGCCGGTTCTCTTCCTAAGGCCGGAGATGTCCTCGTTATCGTCCGTCTGCTCTGCCCACTCCAGCACCAGCCGTCGCCCGTACAAATGTGTAGATTGACAAACCGCGTCGAAAGCAGACTGGAAGAGAAAATACTCTATTGCAATTTTTGTTGACAGGAGGGTATTTAGCTGCCTATTGACCTATTCATATTACCACCGTTTATTAATTAGGTAGGATCTTTTAAACCATTTTTGGAGATTTCTCCATGCTCAAAAGTTATTGCAATTTAGAGCCAACCATGACGGGAGTCAATCGTCAAAAACGCATTTCGAAATTGAACTAGACCAACTGAGTACTGGACAAATTGAGAATTGGACATAATGCGCCTAACGATGGAAGATTACTTTATTAGGCCAAAATGAGATTAGACTATTATTAGAAGGTTTTGGGCAATGTGCCTTCTGTACCTAAATAAAGGTACTATTGAGTATTCTGTGACAATAAAATACGTAAGATTCTAGAAAACTTACTTTAGCGTCAGCTTTAGAATAGTAATCGACGAAGGCGAAACCTCTGTGCTGTTCTGATCCTGGAGTTAACTTCTGTGGGAGACGCAATGTTTTGATTTCTCCAAACGCCCTGTAATAAATAGTAGACAGTTAGATGAGTAAGCATGAGCGTAACTACAGGGTGCTGAGTCGGCAAAATGACACGGGTACCCTGCCGGAAGGGTTATAATACTTACTAGGTATCAAATAAGTAAATAATTAGTCATAAGCCAGTGTCCCATAACCTTAGCAAACTTACGAATCCCGTCTTGGTTTAATAGTTGAAAGTATTTGGGCGATAAGTAGGTTACTTTAAATTATGAAGTTTACTACTATGAAATTTACTTTACATTCCGATACGTATGCATCTGAGGAACTAATGTCTTATAACATCACATGTTATGTAATACCTGAATATTTCATGCAATTCGTTTCTATTCGCCTGAAACGCCTGAACACTCCTGACTACTGCTTTTCTTGGCTACATTCATTTCTGACTAGCTCCACATTCTGCATTCTATCGCTATGGTTGAATCCCAATAACATTTTATGCTTATCAGAATAAATTATCAAAACCATACCTATCTGTAAACTTTACAATTTGACTATGTGTCCAAATGAGGTAGTAATAAGCCTTCAAAGTTAAGTGGGCAAATCCATTTTTCTAATGTGAAATTAATTGGTCCACCTATATCATTTACAGCAACTTTTGTTCTGTGACATATTTGTAAACGCAATATTTAATATAGCTGTAGAACAAAATTTCTTTCACGCGCATATAAGTTACTGAAAGAGTGACGTCACGTCGTGGTAGCCGTTTGTATGGAGCGTTTTTTGGCAAGTCTAAAATTGTGATTTTGATATCGTTATATCCCGGAAAGTTTTCACGATAGCGAAGTTTTTATTTCCTAAATGTTTCTTTTATTTAAAAAAAACTGTAAACTACCCTATTATATCTCTATTGAGGGATCGCCCACCACCGGGCCCTATACCCTCCGCTGACCCTCGGATCTGCCTACTCATGATCACGAACACAAGACACTACAGTCGCAACGAGAAGCCAGATCCAAGCACCTAATGCAACCATAAATACATAGCTGCTAATCCGAAAACCAATTAAAATTTTAATCGACAATGTTTCGCCAACACCCGTGGCATACAGGATTATTTGTTAGTTCTATTACCGAACCAACTAACTAACAACTAAAACCAATGTATTGCAAATCATTTTTATACCCTCAATCAACATAAAAAAATAAATGTTAATACCTACATATTAGTTTAGAAATGTAAAATTATTATAGATAATAAATATTAAAAAAAAATTATTATTTTTGAAGAAAAATAAATTTATAATAATATAAATATATATAAAAAAAGACCATATCAAGGCTGTACGACAAAGTCATTACCTTTGTCCGATCCACTTTGACATTGACAGATGCAGCCAAAACTGGGCTAGTGTTTACAAAATCTATTTGATTATTTACCAAATTAATACCTGAAAAATAATTTCTAGTTTTTCTAAAATATGCCTATCTACATGTAGTTTCTCTTTAGGAGATTACCATTTCTAAATGATATATGTTCCTTGTATCGTACTGCGAAGTTTGTCCAATAACAAGCATCACATTCATCACACTTCAACTGGTATACCTGATTTCTTTTTAAGTTCCAACTTTTGTTTTGTTTTAACTTTTTAGAATTATAAGTCCTAAACGCCACAAAACGGAAAAACCTCCATAATATCAAACTACCAGTGTATGTTTTTGAATCTGAACTTTGGGTATAACATTGTAACAAAAGTTTCCTATGGTTGAGATCTGGCCAAATTAAATTCTTTATTATAATTGTAATTTAAGCGGTAGTTACCAGTCTATGTATCATAGACTTATAAGCCGCTAATTTAATTATCAAAACATCATACCTATCATGTAAATCTAGTTAAATCCAATTTATGACTATGCTTGGTGTTCCAAACTGAGGATAACATCATCTACATATCTAAAATAATATTTTATCTTACTAGTAATATAGCCTTCAAAGTTTCATGTGGGCAAATCCATAAATTTTTTTTTAACTAATCAAGTAGATGAATTAATTGAATAATTACAACAGTCACACTGGTCCACCTATATTCAGATTGGGTACACAGTCAACTGGTTTGTTATCTGATGACCATATTTGTAAGACGCAATAATTTTAATAATAGCTGTCAGTATACCAAACATTTCGCTTTCATCAGCGCATATAAGTTACTAAGAACAGCAGATGCACGTCACGTCGTGGTAGCCGCAATCTGTTTGTATGGATGACGTTTTTATGGGCATGTAGGTCTATACAATTGTTGATTTCGGTAGATACTAACGTCCTGATGATGCCACGGGTGTTGGCGAAACGTCGATTTTAAGTTTTTTAGCAGCTATGTATAGCAAAGTTTGTATTGTTCCTAGGCAGATGTTATCGGTTGGCGATCCCTCAATTTTGAAAAAGTGACTGTCAACTACCCTATTATAATTGATTTCAAAAAGTTTTAACATACATATTTCCTCGTTCAGAGCGCTTCAATTCCAGGGTTTTTCCATCCAGAGTGGTATTCTGCAGGACTTTCAGCGCCTCATTAGTATGTTCCTTGCGGTAATATTGCACGAAGCCGTAGCCCATTGAGAGATACTGGCCAGGGTTCTTTGGATCCTTCTTCTTGGCTATCGTCACGCTGTGTAGCCGTCCACATTTTTTAAAGTGCTAAAATTAAAAAAAAATGCTAAAACATAAGCTGTATGGACAAATTTCCTTCAATTTTAAGACTTTTGAATTATAATTCTCACAAAATAGATAACGGTAAAGTGAAATACTCAAAATCTAAATAAAAGAAATACATACTAGCAGCCATATCTTTTTTAATATCGGAGATATAAGACTTTAAATCGTGCAAAGATTTAAACTTATAGCTTAGGTATTCAAAATATTACTAACCGCTCTAAGAGTTTCTTCAGTAGTCCTAAAGTTAACGTTTTTAACAAACAATGTAGTGTCATTCTCTGGTTTTTCCATCTCATCTGCAATGTCTACTTTAGTTTCTTGTACTTCTTTGACATCTTTAACTTGTTTAATATCTTTTACATTCTGTTTTGATGGCGTAGTTGTTGTTGATAGTTTCTTATGTTCCGTTACTTCAGGTTCATTCCCTCTTATTTCTTTTTCTACTTCATTATTACTATGTGATTTTATAAAGACATTTTCTGGAGCCCATTCCAAATATAGAGGAGCAGATTTAAATAGGGAGTATGCTAATTTGGTGAAGGCTTTCTTAGCTTCGTAAGGTTCGACGAAATCTATAAGGGCGGTGACACAGTGGCTCGGCATTAGTAGACGGGCTATATGACCGTGATTCTCAAATAACCCTCTTAATTCGTCCTTAGTTGTATTTGCGGGCAAATTTTTCGCTATTATACACGTTTTTGACCTTCTTTTGGAGGGCTGTAAAATGGAATCATAATATAGTTCAAAACAAAGTTAAACCCCACTGTCAGTATGCTTAGATGTTTTAAACTAAGTACATAACGGCCTCCTGATTACGTAAAAGCAATAGCAAAGCCGAAGCCGCGCGATCGCAATAATTGTGTATGTGTGTGCTTGGGCGAGGTGCGGGGCGCGGGAGGACGCCGTGCGCTCGTTGCGCGCACACTCACACTCAATGATCGCAATCGCGCGGCTTCGGCTTTGCTATTGCTTTTACGTAATCAGGGGGCGGGTTTCGATGCGGTTTTTTATTCAATAGATAGAGTGATTCAAGAGAAAGGTTTATATGTATAGTATCAGCATTGCACCTGTGCGAAGTCAGGGTGGATCGCTAGTCGATAATAAATAAAAATATATATTCGACATAAACTAAATACAAATATAGCAAGTTCAGTCTTCGTTTTTTCGGCCATGAAATTAAAGAATAAATATAGAGAATATTTTTTTAAGTATAGGTAGACATATCTAATACTATGACCGCAGTACTGTACCGATAGAAAATACTAGAAAGTTAAGTCGAATTTAATCATTTCCGTTAAGCCCAATTCTTGTGGGTACTTTACCTAGGTACTTCTAATTTCCTGAGTAACTTAGATAATAATAAATGCCTTACCTTGTTGAAGGCGTCAAGATAAACACCATTGTTCTCTAGAAACTGTCTAGTTTCAGCCACTAACTGCGTTTCACCCAACGCTAATCTTACAGCGGCGCTTGTGGCTACAAAATATACCATTATCGTTAGCAATATGAATGAATTAACTAGTACAATCAGTGACGTGAATTCATCTAAGAGTACAATCATAATACCCAATGTAACTCTCATGACTTAGAATCTAATGATATCACTTAAGCTCAAATACGACACGCCGTTTAGGTTCTAGCGAGCATGCTAAAGAAATATATATACATATAAACACGGATACTGGGACTTCACTATGAACTCTTAAATTGATTCTGTTCAAGAACCTAAATAAAATGTCGGAATGTGATCGAAAACTAATACTTCATAGCAAGGCCACTGAACATCGATGGTTGGCGGTCAAGCCAGGTCATCACTACAGAGGATTTGGGTAATGTTGAGGAATAACATTTACTGGAGTCAAACTTTTACTATAAGTAAGAAGCATAGTTTCTAGGTTGTTCTACAACTTACTCTTGCCGTCGTCCGTAAGTAGTTGTTGCTTGGTGGTGTTGTAGTTGGCGGCGATGACGTCAGCGACCGCGTTCGCTCCCAAAAATAACAAGTTCCAGTTGTGTGACGACTTCGCTTGCTCTTTCTGCTTCTTTGCCTTCTTCTCTTTGAAGGATAATCCCTCTGAAATAGAGATGACGTTATAAGATATTCAACTACAGGTAAATACACAGCATATATAAAATGTGATGACATCTCTGTCTGTAAGCTAATCCATGACAAAATCAAGCGTAAATAAGTACTCTCTAAGCATGCATTCTTCATATTTTTATGAGACGATTGACGCAGGCATTGTCAAATTTGACGTGACAGAAAGAGACCAACACATGACGCACAAGTACACATTCAAAGGGAAGAGCTTCATTACAGTGCGAGCCGAATAGCACCTTATATGATGATGACCTTAAGACCATAATGGACGAATAAGCTAGGACACATAAGACGTCAAACAAAACACATATACCTACCTAAGTTTTAACTAATCAATTTTTTGGACAGTCAGAAAGTCAAAGTGATGTATACAGATTTTAATGAATTTATTCCTTGTGTACTTCAATTATTGAAGTGTTGACTAGCATACACCAATACAACTCACCGTCCCCACCCTCATCTTCCTCTTTCTCCCCCTTAGCCGGCAGAAGATGTAGCATGCGGCCGCAGAAGGGAGTGCCATCTAACGCAGAGAACGCCTTCACGGCATGTTCGGGCATTACGAATGTCACCGTCGCAAACCCTTTGGGTTGGCGTAGTACTGTGTCTAGGGGCATGTTCACTTCTGCTAATGGGCCTATAAAATGGTTATTGTGTTACTATTTGTTTAAATCGGGGAAGTAGGCAATTGGTTTTTTAAATTGTATGACTTATTTTAATTTAGTGTAATGGCCTAGCTAGAGGATGTTAATCTTGATGGTGATTGGTGAAGTCAAGTAAAGTGTTTATAGGTTTAAATTTTTTTTTACAGAGAATTTCAATATGCCTTTAAATTTTATTACTAGATAAAAGTACTTGTCTATACTATCTCTATAAAGTCTATTATAAAGAGGTAAACTTTGATTGTTTGTAGAATCCTTATTGGACCTGGATGAACATAGGCTATAAGAATTTCCCGGTATTCCCACGGGAAGGCGACCAACGGAATTCTATATTTTTTACGAAAACCGCTATACATATGAAGCTGAAATCGAGTATATATGTTCATTGGGGACAGCGAGGGAGGACTAAAAACGGATTTCCCGAAATTCCCACGGGGACCAACGGGAGTTTTTAAATTTTTACGAAAACCGCTGTACCTACATATGAAGTTGTAGCTATGTACTGATATGTACCGAAGCGAAGCGAGGGCGGGCCACCAGTATTAAGTATTTATGGAATCAATAAAATATATTTTCAAGAATTTATATGCTAATAAACATGACACAATCAATGAAATGATTTGAATTTCTATGACAAAGGGGCATTCATTGGTCTGATTATAAAATATTAGATTATAATATACCCAGGTATTGAGTTAGCATGACTTGGTAAGTTACACTAAGTAGGTACATGCCCACTATTTTAAAAGCTCTATCTGTTAACTATTCGTAAAGTGACATACTTACCATATTTTTCAAATAATTCAGTAAGTTCCTGTTCTGACACAACATATGGGAGATTTCTCACGAAAATTCTTCCACTTTCGCCAATACTCTCTTCATTGTTTGCTTTCTAGAATAGTGATTTATCAACATTTAATTGGTTTAATATAATATGTATATTGAGAGTAAGTACCTATAATTAATTAACTATTTGCAGTTTATACACAAATAATAATAGTAATCTGACTGTATCATAATAATCACTTCAAACTTCAATACCTAGTGAATAAATTTTTATACCTCTTGATTTTTCCATTTGACATCTTTTTCCTCTTCCTCAGCAGCTTCCTTGGCTTTGTCTTCATATTTTTGTACATGAACACGATTTTTACCTAAAATCCATGTAATCAATTTATTTAGATATTTATTATATGTATAGTCTAGTGGACGTCCGCGACTCTGTCCGCGTGGACTACAGAAAAAACAAAATGTCTAAATTATCCGGGATAAAAACATTTTCCCGGGATAAAAAGTAGCCTATATGTTAAGTGGGACCTGTCACAATATATTCCTGAAAACTGCATCGAAATCGGTTCAGCCGTTTCTGAAATTAGCGTGCACAAACGCAGACAAACCGACAAAAATTTAAAATATCATCATTTTGGGTTCTATTGCGTTGATAAAGGTCTCCTATAATATTTTTCTCATATATCTTCCATGTACAGACAGCGATCCGTTACATTTTTATTATATGTATTATTTAGATATTTTTAAAACTAACCCTTGTTATAATAATATTCAACAAACAAACACACAGGAAACACATTTCCATTGCGTAATCAATTATACAATAATGTTACATACAGCTCACAGGGATTCAAGTTAATTCTTACCTAAAAATAACTTGTCCTTGTTGAGTGCCTTTTTGAGCTCCTGTTCAGTTCTAAAGCCAACATAACAAAATCCAGTTAGCTTCTTGCCCTTACCCAGGGGCAGTCTGATTGAATATGGCACCAGAGGTCGGAAGAAGTCCTTTATATCTTTCTTCTTGCATTTGTAAGGCAGACCTGTAATCTGAAATTGGATTTCAAAAGTCAAATGTGTTTAAGAGGAAGGGAAACTGATTTATAGCATAAATCATGCAAAGTAATATAGTATTTATATACCTTTATATGAAGTAGGGTCCTATTTCTAACTTTCTTAGGTTCCTGGTCTGCTTTCTCTGTAGTTGGTTGTTCTGCTACATTGGAACCACCTACTTTTTTCATTAGCAATTTCATGTACTAAAAGAAAACATTAGGCATTGTACATAACACACATGCTATACTTTTCTATAAATAGATAAAGCCACAAGTCTTATACATAATACACATGTACTTACCTAAATATAAAAATATTGTTCTATTACTTGAGAAAAGTATTAGAAACAAATAATATTAGATAATCCCATGGACTCTGTTCACATTCTAAATATTCTGAAGTAAGTATATATCTGACAACATAGTCCAAAAATCACACTGCGGTCACCAACCCGCCTGCCCAGCGTGGTGACTATGGGCAAAACCCCCCTGTGGCAGTAGCCTTGTGGCGTGCCCTGGGGGAGGCCTACGTCCAGCAGTGGACTGCAATAGGCTGAAGAAGAAGAAGAAGTAAATTTACTTACTTCCAAGTCACTAATTTGCTTATTTGCAACTTTATCTTCAGTTTTAGCAGTTTCTGCCTTTTTAGATTCAGATGGTGGTTCATTTGGGTTTTCTTCAAGTTTTTTATCTTCACTTCCACTTTCCCCATCCTCCTGATCACTAGTTTCTTCCAGAGCATCTTTCATCCATGATGTGTTCTCATTCACATGAGCCTCAATAAACTCTTTGAATAATGGGTCATTTTTGTGCTAAAAATATGTAAAACATATTATTAAAATCCATACCAATTTACTAATATTCTCTGAATTTATGATTGTGAAATGTATCTGTCCATTTGTTACCTTTCACTATGTCATAGTAAACAGGACTGAAGTGATTGAACAGAAGCAAGGAAAAGATTTTAGACATTTGTTTGATATGGAGTGTGGCATACACAATTTTGAAATAATCAGATGTAATACTAGACATCTTTACACCTTTAAAAAAGATACCAATGGTAGGTGATTTGAGAACAAACTATGGTTTACTGTAAATGACTTAACTTGAGGTATTTATCTATACACATAATAAAAATGTAACGGATTACTGTCTGTACATGGAAGATATATGAGAAAAAATATTATAGAAGACCTTTATCAATTTAATAGTACCCAAAACAATGATTTTTAGAATTTTTGTCTGTGCGTTTGTGCACCCTAATCTCAGAAACTGCTGAACCGATTTCGATGAAGTATTCAGAATCGGGTGTCCACTAGTTATGTAATAAGAGCTGCAGAACAGCTAATACCTACTTATACATATATGTACAGTAATACCCCGCTTTACGCGATGGATACGTTCCGGAAAAAATCGCGTTAACTGAAATTCGCGTATATCAAGGTTTATGATTAAACATATTCAAAATTAAATATTTGCCATAGAACAAAGTCGTAGTACGGGGAATCCCCAGTTCTTCAATCAGAATGTTCAGAGGACGCGAGGATTATATACATTCTTTCGCATTATGCGAAGCATTTAAACATGAATTTTAAAATTCGCGTTATAGTGAAACCGCGCATAACGGGGTCGCGTAAAGTGGGGTATTACTGTATTAGCAATGATCACATGATCGCCAGAAATAGTGGTTAACTGGTAGAGAATGCTACATAGCATTAAGTTCGCCCATGTACACTGTTTAAATAAACTTGGGTCTCTCATAAGTAAATACCTTTTTAAGAAGTTCCTTAAGTTTATCTTTAGTTTTTTGCTTTTTCTTAGCAATTTTCTCTTCATTTTTCTTACTTTCAAGTTCATCTTTATGTATTGCCTTATAAGCTGTGCTGTCAGGTGCATACTTGCTCCAGGCTCTAGGCTTTTTATCGTCGCCTAAGTTGGCACACAGTTCCACTTGTATTTTCATAGAACGTATGCATGTTCCATCAAAGTACTCTTTGGCCGCAGCGGCCTGTTCATCAGACCTGTATCCAACGAAACCGAAGTTTCTAAACTTTCCATCTTTCGTGTACTTAAGCTGGACATCAGTTACTTCTCCTTTCTGACCAAAAATTTCCCTCAAAGATTCCACTGTAACCTATAAAATTAAATTTTGGTTATTTGCTAGGGTAAAAGTTACATAACAGTATTACTATTTAGTTATGAGCACAGTTTACCTTATTTGGCAAATTTTTTACTATGAGACGAGACATTTTGTAGTAATATAAATTTACTTTTTAGGATTGTAAATACTCTGTTTACATTTTTGTTAAAACACATGGCTTTGGCCGTGACAAAATCCACTGGAAATTAGGGCTGCCAACAAACAATTCAGGGTTACACAAAAAATATTACTTTTATTTCCACTTATTATTAGGTCTATTTTGATTTAGATGTCACAACGAAACCAAAATTAACTATGTGTGTTGTAAATATTAAAATTGTCCCCTAAAAAAATCCCCAAACGTATCTTGCTCTCACCAAGTTCATGCTATGAGCACTGGTAAGCATAAAATAGCGTTTCATTAAATCATAGTGATTACCCATCTCGAACTGCACCCTTAAGAAAAATGTTTACTGTTTTTCTGCAGCGTTTATCTTAAATCCCTACCTTATGGGGTAATTCCCCATTTTATGGGGTATTTCCCTAAAAGGGACTGCATTTTTTTGAGCACCTTTGTCCTTGTAGCTGGAAATACTGATTTTATATCGAGTATAAATAGCTGATGAATGAAGATAATTTTTTTTGTTTAGTTTATCCCGAAGGAAAGGCAAGGGGAACTTAGCCCATACAGCCATTGTCTTAAGTAAATGATTTCTGAATTTATGATGGATGATGATAATGATGAATGGAAACGTCGGGAAAATCCTCAAGAACAAGTGTAAAGTTAGTCAAAATTAAAAATAATTGCAGAAACATGAATGAAGATAAATAGCCTACGTCAATGTCATACTTTTTTTAACTATTCCGAATTTAAGGTTAAAGAAACTATGGCCTTGCGGCCATATAGAAGTTATTTTAACTGTACTTTTTGCTTTTATAAACCAAATAAGTACTAGGTTATAATGGTAAAGTAATTTAGAAGATGATTTTAGACCTTAATAAAAAATTAAAAACTCGTTTTGAGGGTTTTTCTCACGTTTCCAATCATCAGCATTAGCCATTACAAACTCAGATATCCATTTATGGCCATATAGACTTTATTTCCTTTGCCTTTGTTATGAGGTTCATATTTAAAAAAGAAATACGCAAGTCAGCAGCCAGCTGTTTTTCCAAAACAATTTTGTAAATGGATCATAGACTACTTAGTGTACTGACTGGGATTTAATTATAATTACTTTATTTACTAGGTAGCTGCGGATACATAAATAAATACACTTAATAACTGGCTGGCTGCTGTATTCATTGGCCTTTTCTGCCCAAATAATATTAATTCAACATGTCGACTATGACTTTTGGACAAAAACAATTTATCCCAACACCTCCGGATAAAGGCAGCTTCCCTTTGGATCACGATGGAACCTGTAAGAAAATTATGTCGAAATATATGAAATGCCTCTATACTAACAACAGTAATAATTCCCTATGCCGCGAAGAAGCCAAAGAGTATCTGGCCTGTCGAATGGAAAATAATCTAATGGCCCGAGAAGATTGGTCTAAACTTGGCTTTAAAGATGAAGTTGAAGAAAAAAGATAGGTATTTCTATAAGTTACACGGTAAGGTTGTTATGTTCTTTTTATACTGTATGTAGTTAAGTTGTGATTAATAAATTTACTGTAGTAGGCATGGAGGAAATAAAAGTAGTAGGTATTTAAGCATTTTTTAATGAATGTTTACAACAGGTGCCCTATATCTGTTTAATTAATCACACACTGGTAGTGTATTTGCGACTCACTTTGTTATTTTATGCTTTGTACATACAATAGACACCTTTGCTGATGTTTATGGCATAATAACAACAAAAGAGATGGGCAGACATAAAGTAATCATCAGGGTCTATCTATGTGGACAAGACTAGCTAGGATTAGGAATCGGAAAGAATGTTAGGATCTGTAGGCCTGTGTCATAAAGACATGCTGAAAATATAACACAAGCAGGAAATATAACAGGTTTTCTAAAACATAAGACACTTAACAACATCACATTTCACCGGTAAGTATTTGATGTTTTTATGTAATTTCATTACAATAAAACAATAATACATAATAAAATTTTCAAAAACTAAGTTAATAATAATAAAGTTAAATTGTTTTTCTTGTTAAGAACATAATTATGAAGAGACCCTGAAATTTTCATACGTGTTAAGAACATAATAGCCGTATACGAAGAGACCCTGAATTAATCAAAATTAAATAAGCAGAAAGAGTAAAACCATACTTCTAATATTCTAAAAATTACAAAAACATATAGTGTCAATTTTCGAATTTCACTTGTTTCTACTGTCCGTCAACGTGTTAATATTAATAATTTTTTTACCACAAAAACTTAGTGATCTTTTTTGCGGTGAGACTAGGTTAATATGTCACACTTAAACGTAAAATGAGTCCCTTTCTCTCTCAGCCATTAATGTTAAAAATGGAGAATGAGGGATGGACCTGCCTAAGATTTAGTATTATGTTTAAGTGAGATGTTAGGAATCTACCATAATGTGTTGTTAAAGATGTGATTCATCATCATCAGCCTATTGCAGTCCACTGCTGGACGTAGGCCTCCCCCAGGGCACGCCACAAGACTGCCATGGGGGGTATTTGCCCATAGTCACCACGCTGGGCAGGCGGGTTGGTGACCGCAGTTTGTATTTTGGACTATGTTGTCAACACGGGAGGCGCTGCTGCCCACCTCCCGGAAACCCTTAACCGCCTCATACAATACCCACGGGCAGACATGGGGTGGTACGAATTCTACTCTGCCGGCACCATGTGGCCAAAGATGTGATTATAGGCACTTATTATTATTGGGTATTTTTCTTTTAGCCTTTATTTATTAATCACTTAAGTGCAAAATAATTAAATAAAATCACATTGATTCACCTTACCTTAGTTTGCATTGCATAGTATTTTGCTCTTGACCGTGTAAAAGTATTTTTTTCCACTTTATTCCAATGTCAAATTAGGAGAAAATACTGAAAGTTGAACCAGTGTTATTTTTTTGTGCATGTATTCCATGGTATAATACCTAGACCTTATGCAGGCACTTGGTAAAGAGTGATACTGACATTGATCAAGAGGTCTGACCGACCGTCCTAGGCTAATATGACAATATGGCCCCGCCACTTGTAGTACAGACTACAGTTGGCGTAAATCCAATCTCTTTTGATACAAAATTCTGTTGCGATTTCACTTATACGTGCACGGTGGCGAAGGTCGCGATTTACTTGCACCTGCTCCTCATATGCGATAATTATATTCCTTATGTGCTATTTTTGCATTATATTTAGTTTAAACTAAATCCAGTTCTTCTGATTTTTACAACAAAAATCTTTGTGTTTAGACAAACAAATTATTTAAAAAAATATTAATTGGACATTGAATTGATGTTAAAAAGTGCACGAAGTGTTAGAAAGAGAAGGGCAGTGCGACGGGGTATGGACCCGTACCTATGAGTGAGTAATACAACACTATTTTCATCAATTACATAACAAATATAAATTTTTTAGATGTAAACAAATATAATAAAAAATTGAGGGTAGAATGATATTCATTTGACATTGAATTGACGTTAAAAAGTGCGCAAAAAAGGAACCTACTGTGGTGGAGAGAGAAGGGAAGTGTGACGGGGTATGGGCCCGTACCCATGAGTGAGTGAGTCATTAGTATTTACATCAGTTACGCACTTATAGTGAGGTGTTTTGAGCATCTTGCATCCTTTTTCCTCTCGATACCTGCTCTAGCGAGTATTAACACCTCTTGCAACCTTCTGCTATGCTGGTACAGTCAGCATCAAAAGTCGATGAACACATTCAGATTTTCAAAATCACTGAACACTATAATAACACATAATTATCACTTTTCAAATATTTTATTGTTATTAGTGTTACTTAGGTGATTTTGAAAATCTGAATGTGTTCATCGACTTGATGCTGACTGTACATTGTGAGCTCTTCTTGACTCAAATTCCACTGTAAAAAAAATGTGTGGCGCATGTGACTATTAACACTACTTTCATTGCTAGCCTGGTATTTTATAAGATGTTATGTTCTCTACTAGAATTCTGCTGACATCTTGCTACCTTCTTACCCTGGTACTTTTTGAGTAGCTGCATTTAAATATTTGATAGCTATCGTATTGAGGTACACGCGTAGATAAATCAAGTGCTTGCAAAGGTACCATATTAGCTCCTTGAACCTCATACCTTAGGATGCAACCTAATTAGTCCTAGGGTTAATCAGGCCCTGCTCTTATCTCTTAGAAAAAGAAATATGAAGAAATAAATGTTCAAAGTTTTGTCATTGGTTGTATGTGTAAATAAAATGAAAAAGTAAATGCAAAAATGATCCTTTATTAAATTTTCTTAGTAAAACATCATTTATATTAGAGTAAAGTACCAGAAACTATATTATATATTGAGTAATTACATTAAAAATTTCAAAATTTTGTATCATTTTTTACAGCCAATATTTTAATGGCATTTTTTAAAAATAAAAGTAAATATCACAGTTATCATTAAATTATTATGTGACCAAAAGAATAATAATTGTAAAAAAGCTAATCTCTAATCTATTTAACTAACTTAATGAGCGCCTTCGAGAGGTGTATTCAACGATGTAGTTGATGCTTACTGTCTACCATTCCTAGTAAATAGTTTAATTTAAAATATTTATGACTGATCACTCATTGCACATTCCAACATACATTTTATTTTTAAGCTACTTTATGGCCATAAATGTGTAAAAGGTATTCCAACATAGATTACAATGTTAATATTTATGAAAGTTCAGAGAAAATTTATTCTGTACAATGACTAACTATAAAAAGCACCATTTTCATTCCATTTAGTTACCATACCACATTTTTTGCCCTTTCATTTGGCAACACCATACATAACTTGTCTTATATCATATCATATTCATACAATAACTTCACTCTTACTCATAGTATAATAAAGTCCTTTTATATATAAGTATAATATACTATGTCGATTAATATAAATGTCACTTAATTATATTTTACAATTATGCATATGTGTACCTCTTTTAACCAGCAGTAGGTATATACAAATACCTTTTAAACTATATGTAGGTAATACAGCAAAACATTTAGTAATAGTTATTATTTTATAAAAAAAGATATTAAAATTAATAAATACTACTGTTAGAAAGTTTATTAAATGCATAAAATATCATAATCAATAATCTATCAAGGCATTCTTGTGAAATATCATTACAACTGTATGTATATCTATGTATATAGGTATAATATCTAATATTATAGTCTTAGAACATATTACCAGGATTAAGGTAGATAAATGTACTACAGACATACATTAAGATTAAGACCAAATTTATAAATTATAAATAATTATTTATTATTGACAATACAAACTGTACAGAAGCTAATAGTTATATACCTTACATGCACTGTGATCAAAATTCAAATTTATAAATTATAAATAATTATTTCCACATTAAATACTGACAATCAGACAATACAAACTGTACAGAAGCTAAATGAATGGTGTTATATACCTTACATGTCATAAAAAACGATACGATCCAGTTGAGATCAAAATTCACATTAATATAACATTATAAGAAATTAATTTGACTCATTATAACCGTAGCTGTTGCCCGCGGCTCCGCTCGCGTTACATTTATTCTAGGTTTACTAATATTATAACGAAAGTTTGTGAGTATGGATGAATGGATAGATGTTTGTTAACTAAAAACAGCTATTTTCCGCTATACCTATTTTATACTTTTTATAAAGATAAAAGTTTGTTTTTTTTAAGAAATTAATACTAAAATAGGCAGTGCATAATTTGCGCAATAATTTTTCACTAAGTATAACATAATAATCAGACGATGGTGCCGATATGTGTATGGAGGGAACACCTACCTAGAATTTATGCATCCTATTTGTTTTATTTTAGGCACTTAAAACAAATAATGCACATGTACAGCTGGGTCAGAGCATCCTCAAGTGATAGAGTTCTAATTAGTGAAAAGCCAACACACCAACAAAACTTGATCTTAAATTTTGTCGAGGTTCACCATTAGAATCCAATAGGTTTCTCGTCAACGTCGTACTTAACCACCATACTCAAGTTACAATCTATGGAAGTATGTAAGAGAAAGTAGAGTTGCGACGATAAGTGAGGAGCTGACGACGTGTGCGGAGGCAGCGCTTGGAGACCTGAAGGTGGAAGCGGGTGCAGGCAGGCCGCGGTAGGGCGCGCGGGACGGGGTGCTCTCGGGGATCTCCGCGGGGCCGCAGCCCATCCAGTACGACGCCGAGGAGCGCTGCACATCGTGCTCCACCCGCATGTGGAGATCGTTGAACTTCCAGAAGCCCTTGTTCTTGAAGAAGTATGTTTTTCCTGTGAATATAATGTTGGTTGTAAGTATTTTTTATGTTTTATGCGATATCCATGCTATTAACCATACATACAGGCTGTAGACTTGATTTAACTAATGAAAACTTGGCGTATTGATACGTATACCGTGCCAGTGACGTGATAATTAATTCTGAATTATGGTCGGATGTAAGAAAGTAGATAATCTTCAATGTAAGTTGTCAGTAAGCCGCGCGTAGTCGCGCGTAGCACGTGCTACGGACTACGAGCCTACTACCTACTACATTAAAAACCATTCTTAAATCGCTAATATTGAATTCCGATGTTTTTTTACAAGTTTCTAAACAACGCGTTAGGTTCTATCTATACTGTAAGATAGTGCTACTTCCTTACCATCTTTCCACTGGAATGCGGCGTCAATATTGTAACCGATGCCTTTCCACATCGACATATCTCGCGGGTAATCCAGTTCCACTCGCCCTTCGTTCTCGTCGTACCTGGCCAGGAAGAAATAGATATTAATTACATAGTGTAGATGAAATCTAAAATACTGATATAATCGCATCATTCCACAAACTCTATCCCTGATAAACTTGGAGAGAAAAGAACCGACCGTGTAAGTAAAGGGACTATTTTAGCAGTCCTATTTCGTAGCTAGTCTCTGTGGGCCGTGCTCCTAGACTAATGGTGAATTGGTGATGGGACTGTCATGTCGTAACTAATATAGAGAGTAAGTACTGCCAACATAAACTTACTTCCAATACATCCTCCCGCTGTAGAAGTACGTCTGCTGGTTATGGCTCCAGATCATGGCTGCGTCCAGTTTGTCCAGCTCAGCCGGGAGGCCCAGGGTCGAGATCGGTTGAGGGTAGCCGGGGACCAGGTAATGTGTGTCGAATAGATACAGCTCCTTACCTGGAATATGGGAATTGGAAATGTAGCGTGTTGTTTTATGGAATATAAATACTGGATGACGTTTTCATGACTGAACTGAACAATAAAGATAGTAGGTATAAGTATAGATTAGCCGCGTGGTGCCGGCATAGTATCGTACGAGGCGATTAAGGGTTTCCGGAAGGACATACTGACAACATAGTCCGAAAATCACACTGCGGTTACCAACCCGCCTGCCCAGCGCGGTGACTATGGGCAAAACTTCCCTGTGGCAGTAGCCTTGTGGCGTGCCCTGGGGGAGGCCTACGTCTAGCAGTGGACTGTAATAGGCTGAAGAAGAAGACGAAGTATAGATAGGTATCTATTTACTTATACTAAACAGATTGGATGGAAGACATAGGGTTCATTTGATTCCGGATTAGGTAATGTGATTTCGGTCTTGTCCATACTACTTTTAGGTAAGTAAGTACTTTTTTTTATTTAAATGCTAAATAAAGTTTTAAATCTTACCTATGAAAATAGCAATTTTTTGGTCAGGTCTCTCGTAAACCGCGTCGACGTGCGTGAAGTTCTCGGGCAGGCCTGCCCACATGCGGCTTATGTCTGTCGGGTAGCCGTTGTAGCGACCGTTTGCTCCTATCCGCCAGTGATACTGTTGAAATAATAATGAAGCTTAGGCACTTGAAATAATGATAAAAAACTAACTTCTGTTCAAAAACAAGTCACAAGTTCTTTCATCATAGTTTAAATCTAAACAAGTACCAAATTTTGAAGATCTAATACGTGATGTATAAAAAATGAACTTACCCGATTTTTGAATATGAATAGTTCACCGCGTATTAGAGTTATGGCATCATAACTCGTGTCGCAACTGTTAGGGGGCGGCTGAGGCGTGGTGGTAGTGGTGGTGGTCCTCTTCGGATAGTCAGGACGAGGCTCCGGCCAAGAGCGAGTTGGTGTATCTTGTCGCGGATGACTCGGATAATCTGGCCGTGGATGACTCGGGTAATCCTGTCGCGGATGACTCGGGTCATCCTGTCGCGGATTCGTCGGGTATTCTACACGGGGATGAGTCGGGTAGTGTTGATAGGTAGGCCGCTGCGGTCTATACCTCGGTCGGTACACCGTCGTTTGAGTGGTCGTCTCAGTCGGCCGAGGGTAGATGTGGCTCGTTCGGGAATGTTCGTCGGTCGTATTGTAATGGCGTCGGTCTGGGTTCCTCGGGTAGTATCGGTTGGTGGGGTAGGGCGTGTGCGGCCGATGTGGATGTCTGTTCGCGTGATGGTTCGGATGGACGTAAGGCCTTCTTGTGGTCGTCGTGGTAGTTGTTGTCGTGGTGGTGGTTGTGGGGGGTATGTACGGTGGCCGGTAATAAGGTATTTTACCCCAGGACTGCTTATATTTTTTCCCTGTAAAACATGGCTCAGTTAGACATGGTAAAGGTACACGCTGGCTGTCGTATAAAAAAATACGCATACAATATCAACAAAAGTGGGAATTTCGTCGAATGTCGAAAAACATGATAAGAGCAGAGGTTTTTGGTAATGCTTATTAGGATGTTGCACGACTAAGGTAACTTCTTACCATAGATCTGATGAATGCCATTCCGATCGTCTTCCGGCAGCACAAAGTTGGCCGGTGATGCGTCGACGCCCTGATACCAGGGGAACATGAGCGCGTTCCGCACCGAGCTGTGGTCCAAGCCTAGCGAGTGCCCGAACTCGTGCGCAGCCACCGCGAATAATGATGTTCCTGCAACTTATGCTTAGTTAATAATGTTAATATAACCCCGCGCAAATGAGGAATACGTAAAAAAATCCTCTGCATTCGGAAGAGGTAGGTTGCTACCTACGCTTGGAGAGTGCTTTGCATATTTGATATTACGTTGTTTTTCTATATGTGTAGAATGATAGATAGGTATGTGGTTTTTTGATGGTATGCTTTAGGTATTAGGTAGGTACCTAGCAAGTCATCTAGTTAATAAAATAAATATTTTAGAAAAAGCAATATCGCCACATAAAGGTCCGGTTTTTTTTATTGAATGTGCTTTGCTTTTATCTCGTTCCGATAACAACTAGCCATAACCGGCGGGCGGCACAGTAAAAATTCATTCGTAATCAAACCGAGAAATCAATCAAAATGGAATTATCAAAGTGCACCAATTATTCCGAGTGATTTGAATTGCATTAGAACGTGTAAGCTCGGTAATCCGTGGTTGCGGTCAGCAGTGCCGGTCGTGTTATTCCATACCCTGTACACGACGAGTAACTTATTAAATAGATTGCGTATAGAACCCGCATATTTTCGCATAGATTATGTAGGAATAATTAGGTTCGTAGGTAGGCACGCATTTTTACCTTCGCATCGGAATATTTCTTGAATCGGCTGTTAATATAATCAGCGTTTTTTAATTTTCCTAAATTAGGTATCTCAGCAATGAATTTCTGATCTGTCGAACCTACTTTGGTTACAGAATACTGTTACAGTATGTACGTATGAACGCGGCTTCTGGAGTTCCTTTATATCCTTATTCAGTACAATAACCAAGTACATTGCATCCCTGCGCTTAATTTCGAATGGTTCGAATGCGTTTGCAACACCTCTGGTTGGCTTATAATGAAATTCATGATTGATTTTATCATACGTGTGCGTGCTTGCTTAGAAAATTGGAGTAGGTAGGTATCTGTTGGTAGAACACAGGGCATACCCTACTAGAACCAAAATAATAAGTAGAAAACGATTTTTATCACTCGTATTCACATAGCTGGCGCCCAAAGTTAAGTTTTTTGTAAATGTATCAACAAATGACTTTCAACTTGTTTTTAACACTTCCATTAACTGGCAGATAATTGCACGAGAATCGTTATGTAAAATTCGACACCGTCGATACCACGCCTTGTCATTTGCATGTCAAAACGTCGTCGGTGACCGCGGCGTGCTCATTTTCGAGCGCTCTAATGTTACGTGGAAAAACGATTCTAGGAGAGCTAAACGACGTCGATACCACGCGTTTGTCTTGTCTATATTTGCATGCTTCAAAACGTGAAGCGTCTTAAGGTGACCGCGGCAAGAGTGCGAGTGTCATTTCCGATCTGTGATCTCGCTACCCCTCCGGAAAGGCGTGATTATTATTACGTATGGAACTGGGTACGGGTGAACGATAAAAGGTACTAGGAGCCTAATGGAGCAGCTAAAGCGCTATTTATCGCGGTCAACTAAGACACTCCGTCGGCCGAGATGGTATTTATACGGCTAGCATTCGGGTATGCCCGAGCAGTTGATAGGAACAGTTAATTTGGAATTGTTAATTTTATCGTTTGTCGATTGTTTATTAAGTTTTAGGATTTTGAAAAGTTCTATATTCGGCTTCTATATTTGCCGATTCATGTCTAAAAATTGAAGCTAGTAAGAGTAAAAAGTCACTTAAGTCTATATTTTGTGTACGTTCGCAATAATTCTCCTAAATATGTGGTAAATGCAGCCATATTATAATTATTATTCGACCACTAAAGAAAGGTCATGCGCTGGTCAAGAGTACCCTAAAGCCGCCCCGACTTCCTCCGAGTGTGCATGAACGTCTGTGAATACGGGTCGTCATGAAACTTTCTCGTCCCAACAGATGAAGCGAAAGAGGTGTGTCAGGATCGTAGCAAATGGAGATCCGTGATCTCTGCCTACCCCTTCGGAAAAGAGGCGTGATAATTATGTATGTATGTATTATAATGTCTAAAATAAATAATTTCCTACCCTCAACCGATGAGTATTATGAAGACCTAGATATTAGAGACTAGTGGCCCGTCCTCGCTTCGCTTCGGTACATATCCTCTATAATTTGGAATTCCCGTTTGTCCCGTTCCCGAAGGAATTTCGGAAAATATGTTCTCAGTGCTATCTTACACTCCCTACCGAATATACCTGTCATATTTCATGTCTATATGTCATGTGGTTTTCATAAAAACATGCAATGCCTGTTTCTGCCGTTCCCATGGGCATGGAGGAATAAATTATTCCTCTATGCCATGGGAATTTCGAGAAACCCGTTCATAATGGTCTTTTACACACCTAACGAACATACGCACCAAATTTTATCTTTTTTGGCAGAAAAGCTGGGAGTGGGTGTAATTTACTTATGAAATTTAAAATTTATTTGTATGTGTCCGTTTCTTCGTGGGCTCATGTAGGTATGTTGTTTTCTTTTTGGGTCTGAATTTTTTGCAATTCTTTTTAATTTTAACTAATTTTACACTAGTTGAGGATTTACCCGACGTTTCCATCATCATTATCATCCATCATAAATTAAGAAATCATCAGTACTAAAGACAATGGCTGTATGGATGCTGTATTCCTCATGCCCTTTCTTCGGGATAAACCAAACAAAAAAAATATCTGTTATGTCATCTGTACGTCACAGAATAATAAATTCCCCAGAACTATGTACTCGGAATACATCTGTCACTGAGGACTCCTTCTGGGGACTTGTTATTCTATGGTGTATGTCAAACATATACCTCCATGCGTCAAAAAAATTGTATTTCATATTTATTACAGCCCAGTGGAAATTTTGTGAAACCCTATAGTTCATCCGGGTCTAATAAGGATTCTAACGGTGAATGAATTTTTGAAATAGGTCCAGTAGTTTCGGAGCCTATTCGCTGCAAACAAACAAACAAACAATCAAGGTTTACCTCTTTATAATACTAGTATAGATATAGAAGTATAGATAAACACGCCTTTGTATGCATTTCTTTTGTAAATTTCTCTGTATTTATTGTAATGTCTTTGTGTACAATAAAGAATAAGACCTTTACGAATTTGGGCGAGACGTGAGTTTGATACATGTATTTATGGTTATCTACCTCAATGAAAGTGTGTAATGTAGTCTAAGAACCTACCGTCGACATTGTTGTTAGGCTCCAGGAACCACAGCTCCTCGTCGTCAAAGTGCGCGTCACCGCCGCGCCCCGAGCCCGGGAAGAACGCGTGCGCCAGCACCGAGCCGCGTCCGTCGAACGGGTACGGGTCGCCATGGTCACGTCTGTCGGTAAAACAGTATCTGGATGAGTTTCTTCGACTTCTAGCTTGGCTTTTATAGCTTAATTTACTTTACCCTTGAGGGTATGTACTTAGTTTAAAAAATTTATAATATATTTTTCAAAGATTGAGTGATATGGGGCCAAGATATAGAGCTGCAGAGATTCAGTACCTATGTTTAAAGAATTTTATTTTAATACACCGGGGCCTGTGCTAGAGTAAGTGCACAGATATAGTGTTCTGTGGGCTGTGTGGATAGAATGGTGACAGTCCGCTTGCATGCCGTCAGTCAAATGACTTTAAATTTTTATGTAAGTATATTGAAATACTTTCTAAGTAGGTACCTACTGCAGCATAAAGATCACGCTACTACGAATGCGTAACTACGACTGATTGTTTAGTAAGTAAACAAATAGAAACCTACATCTTACAGTGATGCAATGGGTTTTATCATTTTTGAATCTAAGTTTAGCCGCCTGCGTTCCTTCCTTTTTCCTGCATAAAAAAGCTAACACTCTAAAATAAATAACAAGATTCGTAATTACCAACCAGCACCCGTATGATGAATTTGGTGAGAGCGAGATGTCTCACTTTTAAACGTCAAATTCACAGAGCTATTAAAAACTAGATAAACTAAGTGTATGTACTTTACATGAAAAAATTGACTAATAATTAGAATAGACACTCGTTCTCGAGTCAGGACTGAATGAATTAGGGCTGATAGAAGTGACTTGCAATTTATTTTTACACATCAAGTAGAAACACTTGCCTTGTCTATTTATTACTTAGCTCTGTGGATTTGACGTTTAAAAGTGAGACATCTCGCTCACACCATTCATCATAAGGGTGCAGGATATAATTGGTCCCATTAGGTATTACCTAGTACCAGGTCCCTGCTTGGTCCGTACCAAAGTGTCGCACGGGTAACATTTTATTAAGCTCGGAATCAGGGCTAAGGGATATCACTTCATAGATTCGTAGAAGATCCGACTTCATTAAGGAGATCTGCTCATCTCATATAGGTATAAATATGAGTATTAAGTACCTACGTGAAAAGAAACTAGGATCAATATTCCACTCACTGCGTAGACTGGGTAACTATTGTAAGTATTATGTATTTGGTATTAAGTATGTCCTTTTTATTTAATTTGTTCTATTACACGATATTTAGTTATTAGGGTACTAGTGGACGCCCGCGACTTCGTCCGCGTGGACTAAAGAAAAAACAAAATTTCGAAATTATCCGGGATAAAAACATTTTCCCGGGATAAAAAGTAGCCTATATGTTAAGTGGGACCTGTCATAATATATTCCTGAAAACTGCATCGAAATCGGTTTGAGACTCGAAATCAAATGTTTATTCAGATATGAAGAATTCCTTAACTTAGAAATGTTCATAATCTTGAACAATAGGGATGGGATTTCGAGTCTTAATTTTCGTTAATATGTGGTTACCTATAGTGGGCATTTTCATATAATTTCGCTAAACATATCTCTTCTGACACACTGTAACTATAATGTAGGTAGGTACATATCGTATTTGTTACCTTATCACTAGAGCAGGCATCATCAACACTGGTAGGTACCTATTATTAGAAACTAATACGAGTACCTATATGAGATATAGATTTTATTAATACACTTTTTTAAGTATGCTAAGAATTTTGTAAGTATGCTTTTTAAGGAAATTGCGCGAGCCGATAAACCCGAAATTTGATGATACAGTTCAAATTAACTAGAAATACGTAAAATTTATCAATAGTTCAGAAATACACTAACATTGACGAATTTCATTCACGAGGCGATTACTAGTTAATACCTACACAATTCCCTTCTATACTTTGAACTACCTATACAATCGTGATTAACTATATGAAAGTCCATTTATGATTATAACTGTTGTATGTGTATGTCACATCACCTGCTTAGCAAAGTTATTTGAAACTAGTGGACGCCCGCGACTCCGTCCGCTACAGAAAAAACAAAATGTCGAAATCATCCTGGATAAAAACATTTTCCCGGGATAAAAAGTCGCCTATATGTTAAGTGGGACCTGTCACAATATATTCCTGAAAACTGCATCGAAATCGGTTCAGCCGTTTCTGAGATTAGCGTGCACAAACGCACAGACAAACCGACAAAGAGACAAACAGACAAACCGACAAACAGACAAAAATTCCAAAAAACATTGTTTTGGGTACTATTGCGTTGATAAAGGAATAATATTTTTTCTCATATATCTTCTATTTACAGACAGCGATCCGTTACATTTTTATTATATGTATAGAAGAAGATAGATAGATGTTGTTGTATTATCCATATCATCATAACACGTGTTAGTTCTGTCTACGACGCAATTTGTTTGAAATGGACTTCCTGTAAATTAAACTATGTTGTGTCTAAAATTTTCATTTGGTGACAAACAAGAGTTGCAGTGGGCGGGGCATGGCCGGCAATCAAACTTGCGTCCCCCGAGTCAACGCCACTACAACCTAATCATTTTTCGCACCAACCCAACGCGATAGGGTTGCATGCATATTTCACATATTGCCTGACCATTGCTTTATTGAGTTTCGGTAGAGTTATCCGATTAGTCGGCAGGGTGATTGGCGGTCATGATGGATTACGCAAATGTTTACGCGTTTCACATTCTATGATACTGTTGATACCCTCCAGTTTCTCGAAGCTTGTCGAATGCTAACTCAAAATAAGTTTGTGTCTAATCCATATTAAAATGACAGTTAAATTGACGGTCAACAGTTGGTTAGCGTTCGAGTAAACGGCCGTACTAATTTAATTAAGGGCCGTTTTGTCCAATAGTCATTTTTCAAATAATACAATTTCAATAAACAATTAAGTAAATTGATTTAAATTACACTAAAACAGTGCATAACCCTAGTTGGTATTGGTAAGTTTATGTACCTTCCCACTACAAAAAGACAGCGTCTTCTCTGTACTATTTGAGCCTAGAATTTTTTTGCTTCAGTTTCGATTTTGTCTACTAAACAGATAAGTTAGTAACGTACATTGTATGTGAACCCCGGGGCACGGGAAGTTCCTCGCTGACACCCGCCGTCAGACATAATGGCTTGTATTGGGAACTTTCGGAGTTGGATGATTTATTACAGCGATACTATCGGCCTTTTCGCTCAGTAACCTGTGCGGGAATTAAGGCTTTGTTTGTGTTTGCTGAATCTTAGGCTGTAGAAAAAATATAAGTAGATATACCAACAAAGTACCTAAGTCTATACTTTTTTTCACGGTGACAGGTAAATTAAACAGTTGTAAGTAGTTATTACATACTTACAATATAAAAAAAATTTACTTAGCATCTAATCTAATTATAAAATTTAGCAAACAACTACATCAGACCTTAACTTATTTTTAAACAATTGACTTTTAAAGAAGGTAGGAAACATTTCATTCTTCTTCAGCCTATTGCAGTCCACTGCTGGACGTAGCCTCCCCCAGAGCACGCCAGAAGGCTACTGCCACAGGGGGATTTTGCCCACGCTGGGCAGGCGGGTTGGTGACCGCAGTGTGATTTTCGGACTATGTTGTCAGTACGGGAGGCGCTGCTGCCCACCTCCTGGAACGATACCCACGGGCAGGCAGGGGTGGTACAAACTCTACTCTGCCGGTACCAAGCGGTTAACATTTCATTACCTATAGATAAATAGGCAATTATCTCATTTCATATTATTTCCCCTAAAATTGGCGGCGAAAATATTACCCATTGTTGCTTTACAGGGCGGATTAAATTAATGAGATAATAATTTACCCGATAAGTAGTTGTTCATGTTTCAGACTATTAATTATTACTAGTGGACGCCCGCGACTCCGTCCGCGTGGACTACAGAAAAAAAACAAAATATCGAAATTATCCGGGATAAAAACATTTTCCTGCGATAAAAAGTAGCCTATATGTTAAATGGGACCTCACAATATATGAAAACTGCATCGAAATCGTTTCTAAAATTATGCACAAACGCACAGACAGACAAACCGATAAAACAGACAAAAATTGCCCTATTGCGTTGATGCTTCCATTATCCATTCGGCGATGAGTTAAGCCCTTGTAGGTAGGGGAAAGGTGTACTAAATGATCCCTCTGGAATAAACTAAAGTGCCATCTCGCTCGATCTATTTGCTGACGCCTTCCCCGTATCAGTCCTATTGCATCTGTGTGACGCCAATGCGCGTTATCCCAAGTTCCGCGTTTGGACTACATGAAACTGGCAATTTGCTTATTATTACATACCTTTCTATGATAAAATGTGCTGTGGCTATCATAAATTAACATAAATGTTTGTTAACCTAAATTAAACTAAGAGTCGTATATTTCAGACGGCTCGCTATGTCATTAGCTTCATTATGAAATCCAATTCCTGATTACCCTAGCATTTCGATCTCGGAAAGATGACCTTCGTGCTTACAAAAACGCATCACAATCCTTTGTACAGGAAAGGCAAAATGGTCAGTAGGAATACTCATAATTCCGAATCTTCCGAAGAGGATGCCGAGTGCATGTTCTGCACAGAACCGTATTCAAAAGATGACGTGGGAGAAGGTTGGGTCCAATGCATGAAAAGTTTTAAATGGGGACATGAAGCATGCGCCGGGCTCGATAATGATGACGAAGAAGATTTTATATGTGACTTCTGCAGAGATCGTTTCGAAAATTTAAAGAAACAATTAAACTTCTGAATGAATACCTACATTATAAACATCAAAATACTTCGTGATGTCAAGACTGCAGACAGCTGTTGATAATAGTGAGTTTATTTGATAAAAACTACGTGATATTTCAGGTTAGTTTAGGATTAATATAGTGATAGATTTGTCATACTTATAAATAGCTTAGTACTCATTGTTCAGGCTTGTTAGAAGTTAGGTGACCCTACCCTAGGGATAGACTCCGGATGTACCCAGCCCGTAGATTTACTTAAAAAGTAATCACTTCATTCATGTTAAATTTTGGATACAGTAAGCATTTTTTAGTTTTACATACTCGTACTTTACTCTAATACACAAAAGTAAGTAGATCACTATTTGCATCCGTCTGGGACTGTATAAATGCTACCATTTACATCAACACTAGTATATTATACTTGTAGGTACTTATAACAAAGCGACTCTAACAATCAACAGGATGATTGGTTATTTAAAAGTGAACCATCATTTCGCATAATGCTTACAGGCCTTTTATGATTTTGCAACACTTTTCTTCAGGCACATTTTTAATTGCTAGTTGGAGGTAGAAGTCTGATACCAGAATGTGGGTTTACAATAGGAGCTAATATAAGATTAGTATATTTATTTTCTGATTAATTTAATTGTTTTTTTTTCTAATAATTGTAATAAATAAAAGTTGATTTAATGATAATTATTTGGTTTTTATACTTCATGAGAATGTTCGTTTCTGGACTCGCCGGCCGCTGCCGCGGCACGCTCGCTTCGCTCGCTCGGCTTGCATAAGATCCGTTCTAACCTAACCTAACCTCATTTTTAAAGAAGAAAGTAACCCAATCTATATTATTCTAATTGAAATTCTTGATCTTAAACCTAGTTAAATTAGCCAAATAATCTGACACGTTATCTTTATTACACGTATAGTGGGTGTATAAACTTGAGTAGCTACCATTCTACATGCAGTAATTGCACTGAAACCATTCGCAACTCGGAAGCAGTTAAGTTGTACTTACGTGTCCTTTATTACTTGGGTAATATTACAGTTTATGAGTGCAATAAATCTGTTAGACATATAGAGGTCTGCGTTTCGTATATCATTTTGATTTGGTTAGTTTATATCAAGTTTGATAAAACAGGAATTTATTAACCAGAAACTACTTTAATATCGCTGGCTACATTTTTCAATCACAAAAAGTACTTTGGGAAAATATTACAAACACATTATCAACGGTATTCGTGACTGGAATAACGGTCGCTCCTCCAGCAACTAATAAAAGTATGCCGTGACCGCAAGTTCCGAGCTCAGTTCGTACTTTCGGAAAAAAGAAAATTCTATGCAGACTGAAGTTGCCTGCAAGTTTGCAACTACCGCAACATGGCGGCCGCAATATGTCCACGCGGGTTGAGGTTTTTGTCGCCGCCACTTTCTCATATCGTCGTCTACTGATCTAATAAGGGAAACTTCGTCGTTCGCTCATTCGATATGCGAGTCGGGAACGAGGCGTCATTTGTCAGGATATCTGCTCCCGCCAACCGCTCACGACGCGACGCTACGATTCGCGAACTATTTGTCAGTGTGTTAGCTAACATGTAAGATTTGCGGTCTCATAATGCGTTTATTATGGTACTATTTACAATACTTATATCGCCGCTGCGACCTTAAAGCGTTAAACATTGACATTTTAAACAGGAAAATGCATGAAGAAGGCTTTCTGCTGAAACGAATGACTGTCACGCGGACTGAATACTGAATTAGATTCGGTGTTTGCTTTACATTACCCTTTCTAGCTCTATTTATTAAATACTCACAGTTTGTTGATAGAGGAGAACGAAAGAATAATTTCTATATAAATTCATTTTTTAGTCTCTAGATGTCATTGATATTGTAATGTTTGCTCCATTATTAATTTTATTGACATAAGGTGAGTGCTCGCGAACACGAGTCACAAGGCAAATTATTGCGATAAGTAGAAAAGTAGATTTAGCGGGTCACGTACTTTAAATGAAAGTGAACTGACTCAAAATGAAACGTTCTCTAAATGAAACGGGAATAGAATAGCTTTGAGACGTTCTAACTCGATTTTACAGATACGAGTACGAGTGTGTTCACTTATGCAATTTAGAACGCGTTAACTGCACTATGATGCACATACCTTTAATAATTAACAATTTTAACTTGATAGGTTTTTTCTATTGGCGGAATGAACTTATAACTACTAATTGTCTATTGAAAATTAATTGCAAACTAATATTATATTATTTGAACTATAAGAAATTTCTAAAAGTCATATTGCCGGAAACAAGTATGCGGCTCTATCCAATGGAATAACAAATTATGCACGCTTAGTCTAAAAAGGATGTAGGTAGGTATCTACCTAAACCTATGTTGTATTCAAGTAAATTTTACTGAATCTGTCTGAATTTACTTAGGTAACAGATAATTTTTTGCTCAGTTTTTTCTTTATTCCTGCACCTTATTCTGATGCCCCGCACGATGTGCACGTGATCCCTTAAATGGGAGGGATGTCGCTACAAATCCTATTTCATTATTATTTATTATCAAGATTTATTTTATGATGTACCTACCTAGCTACATACCTAAGTTTATTTTTTTTATTTTTGTCAATTACATGACGTGTGTTAAAAACGAACAAGTACACGCTGTTACCATTCCGACTGCTGCAATGCTGTTGGTAAAATAAATTAATAATATATACTTTTTTCTTTTAATAATACCAACACTAAAGCATAGTTATATACAAGTTAATAATGTTCCTTATACCTATATTAGCTACTCATTTATATTGAACTTACCTTACGAAGGAGACCAGGATATCTGCCTCATCTGAGTTGATCCTCGTGAAGGTAAGGGTTGAGTCCTTCTGCCAGACATCGAGGGCTTGAGCCAGGACCGCCAGAGCGGCCTCCGAGTCCAGGCCAGTAGGGCGATGCGAGGACAAACTGTGGACAATAAAGATTTTACTTAGAATTTTGTATAATAAAGCGATTTTCTAGGATTCTTCAATATAAGACAGCTTCTGGGAGACTTGTTTATTCAACAGGTGTGAGCACTGTCCATTAATTCTAACTCAATTTCAATTGTATTTACTAAAACTAATTTAATTACTGATTTCTATTGACCCAAGCATAAGTTTTATAAATCTTGTTCTCGTATACTTGCACTTGAAAATGCCGGACCGCACTATAAATAAACGTAAATTATGCCTATGAAGGGTTATTTCCGCTGCCAGTTCGGCGTCAAGTGAACTGGAGTACACTTATTGATGGCTATAATTAAAAATCGCTATGTGCCCCCACGTTTTATTAACGCAAATGGGGATTGAACCAGACATTTTTTCCCAAAAATAAACATAAAGCATCCTCTGTAAATATGCATTGCATATTCGGGTCAAGTGATGAGATAGGTATTATAATCGAATTATTACACGCGTGTATTGACAAAATCGTGTCTGATTACAAAACATAATTATCCAGGCTCAAATAGATTTGTATGATTTGATGAGTTTGTTCTCTATTTATATTAAGTACGTAGGCAAATTGATAGGTATAAAGCAATATGTGTATTCAATAATTACAATATTGTAATAAGTGTACCTACTGTGAACTCAAAGAAGATCTTTAGTATATTACAGAGTAGACAGGTTCGAGATATACGTCGTGTATTTGTTAGCTCGTCCAAGCTTAGATAGTAGATAAACTGTAACATAATAGTATTAGCGAGCTAAGTGCGTCCGGCGTAGGGTATCATGTGTGTTTCAGAGCGCTATCCTGCGGTCCACCAGCTTCCACGTAATGGAATAATCGCATTGCGGACAATTTGAGTGACTCGGCCCTATTTAACGCTCACTGCGTTCATTACACGGGATTTATGCGATGTCATGTACACAGAGCGACCTCATTAGCCTGTACGCAGTTTTAATTAGAGATCTAGTTCCATCCAGATACAAAGCCGGCCGACACAAGAATATTAAAAAGTTATCCCTTGATTTAATGCAGCAAAGCCGTGCGCTGTCGATGGAGGCACGCAAACAGCCGACATGCATGTGTTGTGGTTCGGTTTCGTTCATATTTGTGCAACACATTTTGTCGAATGAAATATCATTTGGCGGGTAATTAAAACGACGCGGGACCACCTGCTAATTGGGAATTTTGTGACGTTATTTTAAGATAATTTTAGTAAGACTAGCCTATTTTGTTGACGAGACTGGGTTGAACTATATATTTCCGGTACTGGTAGATATATTTCCCATGAACGACAAAAGTTTAATTATGTTGTGTATCTTGTAATCAGAGTGAGTTGCCCAATTTACCTACAACTTTATCTATTGGTGTTTGACGAGCAGTCAAAGAAATTCGTTCATAGTTTGGTTCGTAGCATGCTACGGACTACGAACTTGCTACGGAAGGCGTCAAAGGTATTTTTGGTTCAGGAAATAATATGGTAAAACTCAACACAACTAACTTTAATTGTGACGGGACGAGCAACACTTAATATAATGATGTGCAGAATAATTCATCGACCTTTTTAATGGACTGAGCAGGACAGTCTGGATGGAAACCACCCAAAATTTATTATTGCCATATTAACACGGCCGCCGTCCGCCACGCACTATATCAGCCAACTAGTTAATTGCAAGCCTTGGATGAAATTCGTAGCCGCATTTCAAAGTTAATGTTGTTATGTCAGCCAGAAATAATGAGTGCGGTCCGAATGTATCATCGTTCTCTAATTAAAGTCCTACCGAAAATATAAGGAGTTTGGTAACAAGAAAACCCTCGTAAGTGATACACGTTGACTACGAAAATAAATTGCCATAGCAACAAAATATGGGCAAAAAATAAAAGTTTTTTCCTACCAAGGGACCGCTGTTTGTAAACTCGAATAAAGCACCATTGTTTAGTTTCTACTTAATTATAAATTACACGGTCTTCGCGCTAACTTGGTTGTGAAACCAAAAAAGTGGTCGAACAAAAATTTCCCAACGAGGTCAGCTACGCAGTAATTTTCATTTGTGTAGAGCACGTGAGTCGGAACTTGTGATGGCTTGGTGCGAGTTTGTTTGAAGGAGTTGCGTGCTGAAACCTACTAGTGTTCCCGAGGGTCAGGCGCGCGGCCACGTGCCCACGTGACCGGTGCTGGCGTCTCCTAGCGACACCCAGCGGGCACAGGTGTCACTAACAAGTGCCTCACAATTCACGCTATTCAAATCTGTAATGAGATGTAGGTTTCCATTGACTGTATCTACCTTTATAATCTTTTTCGTTACTACGAAAATAGGAATGAAAAGATATTATGTAACATTTCAAACTGATTTTCGGCTAGGCTTATTTAACGAGCACAATTTAGGTACCCTTTTAAATTGTTAAATAACAGAATATAACGTGACATCTCATAAAGTAGTGGTTTATAAAATATCAAGTTTTATTGAAAAGAGGCGAATTATCTACTCGTACGAAAAAAAAGCTCATTATTGCATGTCACATTATACTAGTTATAGGTATTTAATTTTCAAAAGTGTCGAACGTTTTTATACTGCGAGTGTACAATAAAAACATTTTATAACATAGTCGATAATGCCGACAAACACACCACCAATTGGGTTTATCGGATCTACAGATTGACACCCGCATGAGTTCATGAATATCTTTATTTACGTTAAATAATTCTCATTGTCGTATTTATTACCCATAAATCGACACGATATTCTGTTTGGTGTTCGTATTAAAATGTTTGTGTATAATTTAAAGGGAATGGTAGGAAGGAGGGAGGGATTGACACAGTACCTCACTGAGATGCCATGGCGAAGTTATTAGATACATTAGACACGCCAAGATATAATTTTACCTTATATGATGTACGATTTTACCTTATACGATGTACGATTTTACCTTTAACTACCTTGAAACATGGAAATACAGCTTCTACAGTTAGCATAGTGAGGCGAGTCGTGGCTACGGATAAATAATTGTCATATTTTGGATACGTAGCCAGCGACGTCGCCATAGTATCTCGGTTAGTTACATCCCTTAGGGAGGTAACATACTCTTGTTTCTAACGACAAATAATAAAACATGCGTTATGATGACGACAGAGCGACGTCTTCTCGCCAGAATGGACATAATCTAGTTACGATGCCATAACAAAGAGATTTGTAAGCATGAACTTTATGATCTGTGTCCAACGAGCTAAAATTTAATTTTCTGAAATAATCTGTCGGCAAAACAATAAAATTTATTCGCCTAGACATTTGTCCCGTCGTTTTACTTGAGAAATTGCTTTCTTAAATAAGGCTGATTAATTAATAAGTAAGTAAGTAATGTATTAAAAGTAGTATAGAAATGATATTAATACTACCGCAATAGTCTGAAACGTAATTCGATACATGATTAAGAAGAAAATGTTCTGTTAATTAAATCAGAGTATCAATATACGACACTAATATTAGATAGAATAGCATGCTCCAGTAAACCCCATAATACGAATGAATAGAATGGAGATTTCAGTGATCGAAGAGTGAATTAGCATAAAATAATAAAGTGTCAGTGAAACGTGGTCCCCTGTGGCGATTGCCTGCCGCGCTCCCAATCTCACCAGGCTCCCACTACCTGTCAAAACGACTGTCAATTCCGATGAATCGCGAGGACTATTTTCACATGGTGGAAATGAAAACAAAATTTCTTTTTATTTTTGTAACAATGATTTCGGGTCAAGTGATCTGAGTAATTAGATACGAATGTGTATCACGTTAGTTTTTGATAGGTAAGTTAGATCATTACAATAGTTTATATTTTATATGTAGAAATAGCTATTTCAAAAAGTGTGGGGTATAAAGAGGCAAACAAGTGCATATCTTTTATAAAATAAAATTTATTTCTGCATCAATTTTATGTCTGCTTTTGGTTGAAATTAATGAGTAGGTTTATATATGCAGGCATAACACCAAAACCATCTCCATAATAAGGACTAATAACTAATCGCTAGGACAATTGCGCTAATAACTGCTTCTTAGAAATGCATTCCTTTGAATCCCCGCATCCGCTCCCCCTGCGAACTCGGCACACGTCGATAAGCGACGTGGCAATAGGCATTGATGCTCACTCGGGACGACAATACTAGTCTGCCTTTCTATTCTTTGATCTATAAGAGGATTTAAACTGACTCTCGAACGATACGAGGGAATTCAAATTTTAAAATGGATCTGTTTTTGAATTCTGTTGATTTAGCTCCGTTAGGTTAAGTTTCACTTCATTGGATTAATTTGTTGTACTGTTGTGAAGTTGTTTTAGGGGTAATTCGCCAGGAAATCAAAACGTATGAAGTTATATATGTCGTGGCCATATTGTTAAATTGATCATTTCATGAAATGGTCGAGCATTTCATGAAGTGGTCGCATTTCATGAAGTGGCCAATTCAATTTGACCAGATCGATCGTCTACATTTCACGATTTTGTCATCCACTGGCCAAATCGTATTAACGTCCATAAAATCCGAATGTGGTAAGGCTTATATAAATAATATATAGTACACCATATATAAGTATACCATAAGGTATGATGGTATGAATTATTTATGTGATATTTTCACAATATAATATTTAAAAACATAAAAGACTTTACAAAACGATTCGCATCTGGCACATCGCCGGACGCTGCCTGGGCACGCTCGCTCCGCTCGCTCGGCTCGTGCGTCATTTGTCATAGTCTAACCTAACCTAACCTAACCTATCGTAATCTAAGGTTTTTGTTTAACAATATTATTATAAACCACCATTAAGTCTAATATACATTATACAATATAACACACTATCCGTGAACTTCTTCTGCATAGTCACCCTACTCTCTTTAATTTGTTTTATAACCTAAAAAGAAAAATCCGCCATCTTCACACATAAATAAAACGCGCGCAGCGCCTTTACCGGTGATTCATGTAACTATTTTACGATATGATCAATAATCTTGACCACTTCATGAAATGATCGGGCGTTTAGTTGCCCATATCGAGAAACGATTTTTAATCATCGATCTGCCCAAACCATATCATGATGTGGCCAATAGACAGTTGAACTTTTCATGAAATACGACCATTTCATGAAATGCTCGACCATTTCATGAAATGATCAATTCTACGATATGGCCACGACATATAGATATATACTACTAGGATACGTTGGGTATTCATATTTTGCGTCAAAGGTACTATTTTCGTGTCTTTTATAACCAACATAGACCTTTACTATTTTCGATATTCCTATAGACCCGCACATATACAGGGTGTAACAGAAAGGGTATGTTAAGCGAAAAGCTATGTAAATAGCCCACTATAGAGAACCTATTTTCAAAATTTGAGACTCGAAATCACATTTTTATTTTTCAAGATTGTATGAAAATTCCTGAGATATTTAAAGATTCTCCATACTATCGGGAAAAATAAACATGTGATTTCGGGTCTCAAATTTTGTGGATAGGTTCTCTACAGTGGGCTATTTACATAGCTTTTCGCTTAACATACCCTTTTTGTTACACCCTGTATAGTTGCTGGGAACTCCGCCATTTATTACAACAATTATCGCTATAGAATTACTAAATATCAAATACATAATTGAATTAAGTATTTATCACATACCCAACCAAGTACCGGAATAAGTTCTATCTATTGAGTAATAATTAGGTCCACGGCAGCAGATGGTTCAGGGTCGAGTGTGGCCCTAATTGACCTTTATCGACTCCTTTGAACGTCTGGTCCATTGTGAGGCACCTCGAGCCGATAGGATTCTGGACGCTCAGTGCACATGTACGGGGTGGGGTTGATTGCTGTTTGAATACATCCCTTCTATCCGCACTAATGTTATAAAATGTCAGTGTTTGCGTTTATTTGAATGGGATTTTGGATGAATTTTAATACACATAGAATAAATGTGTGATTTGAAACTTTAAAATATTTTTTTATATTACGAGTATACTTTTGTTTTAAACTAGTGGGCGCGCGAAACTCCGTCCGCGTGGACTGCAGAAAAAACAAAATGTCAAAATTTCCCGGGATAAAAATATCCTTTGTTCGTCTCCTGGTTCTGAGCCCCTAAGTCCCCACCAATTTCCAGCTAAATCGGTACAGCCGTTCTTGAGTTATAAATAGTGTAACTAACTATTATATTCTACATCCAAAATGGATGTATGATAAACAATTTGTTGTGAAATCAAAGCAGTGAACGAAGTAACATCTCAAGATGCAGTCTATATTCTCTGGGAATCCCGTAGAGAGCTGTTGGAGCAGTCGGCCTGTTTATAGAGCCTGTAACGACTGTCTCGACCGACTGTATCGACGGAGCTCGGGGCTTTCCCGACAAAGCTCTGCATAACGGCATTCCATGTAAACTCGTTCAATTCGTTGTCTTCTTCGGATTTCGAAACGGTAGAGCAAATGTTTAGAAGTTAATAATGTTTAAGGTCTTTTTGTATGCTGTGTTACAGGTTAATGTGTATTTTATTTTAGTAATATAATTAAGCCCGCATATACATCCTGACCATAGGTACCTACATATAAAATTATATTACAAATATTCAGGATTGTGCAAGTTGGTCACAGGATAGTACTAAATTTATTAGATGGAGTATTTTTAAAATTAGATTCATGTACAGATACATACTGTACGGAGTGTTTTTTCGTTGCCACCCTTAACGAAGGGTACGTACTTTATACATTGAATAGAGTAAGTTTATGCTAAAAAAAATGCTGGGAAACGACGTAAATTTTTTTGAAAAAAAAAACTTGATCGGGCAAAATTTATAGTGTCCAGTGTTTATGGTAGTTTTTTATAGACAGATTTTAATTTTGTTACACGCGTACTCAACTTTGGACCGTAATAGCTTGAGAACCAGACACTTCCCAGGTATCCTTCCATGGAGAAAAATGATTGTGATGATGAGGAGATTCCATAGTATTCGGGAACGTTGACAACCAAAAACATCCTGTATAGGTATATTTCAAATTACTAAAAATTTCCTTAAAATTTAAGAGTTACTTGAATTACAGTAATAAATTGATATCAACATCATTTACCATTACTAGCCTAGTTACCTACGACTTATACTCTACTTTACTATTTAAATTATGGCACCAGTGTCTCTATTTCCAGACACTCATGTCTCTGCACGCTGAAAACGGTACTGATTGTGTAAATCAGTTTGGCAAGCTCGACTGCGACTGTTCATTGCACGGATTAGCTGATGTTCACGTAAGCTACTCTCATTTGGTTGGAATTAAGGGCCTTTACTCATTAGAGTACTGTTTGTGTCCGCCTGGTCACTTGCTGCTCACTTATCATTATTTGTATGAATATAACTTCCCTCTCACCTTATGGTATGGTCACGTTTGATATGAAAAAAGGAAGATTAGATTAGAAGTCAGGATGGCTGGAATTTTTTGAAGCAATGGACCCAAAACCTATTATTTCAATAAAAATAAATCTTATATATAAAATGTTCGTGTCGCTGTGTTTCTTACCAAACTCTTCCGAAACGGCTTGACCGATTTTTATATGTATATTCGGTAGGTCTAAGAATAGGTCGTAAACTACATATTCTCTTCCACGCAATAAGTGACATCCACGCGAGTGGAGCCGCGGGCAACAGCTAGTATATGAGTATCCCTATTTATTATTCACTATGAGGTTCAAGAACCAGTAGATATTGCGTTATTTACTGGATCTTGTATGTCATTAGTTATCCCAAGGCACAATAGAGGCGTCACCGGTAGCACCCAGTGAGATAGGTCCCTTACAGATTTTAACTCCCAGCATTATTAGCCTACCGGCGCGGAGCCGCGGGCAACATTAAGTTTGGCTAATGTGATTATTCGACTGATGTGCCTACATTGTTGATATGTGACGCCCGATTTGAGTGATAGCATATTGTAGTGTGTTACTAGTGCTCGTCTGGTGATCCGTAAGTTCTAGCATATTATTATGTTGTGGCTATATTGTTGAACCGCGTAGAACTTTAAGTTTAAATTTTATCTCCAATAAGTTTATTATAAGTTTTATTATAACTTTATCTACCTACTCAAACATAAATAGATTATTTTATTAAAAACTTATAAAAAAATTTAAAAAAACCTTTGAAATATTATTATGACAGCAATTTAAATCCCCGTAATGTGTTATTATATTTTGTTTATCCAGGAAGAAATATTTAGGAAGAAAGTAGGTGAATTCGCGGGATAGAATCCGAATCGTGTAAAATTATAATACTTTTGCTATTAAAGTAAGTGGGCAGTTAAATAAAGACATACGCACAGTAAAACGCGCCTAAGATCCAGTTAAGGCGCTGTACAACTTTTATAGGAGTTGGCTAAACTGAAAGAGATGTAATTGGAAACTCTAGACGTCTGTACCGCGACTCGTGCTGTGGTTACGACGTTAATTTCAACCATAAAACTATAGTTTTTGCTATATAACCTTTAATTAACGGGAAACGCGTAAAAACTTCGCTTTATTGGCGTCCTAAAGTCTTAGTGTGGATATAGCTTAAGATTAAAACGATGTTCAATTAGGTAATTATTTATTTAAATTAATGCAACTTTGATATTAAAATAGTACAGAATAAGTAATCTAGTAAATATGCAAAATAATGTTTACTTGAATCATTCTGAACCATGTTATTAACCTCTAAACTTAACTTTACTCCAACATTTTAAAGAATTTTACTAAATTAATCTAAGTTATAAGGTAGTGATTAAAGTAAGTAGAATTTTAATAATTAGCGTAGAGAAAACTGATATTTTCCAACATTCGAAGTTCTCTTGGCAAAAACAAAATTTTAAAACACGAGTTTTAAAGAAGGTGTAGGTACGTAATACTACATATCTCGTCGGTATCGCGAGGTTGCGCTGTTTGTAACTAAAGAGTTCCGGCTGATAGCACGGATGCGTAGCGAAGAGCTTTTATGAACCCACAACTTTCAATACGAGAGATTACGGAGGCGTTTCTGGATAAAATGTTAAAGACGCCTCCATTCAGACAGCTCACACCGCAAAATCTCCATATAAACTGCATTCACTTAGAGATATCTGTGCTCGGAACATGCAATCCTTTAATCTAACACTACAAATAGCCCCATTTGCTCACAACCGTATCTCTTGTAGGTTCGCTCCAGTAATCACGATATAACTTTATACAAAGTTCAGACAGTCGTAGCGAGTTCTGTAATTGATATGACTGTCTTACACCCCGCTACGACCTTGATGAAAATATTGCAGGTTGAAGCAAGCCAAGTGAAACTTGTAGTTTTAAAGTTACTTTTAAGCGCAGCCAAGAGGAAGGAGTAATGCACCTTAGAGTACGGTCGTTCTGTTTGTCTATCCCATAACCCATCGGCTAAGTCAACCGGGGCTGTTTGATGTAGCCGGAGGGATCTCCCTGCTGCACCTTACTGTTAAGTGTCCCAAGTTATTTTTATCCGCTCCCTAGCCTTAGCGCTAAAAGCGTTTGTCTTGAATTTTTAAAGTGTCAGTCGAAGTTTTAGATCTAGTGTACGGTTTAGAGTTTTTTTTTTTACAATTAGCTAGGCAAACATTTGACCGCCATCGTGCTTGATGTTAAGCAAGTTCTCTGCGATACAAAGTTGGTTAAAAATACGGTAGGTAAGTAAATATTTAGGGTAACTAACATCAGTGATATTTCTTTTACTAAAGCGTTAAGAAGTCAAATATCAATAGCTTTTATACACCCCTTACTAAAATGTGTGACAATAGAGACGTAAACAAAGGGGTAAACCTATCAAGTATTCATAACGTCATGACGGTCGGTCGATTGCGGAAATGACAGACCGATTAGTCGCAAGTCTAGCACCCGGGAGGGATATATCCGGCGGAAGTGAGCGGAATTACTTCCCGCGTTGTTCCCGATGCACCGCAACAATGCCTACTCGGACCGCAATTCGATTTAAGAACGTCACCAGCGAGAGTCTCGCCGAAGTTCCAACTCGCGCGCTTCATTACAATCGAAATTCTCACGGTTCATTAGGATTCCCGGGAATTCGCAGCGTTCATTAGAAATACCCGGGCGAGAGTGGACCCTAGACGTAAATAAGTGATTAACGCAGTTGGGATTGTTTTCAGACGCGCGCTGCAACTGCTCGGAGTGAACTTGATACATTTACAATGAGCTACCGAGGTGCCGCGCAGCTTAGTCAACTTATTTATGAGATAACTTGAGTTTTTAATATGTTTTCGCTTTATTTCTGTGCATTTATAACCTAATTTTGGTAAAAGTTTTTAGATCTCTGTTGCCATTTCATTTGTTAAATCGTTTCTCATAAACTTTTATCTTATGAACGGGAAACATATCAAAAGCGTCCGAAGTAGGTACTTTTAAGCTGAATTTTATTACGTCGCGATGAAAGAAGGTAAACGTAATCCAAGATATTAATACAGAGCGGTTTGCATAGGTATTCGATTCACAGCTCAAGTCTGAATTTGTACGTGAAATGAAGTGGGTTTAAGGAAAAATATTTGCTTTTCTGCTGAATGATTAAACATTTGGATTTGTTATCTGAATATACTTTTATTAAAAGTGTTATTATTCGATGTCATATGAAAATGAAAATAATATACGTTATTTATAAACTATAGGTAGAGTTATCTGCAGCAACATTTTTATAAGATGGAGAAATATTCAGAAACAAAAGTAATAAACCAGATCATTAAAAGGTAGTTAGGTCATTTAACTTAATGAATGTCGGTTAGGATTCCTGATGGATGAGAGCAGACCCAATCTTGCCGATATCCTGTATTATTTGAGCGAGGGTTGCTCCCCCTCCGATGTAAAGGGTGGACAATTCGAATATTTGAGTTTTAAACCAAGTTCCGGCTCTCGACAAGTTCGGAAATAAAAGCTTTTAGAATTTTATAATTACGATTTAAGAAAGTGTGTGATATGTTGTTTCTTTCGTGTCGTTTGTATTATAGCTTTGCTTAGAGTTGTTAATGGAGAGTTAATATAATTTTATTTAATAAATGATTATATATAGGTAAATAAGTTTTTGAATTACCTATGCAACTTAAGAGTCAATGCTTACTCATTACGTCAAACAGTTAGAATCTAATGGACTGAACTTCATTTGCATGTGTTGCTGTATCACACACGACGATATAGTAAATTACCTACTTACCAAATAAAAAATTAAATTCAGTTATGTAAATTCATTAATTTAGTAACAAACGTATTTTGATCAGAACAGATTTTAAAACAATTTTGAATCCTAACTGAGTCTGTAAGTTTAGGAGCAGAAGTGTAAAGCTAAGTTTAGCGCTAGATGTCGCGTATAATATAGGAAGTTAGAGCACATCCTGCGATTCACTGCGATGTATAGCTCAAGTTCGCTTCTCGACTTAACTTCTAAAATAGTTTGTAGTTTGCCTGCTGCTGCTGTAAAATAAAATGGGATATTCAACTAAGAATGTACATAAGTTTGTACGTAAAAATATTAACTTTGTACAGTTGCTTTATTGATATATGTAAGATTTCATTTCCGTCGGTGATTCTTAGATGGAAATATGTATGCTACTGTTTGTAAAATATTCATACCCATATTAACCGCATCATACAATAATCACACATTATTGGTGTTTGCTTAGAATTTCGTGGTTTTGGGGCTAAATGGACCCGCACGTCCTAGCAAACATTGTGAAATTGGCAACTTACACAAGTTTAAGCAAATTTATAACTTCCAGGTTGGTACAGGCTGTCTTGTGTCTAGTATCGCGTGTTTGTGTACTGTTCGTGGTGTTTGAGTACTGTTCCTCCTGTGTACTGTGGTCTACTTGCTACTTAATTTCCTTACTCTATTGCTATTAATAACATGCCCTGTGAAGTGAACATCTCGCGATATACAAACAGTTTACTTTACTATCGTTTAAATACTCATATATTTTATGATTTTAGAATAACAAGTAAAGTAAGGTAATAATTAACATATGATACGAAGTGTTATTATTTTCTACTACACTCCGTATATCTCTACACATATGTCTGTATGTTTATTTTGTATATGTTACATTGAAATAAGCCAAAACACTTAAAGAAACAGATCTGTAGAGGGTAAATTCAAATCTTATAAACACAATGTAGAGTTCAACAATCGTCTTTTATAGTTAAAATATCGCTCTTTATTCTTGTTATGACTGTGTTTGAATATGAAAAGCAGTTCAAACTGCAATTTCTGTAATTCAAAGTTCTGGAAAATACAGTAATGATGAAGCATCGCATACAAATGATATGAAAATAGTTTCCTTCTCGATATCAGAGGAATATCCGCTAAAGTCTGGACTTTAATCGAACTGACACCAGATTAATTAGTTTTAAAAGTTCAATATCAAAGAACCTATTGCAGACGTATCGTATTACGTTTAAAATTAAGATTATGTTTAAAAATTACGAGCGCTTCGGGTAAGGTAACGGACTAGTAAAGATTAGATTTACTTATATACATAGATCAATAAAGGCATGTTAGGCTTGTACTCGTATTTATGCAGTTTTTAGGCAGCAAAGAAAAAAAATGGATCGCCAGGATGTACATAGTATAGCGAAAAAAATAATGGAATTCTATGAACAGTAGTTGTTGGTCGTTTTAATAAATTTAATTTGGAATAATTTATAAGTGGTGCTCATAGCCTCGCGAGCAACGACCTGTCGTCGTCGATATGTTAGTTAAGCGAGTGAAATAGCGAACTATTTGTTTTCTTTCATATTTTAGAGTACCGACAAGAGTTTTGTTGAATAATATTTAATCCCAAATGGTTTATTTTAATTGCCTGCTAGTCAAATAGATTATTAATTTGTTTGTTAGATGCTTAAATGTGCCACTCGTTTATATTTTAGCGAATTATTATTGAAAAATTTCATACTATAAACCGATTAAAAGAAGTCCAACATGAAACATAACTCGACTTTCTTAGCAGTGTTATCTCGAAATCGTAATCTCCATTGCAGCTGCAGCTACTGCAGGGTTACAAGTGTTATGCTATAGGGTTATAACCGGGGGTGTGAGGGTGCACGGAGTGCATGACCCGGAGGGCAGCGCACTCAGGGTTCTTGTCCGGGACTCTTTGTTTCACCCTGGATACTGGATCGAGGGTTACGTCAGCTCGGGGATGGAGCTAATGACCTGTGTGTATGTAATTTTATGGCACGAATGAACTATATCGAAAACTGGGATTTGGTGTCATGGTTTTCATGCTTTTTTATTATTTTATACCTCCTTAGTAGGGTTGAAGACTTGAATCAAAAGATATCAAGCAAATATATTAATTATGCCCACGCTATGTCATACAAGGTGATAAGTAAATCTCGAATCAATAAATTGTTCGTAATATTTGATTGCTCCACAGAAACAAGACAAATTTTAATCTAGTTTAGTTTCTATTTTAACAGAAAATTTCTAGATCACAGACCTATTAATTTAAAAGAATAGTTATCGTATTGTTGAAAGTTTTCTATACTAATGGTTTGTTTTAGAAAATAATTGCTAGAACCACAATCAAGGTCAACAAAACTGAAAACAATCCAACAAAGAAATTTCTATTTTAACAGAAAATTTCTAATTTATTTCCTAAAGTACTTTTGAAAGTTTCTGAATATTTCAGCACGTACTCGTATATGGAGCGATATTATGTAAAATAATATCGTTCAGTGGCGATGACCGACTCGAGCTCGCGGTCGCGGGTTCGAAGGTTAAAGTCCTGCCTTTGTTGCTTACATCACCAACTCTTTGATTTATGGACATGACTTGAGCGTTACCGAGATGATCCAATGTGCTTATTTAGGTACGTACGAGTGGTTGTGGTTTTAATGATCTTTTTACATGCGTATATACACCTTACACACGGCTCTTTACCCAAAGTCACGTTTAGCATAAAGGGGACAGATGGAAATGAACTTAGGTATATGGGTACACCTATACTGATATGTTTACACATAGAGTACCGGTATTGGAAATAGCTTTAGTACGAGATATAAAGATTAGAGTATGCTCGGAGTAAGATTACAGATTTTTTGAAATCAATAGCTTTTATACTATTTTTTTCTACATAAATGTATAATTTACAACAATGAAAATACAAGGAAAATTGTTTACTTATTGTTTCATAAGTATAGGGTGTGTGTGACAGCTAGGCAATTACTGAAATACTGAACAAGTACCATTGTTTTAAGTTATACGACAGTGTTATTACTCACAGGAAATGTTTTTTTAAAATTCGCAATGTTTGCTTTCCGCGCCAATTGTATCGGGCGATCCTGTGACTAGTTAAATGGGCTTATTGGTTATTGTGAGATACATTACTGTCCATAGGGGTTGATCAGTATTTTGAACTTTTTTGAGACCAACTTTTTTTGAAAATCATCCATAGGTATAATTTTATTTTCAAGTCATTATCAAAGGCCTATTTAAACGAACTACACAATTTTTTTCCTGGAGAAATAAAAAAAAGGCGGAAAATTTTGGAATTTTCCTGCGAAAATTTTCAGTGTTTTTCGCCTCACAATCATGGCCTGATGTCGCATATAAATATTTGCCTGGCTGTCACTTCCACCCTGTATGTATGCTTTACTGTAAATAAATTATGAACAGCTTCAATAAATTAGGGGCTATAACTTTTGCCTTATCACCTTTTTACGATGTGAAATTTACGAGGAGAAATTATAAATTGAATTAAATAATTCATAAAAGTACATCGTGTGCAACTGCATCTCTCGTGAAACCATCAACAATGTAGTATACTGGCGTGTCGAACAAAATAAATTGAAGTCTGTGAATATTTCCACGATAACAATATAAAACGCTGCTACCCTGCACTCAGCAATAAAAGATTCAACTTATCATAATATTTTCCTTTGAATTTTGCAGAATAGTTTTGAAATGCCCCGAGATAGTCGGCGGACATTAAACCATTTGTCTACGTTCATGTATGACGCTCGATTAAAGTACAATTTCGATATCGAATTGAAATATGTAATGTAGTATGGTCAATGGAAAAGGAGTTCGAGAACCGTCATATTCATATAACATATGATATTTGTATTCAAGACTTTCTAATGGATATAGATTGCAGAGTATCTAAATATTTCTCTAAAATATATCAGAGACTTTCCATTCATCTTAAATGTATATTGCCTAACTATGTATGATTCTCGGGGAAAAGCTATGAGGTACCAAGGTATTATATCTAATAAATAATATTTAGCTATTTTGTTCTTCAAAATATTGTGCTACCTAAACATATGTCCATATTTTATGTTTATCAGGAAATATGTCTTCATTCGTTACACGATTTGTTGTAGACCACAACAGGCCGGTGAACACGGTTTACAATGAACGTGCTGAAACTTGAAAAATGTGGCTACAGTAAAATTGTAAACATTATTTAATTTATACTCGTACACTATACCTATATCTACATAGACGATTATTTTGTATGAAATTGAAGAAATATGTGCAATGGGTGCTTTTCAACTCGAAAATTACCTGTGGTGTACACTGTACTGTACAATATTGTAACTACATCCATCCATGTATCCACTTATTCTAAATCAGTTGGCAGGTGCCTATTGATCAACATCCCTATTTAAATCAAGTCCCACGTTTAAAAGCAAATCTCATTTGCGTTTACCAAAAGTGTACACCATATTTTTCATCAGTTCTGTGTGTTTGAATTGAAAGCGGAGTAATATTCTTTTTTGTCTCGAAGCAAGCCGCGCGCTCACAAAGCCTGCTGGTTTTGTATTACCTTCCTCACTCACCTGGAAAGGAAGAAAAGAAAATGTTAATTAAGAGCCACTGAACAAAATTGATATCGTCGGGAATGAAGCTTCTGCCATTATTGTAAACGGATACTAGTAGTTATTTTTTATTACATAGCGAAACATTTATGACCGAGGTTCTACGTAGGATAAAATCTCAGTTTACGGACAATAAAACTAAGCGTAATACGAAGCTGTGTAACGGCTTGATATTTAGGTAATGTCGGGTGTTGGCGGCGGCGCTCCGCGCGATGCCAAACGAGCCTGAAACGTACATCTCATTAGCACCGCGCCACGACACCGTGCGATATTTAGGGAGCGGTCCGGCGGTGAGCCACCAACTAGCATTTGGCAGAGCGCTCGCTTCGCACAGCCGGCTCTGTAAACTAAACAACTCGTAAAAGTGTAAAAGTAGTAACGATAGCGATGGCAGAACCGCCTAATATGAGCGGCGCTGGAGCCACGCCAGTCGCACTCATTATCAGATGGGACGTTCCTAGCGCAACCCTTTCGTTTTACGATTGGCCTCTAATTACACCGGGTGCCGCGCTCAAGGCGCACGCTTTTTCGGTTGATATGAATAGGAGCGGGCGAGCTCTGCCAAATGAACGTATTTATCGCAACTAACCGAACCGTTTATACGCTTCGACAGTGTCGTTCGGCTCGTTTCGTTTGCTTTACATGCGGTTTACGTTGCGCGATATGAAAAAAGTCTGAAAAACTTCGTGGTTGGGTCGCAATAACACAGACCGTTTTGGTTTACGAGAGGAGAACGCTGATAAAACAAGTGCGCTCGCAGTGTGCGGGTCGCCTTAACGACGTGTTGCCAATTTATGCCGTGCGATAAGCTGAGTTTGTTTAGCTTCGGGCTAGCGATGTAGATTTCACTCTGAATCGCATGTAACAATGCTTGCCACGAATCGTATAAATGTTTTAAATGGCACAATCTAATCTAGGTTATACCAAGATAATTAGAGAAGTTTAAACAAAATATTGTTAACCTAACCTTACCAGATTGGTTAGTAAAAAGATTCGGTATCATTTTGGCATCTATTGACTGGTAGGTACGAAAATTGTAACATATTCAAGATTCTGGTCGTCACACAATTGGAATACCGACTAGGATTACATGGAATTGCTCGTACGGAATATTAGTATGCTGGTGTCGATCGACGATGCTGGAATGAGTCGACGTGACGACCGCGCGACGCCTCCGGACTGCGGGTTGCTACCGTGATGCACAATATTATGGCAAACTTGTAATGAAACGATCGTGAAATCTCGTAAAAGTGCTCGTTTTAATTAAAGTTTTAAATGAGTTTATGCAACTCTTAAGCTTACGGTATGCATTTGATATGATATATTACTTAGTAAATAGTTTGTTTTAAGTAGATACATTTTATAAATATGATGGTGTCATTGGCAGTAAATAGAGCGAAGATAGATGTGATCTGTCTGAAAAAAGATTGTGGGCGGGGTCGTGACGTGCATAGGATATGGGTCGCTGTTGTAATCCAGCAGGCTTGATGACACGACACGCATCGACACACTCGATGTTAGGAGGATTTGCTGAAGTATCCTATGGTGCGGGAGAAAATTGTATGAATACGTGTTAGCTTATTATGTTAGCATTTGTATTGTCAGATCTGTTCATTCTGAAGGTTTTGTGGAGTTTTTTTTTAAGAAAACTAGGGTGGTAGGCATCGTAGGTAGGAATGCAGTTTCTAGGTCATGTGAGATGGTCTCTTTCTTGTAGGTGTCATAAAATATTAAAGTTAATAAACCAGAATTTTAAATTGCAATACGGTTTGATGCCGCTTCCTATTAAAATTTGGAATTCCCCTTTGCGCGTTTTTAAAGTCATTGATTACAATGAATTTGCATCAACAGCCTAAGATTATGCCAGACATGAGGTCGGGGGGCGGAGAGGGACGAGCCGCGGGGGACGTCAACTCAATCTTGCCCCATTACGTGCGACAAATTGGAAAAATATTCAATTACACTCGCAAAATATTGAATTATATCATAGCAAATTACAAATCCGCTTTACAGATGTAGGTACTTTCGTATAGTTGGATAGCAAGTTTGTGTTATGTTAATAGAGTTCGGTGACGGAATTTGATGTTTATGCCTAGGTTTCATATATTATCCTTGTGCTATACCTAGCATAGCTTTTACAATTACTTGGCTTTACTTCCTCTTTATCTTTGATCTTGTAATTATAATAATGAATTTCAGTACTTCTATACATATAATAAAAATGTAACTGATCGCTGTCTGTACATGGAAGATATATAAGAAAAAATATTTATAGAATACCTTTATCAACGCAATAGTACCCTAAACAATGATTTTTGGATTTTTTGTCTGTTTGTCTGTGCGTTTGTGCACGCTAATCTCAGAAACGGCTGAACCTATTTCGATGCAGTTTTCAGGAATATATTGTGACAGGTCCCACTTAACATATAGGACTACTTTTTATCCCGGGAAAATGTTTTTATCCCGGATAATTTCGATATTTTGTTTTTTTTTTGCTGTAGTCCACGCGGACGGAGTCGCGGGCGTCCACTATTCTTAAATATATTTTACCCCATATCTGACGTCACTAAACTTAATGTAGGACATAAAATAACGATCTATAAATGCAGGCACATAACCGGGCTGAACCAGGCTCACAAGAAAACTCATCGAGCTGCACATGATCGATTTATATCGCAAAAAATAATACTCGCCTTAAGCGCGGGCGACAAGTGGGCAGACTTTCCCCGTAGTTCTAGTAATTGCCAATTAATCACCGGCCGTTTTCTATTTCACGTCGCCTGTGCTAACGAGATCGGGCTGTATATACTCGCCCTTACATGCGAGCTGTTGAAGGGTAATCGTGTAGTTTCTGTTTTTCAGGACGCCATTTTGTAATGTGAATTTCTATTGGATTATGAATGAACGATGGGCTTGTAATAGGTTATATGATCAAAAAAGCTTTGTTTAAATAATTGTATTTACGTTTACCTTTGTCTAATAGACGTATACTTTATTAACTTATTAATTTATTCAGACTACAATTAAAATTAAGACCTAGTTTACATTATTGTAATAAAAGCAAACAAATAAAGTAACTAGCAATTGTAAAAACAAAGCTCATTGGAAATAGATTTACTTTATAGTCTAGATTAATTTGAATAGAGTTTAAAATATTTATGCGTTTGTTTACAACTCGCAACTTGGATCCAATCTGGTTAATAGAAAACTGAACTACATCTGTAAAATGTTTTAGATATATGTATTACTCACGGAGATTTATATCTTCAACTAGTTAAATATACATAAAATAAATCTCTTTCAAAGCTTTACGTTCTATGTAAGTATTAAAAGTGATATTATGTGCAATATCACTTAAATAACATGTGTTGCATAATTTCCTAGGCACTTTCCTAGAAAGTAATGAGATATTTTCCTTAATAATTGAGAATGTAGAGATGTTCGGGGCATGAGCGTCGCGCCCACTTCAAAGATCAGTATCTTTATAACATAATTAAGTAAATTTCAAAGTCGTCGCGCTCCATCTCCGAAATAATGACTGTAAGAGCTTAGATAACCCGCGATTTAATGTAATTTTCCGTTATTTTCCCATTTCTTGTAATTAGAAATTTCGTCGCGAATTTATCTGGGGCGACGTATCGTCCCTCAGGGGGTTGTGCTCGAGGTAACTCTGACGACATATCTCGACACTTCGCCACGCTGCCCGGTGACAAATGCCACGAAGGGATTCCAAATTTCTAACGTCGTTTTTACTTATGAAGTTATAATAGTCTTTTATTGATTTTTCGCCATTTATTGATAGTTATTCAGAAGTCAGCTCTAAGCTTCATTTTTAAAATTTGTCCGTTTTGCTTTAGAATCAAGTCATCAACTACTACTTGTGCGATATCGATAATGATATGCCAAATCCATCCTTGCTTATGTTCTAGAGTGTTACCTACTCCATTACTATATAGAGCAAATAGCTTTTGCTGCAATTGAATAAAACGTTTGAAATAAATACAGTCTAACTCAACCATACAAGTGCATTTCTCGCAGTTGCACCGACATTTATGTCACATGCAAAGCGCTTGCGAGCAAGATGGAAACAAGGTGTAAATGTCGATGCTCCAATATCGAGGCTTTCACAATACCATCAATTGTAGCCCGGGAGCCAGATGACGATGTTTAGAACGTCCAGCCAGCCACGCAAATGGTCCAGCGTTATTTCCTGAGTGATTTATACGTACCTATTCGCAGACTGTCTAGTATCACTGTGATCGTTGAGTGGATTGCGCGGCACCTTTCAAATAGATTGTCTTGAGACCGCATCGAGACGGTAAACAAGTCGCCCCTATGCAGATGGTCTAAACCAACCGGTGCCTTCGATTTTCTAGAGTGTCACTAAAATGGCTCTCAGCTCTTCGTTTACCTACGCGTTGAAAGTGAATTTATACTATTTTTCGGACCCTTTTTATTTTGCCTGTCGAGTGCAATCCATTTCGTTGCGTTCGTGGTAAGTTTAGTGTAAAGATGGATTCTGGTGTGGAATCTTTTATTTCTCTCTAAATCGACGAAACATTGATTGCTTTTGTATAATATTTTAAAATACTATATAGAGTAGTATAAGAGGGATTGTGCAAAAACAGATACAATATCTACCTACTTATTTTAAACTTAGTGATATAACAGTTTATAATCCAGAGTCGATATTAAATGTCATTATAATGGAAGCAGATACACACAGAGAACGAGGAGTAGATTAAACTCTTGTTAATTACTGGGCATCTGTTTGAGTACAGGACAAATTATACGGACAGCGTGTGAGGATACGTGAGACACTTACAGCTTGACGATGAATAGAGAACAATACGTGAATATATTTATTGGTATATGTATTAAGTACGACCGTTTCATGTTATATCAAGTTTAATAATGAGATTACAAATGGCGTTACATAAAAAACTATGGATTAAATTTAGCATATTTTTGAAAATTTGTAATAAACTAATGCTTTTTCCATGTAAAGTTAAGCTAATTTGTTTACGTGCGTCCGTTTAAAATGTTAATCCAGATAAATAGATCAAACGATCTGTTAAAATGAGTTCATTCATATAGGCCATCAAGTTAAATTGTTAGCGTGAAATTTATACAGCTAATAGATATAGTAAATAAAACCAATTACGTGTGCGATGTTTGTGGGAAATTCCGTTACAATACAACGCGATGTTGGCTTGCCACATTGCAGTCAGTGTAACGGCACCCTAACATGTGCCGTGTTGGGTTATTAGAGACCCATGGAACCAAATCCCTAAACTATTTCGGCCAATAGTTGTTGTTTGTTATAGTATAAAATGCGCTATCCACTTTTTTACGGTACACGTGATTATGCATTTCTGGTCTTGAGCACGTAGATCAGGAATCCTGTGATTTTTATTGAAGTAATAATCTAAATCACAAACTTACTTATGCGATTTTAATAAAATTTGATATGGAGTTATCCGACACCCTGGATTAACACATAGGCTACTTTTTATCCCGGGAAAATATTTTTATCCCGGATAAATTCGACATTTTGTTTTCTACTAGTTTTACAATATATCTAAAGACTAACTTATTTATTTGACTCAGCATGTCCCAAAAACCGAAAAAATTGTGAATTCTAGTCAACAATCTTTCCGAATCACACACACATAATTTAGTATAATAAAATATTTAAATGGACATCACTATAATATGTATCTACTTACATGAATAAATTCGTAGTCAACTACAGCCGTAGCATGTAGGCTTTGCGTAGGCCCTTGGCAAGCGCTACGAATGCACGAGTTGCCAGCCGTAGCATGGATAAGCTATTATACAGACGCCCACACAACCAACTACAGTATCCAAATTATAGACATTGAATAATAGCTCTTCGACTATCAGTGGGTGTAGTTCTGACGTGGATTAGTGTACTCGTTATAACAATTATAGCTAGACCACTGGATCTTAAATCTAATGCGTGTATGGGAAGCCTAAGCGTTTCAAGATGTTACTTATGAGATTATGTCTCAATTGTACAAAATCTATTCTATTTCAAGATATAAAACAGATCCAACACAAGATTATCTGAAACACGAATATTTGAATTGATATCGCCAAAATCGAATATAGGTATATTATAGTTTAGCAATGAATATACAGAAACACGTAGGATCTTAATGCTTGTCTTCCCGCATACAGCAGTAAGACAGACAGATCAGTGCACCGAGCTAATCAGCATTGAATGCTTATCAGTCCGACCAGGTGTAACGTAGATAGTGTATTGTGCAGTCGTACCCTAATGTGCTGTTGATCTGTCGGTATGTACTAGATTCCGACGTTATTGATTGTACTTAGGTAGAGCATGACGGTGATGACATTCGACAACACTTAGTGAAATACATGAAAATATTATAGCTTAAAAATCAAACTTTGTTACGATAGATAAACATTATGTTTAATTAATAATAAATAAAATAAAAATCATTTATTTTAGATCAAGTCCATAGTTATATTAATATAATTGACTTATAAACTATGTTAATAATGAGCTGCAGGTAAAGTAATAATGTTTATATATCATAACAAAGTTTGGTTTTTAAGGGGGAATATCTTCAGAGTATCTCTTGGTAGGAAAAGTCACCTACTAAATCAAGTTAAGTTTGCATAGGTAATTGAGATGAGAAGGTTGAATTTGATATGAATTATTTATAGTACATTCAGGTTTACAAATATAGATAAAGAAACAGTGCGTATGACAAAACGTTAAATATACGTAGTGTAAGAGAATATTTAAACACGAGTCGGAGTAAGTAAGCGGTAATTGACTAAGTAACTTCTATTCTGCATAAACGGACAGAACAATGGGCAGAAAGGGAATATGTAAGGCATGTACGTAACGATGTGTGCATTCTGCAGCCCTTCAGGGACAAAGCATGCGTTTCTGAGCTCTCCAGCGGCCGAGGATTATTCAGTAGGAATACTCGTACAAACACATTTTGATACTGGTCCGACTGATTACTAATTTTCATAATTACATACTTTAGTGTCCAATATCAACACCTGCATGTAGAGAAAAAAGACTTGAACGAACGAAGATCTCGGATTATTGCTTTTATTATGTGATTCAAGCTACCAGTCAGTACAAGTACCTAAAATCGCGATCTTTTTTGTTTACATAATATTATTATGTAATAAGTAGCATTATAAAGTCTCTCGCAAGTTTTTCTTTACATATTGAGTCGTAAGCTATTCTACGCATATAGGCATGTACAAAATATACTACAGTCGTCAACGTCCTGTATTTTTGAAATGTTTGACAAATTGGGGCGTACTTTTCGCGTCTCGCCGATCTACCAGTAGTAAACCGCGGAAACGAGGGTTCTCAACTGTATTATTTATTTATTCGTTTCCTGTAACTGAAAACTACCGATGACTTTGGGGCAGTAAGTAATCCCTGATTTTCTGACATAGAATGCGGGTAGTGATTCTTTATTAGCACAGAATACTGGGTTACTCTTTCTCTCACCTAAAACACTACAACACTGGACACAGAACATTAACATCTTATGCATTAAGCGATTCTAATGTCGTTTATAGAAAATTGTGTATGAATATAAAAATTTAGATGGAGGTCAAAATTGAGACGAATCGTGACAGCCAGCCCTAGCGGAATCGGTCGGCAATAACGTATAAATCACGGGGTACGCCTGCTTTCTATACGTTGGAGCGGCTATTTTTACGGGCCATCCGTTTTTTCTATCAAACTTCGCGGCTATATCGGTATCAGTGTTTTGTTGCTAGTAAAATCGATTGGGATGAGTCAATTTCAGCTGTCAGTTTGTGCAGGTGAAACTTGTTAGAGAACATAGCTAAATTATGGCCTTTGATTATGAGCATATCTAAATTGGATTTAGATACAATATTTGAACATAACTTACAGTCAGAGTAGTCGTGGTATAATTTTCAAAGCTTGATTTGCATCGGTGGAAAATTTTATAATACTGAATTTAAATATTGATTGTCTTCTGTTTCTTTAAAGCATACTCTTCTATTTCTATCTTCTTGTGTTCAGTGTAGTTACGCTCGGCCACAGTCGCTCACTCAAGGAGGTTGTGATGGGCTAAGCAAGTGCACACATCACACCCAGGTTGAGTGAGTGTCTGTAACTAAGGTTCTTCTTTTCTTCCGACGATTTCTTCTCTTGTTTATTATATTCTTCGCTTCTCTGTGTGGCTTCAAATATCTAAGTCTTATGTTTTTTTCTCTTCTTGGCATCCTAGATCCAACATTATACAAATAAAACAAAATATTGTTACATACCTGTTTGAAAGTGTCCGATTTTTATTTCCCATGACATAGCATATTAAAATTAATCTTAATATCCATAAATAACTCGTACGTGCAGCAAACGTAAACGTATCCAATATAGCAAATACCAAACAGCATTGAATAATCCCTAGTATCGGAATGATGGAAAACATAAACAATTTCGATCCAAATTTGAGGTAAAACCGATTTCATTACGCCACTAAATCTGGCGGTATCCGAATTAGGCTCAAATCATTGCATAAATCCATAAGAGCGTTATCCAGAGACGGTTTTATGGAGCGATACGAAGTGTTCGTTAAGGTAGCTTTTTGGTTTAGGGATTATCGATAATAATTTATAAACTGTTTGCGATAAGCTAAAGGTATAAAAATAATAATAAGGCTATTCGCCTAAAGGTATTGGGTAATAGGTATGTGTCAAACAACAGTAACATTTAGGTAAAGTTTAAATTAAGTTAAAGTTTAAAATACTAGTGCCTTACCTATACATTATAACTTGGTATGATATACCTACTCTTATAAAAGTTTTGCTAAAAACGTTACATTAGTTTCAGTGTAGGCGCACATTAAAATTCTCGAGAAAACCTTGACTTATCGCGTTTTTAGGATCTGTAAATTTCCCATCACTAGTTGTAAATCTTTCGCTTGTCGATCGAATATCTTACTCGAGCTATTTCTGAAGCTGAGTCGCTATTCACTTTCTACTCTAGATCACTGTTTATTTACAGCTCACCTGTGTATGGTATTTACCGGCTGATTTACAATAACCATTACTAGTATTCTCAAGGCAATCTGGCATATTATACTTCGATGGAATCTTTTGTTGAAAATTAAATAAGTCCTTTGTTGATTTTTACAGAATAAATTATTTCAATTTTCTTTATTAATAATTTTATAATATATAATATCTTGACTAAGATAAATTTATAAAAACACTTCTCCATTAATATAATCCGTTAGGATATGGATGATCACAATGCACAGCACAGCTCAGCACAATGTTTAAAGATGAATTTAAACATTGTGCTGAGGGATTCAGCTTTGTTTGCCGAGATTTGGCTAGTGTATAGCTATCGGGATGAAGAATAACGTTGCCAATATGTAATTTAGAAAAGAGATGGTAAAATTCGTCATCCGAGTAATTGACCCGGTAGCTTAGTGGTTATAGCGGCTGGCACGGTTTATAGCGGTCGTGGGTTCAATTCCCACTCGGGTGAAGAATTTTTTCTATTTTCTTTATTAATAATTTTAGAATAAATATGTTTAATCATAACCAAAAATCAATTATAAAATATTAGAAAGCCCACTCTCAAAAAATTGCGTTAATAAATGAATGGGAATATAGTAAAAGGAAAAGCAGACTTTTATAGTTAGGGTACGACACCAATGCCATCTATTATTTACAGTGCGAATCAGCGTACCCTCGTTTACATCACAATTAATTTAATTTGCTTTTTCACAGGCTTCTTCCACCCGTATTGTTATGTGGAAGGGTTGACGGCGTGAATTTTCTCGTGATTTGGTAAGTGAGGCGGTAATTACTGCAATTGTTAGGCTTCTCCATTTGGGTTGGGTTTGCTTTTAACGGTTTATTAAAGCTTGCGGTTGTTTTGAATGTTTCAGGAATTAACGCGGTTGCTCTTGTATAAGTAGCCTATCGCAAGAAGTTATTGTTAGGGATACGAGTATATGTCAACGATTTGTGGTTTTAATTCTTCAGTAAATTAGAATGTTAAGCTGAATGAGAGATAGGTGAAAAAGAGAGTGTATTTTGTAGCTTCGAAATTGATATAAGTACCTAGAACTATCGTTTTATATTCTTTTATAGGATATTGCGGTAGGTTGCATTGCAGTATTTTCAACTCGATCTTGAAACTGATACGCTCGGAAAGTATAAAGTTTCAATGCGCACGCGCCGCCGGATGCCGCCCACTGGCTTCCGTTTGGTACCTCCGGACAACACTGTCAGTGCGGATATGATAAGGCTTCACGGTCTAAAGTCTAAATTATATTATATTAATAAAAGTAATTTTGTGATAATATATCTAGAATATAGAAATATCTAGAACAGAATATATATCTTTCGAACATATAATTAAATAATGTAATTCTATTAATTTAACAACAATATTTGAAATTAAATATTTGTTCGAGACACAATGACATTTGCAACTTCTGCAAGTTTAGCATTAAAAGCTCGCAAAGCACTGACTTAATTTGATTATAACTTCTAAGTTAAGATAAAAGCAAAACAAACAAACCGCCCAGCTGCCGAGTATCGCATAAACAAAGTTAATATCATTTGCGAGTATAAAATGGCTATACGTCACAGCGGCAAGCCGAGATGGTGCGAAGTTGTTGTAAATCTTAGTCTAAGTGAGTAAAGACAGAGTTTAAGCACGCGCCCGCGTCGTCGCCTTCAATCTAAGTTTGGCCGTTGCCTGTCCGCTACATCCCTGCATAATGAAGCAAGCGAAGCCCCGTCTATACTCCAATAATTACACATACCGTCGGTATTCAATACACGTACACGCTGCACTTTTTACTCCGCTTTTTCACGCCTCCTAACTGCCCCTATCTAACACGCAAAAACATTTATCTAGTATCTGTCACTTAAAGCCCTTGCTCTCGTGTAAACGGGCGACCTTATTTTTTGTTAAAAGGCCCGAGCTATCAGTTCGTCCCGCGACACAATATTACCCTGCATGGCGATATATAGCTTTCGAATCACGTCAGGAGGCAGGGCGTGGCTGCTGAAGGATGACTGTATGGATCGTATAATATCTTCTTCGCCACATATGAGACGATCCAATAGCTTTGAAGCATGAGTATTTAAAATATAAACTTAAATAACGCACAAATTAAAGGATTACACATAGTAGTATGTGAACAAGAGTACAAAAACTGCCTTTATTAGGCACAATATTTAAAAGCATAAGACGTTTCATTAATCCATTGCATTGCAATGTGCATTTTCCAGACGGTCCTGTGATGATTTACTAATTACATAACACTGCCGGGTGTCGCTGAAATTAATACTGACCGAGTAGACGGCTAAGCCTGGGTGACATTATTCCGTACACATCTGTTATGAACGTACAGGGACATCTGCAGAGAGGAGACTGTTATGAATCCAGAGTATGATGGATGGATCACCCACAACCACACAGTGTTATATGACCATTATATGTCATATTGCAGCAAACTAATATTTATGTAATCTTGAAAGATTGCTCTATCATTTGAAACTTCATAAAAGTTTCTGGAGATTTCTCACAGGCAAAAACCGAATGATTAAAGAGTGAGTAGATCGTAGGAATAGGGAACGCTAAAAGCCGGAATATTGGAGGGTAAAGTTTGAAAGCATTTGTAAAGTAAATTAACCGTAGTAGGGAAGCAATTTGTTGAACATTTCTCACCCTTTGTGACCGTGTCAACTAAAAATAACTACTTACTATCTTTCTCAAAAAACAGACTGCTCTTTGAAACGTCTGGAATTAACTTTAGAATTATTTTCGACCTGTTACATGTCTCTTTACTTCCCTGAGGACCCAATTTTTTTTATTGCACCTTCAGCAACCTATATTTCTGTCAGAGAACCTACATACTTAAGTATGTAGTTAAAAAATATCAATAATCTATGCCGTATTCAAGTTATTTTCAGAAGATACCTATATCTAGACAAGAAGATACACTTAAATTTAGCTTGCACACACCAAGGCTCCGTAACAAAATAGGCACAAGGTAGGTACGCGAGGTAAGTGTAGGTATAAGGTATGTGAGTGGTACGACAGAGCACTTAGTGAGCTTCGAGGCGCGGCCGCATCAATCACTAGACAATTTTATATCAAATGTCGCTCTCAATCAATTTGGTCGGGATCGGATTCTCCACTAGTGACACACGCACCACTTTTCTGCGACATGTGATCGTGCGTTTACTAATGTTTTCTTATTTTTCCGTATGAATTTCCTGCTAAACTTATTTTACCGGAATAAATCAGGGGAATCTGATTTTGTATTTCGCCCGAATTTCTGTGGTTTGGTCGTCCTTAAGCTGATAAAATTTGTAAGGCTTGTAACATATACTTCCTTCCTTCCTTATCGTGTGTCCAGTCAGGTATGGTTTTAAATTATGTAATTTGGTGGAAATGGAAACCCTTTGACTACTATGATAAGTTTGCTCCAATATACAAAGCGCAATGTATGTTTTCAATTAGTTAAAAATAGGTCAATCAGAACTGGCCATGTTAGTTATTATGTTATCAAACGGCAATGACTAACTGGTGACTAGGCGGTCACACAACGGTAATATTGCTATACCTATAGTAGGTAGGTACTTCTTTGTCTTGATTTTCCTTAGGTGACTAATATCGTATGACGCGAGGACGGTAACTTTCTTAATGGACCCTCCCCGGCTGGAGTTTTGACGAAAAGTACAAATATGAGATAGTAGTTTCTAGAACTGCTCTAATTGGCACAGACGTTCTCACTTAATGTATGTTTTACTTAAGTTAATACCGAGCTGAAATATTACAAGAAATATTTATCACTATCTACCTATCATCACATTTTTACGTATTTGTTTATTATAACCCAAAAAGAAATATTCTAAATTCCTTTAAAATAACTTTGAATCCTTATTGAAGGTTAACCTCCATTTTGGTAAATTACAAATATTTAAAAAATAAACTTAAGATCTTACAAAGAACGTTTATAGTTTATAAGCGTAATAAAACAGGAGTGTATTTATTTAAATTGAAAATAGTCCGATTGTTGTAATTGGCGAATATAATAAGGAAATTACAAATGCATTCCTCTATTGAAGTGCGCAGGTTACGATGTGGTGTAAAACGCACAAAGGCAGTGTTTAGAAAACATTACATTTGTGTTCCTTGCCTAGTAGCGAGTCAGAGGATAGACCAATATGTTCTGTAACTGAGCTGTTCTAACTATAGCAACTAGATAAAAGTCTATAGGAGAAGCGAGTGCAGACGGAGAAGTAGAACAAAAAGTGTATCAGGTGAAGGATAACCTATACAGCATGCCAGAACTAACCTATTTTAAATAAGTTTTTAATTAAAACCTATATAAAGCAATTCTTTGAACAAGAAAATACAAAATTTGTTAATAGTAAAATAAAGACGTAAGCTGGCAGTGTTATCCAAGCACTGTAAAAGACGTAAAAGTTTTATATTCTATACGGTTCAAAATACTTAGGTATAAAATGTTTGCATACTGAAACATAAGTAATCCGAAAATCCTATGTTATATAAATAACATGGCAATTGCATAAAAATAAATGAAAAAGTGTAAGATTGCTTCAAATAAAGAATTTCCTGTTCTGTTTTAATACTTGTTTTGAGTATGGCTCCCCATTCAGGCATTCCTCTTTGCAACAGTGCTAAAAGTAACTCTATGGACGCGTCATAAAGAATTTCCTTTGCGAAAATCTCTATTAAGCATTCCAGGAAAACAGTACCAAATAATTCCAACACACGCGAATGGTTTAATCAACTTTTTGAGCATCACAAGAGTCATCATTGTGTTGTACGTGCTTAGCATTAAAGAGAAACATACAAATACTCGCATATGATTTGTATCGACATTTTCCTGATACTTGTAGAATTCCAGGATTAAGATATCAAAACAGGTTAAAAGATATTTGTGTGAAATTATTAATATCTGTACCGAATAGAAACCCGTTTATATTCGTGTCGTATCCCCATAACTTTTAATTATGGGATAAGTCAATTAAATACAACTAAGTCCTAATCGCCGATGTGGTTAGTATCCGCTTGACAGAGTACAGGGTACTTGGGGGAGGACGAGATAAGGAGAGATACACTATCTTATCTGCCCTTATCTCACTAAGGGAGGCTGCTCTATATCGATTTAGTGCGTTGTGTGACAATATTATATATTATTATTAAGTATCATTACGGAAAGCTTCATTATGCATGGCTCACGTTTCGATAGCTGACAAATCTAGGCATCCTAATATGCAGGATCCTAATATGTAGTTTGTGGGACGTTGTACCTAATTTTAAGTTTTAGAATGTTGAAAGAATAATAAATAAATAATAAATACTCGTAGCAACTAGAGCTAAATAACGTCTCTGCATGTTTGTCATGGCTCAGGATATTAACTCTCAACCTTTCGTATGTAGTACTTTACTACTACTACTACTACTTTTGAAAAGTTATAGGATAGTTTAAATGAAGTAGATAATATTATATCGCAGTTGTTTTATAACTGCCTCTACTAAATGTCACTTGCAGTTAGAGATAGGAGTATAAAGTGAGTCCAAGACCAATCCATTTTTATTGGACGTTGGTCTGACGAGTTTAAACGGCGTAATAGATGTTTACTGCTGATTGCTTCACAATACGCTGGAGGAGTCGGCTCCGGGCTCGTACACTCTACATTAATTTATCGACAGTAAAATAAGAACATCTCTTTTGAATAACCAAAGTGTCGTTTGTTTTAACCACACTAAGATTCTTCAATAAATTGCAAACGTTTCGCGCTATTTTCTTTTCCACGCTACATATTGTAAGTTCAAACGAAATACCATTCGAAAACAATTCAGCAAAAATTTAAAACAAAATCAAATGTAAGGAAAAATACTCACCATACTGCCGGCCTTCGTTCTTCACCACGCACAACAACCAATAAAACAATATAGCAACGTTAAAAAAGAATACAGCTCGCGCTGCTCGAGTGCAATTGCATTAGACGCGAAATAAAAATGAAAATAAAAGAGGACGGTCGTAAAAAGCGCGTTATCGGCGACGAACATTTAATTGGAGTGATTTGAACACAACCGCTGCTTGCGGAGGCCTGCCGTGGAGTGACGACATGGGGCCGCGCGCCGGACGCCTGTGCGGGCCGGATCCAAGCTCACTAATAATATCCCATTACATTAATAAAGCTTCACATTCACATTTGATAACGCCGTACATCTGTTAAAGGGCCTTATCTATGCCAGATACATGTTATCGTAGTTTTAGCTTGTAACTAAAAAAGTTAGAGTAGAGAACCTTATTTAGAATAGGAATTAGTTAAATGTTCAATCAGTGATAATGTATAAAAATATATAAAATACTACCTTTTCAATTGGTTATAAGTTGACATTAGTGCGGTATCCAGCTAGGTTACAAAGTCGTGCCTAGTCGGTAATTGGTATTATAGATAACCCTTAGTTAATCCTATAAAAGTCAGTTAATAATACTCGTATAATAGAGTATGAGCCATCGAGTGCATCCGTACGGCTTCACATACGTTCCCGAATTGTGGCTTCCTTACGTTACTAATACTTACCGAATACAGGCCAATGACATTTATGTATTGTTTCTTTATTGATATTGACGAGGACGATTTTTATTATAGCTGGATAGTTGTGACTCTATTCGTCTTTTATATTATAGTGGTTTTTGTTTAACGTAGTTGTAGAGTGTGAATAAAGATCCGACGCATCGGGATAATTACTGGTACAATTATAATTATGGCTTTATTGTAAATACATCATCATCATCAGCCTATTGCAGTCCACTGCTGGACGTAGGCCTTCCCCGGGGCACGCCACAAGACTGCCATGGGGGGTATATGCCCATAGTCACCACGCTGGGCAGGCGGGTTGGTGACCGCAGTTTGTATTTTGGACTATGTTGTCAACACGGGAGGCGCTGCTGCCCACCTCCCGAAAACCCTTAATCGCCTCGTACGATACCCACGGGCAGACATGGGGTGGTACGAATTCTACTCTGCCGGCACCATGCGGTCATTGTAAATACTTAGAGCAATTAAATAAACTTACATATTTTATAATAAATATCTGGGGTTTTCAGTAATATGCTTTCAAAATTAACCTAACCTAAGGGTTTGCAACAATCGGCAATGTATGGCAAAGTAAATATTATAGACGACCTTCGTAGACGTACTCGTACTTACAATCTGTACAATAGGCTCGTTCGTTCATAGCTTCATCGTAGCACTACGGGTAGGTGGCGACCCAGTGCCGGATTAAGCCTGCGCGGGGTCTCTAGCAAATTCTTTCAAGGTGCACTTGGTTTGTTTTAGGTTCTCATGTTTAGGGGTAATTAATTAAACAAAACTGTTATAAATAAAGTAAGTTATCTATTACTTTTTGAAAATTCAAGCTCTACCGAGAGTTTGACCATTGCGCTTCGCGTTTTAGGCATGTGCAACATATTTTACAACAGCTAGTAATCATATAAAAACTCAACTGTACTTTATTCACAAGTCTGAAAATGCCAACTATAAATAGTTATTTCCAAATAAATTTTAATATTTGATTTTCCAAATCGATACGTTTAAGTTATCATTGATGAATAAAGTATATATGGCTTTTTATTGATGAACATTTTAGTTTATTAAATATATATATCCTCGCTCGATCCTTACTCGAAAAATGTATATTACCTACTAACGATTGGATGCAATCTAACAAAATAACAAGGTGTTATTAATCAAATAGTTTTTAAATCTGAATATAACTAGAAATAAATTATGTAGAACCAACATTTACGTTTAAATATTCCTCCGTTTTTGAGCATGTTACGTTGGTAACCAAATCCTAATTTTGGGTAAAATCACGTTAAGTCCTAGTTCACGCGTAAGGTACGAAATGTAGACGTAAACAGGTGTCGTTTAAATTGTAATTTCACGGTCGGAGGACAATTTTCATTGGCGATTAATTCATGCTCGTTACGTTAGGTAGTTCTCTACCCAGTCGCACAGCTCGGTACATTACGGTGGCGCTAGTTACTATCTGGATGTATGTCTATATATTTAGAGAATTATATTTGAATGCTGAGATCTGAAATTACTTTTCCTGTATATGCATTTCAGATTTCGGTAAACGTATTTTGTTAAATAAATGTTTGTTATTTTGCGGCACTGTAGTAAAAGAATTATTGTAATTCTATAAACACAACACTAAGTTCATATCTAAGCGTCCACCCACAGTCACAACCTACTAATATTATAAACGCGAAAGTTTGTGAGGATGTATGTATGTCAGAATGTTTGTTGCTCTTTTACGCAAAAACTACTGAATGTATTTAGATATATTAGAATATCAGAATACATATAGGCTACAATTTATCCCGGGAAAATATTTTTATTCCAGTAGGTATACTTAATACATATTAACTTCCGACAGATTTGAGACAATAATAATTTTGTAGCGAATTGTCGGCCATATTGTCGAGTGACGTCACGTCCTCTAATGACATTTATTACCGGCAGTCCATTGGCGCCAGCCGCCGGCCTTCTCCGCAAACGGTACGTTACATTCGAATTTCGAAATTAATTTCGCGGGAATTTCAATCCTGACATAGGGTAGGAACGTGATTATGATCTACATACCTGTCTATAGCCGTGATGTACTTAACTACCTTGTTTAGGTACTTTTTTTGCGTTTTGATATTAGTTGCTATTATTATTAATGTAATGTAGGTACTTACGTGTAGGTACTTATTTGCTAACTATGTTGGTTATGGTAACGTACCTGAAAATAAAGGAAATAAATAAAATTAATACAATTGCCTCACTAAAATTATTTACCCTAAATATACAGATCAGCAGAACTATACCTTGCTTGTAAAACGGTGCCAAATTTTTTAATATGTACGTACAATCGATGAGCAAAGCCTCCTGGTCTGTATTTGTCGTGAAAATTCACTCAATAAAAGTAATAAATCGTGAGGTGTCGTTACACAGGTGGCTATGTATTTTTCCGATGTAACAATGCGAAGATTGCTACTATAAATAACTGGTACCACACGAGACGTCCACACAGTACCGACGATCGTGACTGATTGCCCTGAGAGCGACATGTAAAAGCCTAATAGATGGCGTTGATTGGATAATTTATCAAGTGTTAGGTTGCGGGAAGATTTATAAAAACTACCGACACTTAATAACAAAATTTGCCAGGTGAAAATTACTACACGATACCTTATAGTTCCGGTGTATATACTATATCAAGCTGTAAGTACTGATATTGATTAGAAAGGGATTTGAACCGTTGACGGTTCTAGTTAGTGGCGAAACGATAACTTTATTATGTGGAAATTGCCTGCATAAATTACTCTTTGAAATGTGATTTTACAGTGTTCCTACCTATCAGTGGGTACGTATACCTAACATAACTGCTTTATGTACTTTATATTGGGCGTTATATTAGGTTATTACTTAGACTCAATAGTACCTAGGTTTTTCTAGATAATTTGACAAGAATTGTCGAATACTGAGTGGAAAAAAGTGGATCTATAGGATTACTTATTAAAAGTAGAGAAACTATTGAGTTGATTGACTTAAGAAGTTAAAACTTCAAAATGTTCTTCCGCTTCCTCTAAATCTCAGTTTGAGGCATGAACGTGAAAAACGTCGAACAAAATATGTAAGCATGTATGTATTTCGATAATCTATCTCGTAGTAAAACAAAATGTTAGTTCACTTCGTAATACATCATGCGTGGGCGGAGTGACTGACTGAGGATCGCGAAAACATAGCCGAGGAGGAGTCACTTGCAAACCTGTCAAAAGTGACGGGAAAAAGGGCGCGAAAATGTCAGAGTAATGGATGTGTCAGCGCGGTGGAGCCACAAATGTAACCCGCATGCAGCCTCCTACTTCCCAGAGGATTATCAAGTAGACCATTTTTTTTAACAACACCTGTAGTTAAGTTTACATTTTAATTGATTAAAATCTGTTTCTTTCTTCATAAAAGTAGATAACTACAATAAGTGTATACCTATTTCTATGGCACAGATGTCTTATCATGTACTTAATCCGATAATAATCGATTGCATTTCAAATAGTTTGCAGATTGCAATTAAAATCTGTATAATGCAGGTAATGTATAATGTATAATACTCGTAACTCTATATAGGTAATTTACCCGCCTATTAAAGATTAGCGCAAAATAAAAAGGTCTTCTCAAAAATATTTACCTTTGCAAGTATCTCTGTAATCAGATTAATGAATGCAATCGCTCAAAATGGAAGTCAATAAATACGCATCGGAAAACATGTCGAAACGTGATGAATGATGAAAGCTTTTATGCAGGAGATGTTATCGAGATTATCTTTTAATAGTCTAGCCTAGCGGATTGTATCAACTCTTAATTTGTTCTCTATTTTTTAAGTTAACGTTGTGACAGTTGAATATAAGAGTTTAGGATGATCTATAATATCTGTGAGTAAATGGATCAAGATTTACGCATCTAGTTGCCGCGAATACCTATTTATATAAATGTAGAGACGTTGTCGTAGCGATTTGACCGAGTCATTGACTGTCTCTTATAAAGTTACAAATCCGTCGAGGTCCAGGCAGCGCGGTATCAATGATATAATCGGGCTGACATTTTACCAAGGGCCATATTGGTCGTTATCTGTCACCGCCCCCCGCGATCCGTTTCACTTGCAACCCGATAGGGGGCGACACTGGGCGGCTGGAACACTCCACGTAATGGCTACCACGGCCCCATTTTTATTACTGACCCGCCAGTAAACAGATCATTCGGGTTTGTGGTGTTATAAAAACGAAATTAACTCCGCACGCTGGATGTCCAGATATCTTCGGCATGTCGAACTATTAACATGGCCGCGACCAGCTGTTAAGGCGTCGAGGTAGTTCTCTTACGGCTTCATAATTTAGTAATGACTGTGCTAAAGAAGTGCTTAATGGTTTTTCCGAAGCCGTAGAAATGTAGCTTCATTGCTTTGACCCGTGAACATTGGAGTTGTAAAGTTTATTTGTGGAAAAAGAATATTAAAGATGGACTACTTACGTACGACTCACTTAACTAACGAAAATTAGTTGGAATATTAAGTATTGCTGGCACTAATAATGAAGAGTAGACTAAATAACAGGTACATAATATCATAATTCAACTGCAGTCGCAATACCTTTCCAGTTCATTTATTAAACACATCATCACTAATTCAGCTCGCCGCAAGTGGAGCTATTGTTCATTCGGATATTGTGTTAATAGATTAATCCAATCAAAATATTAATTCCACAACGCTCACTCATATTTACATTTCAATCGCGATATATTTCGACGAATTTGAGATTATACTTTTGACAACCTGAATCATCGACTCGATAACTTTATATTAGTTTAGGTACTATCCCTAATTAATCTGCATATTATTATATTAAAATAAATATTTTCATGAGTTTTAGTGATAATTTCATTATCACTGAATCTCCTGAAAATATTTGAAAATTAAAGAGAATAATTGAAAATTAAATTTATAGTAAACGAATATGGAGCACCTTAGTAGGTATCTGAACCATATCTTCCATGAATAACAAATAAATGAGAAGTTCATAAGGTTGGGAGTCATAACATTTCTGACGATAGAGTAATATGATCTCGCATAGCGAGAATTATTAAATATGAAGGCAAATTGTAAATTATCCTCGTAGAGCGGGCGGCGCGGCGGAGCGGCGCGTGCCCGCCCCGCCTCGTTCGGGATTAGAGGCCCAGTTGTGCGTTTGTGCTGTTATTCCAACGTGCACGTATATCCCTCTATTATTTCTATTAGAAAAACCTTTTGATATTTTGTTTCAAAGCGCCATGCAAAACAAAAATCAACGTGTAAACCCTCTCTTTAATTAGCACATGTAACGGCGAAATCTCTGTTTTTCCAATTTTACTCGCTCACGTTTCGACTCCACTTCGTTACGTCACAATGAGTCACTCAAAAAAAGAATGTCGAGGAGTTGGCGAGCGCGGGCTTACCGCAAGACAATTGGGTCCACATGGGACGCGATAGCTGGGGTTAACAGGGATGAAATGAGTCGGGGTCAGTGCGCGCTCTCGGGTAAAATATTTGCGCTGCAATAGAGCCTTTATTGCGGAGATCAACATGGTCACACCAAATAAGCGGACGTTCGCTGTGTTAGGCCTATTTGACAAATTATTTGGAATAGAATTGAGTTTTGGTAGGCAGTAAATTTCAGTGTATATAAGTACATTAATCCATGTATATGTTTAAAATTGTGTTTGGTATGTATGTAGAGACAAACATATTAAAATATATTATCGTGTATGATTACGAGGCGGTGGTGTACGCGATTGAGTGATATTGCGTCTGTGACAAGAGGATTTTCCAACAAAGTACTTCGTGAATGTAGCACCAACAGCTGGCTCGCTTTATTTGATTTTCAACTATTCAAGTTTATACCAGCACTGCAGAGAACTTTAGAAATTTCCGACTGGAGTACTCAAATGCAACATCCGATATGTATTCGATTTTCGTAGTAATCTTTGATATGAACGTTCCAGCCAAAAATTATGGCGTAACATCCTTTAACCCGCATATTATGGGTACAATTTTACAGCGCCAATTGACATTAAGTCTTTGTATTGATGTTTACATAGGTACTTCTCTCATTAAAATTGGTCTCTATCATGAAATCAATTGATCAAAATGTCAAAATTAGTACTGTAAACATTGTGAGCTTAAAAGTTAACGACTAACCCAGTAAATTGTTTAGAAAGGTATAAATTTAAGGGCAAACGATGAGGTGCGTGATACCGTGGAGCGCACGGGGGCTGGTGGGGGCCCTGGAGGAAGAGTAAGAGGAGGAGGGCCAACAACGTCTATTCGGCAAAAATTGTCTCGCCGCGTCGTACCGTAGCGTATTTAATGGGCAGAAGGGTAGAATTGGAGTGAAGTTAATGTTAGTCAGTGATGATACATTAGCGGTCGCATGTCTACAATAATTACCGCATCTCTTTTAAGTTTGTCCTTCATGGTGGGGCCCGTGTTTGCGGGCGACGGTCAACACACTGGCGCAAACACGCGTGCGAATGCCCACGTGACGTCATCACGTCACCGCGCACCGACACGACAAATTTGTCAACCGCTGGTTCTCAATTCGTAAAGTCTACCCATCTTTTTTCGGCGTTAGGTAATACCTCAAGGGTGGTCCCCGCAAATTTTCAAATTATTTCGTTATTCTGTACCAGGCTTAACATACAACTTATTTCTTAATATTTTTGTTTCATTGGGTACTTTTTTCTTATTTCATTAGTTTAATATTCATTTATTACTACACAAAAAACACTATTGTAAGATATTTAGCTGCTTTGCTGTGGCATTTAATTTTTGTTAATTTTTTTTTTTTAATTGAAGTTTTGTATTAAACAAATTTAGTTATCAGCATGTGTGAGTTATCAACACTCATAAAAGTTAGATATTCATGTTATTGCTGTCGTCATCATTTTTCGAAATTTAAGGCATGTAGGTAGAGTTTATGTAATTCATTATGTACTCGCCGAGATACATGTGAAACAGTTATTATTGCTCTTCTAAAAGACTTCCAGCTAAACTACCCTACAAAACCGTGATTAACACTCAAATAAAATATAAAAGTGCAAACTTTCTAACCCCAAAATTTTCGCATTTTGTGTAAATACATGAATATCCCAGTGAACAATATGCAGCTTGCAACAGTTGATAAGCCCATACAGCGCGCTGTGAAAATTTATCTCGCGGTTCAAAGTTCACACGACGCGACCCATTGTTCGCACGTTGTATATGTACAGGTATGTACATCTGTGGAAACGTACAGTACTTTTCATTAAAATTTAATTGTTTTAATAATTTACTGCAATAAAAATATATGAAACATAAGTTATGAACACCTACACGTCTTTTTTAAAAATATGTTTGATATTACATTATATTAGGAAGAGGTCGGTAATTAAGTCATCATCATCATCATCAGCCTATTGCTGGACGTAGACCTCCCCCAGGGCACGCCACAAGACTGCCTATGTATTAGCCCATAGTAATTAAGTATTCAGCACAATCCCAAGATCTTTCCTAAAGAAAAGTTTTCCTCAGGATACTCCAAAAGAAAATAATAAGACAATTATAACGTTTAAGAACATTAAAAGTCTCAAGAGGAACCAGAAGTCGGTAGGTCCCTCTTGCTTAGGATTTGTTCTTTGCTAATATAATTTGACGCGTAATTTAGTATGGAATTTCCGAACTTAAAATTCCGAATAATAAATAACATAGCAACAAACTCTACCATTTTTAAGAGTAAATCTATAAGATTCCTATACATTCATTCTAAATTGTGATTCCCTTGCATTGTCCTGAAGTTGAGCATGTCTTCGTCGCAAAAACGACAGCGTCAAGCTCTGCGGATAGCGTAATTTCTTTTTCAAATTGCAGCGCTGCAGCGCTTGATGGAGATTCATTGAGCGAGAGCATCATTTATCAACGGAACCTCCTTACATAGTGTTATATAGTGTCCTTGATTCAAACTTTATTCCCTGAAAGTGTGGTGACAGCACAGAGATTGCGGGTAGATTGTTATTCTGTTTCTTTGTTTTTAAGTAGTTTTGGACTTGTTGGTACCAGGTATACCATAGAAAAATAAATTGTTACATGTGCACCTACTTGCTTACAAATGCTCGTCAAATTAGAACATTCAAGATTTAATTAATTTAACTTACATAATAGTTCTATTAATGCTTAGATACATAGGCAGGTAGAGCCAATGGTAGGGCAAATGATTGACATTGCAGTTTAGTAACAAAAATCAATTGGATAGTGCGAGCGACGCCGGCCTGGACGTTGATGACAGTTGTTTTGTTTTATTACATACGTTACTCGTTTGCCCTGCGCTGAGAGAAAAAACTTTCGGAATACACCGCCATTTTGAGGAAATTGACTTTTGGAGTGACAGATGCCAGAGCATGTTTTGTTAAGGTAAGTGAACACACTGTTGATAGTTGCATAAAGTAAAATGCTCAGTTATTTTATTACTCATTATCTTTCTGCCCTAATGCCGTTGTATTTATATCATCATCATCATTCTCAGCTATGAGAAGTCCACTGCTGAATATAGGCCTCCCCCAACCTCCATTCCGACCGGTCGAAAGCGGCCTGCACCCAACCAATATTTTTATATACTGGAAAACGTTAACTTTCTTTGTACTTACTATTTTTTACTAACTCATAGGTAAGTACATAGTTACATAGGTACTTTAAAAAATCTTTTGCAATATTCAAATAAAACAAGAACATGAAACACACTTTGGAATTATTGAAAAATTCGAAACACAGTTTCGCGGCATTCGTTCGAGTACGGAACACGAAAGAACTTGAAGCCAGCCCCAGGCGGCTGCGTATACAACTTCGGATCTCCGACTGCTGTGTGGCCTGGTATAAGTTTTAGCTCTTTTTATTTCACATAAAATTCATTCTCGAGATCTCTAATGCGATTAAACATTTCGTTTTTTAAACTAAGTTCAAGTTTGATGTAAGTTTAAAAAAGCGATTACTTACTCTCTTTTCTATGTTTTAACTTAGTAAACCTCCTTTATATAGCAAATAGGAAGATTTTAAGAGGTATTCCTTTTAATTGAGCTTAAACTTACTCTCTTTTCTATGGGTTAAGTTTATTTTTATTATAAATATTATTAAGGAAATGATTTTTTTTCACCCGAGTGAGATTTGAACTCACGACTTCTCGCAAACCGTGCTTTTGCTCTAACCAACTGAGCTATCGGGTTTATTTTTAATTAAGAAGGAGGTAAACTTAATTTTTGAAAGAGAAAAAGTGTGAGTCAAATAGACTCCATTTCAATTTGTATAATGTTTACTATAACTATGAATTGCACATTCTCAGTAAATAATGGCATACCAATAATAACTGGAATTGTCATAAAATATAAAAGAATAAAGACGCAATATTGGGGCGTCCATAAAAACTGCGGCTGATGTCCAAAAAGCCCTTAAAAGTAGTATCAATCCAATTTCCCTACAGGGGTTCAGAGTGTCACCGCACAATATAAAATACCTAACAGCCACCCCACAGGGGAGGTGATAAAAATTCGTTAATATCTCCATATTTATTGTTGTATATGTACAAAAATATATGTGTAGTGAAGATCGAGTAAAGTATAAGTTTAATTAAAATATAGCCTACTATAAGTTGCTTTGGTAACTTAACCACTAATCGGTTATAAAAACAAAATTTAACATGTCAAGTTAAACGGATCACTACAAAAAATTAAATATCTAAACAGAACGAAGATAATTTAATAAACTTCGCTCAAACCACGATTAGCAGCAGATAAGGCTTTAAAAGGATTACTGGCGAGGAACAATACGAGCGATTATCTTACTGAATGGTTGTCAGCGACATCAGTCGCGTACACCCGGCCTCACCTGCAGGTACACGGCGCTACCCCTTCCAATACCATTACTACAGGTTGTTTAGGTATTGTGTAGCATACGCAATGGACGTGCGTACAAGTTATTGTAATATGTAAACGAGAACGCCTACGGAATACTGTGTACTTGTCAATTTAGTATGTGCGTTTAACATCTCTGTGAAATCTGTATGACTGTAATTATCTAGTGGTTAGTTTAATTTGCGTAATTGAGTCTGACGGTGCACCCTACAAAATAAACTGAAATTTACCTTTTGTTAGACGAAAATAAACTTTACCTATTAACTTTAAATAAAAGTCTGAAGTGAATCACTTATAGGCTTTTGGAAGCAGCTTGGAAACAGGGAAATAGAAATTGAAACGATTTGAAATAAATTTTCACACACATTGAGTAAAGTTAATTGAAATTGAATACTATCCAAGGTAGATAAATAGTAGTAGCACAGCGTATCGGACACTAAAACGAAATAAATCGTATTTGTGTTGTACAAACTCAGGAATGTAGGTTAGTTACGTGATCGGGACAGGTGGCTCCTGAGTCAGCCTCACTCACTGCCAAAACTACAGCCTCTAGTCTAATACAAACAAAATGTATTTTCTGCTTCCCTCTTTCGATGTTATGAAACTTCCTTGTACGTTTACTGGAAAATGCGAAATTCGCAATCTAGCGAGAAATTCGGAATCGCAGTACAAGAAAGGCGTCACACGAAATAAGGTTATCTCGTTGGTAAGTTAAGCAAAAAACCGGAACACTAATGTACGTAATTCGGCAATTAAAATTTAATTTGATAGGCGGTAGGCGGCGGAGTGGCGTGTGGCGATGGCGTACACCTGCGTGGAAATGAAGTAATTCGGCACGTCCTCCGCATTACTTACCATCTTCCAACAATTTGTTTTTCCCGCTCTCGAGATAAATTTCAGTGCTTTGCTTTTTCGTCCCAATTTATTCTTCCAATAAACTTTTCCGCTCAGATCGCAGAAACGCCTAAAATATTTAAGCTGTTTATTTCATCGAACATCCCCATATTGCCTGTATGAATTTAGTTTGAAAAATGCAAATGAGTTAAGTCAGCTACCCCCGGTGTTGCATAATAGGGAAACTTTGTATAAAACGTCCGCAACAGACAAGAAATCGAATAAAAGGATGAATGAGAAAAGGAATCTGAGACAATGAGTGTTTGAAGAGGTTCGCGGGCGGGCGGCAGTACGCCCAGTGGCTCGCGGCTCTAACGGCGCGTGACAATCGCTTCCATGCTAAATGTCATGGTGGCCATTGTTCTACCCGCCCCCCACGCCGCCCCTCACCCCCTTTCCCTGCTGAAGCACTGGCATTTACTCGTCCCTCACCCTTACCTGCTAGTCATGAAAAATTTACGCACTGCCTATTGATTGCTGTTATAATCCTGTTTACATTACGTTTACAACTTATATGTTCTGTGTAGTGTAACTAACTTGCTAGGTAAATAAATTTGATTGAATGAGCTATGACATTATAAAGCCATAAATCACTCACTAACCCAAATGTGCTATTACATTACACAGTTATAATGTAGAAAAATAGATCCTGCATCCTGCCTTTATTCGAGTCGAGTTAATTGTCTACTTAAGTACCAACGTTGCGGCAGCTAGAATAGTGAATTTAGGATGTAGTGAAGTAACCGAAGTAGAAGAAGAAGGGTGGAGGGGGGTAACTTAATATGGTAGGCATCACGGGAATTTGTGCGAGACGAGCATCGAGGCTGGAGCGTTGGCGGGCAGGGCTGTCGGCGCCTGATTGCAGACTCTCTTGATAAACAATCAATCTGCGCTACACTAAACAAATTTCAGGGAACTGCGAGGTTTGTTACTAGCCTATTATTTATAGCTTAACGCTATAAATCCTCATGAATGTACCTATAAGCATATTCTACCTATAAAATTGTCATGCCCCTAAGAGTTATGAAAATGTATCAAAATATCGATTTGTCAAGAGATTAAAACTCAAAAACGCGAATTTACATAATACACTGTAAAATCATACTTTTTTCTCGCAGGGATTTACAGAGATCCTCTACCTAATAATTAAACGCTAAACCTGAATTTAGTTACAGTTGACAGTTCGAATGTACCTATAATTCCAAAATACTACGTTGATTATTGCAATGGTAGCGTATGAGCAGCTAAAACCCTGCGTGACAATAGAAACGTCTAACTAACAATTTTATCGATGTCATTTTACTTTTTTTTTTTTGTTTAGTTTATCCCGAAGGAAAGGCAAGGGGAACTAAGCCCATGCAGCCATTGTCTTTAGTAAATGATTTATGATGGATGATAATGATGATGATGAATGGAAACGTCGGGAAAATCCTCAAGAACAAGTGTTAAGTTAGTCAAAATCAAAAATAATTGCAAAAACAACTTACATGAAGAGATATTCCGGCTAAAGTTTTACTCGGCTTACCTGCTTATAAAATCATGCACACGCACTAGATTCACATCACAAGTAATCAAAATATAACTTATCTACTGTCATTTTACTACGAGTACTATAGGTATGTACTTAACTTTAATTACGAGTAACTAATATACCTAATTATAATAGTTAATATCAATTATGAAGTGACAGTACATAAACGTATTTATAAATAATTGGGAGCCCTGTACTAAGTTTACGCTTGCGCTATCGGAACAAATCGCGTGAAAACTGATTATGGATCAGTACGACCTTTTGCTTAAAACCTCTGCCGTACCTCCCTGTTTGCAGCCAAAATGAGCATTTAACACTTTGTATACATACTTACACATACACCGTATATGATGGTTTATTTAATAAAATATTTTAGGGTAGGTTCTGAATTTGTTTAAAAAAATGAATCTAGCCTCTAGTCATAACAAATATGTGGGTACCTATTTAGCTGACTATTACACAGCAGAATACATCTACCAGTTTCATTCCCTAAGAATGTACGGAATTGAGAAAGAGTAATAAATAGTCATAAGGTTGGTGATATTAAAGTTATCGTACTATAAATGAGCAATCAATTTAGTAAAACTATAGTACGCATATATAGCGCTTTCGTTTAACACGACAACTTCATTAGGAAGCCATAAGTCGACGGCGGGGCGCGAGTCGACGCAGACCTACCTACTGTTTGCTCTGCCACTTGACGCAGTCAAATTACTCACTTTACTGGCTTCTCCAATATTTGTTCTTCGATTTATGGGTTTTCCGATAGTTTGTGCCTTTTATTTTACCAAATTAAATACAAATTTGTTGTATCGCATCGATGAATATACAATTAAGAATGTGTTAGAGTCTAGAAGTTATTTATTATTCAGTTAATTGTTAGGAAAGCTTTAACGATGCTTAAAGCTCTGACTTATTTAGTAGACAGCAGTAAACAAATTTAATATGCACAAATTTGCATTGACTACGGTCGTCTGTAGCGCCGTATTTTATGCAAGTATTCATCTAAGCGTCTATAAAAATCATAAAACGTTCTGAAGACGACCATTTGTTCCGGTATTTGCATACAGTACAAACGGGTGAAGACAACGATGTCCTTTACAAAGATCCTTGTTCGACAATAAAACTTTATTTGCGAAGAAATTTAATAAAGCGGAAGTGGACTGCTATTACTGGGTCCCTTTAGGCCGACATATGCATGCCGGTGTTATAGGTGGGTGTGGATCTGTAGCTGTCGATTTATACATGGCATTGCGAATGCTGAAAAGAACCTCAATTGTCTTGTATTTAGGGGTAGCGTGTGTATAATTGGAAGACACAGTATTGAAATTGTTGTTTGTTAGTAAGCTCAATTGTAGTTTTTTACGTGCCTATGGAAATTCAGTTTTAGTTTTTCATACATTTTCAATTGTAGTAGCATGTAGAATAAGATCTCAATCAAATATTTTGTACTGACATCTCATTAGTGACATTATACAGGGTGTAACAAATGGGGTATGTTAAGCGAAAAGCTATGTGAATAGCCAACTAAAAAGAACCTACCCACAAAATTTCAGACCCGAAATCATATGTTTATTTTTCCAGATATTATGGGGAATATCTAAATAACATAGGAATGTTCATACAGTCTTGAAAAATAAACATGTGATTTCGAGTCTCAAATTTTGGAAATAGGTTCTCTATCGTGGGCTATTTACATAGCTTTTCGCTTAACAAACCCTTTCTGTTACATGCTGTATAGCATTTCTCTACATTTTGTAACTTGAAATTTAGAGCGATATAAAGTATGAATAATCCATAGCTAGGTTTAATTATCCCCAAAGCACTTTAAACACAGTATCTACGGTACAATAATTTGATAATCAGCCTTACCTTTCCAAACTCATGTAGATATTACGGATAGGCGCAAAGTACTCAGCTCGTATATCACTACTTATCTACTTAATGAATGAATTTCAATGGCGGGCGTTAGCGGGGCAGATTGCGGCGGCTCCGGCCAGAGGAATGCTCTCAGTGTACACCAGGGATTCCCAAACTTTTTTCGCATAGGCCCCTTTTAAAAGTTAACTGGTTCTGGTGGACCCCCTATAGGCTTACACTAAATAGAAATTAATTGTGAACCCCCATTTTTCACGCCAACGTAGACCCCCATCGAGTCTCCTGTGGACCCCGGGGCGTCCATCTGGACCACTTTGGGAACCACTGGTGTACACCCTGTACGTATATTAATTATTATTTACTGGAATGCGTAAGGTCATTGTACGAATATGAAGTGTACGTGATTACATCTCATTCCGAAATACATACCGCAATTATGTCGCGGCGACATGTCAAATCTAATTACGATAACAATCAGTGTTATTATACTCGTAACACTGCGTCTTATGTAAGTCAATGTTTTAAAATGATGTTATGCTGTCAAAGCTGTCAAATGTAATTTTTACGGTGTTATTACAAAAGAATATGAGCATCATTAAAGCGAAATATTGCCTAAATTTGACGGATATTTTATACATTTTGCTGTCAAATGTCATATTTAAAACGAGTCTAACTTTAGGTGCTCTTTTGTAATAACATTGTAATGTTTAGCTTAAACAATGTTTAAATTGTTTAAACAAAAAGGAATGTTTCAAATATATAATAATGACATATAAATCGACGGATAACTTTTGGTCAGCGTTTAAGAAATTGCCGGTTAGTTGTCATTAACGCGATTTAAAAAAAGTTAAGTTATAATTTACATACTAAAAAAGGCGGTTTAGGCGTATTTGATCACAATCATGTATGTTCCGCTGAACGTAATTAATGTAGGGATTTTAATATTGTAAAATGGTAATGTATCCAAAACCTAATTTAATTAGAATATGACTTTCGAAAGAACATTGTATTGCGCCGCCCCAAAATAATGGGTTATGATATGCTATATCTATGTTTTCAGTATATAAATACTGAAAACTGCTATAGCATACTCATGGAGTGCCTTTTTTACTACAAGTACCCACTAGAAAATAGAACATCTGAATATAAAGAAATGAAATGATAATAGCATGTAGATAGGTATGTTGATGTTATATTAAAACTTAGGGATGTTCAACATGGACGAACAAACCATCAAGAAATATATCACCATAGATAAAGACTGGAACTTAAAAATCTCAGCTTTATACTAGCAATAACTATAGACTTCGTGTTATGAACGAAATTTATTAAAAATACAGAGCGATAAAAGACAAGTATTAAAATAACGTATAAAAAGATATTAGATTCCGATAATGTGCCGGTTTATAGTGTCGGTTTTATTTAACGACTCTAAGCGTTATGTCTTGAAAATAAATCCATGATTCGTCTTATATCATCTCGTAACTATATCAATAGTAAGTACTAGGGCCCTGTATATGTTCTGTTCGTGTGGTTTATTGCAAGGTGTGTTTATTATACCTACTGAGGATATTTAAGCTACAGCAACTATCCACTGGCGATATTTGTATGTATGTAGTATACAAATGGAAACTAGTATTTAAAACACCGTGGCATGTGGTGTTGAAAGAAAATAATAGCACCAGTATGTCTGCTCGTGGGTATCATAAGAGGCGATTAAGGTTTCCGGGAGGTAGGTAGTAGCGTTACGAAACTGCTACGCGACTACGAATATGCTACGAACTACACATTTACTATGAATTATGAATTTACTTACCTATATATTAAAATACACACAAAATAATTAAATTATTTATTTATGTAATCTAGGCATGTCCTCGACACAAAAACTATACTTGGCAATACATCAAGAAAAAATCCTGATTGTGGAAAAAAATCACAGAAAACATACGTTATTTCGCCTGCTCACTTAATTTGGTTAAGAAATACACCACACCTTCGCTCTACTAATATAAGTTGTCCGTCGTTAGTGTCGCCACTGTCTATGTGACCCATCTGGTTTATGGCCTGCGTAGCCTGGTTAGAATTTCTGCCACATGCGTAGTTAGGTTGGCCGGCAAGTATTGAGTGGTGCAGGCGCCGTCGCGTCGCCCTACTTGTTGCGTCCACTATTTACGCGCTCAACTATATATGTATGTATATTCCTTATTAAATTGATGGTGGGCTTGAGGGTTGATAGAGGACGTGATAAAATTGTTTAGATATAACTCATAGATAACGGGAACCTTATAAAGAAATGTTTTAATGTTTAGAGTTAATAGTGATATTTAAGTAAAAATAAGTGTTTTAAGTTAACACATATTTTCGATAATGATTTTATCTACTTTCTTCATGATATAGGAGAAGTACATTTTTAGAATATACCTACCTATTATGATTATTATTAAAGCCGATTTTCATCATGCTTACTGATTCCGTTTCGTCAAGATATAATGAATTTTGGCGCCGACTTGTTGCATGCGATTCTGTCCATTTAGACTACTTCTACTCTACTACCCCTTCTATTCATTTTTCTGATGATGATGATGATGTTTTTATGTCTTTTGACTTAACTTCAATTACCATTTGTATCCGAATAAAAATATATAAAACGATAACTTACACTTTTGTCTATTTGTCAGCGTGTTATAATCGTGTTATAATATAACCTATCATTTACCCCTCTCAAGTAAATAGTTTGCCACATGAAATGAACACGACCAGTCACAATTCCGAAGTAAACCCATGGATTGCTAATCTACGATGCGACATATCGTGACAAACTTGTCGGGTGCATGCAAATACGTGTGTACGCGTTCACTGCACTTTGATTAAATACCTTTAGGACGGAGTTATACCCAGTTCGTAATAAGGCATTACAATTAAAATTTTATATTATATAACTTGCCAAAGAATGTCATAATTCAACTGTAATCAAAATACATGATGACTAAAAATTACAATATTATAAAAAAATCTATATGGAACCGTTTGAGTCTAATAATAACCGCCGGTTTCTCCATAAAAATTTAATTTTCAATTCACGACAACCTTGTTTGAAATCCATATTAATATGACAATTAAATCAACGTCTTTTTGAATGCCATTAAAAATCATATGTAAGTATAGGTAATATGGTCGATTCTGACCGTTACACTTAAACCTAAACGTAAAATTAATCCCACCTGTCCCTTTTTCTCTCAGCCTTTCATGTTAAGAAGGGAGAGATATAGTTCTGACTAATATTAAGTTTACGTTTATGTGTGTCGGTCAAAATCGACCATAATATGTATGTACCTAGCTCAAACTGAATCAAAATGTGAAATAACAAAAAAAACAGCAGTTTAGCATATAATATGAATGAGGTGTAAAACTGTCGATAGTTCGAGCCGCAACACAAGTGAATAGCCATATTCATAATACGAGTACGAATGCGCGTTTGAGGAGAAGCGGGCTTGTCGAGTGTAGTCGGATCCTTTGAATCGGCGGCGGCGCGGCGGGCGGTGACTTACCGCGGGAAGCTCTTGTCGCTTTCTAGATGCAGCCTTATGAGGGCACTTGACTGCTGCAATATGCTGGCTGGATAGATTCCGCTTGTTTTTCGTTTTTATTTACAGTCACGAGCTGGATGTTTCCATTTGAATATGGGATTTGAATATTTATTCTGACATTAAGATTAATAAAAACAAATGCCAGAATTAATATCCTCGGGTAGGTAATGAAATTATTACGAGGCGGCGGAGGAAAATTATTATTGGCGAGGCTTACCGTGGGCTTACCCCTTAACACGTGCCATTTAAAACACTTTACAAACTTTTAATAGTAACTTTAATAGTAATTAAGTTGTATAAAACTTTATAGTTATTATTATATACTTAAACTAAACTGAATTCTTAATACCCTATTATTCGTAGGTATCTACCTAAACCTACGTACCGTTTTTACATGTATCCGTTTTGAATCTCGAACAGAATTTGCATTAACTTATTATAATGGCTACAAATAAGCCTTTAATCTTATAACTTACACCGCTAGAGTTTTCAAAGTAACTTTGTAAAGAAACCTTACGACCTCAGCCATATCAATTACCAGTAACAACATACCGTCAGGCGTCGACGGCAACGTGACCATCTTGATTAATCGCACACACTATTAATTAGACTGCAAATTAATAACGCGAGTGCAGTCGACTGCAGGCTGCACTAGCGACTGTTACGGAATACATATAAGGACATGTGTCAAAGTGAACTAGTTATGCTCGACGCTTTGAGGTGAAATATCATATTTTCAATTTATTGGTAAATGCAACTTGAATTAAACTATTAATTAACCTGGGAACTACTAGTATGATTGAGGTTATGTTTCGCTTAGACCGCACTTATTACCTATGAAATAATAATACATATCGAAGTTAAAATGAATAGGTAGGTGAACTACTATTTTGTTTCATTATTTGAATATGATATTTTGTGAAATTATTAAAACACATTGCAAGGCAATTTTTAGCAGACCCTTGCTGTAAATATATTTGGAGTGGTTTAGTATTTGTATTTTCTTTTCATGAAGACTGGCTACCTAATATTGATCCGAGAGTATCTACGCTAAGCCACAGACGAGACTGAGGTCGTATAAAAAGAAAAAATCTCGTAAAGATGGAAATCTCAGAGTATGTTAGAAAAACATACAAGATATTTGAGGGCAGGGAGCCGCTCGGGGGCACTTAGCGCGGGCTATTAAGGAGCCGTGACCGGCAGCGCGACGAACGACGAAAACTATAAAACCGTTAAAGCAACGTTTCAGCAGCCGTAAAGACCGTCGCAAGATCTGTTGACAATGTCGCCCAAACCCGCCATAAACCGTATGCACCCGGCTCGGCAGTAAAACTTAATGGCACTCTGATTAAACTTATCTCGGAGGCAACTCGCAAATCACGACCTTTCCTAATAACCTGCGCTCATTCCTAAACCCGCGCATTTTTATTGGCTGCATTGTATTAAACCGGGATAAACTGCGAGTCCTCCCGCGTCAGGAGTAGAGTTACGGCTGCTTGGCGCGTCGCCCGTTCAGACGGTTTGTTGTCCCAATACGTTTTACTTGTGCTTTGAGCAAATAGCTAAGCTAATGGTTTATGCTCTACGAATAACAAGCTACGCAGAGCTATTTACATTCTTTTGTCTACATTCCAAGCTTTTAAGATGATGACACTGCATTTAACTACGTTCTCGTATAAGCAATAGACGTACATATTTTACATTCGCGCAAAAAGATAGCAACCATTAATGTTAGATCTCATAAAGAAGCAATAACTCTCAAAACGCTTTACAAGTGGTGGAAGGATGTTGTAAAGGTTTTACGGTCGCGATCGTTGCAACGGTCTTAATGGATGAGCTAAGTGCATAGGGACATTCATGACAGTGGTAAAACGGTAGAAAATGTCCACGACGCGAACGGTAATGCTGTTGGCGGTTCATTAAAGACGAATAAGCGTCAAACGCTGCAAATAATTTGCCCGACATCACTAAAGGGACACACATTAGCTTCGTTAACGACGTTGCTAGTAGTTCAACACAAAGTAGTCCGTAATAATAAAGATGTAAACTTTCTTTGGTAAAAAGAAGAAGCCATAGTAGGTCACATTTAAGTATCATGATTCGCAAGTTCACAAACAAAATGAACAATAAACGATCTTGGAATAAATATTGTACATTTTAACAGAATCGGAACGTAAATACGTAAATGTGGAATAAAAAGCCTTGAAAAGTTAGACGCCCCCGGCACTCGATTTATGTCGGTTCGTTCATCTCTGATAATTCATCATATCGGACAATTATGAGCTATAATCTGTTCCAAAGTAAAACAAATCCCAAATCGATTAGTAATTCGAGATAGTTTGGTTTGTTCTATTCTGTGCTTTCCATTAGATCTTGTCAATTAATAATTCAGCGCGCAGGCTTTTATGTTCTGGATTTGTTTTGGTAAGATCTTATGACAAGAGTCTGATATTTGGTTGCTAAGTAAGTATACCAACTACCTTTTATTTAATGCCTAAGTACCTATACTTAATATAAATCTGATAAATAATTTTATGTTAAGAATAAGTCCAATGAATAAGGGCAAATATTTCCTTTTTTATGAACGTCAGAAATTCAATTCAGTTCGATGCTTACAAATAACACATAGCAACCAAAGTAATCGAATAAAACAATGCTTTTTCAATCAACAGTGCGCTAGGGAATGGTTCCACTAGGTCATCGTACCAGGGAACAGACAGAAGCAAGTGAGTCTTTATACATCTTTATATAGGCTACACGAGGGTACCCACTACCCAGGCAGACTAAGGCCAGGCCAGACGCCTGTAAGGCCTGATCGATAGCTACTCTGCTCGACCCACCGCGCCCTACTTAGTAGGCCCACAACTATGTTTCTTTGCGTCATATTTCAATTATGAATCTGTATTGATTTTTCAGCTTACATTGTTGAGAACGATTTTGTATGAGGTTTTATAGACAGCTAAAGCTGTAACACATAAGTATTGGTATCTATCTAGGCTTTACTGTAATAGTAATAACAGAACCACCTTGCATTAATAAAGAAATAATAAATACATACATATATACACGGTTGTGTTCTCATATGGTGTAGCCAGAACTGCAAGATCATAAAGTAGATCACACAGCTACGTTTAATATAACGAGGACAGATGTAAATGACCAGTGACAAGTTACCTACTAGCTTACCGCTTGAGAGAATGCTCGAGTTCCTTAGTCGAATCTTACGACATGCACGGAAGGAGATGCAGCTGATGTATTCTAGTGAAGCCCCGCATCAGCCCAGGAAAAATAATAAAATTATTTATTGCATGTTTTATTTATTTTTTAGACTCGTATTTTGGAAACATATCTCAAACCTAAGCCGATGATAAATGAAGTTTAGGCTGTTCGATGCGACATGACGACGACGATGTGAATATAAAATAGTAGTAACAATATAAATTTTCTTCCCCTCGTTTTCCCTAAGCTGATACTGAGTAGATTCGTGAGCTAAAACGTGGGAAGATTGAAAATATGTCAATCGATTAATATCTGATCCTGTAATAGAGACCGACAACGAAATGCTGACTTCTCGTAGAAAGGAAAAAATACCTAAAACTTGCAAAGGACTCTAATTAAAAGAAACCGCCGCGCTAGTACAATAATAATACCATAAACGTATATTCACACACATGTAGCAACATGGAGAAATGACGTCGTCCGTTCAGACAGACCGCACAAAAATAAAATAACAGTACAAAATGTTCACTTGTAAATTATAAACTCGGAAAATGAGCACTCTTCACTTTTGAAGAATCATGATTTGGAAGAGTTAATATTTTTTAATTGCACGAGTTGGTCCCGTTTCGTTGTGGAAGCAGCTTTATTTTGTCTTGTCGTGGGTTTTTTTTTGCAGAATTCATCAAGTTACAATGTCGCAATTTGTGGTACTTCTAATAGGTCGTAGGTTGTGTGCGAGGTCTGCGACCGGGTTTAAAAGGGCGAGACTTTACGAAAAAACTTTTATAATTAAAGGACATCAAAGAACGCCGCGATGGGGTTACACTTTGGATCGTTATTCAAAGCGGCAGTAACCGAGATAAGGGATCTTTTGGCGCCTTCAATAGAAGTTTATTTTATGAACTGTGACAAGTAAAATTGAGTGTAAAGTCTTGGGATTTGTTGAGAATAGAAACCACTGTTCTATAGCATTAACATGATTGATATTTTAAAGGAAATTTGAGATTTTCTTAATTATATAAGTGAATGTAAAAGGTTTTAATGCGAGTACAAAGAACTTTTTAATTAACCGAATAGAATAACAAACATGCCAATTAATATATAATGATCGCAGAAAAGATCTTAAATGTCTCTATACTACAGTAGAAATTGTTTGTCGCCAGCCTACTGCATTTGGTTCGTGTCGGAAGAGGGAGTAATCAACTGCGTCTTGTAATTGATTGGACTCAGGCTCTCAGAACGTAGATAATGCCACATTCACGAGCGAACGGATTTGTCAACTTGCAATTATATAATTGCAGGACAGATATGTTTTAGTCTGTGGTAATCTGGACGATTGGACAATTGATGTCCTAATAATAAATATCTTAAAGGATATTTATTGTATTCTAATAATAAAACGAACAGACGTCATAGTGTGGTTTTTAAAAAACCAGTAGAGGTAGGCTACTACATATGCGCCATCGCTATAGCTTTTTGTATGAAATTTTGGTTGATAATATTTAATGCTATACCCAACATTTATTTGAAGTTAAATGTGTTAACTTTACGAGTATAAGCCATGCCTTGTATGAATCAGAATGAGAATTACTTAATTTATTATGTTTCATAGGTAAATACAATGTGAGGATTTAAAATTTAACAATTCATTGGAAACATGTAACTATGTGTGATTATTAACTTTGGAAGACAAAACTTAACGTACTTGACGTAACATAATATAAATTAATGTCTGGTAGGGTACAGCGTCGCGTCGCCGGCCGCATTAATCATTGCCGTCTCGTACGCTCTTTTCAGAGCTGATTCCCACAGATAAACAGACACGTTTGATAGGGACATAGTGTGTGAAGAGCTTTATTGAAAACTAGTGGACGCCCGCGACTCCGTCCGCGTGGACTACAGAAAAAACAAAATGTCGAAATAATCTGGATAGTGGCTCGCCCTTGCTTCGCTTCGGTACATATCAGTACATTAGCTACAACTTCATATGTAGGTAGGCACAGCGGTTTTCGTAAAAATTTGGAACACCCGTTGGTTCCCTTCCCGTGGGAATTTCTGGAAATCCGTTCTTAGAGCTTCCTCATAGTCCCTAATCCGATTTAAGCTTCGTAAAAATAGCGGTTTCTGTAAAAATTTGAAATTCCCGTAAGTCACCTTCCCGTGGGAATTTCAGGAAATCCGTTCTTAGTGCTCCCTCGCAGTCCCTAATGAACATATATGCCCAATTTCAGATTCATATGTGTAGCCGTTTTCGTAAAAAAAAAAATTTCCGTTGGTCCCTTTCCCGTGGGAATTTCGGGAAATCCGTTTTTAGTCCTACCTCGCTGTCCCCAATGAACATATATGCCCAATTTCAGCTTCATATGTATAGCGGTTTTCGTAAAAAATATAGAATTCCCGTTGGTCGCCTTCCCGTGGGAATATCGGGAAATTCTTATAGTATGTTCATCCAGGTCCAATAAGGATTTGAAATCGGTCCAGTAGTTTTTGAGCCTATTTATTACAAACAAACAAAGTTTTCCTCTTTATAATATTAGTATACCTATAGATATAGATATTTGAAATTTTGTCACTAAAAGGTGTGTAGAATTCGACAAATTCAAGCCTCCTCTAAAAGTGAATTGGTGATATAGAAACGAAAGTCCATATTTTATTGCAATCAAAATATTTAATAAATTACCGAAAAAAATAAAAAATGAGAGTAAATTAACCACATTTAACCATATATTAAAAAAATACCAGATTGAAATATGTCCCTATGACTTAAATGAATATTTAACTGGACAATAGTTATTGCACATGCACCTATATAAATATAATAAGTAGATAAAAAAAAAACATAATTATAGTTTAGTTTACTTTAGTTTTTTAGTTTTAAGAGTGTTGCGGTGCCTCATAAGGGCTACTAAGATAAATAAATAAATAGGTAAATGGCTATGGGGGCAAGTCGGACATAAAATATCTTATCCGAGACCGAACTTGCCCCATAAGCAAATACACAGCAAATTTTTTATTCTCCAATATGCTTAAATAAAAGTCACTTAAATAGTAAGTATGTAGTTAAAAAATATTGTATCAGTTATATAGACCTTTTGCTAAAAGTGTTTGCATGTTAACAGTTTCCCTCTAAGCTTATAAATGTCCAACTTTAGATTCAGAAGTGGAAAAGGCCAATTTAACTAATTCAAATGTAACCGCAGCCTCCTAAAACGGACTTTTTATTCGCTGGAAATTTTTAAGACCTTTGCGCTTTGTCTAGCGACAAACAGTTTAACAGCCCAACTCCGCCGAATAGACTGCTGAGGAGATTTGTTATTCACTCAGAAGTTTTAAGTGGCTGTGAAACATCGTTGTCAAAGAATTAAATAACTACTTATTTTCTGCGACATGATACTTTGCTACTTAGATAATAAGGGATACATTTGCTTGCGGGAATGCGCTGCTCGGAGCAGTTGCTCGTCGACACGTCTGTCTTGAAACTTGAACGTCAGGTTGCGGTGGAACGAATGTGTTTAGCAAATAGAACATGGTTTTAATCGGCCAGGAATAATACGAGCTTCATTAAAAGCTTATGCAATATTTAACAATATCGTTTTGCTCGAAATTAGTACAAGTAAGCGAGGCATTCACTATTTCCATCAAGGGTTCACTATACAGTACACACATGTATAGAAAAGTAGTAGGTATGCAATCATCATGATCATACAACATCTGTGTATCATTGGAACATTTTATTTATCACTAAGTAAGGTTGAACTTTTGTTTGATATCACATATGTATTGAAACAGTGAGTTTCTCCATGATTTAAAAATACATGTACCGGTAGATGGCCATATTACTGGTATCTGTAATACTAACCGGAGTATTAATTTCGAGGAAGTTACAACTCCTTAATCTTCACTAAAATTGTATCCTTTCTGTAATAGGTAGCTAAATCCTCCGTTATTAAGAAAGTCTTAGCTTTCTTTCGATAAGAGCAATGTCTGTAGACGCCCCCCGGCGGGTCGGGGGTCCATTAGGCCCGGGTGCGGAACCCCGCGTGGCCCAGCGAGGGGCCCCCCGACTCCAGGACATTTCTTTTAAAAGACAGTGGTGCCAAATTAACTGGCAATAACTGTCGCTGCCACCGCTGATAGGGCATCTATACAGTGTGTCGATTGAACCGATGTCGGAGGAGGCAATGACGTCTTGTTTACATAGTAGGAGGCAGTGACCGCGTATTTTCATAATCAATCTTGAGCTTTTTGCCAGCTCTGTCGCTTTAATCTTAAAATTACATTTGCCTAGAAGAATTATATCTATTGATACAATTTGTAGTAAAATACTGTTAAACTGCTATGAAATAATAAACTTTACTGGCCACTATAATAAAAACGTATTTTCCTGGAATATTATTACAGTAGGCGCAAACGAGTTTCACTGGGCGCAGAATAAAACGATCTACAAATTGAATAAACTTCGTCTCCTGTAGGTATATCAGGATAATATGATTAAAATTCTCATTTGCTATTACAAAGAGAGGACTAGGTTGTAGCTCGTTAGTTTTGTCGAAGTGTAATTGTGATAACCGCATTTTATCTGCGTCCAGGACGGAATGTGGAGTGTAATCGAGTTATTTTTACGAGGAGTATGCTTCATGTGGCGCGGTCGCCATATGTAGATGTATGGAGATGTACACCGTTTGGCTCTCATAGAGATTAGATTTGAAAATATATTCTGTTTTTTGGGCTGTCGGCTGTGATGCTGGTACTGCTGATAGATGCATGTAAGTTGCGTATACAGGGTGTTTTTTCGTTGCCACCCTTAACGAAGGGTAGTACTCTATACATCAAATAAAGTAAGTTTATGCCAAAAAAAACGCTGGGAAACAATGTAATTTTTTTTATTTTATTTTTAAATTACTTGATCGGGCGAAATTTATACTGTACAGTGTTTATACTAGTTTTATCATAGACATATATTAATTACTAGTGGCCCGCCCTCGCTTCGCTTTGGTACAGTCTCAACGTATTAATAAATTTTTCCCTATTTTATTACCGTTTAAACCTTCACTGGACTTCTATGAACATTTCAAGACTAAAATTAGCCAAATCGGTTCAGTCGTTCTCGAATTTTAGCGAGACTAACGAACAGCAATACATTTTTATATATAAGATTTCTCGTGAAAAAATCTTGCTACGCGCGTCTATGTGCATTTATGCAGAAAAACGCAGTCTATTTACTCAACTTTGGACCCTAATATCTTCGGAACCAGACACTTCCCAGGTATGCTTCTATGGAGAAAAATGATCTTGATGATGAGAAGATTCCGTAGTTTTCAGGAACGTTGACGACCAAAAATCATCCTGTATATACCAATGAACGAGAAATACAATATTCAATTTTGTGCTTAATTATAAATAATACTATGTCAACTGGTCGAAAACATTCAGTGAAGCCACACATTTTTGTGTGAAATGAAGCTATCTTTCTAGGAATCCTGCATTTTCACCGAATATACCTAACACGTTACGCAGAATTTTTCTGTATGACTTCCTGGTCAAGGTCGTAATAAGTACCTAGATCCTATACAATTTATATTATAGAAGATTTTCTTTTCTCTCAGCTATTATTATAAGAAACTTTGGTTTGAGCTCGAAAATTAATTAAATGAATATTTATAAGTTGTTTGCAAATAGTTGTTTCGGAGAATACACCAAAGTCAACCATAACTTTGACTCCTTATGATTTAACATTTTCCAAGTTGGAAATAATATAATAATAGATCATCCCAAAATATGGACCGATTTGCGGTTTTAACCTTTCTAAGAGTAACATCACAAGTAATCTTGGTTAGCCTAGAATAACTAACAATATCAAATAATCTACTATGGTGAAAATTATTCAAAAGATAAAAATTTGAGAAGATTGATGTTTAAAAAAATGTGTTATGTCACAAAAAATAAGTAGGTTGCATTCATTCATAGTCAATAGGTTATGTACCGTTTATAAAAAGACATAAATATTCACAAATACAAGTAGAAAGGTACAGTAGTCGGCGATAAGAGCAGGAGTTTTGTAAGCGACCGGTCGCCCGCTGATTACGATCCTGAATAGAACTTCTTGTTACGCCCGAGCCCAAACTTATTCACTTCAAATTGAATATTAAATCTCGATTCGGGTGAAATTTAAATAATCTTGCTCGATAGTTTTCTTTTGTGAGGTTTAACTAATTAAACTACTTCAACACTCTTTAGGGTGAAAATTGATTTAGTTAAATTTCCAAGTTTGGTAAATTCATTTACCAATATTTCAGTAGTTTTAGTAATCTTCTTTTCTGTGACAAATGTTTTATAAATGATGTTCCTTTAGGTAGTATCTTGTTTGAAAGTATCTCAAGTGTTTATGATCAGGTTTATCGCAGAATACACGATAGGCATGGGACGCGACGTTACGATTCTTATTTTAATTTGACGATATATAAAAGATATAAATTCAGTCATTTTTATTAAATATAAGGCAAGCTAAAGCCAATTAATATTGCATGCCTAGCAACCTATTCGGGAATGTTGCATAAGTCGCATCCTATTTAGCGGTGCAGTAATAGCGGCCGGCTTTCTGCTCGCGTCAGCCCCTCAGCGCCCTCTCTCATCTCGAGCACTGCAGCGGGGCCCTCACCGCACTGCAGCGGGGCCCTTACGTGCCACACTACACGCCTTTGTCCCACCACTAGGCTTATTTGCTGAACAATGAAAAAGACGAAAGCCTTCTAAATTTTTTCCATCTTTTCTACCTTTTTTCTTATTCCACACCCCGTGTCAGTTTCGAATTTCATTGTACTGATTGATGAAAAGGCTATTATAAGATTCCGACGGATTTTTAAGGTGTATTTTTGCATTTTTTTTCAGTGAGCGACTTCGCGATAAATCGATTTGGGTGGCAATTTATCAAGCGCTCTAAATACTCGTCACGGGCCGTTCGTGTCCGGAGCGGGAATTGAAAAGTGAAAATAATTTGAACATTCCTGATGGCGGTGGCGTCAGGTGATACCGCCGCGCCCATGCCGGGTCTGCCAATTAGCTTAATGCTTCTTTACCGCGATATAACTTCTGTTTGTGGGTAATTGGGCTTCAAGGTCGGCATTTAAAAGGCGAGTAAACTTTCAGAATAGATGTTAAACTTCTTTATCTTCAAGCCTAGATGATTAAATAAATAAATATATAATCCCAAATAAAACAAAAAAACCTAAGTGTAATAATATGTTGGCGTATTTAGGTATGAGTACGAGACTCACTTTGACTTTGACTTGAATACTAATGCCATATAGAGCTGATACCAACTCTGTTTTACAGATTACAGCCGGACAGGATGCTGATAATGCTAGTTTACCAATAATAAAGTTATTTAAGCATAATAATAATACCTATTATCCTTGTCTTTTTCAAATTTATGACAGAGAGTATCTTTTAAATTAGTCAATAATTAAAGAAACTGCTAAGCACCTGATATGCATAAAAACTAATAGATAAGTACATTCCATCCTGTAGCTGAGGATCTTCAAAAAATCCAACAAAGCAAAATTTCACCTAAAAATTTCTCAAACCGCTATCGGCATTTAAAAATCATGTCAAATCAAGCGATTTTGGTGTTGAGTGGTTCAGAGGGCGCTCGAGGAGGGTTCGGAGTACCCTTGTGCGAAACCCGCGCATTATTCGACCTACTTAGCACCGGTATAGCGGAGAGGTGTCGCCTCTGGCGCTACTTGATATTGTCATGCTTATGACCGTCTATTCACATTTTCCAGAGGTATTGCAAGAAGCTGTGACTATGTAAAGTCATTTATAATTATTCCAAAATGAAAAAGATTTTAATTTGTTCACCTGTTTCGGCATCATAAAGTAATAGGTAATACAAACTGAATGTGGTCGATTCTGACCGTGAAACTTATAATTTTAGTCCTACCTGTCTCTTTCTGTCTCAGCCATTTAGACTAAACTAATTTTAAGTTTAGGTTTAAGTGTGGCAGTCGGAAAACCTACTTATCAATTTAAACATTCCAATTTGGTAGTTAACACCGTAATTATTAATATTATAGTATACCTAATATAGTAGTATAGTAGCATTCAATTCACTATTACAGACCCACAATAGAACTCTCTCAAACATCCTATTAAACACTAACTAAAATTGCACTTTAAAAGCAAATTTCATAAAATATAGGTAGTTGGCGGGATATGAGTGGTTCGATATCGGTCGGAGTGACAGGGGCCGCCGTATTGCCGGCATAAATCAACGCGGGAAGTGACGGCACAGGGTGGCCAGATAGACAGATTTGTCTCGGCAAATTTTCACTATATTTTTCAAAATAAAGAGAAATCTATAAATAAATTGAAGGATACGGTAGGTAAAATTAAATGTACTTATTTTTTTAAATATTAGACTAAATTAATCCACCGACAAAGACATTGCTATAGGTAAGTACCAAATAATTTATACTTATCTCAGAAGTTTTGAGGATCTTGTATTGTAAATTAATATTTGTACCACACATTTTAACATGGATTCTAAAATGCATCATCGTCTGGGGTATGCCCCTGAGTTCCTTATTCTTTTTTTACGCAATATACGGAAGAAGACGCAGTTGATGTATTCTAGTGAAACTCCGCATCAGTGCAGGAATATTAATACATTACAAACATATTAATTACCTACCTACGTAGTTTCACACAAAATTATAACTATCATATAAGTAGGTAAATACAATACAATAAGACTAAATACCGTCACCCCGACCGCAAATCACCAATCAAATCTATATCGGATAGCAATTTCAGTGCAAATATTTATAATAACACTCTCGGAATCTCCAGTATTTATAGGAGGCTGGGAAAGGACATTGATACCGGCGGACGGCTCAGGTTGCGCGGTCGGCCGCAAGCTATGTGCCGACTCCAGTTTCAAATCAACCCACTGGGGAACCAATCGCTTCTCGCCTATAATATTTGAGCTTTATTTATACTAGCTAGATGCTTGTGACTCCTTCCGTATTGTGTATAAAAAGGATTCTAATATGCGTATAGTTCTGTCTACCGGTATACCAACTATCTATTACCTTATATCTATTGCCAGGTTTCATTGTCATGGTCTGTCCAGGCATTTTGATCAAATAGGTACAAACCAATCATATAGGTACATACTTTTGGATTTAAAATATTTGTGAGGACTTTCTTATAAGTACATACTATACCTATGTACTGACATGTACTGACAACAGGATTTTTTAAGTTTCCATTAAAATATGTATCTACCTACCTAGTGTCTTTAGAAATTTAGGCAGATAGGCATCAGTCTATCAAGGGAAAAACCAAGGAAAGTTTAAATTTATAAACCTACTATATGAACAGAAAAAATGACGATTCAACTCGAGAATTTGGTCCGGGTACTATAGATTGAATGTTGGGTCAACCAATAACTACAGATATTTACTTCAACCGAGCCGGATTGTTCGGTTTCAGGGAACAAAGTAACTTACCAAATACAGGGACCCAGAATCGAGTTCAAGTTTTGAATAATAAAAACAACTCTGTACTTGATATCCAATATTTCAATATGGCGCTAACTTTTGGGTTGAGAAAATGGAGAGGCGAAAAATTACATTACAGAGGTCTTGTGAGGAATAGAGGTCAGATAGTCCAATATGTGGACGACAATCATGTACACGTAATGTCGCAAGGAAAATAGGAGCTTGTTTGATGAACATATTATGTAAGAATAACAAGAAGATAGAAACGTGCACTTAGATACTTTATCCAACATGAAAATCAATTTCGAAGACACTCTCTATTATCTTATTGGATATTGTAAAAACCCTCGCGTAATTCGTAAAATATTCACTTTCCTTAAACGTTTAATATTGGATAAAATACACCCTCGTTCCCCGGTATTCCCCCGTTGTTCATATCGGCATGTTATTCAGATTATACACGAATATTTCAATGCTTTCTACTAAATTACAGCTCACGAAACTCTTTTACTTAATGTCGTACGTCGGCAGCGTGAGGAGTGCTGCTCTGTTACAAACGAATCTCCTAATAATACAGTACAGAAGTAATACAATGAAATAAGTACTCAAAAAATGTTTGATATAAACCAATATTTTATTATTATAATGGAAAGTTTCAGTGCAGTTTCCTCAACAGATCTATGACTAAAGAAATGCCGCTTTATGACCTAACTATTCCACGCAATAATAGAAATAACGCCTTTGATCTCGCAAAGCTCCCTGCGGCACCGGCGAGGCGGAGAGGATTTCCTAGTTTATTTAACTTGGAAACGTCCGTATATAATCTGCATACTAATGTTATTATAGACGAAAAATTGCAACACATTAGGCGGCTCCGTCTTAAGTTGTTAGAGAATGGATTTCCCCAAGCAAATACGCCCGTTTCATTATTCTAAGCAACGAATAAATTTACCAAGGGAAAACAAAACAATTGTATTCATTTTGAGCGACTGCGGTGGTTGCATTACTTGATCAAATTATTCATTCCGAGTTTTTTATTTTTGCTTCTCACTTTGTTATTCTACATAACGGGGGCTAAGGAGAAAGTTTTGATACCTCGACCATTAGGCCGGCCATTGCGGGGCGTGTTGCGTAAAAAAGTGTCGATTGTGCCGTCAGCGTTTTTGGCCGTACACGGGGTGTTTTAATTAGATTCCAAACGGATATAACCAGCTTATTCCGGATTAGGTCCGGCGTGCCACTGCAAAAATGACCAACTAATTGGCTTAGAACATTGTACGCGTTTCAATATCCAATATTCAGTTTAATGGTGTTTTATTTTTAGGGCGCGGTTCGTTAGGTAACCGGTTCGGATGTCCTTTTTGAATGGTTAATTTTAACTCTTCGCGTGCTGCACGAGTTTTGTTTTTGTAATCCGAAAAGTTACTTGTTATTTTTAACTTGCAAATAAAGGTTAAGAGGATTACACTCATATTTTTCCAGCGGAATATTACCGCCATTTGTAAAAGTACACATATAATGCATGAGATAAGCTGAATCCCGAGATACAAGATGGGACACGAGCGCCTACTTCCGCTCGCTCCCGGATGTGTTCCCCTGTCCTTTTATAACCCCACCTGTACAACACACCTATCTTAAAATGTAAAGTATGCGAACATACCTCTACATAGATTGTATACCCTCAGATTTATCCTGGAATCTTTTGGTTAAATGAGACAAGAGCAAGACCAAACTAAATTTTGTTTGAAATAAATACTTTAAAAAGAAAATTTGATTTTACAGTAGTGTTATAAATAAGACAGTATTTCTAGTCTGTCCTTTCCAGAAAAAACATCTTTCCCGTGAACTTAAGACTGTTTTTCTCTGTAGTAAATAATGATTTTTATATCATTTACCAACATTAAGTAAGTATATTTCATGTCACAACAATGTTTTCACACATTACCATATAGAATACCTACTCTTAATAGCAAAACTTGCAAACTGTACAACCATTTAACAAGCCAGACATCACAAAATATCCATATTAAATGTATTTCGGTCGATGAAAGTTTTTAGTGTTCAAACAAGGTGGCCAGACAAAAGTTTGCCCCGAGCAGCCTCAAAAGCCTTCGCGTGCGCCGAGCCTATAACAAGCTGTGAACAACCATAGTTTGCTACTTTATTGCTACCGAACTAAGTAGCACCCGACCATTGTATTTGAACAACAGAATGGCTAGCGACCGACGACGTGAGGAATGCAACGTGCACTTTTGGAGAATAGCCCTGAAATTTATTGTTTTCAGATATATATTAAGTATACGTAGGTATACTTAATATATATCTTCTAACGGGCGTCGGTTGGATGCAGGCTGCTTCCGGACGGAGTTGAGGTTGTTGGAGGAGGCCTATATCCAACAGTGGACTTCTCAGGGCTGTTAATGATGATGATGATTTTTGGTTTTAATGCCGATTTTTCCAATAGTCAGCCTGCCTGAAGGATAAAGTTGATGCTGTCTTTATCTTGAAACAGATTTAAGATAAAGGCAGCATCTTATTATTCAGATAAGCTACCTGACCAATAAAAATATCGGAACTTAAAATGTTTCTGTACTAACTACGTCTTGTAGTCTTGTAACTGAAACAATATAATCTCATTGTCTAGAAGAAATTCTAAATAGATAGTAAAAAGGTTGTTGCGTGCTACGGCTATATAAGCAACTGTGAAATGCCGCATAATAAAGTCGATTTTTTATTTGTGCTCTTTAAAGTATTTTTAGTTTTTCGACATAATACTAGTACGAGTATATGTATTGGATAGTATGAAGCGCGTTTGAAGTTCATTCTTCTCGCATATTTTTTTCTTATTTCATTGCCTATATTTTACTATTCAGCTATATTTTTCATACATTCCATTTAATTTGTTTCGTTAAGATTTAGAACTATGCTAAATGTGTCTGCAGAATCTCCTTCATTAGCCTGCAGTTTTGTTTCCCCTTTTTCAGAACACAGTCGTATGTCGGACCTCTGTATGTGTATACAATTTTGAACATCCTTACTTCACTACATATTATAAAACAAAGTCGCTTTCTGCTGTCTGCCCGTATGTATGCTTAGATCTTTCAAACTAGGGAACGGATTTTGAAGCGGATTTTTTTAATAGATAGAGTGATTCTCAAGGAGGTTTATAATGTATAACTAGGGACCCGCCCCGGCTTCGCACGGGCGTAATGCACTATCACGCGGGCGAAGCCGTGGGCGGCCGCTAGTAGTATTATAAATGTTTGTTACGCTTTCACGCGAAAACTACTCAACCGATCATCATATTCTTATAGGTATGAGGAGTAAGATAGGATACATTTATCCCGGATAATTACGACATTTCGTTTTTTAATGCAGTCCTCGCGGACAGAGTCGCGGGCGTCCACTAGTTACTATATAAAACAAGAGATTTTACGAATATTTTAAAAGTGGTAAAAATACGAAAATACCGGAATTGGGTATTCATGTGGCAGGTGGAAGATATACGGTATTCTGTCATGAGCACCCGGCGTGCTGTCGACGGCCGGACACTAGACTACCTACCCGGGAAAGCCCAATTTATGTACTAAAAATAACCAAAATGTTTTTATCGACTCCGAGGATATGTTAATTGATAATAACATACAAACTGAATTTGTTGTTAGTTCAGTTAGTTCGTTGATAAGAATTGTTTGATTACTTTATGTTACAATTACTTTATTACGGTTCTTGTTGCTATAAAAATTAAATCAGTAAGGATGTCTGTTAAAAACCACTAGGAATATTCGTGAACAAATAATTGTAATAGTAGTGAATGTAAAATAATTTTCCGTCTGACACAAAAGTATGCGACAATTAAATTTTACTGCAATAAAACTATTCACGATTAAAACCGACTAAAATTAAACTGAAAAATAATTTACAATTTCACGAAACCGTAATATTTATAAACAAAGTGCTGGGTTGATTGTTTAAATAAAACAGAGGCGTCTGTGGCGGCATGGCCTGGCGCCTTGCATTTAAATCTTTAATTATACACTTTAAACGCTGGACAACTTTACTACCGATGACTACTTGACATTGTTATTTATAGTTTAACCAAGCCGACTTTACTTTGTGTACGTTCGACTGGTTTGGCATACGATTCATATTTTAAAAGTTTGAAATTATGACATGCGATAGAATTGATGTTGCATACTCGTATAAGTTTTGGGGTAGTACCGTTAGTACCCATAAACGACGTTAAATCGATTGTGTGCAACTGCACATATTGGTACAAACAACTCAAGTTATAACGATGCAGATAGATCCATATTTGAGCTATATGTTCGGTAAATATAAAAATCGATTATCGTTCCGGAGAATAATAAAACCTCAAATCTTGAAATTCTTTCACATTCTTTGGAAAACCGCTAACCACGTACTTATCCCACACTCTTTGAAACTCCGCCACGTTTCAGTGATCACATCTGCGGAACGTTTCATTGCATTCTCTAATAGCATCTTCAAAATTCCGCCATTATTTCCGTCGCTCTGCAGCGAAGTGTAGCGGCTATCGTTTACACTGCAATTTACCCGATTAGTCGCCCTAGCGTGCTAGACCACTACAAATAATTCATACAGTCCGGCCAGTAATGGCGTTTAGCTGCCCTGTCTAACTTCCAATGTAGTTAGTGCATAGTGAACACAAACTGCGGTTATTTACTCACTAAAACTAACATTTTTGTTAGTGTTTGTTTTGGGTGTGGCTGTTTGACGTTTGAGTTTACAGGTAATTGCTGGAATAATAACACGCTTTTTTATGTTGGACTTTAGTTTTGTACAAATACGTAATAATTTAAATGAAATTGTACAGAGCAATTAATCATGTTCAAATTATGTATCTAAAGTAATTCCGAAAAGAAAACATTTCTCATTAAGAATCTCACATAAACCAGAGGATTCCTAATTCCATTGTATAGGTACCTGGAGATAAGAGGAGGTTTCTAATTAATTAATTGCCACAATTAGTGTCTGACACTAAGAGCGTTTCATGACTAGCCGTCGTTTGTCTCAAAGATTCATTTCCGAGGCCTCTGTAATGTGGACCGGTAATGTTCGTTTACGTGTAATTTAGGATACAATGGTTTTTAAAACGTCTCTACTCTCGAGGGAGTAGAGTGTGTGTCACGTAAATATGGCAGAAATGACCTACATTTCTTATTAACAGCATTGACTATTTCTATTTTAAAAGTTTAAGTTCCAATAACACTTTTTAGACCTGTTCTGCTGAATTAATGTTGTTTTGAAGAAAACTAAAGTTTCTAAATCAGTCTCACATACAATACACATCATAGTTTTATTTAATATTACCTAACTGAATTACGTAGACTATTCCTAAGTTGCGCGGTTGTGCATGAATTGGTTATGTTGTAACTGTCTACCCGCGGTGAGGTAGCAATGGTCAGTGGTTAATAAGTTAAAGTAACGTTTCTGGTCAAGAGACCGAAGACGCATTATAACGTTATGTGTTATTTCATTAGTATTATCGTATCGATAAGCTTAAGTAGGTATTATTGCAAAATCATGATTAGAATCATAAAGCGAGATGTCAAAGTATGAACTGGGTAATAATTATAATTGTATTCGCATAGGTGATTTGAAGGTGAAAATAAATAAGCGCCTCTTTATATTTATTATTAAGTATGCAAACATAGGTAACTAGTACATAGAACGAAAGCTGTTAAATTCCGTAACGGAGTTGTACGACATGTTTAACTTCATTAAGCATAATACTCGCTCACAACATTCTCGTTTAAGTCCAATCTAAGTTGGGCAAGTGAGTTTACATGAATAAATTATCACCTTACACGCTGACTTGACGCTACATGTTTTAGCTGCAGGAATTTTCTTTGCGATATCAATAAACAGGGCGATTTTTGGTCGTCAACGTTCCCGAAAACTACGGAATCTCCTCAACATCATGATAATTTTTCTCCATGGAAGCATACCTGGGAAGTGTCTGGTTCCCAAGATATTTGGGTCCAAAATGCACATTGACGTGCGTAGCAAGATTTTTTCACGAGAAATAATTGCAATTACTTACTAACATAGGTTAAGACTTTTACTAATACAAATATGGAAATCAATTTTCCGAAATAAAATTTATATTATATTATATTATTATAATTAATTAATATCTGTATATAAAAATACTAGCATAAAAACTGGACACTGTAAATTTCACCCGATCAAGTAATTAAATAAAAAAAAAACAATATTTCCCAGCATTGGCATAAAATTACTTCATTTGATGTATACAGGGTGATTTTTGGTCGTCAACGTTCCCGAAAACTACGAAATCTCCTCATCATCACGATCATTTTTCTCCATGGAAGCATACCTGGGAAGTGTCTGGTTTCCAAAATATTAGGGTCCAAAGTTGAGTAAATAGACTGCGTTTTTCTGCATAAATGCACATAGACGCGCGTAGCAGGATTTTTTCACGAAAAATAATTAATATCTGTCTATAAAAAAACTAACATAAACACTGGACACTATAAATTTCGCACGATCAAGGAATTTAAAATTTAAAAAAAAAAAAAAAAATCCCAGCATTTTTTTTGGCATAAACTTACTTTATTTCATGTATAGAGTACGTACCCTTCGTTAAAGGTGGCCACAAAAAACACCCTGTAGAGTACGTGCCCTTCGTTAAGGGTGGCAATGAAAAAACATCCTGTATAGTGAGATTACTGTGATCCTTTAAGCCTGTAATAACTATAGTTTGAGAATTTAAGGATTTGATGCCGCTCACCTCTAAATATTATATCGAACAAAGTCGCTTCCCGCTGTCTGTCTGTCCTACCTATGCTTACATCCTTAAATCTAACCAACGGATTTTGATGCGGTTTTTTTAAATAGATAAAGTGATGTAATATGAAGGTTTATATGTAAGTAACGATCTATGAGTGTAATGCTGTTACGAAATTCACCTTACGCGGACGAAACGTTTCTAACTACGTTTCCGCCGTAGTAGGCTCGTAGCGTGCTACGGTGATGCTACGGTTAGCTCCCTCGTAGTCACTGACTACTTATCGGGTCGATTTACAATGTCGCACAAAGAAAGCAATAGTTTTGGAATAGTATATTTCTTATCAACTCAGATAATAGGGTTGTTTGCAGTTTTTTTTTAAATTTGTATTTATATCGAAAGATCATAAAATAAAATAAACATTTGCCAAAACTTCGCTAGCATGAAAACATTCCGGGATATAATAATTTCAAAATCACAATTTTAGACTTTCCAAAAAACGCTCCATACAAACGGCTACCACAACTACTACGTCACTCTATCAGTAACTTGTAAAGTAAAACTTGCGCGTAAAAGAACTTTAGTTCTACAGCTATATTAAATGTCGCATTTATAAATATGGGCACTAAACAAAAGTTGCTGTAAATGATGCAGGTCATGTGATAATTTTCAATTGATTTCACATTAGAAAAATGGACTTGCCCCCTTAACTTTGCAGGCTTATTACTACCTCATTTAGACACTTAATCAAATTGTAATTTTATTATTTTGATAATTTATTCTGATAAGCATAAAATGACATTAAAATTCAACCATAGTAAACATCCCTATTGACTTTTTCGCTTCTCAAAATTTTGTTACTATGCCACTAGCCTATACACATAACTATGATAAATAAGTTACAGTAAGTAATTAATGTAATAAGCTGGCAGACTCATACTCGTATCGGGGCGCACACTCGCTACGGCCCAGTTGGCTCACTCCGCTCACTCCGCCCGGTCCGCTCGGTCCGGCCACTGAATAATTAACTCACTAACTGCCGGATCGCAAATAAACTGCGAATTATTGCACAACAACTTCGTCTACAAACTACGGCCGTTTAACATTATGTTTTGGTTACATTTTAAGTTTTATTGATGCTTAAACTGTAACTGTAAACGGTTTAAATAAACGTCAGTGTAAAACGATGTTCGGGGAAATATAAATATTTCAATTGTTAGTCAAACCTGACACCTACTTTAGAGAAACTATTTTAACATTTTTCTTTTACTATACGTGGAATTTTGCAACGGAAGAAATATGGTATATCCATTTAAAAAATATTGCAAGAGCTTAGAAATAAAATATACATATTTGAATTATATCTAAAAATGTGGACTTTATTTTGAAGAATGATAAAATAGAGCATTGAATGAAAGCGTTTTTTTTTCAAATCAAATCATTAATTTGACATAAAAGTATACACAACTTATTTGTCAGTAAGTAGAGATATCTGAGAAGCTGTGCACTCACAGAATAAATAAACAATAGAACAATAAAATCATACCTTTGTTCATGTTCATGTTTCTAAACCTTCAAGATGATCATAAATATTACGGGTCAGTGAGCTTTCGAGCTCTTGACGTTTCGTACTCTTGAAATTAAATACTTCTAGATAGCACAGACTATTATTTACAATAGCACTACTATTTACAATGTATGTAGATAACTAGATTATAAATAAGCCACAGAACTACCAACTGCTGCGACATAATGTTTTGGTTACATTTTAGTTTAATAGCCGTTCTGAAAGCGTCGCTTCAGCATAGTTACACCTACCGGCCTCAAAATGTTATCGTGCTTCGAGTTAACTTGGATTATTACTTAACTAGGCTTTATTAAATATTAACATGCCCGTACGATATAGCCGCAGCCGGAATATACCCACTCGTAATTTATGATACCTTCTTACAAAGTTCCAAGTTATCTAAGGGCCTGTAAACAGTTTTATAGTCCCATAGTAACTTAATCTAGCATAGCTAATGAATATTTAATCAACAGTATCAGCTTCGGTCATTGACAATCAAATCTAGTCACGGCACATAATCTAAACTCCATACATAACATCGCAATTAGCAGGTTATTGTGAGACCGCAGAGCTTAGAATACCGGAGCAGGCAGACTGCGAACATAGAGCGCAGAATAGTTCAGAATAGCCACAATGATCCAATATCATCGTATAATACTGCCAATTGAGTCTGTGGTACCGCAAGCATTTACATAAACAGGGGGCTGTACGCACGTGCCTGCGGCTGCGCCGAGGTCTGCGCTTTATCCGATAGAGACGCTGATTGAGATAAAAACGCTGCACTGCGGTGTTGACGCGGACAAATTCATCAAAATACATTTAAGTCTGTTAAAAAAATCGATTTAATTTGTTTGTTGTAATGGATAGTCTTTTGTATGAAAATAGATGAGTATGAGTACAACTACGTTTGTTAAGTAAATAAAGCATGAAAAGTAAACAAACTTACTTTTGCATTTATAATATTAATTTGGATATATATGTTTTAAACATATTTATATGTAGGACTAAACTAATAAAAAAAACGTAATAGTTCATGCTGTTTGATATAAACGGGGTACTAGGTACAACAACTGGTGATCGACAAAAGCGAAAAGAAATGAGAATAATATAAATTGATTTCTTATGTTTTTATGCGGTTCAAAAAGTTCCTGTGTCCAAATTGAGAAAACATACGTGTATCATCATGGTTTCATTCATTGGTTTTACGTGGTTTTACTCACATTTTCCTAATAAAAAAGTTGTCTCGGGTCTTCACCCGACTTATCGACAAACTTCTAAGTACCGGCTTGTAAGTGGTCTGGTATTAAACATCGGGGCTCAAGCAAAAATCATAAGAGTAAGAAGTTCAGTTTGAGTTCAGTATCGCGTGTGCTCAACGATTATAGCTACTGATAGTTACTAGTTATTTGAAACCACTTCCAACATTTAGTAGATAGCTTTTAATGTTATATATTATTAACCAAAGGATATGGATTCCTTTTTACCCTTTAACTACTTTTAAAATTGGCATGGGAATTATTTGTGAACACGTGTACATACGGAATGTTGTATTATGATGTTTTATGCAATTTTTTAATAACTTTTTGTATGTATAACTTATGGTTTATTGACGAAGATTTTTCTAATTTTAACATTTTCCAACAACTTCAAACCAACATATTTATCATAACATTATGCAGGAACACCTAACATATTTTAAAAAGGAAACTTCCACAAGCTTTTTCAATAAAATTCCAACAAAACTTACACAAACATGCACCGTTTACAATTTAACTCGGGCCGGTGGAAGTATGTGCGGACTGAAAATCTTCTAGCCGAGTAATGGGCCAAGTTCGGCTAAGCCGGGGAAGCCCCGGGACGTGTGAGGAATGCCTCTCCCCGCGCCTTATTACATACGTGATTCTTATGTTTATATTATTATTCCTATTTCTATTGTATTCGGCAGTTCGATATCTAAAGTGAGATTAGTGTGGCGCTGCCTTTTAGAGAAGACTTTAGTTCTTGCAAATTCGTCTGAGCTATGAATAATATAAAATTATTGCTTTCTACAATCCGCCTTTGATAAATTGCGGCTATAGAATGCCTGAATCTTACCTTTTCTGCATAATTTATGGTAAACTACTAGAAGCTTACCTGAAACAAAAAAAAGAAAACATTAATATTGATTTGGTACTTTCTGGTAAAATGAATTCAATCCCACCGCCATAAGCATATTCACTTCGGACTTCGGAATTCCCATATTTATCGACAAAGGCAGGCGGAAGAGGAAATACCGCACCGTGCAGTAATAGAATGCTCGGAAAACTTATCCTTTAAACCTCCAAAGTAAATCAAACATAAAACAACATTATATATTTCGTTTAGGAACAATTAAGCCCAGTTTCATTAAGACACAATCGTATATCAAAACAATAATTACGAATTATCGCGCCCTATTTGTTTTAATTGCCATACATCACAATATACCAATTAGGATGAAACATGTGAAAAAAACAACATAAATACAATTTAAAGTGTAATATTTTCCTAAAATATGGTGAGCAATTATTCAAAATTAATGGTGAAATGAATACTTTAACCGCCCATGTTAATTAAGGACTGGCAAATAAACCCAAGAATTCTTAATGGTGTTATTTTAATTATGTTTGCACAAGTTCACTTTTTAGACGAAAATGCGATTATTTTGTATACAGGAGGGAATAATTAACGGAAGGTAAATAAAGTTAGAAAGTAATGATGTTTTTAGGTTAATGTCATACCAAATAATCGAGCCATACATATAATAAAATGGGGATAATTGATCTTCTCCTTCTTCAGCCTATTACAGTCCACTGGTGGACGTAGGCCTCCCCAGGGCACGCCACAAGGCTACTACCACAGGGGGGTTTTGCCCATAGTCACCACGCAGGGCAGGCGGGTTGGTGACCGCAGTATGATTTTCAGACTATGTTTTCAGTACGGAATGCGCTGCTGCCCACCTCCCGATAACTCTTAATCGCCTCGTACAATACCCACGGGCAGGCAGGGGTGGTACAAACTCTACTCTGCCGGCACCACGCGGATAGCGGATCATTGACCAAATTTAGATAAAACTATAAAGTAACATATAAAATGACTATCGACATACAAGTTGTTAATGCTTTCATGTCGACAAGATGATTTTGAATTTGAACTAGTTGGAAATATAACACGTCAATGTAGCTAGTAGCTAACTAGGACTTTTCATGATGCATTAGGCATCCTATAATGTAAAAATAGTTTATTTTATTTTATGGTAACTTTTATTTTGCTGCATTGCTTGGAATATAGTTAATTGTGGTACATTCACTGTATTCACACGAAGGATATAGTAGGCAATATTTATTAATACAATAATATCCCAGATCATGTTAATGTATCCCATTTAAAACCGGATATTGTTTACTATTGTTGTCCTTGCCTCGCAAACATAATACAAATGCCTCCTAAAATGTTATTAATACCACTGTAAATAATTCACCTTTGTATATTTAGTTTCCGGAAGTAGTTTAAGCCCTCGAAGCAGAGCACGGGATGGACACCGCAGCCCCGCACGGCCCGGTGGGACAATTCGTTGCGGATTGTTAGTTTAGGACCCCGTTCAACTTCATTTAATGGATACTTATGCTAATTTACATTCGCTATGAATCCATGAATATTGTAGCCTCTTACCTGAGGCTGAACTTTTTTAATAAATCATTAAACGCTGATTGAAATTGAGTTAGTTTCGGTGCGGTTCTGTTAGCGGTAGACATCAAACAGGCCGCTATGAGTCGCGGCTTTGAGTCCAGTAATGCGATAGTTTCTTTGACATGGTAACGATACGCCTTCGCCGGCTCATATCTACTGAATATATTATGCGGTATTGACGCGGTACTGATATTCCGGGAAATGGGAAATATTGAAAACATCCTCAAAGTTTTATTGAATAACAACTGTAGCAGTATATTTTCAGCTATAGTTCTATGTTGAAATAAAAAGTGCGAAATTTTTAACAATATCAATTTTAATATAGGCAATATAAAGATATAATCCTTTATTAGTAGATACCTACTACGAGTACATAATATTCATGGCAATACAATTTAACTCTTGCAATGATAAACGAGCACAGCTTGCCTTTTTCTTGAAGTACTTACTTATTATTAATAATTAATAAAATAAACAAAATTCAAGGCTTTCTCCGTCGGCCTGCTGACCGAGCCTTAAGTGTTCACGAAATAGAGCAAAACTTTTAATTGGGATTTTTAGTAGATTAAAACTATAAGCATAAAAAAGTTGGTTCTTAATTAAATATAATATTATTTAAGATGATGGTTCTTTCATTATTTATTTAAATTGTCTATGCTTTTTGGACTTTAATCTATTTATATTAATAGATACATGCTGCAAGCGCGCACTCGATGATGGTATGAACATTGGTGTTCCTGAGCCCTGCCTGTTCCATCCCGGTAGGTGCAAACATTGATGTGATGAATATCGATGTTTGTTTGGTAGGTTTATTCTTATCTATGTATTTTTACCGTTGTGGACACAAGCTAGGGATCTTTTATATAGTTTTTCGCTTAACATACCCCATTTGTTACACCCTGTATAAATAAGGTAGATATAGTTCGTCTATTTTCAATACTAAGGTATTTTTGTGGGTATCTACAAGTATTGTACTATGTATGGCCGACCTACACTGGCCAATCCAAAATAACATTTTTTATTACTTAAAAAATACCAATCCTATCAGACTGCGGGTAAAATCTGTCCAATTCTCATTTAAAATTAATAAAACCTGTCTAGAACGAATATAGAAATATGGTTTAATCTAATATGGGCGAGCAGTCGAGCATTTAATGAAATAATATCGATTATTAATCGAAATACAGTGAGATCGCTAGACTGGCTATTGTCTCCCGTAATTGGTGAATTCAGCCTACAATGGTGACTTTGTCGGCGCGCAGTGGTGCATGCAGCCAATCTGTCAACTTATGCGAGCTGTTGCATTAGCCATGCATTCGCCGATGTAAAACTAATTCCTACTTTAGGTGCTTAACGATAAATGAAGTAGGTACTTTAATGTTGATATTTGTGAAATTTATCTTGTTAGTATAGCTCACAGCGATAGTTTGCAGGGTAGTAGTAGTAAAGGCACATACAGGATGATTTTTGGTCGTCAACGTTCCCGAAAACTACGGAATCTCCTCATCATCACGATCATTTTTCTCCATGGAAGCATACCTGGGAAGTGTCTGGTTTCCAAAATATTAGGGTCCAAAGTTGAGTAAATAGACTGCGTTTTTAGGGTTCCGTACGTCTGAATACAAAAACGGAACCCTTATAGGATCACTCGTGTGTCTGTCCGTCCGTCGCTTACAGTCAATTATCTCCGAATCTATTAGACCGATTAAGTTGAAATTTGGTACACATATCAATTCCTGTGACCCAAACACAGAGGTGTGACGTGAGCAGATGAAATCTGTACATGGGGGGTCATTTTTGGGGGGAAGGGGAAAATTAAAAAAAAATTCTGAAAACTGCATCGTGTGGCATATCAAATGAAAGGTCTTGTTGAGAAGATCTTTAATGTATTTTTTTGTAATTTTAAAATAAATAGTTTCCAAGTTATTCAAGAAAATAGACGAAAATTGACCATTCCCCCCCCCTTATCTCCGAAACTACTGAACCTAAAATTTTGAAAAAAATACAGAAATTAGTTTTCTCCTTATAGATTATAGGAAAACCTATTTTATTATTATATATTTATATATATATATATATATGATATTAAAATAACATGGTAAATCACTCAATATTGTGCGTACCAACTTACATTTGCAGGTGGAAAACATGATAGGTAACATCGTACGGAACCCTCTTCACGCGAGTTCAACTCGCACTTGTCGGCTTTTTCTGCATAAATGCACATAGACGCGCGTAGCAGGATTTTTTCACGAAAAATAATTAATATCTGTCTATAAAAAAACTAACATAAACACTAGACACTATAAATTTCGCACGATCAAGGAATTAAAAAATTTTTTTCAAAAAAAATTTTTTTTTTCCCATAATTTTTTTTGGCATAAACTTACTTTATTTCATGTATAGAATACGTACCCTTCGTTAAAGGTGGCCACAAAAAAACACCCTGTATAGAAGAAAGAAGGATTATTTTGTATCATGACCGTCCGCCTATATGGTCCGTCGTCTATCGACCAGCTTATACAATCTTGTAACGAAAATAACCCTATTGTTTCATACAAAAAAAAACAGTTTTTTCGAAATTAATACCTACCTACGAGTATAAAAGTAACGCATTATAAAAAAATATTTGGTAATCTTTAATTAAATACGGCGAAGGGGGAAAATGCCGCATTAGCCGCGTCAGTCATCAGCAGAATGAATCATTACTTGAAGAGTGCGCCAGTGGCTCGTGTCAAAGAGCTTGTAGCTCAAAGGTCCTCATCGCCCTATCCTCCCCGCGCCCCCGCGCCGCGCCGCAAGGAAGCCCTGATTGAAGGGCCACTCTAGCCTCGGCCACCCGCTCGTTCACTCGCATTCAAGGGCCAAATCTGGATTATAAGGCGCCAAAGCCTGCACCTTCATCAGATATGTATTAAATGTATTTTCACCCATTCAAACGCCGAAAATTGTAGGCCGTCTGTAATTTTTTCGCCATTCAACACAAATGGTAATCTTCGTATGCTATTTGCTGATGCTGTTGTTTGCAAAATTAGAGAATATCAAATATTTCTTTTCGTATGTAATTTAGATACTTTTTGCGATAAAAAAATGTTTGTTGAATAAAAATTGAAAAGTATAGGAAAAGTATAAATATTAACAGTGAAGCAATTGATAAGTAGAAAAAAAAAATTGGAAGGATACTTTATGTTTACCACGTGGGTTTAGACATTCCCCGCCGTCCCGTATGTACTTATCTTGCCGTACTTTAAGGCGAAGTTGGCGTGTAAGTTATTATAAGAGAGGTGCGCCGGGGGAAATGAATGTCGAGTAGGTCATTCATATTAGCAGCGACTGTTTAAATTTGTAATCACACAGCGCCAATTCATGCAGCAACGCCATATTGTATCATGGAGCCGGGAAAGGAAAACGGTTAGTTAAAATTAAGTATTGGCAGTAAAAAGTGAATACCGGCACGGGGAAATGGAGATTGAAATGAGAAAAAAGACAACATACGGGCCGAAACGACGCAGTAAAATTGTTAGATACCTATTGACTCAATTTTGATGAGATAATATTCTTGTCCGGTTGAAACACGAAGCTGTAGTGTTGTGAAGTTGTTGCTAGCGGGGTCAGACGAGCGGTCAACGCTTGGAGGTCTCATACACTGTTCTGTTCAGTTTAGAATCACGCTAGCCATAAAAGCTTAGCCTCGTGGGGGTGCGCGAGACACGAACGCCTTAATAACACTCATGACCGACAAAGTCTGTCGTAACACAAAATGATTATAGACATAAAGAACCTTATCTCTTTACACTCTGGAACCGGTATAAACCGGTTACAGTCGGAGTAACCGCTCCGCAACCGTTGGATGTTTACGCGAGTTTTACGCACCAATCTCGGAGCAATGTTGACGGCAGAAATTGAAAATCGAATTATGATGGAGTAAAAATGGCGAGGGAAATGTTGAGCGCGCCGGCCGCCGGCGGCGCTAGACGGCAGGAAATGTGCGCTCGCTGCCGGAAATCGGCGAATGTGTTCGAATTTTAAGTGAGCCAATGAAAATTGATTCTAGTCAATTTTACGCAAACATCGCCTCGTCAGGTGAGGCTTTGATTGAGCAAAACCTGGTGCTGCCAGTAGTTAACAGATGTACCTACCACGAGCAATCAACCCAGTGTAGCCGGGTAACTAAACTATATTAACGGACTCTATCTTTGCTGTGAACATTGAACACACTATTTATACAATTAGCCGATGAAACCTTGCCAAATGTACAAAAACTTATAAAAGTGGCAGCAACTAACATTTCAGTAAACAAGACATATTTTAAATGAAAAACGTAAAATGACAAAACCTGGGTGAGCTGTGATGTGAATCTGTCACGTTGGATGCTGGATGCTCTACTTGAATGACAGAAGTTGTTAGGACAGACCACGAGGTGAGAATTGTAGCGGAGTTAAATTACCTACCTATACACATGATACAAAATTTGAAGACACGGAAAAAAGACGATCAACCATTTTGCTTTCATAATGCAGATCTATACAAATAAAACGAACGATGAAAATGCGCATAACTTCTGAACTACCAAATCGGATGATTCCTTCTTTTTTGTGTTTGTTATTTCAAGGACAAGGTTTCTAGTAAGGCGGTGCAAAGCTTGCCGGGTCAGCTTTTTTAAATATTTCCTCTGAATCTCATTCGAACTAAATCGAAAACCCTGCACAAAGCACTGCAGACGCAAATATCTAAAAATTCAGCATTGTCCAAACAGAGAGACATAATCCGAAAACAACAATGTAGTGCAGGTACCTGTAGGTGTTGTGTCTCGACTACAATGACCCGCATAATGGGGGCCAAGTATCCCGGAACGTTCCCGGGATAACAACCGACGCTGCACTGCATTGTACTGATAATACTTTATACGAAGGATATTTCAGAGAAATTCGCCACTTTGCGTTGGTATAAAAAGGTTCCTTATACGGGTATACTGTTAGCCTACGTATACTAGTGGCTTAGGTTTTATATGAATTTTCAATGTGCCTCACTATCCTTTATGTGTGATTAGTTTCGCGTATTAATTAGGTATTATTTACGTGTAATTTTTATCCAGTTATATCTAAACTAAATATAGAAGCATTTATCTTTACGTATCAATGCTCGTGAGATTCGTAGTTTACTACGAATTGCTACGAAATATGGATCGTAGACGCTGCTACAATTCTGTTACGAATTTTTTTGTAGACGTATATTAAAGTTCCAAAGATATAAATTTTATATCTTTTAAATCTTTTATAGTTTACAAAAAGTTTTATAGTTTTTACAGCAAAAAATATATACAAAACCATTAAATAGTAACAAAAAAACAGCTATAAACGCATTAATGTAAAAAAATAATATGATTTTGCCCAAATAGCGCAAGCAAAAGTATTAACCGATGGTATCATAATTATGCTTCATAAAGCCATTGATGCCTATAATTAATTAAGTAGCTTTTCCGAAAACCGATACATATCACAATCGACAATCAGGACATAAACCCGCGAAACACAATGTTATAAATAAATCATAACCGACCAACAAAATGTGATTTTAATTATTATGAGACCGCCCGAATATGCAGTTTGAATCAGACCGAGCACCCTTTGTATTTAAATGGAGCAAAATAAAATAAATGGAACAATTAAGGCGGACGTTTAACGCAAACATTTTTACGTTGTTGTGCAAAATTTGCATTTTGTTGCGCTCCATTGCAGCGGCTAATTAACAAGGAGTCACTCGTCTGAATATTGATGTAAAGAAGACTTCATTAACGATCGCCCTGTGTTTGTTCGAAAAAAGAGGTTCCAGCGCCATCTAGCTTATTTATATTGTCAGCGATTTTGTAATAGACTGTTTGACTTTGTTTTATTTTATAAATGTTATTTTAAGTTTTCTAGAAAAATAATGATTTTAAGGCGAAGGAGGAGGAATGACCCGATAAGTTTCGGAGTTTTGGAGTTAACGAAACACCGAGATGTGTGTACTCAAAGGGGTGAGCCCTTTGCCCAACAGTAGGAAACCATCGCCTAGATAAAAAATATGAATTCAAAATTGTTTTAATCTCGGAAAGAAAATGGTAGCGAAATGATTCCTTTACGAATATTTATATTATCGTGTATTCTTTTAATTTATGCAAAATATATCGTCAAATAGCCTTAAGAAGTATAGCATTGGTTTTTCTTTTTGTTGTACGTGTTGTAAATATATTCAGCTGGATATTGATAACTACTCTGCCCTCATATTGTGTAGTTTCAGTTTCATAGTGCATATAGCAGAAGGCAGCGGTAGTTTGACAAAGCCTTTATTGTACAGTGCCGGAATGGAAACCTCGGCCAGTTTTAAACTGATACATTTAACGTCTGGTAGGTACGGTACGAATACGTTTTTTTCAATATGTCACAAAATCAGTTGCCATTTTCATTTAATATTTATTTATTAAATTAAAAGGCCTCTAAAATAAATACTGCGTTCAGTACCAATGTATAATAAAATATATATAAAAATATCCGTAGAGATTGGTCGCCTTGGCCGAAATACGGTCGGAGATCATCATAATCATCATAATAAAATATACAGATATTATACACTATACAAATGTATACAAGAGTCATGTGTACGAAACGCTAAGGAGTAATATTATTATAATAATGGTATATTATGGGTAATAGTAGCTAAAAGTAAAAATTGAATCTTTATCTCTCTGGGTTTAAACTTACATTAAACTGAATTTGTATCTTTGGGCAGAATATCCATTCATATGTCCAATTGGATGCTCGAAAACCTTAAATAAATGAGTAAACCATTGTTTGGTACAATATAAAATGTTTTTGTCCATATAATGTCACTATTTGCATACTCACTCACTGAAATTTATTTACTTTAAAATAAGTAATCAACTGTTTTCAGGACCCGTATTTACTGTAAATAGCCACTGTTTTATTTCCCAACCGACTGTGTAAAAACGTAGAAATATTATTTTAATATTTAATATACATTATATATTCATTTATTTATTTTATATTTAGCAAATTCAGAATGGTACTGAAGATTTCGTAATAAGCGACACTGACGCGGAATTTATATAACTGGCCAGTAATAAATATAGAAATTCTAGAATACTCTGTTATGGCCAATACCGCATTGGTCGCAATATTAATATTGTACCGGCGCGGCGGAGCGGCAAACATTTTTGATTGAATCCCACCTGCCTGCGCTGTGAGTTCAACTATTATAACTTGTATTTATTCCGATTTTTTTATGATCTAAGAGCAAAACAGGTATATAGAGCATCATACTTGGATTCTTTCATTACTGATTTCCTAATAGAAATGCTGATATTTTAGCAAGCAATAGCAGGCGTAGTAAAGTTTGATAAATCACTTATTAATTTAGATATACCTATGCTTAAATTACTTAAATTGGTCACTAATAAAAGTACTTCCATACATTTGTGGCCCGTAACAAAATCAAGAAAGAAAGGAGGAAAAATTATCTACTTTAATTACAACGGTCTCGCTATCTGAATCCGACGGGATGACAATACGCAAGAGCCTATTAAATTATTTGTTAGCCTCAAAAGCTAACTCAAAATTACTGCTTACAAAAAACATGCCCTGTAAAACCGACTCTCTCTCATTTGTCCCATTGTGTATTTTATCTGAGAAAAAGTTATGAAACATTTTATGCGATGATGAGGAATGACTATGACATTTTAGATTAGCTTTCTACTTAGGTAAGTAAGGTAGAAATGCTTAAAAAAAAACTGTTGTACCTAATATTAGCAATTAGATATAAATAAATATAAATATTCACACACTTCACAACACATTGACCTAGTCCCATATTAAGATCCATAAGGTCTTGTGTCGTGGGTACTAAGCAACGGTATATCAATACATAGATTAATTATTACATGAATCAAAACGCTACGTTTTATATGAAGCCAGTGGTATTTATTGTACATTTGATAAGACTACAAAGATTTTAATAATAAAAAAGTATAGTGACCCATTCTATAGAATTTCTCATGCCTTGTAGTTTTCATGAAAGCCCGAATCCCTAAAATTACTTATTGTATTACAAATAAAAAACCTCGCTAAATGGTATCCACATAATCCCTGTTTATTCTTATGTGCGTTCTGCCCCGGGGGTGCGCGTAAATCACAATATTCGTAACGAGTAAGACGCGTAAGGCCCTACTGACACGGTCCTCATTTCGGAAGTGCCGCCCTTCCGTCCGGAAAGTGCTGGTTTCCGCTAGCACTTGGTAATTCCGAGAAAATATTTTTTTCTGCGCCCAATTACGGTTGCCGAGTTGAATTTTTATTTCGATTATATGCCTTTTTGAGAAATACTAACTTCGTAAAAATTTGACCCCTCAAGTTGTGAATGCGGCGTTATCCTTATTACCGAATTAAGTCTGCAAGTTTCATAAATATATATTATATCTACCTACTATTCAGACATTACCGTTTCCGATTTAGAAACTTATTCAATTTTACTGCATGCACCAGTAGAATCTTTATCGATGGTTCCGTACCTAACCGAGTTAGCCGAGGTAGATAGATACTTATTTTAAAGTAAGTAAAAAATTAAAATACAAAATCTTTTAATATGAGCGTGAACTTTTATTCATATCTAAGATATACAGGATGATTTTTGGTCGTCAACGTTTCCGAAAACTACGGAATCTCCTCATCATCATGATCATTTTTCTCCATGGAAGTGTCTGGTTTCCAAAATATTAGGGTCCAAAGTTGAGTAAATACACTGCGTTTTTATGCATAAATGCATATTGACGCGTGTAGCAAGATTTTTTCCCGAGAAATAATTTATATCTAAAAGTATGGAAAAAAGTATCAAAGATACTGGATTTCGCCCGATCAAGTAATTTAAAAAAAATTACATCGTTTCCCAGCATTTTTATGGCATAAACTTACTTTATGTGATGTATACGCACCCTTCGTAAAGGGTGTCAACGAAAAAACATCCTGTATAATGTAAAGTCTTATTTTTAATGAAAGATAATCGCGTCACTCTAATATTAATGTTCTAAATACAGTCCAGTGGTTGTTCATCTCGGACTCATTTATTGCAAACCACACGAAAGCAATCTGGAACATTGCGGTTTGTATTATTTTAGTTTTTTCTATCCCTCCCGCTCTTTATTTATGCATCGTCCGAATTTCAACGTAACTGCGGTCTCGATGGCCGCCGGTTTATATTTATTCATCAAAATTTACTCATGCAAACCCCATTGCTGTTTAAGCGGAGGTGTTTAAAAATTTACTTCTGAAATTAAGCCTCATATACGGGATACAATTCAATTTACGTTTATAATATTATCCTCTAATGTTTTAGGATTTTGACATCACATAGCATAAGTTAATACGCAAATCATTTTAGCATTAAATCGAGTGATTTAGCTCTACCCGAGTTCAAGTAAATTAGGCAAATTAAGAGGAGGCTCCCTGAGACAGTAATTACGCCAGTTCCGCACTTGGCCACAGACCAAGTAAGTATGTTGCGGGCTATCTGTACGGGTACCGAACAGTACCGATTTACGAGGGTCCCGATTTTCCGATTTCCGAACAAAACTCAATTGGTGCAAGCCCCACGGGCCCGGATTATGAATGTTATCGCAAAGTGCTGCATCAACGGGCGTGAAAAAATTCTACGTTCTACTCGAATGGTTTTTGGACACGGTTTTAAATGCATTTTTGGTGTGCCCTGTTAATGTAGGTGTGGGTATATGACATGAAACACGACGACAGCCGTGCCAATGAAAAAATATCAACATCAATTTGCTGGAATACAATTTATGTGCCTCTATATCTACCGCTAATACTCGTCTCATTATAAAAATCTGGTCCCCTTCATTTTGGAAGGATCAAGTAATCTCAACCTCCTCACTCCATAGACAGACCATGAGTCCATATAAACCTAATCTCCATGTACTGCATCCTCCTAAATAATAAACGAAGATCTGAATCCTGACTATTTTTCGGGGTCTACAAGATTTATAAGTCTAGTTACCTATAACCACTTTCTGGATCAGTTAATGTAGTTAAATGGCTACATACAATTTATTCTATCTATGACTATTATTGACTATATCGTAGTAATCCTTAACCAGATTACAGACGAGATCCTGTGCTTGAACTTATCACTCTAGGTACGTGATAAAGTAACAATATACCTAAAATTAACAATTCCTATAATCAAAACATAAAGAAGTTATGTAACGTATAAAGTAGCTGCATCGAACGAAACCTGCAAATAAAGTTACAGAAACAAACTTCGGAATAAAAATAGATTAAAGTTTGAACATGCTCGCGAGCAAAGTGCACAAGGAAGCGGCACTAAATAACATAATACGGTTCGAAATGTCCCGATGTCGGGCGAACAGCTGGAGCCGGCGCCGGTGGCGATGGACGGTACTCACCTCAAGGTCACAGCCTGCACGCTGCCACTCCGGACCGACCCTACACACAACTCCCACCCAAAAATATTTTATCTTACATTTTTATTTTAAAAAATCAAATAGTAACCCTCGTCCTTCCGAAACATTTTCCCCGGGGCGGGCGGCCGGGCCCGACGGCTTCCCTGAGAAAACTGACGGACGGCGCCTTCCGATAACAGTTTATATAGCCGGCGGCGGGGCGGGGCGTCGGCCCGAGTTGCGCCGTCGATTCAGCAACTCGATAAATAAATTAATTAAAAGTGCAAGTGAGTGATCGCTGCGTGCAGCCCGCGACTCCTACTCGGTCTGAAGAATCCTTAATTGGAAATTCTGTATAAGACCTTAAATGAGCCGTTTATTTTTATAAATCATTTAGGTTTACGCCTGTTTCGCGGAGCTTTCGCGCAATAAGGGATGAAGTTCATAAAAAAATCTTATTTCTAGTTTGATAACAGATTGTGAAAAGTCACTGAAAACACCCGGTACCTGCACGAGACATTGTTACAAAAGTGTTGAAAAACGTTGTATGAAATGGGTGAGCACTTGTTAAGTAGGTACATCATTACTTTACTTAAATTATGTCTAAAATAAAATAGATAATTAAGTTATATAGGTAAGTTATAAAGTAGATTTACTTAAATTTTTTTTTTTTATGATACCTTCTTGGTATAATAATCGCTAATTTAGCTAAATAGTTATAAACAATCACGTTTTCAATGTCCTAAAATTAAACTAAATGATAAAGGTTGGTGAGGAGACATTTCAAAGCACTGTCCATTAGGTATTCGGTGCCGCCGTATCAAAAATCCTACAAGTCAGTAATTTTAAGATTACCTCGATCGTTCTGACAAACGTTAGATGTGGTCAGGTGCATAGATACTATAAAGATTTGGTAGTCATTATGAAAATTCATGCAGCCAAACATAAAATGACCTAACCAACAAATTTACCTTTAGGTAAATATAAAAACACAGGTAATAAGGTAAAGGACAAACGTTGCACAACCTAATACTCGTACCCTCGGTCAACAACAAACAATCCTCTCTAATTCAAAGCCTTCGTTAATACAATGGTATTTATATGTTTACGGGATTACGCGATGCATACACACACATATAAACTAGGTAACCTATGCTGGGCGGGCACCATCATCATTTCATAATAAAAATTGGATATAGTTAGGTACCTATATACGAGTAGATACCTACAATTTTCAATACGATATTGGTCCACTTTTTCTTATTCTCTTGCTATCATGTTTGTATGTGTGTGTGTGTAATTTTCTAATTAAAAATATTCTATTCCAGGGGACCAATCATTGAGCCGCCACCAAGCCGCGTGGTGCCCGTGGGTATCGTACGAGGCGATTAAGGGTTTCCGGGAGGCGGGCAGCAGCGCCTCCTGTACTGACAACATAGTCCGAAAATCACACTGCGGTCACAACCCGCCTGCCCAGCGTGGTGACTATGGGCAAAACCCCCCAATGTGGCAGTAGCCTTATGGCGTGCCCTGGAGGAGGCCTACCTCCAGCAGTGGACTGCAATAGGCTGAAGGAGAAGAAGAAGGGGACTAATAGCACGCGTGCCATGCGTTGGCACTGGACACAATATTTTCGTCGATCGTGCCTGATGTTAAGCAAGATGCGGCCTAGGGTGGTACATGTTTGCCTAGAAAGTGCCTATTCACTCTAGCTTTGAAGAGACCAATGTTGTAGTGCTCGGGAAATACATCGGCAAAAAGTGCATTCCACTCCTTAGCCGTTCGACTTAGTCGTTTAGTTATTATCAATTACTAGCTGTTGTCCGCGGTTCCGCTTGCGTGGATGTCGCCTATTGCGTGGAATATTAAAAAAAATATAAAATTATTAATAAAGAAAATTGAAAAAATTCCTCACCCGAGTGGGAATCGAACCCACGACCGCTGCAAACCGTGCATGCAAATATTTAAAAAAATTGTTTGTTACGACCTATTCTCAGACCTACCAAATGTACATAGAAAATTTCATAAAAATCGTTCCATAAAAACAGTTTGATAACAAACACCGCGATACGAGACTTTTATATTATACGAGTACATACTTACATATTACAAAATTAGTGCCAGAGCATCCAAGTCTGCTATAAACCAAGCAATCAATTAAACTATCAATAATTATTACCTACGAAATCATGATTGTACTCCTGATGCATTATCTGTGGGCGGTTCATTATAGAGGTAATCCGAGGTTTCATCGGAAGCTTGTGACGTCACAAACCTGCACCTCAGATGAAAACTGATACTTCTCGCAATTTCTATTTATGGATAAATCTTTCATTCAATAATCTTCCTTTCATTGAAATTGTAGGAAGCAGTCTATTTTGCTTGGTGGACAATTTTCTATTTTAAGCTTGTGAAGTCGTTAAATCTCTTTCTGTCTCAGAAAATTATACATACATACATATTTGTATGTGTATGCGGTGTGTACAAAACTGCAGTATCATACATGAGATCTCGCAACCACGCTCAGTATAGCGGGGACAGATGTAAATAAATGAATAGTAGGTAGCATGGAGGTAAAGTAGGTAGTTAAAATTATGCTCGTGAAATATCCTATGTGCCTAAACTTAAATTGTCAATAATTTACTGTAATTGTCTAGTTGAATAGTTGCAGAATTTGATTAATAGAACTTTTACATCATTAAAATTTATCGTTAGAGGGCTTAGATGAATCACGTCACTGTTAGATTAGGTAATATTTAAATTATAGGTATATCATTTACTTATTGTCTGTTTATGTCTAGTTAGGCTCAGTATTAAAAACTGGCCAAGTGTGAGTAGAACTCACGCACGGATGATAACACACTATTATGTCACGGGAAAAGCTCACGTTTGTTGTACTTATTGCAAGGGGCAAATAGTTATTTAGTTTTAAGCATCCGTTGTTATAAAAGCAACAGACATACATCATTTGCGAAAATTTCAAACTATCAAGCTATCGTCGTTCATGAGAAACAACCTCATGACAGACAGATAGACGGACACACGGACAGCAAAGTTTTAGTAATTGTGTCTTAAATTTAATTGTTTAACCTTTAGATACGCAACCCTAATAAGGCCCGTCGGCCACCGGCGGCAGCATGTCTACAAGCTATTAAAGCTATAAAAATGCACCCCTTATAAGGCCCATCTTTATCAGCTATTGATAGCTCCATGTTTGACCTACCTGTGCTATCGATCCGAATGCACCACATTCTATTTCTGTCGAGTCCACAACGAGGGCCAGACGACTTGACAACACGTCATAGCTAGCTTTATTATTTGGTGCTGTATGAAAGAGGGCCCTATGGAAAATTTATGTAGTGCATTGTACTCTACATACTTTTTGTAAGTATGTAATTAATTTATTATTATTTAATTTTATTTTGAAAATACTTATTGAACCATATTTACCTGTCTAAGGGTAATGATTTAAAAACAAACATATTGAAGAAACTAATTGGAAGTTATACCAAAGTAAGATGGCGGTGTTTAAAAAATAAGTAAGTACCAACAATTAATTATGTTGATAAAGTGAATAATATATATTTTATTGCATTTGGCTGTAAATTCAAGATGTTTAAACACATCTTAATAACAATCTAACAGAATATAATAGCTATAGAAATCGAAATGCAATAAAAACTTATAAAATGCAAAAATTCATCAGCGCATCGTATTATCAAAATAATAAATAAGATTTAGATCGTTAAAAATATTTTTAAGTATGTACATACTTTGATATTAAATAAACAAAAAAATAGGATGTAACAAAATAAACAGCATAATTTCTTTATATAAGTACGTGAATAGTGTATGCGAATGTAGAGATCAATGACATTTAGTCTGACCCGATAAACGACCTTTAAATATGTACTAATTATATTATTTAATTTTAAAACGACGTAAGTACCCCAATGTAGTTGTTACGCTATTTCACAACACCACGCATTAGCCCGGATAGCTCAGTCGGTAGAGCATTGGACTTTTAATCCAAGGGTCCAGGGTTCAAGTCCCTGTTCGGGCGGCTTTTTTGTTTTTTTATTATTTTAACTGTAACACGTTTACATACCTGTTTGTTATGATAACAAGATTTTTATTCTTTGGTTATGAACTATGAACCGTTACTTTTGAAATAAAATATTGAGATTTCAAGTAAGTAAATAAAGTGTAAGAAATATATTTTTTTTACGTAGGTTTAGTTATTATTGCAAATAATTTTAGTTCGTAGGTTATTGGTTATTTAGTATTTATTTAGCAGACAATTAAGGTTAGTAAGTAGATTCTGTTTAAAAGATTTAAATGAATAATGTTTGTTATTTTATTACACCTACACCTAACAAATGTATCAATGTTACAAAAAATACCCTAGTAGGTACCTGCATGATAATGTAGGGTCCACCTTATTTATCATTTGAGTATCATGAAATAAAGCAGCTTTTTATTCCGAATAGTGTTTTTATTGTCTAGAAGGGACAGATGCAGATGCAAAACTGTATCTAGATAAAAAGGATTAGTAGGTAGGTATAGGGCACATACAACTAGGTACTCGTACCTACATCCAGACATCGTTAGTACATTCCAGACCAACAATACGCAATAAAACGGCTCGGAAAAGCTCTTAGCGCGTTCGGCTGATATCTAAATAGAAGCTGGAGGCCTTCCACTATAATAAGTAAGTAAAGGCTCTAGGCAGTCGCGGCATACTCGGGGCATAGAGGCTCGGGGGTATATTGTGTTAAGCTATTTGCTATACTGCTCTTTTTACCACGGATTTTATCAGCATCTGTTCGTTTTTGTTAGTAAGTTGTTGGTTGTTGCCTACATTAGTTTGTCTATACTTTAAAAAATCTAACTATCCTTGGTAGGTACTTAATCGACATTTTCAAAAATTATACATGATTTCGTTTTTCGATTTGAGACCTAATTAAAGGGAAAAACGAATTATACAATAAAAAATAATACATTATTATAACAGAAAAGGTTTTTTTAGTTTTCTAGGTTCCAGATTCATGAGGCAAGAGTTATTTTATCCAGAAAGTTTACGCCTAGCTCGGTACTTTATTTCGCTACTGCTCCCACCGCCCCTGTGGCCTAATGGATAAGGCATCGGCCTCCTAAGCCGGGGATTGTGGGTTCGAGTCCCACCAGGGGTACACAAACCCTTTTTTTGTACTTGATTTTTGTTCACGCTAAAATTATAATTTGAATTTGAAATAGTATAAATAAATATACAGGGTATGTTTGTGACAGCCAGGCAAATATTGATACCATGACTATGATTCTGAGGCGGAAAACACTGAAAACACTTTTCAGGAAAATTCTAAAATTTTCCGACATCTTTTCAGAAAAAAAGAATTTACTTCGTTTAATTAGGCCTTAGATAATGACTTAAAAATAAAATTTTAACCAAAAGATGCAGGCTACTTCCGACCGATCGGAGTGGAAGGTTATTGGGGGATCCCTGAGATGTCCAACAGTGGACTTCTCAGAGCTGTAAATGATGACGATGATGAACCGAAAAGATGATTTTCAAAAAAAAGTTCAAATAACTAATCAACCCTAATGGAGAGTCACACACAAGTGATCCAAAAAACAGCAATGTGTTACACAATAACCAATAAGCCTATTTAATTAGTCACAGGATCGCCCGATACAATTGGCGCAGAGAGCAAAGATTTCTGATAATCAAATCAAAAATACATACATTTCCTGCGAGTAATAACTCTGTCGTAAAGTCAACACAATGGTACTTGTTTAGCATTTCAGTATTTGCCTGGCTATCACCCACATCCTGTATAAGTAAATCTATCTATATCTCCTATAGATATAATAAAAATGTAACGGGTCGCTGTCTGTACATGGAAGACATATAAGAAAAAATATTATAGGAGACCTTTATAAACGCAATAGTACCCAAAAGAATGATTTTTGGAATTTTTGTCTGTTTGTCGGTTTGTGGCACTATAATATATGGTTCTATCGGCCCTTGGTGCTCTGCCTACCCCGTAAGAGATAAAGGCGTGATTATATGTATTATATGTATGTATGTCGGTTTGTCAGTTTGTCTGTGCGTTTGTGCACGCTAATTTCAGAAACGGCTGAACCGATTTCGATGCAGTTTTCAGGAATATATTGTGACAGGTCCCACTTAACATATATGCTACTTTTTATCCCGGGAAAAAGTTTTTATCCGGGATAATTTCGACATTTTGTTTTTTCTGTAGTCCACGTGGACGGAGTCGCGGGCGTCCTCTAGTAACTAATAAATGTAGTGTACTCTTTAATGAATTGATGTTATTAGGTCATATAATCTACAAAGCTTGCAAGGGACGGTGTATGAAAAAGGAACTAGTAAGTCGACCTTATATTGCCTACGTTACGTAAAGTAATTCATGGTGACGTCACAGTTAACGATAGACCGGCGACGTAATAAAGGACGCGGACGATGGAAAATTCTAAAATGCCTCTCTTATTGAATTGTCGGCTTCGTAGCGACTCGAGCCTGTGACTACTGTATTAGGTATTTAATCTGAGGTTGTCGCGCGGATTTCAATGCTAGCTCAGATTCCGATATCAATTTAAACACTATTCATGGCTGGTGGCACGGCATTGCATCAGCCAAGTTGAGCTTAATGGGTGAGCCACAGATAAAATAAGAGATATTCAACCAGGGTGTAGTTGTGTAAAAGAAGTGTAAAAGTAACTAATTAAGTAAGTAATTTCGAGCTTTCATTTATATTGTTCAATAGAATTACATAAATACATGAATATCATAATAATAAAATGGTTATTTAGCATACCGGGAGGATCTGTGTAAATAGTCAGTGACGAATTGGGAGCTGCTTATCGCCTGAGAAAATGCCCCCACGTTCCTTAGTCGATAATGCAGCTGATATATTCTGACGTCCCGCATCAGCACAGAAAAAGTTTGGTCAAATAATTCAAGTCCTACTTACATTGAATTGAACTACCTTAGTCCGTTCGTGCTTCATTTGTGATATTGTAACGTCATCGTGAAATCGTCAATGTTATTGGCATTTGTCAGATTTGACACATTACATTGTTACCGTATAAAATAGCTCCAAGAAACTTGATGTAAGTATAATTCCAATATGAATATTTAGATTAAGTTACAATCTCAGTAGGACATAACGTTTTCTATTTATTATTATTTGTTTGTTGCATAGTAATGTTGTTGACAGACGCCGCGGCGGGGCGCTGGCTGTCCTGCCAGTAAACTGCCAGCTGCAGAAGGACCACTATCTCCATGCTGGCTTATTAGCCGTCCGAAACATAATAGCACTTGTTATTCTGTCAATTTGTTTGTTTCCGCGTATTACTATTGCTCAACTGAAAATGGATATTCAAATGTGTTTGTCAAATTGAATGTCGCTCTTCATAATATGGAATGGTTTTGTTATTCGTATGTAGGTAAAAATAATTAATATTTACGGATTCACCAAATGATCTTCTGAGCACTAGGTATTTAATCAACTAGGTATTTCATTCTTTTATCTGGTCAAGGGCTAGCTAAGCATCCTAAACTTCTAACTTAGGGCCCCTACCTAACATAACTTTAGTCCCTCTACCTAGGTAATATGAGAAGTATAATAATGATGGTTCTAATTAGTTTAAAAGTTAGATGATTGTTGTTTCGTAGTATTAACGGTACGGTACTTAAGTTGGTTGGTATACCTACTGAAATAGACAAAATTAGCAGATTTGTTATAAGTTTTGGCGAAAGCACGTTATATAAGTATCATTGTATAGTTAAAACAAATAATCATATTATAAGTACTGTAAGTTAAAAGCTTTTGAACATTAAAATGTAGAACACTCATCCACAAAAGAAAATCTAGAAATCCCATCGGAAAAGCCACTCAGCAACCGGCGGCGGCGCCAAACTCTCATAAACCGGCCGCTAGATGGCGTTGCTCGTTTTATTGGCTGTTTGCACTACAACCTGTAATGGAAGACTACAATATTGACAGACCATTAATTCGACAGGAAATTGTGCTGAAGTTGCAGTCGGTACAGGTGATTGTGAACTTTTCAAATTATCCGCGAGCTCCACGCTTGTTTCCAACCAAACACACGGCAGCAAGTTTTGCTCGAGGGACCTCAAGTTGAATAAACTCAGCGAGCTATAACAACGTAACTAGCTTGCGAGCTGTGTGTAGCTACTATTATGTGTTCAACCACATTGTGATGAAGTAGTTATCGTCCCTGAGGCACTCGCAATATTTATGAGAAGTAGCTACAGGTACCTACATTATAATAATATCTATAGCTAGGGGTATAAGGGGTAGTTACCGTAGTAATCATGGTTTATCTATGGAAACTTACTGAAAGCAATTTAGTAATGAAATCGATCACTTAGTTCCAATCTGAAATCTGAAATCTATCTGTTATAGGTAAGTAGGTAGTATGTATGACATTCACGTCTGTAGATTAATTAGCTACTAAGCAATATAATATCTATTAATAAATTATAGTTACATGAAATTTCCTAAGCTGAGTAAGCCCAGCACTCTCAAAATAAATACATGGGACCAGATTCTCGTCATCTAGTTTTTGTAAGTACATATATTAAAACTACAAACAACAGAATACAGCCACATTTATAGACAAATAGCCAATTCGTCGTCCTACATTGATAAAAATTGGAATAATGACGTCATTCAAAACCAGCTGGTACAATCTTGGAATGTGGAGATCCCTGGTTAAAGGTTTATTTAACAGATCCAAATCTAGGAATCCATTGGCAAGTATCGAAGGTTAGTTGAAGTTAAGCTTAGCACACTGTTTGCATCTCCGCCCCCCGCGAAACCAGCCCTCGCCGGGCGTCGGTCGGACATATTCTTTTAATTAAGCCACGCAGAAAGCGTCGTAAAAGTTACGAGGTCCGTGATTTAACTATTATTTGTCATCAATTTTATGTGGTCCTAAAGTAAATAGAATGACCCGCGCTCTAATGTGTAAATAGGACAGTGGTGGTAAACCATACTTCCTGTAAATACGCTTAATATTAGCGGATATTAACTATATGGGGTTGTGTGGAACTTTAAAGCTCATTTACACCAAATGCGTATTAAATAATCTTTATCGCGAGTTATAGAATATGGGCAGCTTACTTATAGTATAGTAGATTCCTAGGTAGGTACACGCAAATGCCGGGCTGGGTTTGAGTCGCAAACAGTTAATTTGAAATTTATCTGCAAATGAGCCAAATATCTATTTAATTTAATACACCTGTTATTCTGAGATATATCTACCTAGGTACTTAATTAACTCTACATTGCCAGCCGTTTCTTTCTACTGGACTAAGCAAATAAATAATTTCTTGCATAAAAATATAAAAAATTATCGGTCTGATAATATTTACCAGACACCTATTGTCCGTTTCATAGAATAGTTCCTATGCCTGATTTCGGAACTAATATTTTTTGTCAGTGAAACAGAAAATGTCATACACATAGTAACTAGCGCTATGATCCATCGGAACTATACACTATACTAAACCATAGAGGAATTTTCTATGACTAAACTTAATAAGTATCTAAAATTACGTTTTTGTTATAAATTTCTGAAAGAACTAAAAATAAGCCTCATTCTGCCTCTGAATTTTAAATAAGTCTTAAAAAACAATGGCAAATTGTAATTACCGTTACAAATTACTGCAAAGACATCTTTCATACCGTCATCTAGTGTTAACATAGTAAACTATATATTGCCATCTAGTGGCGAGTAGAAAAAGCTTTTTAGCAGCGCCATCTAGTTGAAATAATGAAATTCTCTATTATTTAACTAGATGGCGTTAAATTAGTACTATTCTAAATAAATAGATGGCGTTGAACTTGATGTTTCTACTTGCTACTAGATGGCGAAAATATCTACATAATTTTTAAAGCGGATGAATGATTCAGTCTCAAAGTGCGTAATTAAAAAAAAGCCAATTCACAGGAGAGAAGAATATAAACATATCGGAAAAAGCAGGACAAAGTATTTAAAAAATTTACTACATGCCGTGACCAGTTTAAACATATCGTCGAAAAATTACTACTACGCACTGTGTAGGTACTTAGAAATTTAGGTACTCGTAGGTAGGTACTACTAGTTTTTTGGGTTTGGTGCGATGACTGGACAGGAACCTGATTAAATATTATTATAACTTACCTCCATGTTAAGTTGGTGTGTTTCCACTTGGGTCCGCGCACTGAGTACCGCTTCTTCCGTGACCCTTCAGTCTTCGCTATGTCAGGCAGCCCACAACGTTTCCTTTTCATTAGAGCTGCAGTGGCTTCATCTATTTCTCCAGTTACTGGGATTCCGCCAAATTCCTAAAAGAACAAAAGATTATAGGTAACTATTACAAGATACCTACAACCCATAGGCCAACAAGTACCACCCCAGGTCTAGAAGCCAATACCACGTCATGGTCTTGTATAGTATTATCTATAAATTAGGTTAGGTTAGGTACCTGTAAGCTTTTGACGGCGATCCTGAAGTCGTCCTCATACATCTGCGCTGAGTCCTCGAGCAGCAGGTTACCAACCTCAGGCCTGTCTCGGCTCAGGTATCCGAACGACTCCAGGTAACTCCTCTGAAATCAAAGAGAGGACTCGTTATACATAAACAGCCAAAGAGTAACCCAGCAGTAGGTTCTAAACTACCTGATTTAACTAAAGTAAACAAAAAAACATGCTTTCCAGCCCTTATCCAGTGACAATAGATCCAAATTAGGCAAATGTTGTACTACTATTCAACTCTATTATTACACAGTAGGTAGGCGGTCGACGTGGTTTTTTATTCGTTATTAGACAATTGTTATTTTTGACAATTATTTCTATTGTACATACCTACTGAAACATTTATACCTAGCTATCTACCACCAAACAAATAGAAATTTTTAAAGAACTTTTCGGTAGTAGGCTTTTCGGCGTTTTTATAGAAAGTTCCCTTTTGGTAAAATGTCTTTCCAGTGCAGTTTATCTTGTGAAGGAATTTCTATTTCGGATCAACACAAATACTACAAACAACAATAACACAGAAAGTTATTAACTTTGGTCCTAGCAAGTTCTGTTCAAATGCTAATTTCTCTGATTAGGTACAGAAGTTAACAACGATCAAAATTTACTGTCGAAGACTTCGATTCCTTCATAGACAAATAAGAATTCCTCTATGGTTTCTTGAGTCACCTGTTGTAATGCATTGACCACAGTATTTCGTAGCTTAGAGACATCCACTAACACCATTTCTAAGGAGACATAAAACAAAACGTTTCTCAATTAGGTTAACGCGATAGTGTCGGAACTATGTTAATAGATTCCAATAACACTAAATTTATTGTTGATCTGGAACTGTCGGGTGCTTGACTTACTAATTTAGTAGGAGAGTGAATAGATAGGTAATACAGACATATCGATGTGATAAAACTTTAATGTTTATTATCATAATATGAACAACTACGGAACTCTTATATCATATAGATCTATGTTAGCTTTTATAACACATATTAGGTTTATTTTTTATCACACTGTGATGAGTCAGATAAAAATTTAGTTTTTGAGACATAAGGTAATTAATCACAATTAAATTTTTATTTGGTAGGTACGGTTTACCTTTTGTTATAATACCCACGGTAGGTAATTTAGTTTAGACATTAATATATCGAATTGACCATTATCTATAGGTACCTATTCTATAACCTAATTCGATTTTCGCGTGTAGGTAATTAATTTAAAGGTTTTCGAAACAAAATATAATTTTGTATTAGATAGGTACTTAGCCTACCTGAGAAAATATTACAAGACATACCTTAATTTTATTAACAACTGTTATAATTGGTTATAATTGTTTGTAAGTAAGTTGGAGGTATATAACAATGTAAGTTATATTGCAAAGTTTTGACATTATGTCGGATTAAAAAAGCGTGTAGTACTTATGTCCTTTTCAGAATCTCACGTTATTCACGACCGTGAAGACTTCAGGTAGACTGAGTTAAATTTACAATAATAATGTACCTAAACTACTTATGCTAGTTAAGGTAAGTAAGTATAGATTAGAAGCACATTAAGCCTCACATAATAAAGACAGTATTATCATATATGTGACAATGGTAAGAAATTAGTAAATTTTCTTGCCGAACAACATCTTAAAACTTGCACGACTTAATTGGGTCGCTAAGGTAAATTAAGTACATCGTCAACTAAAGTCAGGCTTTGCGTGTCGTTTCCTATTCTGGTGCGATCTAAATACTTCTAATTGAGGAATCTCTGCCATTAACCTGTGCCGGTTCTGTTATTGGACCCTAATTATCCTAAATACTCTCGATTTATTTTACTGCCATTTTCTTTTCTTGGGTCAGTTGTAAAAAAAGCTCTATGCCGTAGCGTCGGCTGTGCTCTAATGTCGTTTGCAGAGGCTACTTGCTGGTAGTTATTTACTGAAATGGTTAGGTGATTGAACCCCTCACACTTGACATTGTAATGTCACGGGTGACATATATGTATGTGTATTCCTTCTAGCATACTTATTATGTAAGATAGTGGACGCCTGCGACTTTCTCCGCGTGAACTGCAGAAAAAAAATGACGAAATTATCCGGGATAAAAATATTTTCCCGGGATAAAAATTAGCCTACATGTTAATCCATGTAACTCCATACCAAATTTTATTAAAATCGCTTCAGCCGTTTTTACGCTAAAGAGTAACAAACATCCATCAATCTATCCATCCATTTACAAACTTTTGCGTTTATAATATGAATAGGATTATTTTAGTAACTAAACTGGATAAAAAAAATACCTTGGAGTACGAGTAACATAACTGAAGGATCTTAAATAAGACAACAAATAGGCTAGTGCTCATTTTATTGATAATTTATTATATATTTTTTAGCTCTGCTCTAGAATAATTTTACTAATGACAAAACATTTTGCTTCACATACATACTCCCCAAAAGTACAGTCATCAGCGAATAATTAAGGATGCACGCACAATGCACATGCACCGCTGCATCGACGACATATGCTGTCAGTCCACACGTCGTCATCGCACTAATAACGTTATAAATGAGCACGCAATGACATGTCAGTCGCCATCTTAATTGAAGGCAATGAAATCATCGGGAAAGCTCTTTTTACTTTTAAAAAATCATGATTATGAAATGAAGCTTCACTCCAATTTTCGACAAGTGGGCTAAATTATTTGATCCGATGGAATTTACTCACTAAACTGTAGTGTTATATTATTATATTCATTCAAATTAATGGGTAAAGTGAGTTGTGCAATGTACTATTCCTCTATAAAAGTATCTCATATTTTAATGAATAAACGTCTTTAGAAAGTAGGTAGGTACCTATAAGCATTTATCCATCTCTCTAAACATAACTAGGTATACTTAAAGCACATATGTTGCATATTAATAAGATCACAAATGATCCAGCTGACCTAATAAAGTTGATCTGTCATCATGAGTCAGTAGCTATAATTTTCCCGAAGGACTGTACCAATCATGTAGCCGTCAAACAAAATGTAGCAGTTAATTATAGAGTTCAGGTCAAAGTTGCATACATCTGTTCCGTCCGAGTGAAATAAGCCGAAGTCGTGTGGGAGCTAACGTATGTTATTTTTACAAAGATATTCACCTAGCCTAGATCTTGTATTGTAAATAAACGTGTCTTTTGTTAGGAATTAGAAATTGTTAGCAATTTAGAACTTAAATTGCTAACAATTTATGTTAGATCCTAATTATATAAATCAAGATATGTACCTATAGATATATTGAATTATTGAAGTCGAATTTGTTGGTAAGAAATATATAAAATACCAGACAAGTTATCTCAAGTTTTGTGTAGGAAATGATGCATTAAGTTTGCAATGGCGACGGTGTGGTTGCCAGAATTTCTACGGACCATTAATATTAATGATTTTTATGAACCTTTGTCCTGAGTAACGTATGTTTAAGGGCCAAACTTACTGCACTTGAATTAAGGATAACAATACCCAATGCATTTAAATTTCAAATCCATCAGTGACACACGAAATTAAACGAAATTCGTTTGAACAATGAACTTTGGACGTCATCCGTTTATATGCACTTCCTCAATGCTTACAATATCCTCCTATTAATATTCCGCTCAGAATCATAATTCAATTTATAAATTATTGTAAATTATGTGTTTTGACACCTAACTAATAAACATCGGCGATTTTGTTAAACGTTGAGTAAAACATTTGCTGGAGTCACGGCTTAATAGATATTAGATACAAATATAATACTTCTCGTGGCCACAAATAACACATACAGAACATATATTACCTATATATTTATTATGCTAAGTTAATGTAATAAAATCACGTCTAGTACCTACTCTATTATAACCATATCCAGGGGCATAAACATCTCATTTACTCGTGTTATAACTTTAGTTTGTGGCTATTTAGTAATAAATGATCAGTTTAATTATAGAACTATCAATTATATTATAATTTCTATTGCAATGAAAATAATCACGGTCGGTCTAGACATTTTAATTTTATACAAAAGCTTTTAAATAAATTACCATTTAATAGTTCCATTAGAGAACGATTTGTAGATTAAATTTAAGATAAATTGGTTTAGTTGTTCTAGCTTTTTAAGCGTGAGTAATATGAAAATTAGTGGGAATTTTGTTAAAACGAGTATGTATGCCTTAAACATTTCTAATATTCCTTAGTGTACACGAAAATATCGGTCAATATAGTGACTTAACAAAGTTACACATATAAAGGCGAGCTTATCTTTGAAAGAGATTTTCCAGCAAACCCAAAAACCAAAATTTATTTCTTGTTCTATTAAAATATCTATGTCAGTGCTGGCGTTATAAATGACTTTATTCTATATTGTTAAAATTTCTTGAAAAACCCCAGCGACAGTAAAATAAAGCTAAATAAGAAACTTCAATACTAATAATCTCATTTCTATATACTTTTACGGAGCTTGCGAATAGATAATGACATTTTTATAGATCCAGTTACTGTTCGCTATTGCATTCGTTTTATGCTTTTGTTGGCATAAATATTTTATGGACCATTCCTAAAGTTTATTGAAAAACTAAATTCGCGACGCACGCGACTCCGTCCGCGTGGACTACAGAAATCATTTACTAAAGACAATGGCTGTATGGGCTTAGTTCCCCGTGCCTTTTCTTCGGGATAAACTAATAAAAAAAAGAAATAGTGACGTAAGTATTATAAGTAGGTACATACATAACGTTTGTTTTATTAATAATGGCATTATACCAATTAAGTAGCTTTTATCTGTTCTCTATAGGTATTTACATCAGAAACACAATTATTTAAGGACGGCTAAAATAAAATTCATTTACCAATTTTCGTTATTTTATTTTATATAATTAATATTTTTATATTAACTATTTTATATTAGTAGGTGGCTTGACTTTTTCAGTAGTCCACGCGGACAGAGTCGCGGGCGTCCACTAATAGCTATAAAAACAAAATTATCTAGGCTAGTAAGGCAGAGATCAAGTAATTGGATTTACTAATGACCTGACAAGCTCACTTGCTTTACATTCTCAAAGTCCCATTCTGTTAACTTTATTCTACCTGTAGATAGATCTTAAGGTCAAATTGTTTGATCAGTGGTCTTTGCTTTGTTATCATCTACCTATATACAGGGTGTAAAAAGACAACTTTGTTCTTTTAATACCTCGTATTCTTTGTAAAATCACGATCGTTTTTTTCTATGGAAGCACCCCTGGGAAACCATGGGTTTCTAACATATTGAAGTCCAAAGTTACATTAATATTATCATTGTTTTTACAATAGAATTATAACCTATAGAAAGTGTGTTCCAACCAAACGCAAGGCGAAAAAATAGGCATAAAATATCGACTTGACGTATGCATGACATAAAATTAATGTTGCCTTAAAAATGTTTTTTCCCTAGATGTGGGGAAATAGTCGATAAAATTATTATTGATGCTGAGAAGTATACTGATTTGCACACTCTTGTAGAATTATCGTGAAATTTAAATATATTAAAAGGAGATGATCGGACTTTTCCACATCTTTGGTCCAAAAGTGTGACAAAAAAATACAATATTCTGTTAAAAATTGTCCCTCTGAATAATTTGTCATTATGTCAACAAAGCTGTGAGGCCATTCTCCGTGGTTTTATTTCATTCAATAAAGGAAAGGACGATGCCCATTTTAAAGATCTAATTTCAATTAAACATATTATAGTAACAATATGTATAGTTTTAAATAATTCAGTGAGAGAGCTTGCAGGTAATTCCACAATCTACTAGTTCCGCCACTGTTTGAAGTTCAGATATTAATTATCACATAAATATTATTAAAATATATATTGAAATATAAAGAGGTATATTTATCTATGGAAGCTAAATGAAACTGAATTAAAAATGTGTGGCGGTGCTAGTAAATCGATTTAATTCGCCTTAAAGCAAAAATATATTTTCATTATGATTATGATGTCGCCCCAGGGTTAATAATAAAATAAAGATGGGTATGTAGATTTATTTATTTTAAAATTTTCATCAAAATGAGCAGAACATATACGTGACTGTGGTTTTGGTTTCCATGTATCTTCTCTCCGATTGAGTCTTACAATTTTAATCCAATTGTCAGCAGTTATTGAGTTAGCAGGAAATCTAAAATTCCAGAGTAATGAAAGAATCTGTTTTTATTCCTATCTTATTTTTCTTTTTTAAATATTAAAAATTTAAATATATAAATATAGGCACGGTTCAGGGTTCCGGAACAGAAGTCAGAACCCTGAAAATAACATAATATGCATGTGTTATATTATAATTAATAAAGTTTAATTAGCCGACTCCATTTGGACGGAATACACTCATTCTCCTTTTTTAATTAAGTTATCATAAAATGTCATAATTTGATTATATTTCTTATAACAAAAAGACTGTAGGTAAGTATAACCGGAGTATTCATAGTTGCGATAGGTAGTTACCTCCACTTTTACCTACAATCTGCATGTTTAAAAATAGGGTAAAATTTCACACTTATGGCAACATTTTGTTTTCAATGACAGATAAAAAAAATATGAAAATTTGATTGTGTATTTATTGTTTTATCAATGACATTACGTAAAAACATCAAATATTTACCGGTGAAATGTGATGTTATTTATTTTCTTATGTTTTTGAGCATAGTTTTGGCAGGATCTCAGTGCACATTTCGTCATGGTAAGTCCTTTAGGTTGACATACACACGTAGCCACTGACCGCTGAGCACTGAATGACAGAGCCGCGATTGGTTCAAATTTGCACCCATAAAAATTCCTAAAATCGGCCTTCGGACTATACTTCTATAGGTTATAATTCTATTGTTTTTACATAAATCCATCTGAAATCGGTTAACAAACATTTTTTTCTAAGATACCATGTCAAAATGTTAGTTTTGTAGTTGCATTTGTAGTCTTTTTACACCCTGTATGTCTATCTAGCTCCTTACTGGATAAAGAACGTTCCTGTTATGTTTTTACTATTTCATTACAGTACACAGGGTTGCGGAAACACTTTGCACCAATTCAAGGCCTCTGCTAAACTAATTATATTTTACTCATCTTTCATAATAAGATTTATATAAAGGAGTAAACTGTAATGTTTATGGGCCACTCTTACCGCGTATTAAATCATTTTAAATAATTGTTTCAAATGTTCCGCGGTCATTTTATGTTTTTATAGCTGTTGTTAATAGTTACTACCGTAGGTAATAATCATTAATATAAGGCATTAAGGCATTAATCTAATGATGTGTGCCTAGTCATCTTCCTGCTTCTTCTTGCTCTTATTTTTATTAACTTGCATGGTTTCATTAGAATACATCAACTGCATCTCCTTCCGTGCATGTCACCCAAGTCACCTGAGAAAGTGCGGTATTCTTTCAGGCGATAAGCTAATAACTTGTCACTGAGCATTTACATCTGTTCCCGCCATGCTATAAGTGGCTGTGGGGTCTCCTTCATGATCCTGATACCCCATTTCAGGGACACAGCCGTATTTGTATGTATATTGGACTTATCTGGTAGGTATGTCTTTCGGAGTGGCAGAAGAAATCAGATCAAAGTTTTATTGCGTACTAAGTGTAAGAAAGCGAAGGATTGTGGGGTGTGCCGCCCAGTACCTATGTCCTCCTATAATAAACGACAAAAAAAATAATAGCATGATATAAGGGCATTGACACACCGTGCCCATATCGGCGGGCTATCCACACGCGCTCCGGGATCGACCAAATCGGGAGTGAACATTCCGACACGGTTTGCCGGGAATGAAACCTCTTAACAAATGCATACCTTATACGGTAGCTGCACGGTAATTCTATTTGTAATGCAGTTAGGGCGCATACAATGCAGTACAAATCGCTCGTGGGAGAATCAAAAAGCTATAATTGTAGGAAAAATATTTAAAAAAGTCTTGCTAAACTTTAACTCCAAACAATACGGTCACCAAACCTGCTAAATTGTTTTGTGCAACTATAAAAAAGAAACTTATGAAATTATAGGATTTATTCTGGAGTTCTGTAGGTATAATACAGCTGATTCAATTTATAGATTTTTCTCTAACTCTCAGGTCAGCATGAAACTTTATTGAAGTGTTTGTTTATCTATTGTTGTAGTGAATTCTTGGCGAGCCAGGTTTGTTGAGTCTCTACCACAGGCAAGTCAGTGAACTAAATACCGATCGTAGGTACGAATCCATTCTGTGGGTGGATAAATAAGTCGGTTTTAGAAAAAAAAATATTCGCAAAAAACTCAAATAAACATCGTGAGTTCTATATTCACAAAACCTAAAATCTACGCGAAAAAATTCAACAAAACATCCCACAAAATCAAAGGTCGAGAGGTCAAGATCATTCAAATCTTCCCAAACGTACTATAATTAGATCTATCAATGAAAGCACCTGTCACGTAGTATCCGGCCCGAGTATTTCCGCGGCGACCTTGTTCCGGCGACCTCGGCTCCGTACGCGGTGGATTCGCGCGGTCGTTTATTTGAAGCCTCGCTTGAATTTATTTTATTGTTATACTTGCCTATAGGAATTTATGTTGTTACAGAGTACAGTCAAAATTTTGAGACGGTACTATGATTTAAATTTGAATAAATTAGATTCGTATGTTTGTTCGGGTGAAATCTTACAACTCGGCCGACCTAATTCCCGTCACATGTGATGGCTGTCAAATTAAAGGGCTATGTTCGAAAAAAATCGTCACTCTTAATCCAATATGGCGGATACTTGAAAATCATCAGATATTTTTAAGCAATTGAGATAATATTTTGTAATGAAACGATGTGAATATGACAAACGGGAATCATGTGTTTATTTGAAGTATTTACCTTAGTTTTAAATTTTTAATAAGTCAAGGTGAGGCTGCCGAGGACTGAGTGGCATTTATTGAACATACCACCTCGGGGCACCGGGGCGAACCCTGTTGTATATTACTCTCTTACTCTTCTACACGAACTGGAAGGGTCGACGGATATTTCTTCGATATGCTGGGAACAATAGGAATTTCAACACAAAGATGCCTAATAAACATTTAAAAGTAAGAACGTTACAGAGTACGCTTTTATAACATATAAATGTCAAAATTACAAAATCAGTAAAAATGAGATTTTTCGGCATTTAAATAAAATTTAGGTTTTTTTTTTTTATTTATTTATTCTATGATTTAAATTTGATGGGCGATTTTACAGAAAATTAAAAGCATACCACCTAATTAGTAAGCCATAGTATTTTTTTATTACTTTTTACGAGTAGGTATGTACTACGAACCGACGGGAGTAAGCACCTAATATAAATCCTACTAGCAGTGGGCGAGTGTTCAAAGTTACAGAAAATGTAAAAGCACGCTACCACGTAATTAGTAAGCCATATTCGTAATAAGGCTTCAGTGTTCAGCTTCAGTGGCTAAGAAGTCACTTTTTGACTATGTTGGTGAAAACAATTTAAGTTAGAAGTTAGTTTAGGAGATGTCTTTCTCAATAACAAAGAGACCGAAAGATTTACAGTTTCTAATGAGATTTTTATTTTAGTGCCAATCTTGAATAAGTAATTTCTAGTGTTGCGAGTTTGTTGTTTTCTCGCTTAATTTTAATTATTTGTGTATTTGCAACCGAAGTTTATCTCAGCAAGGGATCGTGGAATTAATAGGGGAATTGTTATAAATTGAGTCCTTGGACATTATTGACGTCCCTTTGAGACCATTAATTACTATAACCATGATGAGAGAAGCTCTAAAAAGTTAGTGGATCCTATGCGAACATTACTGTCCGTCATAACAAAATGGCTGAACAGATCACGGTGAAATTAGACATGGATAAATATCCAATCCAAACAATACCTAGATACAGTATATTTTTATACTTCTTTTCAATAAATAATTGTCTTATTTCTTATTCATAGTATTCTTTATTGTACACATAAATTTTTATCATAGACAGTAAGTTGTAAAAGATATAGTACAAAGGCGAGCTTATCTCTAAAAGAGATTTCTTCTAGCAAACCATTAAGTAATATTATATTATTCTTTATTGTAAATAAATAAAAAAAATATTACAAGTAGTCTCAATACACAGGGGAAATGTACAATGGCTTTGTGTATTCCCAAGAAAGAGCTAACTTACTTATTTATGTTTACTACTTACTACCAAAGACAATTATACCTACAGACATTTCTAAACTAGCTATGAAAGAAAACTAGAGAACAACAACTTTTTCTCATACTTAACAAATATATTTCCAATAATAAACCAGATTTTGCATCATTTCGCGTTATTTATCTGATTTTAACATCAGTAGGCGGATACGGGTGCGGTGGCATAGTATAATGGTAATTACTTTGTGTATTAAACCATTGAGCAATGTTGTTGAAGCTCAACGACCTGATAAAACATGTCAACCACTCAATGAATATTATTCTTGTGCAGTATTGTGAATAAAACTATTATTTTTTCATTTGTGTTTAAGAGTTAAGGAAAAAATATCGTTATAATTAATATCTGCCTACAGGGTTAACCACGGTTTTATAGATAGGTACATAAGCGTAATTATTCTTATTTTATATATTGCGGGATAAAATAGTTATGCTACTTAACTTAATGCTATACAATCTAAAAAACTATGGAAATTTCTGTGTGACTTAAATAGCAAACAGTTATGTATACCTATAGGTACAAATCGTTAAATCAGATCTGTAACTAAACAAAAGATTATTCGCTTAACGAATATGGTATTCCATCAAAATAATTGTCTATACCTACTTAATAATGGAATACTTTTGACAAAATTACACTACATGTTTATTTAACACAATTTATTTGCACAATATCCAATTCCGTACAACATGGTAGCCACGATCGGAGGCTTTACCCAGAATCTCTTAATAGAATGCAAGCAGCAGTCACAACGTGTAATCCAACACGTCCCTCAAGCCGACCACAGTGTAGTCGAAGGCAGTGGTTAAAGACACTAATATAATGGTTTAAATTCACGGCCAGACGTTTACGTGACTACAGGGAGAGGTAGAGCCATAAAACGTAGAGTCGCGATGTTATAAATTCTATGGGACACCCCACGTAATATTGTTACATTTTTATATTAGTTTTCTATTTTACATGTTATATGCCACAAACGAATATCTTTAGTCTATTTTGACTTATTTTTAAACATGGTATATATTTATATTATACAAAGAATTATATAGAACTGACATAATGTACCTATATTAAGTTGAAAGTATTTTTTATATTATTTAACTAGTGGACCATCGCGTTGACTGCCGAAAAAACAAAATGTCAAAATTACCGGGGGTAAAAACATTTTTCCTGGATGAAGTAGCCTATATGTTAAGTGGGACCTGTCACAATATATTCCTGAAAATTGCATCGAAATCGGTCCAGCCGTTTCTGAGATTGGCGTGCACATCGATCCGTTACAATTTTATTATATCCATAGAAGTTTAAATTGAACTTGCACTTCTAACCACTGAGTTTGAAAACTCATAAATATGTATTGCTAAACACTATCAATCAACTTCATACACTGTATATCGACTCATCTGTAAACATAACTATGTGTTAAAATAAACCAAGAGTGAATTTTGATCGCGAAGATTACAAACCAAAACAACGCTGCACTTTCTTAACAGAGTGCTGCTCTTTCACAAAGCCCATTGTCCTGTAATTTATATGGAAGCACACGTGCCAGTCTACCGTGGCGACTGTCAAACTGACTGCACGCTGCACCCCGATTAATTACTTGTCACGCCATGAATTTATAAAATATGCATATTTAATCGTTATATTGCGAAAATATTAATAAAATTATGGTAAGTTTATTCTTTATGTAGGAAGGTACATAGATGTTCTATGCCGGTTTAAATCACCATCCACTAAGAGGAAATTGTTTGATAAGCAATTAGTGTTAGTTTAGTTAAAAACGTCTGTCAAGCTAGGTATAGTATTTCTGACGTATTGCAAGCTTGACTATCAAAAACTCCGAAATTTATCTACGGGTAAAATTTGTCATTTTGTTAAAGATTTAATTTCCATCGAGGGTGTAGGGCCTGGTGGTGGGCGAACCCTTAATGGAAATTTTGTTAAAGCTCACTAACACAAACGTAATCCTAGATTTAATCTTATTCCGAAATTACATGAAGTATAGACAGAGTCATGCTGTCTTGATTTTTCATTACAAAGAGACACATGTGATGTTTAGGATTAAAAAGCCATTTACAATTAACTATTCACATTCAACTGATCGAAGTCCAATCGTCGCACATAAAAACATCTTCGGCCCATCCCCTAGAAAAATTTCAGTCGTATGTCTAGCACCTTGTAAGTACCTATATATATCTATTGTATAAGTATGGACAACATTGTATATCTAGGTTAACAAACGCCGGGTCCCGCAGGCGCCGAGCACTTTATGAGTGGTGACGCATCTGACCTCCTTGCCGGCACTTCCGACCCAGACGAATACGAATGTACGATTGTATAGCTTTTTTATAAGACGGCAAAAAAGAGGCACGTTTTTATTAGTGCATAGAAATTAAAAGGTAAAACCGCATTGTACCTGAAGTATTTTGGAGCAGTCTATGGCTATTGAGACAAACATACATACATTATAATCACGCCTTTATCCCTTATGGGATAGAGCACCAAGGGCCAATAGAACCACATGGTGCCACTTCTGACCAATTTTGAGGGTATAGTTGAGTTGTTCAAGTTCGGTTAGCAGTTACAGGTGGTCAGCCCATCGCCTACAAAATACCAAGACCCTCTTGTCCCTCTACTGACTATTGAGACATACTGAAAGTAATTCCACAGAATAACTAATTACAAGTAATACTTGTCTAATATGGATTTACTACTTCAGTTATAATATTTTAGATACAAAATTTACTTTAATCTGTGTAGAAAGGTAACGTATTCCGTAGGTGTTAATTATTTAAAAATTATATGTACTATATCAACCTGTAGTATGATAATGATATGATGATGATATGATAATGATAGTGTATGTAAACTCATGACAATTGCTGACGAAATCTCATCCCAAATACGAGTTAATTAATGTACTTATTCTGTGAGAATTTGTGGCGCGTGCTCGAGCATTAATTATAGATATTAATATAATCCGTTATCCGTTAGGATATGGTTGATCATTTCATCTTTAAACATTGTGCTGAGGGATTCAGCTTTGTTTGCCGAGATTTGGCTAGTGTATAGCTATCGGGATCAAGAATAACGTTGCCAATATGTAATTTAGAAAAAAGATGGTAAAATTCGTCATCCGAGTAATTGACCCGGAGGCTTAGTGGTTATAGCGGCTGGCACGGTTTGCAGTGGTCGTGGGTTTGATTCCCACTCGGGTGAAGAATTTTTTCCATTTTCTTTATTTAATAATTATAATATATAATATCTTGACTAAGATAAATTTATAAAAACACTTCTCCATTAATATAATCCGTTAGGATATGGTTGATCGTTTCATCTTTAAACATTGTGCTGAGGGATTCAGCTTTGTTTGCCGAGATTTGGCTAGTGTATAGCTATCGGGATCAAGAATAACGTTGCCAATATGTCATTTAGAAAAGAGATGGTAAAATTCGTCATCCGAGTAATTGATGGCTCGGTGACCCGGTGGCTTAGTGGTTATAGCGGCTGGCACGGTTTGCAGTCGTCGTGGGTTCGATTCCAATTCGGGTGAAGAATTTTTTCCATTCTTTATTTAATAATTTTATTAATATTTTAACTAAATACGAGCTCGCATTAAGTAAATTTCCAGGATTACTCGGCAGATTAGCCATATCGCTACAAGGCAGGGTTATTAATTTTATGACCTTACAAGAATTGAACAAAATCACCAACTGAAGATCCACAATAACTCACACATGAACGGTGTAAACCTATTTAAAAAAACAGTACCTAATCACCAATGACAAATGATTTGCTAATTCCTAAAGAGATTAGAAACATGAATTAATCTCATATGTTGTACGGCATGTTTATTATTCATTTGAAAAGAGCATAGTAAGGCACTCCCCACGTAATTAGGGGATGCGCAGGGGAGATAAATAATGACAGTGTTCCGTAAGAGGGGACACTCTAACTTATAGGGCGGAAACCAAAATCAATGCACATACCATAATAATATTGTTTCTAATATACCTATATGTGGTTATATGTATACATAGATTAATATAACAATAACTTACTTAGCTACATAGAAATAAAAAATCATAGTGCAATTAATCAGCAAAGTACTTTACTATATCTAAATATCCAAGCTCTTTTGGTTAGCAGTTATACGACGACCTTAACCACAGTTTAAAGCAGTCGTTAATTGCAGTATACAAAAAAATGTTTCAAATACGTCACAGCATCCGCACTGACCAGTGAGCGAGCTACATAAATTAGACGATGCTGTCAAAAGCCTGCGAATTCTGTGTGCACAGGACGGTCACTTAACATTATTTACGGCGTACATAATTCACATAACTCAGTGGGAAAAGTTTCACGTCATCATTGTTGTGCAGTCCGCACTCTGCGCGATGCAAATGAGAGAATGGATCGTACCTATACACAGAGGAGAGTAAAGGGTGGTAATATTAGTTAGTAAATGAAAACAAATTTTTATTTTATTTTTATTACAAATATTTTTAAAGATGTTAACAAATTAACCCAAATTAATTCAACGTTATGTCACCATAAAATATGAAACGAACATTTATGAAATGCAGTTTATAAAAACATTTATCAAAAGTTAAGTTTATCCACTGCTGTAATCATACTCTGTGTCACAGCAACGTGCAGTTCATTGCAATTAACTGTAGAGTAGGCGAGTGATTTGTATCGCATTGTCGCGGGAGCTTTGAACCCGCGTCAATTGCAGGACAAGTGTCAAACGTCCAAATTTATTGACCAAGTATCCGGTGCGCAACAAAATCCTTATGGAAAATCTGTTGTTCTATTTAGAACAATATGTGACTTCATGGCATGAAAATCATATCATTTTAAAGGCCATTTCGTTATGAAATAAAATACAAGAGACAGCTACGATGTGAACAAATTTTGGAGTAGCTTTAAGCTTTAAAAGCATATAGTACACATTTTCTAAGAACCTTAAAGGTATTTCGTAGAATTAAAAAACAATATCACAATAGTAGAAAATAAAACTGAAATGCAATAGGTATAAAAGCTATGACAATGGATGTCCGGCCACGTCACCGCACTGTCTGGCCGGCATCCTCGTAATTAATAATTTTACTATTCGATTCATAACAACATGTGCCGCAGATATTAATGGAATAAAAGTGCATTTCCACATATATGAGTATGGGCGTTAGATTTCTTTATTATAGCTTCGAGAGACTTGTCCTATTACTGAGGGAGTGTGAGCTTGGTGAAGGGTAGATCTATCACGATAATAACCCGGTGCGTTTTGTGAACTTGTGAATCATGGTACCTACGACTAATAGGTACCAGATGCATAAGGATAATTTCTTTTTTAGAAAAAAGACGCTGCTATAAGTAGTGCAGAGCGACATCTCGTTTCTACGCTGGAAATAATCCTGCTAGAGTTTATACATCATGGACATACTTCAAGTTACTCGTACATCTATAAATACCTGAAACTTTATAGGAAACTAGAGGAGGCCCACGATATCGTCCGTGTAAATTTTACAATTCCCGTGGGAATTTTGGGAAATCTAGGACACTATCAGGACAGAGTTTTAGTGTGTACATTTTGTATAAATGTAGATGTAGTTGTCAAATGCCTTCTCTATGCCGATGACATGGTTTTGCTTGCGTCTTCGGAGGAAGAGTTGCAGGAGATGGTAACAAAAATGCATGGATCATTTGAAAGTAAAGGGATGAAGATGAATGTAAGTAAGACGAAAGTGATGGTTTTTGAAAAGGATGAGGTAATGGCGAATTGCAAAATAATGATTGGCGAAGAAAGATTGGAGCAAGTGACTGAGTTCGTGTATGGGGACTTTGTTTACAAGGGGGACATGATAAAGATATTTAAGGAGAGTTTGGGAACGGGTGAAGGGATAGCCAGAAAGGTCGCAAGCGGCACGTCTGGCTGCATGGAAGATGCCGAAAGATAGTTGGGTTGGCAGAAACCAAAACACCAAAGTAAGGAGAGTGAATGAGAGCTGGGATGTGTGGATCTTTGAAAGATAGAATAAGAAATGAGGGTCAGAAAGAATGTATAAATGAGCGTGGTGACGAAGATTGAGAAGGGTATGTTGAGGTGGTTTCATGTGGAGAGGATTGAAAGTTAACAAAGAAATACAACGGAAGAGTATGCTGTCCGCGCCAGAAAGTGTCGCAAGCGGCACGTCTGGCAATATTGTTCATGGATCCTAGTACGCCATTTTGTCACCATTTTACGTCACACACATTGCTAGAACGTATACAAAAAAAATATATAAAACATCTCAACTATAAATTCAAACTCTTGCAAACGTTTACTATGGAAGTGAAAGTTGGGTACTGCTTGGCAGAAACCAAAACACCAAATGCCGTCAAGAAACGCGTGATTGACCTTTTTGCAGCATTCATGGAAATGAATAGATCTCGATAAAATAACCTTTCATAAATTTCATCATATTATTTTATTGTTTAGAAGTATGTGTGTCACATTTCTACAAAACACAGAGTCACTTTGAAAGATAGAATAAGTCAAACTTATTTTCTGAAATGAGGTGATCAGAAAGAAGTGTGGTATATGTAAGGTTTGTGTGAGAATTGACCTCTAAAGATTGTATGTTATTTTAGCTTCTTCTTTTTCTTTATTTTTACTATCTATATTTATTATTGACATAAATAAGTTACACAACACAAATGGTGACTTAGAAGATTGAATAGATTTTTAGGTTATAAGTATTATGTTGAGGTAACGTCTTTAGTGCCCAGTCACCGAAAACAGCTGTACCAATGAAATTACTAGCTACTCTTAATAAATTACCTAAATCTAACACATTTAGGTATGTGTACCTATACAATGATGGGAGGATCTTGAGCTATTAATTTTAATTTTTCTATGATGTTTGTTTGCTTAAGTAACCTAAACTACGCGGAACAAATTGGCCTTACAAAAGCACATACTATTGTACAAAATGTAAATGGCGGAAGAGTGGATGGAAGGGTTGGAAGGGGAAGACCTCGCCAGACTTTCACCGATCAAATTGGTGAAATTCTAAAGAAAGGTCAGGTCAAGAGTACCCTAAACCGACGAGCGTGCATGAAGAATATCAACAAAGTAGATGAAGCGAAAGAGGTGTGTCAGGATCGTAGCAAATGGAGATCCGTGATCTCTGCCTACCCCTCCGAGAAAGAGGCGTGATTATTATGTATGTATGTAGTTGTTAACATTCGCGTCGACCAACCATCGATAAGATACACAAGAAGGTCACTGAATTTACAGATTTTCGGTACAAATGAAGTCGTATCGACACTTGCATTCCAAATGGGCTAATTATACCTATATTAAATATTGATGAAGGCATAAATCCTTGAGTAAAAATATCTGCATCGCATTACACAGAAAAGTTTTGGACAAAGCTTAGACGTGGGAGTCCTTCGGGAATAAAGTCCGATTCATTCTCCCTGAGGGAGATTATTAGGGATTTATGTAAAGCTGGCTAGATTAAGCTAGGACAAACACTTGACTATGGTATCTTGATCAAGTTAGTTATAAATTTGTCTTTTAGAATGGATTTGGATTGATAGTTTCATAATTATCTTCTTAGGGTTAGATTTTTTTAGGTTAGATACATTATAGCTTTAAGTAAAGGTCTCATTCGTATCGCATCCGAAAAGATAGCGATAAAATGACTTATTGATTTAACTCTAGTTATGCAATTTTAACAAATATTGGTTTCAGAAAAAACTACCAAAATTACCGTTTATTATGATACTATTAATCGTAATAACATAAGAAGATTGCTTTTATTGAATAAAAATGTATTTGAAAGTGTAAAAGTTTAAGAGTATAAATAAATACATTCAAATAACTTAAGCATTGCTTTCTATGAATTGGATAATGCTATCGAAATAATACGATACATAACAAGATTAGAAAATAACGAAAAAGTCTAGTAAATATCATAAAAAATTTACGAGCATACGTAGGTATATTTATATTTATACCACTTACTCGTATGCATTTGGAAAAATTAAAAAGTATCGTAAATATCTATGCCTTCACCCCTAAATAATACGGCATAAAATAGACGAAGCAATAAACTATAACAGTAATGTACAATACCTTTTATAGTCACGTATGAGTTACTCATAGGGTTGCACTTTAGAAGTTTCAAATATTGTAATGGATTTAGAAATATATACGAATATTATTAAATTATCTGAAAGCGAGCGGACCAAGAGACAGTTATTTTCGAAATTAGATTTCTAATAGAAAAATGTTTTTGTCACATATTTTGACGAGTTCATAGTTAGAAGCTTGGCTCTACATAATATCAGATACCTTTTTTAAAGTGCGAGTCTTATGGTCACGATTCATTATGAAAATAATTTGGTTGGATCAATATTACCAAACGAATATGTTTTAGATCCGGATGTATTTGGCTGTGTACTAGTCCATATATGACCTTAATTGCAGTGTTGATTAGAACGAAGATAAAGCTCACATAATTTCGAAACTCATTTCGAAACGCAGGCTCATCAAAAAGCTTTTTAAAAAGTATATGAGTGTGTACGTTCCTATTAGCAACCCTAAGTCAAACAGCAGTGAAAGAAAGCTATTCACTGTGGTACACTATGGGTTCACTAAGGGTCCTGTGCGTTGTATGCTACCATTATACAGCACTGATTGATGGTGCACCATAAAATGTGGTTTGAACTACTCTGAACTTATTAAACGTCATTGGTGTCCTCGAGAGTGCATGTTTTGGCAATATTAATGCACGTCTGGGACGTATTTTGATATCAAAACGGCTGAATATGATCGCATGAAAGTTTAAATGTGATTATTATTTATGGCACTACTGTTAAGTGATTGCTTTTGTGGTAGACCTTTTTATTGGAATTTTAGACTGCAATGGGATTGAATGAATGGTTTTATACCCTTGTAACTTAAGGATACCACGGCGATTTGCAATCATTTCAAAATAAATGGATATATTGTGTGAAAAAGTGGTACAACTGAGAATAAGTACACAGTATACTTGATTAATAACAATAAAATACAATTTCTTTATACCTACTAAAATTTCTCGAAAAAGAGCTTTGTCAATATTTTAAACCTATTGTATATTGCGCAAGTGTAATATACGAGTAATTGTCAATGTGTTAAAAAAAGTAAAAAAGAGCTAGTCAAGAGAACTCGTAATCGGCGAGCATCTATGAAGAATTTAATGAATGTGGATGAGGCGAAAGGGGTATGTTTGGAACGTACTAAATGGAGATCTGTAGTCTCTGCCTACCCCTATGGGATATAGGCGTGAGGTTATGTATGTATGTATGTAATTTACCTACCCACACGAATATGTCAAGTAAACGTACGGCGATTCCGCAAATCAAAGGTGCGGGTCATTCTAAACAATGCACCTAGGTATTTCTCTTCTTCAGCCTATTGCAGTCCACTGCTGGACGTAGGCCTCCCCCAGGGCACGCCACAAAGCTACTGCCACAGGGGGGTTTTGCCCATAGTCACCACGCTGGGCAGGCGGGTTGGTGACCGCAGTGTGATTTTTGGACTATGTTGTCAGTACGGGAGGCGCTGCTGCCCACATCCCGCAAACCCTTAATTGCCTTGTACGATACCCACGGGCAGGCAGGGGTACAAACTCTACTCTGCCGGCACCACGCAGCACACCTAGGTATACTGTATGTATACAATACAGCAAGGATATATAAAACAATAAGCGCGTGCTGATAGTCTTGTAAAGTTTCTTGAATTGCATTAATATCATAAAACTATGCATTATACAACAGCTGAGTGCCGTGCTGCACGCTTCAAACTTTAGACGAATTTGTTCTATAGACACCTGTAGAATAACTAATGCCGGTGATACTGCGAGTTACGATGGCTGCATTACCTATCTTTGTCTACTCAGGCCACTTCTATGAACTAATGTATACCATACCTGGCGTTTGTTTATTTCGAATGTTCTGCCACTATATTACTTATGTATCTAGCAAAAGCAATGTAATATAGAATACATTTTATATATATTCGCTGATCTCCTTTAAAATTCGTAAAACGTAAAGGAATTTCAAATTGTACAATGTTCGCTGTCGCATTGTTACTGCTTTGTTTTTGCAAGATACGTAATCAGACGACCCAGCGATCATATGGAAAGCTTCGGGTACCTTACAAATTCTCATACTTAGGTACATCTTATAATTTTAGTCTGACTTTCTTTGAATACACTTAAATTATGTTTACGTCCAAAAGTATAACAGTCATTTATCTGCAACATCACTATCTAGTAAGGTCATTGCTACACGATTAATTTGCCTTATTTAAACATGAACTCTATAACAAGTTGGTTACGAGTTAGTTTGGAGAGACCCGTGGGATACTGTGCGCGATGTATTGCATCCGGTGGTAGTGCAAGTCATATATATTACAGTTTATTAGTACCTACTGGAGATAAAGACAATGTAGTTTGAAGACTTTTGCTGGAAGAAACCTTTTTTAAATATAACCTCATACTTGTATGTTTTCTTACGGAATGATGTAGGTATGTCTTGGGAACTAATATACTTAAACAAATATCGATATTAAACGTCTTTTGCCCTTTAAAAACTATGCTTGTAAAATTGAATTGTATTCTACTTATTGCACTAAACTATATTAAATGGCCTGGTTTAACATCATAGAGCGCTAGACGTAGCGAAACCTACTGTTCAATATTATCATACGCTTAAATACATGTCGCATACATAAAATAATTGAACCCGTGTTCAGACTAGCATAAAATTCAAACCCGAGCCCAGGGCTAATGAAATAAATGGGCGAACCAACACACGGTAATTAAACAAAATGTTCACTTTCTGCTGCCGTCTGCTAGTGCCCCGAAAACGTCGTGATTCATGCGAGTGAATCTCTACCAATCTGCTTGTCTTTTTTTTGTTTTATACCGCAAATTACTTTTGGCCCAAGCAAAAAAAATCTGTAAGCCAAATACGCAATGTCTTTGGTTTCTAACGTAAAATGGTTTTACGGCCGCTCCATATAAATAAGGTATGATGTGTATCGATGAGAAGTATGAACTATACCCTAGCTTCTGACGAGCAGCGTAGAGGGAACCTTATTTTATATTTTGTTCTAGCCCAAACAGGGCGACAGTAACCTGATGTTACGGTGTCCTTATAATAATAACGTAGTTAACGTATTACATAGAAACACAAAAGATTCAATAATTTAATTAAGGTATTCGCATCGATTTTTATAGAACTCTCTTTATGTAAAGTTCGTAACATAAGGGTATTTCGTTTTAGTCCTAGGGGTTAGCTTTAGCCTAAGCCAAAAACTCTTACCGACCGGCTCATATCGTAATCATCAGGCATTTATCGATGAGAATTACGAACTACATCATCGATAGTTTTAGACTAAAGATGACCGTCAGGGATAAAGTACCCCCATTTTTGCAAGGTGCAATTTGGCCTAGGTTTATTTACCTGTTAGGTAGTAATTATCTAAGCAATTAATGCCAGTTTCCAACTGCAAACGCAATCGATCCAGTTACAGTTTAGGTACAACCTACTTACAATAATAAGTATACTGGATGAGTCCATAAACTACATGAGAACAACTGTTATATCTTTGTCTAATCTTAACACGATCAGTGAGGCAAGATAACTATGCACATAATATAAATCTTATCACACACGAATATCGTTGAAAATGGCTTGAATATCACGTCTTATATCTATGTGCTCGTTGGCGCCAGGATGATTATGCTCGGCGCACACGTGCCGACTACGATATGACCAATAAAACGTCAATAAAGTTTAGCGTACACGATTTATCGAATTATAAATGTAAATGATTGCACTTGACTCGCATCAAACCGTTGTTGTCGAAATATTTATTTTTTACGGCGATTGCAGGTATAAAATAAGAGAATAAATGGAAGAATTCGGTAAAAAGGTAAAAATTATAATTTTACACTGTGAACTTTAAATTGATATTAAAATCCAACATTTAGTAGAGAATCGTGTACAGTTGTAGATTCCACTTTAAGTAACCATCACTAATCAAGAAACAATCGAAAGTTCACTATCAGGGTCGCTACCTAATGTATATTATAATTTAGATACTTACTCTGGTTTTAAAAAACTATTGCAAAAAATGTCATACTAATAAACAAGTCGTTCACCCAGGCAGCAAGCAATGAAAATGAAATGAATTGATTTGTTAAATGTTCGTTCGTTGCTTTGTTTACGCTCAATAGGAAAGCTAATTGGACATTTATTGGGTACCTACAGAAAATTTGTTTTACAATCATACCGGTTGATTGAATACACAACATTTTCTTATATTTAATTGTACCTATATTATTAATTAATCTGACGATTTAGCCTCTTATCTTTTAATTCCTTATTTCTGCAAAACGTCTGCTCGTGAGCTTTTGCCACGTTTTTGCATTGGAACCAAAGTCAAAAGAAATCGAAAGAGATCATGTTTCAGGACGTTTTTTCGTAAATAAAATGACATACAACTTACAAGTTACTGTCTAACATTATAATATGAGGCTATTTAATTTCTTAACCCTATTTTAGTAACATAATACGTAGAGAGGCATTTCGATATTTTTTTAAGCTATTGAGGCGATCAATATCAAGTTGATTTTGTATAGATAAGATAAGCTAAGTTACCGATATTTAGGAATATATAATAAACCTTTTATCTATGTTATAAATAGTGACATCGTATGAACACCTTAAAGAAGCTGTGATAAGTATAAGTAAAACCATTTTTCGCTCGATTAGGCACAGTAAGAGTCGACTAGCTTGAACTGTTTTACCTGGTATTTACATGTATTTATGTTATATTATATCAAAGTTTTATAAATATGAGATATTGCTGTGAAGCTGTTCATGATACGTAAGTACTTATATTCTATATACTACACTATACACTTTGCTCGTTAACTATGGAACATCAGTTGTTAAAAGATATTAATGATTGTATAATCATTGTTATTTACTACTTAAATTATATTTTAAATACTTATAGGTATGTACAATTACATATTTTTTTGGATTGCAAATGTATTTATAATTATTATTTACAACTACAAAGTAAGTCCTCGATGACTGACGCATTTTTGAGTATTCTGCAACTGAAAATTTTTCAATGTTGACATGGATAGACACATTTCACACTTTACAAATACCAAAAGAAATTTTGCAAGCATTGTTAAAACAGAATGAGTCACAGTGTTTGACAATAGAAATACCTTAAACACTGCCGGCACTTATTATTACCAATTCGTGATTAATATCTTGTTAGAAAGTAATGACTCATGACTCATTATTTAACTTGACCCACTGTACATGACCGCAGATTTACAAAATAAATAACATTTCAAATTATAAGGAGGTATCTAGATCAAGCCTCTCTTATTTCTATACATATAAGCCATTTAAATGTCGTACATAAAATATGTAACCAACAAAGTTTTAATGCTACGGAGAGTGCATCTTATAAACCTGGATGTTTGTATAGAAATAAATATTTTTTAGTAAACTTAACGAACAGACCTTCATTGGTCCCATTTTTAATTTATTTCAATAGATTATACATGATAAAAACGAAGCATATGAAGTTGACTCGACAAAGCTTTATAAGGTTTTAAAGGTTATCTACGCCTTTATTTCCAAAGGCACAGATAAACGCCCACTCTGAATACACCCTTAGATGAATGGATAAATACAGGTTTACTTTCAATGACCCACATTTATGTAACAGTGTATTTCTTATGAGATCGATGAATCACACCGCGCGGTGCGAAACCGCACGGTAGGTAACTCATTGACGGAGTTTCCGTGGTTTCCTTTGAGCGAATATTTTATGACACATCTATTTGTTTGAGTGTAGACATTAGTTTTTATTTTCGCGGTAGGACCTCCTCCGCGATCTTGTAGTTCTAACTACTCTATTCTTTGGCTCACGATCGTGTGTATTAATATCTAGGTTTTGGGTTTGTGCATTCAAGGGAAAATGACGAAAAGTCAGTTCATTAAGGGATTGCTTAAAGTATTACAAGGAAAAGATAATATAATGAATGAATTGCATGTTTATTATTGTACGTTGTGGGTTCTTCTGTTCTTTAAAAACTTAACTAAATATAGCACCTAAATGTAAACCTTAACTTAATAAAACTTAACTAAACATCAACAATTAGTAAGTTAGCGCAGTTTGTTCCAAACATAATAAAAGAAAGAACGAAGCTGAAAAATGCAGCTAAATAACCTTTTCAATCGAAACCGTTCTATAGAGTAGAGGGAATGTAAACAAACGGACTGGCTCTCTAGAATAAATGCTCTATTTGGGAATGTAAACAAAATTCACAAATTTTACCGTCTGCTTCGGATCAAATTAAGTTGTGAACAAATTGTTCCATGACAATATAAAATTAAACTTGAAAAACTTACAATTCATGCTAAATTACATTATACTTTCCTACAAATACAAACTAATTGCATTTTTATTAATTAGGTGTTTTTCACGTGAAATTCGTGTAACCTCATGTACATAAAATATAAAGAATGATGTGTGCTTATTTTGCAATGAAACACAAAGATAAAACAAATAAAACAAGACACAAAACCAGGTACGTTTCTGAAAAGTTACCGAACTTTCCCGCTACCCAGACAGATTTGCGAGCTTTTAAATTTTGAATTCCAATAGAAAAGTAATATAAGTTCACGTTAATAATGCAAATTGTTCGATCAGCTGAGTCGTCCGAAGTTTAGTTCCCGTGTCGTTGACCCTGCATCGATTGTGCCCTCTCCCTTGCCGTCGGCCTCCATTCAACACTGCACTTACAAACTAAACCTAACGGATATATAATGGCGCTACTGTCTACTCGTATAAATCTCCCCTAACTCTGCTCTTGCTAATGATGAGTTGCAGGATTTTGCCGCCTAGGTGTTGCTATGCCTAGGGCTTGAGCTTTTACTACACATGGCTAATGTCACGTCATTCGCTTCGCACTAGCAACGTACGAAACTCAGCAAATGTTATAAAAACAGTCGAGTCTGATTGCATACATTGTGAAGCCGTCGAGAAAAGTTCAATGCACTTCTTGCTAATGGTAGTGTTTTTAAAATTAAACTTAAAATAGCTGGTCTGCATGAATTACTGGATCTATTTCATGATAGTATTCCTGAAGCCGTAGGATGAAGTGGGTAAGAGAGATACGTACGATACACAGCTCGATATATGCTATGACTAGATTAGACATAATTAGTGTTGGGACCTACCTCGTGTTATCATAACGTTTAAGCCATTCAAAAGTAACAAATGGATAGAAACAACCTTCATCATAAATTATCTGAAATTTACATACTTACTAGATACATTCACACCGCTGTGTTCCTAAATTGAGGTAGCCGGAGCTGCAGGATCACGAAAGAGATCCTTACAGCCACGTTTAGCATAGCGAGATCTTTAATTTAATCCTTTTTATTCAACCACATGGGCACTTCCAATTACGAAGTAGGTATCTCCGCCTTCGTAAACTAGTCAAGACCGACGTAATCTAGTATGATTGAAATACCTGCTTAAGAAGTTGGCATCTGAGCTGAGGGTGAGGTATCCCATACCGTGATATATTGCAGGGGTTGGGGCAGTTTACCCCTCGCCTAGTTATTTATACAGGCGGGCCCAGGGCGACTTTTACAAATACCATTATGGATGTTCTACATATTATCGCTATTTTTAAAGGTTACGAACTTAACCTCAATCTTATATGATGGAAATATCGAGTAAGTTTTCTAGGAATGGAAACTAATGGAAAGTTTTTGATATTTTCGTTAACTAGTTCGAACTACATTATATAGAGCGAAATCACTCTTTGACATTTTAATCGAACAAAATAATTTATTCGCGATTAATGGTGGCATCGGGCCTATTTGGCGTAATGGTTTTTTTCTTATAGAGAGGAAGAGTTTCTGACAACATTAAATACTGATGCAATTGAATTGCTATCCATTTATTTCTTGTTAAATCGTAAGGTAAGAAATACCAAAAGGTTATCAACAGACTCTCCTCAGTGAATGATTAAATCTATTTGTAAATGTTAGTGTTACAATACGAATCGTAAACGTCTGAGATTTCTCCACTTTACTTGCCCTTTCTTAAATTTATGATCAATTGCAGTATGTATTCAAGTTTCTTTAAATCGACACCTAATATATAAGTACGAGTTTGTTAAAGGAGTATTTAGTTTGATGGTGAGCACATAAGCAATAACTACTAGAGTGCAAGATTTGCAGGTAACCAATGCATTCAGTCTGACTACGTAGTCATTGAGTTGCCATTCAGTGCATTCATTTGGATATTTGCATTCAACTGCACAGTCAGTCGAAGCACTGGACAATTAACTGCCAATTGCTACGAGAAATTGAAATCAAATTCGCAGATCATACATCAAACCTTTTGTTTTGAAATTGTAAATTACGGATTTATCTTTCGAGATATATCCATATCTACTCTATATCTATCTCTTCTCCATATTATCCATCGTTAATTAGTCTAGAGTCATATTAACCATTCTATTACTCTGCGCAGTGCGTTTTGCATGCAACTTGGATGCAATAATTTAATGCTACTAAAATTGCGAAGAAAACAATATAAAAATTTTGTTGTTCAGTTTAAACTACTAAAAGTTTGACATTCAAGTATAAGTGAAGGGATCAATTGCACGGCATAGCTTGATTCTTGAGCAAGATCTATCTTTTGCGTAAGTTAGTGTACACCTAAGTGTACCCACCTAACTTCCAAGCTAACTTCGTGAAGTTTTAGTAAAAGTTTATCGAATTGCATGGAATATTATTTCATTGACAGATAAAGTGCACGGTATACAAATGTATGTACGTAGGTTTAATGTTGGTAAGTGATTCTCATTAATAAAAAAAATAATGGTTATGAATATGCACGTAATGCAATATAAACGTAAAGCAAAATACTTTTTAGGCAGTAGAATAAAAACAAAACGATCTAGTATATCACCTAGTGATTGTAAACATACATATGCAGTCTGCTAGTTCTGTGGTGGAGGTATAATTATAACCAGTTGCAAGCGCTGCCGGTAAAAGCTCCGTTCTAAACTTAGAGAATGGATTCATCCACACGCATTGCATATCTACAAGTGCATTTTTTTATAGTTTCTAGCTATGTTCCAAGAATAAGGGATGAGATTTTTATTGCTAGAGAAAGTTTTGTACAAGAAAACAAAAGGTTTAGTAACTAGAAGATAAAAAATTGCTACTAATATATGTATGAAGGTATGAAGAGTTTAATTTGAATATTTGGGGTTAGCTAATTAAGTATTCAAATAAAATAAAAATAGTGACTCAATGCAGATTCCTCAGAATTTATATCCGGAAAAACTAGTCCACCTTTTTTTGTAATTAGCAAAGCAGCTATCGGTCATAATAATTTAAAATCCCTTCTCAACCCCAATAGCAAGCAAGTTCGTTCCCACCTTACTATTTTATTTGTTCATGAAAATGAAAGCTATTTTACAAACGAGTCGTTTAGTCATACACGAACAAAGCTCACTTACTAATAAATAATGCAAACACGCCTTGCGAATTACATGCAACATGCAATTTCACACACGGTGATAAAAATTCAGAAATAATGTCTTTGCTACCGTTAGTCATGGAAAAGTTATGTGTTAATCTTAAACCCAATGATAAAAGTATACACCTGTGTTTGTATGGATATAATATATATAATACAAATATCTGTCGAATGGTAGATATTGGAGCCAGGCCAAAATTACTTGCACTTGGTGCACCCTGTTGAATGATGACAGTATTTCCTTATTTTTTACCTATATATAGGTAGGTAGAATTTCGGGTTTTGTGTTCTTTATCTACTGAAAATGCATTTTCATTTTCAATAGTAGCTACTATGTGTGACTTTCTTTCTATGTTTTCCAAAAAAATAGATACATACCTGATTAAAATGATGATATTCCCGTTTTTTATTTAAATCTAGTTATAGAATCACAATAACCAGTGTAGCCATAATGGGAATGATTTTATTTGTACGTATCAAGTCCAGTATAATAAACTTGACCGTACAAAAAAGGCTGAGGAGAATGCAACATGCACTTTTATGGTATCCCGGTTCCTGCATCTAAGTTAGGTGTAATGTAAACCTTATTGTTTTGTGACAAAGTGTATAATGGAACTATTTTTATGTCCTCCGCGGTATGTCTTCGAGTGTGAAGCCTGACTAAGGTCTGTGACTTGTAAAGAAATACATAAATAACATTCGCATGAAAAATGTGTAATCTGAAAGGTTTTACCTTTATTAAGCTTATTGTTGAATTATTTAGATAGAGGTAGAGTTTCTGAAATATACTTTACAAGATTTACTAAAGTAATTATAAGTATCTACTCTACATATAGGTAGAGCTCTTACATAACAAATAATCTGTATGTAAAATTCATTGTTTTACATTTTACATTACAGTCAATCAGTCATTAACTAAAATACAGACTTTAGGCCGGTGTCGGCATAGGTACCTATGTGATTTTAATTTCAAAAACAGCTCTGTAAACCAGATGAAGAAGATTGGTAAAAAAATACGTAGGTCTTAGTAAGTACTGCCCTCGATATTGCTCTTTGTGGTACATTTATAAGACGTAGTGCAAAATCTTAAATACGTCGTAGTGGTAAAAGTACCTAAAGATAAGTATTATCCACAAGTTTTTCCTCGCAATGAGTTATTAAAAGATCATAACTTTCAGACATCATAAAATAAATGTATCTTTGTCTTAGCTCAATTTCCAGGCACACAAAGGATCTAGATTCCTAGAAGTCAGACATTTGGTCGGTTATTATTAGTCACATGCGATTTTTATTAACACGCAAATACATAATTTATAAACTGTATTTATTTATCTTTGTGGCGTATTTACAAATTAATAATGTAGGGTTCCTGCAAGTTTATATCTTAGCATTTTGTGTACAAATATAGAGCAAACCCGGATATTGCTTGATCTAAGAATTAAAAATTTATGGCTCTCGAATCAACAAGTTACAAACAACACATAAACAATCGATTTACAGTTCAAAAGAAATCGCTCGTAATGAAAATTTTAATAGACGTAGGTCAATGGTCACAATCTAAACAAAAGCTAAAAACGTTAGTGCCATAGATGTAGGTCACTCCAGTGGCGTCATTTGACGTCAGGGACATTAAAACAAGCCTAAAGTAGACTAAAAATACGACCTCGAGCAAATTTAGAATAACAATGTAACAACGGTACCTTTATGGAGTACATGTACCTATCATAAAATTTGGTACAGTAATAGATATCGATCTAAAAGTAATACATAATAGTCCTTAGATGGAAGAAATATACGCACACACAGTATTGCTCGTATGAGCACACACATATGCAAATAATTATGACCAAAATCTACTGACGACGACGTCTTGTCACATTTATTTTAAAAAAAATTACTATAATTAACGGAGTTAAAATAAAAATGTTAGTGTGTTCAGATCGTGAACGGATGTGCTCAAATGATTCATCACCGACCGGAACAATATGCAGCAAATAAATACTTATTGTCCGAATACAACCTGCGAGGTAGAGCCGTGAATAATGAGTGATAATCCAAATATTGATAGCCTGAATTTGTAAGCAAAAGCGAAAAGTTTTTTGCACTGACCTGCAACGAAGACAATCATTTATTTATAGGAGACAGAAAATCCTGTATGCGGCATATTGAAAACTGATTCAGAATTTTTTTTTATGAACTTTACATTTATGGAGCAAATCTATTGTCTACTATTTTTGTCAAGAACCTAGTCCTTTGAAAATATTAAGCCTGTAATAAAATTGAACATTGGTTAAGATCTGTGATAATTCTTGGTAAAGACGTTTGTCCCACTTGGCCACCAAGAGATAAAATTTCAGTATAAAATAACTTAAAATACCTTGCTATTTTAAAGAGCTAAAGGTTGTCGCTAGATGTGTAAAAAATACTTATTTTTAACAAGTTTAATATAGTATGTGTCACAACTGATCAAATGGTGTAAAATATCGTCGATGAATAGTGTTCGATACTATTTATAAAGCTACCTGTTGTCTCATCCGATAGTAAATAAAGAATGATGTTGGCTCTACCAACATATTTTCTAGTTTCTACTTTACGAACTTCCAATTTTTTATATCTGCGACAAAACTTAATAAGCAGAAAATCTACTTGACTTTATAACTTTCTCATTCAATGACTAGCTAACACAACAGTTAAGTCCGTAATAAACTGTTAAAACATATTACACCTTACTAAATTATTTTCACATCTAAACTCTCGTAAGAGAAAACCACAAGAGCTAATTAAATAAAGAGAATGCGACCCCCAAATGAGGTTAAGCTTTGGTGATTAAAAATACACTCGTCCTTTTCTATCGCGTGTATTTTTATATTGCGTCATATTTCTGTCTCAAGTTGCATGGCGCTAAATATATCCCGAGACGGGGTTTCCGGTCAGAACATACCGGGGAGAGTTGCACTAACATAAATAAAAATTAGCAGGAATTGAGCTTTGGCCATAAATTTTAATACACACTTTCAGTTTTATTACTTGTTTACACAGGCATTTATGGAATACACATAAACATGATCAGTAGTGGAGGGTGTGAGGCTACTTCTAGAATATTATAACACATTCCTCTTCTTCTATAGTCGTCTGTTAGCAACACCCCGCTTCGCCTCTCATTTGGGACTCTAAGCTTTTGATATTTCCCAAGATCAACTTAACAAGATAGAAGTATTATTTGTTGTAGCCATTGCACACTTTTTAACTTGGCACAAAATTTGGTAGACAATTAAGTAGGTACTTAGGCGATTGCCGTTTTATATTTTATTAGTAACTAGTGGACGCCCGCGATAAAAACATTTTCCCGGGATAAAAAGCCTATATGTTAAGTGGGACCTGTCACAATATATTCGTGAAAACTGCATTGAAATCGGTTCAGCCGTTTCTGAGATTAGCGTGCACAAACGCACAGACAAACCAACAAACAGACAAAAATTTCAAAAATCATTGTTTTGGGTACTATTGCGTTGATAAAGGTCTCCTATAATATTTTTCTCATATATCTTCCATGTACAGACAGCGATCCGTTACATTTTTATTATATGTATAGATCATCAAAACTTGTAAAGATTTACGTTAGCAAAAAAGCACACTAAAAAAGCTAACCTTTCATTAATTTTATCGAGCAGACAGTGGAATCAGAATATGGAAACGAACCGCAAAAAGCTCCGCCAGGAGACAACCGCATAATAAATCCGTCAGCTTTCTTACAGAGCAAGTGTAAGTGTTCCTCATTACACCGCATCGTCTCCAACATGCACGTGTTTGTGATCTTGGACGTTTTTAGCTTACATGTTATTACAAAGAAACATTATTTTCATATTAAGCGCAATAAGGAAGATTACCAAGAACAAGAATTTATCATAAACATATTTAATAACCCTCTGCAACTGCAGCATTTATTAACTGTCTCAATTTATAATTTATTCACCATGAATGTTTTATTATGGTTAAGATTCAAAATGGAGAACTGTCAAAAGGTAACAAAGAATTTAATTATATGTAGATGAAATTTCCTAAAAAAAAATATAGGTTAACTGTCCATTTTGTCAGCAAGGTTATCATCGCTCAAATTTTCATTATGATGTAAATTAGGTAGGACACAATATGGCATCAGATATTGAGTTTACTCATTATTTTAAACTACCCGCGTGTAAACTAAATTGTTCATTATCATAATTCTGTGTACAGACAGAATTTATGGTAAGCTTTAGGTAGCGAGTGTAAGTATACCTAGTTTAATCTAACTTATATCGGATGTTTTCTTTAATTTTTAACGAAGTAAGTATGTAAGTAAAAGTAGGTAAATTTTATTGTTCTTTTGTTTTCTACGTTTCACACGATTTCGAGAAACTGACACGGCAAGTGAAATACATAAAGTAAAATAAACATCAAATTCGAATTAGATCTACTATAATTTATATTTTGACAGTTGTATGTGGAATGACAGTATATATAATTAACATCTTAATAAAATTGGGATATTTAGTGACTGCTGCCATTTGAGCAATCTCTATAGATAGTGATTGTATTGTTAAGACAATTTATTTATGTTCAAGGTAAACATTTTGTTATCATATCTCGGCTCTAACAGAATGTTATTTTACTCGTCCCGTCACCAGCCCGGCTAGCTCAGTCGGTAGAGCATGAGACTCTTAATCTCAGGGTCGTGGGTTCGAGCCCCACGTTGGGCGACAAATCTTTTACACAACATTTTTTTATTGGCATCCAAGTTTTATTTTCGATATACTCGTATGTACCTCTAGCTAGACTCTATTGTTCTAAAAGTTTTCTCAATTGCCCATTAGGATGGGGGATCGCTAGACGGTCCATAAAATATGTACGGGAGTCGGGAGTGTATCCTGTATGGTGTATGTATGTATAGGAGACAATGAGCGTTTCTTGTAAAGCCTTCTAGTCCCAGACGCCTTTGTTCATCCACGGCGCGTCACAGCCAGGTACACATTGTTGTCACAGATATTTTTTAGCATAAGAATAAAACAGAGGCGGAGGGATTTCCCTAGAAACAGCTGCTGCAAGAATCTGAAGTGCAGATTTGTTTAAACAGCAACTCTTATCTTTGCGCTCAAGATTTTTCCTACTAAGTACTTTTTTGCTATTATATCTGTAATATTATGTCTGCAACAAAAATACAGTGCCTATAAAGTTTACCGTATCAAAGTACCCACATAAATAACTTAGGAATACAGTTAGGTACTTAACTGAAAACTGAAAACCGTTCATTATCTAACATTAGGTACTTAGGCTGATTTTAGAGTCACACTGACGGGCGCTGACGGTCGGCGCTGATGGGTCAATTTGTACGGCCGTCAGCCTGAGCGGTCCAGCGCGATTTAAAACGCTACCTGTAACTACATACAAATTGACTCTATCAGCGCCGACCGTCAGCGCACGTCAGCGTGACTCTAAAATCGGCCTTACTCGTAATGTTTCAGGCAACCCATTTACCTATATATATATATATATGTATTATTATGTAGTTGGAAAATTAGCCTTACCACCTGACCATATATGTACGTACGTACCCTTTATTATCAGTGTACCCTATTTTTTCCTTATTTACCAACAAAATCTACGAGTCATATCGTCAAACGCGGCTTTAGAAAACCTACAGTACGAGTATATGACTTATGTTGGAATGACGAGTAGACATTTTAAAATGAATGCGAAAACTTCAGTAATGTCTTCTATGCTGCTCTGGGAGTGAAAAAATAACGTGTAATACTACAGCTGCTTCTCTTCCCGGGCATACTGTACAAGCCAGTAGAGGGACAAGAGGGTATTGGTGTTTTGTAGGCGATGGGTTGACCACCTGTCACTACTAACCGAACTTGTACATCTCAACTATACCCTAAAAATTGGTCAGAAGTGGCACCATGTGGTTCTATCGGCCCTTAGTGCTCTGCCTACCCCGTGAGGGATAAAGGCGTGATTATATGTATGTATGTATGTATGTATGTTATCCTTTAGATAGATCCTATCCTATCATGAATAAGCAAACCTACAACAATCAACCTACGCTGTAATAAACTGCAAAGGGTATTTGTAATAAGTAACTAAAGTCACACCTACTTCTTACTACAAGTATCTATCTATCTACGTACAGTCATCAAAGTGATTAATTTCTAAATACTTAGTTGTTTCCTGTTAAGTACATGATTTTTAAAAAATAATTTGTAAAAAAATAATAATCATAATTTCAGAAACCACATCAATATGAATAATGTAATGTTTGTAGGTTTGATTAGATAGATAGGTATTAGGTTATATTTATGCAGCAATATTATGACTAAGATGTCTTCGTTTTTGAAAATCATGTCCTCAACCGAACATCTGCGGTTTTTGGAAATGAACTATCTTACTTAGTAAGTAATAAATGAGTCGTGTTACAATTTCTGGAAATATAAGTACTTATTTTATGTTAACTACTCTGACAACTTGATAGCTAATAATTAATTGCCAATAAATATAGATTGCTAAGATATGTTATGTTTTTATAATGAATAATATCTGCTTTTTCTAACTATAGGTAATATGAAATACATATCTAGTATTTATGATTCCTACCTACCGACCAAAGAAATCATTACACATACCTACGAACTTATAATCCGACTGATGTAGTTTGAGAGAACCGTGACAATTTGTTAAAATCAAATTAAAATCACAACTGAATCTGAATGACCAGCATTTCAGAGTTTCGAAGCATTTATCACTTACATAAGTTGTACTAACATGGCCTAGTTACAGCGGCGCGGGCGCAGGAAGCCACTAACTATCGCGGTCGAGCCATGTTTAAACTGCAATTAAATCTACTTAGAATCATCCGGCGAATATTGGTCGATAACTATGTAATGTAAACTGTTTAGTATCATCTAGAGACCAAGGGGTTGATTCTAAAGCCGAAAAATTGCGCCTAGATTCAATGTTTTAAACAAGTTGTTCCCTTCATTCTTTGTAAGTATTCAAGTCGACACACAGAGGTGCGGATTATAAATGACTATCGTAAATCGCGGAAGACTCCGAAATTTGTCGGATTTTTCACAATTTCGAGCAGCCCACGAAATAAATGAACGAGAGATGTTTTCCGGCAAGACCCGACTTCGGAACTCCACGCTACGCCATCCTCCCACTCGTCACTTAGCTCATTAATCTCGTAAACAGCCCGTCCGTCCGTCCGTCACTGCCAGTAATCTAATACGACACGCCAGCTTTTTGTCCCCATATTACTTGAGCTGGAAACGCGTCTTAAAATGGCCGTTAATCCGTCAGCGGATAACGGTCCCTTTTGAGGGAGAATCAGGATCAAACATTCTCGAGATAAAAGGGAGGCAGACATTCAATTTGACCATTGCCTTTCGACATTTGTAAACAAATAGCAGGCATTTTATCTTATTCGGGATTTACTAGTGAAATAAGTATCACAAATACTTTGATCACTTTAGATTAGACAGGCGATCTTCAGTCACCTATAATTTTAAATTTCACAAAAGAGTAAAAACGCTGACAAAAGCTAACAAAGAAGTCTTTGCTCAATATTAAAAAGTCGACACGCAATCTGCTAGGGATCTGTTATGAAGAGAGTGGATATAGAGGGGCATTGTCTGGTAAATCAGTAGATCCAGATAGCGAGACAATGGAAGTGGGTATAAACAGCCATCCGGCGCACAGTCGGGACCAGGGGATCACGCGTCAGGATATCTCGCAGACTACTTAGCATGCACAGCCGGGACTGACGGACGAGCTACATACAAATTGTCGTATACGTTTCCAATTTATTCATGCGCTTGTTTGAATAATGCTGCATTCTTAATTAGGTTAGCCTTATGTCTTTTTACGAAACAACCGGAACAAGGTTATATCCGAAAGAATATTTCCGTTGTTTACCTGTTAATTTTATATCTACACACAGAAAGTTAAATTCTGGATAACGTAAAGCTACTTTAAATGTATAACGCTTAGCTATCTGATAAGGGCGTGCAAAGGTAAAAATCAAGGTGAACAGGTGAACTTACAGCAGATTTTTCGTATTCGAAGCTCCGTTTGGGGCGCACAGGCGCGGCGTGTGTCCCGACCACCAACAGCAGGAGTGTGACGACTGCCAGCACATGCGCCGACCACTTCCTCACTTTTAGACAATGCAATTTCGATATAAAAATACTACTCCTCGAATGTCTTTCAATGTTATGTATCAAATGTGTCGATCTCTCGACCTGACTAAAACAGCATAACCTTTCACATTCGTCTGTACATTTGTTTATCTCTCTAGTATCTAATCTACAATTGTAAACATTGTTTTCTTCTAATTTATCACTGGAATGATTTAACAATCTCGTGCAGTGTTCATTTGTGGGTGATTCAACATTAAAATGTGTCGCTTTGGCTGTGACTTCCATTTTGCCTGTACTTCTTGCTTTAATACCTATTGTGTAGCTGTAATTTGCTAAATCTAGTGTGTTCTTCATATTTGTTTTGCTATCTGTCAGCTTAGCATGTTAGTTATTGTGTAGATCTGGCAGTGTTATTCTAGGGCATACTATGTGTGGCTTCTTATGCCCGTTTGCCAGATTAATTATAATTAGTCTGCGTTAGGGTAGCTGCACTATCTCTCGTCGTGGGCGGTGCGATCCTGCTTGCTCCTCTTGTGTGCACGAGACATCGAGCTATTCTGCAACAACGATAGTGTTTGATTTATGATTACGATATCAAAGTGGTGATAAAGTCTTCTGGAGTAAACAAGGTTTTTATCTTCGTTATACATTGAATTATTGTTTATAGTACACAAAGTAGTACCTAGTTGTTTTGTAAATAAACATGTATCCACTACGTATAATGGGATATATTTTTTGTTTAGCTTTTAAAGATTTGATGTTAATAAAATTTAATTACGATTTGCATTACAAGCAAAGTTGTGCCTATTGAGGCCCTGCACTACTATCTGCGGCAGGTTATGTAAACGGACGGCAGATAACAGTAGTGTGCACTGTGTGTGCAATAAGAGTTATTGTTTTAGTTAACTCCAACCTCGCGTAAATCTTACATTTATTTATTGTTCTTGACTTTTACAAGTTATTTTGATTGGAAAGTAATCGGTCATATTATTTATACCATTTAATGTGATATCGTATTTATTATTCTTACCATTATCAGTATCAGCAATATAACAAGTCGCATTCGCATTTTTTAAAATTTCTTCTTCCTCTAGGACCTTTAAATAATAACGCTATCAAATCTTTCACGAATGTTTCGATTATGATAAAAATTATTTTAGCTTATTGTTTTTGCAGCAAACACTGTTTATTGCTGGTCAAATTATAAATGTATAAAAAATACTGTAACTTTTTATTATAATTCATTGTTGAATCAAGGTATACATCGTTATCATCAGCTTATTGCAGTCCACTGCTGGACGTAGGCCTTCCTCAGGGCACGCCACCAGATTGCCATGGGGGGTATTTGCCCATAGTCACCACGCTGGGCAGGCGGGTTGGTGACCGCAGTTTGTATTTTGGACTATGTTGTCAACACGGGAGGCGCTAGATATAGGTACAATCAAGGTAATTGTATATCCAACTTACTTAGTTTAAAGTAAGTAAAGTGTTTACTTACCTATTATTGACATGAACAAGCAAACTTTTTGCAACTAAAGAAAATGCTTCTACATCTAGTGATAGATTAAACCAACTCGTGTTGTTTTGAAGTTATAAGCATATCTATTAGGGAGTTTATCGAAAGTGACTTTCCCGAACTAAGGTAAAGTTCCTCCAAGTCAGACTCACTTGAGTAAGCTATTAATACACTGCTTAATTGCGCTAGCTCCGGTCCACAAATACATCTTAACGATTATGGACACTTCTGTACTTGTATATAATTAACGTTAGCTGCTTTGAACAGATAATTGGCTTTTTATTATGGACGGAAGAAAGCTCTTTCTTCATACAGATGTTTTGTTTAGATAACGAAATAAGTTCAGTCAGATCTGTGCCTGTGATAAGCGGGTTCTGATAAGAAAAATAAACTAAAAAATGGTGATGAATGATACATGCAGATATATAAAACTTATAAAACAAAAACTATGAAGTATCTATACAAAGACAAATAATAGTAGAGATACCAAAAACAAAGAATTCCTTGATCTTAAAATACTTGTCATTATTTTATGTTGTACTTACGTATGTACATGGAGCCAGCTTATGTTAAATAATTAACATAAACTAACTTAAACGTAACTAATGGTTCTATAAGCTAACGTTACTTAAGTAGAGACAAAAAAAATATGCAAGTAGCTATATCAAACTACGAATCTATTTAAATACTTACATTTTCTATTTCCTAAGTGCAAAACCGTGCAAACAAAACCATAGAAACAAAACAACACTCCCTTCGATTTTACCTCCCTTTCCCTTTCAACACAAACGAGCAAGACAAAGCTTCCACAGCTGACACTGAAAGCACTGCTCTACTAACAACTTTTCAGAATTCGAACTGCGATAACAAAAACTTTACAAATATACGTGTAAAAAAACTGAATATTCCGGCACAATATAACATGTAATCGGAATTTTTAGTAAAAAACTACGGTTTATATTGTTATAATAAGCGAGAATATAAAATGTATGAGTAACGAGCGGCGCGACAGACGCGTGCGCGCTAGCCCCGGCACCACGCGCTACTACTTCTGAACAAAAGTTCGGGACATACGGCTACACTGAACTTTGAGGCCGGAAAGTACAGACAACTTCGTATCGAGAGTAAATCGGTCTGTGGCTTTAAGCTGCAGTCGCTGACTTATTCTGATACAAAATTTTGGTCTCGTTCATACCTATTGTTTTTGTAAGTATCTTGAAGCACCACGTGCTGGTGATGCGGGGTTTCAATAGAATACATCAGCTACACCTCTTTCCGTGCGAGTCGTAACTAAAGAAACTCAGGCATACATAAGCAAGCAAATTGTCATTGATCATTAACATCTCTTCCCGCTATGTGGCTGTGGGAGCTCCTATATGAGCCTGCAGGTCTGGCTAGTGTGTACCTATATGTATGTATATATGTTTAAGTACATCTCAAGCCTTTCCTGTACCGTCCCTCTATGTTCTTTGTTGGTCATTGAACGTACAGTGACTGCGTGCTCGTAGTATTTTGTTTGATTAAACTTTTTCGCGAGCTATTGTTTTCGAGACCGAAAACTATCGAGGGAGCCTTTGTCAGAGAAGGGGACTTAATAGTCGGCAATTCATAGTTTGATTGCACTCAAGCTTATAAGATTGTGTTTTGCCGTTAAAATATTTCATGTTTAAACATTCATGTAAAATATTTACAATAGCAAAAAGCATATTCCTAAAAAAATAGTATTAAGTAAAATTTAAAACACTATCTAATATAGGTACTTACAGCAAATAAAACTTGTGTGTCAAATACTGACTATTAGACAGATTTTTACAACTTTAGAAGTAAACTCCTGAAAATGACTAAAATAACTCATATACTTAATTAAATATTTATTACAGATATACTGCTTTCAGCCAGTCAGTCATAGGAATTAAAAGGAAAATTTTCTATAGCTATACATAATACATCTTTTGTTTTTATAAGTAAAACGTTTTGTTGTCTTCAGTATTTTTTCACACGTTTTGTGCAAAAGCGATTTGGTACCGACACGAAGCACCGTCTCGTGTATAGTCTAGACTAGACTTATAATAGTATTCTGCAGAGAAATGCCTTATTTGATAGCTCTATCTACCCCTTTGCATCTTCACATATACAGGGTGTAACATATGCGAAATGCTATGAAAATAGCTCTCTATTCACAAAGTTTGAGACTCGAAATAAAATGTTTATTTTTTCAGATATTATGAAGAATTCCTAAACAACTTAGAAATGTTCATAATCTTGAACAATAGGGATGGGATTTCGACTCTTAATTTTCGTTAATATGTGGTTACCTATAGTGGGCATTTTCATATAATTTCGCTAAACATATCTCTTCTGACACACTGTAACTATAATGTAGGTAGGTACATATCGTATTTGTTACCTTCTCACTAGAGCAGGCATCATCAACACTGGTAGGTACCTATTATTAGAAACTAATACGAGTACCTATATGAGATATAAATTAATACACGAATTTTGTAAGTATGCTTTTTAAGGAAATTGCGCGAGCCGATAAACCCGAAATTTGATGATACAGTTCAAATTAACTAGAAATACGTAAAATTTGTCAATAGTTCAGAAATAGGGTATTTCGGTAGAATAGGGTAAACATTGACGAATTTCATTCACGAGGCGACTACTAGTTAATACCTACACAATTCCCTTCTATACTTTGAACTACCTATACAATCGTGATTAACTAGGTATATGAAAGTCCATTTATGATTATAACTGTTGTGATGTGTATGATCACATCACCTGCTTAGCAAAGTTATTTGAAACTAGTGGACGCCCGCGACTCCGTCCGCGTGGACTACAGAAAAAACAAAATGTCGATATCATCCTGGATAAAAACATTTTCCCGGGATAAAAAGTCGCCTATATGTTAAGTGGGACCTGTCACAATATATTCCTGAAAACTGCATCGAAATCGGTTCAGCTGTTTCTGAGATTAGCGTGCACAAACGCACAGACAAACAGACAAACCGACAGCAAAAATTCCAAAAATCATCGTTTTGGGTTCTATTGCGTTGATAAAGGTCTCCTATAATATTTTTTCTCATATATCTTCCATGTACAGACAGCGATCCGTTACATTTTTGTTATATGTATATAGATATAGGTAAATAGAAATGATTTCGCTTCTAGTACCTTCTCGACAGTGACCTACAATCAACAGTAACTATAACATGACAACAAGATTAGAAGAGACGTTCATTATCGTCCATGTCGATACCAAACGTGGTGCGGATTATACTTTATTTGGTAAGACAGGTAGATCATACAAAGTTACCATTAACATGGATATAAAATTAACATCAGCACTAAACATAAACTCATAGCTTCCTAGTTTTAATAATTTACAGCATATCTTTAACTTGCCTTATATTGAATTGTAACAGGTGTTATTATTTGAAAATTAAAATTTCTGCCGAAGTTTAGGATCCAAAATAGAAAAGAGTACGAAATAAAATTATAAAAATTCCAGTAAATGCAAATCCCGAAACATATCGCACAAATTCTCTTTTTATTCTCCACTTTCCAGTATTTTCATGTTCCAAATGGAAGATTTAGATTTTGCTTGCTTACTAGCCAGAATTTACATTGAAAAGTATTTCAAAGTTTCTACAATTTGGTTATACAACAGAACTGTTTTTGAACTATATTTCTGAACATGACAGTTTGTGAACTATGGCCTACCCGTATGTGCACCCGTTATGGCATGTCTGCATATGTCCCGAAACGTGCCGCGTCTTCACACGTGACCCATGACCTCTTCCTGTAGTGTCATCTATTGTAAAATAATTGTCAACGAAAAAGATTAACCGCATATTACAACTACCCACTTTTGTTTGCTTGTTGTCATGATCATTGAAATTCTAAAACAGCTCATACTTACGAGTACCTACGTTTTAACTGGAAGGAAGTTACGAATTACTATTTATCTATTGATATGATACCTAGTCATAGAATGATTGATGGTATTAAGTATTAGCAAAATTCCAGTTTTCACAACTACGGCATTCAGGAGGTCTAAATAGAAGACCCAAGGAGGTTTGACTATTTTCTAAAAAATAAAAGATTCTTCTGATGTCCCTTTGTAGAAAAATATTGACATCTTTGCCAGGATGCACAATATTAAATTCAATTAATTTCTTCTCTGAAATGACTAATGTAGAATTCGACATACCTACCTTCTTAAGTGCGATACCGTTGTAACTTCGACGTTGATTCACGTCACTGACCTCTATTTACTTGTCCTTTATTATACAATCATTACCAAGGAAACCCATACCTATATAGTTAACATTAAAACAAACCATTTGGTAAATTACTAATGTTCCAATTGTATGCAGGAAAACCCTGATTTGACGTGAATGGTTTCTTATTGTAACTGTATTTTATAGAAGTATTATTATTCACGAAAAATGCTAAATATTTAAATAAGCAAGTATTCACGTATGAAGAAAAGTTGTGACCGATGCGATGTTCAAATGGTCAAAATAGTAGGTAGTCAAGTGACCAAAATACATATAAGTAAATATAAAAATACGCATCATACATATTTATACAGGGTGTATCTGAAGGGATATATTAATCAAAATGCTCGGAATAATAAATATTTGGATGATACAATTTTACCTTACGGTTATTTTTATTGTCATAGAACCTACCGTGGTTGTAGATTGACTACTATTTGCTGGGTAGTGAAGTAGGCCTATGATTCGGCAAACTGCCTGTCGCTTCACTCAATTAAGACTTTGCTTGACAGCATGGTAACTACGAGTACATGGCGATACTGCCAATAGTTTAAATAGTTAGTGGTACCTTAGATGAAAGTGGTACCTTAAAATCATATTGAAATAATCGTTGAAATCTTTGACATTTTTTAATAAATATAAAGACTTGTTGATTTTACTGTATAGGTAGAATAATAGTTTGGTTCTTTCTTAATACTATCTGATAAGTGTGGCTAACCGTTATTTTAATTAACATATCTATTGCTATCTGAAATTAACGTGTCTCTCTGTTTGTTGGTATCTATGACTTTGCCCCAAAATAAATGTTTACTTTGTTTATACTCTGTAAGTAAGTCATTGCTACGAATATACCTAGTAGTTATTACTGACATTATATTTAAGGAAATTCATTATGAAATAAGGGGTCATCCATAAATAACGTCACACGAATTTCATGATTTTTTGCCCCTCCCACCCCCCTCCTTGTCACAGCTGGTCACATTTGTGAAACCCCCCTCCCTAGTGTAACGTCACATTAAGCTTTTTTTGCAAATTTATATTTAGAGATTATTGAATGAAAATGTGACGTCACGAAATTTAGGACCCCTCCCACCCCCTTGTCATACAATGTCACAGTTTGACGACCCCCTCCCTCCCCCTTAACCAGTGTCGTAATATATGGATGGCCCCTAATAGGTTTTGTACATAGGTAATTTAATTTGTGTAAAATAACGATGACGTCAAAAGAACACAAAATGAGAGACCACAGAAAACCGACATAGATAGAGTTCGGACAATTTAATTCATATGAGAACTGAGAGCGATGGATCTAAGATAAATTTAGTTTACCTTTGCCAACTTTGCTAACTTCGCGTGTTTCAAAAACTAAGGAGTGTAGGATAGGTAGGTTTTTATGGTCCTCTACAGGTAGGTACGTAATATGTTCATAAAGAACGTGTACAGTTATTATATTTACGGAAAAACCTATTTAATTAATTTCAGGCCAGTATTTATCATAAGTACTCTGCAGTAGACAGATAAGGAATATTACCTACCTGGATCTTCCTAAAACTTTCAAAAGCCACCATTGCAAAGGCTAAAATGCAAAAGAAATCTATATTTAATACTTATTACCTAAATTCAAACCGAACTTACCAAACACCATATTATTATGACAACCATCTGGATTCAAATGCATAAAATATCATAATGGATTTTTAAAGAAATGAAAAAGGGTCTCAGATGCGCATAATATAACCACCATGAATTGATACAATAACATTATTAATTACGACGTACACAGCCATTTTGTCATTATCGTCGACATAAACCAGTCGTAAAGTCATTTAACTAAACGAATCAGTACGCCGGTATACATGTCAATGTGTGTAGTCTGTGCTCATGTACTTGCTGTGAATCATGAATTATTCTTCATTGGGATAAGGGTCTTAGCATACTTGATAGTCGAGGAAGATATTTTGCGACTGCTTTGAAATTAAAATTTGTCAAAACGTGCAATATGTTGCTGTTCATTAGTTTAGTTTGTTATTTGCATGTAGGTTTATCTCATGCGCAGTCTGGGAACGAGAGTCACTCACTGGAAAATTTCATTTAGTCTCTATGTGTAGACTAAATGGTTGACATGCAATAGTGAATCAGGAGCCACTAAAAGCAGCTTTACCTACTTCAATACCTATAGGTAACTAACTCACTAGGGTTAGCTAGTACAGTATGTACATTTTTTAGTACAATAAAGAATATTCTATCTATCTTACAACACATTGTAGATTTTTTAAAATTATCTTCTTTTATTTCACAGAATTATAATTTATTACTATAACGGTCAGTAAATACGTGTTAAGAAGTGTCTGCATCCGTTTTGAATCATCCGTGCCGTTACCACTAAAGTTTGTGGTTTTCTATACTACATCTATCATAGTTAAATGAGTAGGTATCCACCTAAATACCTGCTTATTTAGAACTTTCTGGGTTTTCCCGTGACTCACTTGAACGCACGTCAAAGAAATTAGGTGGAAATGCATCAAAGTGTAAAAAACTTACCAATACCAATGTGTTTAAGACGAAATAATTGGTAACGGTCGAAGCGCTTGTTAGTATCGAGTCACCTAAAGTCATAGATTTTAGTGAATCATTCGTAATTTTGTTGTGTTCTTGCCTATTGAAATTAAAACAGGTAGAGTATTTTCATGATTGTTCAGTTTATAAAAATATTTATAATTTATACCATAAATGATTCAATATTTAAAGCCAACTGCGCATCGTTTATCATTTTAAAGTTTTTTTTATTTAAATACAGTAATACAGGGTGTGGGTGACAGCCAGGCAAATAGTGAAATGCTGAACAAGTACCATTGTTTTGAGTTATACGACAGTGTTATTACTCGCAGGAAATGTATTTTTGATTTGATTATCAGTAATCTTTGCTCTCCGCGCCAACTGCATCGGGTGATCCTGTGACTAATTAAATGAGCTTATTGGTTATTGTCTGACACATTGCTGTTTTTTAGATCACTTGTGACACTCCATTAGGGTTGATCAGTTATTTGATTTTTTTTGAGGGCAACTTTTTTAATAATCATCTTTTGGTTATAATTTTATTTATAAAGTCATTGTCTCAGACCTAATTAAATGAACTAAACTACAGAATCATGGTCTGAAGTCAATCAATATTTGCTTGGCTGTCACAAACACCCTGTTTACATAAATGACATATTTACCTAATAGCAAAGGTAAAAATATGTATTAGGGTCGATTCCGGCAGTCACACCTAAACCTAATCTTAGTCAGGTCTATCTCTCTCCGTTCTTAACATAAATGTCTGAGAGAGAAAAGGACAGGTAGGATTAATTTTACGTTTAGGTTTAAGTGTGACTGTCGGAATCGACCATATTACTCGTATGTGTCTCAGATTTTTTGTGGTATAAATGGTTATGGTTTACATTGTATATAAAGCTACCTATCCTATCACCATAAGAAAGATACTGTGTCATATGAATTTGTGTGGTCTATTCAAACTAGCATAGGTCACCGTTTCCAAGTGAGACCTAACTGTCGACGGCGCGCTTCCTTGCTCACTTACCATCCTGAATATCAATGAACTAGGGCGACACTGGCGCCACGCTGCATTGGCAATGCTTACATTATAAATTTTATCCAAGGTTCTATAATTCTACATTTTATAAAAACAAAATTTTTCGATAAAATGTTGGAAAACGAAACAGGACCAAATATTATGAAGCTTCTTTAATTTTTCTACACCGTGCACTAAGATTTTTTGATTGTCCTTAATTTAATTTAGTTTGAATGATGATGCATATTTGTAATTTGGATGTAGATAAATACAGGTTATCTAGTTAGTTTATATGTAAAAAAAATAGAATAAGATGTAATATTTATGTCCTGTAAATATGACAAATAAATTAATAACATCCCTATTTATCCTTTTTACTATTACAATGCACCTACCTTCATTATTATTTCGCATGCACATAGCACGAGATATAACTTACCTCGAGAAGAATATTCCCACTGTTACTCTGACAGAAAAATCTTGAGGAACTACGGACGATTTCCATCTTCTATCTTCTTATGACCATCAAGAGGCTTTGTCAATAGTCTAAGTACACAAAAGCCTGAGCCAAAGATTCTTTTTTGGAGTTTTGGAGTAGACAAAATCACCGGGAGCAGCTAGAAGGTAGGTAGGTACCTATATTATATTATGTCCTGTATAGGAAGGTAGTCAATAAATACAAGAAACGTGACTTAGCATGTATTTTGCAGCTTCATCTTCGGTAACTAAGTCGAAAGGATATAAATATGATGGACATTGAACTATGATAAATAGGGACCTACGGATTCGGTACGGTTCGGTTATTAATAATTAATTTAACATTGAGCCAAGTGCAGCTTAGTCATTAAAAATACCTACTTATTAGGAACTACAGTAATCACTCTCTAGTAGGTACTCTGACATAAAAAGAGCAGTAATATCTATTTCGTACCAAGGTAGGTAGGTACTTGGTACAATTTAATTAAGCAATAGCGTAATTATTATTAAGTTAACAACATACACACACACACACACACATACACACACACACACGGCTGGTCAGAACTGCAGGCTCATTAAGGAGATTCCAGAGCCACGTTTGGCATAGCGGGGACAGATGTAGCTTATTCTTATGCTTTATTGTACACAGTAAAGTTTTACAAATAAAGTTTATAACAAAGAAGATGTTCAAAGGCGTGCTTATCTCCTAAGAAAATGCCCAAGTTCCTTAACTGTAGCCACTGGGCTAAAGTATAAAAATATTTTAATGTCTGATAGTTCAAGATTTGTAGTCAATGAGGTACTTCTACTTCTTCGTTACTGACAGACTCACAAACTTCCTTTATAATCTGTAAAATGTCACCATAATATCTACATACTTACATATTATCTGCTATGAATCAATAGTGACACATCACGTTGTTATGTAATAAATTGCGACAATAAATAAAAACAACACATCCTGTGTCAAGATACTGTAGAAAAGTGGGTAGGTTATCTACTCACACAACTTAGTAAGTGCCTACAATTAATAAATTATAATAAACTTATTATGTAGATAGGTAGCTCTAAAAATATACACTGGTAGAAATTGTAACCCTGTAGAGCAAGCCGAACTTCCGCTACGTAACGTAACGCTAACGTCATGCAAGCAAAATCTAAAGACGTACCAAACTTATGAGAATACGCTTCGTTACGATCCGTCAAAAAGTTCGTGCTTGCCCTTGCATATGGCTACTTCTCTCATCAGCGAAACAGTAGGTACTGATTTACCTAAGTATAAAGAAGATCACCAAAGAAACGAACGGAAAGAAAATCTGGAAACACTGAAAGCTTTGACGGAGATTCCTCATTCACCTACGCTGTTTAACTTCTGGCAGGGGATAGAGAAACATGTACAGCTGCAGAGACCACATCATATCATACACGTAAGGGGAATTAACACCTAAGTACCTACTGTAGCCGAATACAACAAAAATATTAAGTAAGAATTCCAGAAGCAATTAGCAAAAGCAGCCTTATCACTGTAGAAACAATTTGGCAAAGCAACAATACTGATTTGACTGCATAAAAGCTCAGCATCAATGGATGATTGTAGGTAACAGTTATTTAAAAAATCGCAAAGCTTCTGCAGGCAACCCATGAAATTGCACAAACAAACATGATACAGCCAAACGGTGAATCGTCCTTTTTTAATCTCCTTTGTCCTGCAATGAGCCCGTAATCTCCGCCCTGTAATTTTGGATCTCGACAATCCTCTTTGAAAACAATGCTAACGGCACAGGACTACCATTAAATAAGATTTCCGCTCAAAGCTGCAAATAATTATACACATAAGGAAATCTTTATTTTGCGTGCAGCGGTACTTATTTATTTTAAAAATATGTAAAGTATATAAGTATTTGCTGCAGATTTTATGCATTTTGTTATTATTAACCTGAACTACCTACAGTTCATACACCGAAGTTTTATGACGCTACATCTAGATGTATAGATGCCTAGGCATAGAAGATTATATCTTGTTCCTCTCTAATCTAGTCTAGGGTAGCTAAGGTTTATTTTTAATAGGTATTTAATTGTTCCTCGTTTTATTATATCGCTTATTATTTTTCATAAGCAGGATTAGGGTTACTTACACAGGAGTAGAGATTTGTACTGAGATTTCAGGATTTTTCGACGTTTCTCAGGATTGCTGATGTAAATCAGGCCTTTTCTCCGGTCTTTTGATTTTTTCATCTGGTGGGCCTAATGCTCCGGCCACATTGTCGCGACAAGATTCGTGTTGCGTAGTCGCGATAAAACTTCGTGTTCAACTTTGCGACGAAGCGCTTAGCCACATTATAAAAACTTCGAGTTGTCGCGACAACCTCGAACCGTAGAGGTGAGGCATAAATCTTGGAATAGGTATGTGGATTAGGTATTTTTCAATACTAGTCTGTACCTAATACGCCACCTCTAACAAATTTATAATAGATCAGATGGCAAATCGGACGAACTCGAAACCAAATACTCCTGGTTCGAATCCGGGTTCAGACTAGGGTTGCCAACTCTTATACACAGATTTGCGGGACAACGGGGTTAAATTTGCGGGACCAGAGCAAGAGAAACGGGGCACCTACAAATGGTCAATTTTAATAAAACAATTTCATAATGAAATAATTATTTCGTGATAATCCATAGCAAATAGAGGTCTTATTTCATTTGAACAAGCAGTGGCGCACGCTGGTTTTTTAACTCACCTTCTAATAGATACTGTATAACGCGAGCGAAGCGAGCGCGAAGTTATTGCATTTTATTGCAGAGACAACTTAAATTTTTAATTTAAAAAAATATCATTGTGGTTCGGCTCAAATACCAAAGCGCAAGCGAAGCGAGCGCGGAAATTTTTACTTATTTTGAATGCTTAGATAATTTTACAAAATTTATAAAAAAATGAGTCTGTCATACATTAGGGTATCTATTTGTTAAATTCAAATTTTGTTATACATTATTCTGTGTACACGCATATCTACCTTTTATATTTAATTATCACTTCCCAGATGGTTTGCTGGAAGAAATCTCTTTCAGAGATAAGCACGCCTTTGTACATTTTCTTTCATAATTTTGTCTGTATGTAATTGTATGTGTACAATAAAGAATAAGAATAAGAATAAAAATTATTATATCAGAAAAATAATAGAATAATTGGCTGAAATATGTGGAGGTATTATTATATGATCCATTAATCCCTAAAACAACGCTTCTATCAACCTATGTCAAATTGGCACCTGAAAAAGCCATAATCAAATGGTTAAAGTATACACATACAAACCTAATAAAAATTCGATTTGAAAAATACCTATGTCACTTAAAATACTACTTATTAATTCGGATGTTTCATTAATGATTCGAAGATTCGCAATGGTGACAAGTAGATGAAACTTATACTTACATATTACTTTTGTGAAAATTAAAATTAAAGATTTATGTATCACATGCTCTGCGCCATAATCATTTAAAAGATAGTTTTTTCACAACATTTAAATGTTTTCATAATATATTTTTTACTGTTTTAATTTTAAATACTAGTGATAAGGAACTAACTAAGTTATTGTTTGCCTAATATTGTGAATAAATTTATTTTGATTTGATTTAACTTTTATCAACTGGGCAGGATTCACCTGAAAACGGGACATTTGGCGTCCCGCAGATACTCAAAACGGGACGCCTTATTTAGACCCTGAAAACAGGACGTCCCGCGCCACGCGGGACGGTTGGCAACCCTTGTTCAGACCGACATTTTCCTTTTTTTTTTACAAAATTAAAATACTTTATTTAAACTAAACATGTGACACAAAGTAAAAACAATTTAACTAAATATAAATTTAATAACCTAATATAAAAAGCGCATTTCGCTATTATCACGATATTTTTTATTTCCACAACTATTCTTTCTACGTAGGTTATTTATTAGGTAATGGATCAGTCACCGAAAACCGATTCGTACCACCCCATGTCTACCCGTGGGTATCGTACGAGGCGATTAAGGGTTTCCGGGAGGTGGGCAGCAGCGCCTCCCGTGTTGATATATTCCAAAATACAAACTGCGGTTACCAACTCGCCTGCCCAGCGTGGTGACTATGGGCAAATACCTCCCATGGCAGTCTTGCGGCGTGCCCGGGGGGAGGCCTACGTCCAGCAGTGGATTGCAATAGGCTGATGGTGATGGTGATGAATGGATCACTTAATAGTAATGGAACGGCCATACTGCATAAATATTAGGAACAGGTATATTAATATTAGGTGGAACAGGTACGATTTATACCTAATCCGACCCATCTCTACTCAAATCTACTCAAGCGCGCAAAGTGTGGCCAACTACACGAAGTTTGTCGCGATAAAAAACCCTTTGATATGCGGCAATTTACCGACATTGGCGCGAATTACATTTTGTGTCGCGATGATGATACGCGACAGGACGAACTCTTTGGCCAGACGTGTCGCGACAACGCCGGATATGGCCGGAGCATAAGCAGGATAAAGTTGATGACGTCTCTATCTTAATCTAACATAGTTACAGAATGACAGCATCACATTTATTCTTCGGATAACCTATCTGACTAGGTTATTGGAAAAATCGGTCCTTTTTAGAGTTTATTTTAAATTGTAGGTATGTACTTAACTTTATAACACTAGTGGATGCCCGCGACTCCGTCCGCGTGGACTGCAGAAAAACAAAAATATAATTTAGTATACAGAGTGATTTTTGGTGGTCAACGTTTCCGAAAACTATGGAATCTCCTCATCACGATCATTTTTCTCCATGGAAGCATACCTGGGAAGTATCTAGTTCCCAAGATATTAGGGTACAAAGTTGAGTAAATAGACTGCGTTTTTCTGCATAAATGCACATAGTCGCGCGTAGCAAGATTTTTTCACGAGAAATAATTAATATCTGTCTATGAAAAAACTAGCACAAAACATTGGACACTATAAATTTCGCCCGATCAAGTAATAAATTTTTCAAAAACATTACACGTTTCCCAGCATTTTTTTGGCATAAACTAACTTTATTTGATGTATAGAGTACGTACCCTTCGTTAAGGGTGGTAATGAAAAACACCTACAATATACATAGGTAAAAGTAGTCTATGTCTGATATGTAAGCTAAATCATAAATCAAAATAATACATCCTCACGTAACGTACAGAAGTATGTAAATTTGAGAAAAAAAAAACTAAGATTATAGACTATCTATATTATCGGTGTTTCCATATTATCAGCGCCATCTCTTGCTGAATAGACAATACTTTGTTTTAACGACATCTAGTGACGAGTAGTATAACCTACATAACAAGTTGTGAGTAAAGTTTTACTTCACAGATGTTCTCTACTTACACAAATTCTAGTAAAATGTGTAACATTGCTATTAAACTAATAAGTTTTAATAATAATACATATTATGTACATACTTATTTTAAAGTTATTTATAAAATAAATATTAATAATACCTACACCTATGGGATATAGGCGTGAGGTTATTTATGTATAACTTCTGAAAAAAGTACTATTTTATGTTTGGGTACCAGTACATACAACATGTTTTAAAAATATGTATAAAATAAAATACAACAAAAAATATGCATCGGCCGGGAATCGAACCCGGGCCGCCCGCGTGGCAGGCGAGCATTCTACCACTGAACCACCGATGCTTGCACACATTGATTAAAATGTTATAAATGGTTTCCCGTTTTTACTAAAAAGATGTGTAGGATACTTCTTTCTCGATTCTAGACATGATAAGAATGATGGTAAGGTATTTCTACGAAATGAAAGCATTTCATTTACAATTTCATTTTTACATATAGCTCCTGAACCAGCTGACGAATTTTGTCACTTTTTGTACTATTGACACATAGATAAAGCCCATATTATAACCCAGCACTGGAATCAGCCTCGTAAGTTATTGTTAATTTTTGGAAACTAAAACCCGTCTTTGCGCGGTCACCTGTGCACCCGTATGATGAATGGTGTGAGCGAGATGTCTCACTTTTAAACGTCAAATTCACAGAGCTTAGTAATAACCAGACAAGGCAAGTGTTTCTACTTGGTGTGTAATGATTGCAAACCGACTCCTAAAAAGCCCAATAAATAACGTAACTAATTTATCTAGTAATACATATTAAATATGGCTCGAAATTTACGACTTATCCTAATTCAAGTCATCTTTAACTATTTAAATATTTATAATTATCACTTATTTTTTAGTCGGTGCCAGCCTATTAATAACGTAGTCTGTTGAATTTGTTTAAAAATGGACACACGGCTGGCAACGCACTCACGGAATCGGTGTAGTAGGCAGCGGTAATGCAATTCCTATTCTTGGTTTTACGTGTGGAGCATGCGGCACACTTCAAAAATAATTCAATAATTCAAATATTTATTGACATGAAAGCATTAACAGTTGTTTGTCGATTGTCTAATTATATTTACTTTTATGTTCGCACCCCAAAAAGTCGGTTAAAACCGCTCAATGCGTTGTGGACTTAAAAGAGGATGGTGAAGTTGTCAACCCTGAAAAATAATCTCCTCAATACTATCATTTTCTCCTTGGAAGCATACCTGGGAAAGCTGGTTTCCAAATATTAGGGTCCAAAGTTGAGTAAATAGACGGCACAATGCACAGAGCGTGCGATTTTTACGGAAATAATTAATATCTGTCTAGAAAAAACCTAGCATACTAGACACTATAGCGATTTCGCCGGGTAATTAAATAAAAAAAAATCCCAGCAACTTTATTTAATGTGGAGAATAGAGTACGTACCCTTCGTTAAGGTGGCCTAAAGACGAATAGTTTCCATCGAAGCAGCTGTTCCCTACACTCCTGTAGTTCTCCTTTCAGATGGATTCAAAAACCAACATTAGGTCTGACATACCGCATATATGATTCCACAATTTTAGTACTGTCTCCCAACTCCTAAACTGTGCTTCATTACACTATCAGTGTTGATTCAAGTGACACGTGCCCTACACACTGCTTGGAAGATAGAAATCAGCAAGAAAACTCCCAGCTGTAGCTTCACAGTCAGCACAGCAACAGATGTTGATTCAAGTAACATATTACAAAAGAATCTTACATTGGATAAGATATCAGATAGTAACACGTCAGCCCTACACACATACTCATTTGTGTGTCCCAATAATTCAATTATCATCAGCACACACTAATTCAGAATTCAAGTAAATTCATATAAAGTTTTCATACAATACCCACTTAACAAAGTAAGTACAGCATGTCAAATTTAAACTGTCGACCAATGTGTACACAGAGTCTGTAGTCAATGTCAGATGTTGATTCAATAAGTATACACACTACTAAACTAATCGACAATTGCTGTAAAATAAGGATAATCATCAGCACAACTATATATTTGTGTACAATAGTACAAGTCGACGGTAACCGTTAAGGATGTGAATAGAAGAGCTAACGTGTCATTAGAACTTAATTGTTCCATATATAATACCTACAGTTCTGGTAATCAGCACAGCACATTAGATGTTGACACCCTGAAGCATATACCTGAGTAACGCATGATAGCACCTACAGCGCTTCTGGTCACATTCACCTGGTGAAAAACCACCTAGTGAACTCTATCCAACCGTTTGAAATCCGTTTATAATTGACGGAAATATCGGTGAAAACAGTAAAAAAAAAATACATACAGACGAATTGAGTAACCTCCTCCTTTTTTTGAAGTCGGTTGGGATGCTAGATCAGCCCAATTCACTTCCTGGCTCGAGAACGCTATCCATTTAAATATTCTTAAGTCTATAATATTCATGCAAAGTTTTTATCTTAACTGTGAATGTTTTTAAAAAAATGAGACATGCGCTCAACGCTCTCACAAAATTCATCATACGTGTGGACCGCATGCGGTCACACTAGGACCATTCTGATCAGAAGCGAGCCCTACAACTACCAAATACTGAATCAGCCATTTTGGCGATAGTTTCCAAAAGTGCAGCTATCTCTTATAATATATGTTCGGTAGTTTGCCTTTGTTTATGCATAGTAAATAGCAAAGAGACTAAAGTTATTGTGAAGAAGAAGATAGAGACAATAAAATAAAATAATGTAAAATAATAAATAAAAAAATTTTTTTTTTCAAAATTTTAAGAAATACATACATATTATATACGGCTGTCTTCCTAAAATGGGGTAGCCAGCACTAAAGATCACGAAGGAGAACCTGCAGCCACGTAAGCACATTAGGTAAAGGAATATTAAAAGGTAAAAGTTTAAATTTCCATTCCCTACTTCGATAATATAGACTACAACGTAGGAAATACGTACTTCTTACCTACTAAGATAATGATTAGGCTGATAAGTAAATAATAATCATCTAATGTGTGGAAAGTGCCCAAAACAACAAAAGGTTAAAGATCACAAGATATGTACCTTCAAACTCAACAGTTTCTTAACGGAGTAAACAAACAAAACTCTATGTTAGATAATAAACTTATATCTACCTACTTAGGTAGTTAATAAGTTACAAAGAAGATCAATTAGATAGGTTAGTAAAATAAAGTTAGACGTGGTGACAGGTAGAGTCCGTTCAAAGAATAACTCCAGTGCATGATTATGTAAATAGGTAACAATATTTTTTTGTATGTAGCTGCACAGACGGAACAGCCTTCGTTAAAAAAAAACTTACAAAAAAATATATATACTACTACCTACTTAAGTAGTATTTTGGGGTATGTTGGCGGGTTTGGGGGAAACATAATTATGAAAAGGTTTTTTTTTTATACTTACACTTGGTTACTCTTCTAAACTAGGGTTGCCAACCGTCCTATTTTCCCAGGACATGTCCTGCTTTTGTCCTGGGCTGTCCTGGATAGTTTTTAAGCATCGTCTGGTTTTTAAAGTCCTGACACATTCGTCGTCGGCATATTTTCTAAGGGTGCCGACGTCGGGCAAATAAGTGTTAGCGGCACCTCTAGAAAGCCTAAAAGAAGCAAATACGTAGTCACCGGCACTGAATGTGTTAAAGACCTATGTTTTGAAATTTGCATGCCACTAACTCCCTCCAATCGTATTGTCACTGGGCTCGCACATGTATAGTCCTGGGTTTTAATCAAATAGTCCTGGTATTCCTTTCACAAATCCTGGTTTTCAAAGTTTGAGATGGCAACCCTATTCTAAACTCAAGACAAGGGAGATTAGGAATCATAATCATCACCTATAACTGCCATTATACCTAAGTATAAGTAGCGCATAGTATAACTATTAGTTATATAGGCAGCTGTAGAATATAAGAATCCTTTATCAAATCAAATGATTGAAGCAGCAAGGTTACCGTGAACCGAGGTCAGGACCCAGCCCAATTCTGATTGTCCTACATTGTCCGGTCAACATCAGCTGGATATTGCCTTGTGTACTTGTATTCTTGAGCACAGAGATTAATATAATATATGTAGGTAATAGTAATATACCTAACAAATTTTTATGACGACCAGCAAACGCCCGCGACTTCGGCGCCTATGCAGAGTTTCATCAAAATCCCTTCGGCACGTACCTAGTATTTTCGTGAAAGAATAAACATCGAACTAACATATTGTACGTAAGTACTTGCACATATGTGTGAAAATATTTTCAGAAACTCACGTTCATAATACCTATTTTTTTAAGGATCATGGAGCAAGATTTACAGTTTTTACATACATAGCTAGGTTACATAGCCATAGTGCTTGTGTCCCACAGCGGTAGACAAAGACTCCCTATATTTAGGTAGTTGTATTCCTCCAAATATAATATCATTCCTCCAATTATAATATCATGTATTATCGTTCGTCCCGTCCACATTCTTCTACGTCTTCGTCAAGTTTAAAATATTTTTAAATATCAGAGTATTATTTTTATAAGTAAGTATTGTAAGTTAAATCTCAACTATACCCTCAAAATTGGTCAGAAGTGGCACCATGTGGTTCTATCGGCCCTTGGTACTCTGCCTACCCCGTAAGGGATAAAGGCGTGATTATATGTATGTATGTATTGTAAGTTATAGGATAAACCAGCAGTTAAGTGTCTAGTAAACTGCACAAATCAAGGTGCGATTCAGATCAGCAGGTTATCTCATCATAAAAAGTAAATCAAATCCATTGGTGCCGCCATCCGGACCGGCTGGCATACGGCTTGCCTGACTGACTGCCATCCGTTCAGGTAAGATTTAGGTCATAAACAGATTTAAAAAATCATTTTTATTATCTAAGTACATCTGTGCTGATGCCAGGGCTTCATTAAAATACAGAATCTGCATACCCTTTCGCATATGACATAAAAGTCGACAAGGTCCTCTACTGCACCAACATCTTGGATATTAATTAATAAATTAATTTGATATTAATTTTAAATTACTTACCTACCCTTATACAGGATGATTTTTGGTCGTCGACGTTCCCGAAAACTACGGAATCTCCTCATCATCACGATCATTTTTCTCCATGGAAGCATACCTGGGAAGTGTCTGGTTACTAAAATATTAGGGTCCAAAGTAGAGTAAATAGACTGCGTTTTTCTGCATTAATGAACATAGACGCGCGTAACAGGATTTTTTCACGAAAAATAATTAATATCTGTCTATAAAAAAACTAACACAAACACTAGACACTATAAATTTCGCACGATCAAGGAATTTAAAAAATTAAAAAAAAAAAAAATTACCAGCATTTTTTTTGGCATAAACTTACTTTATTTCATGTATAGAGTACGTACCCTTCGTTAAAGGTGGCCACAAAAAAACATCCTGTATATACATATCAGCTTGCTTTATCGTCTTTATCGGTCGACAAAATTCATTAATTTGAGGAGAAAATAAAACGCAACCTAGCTTAAATTTCCCTTTAGCTCTAGGATGATAGACTTGCAGATGATAATTGGATGACGTAGGTTTGTGTCTTCACACACACTAACAAATAATACTTTAAGTAGGTAAGGGTTGGGCCTTGCGCTTGCCAAATGAAACGAAAAGCAAATAAAATAATAACCCATTTAGGGTTATTTAGCGCCACCAACTAATTACGCGACGCTTAACAGCGCTACTATCTACACAAATTACAGTTTATTAACCGAAATACCTGGTTTCAGTTCCAGTTCGTATACACAGTAATTACACCGGTGTACACCAGTGAATTTACCCCGGTGGGTACCCATACCTGAGTTAATAGAGAAATTTGCTGGCAAGTTACTAACTCAAATTTGCTGAGCAGGTGTGCTTGTTTAGATGGGGGATACCAGAAATGAGACCTTAGGTAACAGATGGAAGGCACAATCTAGATAGATGAAGTATTGTTGAATATACTTAGAGCTTTGTTGAATAAATTCCAATTATTAGTTGATATATTAGGTAATTATATTTCTCCTAAAGGTTAACACGGCTAAATAAGGTTGCTGCTCTATCTGCTTATCCTAATATCTCTTTTTTTATTTTGTAAAAACTTCAGTGTCAGTCTCACCATTAGGTATAGAACCACACTTGAATAAACATTGATAATGTAAATCGATAAATATCGATGTTTAATTTCGATTCGCATCTGCATGTTATATTTATCTTTCTGAGTACGATATAAGACCTTTGCAATCTTTGAATTGAAGTTTATTAATATTTAAGCGCTGTATATAGGTAAGTTCTATTTACGTTTGACACTATCACATCAGCCTATTGCAGTTCACTGCGATCAACGTAGGCCTGTGCACGCCATAACGCTACTGCCCTATGAGAGTTTTTGCCCCATAGTTATCACGCGCTGGGCAGAGTAATTTTCGGGCTATGTTTTCAACACGGGAGGCGCTGCTGCCCACCTCCAACACTGTATGTACTTGTATATTCGTATTCATGTCATAAAATAACAACAACAAACATTCGAGTAATTTAGACGCACCATTACGCTACACTTTTTCCGATATCGCGAATTATGTAAAAAATGTTTTCTTGAGCTAGTTACAGTTCTTTGTCGTCGTGAAAAAATGGTAAATGGTAGCGCCTCTATCTTAATATTAATATGTCAGATGGATAGTTAGTTCCATGAGCCTTATACGATTTTATGATTTTGAACAAGCTACAATCGAAACGAAAAACGAAAAGTCCTAAATAGTGTTCTATGTTATCTGTGGTCTTTTAAACAAAATTTTACTAACTCTCAGAATAAATTAGATATACCCGATATTTAAGGACAATATAAAATGTCGACTTTACGAGTCTAATTTTACTTAACATAGTGTAGAATATGACACATTACCAGGCCTATGTTTCTGTCTGGTATGACTGACACAGTCACAGATCGAGCACTAAAATGTAAGATTGAATTAACTTTGATTGGGACTAAGTGAAATCGTAAAATACTCTTGTCTCCATATATTGCGGGACATGACATGATTCATCAAGCCAGGCGATGAGTTAGCAAATTATCACTTATCTTTTACATCTGATCCCACTTTGTTTCACTTGGCTTCAGGATCTCATTCGCAAACCTGCTGTTCAGGCTACCTCCTTTTTGGGAACATAGCCGTGTATGTTTGCATAATTATGTATGTATGGCAGTAACATGTCGGTCCCAGTCCCTTTACCGACAGAATGCGAGCAGACATCAATCTATTCCGCCAGAACCTACTAAATATTGCTATGCGATGTGTAATTATAATATCCCTAAATGTTAGATACGTCGGTTCTGATATATTGTGTCTTTGTAGATCTGAAGAATAATTACATTCATCTTTCGCGCTCTCTTTCTCCTCCTCTTCGTCGTCTTCAAAGTCTGCTTCATCCTCACTGCCAGCGTCACGATCTCGTTCCAACAGCAATGAAGCCCTTAGCCTATAGTTTAAAAAGTGTAGTTGTCCTCTTATCTAAGAGGTACTTACAATATTACAAAGGAAATAACATGAGAAATAGATGTTCTAGCTATGAATAAAATATGTAGATACTCATTGATAGAAATATGTTGTTTTTACCACGCAATCAAAACAATAATTGTTATTAATACTTATTACAATTAACACAACAACATTTATTTATTCATTATAGATAATTAAGTTAGTAATATACAGGAAATATAATGAATTATTAATTGCAATAACTAATTATAGAACGGAAACATAAAAAAACTAAAAACATATTTTGGATGCTATACCTATTTGGTTTCATGGGAAAAATATGTCAAAAGAATAATTAAAATTATAATTATATATATAAGAATAATTAAATTATTTCACGGTTTTTATATCCTACCTCTTTGCTTCGGCTGAAATCGTTTCATAACTTTACAGAAGGCATCATTGTATTTGGATCCGTTTAGTAAAAAGTTTGATCGATGTTGATCCATATTCAAAGGGTTCAATAAATATCTATTTGTATGTAGCTAGAACTCTACGAACTATACCAAAAAGTGCAGGTACTGAATAAGACAAAAAAGAAGTTTCCAAAAAAATCTCTAAGGGAAATTGTAACCTTTGCTTCCTTATAAGTATATGTATATAAAACTGCTAAATCCATTAGTATCATGAAAAACCAGACATTAGATGCTCTTAAATTAACTTATACTTTAACTCAAGCATACCTACATTTGATAAAGAAGTTCCCTATTCCTACTTATAGATATAGTATAGGTACTTTGCCACAGTGCCACACTTTGTTATCGGCTCGGTATAACTTACACAATAATAGAGTAAATGAGTTCAGTTGGCTATTATCGCGTTCCCGACTTGGCTAGAAAGTGAAATGGATGCCGGCCGATTGCTGGCCACAGAGATATTTGTGTTTGCCTAGTAGTATATATATATATTATAGTTGTAGGATATTGGTTTGCTTGCTGACACAGTGTTTACTTTTCGTTATCGACTTAATTTTGACCGATAAATCCAATACATGTTACTTATCCATCTATATTACCTATACCTACAAATAAATGAAATAGGAATGTCTTTAATATTAAAATAACCGCTACAAAAGCCGCTATTTACTAAATGCATAAGTATGTATGTAATACACGGTACCTACATATACCAAATTAAAATAACATTTTTTTACCAATTTTGTCTGTCTGCCTGTCGGTCTCTCTACCTGTCTATCTGTTTGTTTGTCGCAGCTAATCTCTGAAACAGCTGGCTAATTTTGACGGGATTTTCGCTCTCGGATAGCTAACTTCGCTCTTTTATTTCCGATATTCTCACGGGTAAAATAACACGAGAATTCTAAAGTTCACGCTGATGACATTCCGGGGTGCCGCTCCTTTTAAATTTTTGAATGTACTGTTTATTTATTAAGAATATATAATATTTATAGATTATAGAGTCCTTGGTCAAAGGCGTAGCTAGTTTTAGTACCGACATATGTATTATTTTTTATTCTATTTATTGAAAAAAAAACACATAAGCATTTATAAATGCCTTGGTTTCCACACTAGGATTCCCTGTATCGTAAGAAATGTTAGCAAGTACATACAGGATGATTTTTGGTGGTCAATGTTCCCGAAAACTACGGAATCTCATCATCACGATCATTTTTCTCCATGGAAGCATACCTGGGAAGTGTCTGGTTTCCAAAATATTAGGGTCCAAAGTTGAGTAAATAGACTGCGTTTTTCTGCATAAATGCACATGTAGCAAGATTTTTTTACGAGAAATAATTAATATCTGTCTATGAAAAAACTACCATAAACACTGGACGCTATAAATTTCGCCCGATCAAGAAACACCTGCCAGTCCTTTTCGCTGATACATTAAAAATTACACTTACTACATTTATGTATATCTTTTGTGGTGTTATTACCGCGTCTATAGTGAGACACTGTTTAAAAATGACATTTGACAGAAAATTGTATGGAATTCCATAACACAGTGGATTCCTTGTAATCCATTATTAGCATTTTTGCCAGCGCTGGAGTTCCTAGTCTAGGTATGTGTGGAACCCCCAACATTCATACGAGTGTCCGACTTACACTGGAGCGTGACAAATAAAGGCATTCCTGCACCCGTATGATGAATTTGGTAAGAACGAGATGTCTTACTTTTAAACGTCAAATCCACGGAGCTAAGTAATAACTAAACAAGGCAAGTGTTTCTACTTGGTGTGTAAAAAGGGATTGCAAACCCCTTCTATCAGCCCTAATTCATTCAGTTCTGGCTCGAGAACGAGTGTCTATTCTAATTCTTAAGTCTATTTTTTACATACAAAGTACATACATATAACATACATATAATCACGCCTTTATCCCTTATGAGGTAGGCAGAGCACCAAGGGTCGACAGAACCACATGGTGCCACTTCTGACCAATTTTGAGGGTATAGTTGAGATGTACAAGTTCGGTTAGTAGTGACAGGTGGTCATACACTTAGTTTATCTAGTTATAGTGGACGCCCGCGACTCCGTCCGCGTGGACTACAGAAAAACAAAATGTCGAAATTATCCGGGATAAAAACATTTTCCGGGAATAAAAAGTAGCCTATATGTTAAGTGGGACTCGTCACAATATATTCCTGAAAACTGCATCGAAATCGATTCAGCCGTTCCTGTTAGCGTGCACAAACGCACAGACAGTCCCTTCCCGTGGGAATTTCGGGAAATCCATTTTAGTGCTTCCCCGCAGTCACTAATGAACATATATATCCGATTTTAGCTTCGCATGTACAGCGGTTTAAAAAAAAAAAGAATTCCAGTTAGTCCCCTTCCCGTGGGAATTTCGGGAAATCCGTTCTTAGCGCTCCCAAATGAACGTACAGGTCTAATTTCGAATTCATATGTATCGCGGTTGTCGTAAAAAAATGAATTCACGTTTGTCCCCTTCCCGTGGGAATTTCGGGAAATCCGTTCTAGTGCTTCCTCGCAGTCTCTAATGAACATATATGCCCGATTTCAGTTTCATATGTATAGCGGTTTTCGTAAAAAATATAGAATTCCCGTTGGTCGCTTTCCCGTGGGAATATCGGGAAATTCTTATAGCCTATGTTCATCCAGGTCCAATAAGGATTCTAACGGTGAAAGAATTTTTGAAATCGGTCCAGTAGTTTTTGAGCCTATTCATTACAACCAAACAAACAAAGTTTTCCTCTTTATAATATTAGTGTAGATAAATAACTCTGTGAATTTGACGTTTAAAGGTGAGACATCTCGCTCTCACCAAATTCATCATACGGATGCTGGCGATACCAAGCAACTTCACATATCATCTGGCACAAGACACAACACTAGTTAAGTGTAGTCTCTAATCTGGCATAATCTTTCGATCCGCGGTCCGTCCGTCCTGCCAGCCAGTAGGCCAACAATCGCGCCGAAGGAAGCGCGCATTTACAGTGGGGTGCTACATATAAGCGCGAAAATTACGAACTTTTTACAGAAAAAAAACTTTTCAACTTTCGTGTTTGGTATTGGAAAATGGACAGTTTATAATAAATTTTGACTGCAAAAATCACAAGGAGTGTTCCTAGAATTTTTTAAAAAGTAAGTAATGTAATTAAGTATATGCAGGTACATAGGTTAACTTTAATTATTGTTAGACAAATTCAGGAGTTCGAAATTAGGGCCGAATGTAGGCAGAGTTTCCCTATCTATTAAAACTTTATGCATTTCTCTCTGCAATAGTTTTTCAAAAGCACCGACTCTACCTAGTTGTAGTAAGTTTTATCTATGGGCGATAAGCATTATAGAATTTTTGGAAGATAAAATATTGAGTTGCTCATGTTTAAATTAATATTATTTATATGAATATCTACAATATTTATAACAATAACATAACTTCTTTATAACGAAAATACATAGATATTAACTTCAGGTGATATCTTCAACATAAATTTTATTTTATCAATTTGACATATAGATATTCAGAAAATACAAAAAGATAATTTATTTGCTAAGTAACATTTTATCATACCTAATAATAGGTAATTTAATAAGTGGCTATATGTATACAACCCGTTGTCTGGATGAAACTCTATCTATTCAAGATGAACTCGCGTTTTGTTTTTATTGTTTTATTACTTATTACCGCCTTTATACATACTATATTAATTAATATTCAATCATATATTATTTCTCTTATCTTTTACATTTCTAAATACATATATCAAATATAACTATAATTAATGTTAATGTTATTCTTTCTAATAAAAAAGCGATTTCTTCAACGCCTGGAGTCTTAGACAAAGTGACATTATTTTTCGTTCGTTCGGTTCGTCACCAATACGTTTGCTCCAATAGACCGTTTTCGTCAAGTCACGTGGTGAACTACGAACGATGCCAAATAAAGTTACATGGTCTATGCACCCTGGGCTACCTATGCAGGGTGTTTTTTCGTTACCACCCTTAACGAATAGTACGTATAAAATAAGTTTTTGCCAAAAAATGCTAGGATACGATGTAAATTATTTTGAAAAAAAAAGTTACTTAACCAATATTTACTTTATTGGTACTTAAATTATTAGATTTCTCGAATAAATAAATTCGCTACAGATATGACACGAAACCGGTTCAAAATCCAACCGAGCAATTATTGTTTGTGTCTGCTCTCAGGTTCTTTCCTTTTACCAGAGTCGATCTGTGAATTATAACAATAAATATTCTTAACAAACAGATTTCTCTTTTAAGAGAAGACCGAAATATTTAATACCTACCTCCAGTACCAGTGTCTTTAAACTCAGGAAAGGGGAAATCGATTAAAGTAAATACATAAAGACATAAATAGGTAAACACAGTTATTTTTGATTTCTTAACTTAATTAAAGTCTGCCCCTAGGCTTGTGTAAACCGAATATCTCACTTAAAGATCAGGTTTGCTGAAAAAAATCTCTTTAAGAGATAAGCCCGCCTTTAGAGGTACATTCTCTGTGTAACTATTGTGAAGTCACATTATTGTCCAATAGTTGTGTAAGTAAATTAAAGAATCTCAGAAGGTAGGTACCAAAATTTTCTTCTAATCCGGCAATATGAGACAAAGCTGAATAACTTATTATCAGACAAAACTATAATAATGTACGGAAAACCACAGTTCGCAATGTGGCGACAAATGGAATTGGCAATAAAAGAAATTGTTTTTTGTTTTATGCATTAAACTTGCTAACTTACGAGTAAGTATGTTAACTTTCAACGAAAACACATTTTTAACTTAGGTGCGTTTTATCTCACCTTGCCTATTGTTACTTTCATGCAATCTACCAGACGTAAATAGGCAAGTTTGGAAATATTTATTTATTTATAATAATAATTGAAACTAGAGGTATTCAGTGTGTAAAAAGATAACGATGTTTTTTTAATACCTCGTATTCTTTGTAAGGTTACGATCATTTTCTTCTATGGAACCAACCCTGGGAAATGACAGAAAAATTATGAAAAAACACTGTCATTTTATTGCAAGCAATGTATTCTAACACTTGTACGCGTAGGAGAGATGTAGACCTTTGTGAGCATAAGTAGGCACTTCGTTTGCATAACGAAACCGCAATGCACTAATCTACACAAAATTTGAATGATCCATTCAACTTTATCATGAAGACAGAAAACTACTATCGCAATAATGTAAGATAGCAGTAAGATTGCACGTGAACATTACTTAAAATTTTACGGAATGTAAGTAGCGTCATGTTGTTTGGGTATCCTATCACATACTCAGGTATGCCCGACAGCGCACCATAAACCACGGGATGTGCTATAACTTAATGCCATAAGACATACCTTCAAGAACCGTAGCTTTGTAGAATATTAACTGTTATAAAAACTAAATAGGTACCTACTAAACCTGTATGCAAATTACTAAGGTCGTTCTTGTTATCGACAAACAAAAAAGTACAAACCCCTTTTTGGTGTAAATAAATTTTCAGTTAATAGGATGATGATTATTTTTATTATATTAATGATGAAATGATGATGACTGATGTGATGAGACATGTTTTAACCCATAAATATGTTTCATCCCTTTTGGATATCCCTCTACCTGTTTCGTCCTCCTTGAGTTCTCCTTTAGTTTTGACAGTAAACATACATATTATACCTCACAGAAACTTTCGCATTATAATATTATTAGTTCCACGTGAGATTGAGGTCAGGCCAGGGCTGTCACAAAGTAAAACTAGTTAGTCTTATCGTCCATCGCCAGGGACTACGTATTAACATAATATCCATCCAAGAAACAATACACAAAATGAAATATATTAAAAGGGGTGTGAAGGGAAATATAGTTAAAGATAGATAGATAAAACCTGTCCATAAAAAATAAGATTTAAATCTAAGAGTACGTATTACCTACGTTGATGTTGCATATGTCAATCAGGCATTATTTCAAAATTCCTACTCATTTTGCCTCCATTTTGCCTTCTAGCGCACTTAAGTTATTGTCATTTAAATAAAATTGTCTCATGCTATCCAAAAAGTCGAAACTTTATCATTAAGTCCAACCGGCAACGTTAGATAAACACACCTAGGCTAGCGTGAACTGCCGCATTATAAATATCCACAAAAACCATGTTTATTTTCTAAATTAGGTCAGATTTAGTTTTAGTTAAGTCATAGTTTCTGTGGCGTGGATGGATGGCCTTCGTTATGTCAGTCTGCATTATTATTCTTTTATATTGTGTCTAATATTGTTATGGTGTTATGTACTAAAATTTTCCGGTGCGAAACAAATGACAAAGGTTGAGAGTTCTAAAACCAGTCTAAAACTAACTAATAATAAAACACACGGCTGTGTTCCCAACAATAGGGTAGTCAAAACTGTAGTATGACAATGAGATCCTCTTAACCACCTTTAACATAGCGGGGTAATGTAACAACTGGCTCTGTTGGATCCTGTTGAAGGATCTGTGACAACTTTGCTAACTCATTGCCTGAGAGTAGAAAACGCCCCTAAATTCCTTTGTCAACTCTTACAACAATTAGAAAAAATGCAGCTGATGTATTTTAGTGAGTCCCCGCATCAGTAGAGGCTAATTTTATGTGTGTAGGCTATGATAAGTATCTACATATAAATATATTTTATGTACTCTAAACCGGATTTAACTTGACATTGGAACTTGTTTTGTTTAATATTTTGGCAAGAATACATACGAGTACCAACAAAGTTAAAAAATGCATAAGACCGAAATATAAAAGTCACACCTTCCCAAACAAACCTCGTATTCATTTGATATTTTAATTCCACTCTATATGTATATGTAGAGTCTCGCAGTGACCTCGCTTCTCCCGGAACCTGGATCCTGGCTTTGAATTCCGGTCGTACTTACTTATACAGGATGTTTTTTGGCCGTCAACGTTCCCGAATTCTACGGAATCTCCTCATCATCACAATCATTTTTCTCCATGGAAGCATACCTGGGAAATGTCTGGTTCCCAAGGTTTCAAAGTTGAGTAAATAGACTGCATTTTTTGCATAAATGCACATAGACGCGTGTAACAAAATTTTTTCACGAAAAATAATTTAAAGCTCTCTACAGGGTGTAACAAAAAGGGTATGTTAAGCGAAAAGCTACGTAAATAGCCTACTGTAGAGAACCTATCCACAATATTTAAGACTCGAAATCTAATGTTTATTTTTCAAGATTGCATGAAAATTCTTGAGATATTTAAAAATTCTTCATACTATCGGGAAAAATAAATATGTGATTTCAAGTCTCAATTTTCCCCTAGTATCAGTAGTCCGATTTTATAGTGGGCTATTTACGTAGCTTCTCGCTTAACATACCCTTTTTGTTATACCCTGTATAAAAAAAACTAACACAAAAACTGGACGCTATAAATTTCGCCCGATCAAGTACATAAATCAATATTTTTTTTCGAAAAAATTAACATCGTTTCCCAGCAATTTTTTTGGCATAAACTTACTTTATTTGATGTACAGAGTACATAACCTTCGTAAAGGATGGCAACGAAAAAACACCTAAACATTTTATTTTAAAAATAGTCATTTTGTGTCTCCGGCAACTATTTTCTTTTACATCATCATTACATCAATACAGCCATGAGAAATCCACTACTGAACATAAAGCTTCTCTCACTTTTACCGATACGCGCCCAATACCCTTTGTAGCCACTGTAGTGTATGAGGTTAGCCTGTTATGAAATGTCTCAAATAATTTTATTTAGATTGCTAAGGGGATTCCTAGTCAATTTATTGATAGTAATTCCTAGTGATTTTGCTGATTCCTATATGCATTCAAAACAAATTCCGGTTATTTAATGCATGTACCAGATGCACAGCAGATAGCAGGAACAATAGCATTCCTGTATCTACAATGAGTCCATTCAGGTCGGAGGATGGGGGCTGGGAATGTTAATCGGCTGTCGGTGTAGATTACTTACACAGTTATTATCATATAATAAATAGTATATAGGTAGTCACTATACTATACAGGCATACCGCTTATTGATGAATAATATACACATCTACCTATACAGTATACAAATCACTTCTTTACAAGAACAACGTGACATCTCACAAAGTAGTGGTTTATAAAATATCACGTGGATCTTGCAAAGAGGCGACATAATAAATCTGAAACTCAAGTCTCTCTGTACCGTGGAGATATGGCAGTAACAAAATATGGGGCCCTTTGATGTTTGTCAATAAAAGACAAAACGACACTTCTAAGAGATTTTGTCTGTCTGTATGTTTGTTCGTGCCTCGCAAAAAAACTGGTGGATGAAATTGAATTCTCATTCAATTTTCACTATTTTATAGTAGAAGGTCTAACTTAAAAACTGGTGTCTGTTTTATACAGGCTGATTTTTGGTCGTCAACGTTCCCGAAAACTACGGAATCTCCTCATCATCACGATAATTTTTCTCCATGGAAGCATACCTGGGAAGTGTCTGGTTCCCAAGATATTAACGTCCAAAGTTGATTAAATAGACTGAGTTTTTCTGCATAAATGCACATAGACGCGCGTATTAAGATTTTTTCACGAAAAATAATTGATATCTATCTATGATAAAACTAGCATAAACACTGGACACTATAAATTTCGCCCGATCAATAAATTTAATTTTTTTATTCAAAAAAATTTACATTGTTTCCCAGCATTTTTTTTGGCATAAACTTACTTTATTTGATGTATAGAGTACGTACCCTTCATTAAGGGTGGCCACGAAAAAACACCCTGTATTACTTAGTAGTGGTCTATATTTTAAATGACAAAGAAATAATCTGACCAGTCATTTATCATCTCTTATGAACACGTTAAATAGCATTGCTAAATTATATCTGGATCTATATTTACTACATATCTTATAGACACATTATAGACACGGCTGTGTTCTCGAAATGGGGAAGCAAGAGAGATCCCACAGCCACGTTTAGCATATCTTATATGTAAGTACATAAAGTCTCTACAAACAGAGTATCTATGTACGAGTACCGGGGTAAAATATTAACATGTTAAAGTTCTTCGATACTGCCAGTCATAGTTCTTACACAATGAAAACCACAAGCTATTTGCAGGTACTAACAAGAAACAAAATTAATTTCTTCAAGTTAAATAACGAAAGAGTAAATTATTCGGCCAATCACCCGTGAATGGAAACCAATCAAACTATGTAACTACTATTGAAGGTACATTTCGCAACCTTCAGAGTTCCCACAAATAACAAGAACCAAGATCAATGTAGCAGATATTACATATACTTATTATTATTAGTACTAAATATTAAATATATTATTTAATATTTACAGTTTCCAATTTAATGTAACAGTTGCTATGAAAATAACCTACGAAAACTTAACTTATCTACATAATCTTAGGACTCGAAATCACATGTTTATTTTCCCAGATTGCATAGAGAAATTAAACTAGCCAACTCAGGAATCAATACATTAATTTGTAAAAAAATCTAGTTTCTTGTAGGTTTTCTATACTTAGTAGGATATTTTCATAGCATTTCGATTAATATACGACTTTTATTTCACCTGTTGTTGTTATAAATATTGGCTTGGTTTTGATTTAATGTTATTCATTATGATTTCTCACAAATCGGACACAAAATTTAATTAAGTATGCGGAACCCAAATCTTTTCCCCAGATTTGCAATTATTATTTTGTTTAAAGAAATTACATCATCGAAGCCAGTGAACTTTTTATGGCAATATTGAACTTTTTGTTTTCCTATATTTTTATATAATTGAGTTTTCGTGTAACCAACGTGGATAAAGGTTTTTGAACTCCAAAGGTGACAGGGCGTGTCCTAAAAAAATTGCTAAGAACGTATCGCACGTGCATTTGTATTGGGTTTCGTAAACACGGTCATGTTTTTTCTCAAGTGTTGTTTTATTTACACTATATTTAAATTCAATTAAGGACCGGATAAATTTGATCTTCTTTCTTTAAAACTTGATTAAAAGACAGCATCAACCTTATCCTTCAGATAAGCTATGTACCTGGCCATTGGAAAAAGCGGCCCCAAATATAAGAAATAGGTTATTTTAATAGCTTATTCCAAAAGAATTCAGTGTTGACAAACACCTATAAAAATTTTTTTTTAGTTAAATAATGGCATAATCTGAATAATGAACAAAAATTTTGCAGATATGAGTTCTTTGGGTAGTTACCTACTATTATTTCGTTTTAGAAGGTAGGTTTTTATCAGAGAAAAAATAAACTAGCCGCGATACCTACTGAACTCTAAAAAGAAATAATACCGGTCGCACGAGTTTGGCGAATAAAGGTTTTATTTATATTGCTGGAGCTTTTGATGCAAGTACTCAGGAAGGCAATCGCGCAAATGTTGAACGTATTAACCAAAGCTAAATAACAACCAAAAACGTTACGTTATGCACATTTCGTATCGCGCTAAATTTTGGCAAAGTCAAAACCATACATAACAGTCAAAATGAGACGTTGGAAACCTAAAACGTTCCGTTAACGTCATTTTGCGCGATTGCCCTCCAGTACTAATTTACTCGTTTATTATGGGATTTGGTATGGTAATAAGGTTTGGTATTAGAAAGGAGTAGATCATAGGCAGGCATACATATGTCGATGTCGCGACACAACTCTTCATATCTACCAGCGGCATTGGCCCACCATCATTCCTGCCTACGACTAAAAAAATGCAAATAAAGCATAAAAATGCCGGGGACCTAACAAGCGACTATAAAGTATTAAGTAATATAGACACAGAATATTTAATAATCATTAAGTCAGTCCATTATAACAAGTATTGTTAAACAAAATTATTAGCTACAAATGGAGAAATTAATACTTTTTTTGTATAATTAATTTTACCATTAATAAATAATTAGTATCTACCTAGAGTCATATCAAGACTTGCCAATCTTGAATACATATGTATTTTAATATATATTTACATATTTTTAAAGAACTGATCGTTCACTCTTCTTTATATATACGAACTTTTAGAGCAAGTTTGTTTCCGTCGTAGATGGTTTCCGTAGGTATCACGCTTCCACAATAGAAACAATATTCCAGTTACCCCTAACAGCTTGAACAATAGAAAGAGTACATTTACACGTGACAGAAGTCCACAAACAAAACTAATTAGATTATTGTAAGTGTTGACACAGTTCCACTTGGACAACAAAATAATCTTAATTTACTACTTACTTACTTAATTAGTGCCCACTAATTACTATTCTAAACTATAATTATATCTATAATTTTAACAGTTACAACACATTTTTATACGAAGAAGGAAGGCATTTAGTTTTAATTTAAAAAGGCAAATTAATATCTTAAATAGGTACATAAACTAATTACTTTACGTAAACGCCTATACAGGGTGTAACAGAAAGGGTATGTTAAGCGAAAAGCTATGTAAATACGAGTGGCCCACTATAGAGAACCTATTTCCAAAATTTGAGACTCGAAATCACATGTTTATTTTTCAAGATTGTATGAACATTCCTGAGTCTGAAATTTCGTGGGTAGGTTCCTTTTAGTGGGCTATTTATATAGCTTATCGCTTAACATACCCCTTTTATCACACCCTATATAGTATACCTTAACACTGTACCTAAAATGGGGTAGCGAAAGAACAGGATCACGAATGATATCATACAATATTTACGTTTAGCATACTGGGGTCAGATTTTAAAGATCATGACAAAGTTTCTAGATCATCGCCCAAAAGAACGCCCGCCCCCTAATTACGTAAAAGCAATAGCAAAGCCGAAGCTAAGCGATAGCGAAAATTGTACAATATTCGCCTTGAAACGTCAAAGTTTCTTTGAAATTCATTTTACGTCATACGAACTTGGCAAGCAAACAGCGAATTTTGTACAATTTTCGCTATCGCTTTGCTTTTGCTAGTTAGGTAATAAGAGGGCCGTTACTTTTCCATAGTCGACTCTTACAACATGCACGGATAGAGATGCAGCCAATAGGTAGGAATTATCCTGTCTGAAGTTCACATAGGCTGAATCGTAACCGCTATTATAGCCACTTACTGCTATTCGGTAAATTGAAACTAGATTTTACTACATAATACTTACTAGTCTTGGACTTACTGGCTCATCTACTCAACTGTAATGACAATCACCTTCGATTGATATGTCAATTTATGCTGCTACCCATGCTCAGAAATACGAGTACGATTTTTTTCTCTTAAGGCGTCTTCTCACTTTGGAAATTTAAAAAAATCGTACATATCTTCAAAAATGTCATCTCGAAATTTCATAAAGATCGGACGAGTCTAACTACAGAGGGTGGCCAAATTATTATACTCAACTGATTTTTTTTGTAATATTTTCAAAAGTACTAGCTAAACCTTACTTTATAAACTATTAGGTACATTATTTTTTCTTTTTAATGATTGGTTGCACCTCTGACAACACTCTACATATTCTGGCAACATTGTTTTTAAATAATTTTAAACGTGACAGATGTCAAAGTCAGTGTCAGAGTCAGTGTCCGTTGAAATTTCTAAATACAAGCTTCTCCTCGTGGTTGTTAACTTTGGTAAAAATTATAGATTTCATCTGTACTTCTAGGTAAGTGTTATTAAATTATGATATCTTTGAATGATTGCATATGTTTAGTGATGTTTTCTTGTGTGAATACTTTATTAATGGGTGTTATAAAGAAATAAATTAAAAAATTTGCTATGCAGAGATGGGGAAGTGTGCTGACCTGACACCAAGGAAAAAAGCCAAAATTTCCACAATGTTGGAACATTGTGAATATACCCAGCGTCAAATAGCTGAATTACTAAAAGTATCGCAGTCCAGCGTTCGTAATATTAAGAAAAATTTGGATGCTGGAAAATCGATCGAGATGAATCGGTTGGGAAGGTGTGGCAGAAAGCGTATTACTACACCTCGAACAGAGCGGGAAATTCGTCGTATTACTTTAGAGAACCGTCGAAAACCTCAGCATGTTATTCAAAAACTATTAAATGACTCTGGGGTTCAAATATCAGAAAGGACACTCAGAAGAAGATTTTTAGAGATGGGACTGAAATGCTGTCGACCACAGAAGAAGCCAAGACTTACGGCTGACATGAAAGCTAAACGTCTGGCTTGGGCTAAAGAACACCAACATTGGACACTGGAAGACTGGAAACGGGTTGGTATAGTTAAAATACGATAACTTATGTGGAGTTTTTTTATGATTATTAACATAAAACTTTCTTTTTGCAGGTTTGCTTCTCAGATGAGTCATCCATACAAATTCTTCAGGACAAAACTGAGTTTGTTAGACGAAGGCCTGACGAAAAATTTAAAGAGGACTGTATTGTAGAACGTGTAAAACACCCTACTTCAGTTATGATATGGTCTGTCATAAGCAGCAAAGGAACTGGAAGGCTATACATCGTTCAAGGAACCATGCGCCAAGACCAGTATAAGAAAGTTTTGATGGAAAAACTGGCCCCACAGACAGCAGAATGGTTCCCAGATGGAAATTTCATATTTATGCATGATTCTGCACCCTGTCACAAGGCCAAATCTATCACCAAATATTTAAAAGATAATAATATCAACACTTTGAACTGGCCTGGTAACTCCCCTGACCTGAATCCCATTGAAAATGTGTGGGCAGTTCTTAAAACTGAAATATCCAAAGAAAAAATTGTAACCAATAAAAGAGAGTTGATTGAAAACATAATCAAAGCATGGCACAACACTCCGAAACTGCAACAAGTAGCTGTATCATGTATTGAAAGCATGCCACGTCGCATCCAAGCTGTAATAGCAGCAAAAGGCGGAGTTACTAAATATTAAAATATTTTTTTATTCTTATTTTAGTATAGATAAGGAATAAACTGAAGTTTTAAATGTTTATTTATATTTGAAATATGTTCAAAATAATAAAAAAATGTAACAATAAAAATAAAACTATGCAAGAACAATAAAATATTACAAAAATACAGAAAATTTTGCTTGAGTATAATAATTTGGCCACCCTCTGTACATGGAGGTGATGGGTGTCAAACTAGGCCCTATCGCCGTTCAATACGCCGAGAAACGCGACAGTGATCGCGTACGCGTAGGGAACCGCCGCAGCTCTAACGCTTCAAAAGAGACTAGGTCGAGACGAAGGGAAGCTATTTTGGACGAACACACCTTCTACGAAGAATCGGAAGGTCCATTGTATGGAGCAGGCATCGCTGATTAACCCGAGGTAAGGTTTTTTCATGATTTTTCTGCAACCAAAACTTTAAACGCAGTTATCTCAAAACAAGGTTTTTCGGTGCTTTGTTGATGAAATTTCGGAAACTATCCGGCCGATTGTCATGAAATTTGAATGACATATGCTTCATAGTTATGGCTATAGCGCATATCATCAGATTATTGAAATTTTGATCGTGGTTTTTTTTTACTTTTTCGAAAAACGTGCGCCATTTTGTTATTTTCGCGAATATCAAAAATCTGATGATATGCGCTATAGCCACTGACATACTGAATCTAAAACAGTTTTATTTCAGACGACCCGTCTCGGAGATACCATCAACAAGCCACGACCATAACATTTTTACACGGGTTTTTCGATGCTACTGATGTATTATAATAATTGTTTAAAAAAATAAAAAAAAAATTTTTTCGTGTACTTGAAAGATGTGTTTATTACATAGGATCCGTTTTATCCCATAATTTTAAGCAAAAATCCTCGAAAAAAAATCGCAAAAACAGCCTATTTTTGAGGCGCTTAAAGTGAGAAGATGCCTTAAGACATACCTATATTTATTTGTACTCGTACATGATGCACATCGAATAGAAAGTATTATACTTATAGTACCTATATACAGACTGTAACAAAATGGCCGAAATTTTTAAGATTTCCAAATTACTTGCATTTTTCTGGGCAACTATGTGCTCTGGGTTTAAACTTTCGCTGTCATACATACATTTTCAATTACACCCTCCCTATGTATTAGTGTATCTATATTCAACTTTTACCGTTCAAACATTACTTACATGAAAATACTTAACTCTCATAACACGACCGGTAACTAATAAATAAACACGGAACAAGATAGTTACTCCAGTTATTGAAGCAAATAAAAACTCACAAAATAACTTCTGTGTATGCTAAAAGAACCATGTAACATAATGTAACGTTACTGTAGCACATGTGAATAATAATGAACACATTAGCACATGGCTTTCTAGTGCATGTTTTAACAATACGAAACAATACAGAGCAATTTATGAGGGTATTTTTATGTAAATATGGAGTAGGAGGTGACTACGTCCATTATTGTACATAATGGTCCATGCTCTGGGTAAGCTAGTTGCTCTAGTTTTACAACTACGAGATTAGAGCATGACAGATTAGCTTTTTATGGGTCAGCGTTTAAGCTAAGAGTCAAGTTAGTCACGATTATTTTAAACCCAGGCATCACGATACCTTTATTTATCTAATCAAATCTGATTTACAAGAAACGCGCTAACCAATTATCTTATGTTCTGTCCCAACAGGCGATCGACCGTGTTTGATTTTACTAATGTATCTCGTAGTGGAATAGCATCACACCATGTCTGCCCGCGGTAATCGTAAGAGGCGATAAAGGGTTGCCTGGAGGTGGGCAGCAGCGCCTCCCGTGGTGACATAGTCCGAAAATCACACTGCGGCTTAGATGAATTATTACTGCGGTCACCAACCCGCCTGTTCTGCATGATAACTATGAGGAAAACCCCCTTATGACAGTAGCCTTATGGCGTGCTCTGAGGGAGGCCTACAACAAGCAGCGGACTGCAATAGATTGATGTGGTGTGATCTCATCGATGGTTACAAACATACAATTTAAGTTCAGTTTACATTGACACTGTCTAATCTACACTAACATCATCTGTCCACAGTTCACATTGATACACAGATACACATATAATTGTGTCTCGCTCACAGCGTAGTCAGCGTTTAACATTACCCTTATATGTAATAATGATCGTAATGTGAAATGTAATCACTTTCGTATGTGATACAATACGCTCTCGGGTCCGACTCGACGCAGACATGCGATGTGATGGTGCACGCCTCGTGAATCTTAATGATGTTTCACTTTTATGTTACTTTAGGTATACATAATACGTATAACTACTTACATATTTCAGTAGTTTATACTGCAGTTTATAATTGATATTTAGAGATACTTTTATTCATTTATAATTTAAATTGAGGGGTGGATAATAATACAAAATAAAAAGCTAGAGATACTTATATCAATATAGTAAAACGAAAACCTAGGTATGTACCTAATATTTATCTACTAACTATAGATATCAGAAGAAAATATTAAATAACGATTATAATCTATTAATTAAAAAGTGTTGAGTCCACAATCTTACCCTGGCTGCAAGCTGCGTACGAGTATCTGTCTGGTGATGAATAGTTTTTACACAGATCAGTATCACACAGGGGCATTTAGATATTAATGTGTATTTTGTTACTTTGTTACAGACATGGATTCAACAAAGCTCCTCTTCGCTTGCACATTCGCCATATTAGCAGTAGTTGTATCCGGTGCCATATCCTCAAAATCTTTTAGCGCAAATGAGATCAACAAGACCTATAAAGAACTGCCCTCATATTTAGGGGGAGCCCTCTACCCTCAGGCATCGCAGACCAGGGACTTGAAAACTTTGGATGGTATCTGGAACTTTAGAAGATCGCCTCCAAATCCTGAATATGGCTTTAAATATAAATGGTTTCAGCAAGATCTTGTCAAAGTAAGTACCAAAAATATTATTTGTGACCTATATAGGTAAAGCCAAACAATGTGCCCTTTAATGGTAGCATATCTGCAAGACAATGTACCCTAAAATACTAGGTGCCTGCCTATAGCTGTATTATCCACTACATCGATAAAATAAAAATTTTAGGAATGTGTATGCGTAACAATATTTGGCAGAGAAGACATTTGTCAGTTCTTCTTAGAATTGGTTTATATTTTTCCTTTCCCTGGACACTGGCTTCAGATCCTAGCTGGCTGGTTCGAAGGTGTAGCTTCTAAGGATCCCTTCGAGAAGTACGAGAACGACATAGGCTTCCTTGGAGAGTGGTACCAGCGAGACCTGACAGAGGTTTTTGAACGAAGTGTCGCTTCTTTGTGTTTTCGTTATGCTTCAGTATTCCATTCGATATGCTTTCCATTCAAATGTAAAAACTAATCCTGAGCTTTAGTTTTTTAAAATATATCTACGGATGAAAATTTATGAATACTAATACAACGAATGATTTTGTAAGAGTTTCAACTAAAACCAAGTTAACTTTTTCATTATGACCATTAACCATAAGCATGATAATCAAATCACGCCTAGGCTGTACTTACCTATATGTTAAGTAATTTCAGTAACTAGATTACAATATGACCGCTCATTTAGGTATCAATCACTTATAGCGCTCTATATTTTTTTGCTAAATTATATTAGATAGTACCTAAATTAGAACCAAAACTTAAATGCACCTTTCTAATTATGCTTCGTAACGTCGTTGCTGTCTTTTATAGTAAACCCGGTTTATAAGATACATAATACGGTATCTAATTCTAAATAGATAGTAGCTAAGGTATCTTAAATTTATAAACTATTAAGATAAATAAACATTTAACACTGACCCTAGGGATGGATTTCCAATTGGCAACTAACGGGTCAAGTGTTCAGTTACATGCAGGTCGTTACTCATTACTTGCTAAAGAGATGCAAATGATATCCAAGGGCTCCCTGGAGAATACTGCATAAAAGGTGCTTAACTTACTATCCCACAGTGGCTGGAACGAGGTTAAGTAGATATATAGCTCTTTATTGTGTAATTTTGCCTCACGCAGAGTCAAATCAGAAGCTACGTACATTTTCTATAGAGAGATTACTCGCAGAACTTGATCGTAGATTAGCTTAGCCGTTAGGAGGAAGTATTAGGGAAACTTATTACAAACTTGTCAGTAGCTTCGAAAGTTTCTGGAATTTAGTAATATGTCTTTTTGTTCTCTAATTCCCTCTTTGGTAAACGATGTGAGGAATCGACGTCATTTTTATTTATTTTGGTCTCCTTTTATAAAACTTGTCTGATGTTTAAATTCAAATTTAATAATGTACCTACGTTGTACGAACCTACAAGGTAGATGAAAATATTGGCATATACATTAAAGGATTTGCCGAGTACCTACTATTACATTTTAGTAAGTTGTTGTCTCTACCTATATCTAAAGCATTCTTCACAGTCTGTGAGTTTAGTTTTTATTGAACCCTAAAATAAATAAAAAAATCACAAGCAGTTTTAAGCTCTTTTGACGCCCTGATAGAATGTGTTGGATGATTCCTAGAATAGCCGACAACTGGTTTAGTCCTTTTTGGAAATGCACTAATTTTCTTTTCACTATATACTCATAATTTAATTGTGTACTAAATACTAACGAGAACTGTGCCTTCCAGACGGGTCCAGTAATTCCTATGCCTGTACCATCCTCATACAATGATGTGGGTGAGGACGGCAGCCTCCGCGACCACGTGGGGTTGGTGTGGTATGATCGCCGGTTCCAGGTGCCTCCATGGTGGGGACAGAACAACCAGCGGGTGTGGCTACGGTTCAGCAGCGTGCACTATGCTGCTCAGGTGGTGAGTAATTATACTCGTAGCTTGTATGGATGGTACTTAGAAGCAAGTACTTATCTACAGTAGGCAAAGTAATCACAGTTTTTGTCGTGGCTGATATTCACAGAATCGATAAAAGCACGGTATTTTAAAGAACGCCCATACACCTACATACAAAACAGGAACATCCTACAACGGTGTTGTTTCAGTGGATATAACTGAAAGGGAAGTCTGTACGATGAAATCCAAGACCTTTTTTAACTTAGGTCGGCCTTCTTCCTTATCTTGCTAAATGCAATATTCAGAACCATTGTATTCTCCTACGTGTGGCCGAATCAGACCTCATATGAATGAGAGAGGAATGCTTTAAAACATACCTACCTCTGTCTTGGTGCAAAATCTTTGACCTCGATTCCCATACTTCCCGTAATTCAGTGAACTGCGCGTGCATTTAGCATAATTTTAATTGTAAACAAATTACAATCTGGTGTTTTAAACGTCTGCGTCATTATAGGTCATTCAACTTCAGAAGTTCATGAACAAAATCAAAATATTGGCTATATCTAATTATTTAAAGAATGTGTAAAACGTGTGCCAACGAAACCAATAAAACTATCAAATCCATTCATTGTTGACTTCGCATTTGATTGTTTTCAAAAGCATTGTTACATTATCAGATCAATTATCAGGCTCTTGCATTAGGCTGCTTGCATCTTATTACATTCGATCGATTGTCAGCTTGATATTTCTACTTATACATATAGGTACTAGGTACTTAGCAACCAACATCTCCTTACGAAGTAGAGTTTGAGCCATGCACTATGTGACATACCTACAATATTCTTAACGAAATTATTGGCTAATTATGACCACTTTTACTGCGTTTAGTGGACAGAGAAGCAGGAACAATAATGACTCACACTAAAAATTACCTACCTCATCAATTTTATTAGAATTAAAAGCTGTTAGTATCCCCCCAAAAATATTTTTATGTAAAAATAGCGGACCCGACAGACGTTGTCCTGTCCCACGTCTTTGAACTAACGTCACTCAATTTGTTTTGCCTTCCCGGAATCTCTTTACTAATATTCGAACTTTCAAATTTCGAACAAATTGTTTGTATGGAAGTATAGAAAAGGGTTGTTTTTAGACTTTTTTACGCATTTTTTTTTTTTAATTTTCTCTCGGTTAGAACCATCCCTGTACCTCAAGGAATACGCTAAAAAAAGAATTAGCGAAATCGGTTCAGTCGTCCTCGAGATCCGCGCATACCAACAAAATTAAGGATTCATTTCTATATTATAGATGTAACCAAGACATAGAGGAATAATGGCCAAGACGAGAGCGGGACCACTGTCAAAAAGTTATTGTCATTAGATTATCAAAGCTGTAAATCGTAGCTGTAAATAGTATTTTGCTCGTTGCTTGATACATGGTTAAAAAACCAAATTAATGCATTAGTTAAACCGTATTATTTTTGTAGTGCAATGAAATGCAACTTCTATTTATCTACCTTAGATGTTTTTGGAATACAAAGCATAAAGTGACATAAGCATAATACTTGACCTTGAAACTTATGTAGGTAGGATTTATTCAATAAAACTATTTTCGATAACAATCTATTCATTATCATGTAAATTACCTCCATGGGATAATATAAGCTTACATCATTCGTTACATTACTTACCTACATCATTACTAGCTTTAATTAATCATAATCTTAAATTGATTTCAAATCAAGACAATTTGTTATTGAATTTAAATCCGTAAGGTACTCATATCTGATACACAAGGTGCATAATTAATAATAGCGATGCCATGGTTTAGATCTCTACGTTTCTAAGTAATATAAGTAGGTTTATATTATTAATCACTTTTAAAAGTGTGATTTATTTATAAACTAAGGACGCTTTACTTATTTAGTTAGGTCAGTCAAAGTTATTTTATTATTATTTCCGGCTGCACAAAATTTGCGCTCACAATAATTTACATAAGCTACGAGTATCATATCAGAGCATTGAATAAAGGAATCTTATTTATTTATGGACCAAACATCTGGTAAAAATCTATGAAGTCGCATGGCATATGGAACGAAGTGTAAAATGCTGAAAAAATTAGAGGAGCAAGGCCTAGTTTTTTTTTTATAATGACATTCTAATTTAATTCTCCTATGCTGCTCTGGGAGTAAAAAAAAACGTATAATACTACAGCTGCTTCTCTTTCCGAGCATACTGTACAAGTCAGTAGAGGGACAAGAGGGTCTTGGTGTTTTGTAGGCGATGGGCTGACCACCTATCACTACTAACCGAATTTGTACATCTCAATCCTCAAAATTGGTCATAAGTGGCACCATGTGGTTCTATAGACCCTTGGTGCTCTGCCTACCCTGTAAGGGATAAAGGCGTGATCTTATGTATGTATGTATGTATTCTAATTTAAATATATTTTAAATGCAACTGTTCGTTCCTACGTTAGGTACCTACCTATGATTAAGAGTAAGAAGAAATATTAGGGCCACGCTGGCAACACCTAATATAAAATATCTTCACGATGGAACACACTACTCATATAAACATGTGTATTGTATAACCCAAATGGTAGTAGGTATAGAATGCAATAGCGAGATCAATGACGATGTACGTTCTTAAAACAATTGTATTAGAGGGCAAGTATCACTGACCTCTCCCAACCGAGCGACTTATTCAATCATCCTTTGGACAATATTATATTAACTACCTACTACATGCAGCTCTTTTTGGCTAACACGTACGTATATGCTTACCTACATATACCGGCATATTTTGTATTATATCTTACCCTGTAAAATCTGCTCCAATTTTTTTTCGCTACCAAAACAGCTTTCTCTGAACATCAAATCATTTAGATTTGCGTCATTTCCCAAGACTTTCAAATGGGCCTAGTACCTACATAGATGGCATTAGATAAATAAGTACCTTTGATATTAAGTTGGTACCAAACATGTGTCTTTTAAAGGGCCTCAAAATTTTTCTCTACGTCCATCAGGTGATGTAGGTCAAACTCACAATAAGAAGAGAAGATGTGTTCAAATGCGTTTGAATGTCACTCAAGGATACAAAGCCGCATTGTATGGCTCCAAAGAATTTGGAAACGAATGAGACAAATTACCACGGTGGTCATCCATCACGTATACATAAAGCGTGACAGCGATAGAGGTAAATGTGTTCGAAGAAATGACATAATATTCAATACAAATTTTCGGAATCCAAATGCTAATTTTGGTGATTGAAATTCCGAACAGCTTTGTCGAATGACTTTATAGTTTTGTTTTGTAATATGTAGTATGATGAATACAAGTGGGTAAAATATACATAAATATTGGTTAGCTCTTAGCTCGCTCGAAACTATGTAGATCTTACACGTGGTGCATCAGGTTAGCATATATCATAGCTTTAACAAAGTTTCTTTAGTTTGAACCTACCAGATGAAATAGCACCTACACGCCAAAGAAGTTATCATTGCACTCTTTAGTGTCTAAGTATTTATATTTATCTAGGGCATCTGGCATGTCAAAATGATAGTCTGCACGATATTGAAGGCTTTGTCTTCAGGTTTTTGCAGCTCGAATGTACTCATTTATCTAATAGATATTTTTTAGTACCATGATAATAAATATTTCCCATTCTTACTTTATCAGTAGGCCATAATTTTTTTAAATAGTAAAACACTGCAATAATAAAGATAGGCACATAACAAGCATAGGTGAACTAAATTCTGACTTATTAAAATGGAAATTCCCTATACACAAGTTGAAATTATTTTGTATGGAATTCGAATACGCTATCGTAATCATAATATGTTTACACAATCCCGCATGGTGTCACAATAGTGGTAACTCATATCTCGTAAAACATATCAGTTTAAATAAAAAAAAATATATGAAATAATTTTAAATAGGTAGGTACTATCATTTGCTCTAGCTCTACTCTACATAAGTATGTAGCGGAGCCATCTATCGGATGCAGGAGAGAACCACAATCGAATGCAAAATCCTAGAACGCGACATAAAAGTTTCCCACAATGATTGGGATATATACATGGGCCAAACAACGACTAGTGAGTGGCCCAGTGAGGCCGGAAGCGCTTCCCTTTTCACCACCCCCACACTGTCGTGGAAGGAGAGGAGAGGAGGTGTTGTTGTGATGATACCTTTGGCCGGAGTGCTGCGATGATGGTGAAGTTCCTGAAGGCTGAAGGTTGCGTATGTCCAGTTCACAGGGGTCACCAAATATGTTTGAGCCAGAATGATTTTACGCCCTAATCTTTGCGTTCAGTCCACAGTAAACTTTGATGTTGTATAACCGCTTCACTGTAATTACAGTCTCCGTGGCAAGAACCTTTACGTTGGTGGAACCTAAACTAATATTAGTACATAATAGATACGTTACACCCTAACCTAAAATTAACTTTGAACATAGGTACTATACGACTAGGTACATACTTGCTTCATACTTACACGAGTATTTCGAAGTCAGCTTGTTTTTTTTGAACAGATCAGAACTTTTAGAGGATATTTGAAAAAGTTCGAAATTTGAGTAGTTTTTTTTGCAAATACGTTGGGTTTCAATGGAAAACGTGTTTTATTTAACGTTACCTTCATAAAATTTAAATAAACATATAGTGAAACCCTGTACTTGTTAAGTGGTAACATTGATAAGATGTTAAAAATGCATATAAATGTGATCAGCACTTGAGTTTGTTGAATGATTAAATGCAAATGGCTACTATAGACGGTCACAGTTTAAGTTTATCCTGTAACTTTAATGTAGATAGATGTTCATTGGGTCTAATTTACATCACATGATTTTAATTTGATTACAAATGGAATTTCCGTATGACATAAGTAGATACATACATACATAGATAGATATACATACATCTAGCCACATAAACAGCGAAGTGCTGAGTGGTCACTTTATTCACATGATAATGATATGATCAGGTCTCTACATAATAATCTAGGAGCATTATGACTTTTTACTCTATCAGCATACGACTAGGTACTCATTCAGTTCAAAATGTGAAGTTATGGGACGAGTCACCTATCACAGATCGTGAAGACAGTTGGCCTACCCTACATTTATAGTAGGAAAAAGGAACATTTATTTAGCTATCTACGAGTATAAGTAGGTATGTCGTCGTCAGCCTGTCCACTGCTGGACGTAGGCCTCCCCCAGAGCACGCCACATGATAATATAATAATACCTATACTTATACTCAAGATATTTTTTCTTTTGCAGTATGTAAACGGTAATCAAGTAATGCACCACGAGGTTGGTCACCTTCCCTTCGAAGTGGACATCTCTAACGGCGTGTCATACAACGAAAGCAACCTGCTCACAGTGGTCGTGGACAATACCCTACTTCCTGATACCGTTCCCCAGGGGACTATTACCGACATATACGTGGGGTTAGTAAACATCTTCTGGTCTCTTATCTAATGTTCCAAGATTCTCCGATAAACACGCACACGAAAAGTTTTTTGTCATTTATCAGGCATGGCAGAGACCATGTTGCCATGACAGTGTCTGAGATATTAAAGCCTGGTTATGAGGTTCTGTGTGCAGGCTGTGTCAACTTGCCTCAGCGATATAAAGTTGACATTTGCTATCTCGCATGGGGAATCTCACTTATGTGTCCGTTATTGACCCTCAGTCTACATTAATGACCGGCATCTGACCGTCAGACTCGAGACTGACGTAATGTACTTACATAGAGCCTCGAGGGATTAGAGGTGACATTTATGATCTTGTTCAGTAGAGGTGGTGAAACATCTTTATGGATGTGCATATTAAATTTGTCCATGACTCAGAAGTCAGATATACCTATTACAATTTGAGCTTAATTTCCGCTTCTGTTTATTTATAATGTGTAAATATTTGTGTTAATTAGTTTATTGATTGTTTCGCTCACGTATCCCAAAATACGGAATAACCCGATAATAAGACGAGTATAGGCAGGCATGTGTAATAATAAGACTTCAATTTAAACTACCCAGAAAGAATTCGTTAATTTTAAACAAGTACCTAGATATAATGATATTTGGAAGTTTACCTAGTTTACTTACCTTCTAGAAATACTATCATCACCATCACCTGCCCACCAATGATAATAATATCATGCTATGAATGTTGCAGACATGAACTGACCCGTCAGGAACAGTCATACACGTTCGACTTCTTCAACTATGCCGGCATCCATCGCACCGTTTTTCTCTATTCTACCCCTCAAGTGTACATAGACGACGTCATCGTCAACACCGACATTCAGGGACTTACAGGTACAATGCACTAATTACGTTGTTGGCTTAGTTGAGGCGGCAATGTTTATATTGACAACGTGTTGAGAACTTTCGAGGGTCATTTGATCAATGAACCCTGTCGTCCTATCTCATTATATTCCGGTAAAGTTATAAGGACCTACTCACTGATGAACTAGTTGACATCAGTCCATATCCATGAAGTAAAAAATATCTTAAACCGTTTGTAAATCCGCTGTAGAACGAATGGAAAGAAATATTGTCTATGAACTCGACCTGATGTTCAGCCAATGATTCCTATTGAGATTGTTTTCTGCGCAGGTTTCATAGTATACAATGTGACGTACCGAGGCTCGAGCGAGGAGCAAGTGTGCCTTGTGCAGGTTATAGACAAGAACAACACTCAAGTTGTCTCGTCCAATGAGTGCACCGGCTTGCTGGAGATTGGCAACGCAAAATTCTGGTGGCCCTACCTTATGCATCCTGAACCTGGGTACCTTTATACATTTAAGGTAAGTAAACTACATAAAAAAATATTTTTATGTAGTGTGAGACACAGAACTGTGGTTATAGGTTGGTTGTAATCCTGATTGTCTCTTATTCTTAACATCTGTTATTATGGTATAAGTATTTGCCTACAGGCTGTCACTTAAGACGACATATTTCTTTCAGGTATCACTAATCGGCACTCAGGGCGAAATAATAGACACATACAGTCAGAAGGTGGGCATCAGAACCGTCTCATGGACCAACACAAGCATTTACCTGAACGACGAGCCACTGTATCTACGAGGGTTCGGCATGCATGAGGATTCTGATGTAAGTGGCCATATTTGTTAGAAACAAAGGTCATAGCCGAACCTGACCTCACTTTGGTGAACATACTCGTAGTAAGCTGTAGGCTCCATATACCCAATGATGCCCATACCCATAACCTCAGATGACAATGAACAATTTCTGTAAGCACCCAATAATAATCTTGTTCTCCGATTCCCTGGTGTGCATAATGGAATGTAACGATCAGTAATAGAGTAGGTATGTAAGGTATTATGTTTTCATTTGATTTTGAGCAGCTGCGCGGCAAAGGCTGGGATCCAGTGCTCTGGGTGAAGAACTTCAACCTCATTCGATGGGTCGGAGCCAACGCTTTCCGGACTTCCCACTACCCATACGCAGAAGAGATATATCAAATGGCAGACGAGCAAGGAATTATGATCATTGACGAATGCCCTAGTGGAGATACCGAGTAAGTAGTTTATTTTAAGAGCTCATATTTTGCACAAGTTATGATAATATTATTACAAAAGAAAGCTGCTTTATGTACAGGATGTTTCAAATTTACGTTCATTCTACTCATAGTTATATTTCTACCTATGTCTAACAAATAACTACGAAATATTTATTATTTATTTCCCTTCTACAGTATTTTTACCGACGCGCTGCTCATCAAACACAAGCAATCGCTGACTGAGCTGATTCGACGAGACAAAAACCACCCCAGCGTTATCATGTGGTCCATCTCCAACGAACCCAGATCCAGCAACAAGCTCGCTGATGGTTATTTTGCGTAAGTACAAGTTTGGAATAGGTTCGGTTCATATCTGACGGAACATGCGTCGCGTATTATCGGTCGCGTAACGTCAGAACAGACAAAATGTATAGAAAAATACTCGACTGTTCACACTCAACCGATGAAACGTTAGTGCGTCGAGCGTACGTTTGCCTGTACCTGGAGATACACTCAACGCATCTTCCGTCAGATATGAACCGACCCTTAGATGCCAATAAATTGTTGAGGATATTACCAGAATGTGCATGTGATTGCGATTACTCATTGTCTTCGATTTCCAGGGAGGTGGTGCGACACGTGAAGTCCATGGACCTCTCCCGGCCGGTCACCATTGCCATCGCACAGCCATACACCGGAGACAAAGCTGTAAGTTCTGGAGACAATTATTCAATTTAAATCGTTTACTTATACCTAACCATATCAAGTGTGACTGCACTAGATCGGATAAGTGACCGCTCTATTAAAGAGAGTAGATAGGGTAATCTAATCTGGCTGGACTTCCTCCGTAGGCACTAAAGTAGGTACTTAATCTCTTCGATCGATCCCAAGTGTTTCCTGAAAGCCTTTAAGCACCCTACAGGGAATCTACTACTAGAGAAATTGGTATGTTAGTACCATTACCCTTTAGGTACCTAACTACTGATTTAGAAATAAGTATTGCATTGTACGTCCTTTCCCCAGGCTCAACATTTGGACGTAATAAGCTTCAACCGCTACAATGGCTGGTACCACAATACCGGCTCCTTGCGGAACATCAATCGCAACGTGCAGGACGAGGCCTCGGCCTGGCACCGTAAACACAACAAGCCCGTGCTCATGTCTGAGTATGGTGCTGACACCATCGCTGGACTGCATTTGGTGAGCTGATAATAGGAGAAAAGTTGAAATATTTGGTTATTGTACGTCGCGACGTCGGAAATGCTTTTAGACGAAGGTGTAGGTATGCATTATTGGTATCATAAGTTTCATTGAGCAGTCGGAACTAAATTGATCTATATTAATGAACTGTTAGATATAGTGATGTTTTTTGTATCCAGATGCCAGAGTTCGTATGGTCAGAGGAGTACCAGGTGTCTCTGATGTCTGAACATTTCAAGGCGTTCGACAAACTCCGCAGCAAAGGATTCTTCGTCGGCGAATTCATTTGGAACTTCGCTGATTTCAAAACTACACAGAGTAAGTTTTTTAACACTAAGTCTGTGTTAGTGTCTCATTTTTTATTTATTCTCTCTGCTGTCCTTACTCCCAGCACACGGTGTAATAATCTTTGATTTTAATTAATTTAATCTTCTCTTACAGCCGTAGGACGAGTAGGTGGCAACAAGAAAGGTATATTCACAAGAGAGCGGCAACCGAAGGCCTCAGCCCATCACCTCCGGGAGCGGTACTTAGCCCTCGCCAAAACGGACTCACATTTGCCAGTGCCAATTCCGTTTGTTGAGAATTACATTAGTGACAACAAACCAATTAGACGAGAAGAACTGTAACACAACTTTAGTTAAGTATGTACATAAGTATAACTAAAACGGACGCTTGTGTGTGTCAAGGCTTTTCGGGTCCTGTGAAAGTGTCATTAATTGTGTGATCTCTAAGATGAAGTATCTAGGTATGTAGGTACATTTTAGATGAGTTATAGGTATCTACTTTACACTAATACCTACGATGTAAGTTTAATATAAGTAAGTAGCTACCCAATAATAGTTTATGCGTTTGTTCCAAATACGCGTTGCCTAAAAACTACAAAAATGTGAACGTAGAGACGAACATGGCTGTAGTAAAAAATAAAAGCTTTGTCTTAGTATCATTGGACATAAGTTAGCCCCACGTTGGGCGCTATTTTACTTTTTATTACATAAAATGGTGCCCAACGTGGGGCTATACAGGATGATTTTTGGTCGTCAACGTTCCCGAAAACTACGGAATCTCCTCACATCACGATCATTTTTCTCCATGGAAGCATACCTGGGAAGTGTCTGGTTTCCAAAATATTAGGGTCCAAAGTTGAGTAAATAGACTGTGTTTTTCTGCATAAATGCACATTGACGCGTGTAGCAAGATTTTTTCACGAGAAACAATTAATATCTGTGTAGGTACCTATTTGTAGCTTTGGACACCTAGGTACCTACTACCTACCTATTAGAAATTATTACCTACCTACGTAGGTAAGTATTTAATTTTGATAATTGTGGGTGGAGTGACCATGTAAATATTTCTATTTATTATCAAAAAGTAGGTACATAATACATAGATAAGTAAGTTATAAATTTTAAAAGTTATTTAAGTAACTTCATTATGTGAAATAAAAATAAACGTTAAATAAATAAACAGTCATCATCTTATTTCACTCGATGTTTCACATCTACTAGGCGTCCCGCGACGGCTCATATTTTTTTCCTTTTTTATTAGTGAGAGTTCACACTCTCAATTATCGCGATCGCGCGGCTTTGGCTTTGCCATTGTTTTACGTAATCAGGGGGCCGAAGCCGCGCGATCGCGATAATTTAGAGTGTAAGCGTGCGCGCAACGAGCGCTCGGCGTCCTCCCGCGCCCCGCACCTAACCCCGCACACACACACAAACATTCTCAATTATCGCGATCGCGTGGCTTCGGCTTTGTAAAATCAAAATTTATTTGTAAATGGCTTGCATGTGTCCGTAAAGTGATGTTTTTTGGTAGATAAAGTATATTTTGTTTATTTGCGATGTGAATCTTGTGCGAATGTAAGTTGAGTAAAACTTGAGTCGGAATACGATCTCGTCATGTGCTCATGTAAGTTGTATCTGCGATTCATTTTGACTTGACTTGACTTGAATACTCAATCGTCAATCGTTACAATCCTCACGTAACGAGCTCTTAAATTTAAGCATCTCTCAAATTAAAGTGGTAGGTATACGCGAAGGTTACTCAAACGATTTGAAGGCATGATCAATCACCTAAGCAGCCTTCAAATGATTTATTTCGTGCAAATTCGTGGTAACATCTGGCAACATTCAGGATGCTTCGTTTACGCAACATTGTGCGAATATAAAAATATATTATGGCTACATAATTTACTTTAATTTATATAAAATGAAAATTAATCTATTTTTTGCACAATTTTATTCCTTATTTTATAATACCATGATATTTAACATTAAAAATATCGCGAAAATCAGCGTAAGCAATTGCGACCAATTTTCGTAGAATGAAACGTTATAGTTTGAGTGGCACTTGACTGATCTCTACTTAGTTTGTGCAATTGACTTTACTTGAGAATGAGCAAGTAGATATATAAATAAATGTGTTTCATTTCAATCCACGCTGCAACTTCATTTCGTCGACTCGCGTTAGGTGTTTCATCATCGAAAAGAGAAGATAACGATGATACAGACATTATTTTAATGCTTCAATAAAAAAATCACAGATTTAGGAGACCTCTCGACCACTCTTAAATGTAAGCGATGCTCAAATCAGTTTCACAGTTCATTTGACAGCTAAATACAACTGAGTGGCCTTCCAGTATACGATATATTACACTGAGTGGCGTTTGAGTAGAACTTAAACTAAGGCCCACTTAAATTTAACACATGCTTATAATTGACGTTTGAGAATACGAATTTGGTATTTATGAGCTACTCAAACATTTAAGCAGTAGCCGTTAGATGTTTGAGGGACGTTTCAGTATTCGGCCATAACTTTACACTCGTTCTTGAGCATTTTCCTGACGTTTCCAATCATTATCATCTATACATATAATAAAAATGTAACGGATTGCTGTCTGTACATGGAAGATATATAAGAAAAAATATTATAAAATACCTTTATCAACGCAATAGTACCCAAAACAATGACTTTTGGAATTTTTGTCTGTTTGTCGGTTTGTCTGTGCGTTTGTGCACGCTAATCTCAGAAACGGCTGAACCGATTTCGATGCAGTTTTCAGGAATATATTGTGACAGGTCCCACTTAACATTTAGGCTACTTTTTATCCTGGGAAAATGTTTTTATCCCGGATAATTTCGACATTTTGTTTTTTCTGTAGTCCACGTGGACGGAGTCGCGGGCGTCCACTAGTCTATAATAAATTCAGAAATCATTTACAAAAGATTCATGTGGCAGTATGGACATAGTTCTCCTTGCCTTTCCTTCGGGATAAACTAAACAAAAAAAATGTGACAGTGACAGTCAGCTGATTTGATGACATTTGTTTGACAAACAAAATAATCCCATAACCCAGTAACCCACAGAAACATGCCTGCGTTCGTGTAAGCCGGCGAAATCTTAGCCGGTTAAAAATTATCTAGCGAGGGATCGCTGAACGGAGTCATAGTGCTTATGTCAATATCAGCTGTCAAATTCAATTGTTTGGCAGTTTGTCAAACAATATCTATTCAACTCGACACTTGGAGAGTTTTTATTATTTTTGTTGTAATCTTCGTGATTTGGAAATAATTACACAGTTAAAATGGCAAACTCTACCTTCATTGTCGTAAATCATTCTGCCCCTTTCATCTACAACAATTTGCATTGAAATTTCATCCATGATCCACTCACACACAATACAATAAATTATTCACTCGTGTTTCAAGTTTTCAACTCAATTTAAAAGTATTCAATCAAGGCGCGAATCGAGCAAAAAACAACAGACAGCTGTCATTAGTGTCAATCTGACAGCAGGATAAGATTTTGCGACCTAAAAAGCACGCTAGAATTTATCTTAGCCAGGCGAAAATTTATACCAGCGGACGAACGTGAACGGGTCGGAAAAAATTTTGACAGTTTAATTTTTCGCCTCGCGGAGTGCTTGAACGGGGTGTTTGACATTTAGTCAGTTTAAATTTTAGACCGGCTAAGATTTCGCCGGCTTACACGAACGCACCCCAGACCATAACTAGTGTATAGTCTCTCTATGGACCAACCACAGACTACTTAGCATAACGATTCGGCGGGAAAAGCTGGAAAGGAGCGGGTGTAATTTTCTTGTGAAAATAAAAAATTATTTGTAAATGGCTTGCATGTGTCTGTAAAGTGATGTTTTCTGGTAGATAAGTTATATTTTGATTACTTGTTATGTGAATCTGGTGCGTGTGCATGGTTTTATACGCAGGTAAGCCGAGTAAAACTTTAACCGGATTACGATCTCTTCATGGGCGCATGTAAGTTGTTTCTGCAATAATTTTTCATTTTGACTAACTTTACACTTGTTCTTGAGGATTTTCCCGACGTTTCCATTCATCATCATTATCGTCCATCATAAATTCAGAAATCATTTACTAAAGACAATGGCTGTATGGGCTTAGTTCCCCTTGCCTTTCCTTCGGGATAAACTAAACAAAAAAAAATACTTAGCATAACCTAGCCACTGCAGATTCGGCGGGAAAAGCTGGAAGGGAGCGGGTGTAATTTTCTTGTGAAAATCAAAAATTATTTGTAAATGGCTTGCATGTGTCCGTAAAGTGATGTTTTCTGGTAGATAAGTTATATTTTGATTACTTGTGATGTGAATCTAGTGCGTGTGCATGGTTTTATACGCAGGTAAGCTGAGTAAAACTTTAACCGGAATACGATCTCTTCATGGGCCCATCTAAGTTGTTTCTGCAATATTTTCTCATTTTGACTAACTTTACACTTGTTCTTGAGGATTTTCTCGACGTTTCCATTCATCATCATCATTATCATTCATCATAAATTCAGAAAACATTTACTAAAGACAATGGCTGTATGGGCTTAGTTCCCCTTGCCTTTCCTTCGGGATAAACTAAACAAAAAAAAAAAAACTAGCCACTGCACTGCAAAACATAAGCAATTGTCCAGAAAACCCAGGCAATACCTAAGAATATTTGAAAGAAATACCAAAAAAAATTGTATCCAGGCAGGTACACTATAAAATGATTTGTACACAGTGTGGAGATCCCTCAAAGTATAAATGCCCTATATGTTTGGAACCCTAGTGAGTACATACTATATGAATCTTTTTAATATTTGCCTTATCTTCACAAGGGTGGTGCATATCCCACTAGTATATTTGTACATAACATTTCCTAAAACTATTTTATTTCATATCTTTAACTACAAACAAGATAACCTATAAATTGTATTTCCAGTTGTTCTGTTGCCTGTTGTAAAAAGCATAAAGAAAACCCCTGTTCTCCTGCATTGCCTGCTAAACCGGAAGAAATAAAAACTAAACATGAATATGATTTTCCTACAGAAGACACTGTTCCAGTAGATAAATTAAAATTACTAGGTAAGAAGCAAGACATCAGTAATAAAGCTAGCTTATTAAAATTATATTCAGCGGGTAACTTTCCTCGCCCTCAACAGCTTTAGTTGCTGGTAAGCATTCACAGCAACACTTACAGGGCCCCATTAAGTATTAAGCCTATCCTGGCAGGACCCACTGAAACTAACAGAAAATGTTAACCAATGCTATCTACGAAATTACAGTCTATTGCACACTTTCAACAATTTTAACAGATTCACTGCTAGCTGACTACATATTTTCGTTTCCTTGGTTTTCTGGAGGTGCCACTGGCACCTATTTGCATTCTGGCACTAGGTGTTGATCTGACGTTGGCATGCTAAGAAAATCTGCAGTACTGAATGTGTTAACAGATTAATTCATATTTCCTACATTAATAGTGATATTTTCTTTTCAGAAACTTCAAAAGAAGTCAAAGTATGCTTAGAAAATCCACATGTTAGGAAAATTTTAGAGGTCCTTGACAACTCTCCATACCCAGATGATTTGATTCAGAAGTACATGCAAGAGCCAATATTTACTGAATTTGTAGATGCTTGTCTAAAAGTTGTGCAGAACCCAGAAACATGATAATTAATTTTGTATTTTTTTGTGTTTAGTTTATCCCGAATAGTCCGGGAGGTAGCGTTGCATTTTACAAAATAATTTCTGGTTGATTGATTAATGTCATAACGTACTTTTCATGGATAGTCATTGAGTAACTCGAACGTCAGCAGCTCCAGTAAGGGTGGGGAGAGAATTTCAAGTATGTCAAAAAAAAAAATCCAAAAATTATTTCTGTTCGTCCGAAAATTTGCACATCAGTAGTTTTAACAATAATAATAATTATAGAAACCGTCAGCTGTGAAGAAAATGGCGGGTTGTACGTCAGCAGGTTATATATACCTATATTAAAAATTAGTGGCCTGCCCTCGCTTCGCTTCGGTACATATCAGTACATTAGCTACAACTTCATATGTAGGTACAGCGGTTTTCGTAAAAATTTGGAACGCCCGTTGGTTCCCTTCCCGTGGGAATTTCGGGAAATCCGTTCTTAGAGCTTCCTCGTAGTCCCTAATCCGATTTTAGCTTCGTAAAATAGCGGTTTTCGTAAAAAAATATTAATTCCCGTTGGTCCCCTTCCCGTGGGAATTTCGGGAAATCCGTTCTTAGTGCTTCCTCGCAGTCCCTAATGAACATATATGCCTAATTTTAGCTTCATATTTATAGCGGTTTTCGTAAAAATTATGAATTCCCGTTTGTCCCCTTCCCGTGGGAATTTCGGGAAATCCGTTTTTAGTCCTCCCTCGCTGTCCCCAATGAACATATATGCCCGATTTCAGCTTCATATGTATAGCGGTTTTCGTAAAAAATATAGAATTCCCGTTGGTCGCCTTCCCGTGGGAATATCGGGAAATTCTTGTAGCCTATGTTCATCCAGGTCCAATAAGGATTCTAACGGTGAAAGAATTTTTTAAATCGGTCCAGAAGTTTTTGAGCCTATTCATTACAACCAAACAAACAAAGTTTTCCTCTTTATAATATTAGTGTAGATAATTATTTTCATTTGATTTCCGGTCGAATGAAACTGATACAGGTTATTCTTTATGCTATAAAAATGATAAAAAAAAGCCTCAGCAGATCTATCGATAGGGGTAAAATCGTCGGCAAGGTTAATGCATACTCGGATTGAATACCTGCTCGGCACATATAATCCCCTTGCTGACGATTTTACCCCTATCGATAGATCTGCTGAGGCTTTTTTTATCATTTTTATAGCATAAAGAATAACCTGTATCAGTTTCATTCGACCGGAAATCAAATGAAAATAATTATTTTTAATATAGGTATATATGGTTATATACCTATATTATTATTATTATATTTGCTGACGTACAACCCGCCATTTTCTTCACAGCTGACGGTTTCTATAATTATTATTATTGTTAAAACTACTGATGTGCAAATTTTCGGACGAACAGAAATAATTTTTGGATTTTTTTTTTTGACATTCTCTCCCCACTCGTCCCACCCTGAGTGCGCCTGCTGACGCTCAATTCAATTGATGTCCTCATCTAAACTATCAATTGCACTCAAAATCGATCGGCCTAAAATCACCATCAAAAATGCAACGCTACCTCCCGGACTAGAAGGAAAGGCAAGGGGAACTAAGCCCATACAGCCATTGTCTTTAGTAAATGTTTTCTGAATTTATGATGAATGATAATGATGATGATGAATGGAAACGTCGAGAAAATCCTCAAGAACAAGTGTAAAGTTAGTCAAAATGAGAAAATATTGCAGAAACAAATTAGATGGGCCCATGAAGAGATCGTATTCCGGCTAAAGTTTTACTCGGCTTACCTGCGTATAAAACCATGCACACGCACTAGATTCACATCACAAGTAATTAAAATATAACTTATCTTCCAGAAAACATCACTTTACGGACACATGCAAACTATTTACAATTTTTTTTTTATTTTCACAATAAAATACACCTGCACCCTTCCAGCTTTTCCCACCGAATCCTTAATATTATATATTGTCACTGCAATGCCATGTCTACGATTTAATTGACTTTATACCAAACATGTTAAGCTCTTAAAACAAGATTTTTTGAAACAAAATATCATTCAAGTCAACTTGTGGTGTACAGCTTACAATGTAAAAATATCTTGTTTTAAGAGTTCATGGCAGTGTTGCCAGATCGTACATTGTGAATTATCGCATATTGTAGATTGTATCATGTTTTTATTGCATGACAGAATATATAATATATGAAACGGACAAGGTATGCAATTCTATACTCGGCTCACAAGTTCAATTTGGAATTTAGTGGTTATCATGTTTTTATTGCATGTCGAATGAAGAGACAGAATATCTAATATATAAAATTTTCGTGTCACGGTGTTAGAAGTTAAACTCCTCCGAAACGGCGCGACCGATTTTCATAAATCTTAGCATGCATATCGGTTAGGGTGGAGAATCGGACATCTATTTTTCATCCCCCTAAATGTTAAGGGTGGTCCACCCCTAAATTTTTATTATTATTTTTTTGACAAAATTTGTTTTTATTTTTTTATGATACAGCATACAAAAATACATACATGAATTTTCACCCCTCTAGGATCAACCCCTTTTACGTGGCAAAACAACGTTTGCCGGGTCAGCTAGTAATACATATATAAAACAGACATTGCATACCCAATCAAATTATGGAAGATCTGAGAAAAATATCGTAGAATTTGGACAAAGTATCATTCAATATCTAATTTTAATTTTTATGGGATGACACTCGAAAATGTGGATATACGATAATTATTGTGCATCTGGCAATGCTGGTTCATGGTAACAGCTGGGCGATGATTAGGGAACAACAAAAGACTTTATCTCCAATTTTCAGATACATATTGTGATACAGTGTGCAACAAACAACTCCTACTTAGTAGTACATAGTACCTATGTTTCGTTGTAACATATAATTATTTGGGTAGGTATAATGTAATGTAGGTGATTAATATTTTTTTTTAAACGAAAAACCGGCTTCCTCCCAAAACTCGAGCTTACTAAAGTAAAATTTTACTAAAGGTAAAATATATATTGGGTTAAGCCATGTACGACGTTTAAAAGGCATAATATTGTCAGATTTATATGCCAGCAAATGATTAAATAGGCCCCATGACAAAAGAGAGAAATGACTAGGCTTCGAAACTTTACGTCTGACAAATTAAGCAACATATAATTACACTCCTTCCTGCCCTATTCCCAATCATTTGGGGTCGGTGCAATATGTAGGTTCTTCTCTTCTCTTCTTCTCTTCTTTCAGTCATCCCTATTATCCGTCATTTCGTTATTCTCATGTCTACCTCTTCCTCTATAACCATCTTACTTCGGACACGGCTTAACGCAACATATAATTACACGACTTAACACAATTATCTTCATCTTCATAAGCCTATTGCAGTCCACTACTGGACGTAGGCTTCCCCTGCCATAGGGGATTTTCTTAGATGAATTATAACTAGATTCAGTGACAGCGTTAAAAAAATGACACGACAAATAGCTGCTCAATTGTATGGCTGGGCATCTATTGTCATAAATTGATACAAGCAAAGTCGAGTCTAATGGTAACTACATAAAATTCAAGTTTAAAAATCTAATCTAATGCAGTTATTACGTTTATGTAGATTTACTGGTGCCACTTTTTATAAAGATTTCATTATAAAACCCCGCGTCTACCTATAAATACGTCACTGGGGATTTTGTTACTAAAAAGTTCCACTATCTGTCTTTCGGCGGCTCCATCATCAGACCCTCGTTTCCTTTATATTATGTGTAGCTGGCCAATATTCTCCATAAAAATCTAAAAACGGACTACTCGTGCCTATTATATTTGAGGATATCCCTAGATTCCTTAGAGATTCCATCATCAGATGTTATGTTTTATATGTAGGTGATCAAAACGCTCAGTAAAAGTATAAAAAACAGACTACATGTGCCTACAATATTCGAGGATTGCCCTCGATTTCACCAAGATCCCATCATCAGATCCTGATGTGGTGAATATGGGACCAACCTGGAAGTACACCATGACCAACTATAAAAAAAAATGAAATCGGTTCATAAATGACGGAGTTCTGAGGTAAAACACGTAAAAAAAAATAAAAAAAAAACATACAGACGAATTGAGGCCACCAGAACCAGAGTGGCCCAAACCACAATTTGTGAAAATATTAGTTAAGCACGACAATGCCCCTTTCAAACCCCCAAGCTCAAAGCCAGAGTGGCTCAAAGGTAATTTCAGTAAACAATCATATATCCACATATTCGTATTTTGTATTTGGGCCACTCTGGTTCTGGTGGCCTCAATTGATAACCTCTCTTTTTGAAATCGGTTAAAAAAGAATTTGTAATTCATTCACTCTCTTTTTATTTAAAAAAAACCATTTAGTTACATGCTTATAATACGAAAATAAATACATTGATTCAATTTTAAACATCTGAAAGAGCAGCTCTCAATAAGTTCTCAAGATCTACAGATTTTTTCATTTCTTCATCTAACTGCTTTTCCAGCTGTTTTACAGTTTCACTGCAGTTTTTAAACTTACAGATATTTTCATTTGTTGTTTTTATATGCTCTTCAACTATTGTAGTATCATTTGCTTCAAGCTGAAGGTATTCCATTGAGTCTATCGCTATCTTACGGCGTTTCGCATCAATAAATGAATCTAATTCATCATCATACTCTATAGCTTTGTGCTTCATCTTAGACAGTACATCTACTTTGTATAACCATAATGCATAATTTCGATAATCTTCCAGTACAGATTTTTTATAAATAGCAAGGCGATCCATGCTTAGCCTATGTATTCTTTCATAAATAATTACATTTAACAAATCTAATAAATTGTACTGTTCAAAATATTGCCTGAACTGTTCACATGGCATATTTATATCAGTTAATTCGTTCGGCAAGACTGCAACTACTTTACATGCAACCTCATCTGGGTCAGAAAACCACCCTATTTGATTACAATATTTTCGTATAATTTCCTGTATATGTATTACACTCAATGCATGGAATTCTGAATCTGGCACTGGCAACTTAAGCTGTTGCATCAAGAATTTTATAGTTTTAATGTTTTCGGTAGTTCTTTCACGACTAGTTACAAACTCATAAGGCTTTGGGTATGGTGAAGTTTCATTGAGATAACACTTAAATTCTAATGGAAAGGATGGATAATTCAATAAGTCTTCATCTGTGATTACTTCTGTTAGTTTATCTACGGCTACATTGTAATAAGTAACCAATTGTATTAAATCTTTTGCTATAGGATTAGTGTCTGCATCAGATTTCATTATACACCATATTTCATTTCCAAGGTATCTCTGACATATTGATTTTAGGTAATCAATTTCTATTGGAGGTGCTTCAGGATAATTTTTAGCTAACCATTTAAGCGCACTTTTCGTAGATTTATTTAGTGATTCCATAACATTTGGCCCTTCAATCGGAAATATTCTAAAACCATATATGATTTTATCATGGGTGTAATTAGTAAGCAAATATTCTATATCCTTGAAAATCATATCTTCCATTTTCGGCAAAAGGACAGCTACAGGAATCCTCTGGTATAAATACTTTTGTTTTAATGTATCTTTAATTGTATACACTAAATTGGAATTATTTTCATCAGTATAAAACAATAGTCCGTTAGTTCCTTCCAAAGCTTCACTGCTATTTGAATTATGACTAATTAAACTAACAGAAATGGCAAAATCCATTAACTGATTCCATGTTTGCTTACCCACATGAATTAATGTATCTGATACGGCATGCTCTTCATTATCACAAAAAACATCTAATAACCATTTCTCTATATTAACTTTTCTATGCAACCATTTCATAGCACCAGGAGATACTACAGTTGTTTTCCAAAAGAAACATTTATCGTAGGGATAGTTAATCTGCTTCATTCTTTTTAGAAGTGATGATCTTACTATTTCCATTAAATTATAGGCGTCAGGCGTCGGTAACTGTCTTAATTCCCCTTTGAATCTATAACCTTTGTTGACGGCGCTCATATTACACAACGCATTTCGCTCTATCGGTCTCCTTAAAAGCATTGCTTCCTGAACGGGAGTATTATCTGGTAGCCATACAGGGGTATCTTCTAAAACATTTCTTCTTTTAACATTTCTTAAATAATGTTTCCTCCAAGTAATATAAAACTTTTTCATTAACTTTTCGGTCCAGAATTTTTCTGCTTTAATTTCTAAGCAACAAATATCGTTACATACTTCTGTGAAAATCTCTTCAGTGACATCTTTTGCAATGGACATTAGTCTCTTAACCTTTTCCATCTCTTCCCTCAAAATTTCTTTAACAGATTCATCCTCGACTTCATTTAGTAATTCTAGCACAAGTTCTGCAGATTCCTTATCCACACGCTCCTTAAATTTACGTTCCGCTTCCTCAGCCTTTCTTTTTAACTCAGCTAACCTCTGTTCCTCTAACTTTTTTCTTAATTCCTCTTGGCGTTTTGCCTCTTCTTTTATACGTTTTTCTTCTTCTCTTCTACGTTTTTCTTCTTCTTCCTGTCTACGTTTTTCTGCAAGCTGTCTCATTAATTCCTGTTTCTTACGTGCCTCTTCTTTAAGTCTTTCTTCTTCTATTCGTAACAATTCTCTGCGTCGTTCTTCTTCTCTAATTATTTCTTGTTGTTTTCGTTCTTCTTCTTTGATCCTTTCTTCGATGGCACGTTGGGTTTCAGCAATCAGTTTAGTTTCATCTTCATTTTTATCAAAATCATACACATCAATTGTTTTAGCCTCATTAGCTGATTTAAATATACTGTCAGCTACACTTGACGGCTTATTTTTTGATTGAAAAAAGGAATACCCTTTGGGTTCAATATCACTTGGAACATTAGCACTTTTAAAAAGACTCCCTGGCGAAAGATTATGAAAAGCAGTGTTACCATTAACCGGAAATATTGCTTTTTGTTTGTTTTCTCCGTCATTAGGTTTAACAAACAAGTTTTGAGATGAAAATGTACTGTCTGTAGGCTTTTTAAAAGTGGCAAATATGCTTGGTTGGGTTTTAGTTGTATCTTCCAGTGGTTTACTGAAAATATTTTTACCAGATTGCAAATTAGTTTCAGCTTTTACAAATAAATTATCTTCCTTAGGTTTAGAAAATGCACTGTTTGTAAATATATTCCCATTAGTTGATTCGGGCTGGTTTTTATTTACACTATTCGTGAATAAATTTATTTTACTATCATCCGCCTTGCTAAGTTCCGTGTTGGTAAAAAGATACTTTCCACTAACATCAGGTTTTTTAAACAGGTTGCTACCATCAAGTTTTGATCCTTTGAATACAGTGTTTTCGAGGCTGGGTTTAGAAAATATACTTTTAGCATCAGTTTGCAGTTTTGGCTCAAACCCAATTTCCTTTTTGAATATGTTATCACTATTTAATTTTGACAACGCAGTTGGCCCTATATTTTCTTGAGGTTTAGAAAACGAAAACAGTTTTTTCGGCTCACTCTCTAAAATTTTCTCAGGAGAATTCTTCAAAATATCCACAGCTGCAACATGTATTGCAGGTTTAAATGAAAACAAATTAGAGCCACTAGGTTCCGTTTTTGGAGCCATAAACATATTCTGTTTAGGGGGTGCCACAACATTCTTGGAGTCTGGTTTACCAAAAAGGGTTTGATTTGGTGCTGGTCCATCGATAACACTTCGTCCTCCTACACGATCGAGTTTTTGTATTTCAGCTTGCAACGCTAGAACATCTTTGTTGCTATCATTGATAGTATTGTAACCTAAATCAGCAGCCGTCAAAGCGGTATCTTTTAATCGACCATCTTTGGTGAAGCTAGAATAGAGTGGTTTAGGTACGTACGGCGGCATTTTTCCACCGGCGATGACCTCGCCTACCGTCTTGCCCTGTCGTTTGGATTCTATGAGGTTTACTGCTCGTGCCACCGGATATGGGTCACTGTCTTCTATAAATTGATTCCTATCTAGTATGACTGCATGCTCGGATTCGTCGAACTTAGCGCTGCGTAGTCCGTAATGAGTGATGAAAGATTTCATTTTCTCTATTGACTCAAACTGAAGAGCTGATATAAGTTGTTCGGCAGGATATCTGGAGCCACCTCTAGGAGCGTAAGCTTTCACAATCCGAGCGAGAGCGCGGGCACGCACGTCATTGAAGTATCGAAGGAGAATACATGCTTGTAAGTATGTCGCCTTCTCTTTTATTAATCTAAAGAATTTGATGTAGTTATTATTGTCTATGGCGTTGAATACTTGGATAGCAAATATTATGGGTTCCGATTTCTGTATATGAAGAGGCAGCTGTTTGATCTGCAATGAAGATAATTCGTTTTAATTGGTAATTTCATAAAATAAAGACAGGATAGTAAGATACATTTTTTATAAACGAAAGGAGTAATGGAAATTATGTGTCGTACAACTTTTGTGCCGTGTAGGTAATACCTATTTGTATTTTTATCTATATCTTTCCAATCAGTAGGGTTAGCTAAGCATGAACCTATTTACGCGCCGTAACGCTAACGACTCGCAAGCAAATCTATGAGATATGACAGTGTGACGATAGCGTTACGAACTATCGAGAGGTTTGTTCTTACCCCTTCTTCTTTAGCCTATTGCAGTCCATTGCTGGACATAGGCCTCCCCCAGGGCACGCCACAAAGCTACTGCCATGGGGGGTTTTTGCCCATAGTCACCACGCTGGGCAGGCGGGTTGATGACCGCAGTCCGATTTTTGGACTATGTTGTCAGCACGGGAGGCGCTGCTGCCCACCTTCGGGAAACCCTTAAACGCCTCGTACGATACCCACGGGCAGGCAGGTGGTACAAACTTTACTCTGCCGGAACCACGCGGTAAACCTTACTGCTTACCCCACTGTCATTAAATAATATATAGTTGTTGTTGCTGTAGCTGTCGTTATATATAAGAGACCCCCACACTAGCGTCTTCTGAGCATCTTTTGAGCGTTGGCGTCCGGCGAGCGTCAGCGCGGCGTTGACGCAGCGTAGACACGATGTCGACGCTGAGTGGAAGCCAAACGCATAGAACGCTGTAATTACGTAGCGCAAACGTCGCGTCGTTTTATTATACAGAAAATATATTATATTGTTTTATAAGCTGTTGGTTGTCCACAGAGCTGTAATAAATAAATACATACATACATAACCTCACGCCTATATCCCATAGGGGTAGGCAGAAACTACAGATTTCCATTTAGTACGTTCCAAACATACCTCTTTCGCCTCATCCACATTCATTAACATCTTCATACATGCTCGCCGGTTTCGGGTGCTCTTGACTAGCCCTTTTTTTAGTACATCCCCAATTTGGTCTATGTAGGTTCGTCTAGGGCGACTTCTCCCAGTATTGCCATTCACTTCTGCCATATACATCTCTTTCGTTAATCGTCTTCCATCCATCCTTTCCACATGTCCAAACCATCAAAGCATACCTTTCTCTATCCTTGTCACTTCGTCCTCTTTCACACCGCATAATTCTCTTATCACACTATTTCTCACTCTATCTCGCAAAGTCACGCCACTTATACTTCGTAACGATCGCATCTCAACAGCATTTATTCTACTTTCATGCTTCTTTTCCCACACCCAAAATTCGCTGCCATACATCAGTGTAGGGGTGAGCACCGCTCTGTGAACAGCCAGATGAGCCTTTTTAGAGATAAATAAATAAATAAAATAAAACGCGGCGCTGGCGTTGTGTCAACGCGACGCTCACGTAGCGTTATTACAGCGTTCGGCTTCCATTCAGCACCCATGTCGCGTCGACGTTCAAAAGACGCTCAGAAGACGCTAGTGTGGCGGGGCTCTAACATAAAAAGCAAGTAAAACTAAAACCCACCTCCCACCAAAAGTTGGCATCCCCCAAGTTGAGCAGCGCGACATATCCCCTGAACTCGTGCTCATTGGGCTTGTCCTGCAGCCTGGCGTCGTGGTACATATGCTTCAGGGTCTGCAGACACTTGGTGAGGTTCTCCGTGTTGAGCTTCTGGTCGAACTGCGTGTGTTCAAGGTCGGCGAGACGCGCCGCGCAGTGTGCGTGGAAACGTGCGCACATCTCCACTAAACTTATGGATTCTGGGTAGTGAACGATTGCATTTATGAGTAAAATGAGGCTAAATAAATAAAAATAAATATATTAATATGATGTCTCCAACCGTATTTCGGACATGGCGGACAATCTCAACGGATATTAGCCAACTGTGCTGAAGATATTGTAAGTGTGTGCTCAAACACTGACGGAAATATGCATTTATAATGTATTATATGGGTATAACGCGTGCCGCGTGGTGCCGGCAGAGTAGAGTTTGTACCACCCCTGCCTGCCGTACTGACAACATAGTCCGAAAATCACACTGCGGTCACCAACCCGCCTGCCCAGCGTGGTGACTATGGGCAAAACCCCCCTGTGGCAGTAGCCTTGTGACGTGCCCTGGGGGAGGCCTACGTCCAGCAGTGGACTGCAATAGGCTGAAGAAGAAGAAGAATATGGGAATTGTGTACCTACGTCCATTATGACTACTGATCATATTATAATAAGGTATACAAATACATACAAACATATACCCTGGCTGAGCTGCCATAATGGTGTAGCCGGAAGGAACTACAGGGTCATGAAGAAACAGCCACATTTAAATAGCACTATCGGATCTAGATGTAAAAGATCAGTGAGAAATTGCTACTTCATCGCTTTTAATACTTCGGATAATACTGCATCTCACATTAAAAGGATATTTCTTTCCATCAAAGTTAGACATTTGACAGAATCGTATGAAAAGACGCAGTGTTTACTCTGTATTAATAAAACACTGACCTGCACAGCACAACGCCTGCTGCGTGATATCTTTCCGGATACTGCGGAAACGGTCCCACATGAAGTGAAACCAGTCCGCCAGTGTAACCTGCAAGAATAAAGATAGAGTAAATCATTTAACTAGGGAAATTTCCTTAAAGCATTACCACTATCTTTAGTAAGTTTACCGCTCCCTCTAGTAAATGAGGATTCTTTGTGAACTTGCGACAGCTTGATTGGGACTTCTCACTTGAAACTGTTAAGATGGCCACTAACCTGTCTCGTAGTATCGGCCACGTGGTGCAGTAGGTACAGGCAGGTCCGCGTGAGTACGGGCGCGGGCCGCAGCTCGTAGCCCATCGGGATCTCCTGGTCGGCGGAGCTGCGACTGTACTGTTTGACGGCCAGGCTGGGGTCCAGCTCGCCGTCTGAGTCGGGCACGGACTCCAATGTCATCACCTGCCGACAGGGTATAGTATACTCGCGAGTACAGTCATGAGCAATAATAATAAATGTTTTTATTGGTACCAAATTACAGACACAAGTTAAATAGAGGCCCTGTAGGCCATGCTAGTTAATTATAACTGTGTTACAGGCCACAGTATTCCCCTTAATGTACAGTATGATTGTGATATATAGGTACATTGTTGTTGGACCTTAACGTAAGAAGCATCACGTTTAGCTTTCTTCTATGCTAGAGATTGAAAAAAAACCTTATTGCACAAACTACAAAATAATGCCACAACAAGTAGAAAATATGGTCGATTCTGACCGTAACACTTAAACCTAATCTAAAGTTAGTCCTACCTATGCCTTTCTCTAGGGATAGAGGGACAAAACTAAGAAATTTTAAGTTTTCGTTCAATTCCCTAGATAAGCAGTCAGATAGCGTTTATTCTACAGGTAGCAAAATATAAGTGTCAAATTGATGAAATTCTAGAGAAAGGTCAGGTCAAGAGTACCCTAAACCGACGAGCGTGCATGAATATCATGAAAGTAGATGAAGCGAAAGAGGTGTGTAAGGGCCGTAGCAAGTGAAGATCCGTGATCTCTGCCTACCCCTTCGAGAAAGAGGCGTGATTTTTATGTATGTATATGTCAGGATCGATCATAATGTTAACTAGCATGTCATCCTACAATTCCCCTCTTAACTAACCTGGTACTCAGATTGTCGATGCAGCAGTTCCTTCTCCGGACACATGTCGGGGCACGTGCCGACAGTGGCGCCGCCGGGCACCACGCGCGACCCCGCGCCGCCCCACGCTCGCAACACTCTGGATATAATATACTATTCAGGCACAGTCTATACTAATAACATCATAAAGCTAAAGAATTTGTTTGAACGCGTTAATCTCGGGAACTATTGGTCCGATTCGAAAAATTCTTTCAGTGTTAGGTGGCCCATTTATCGAGGAAAGCTATAGGCTACATATGACCCGCCCCGGCTTCGCACGGGTGAAATGCCCTTTCATGCGAGCGAAGTCGTGGGCGGCCGCTAGTATCACATAATTTTGCTCTGCTGAAAGAAATCTCTTAGAGATAAGCACGCCTTTGTACATTTACTCTTTAATCTACTATTTTCTTTACATGTAATTGTGTACAAACGCGCGAAATGTAGGCTTCCTATTAGAGCAAACGTGTCGGTGACTCGATCTAGAAATAATGTGTCTTTACTTTGTCCAAAAATCAAAATTCATATATTTCATATTACAACAATTCTTTTACTAACAAGGACAACGTGGGCACATGCAAGGGCGTCGCCAGCCGATGGCGCAGGGGGGGGCAAGTTGACTTTACCTACTACAATTCATACTTTTCTCATTCTCTATGAATGAGAAAAGTAGGTATGAATTGTAGGTAAAGTCGACAGCACATGAAACTTTTCACTTTTACTACGAGCCTTACATCTACAGCGATTGTAATAACAACAGTATCTTAGTACTATATACATATATATTCTGTGACAGTACAGAGTCTAATGTGTAAAGCTACACGAGCACGAGCTCTTGACTATGCAATAAAAAACTTGTAAATGAGTTATAATAACATTTATTAGAAAAATAAAATAAAAAGGAGTTTGAATTCTATTTTCGACGTACGGGAATGATTGTTCAAGGCTTGAACTTCAAGCAAATCAACTCAAAGACTTTGGTTGTATTATATTTGGCAACTTTTTTAGAATCTCTAGGGGGGGGCAGCTGCCCCTCCCTGCCCCCCCTTGGCGACGCCCTTGGGCACATGTACAGATGATATTCAGACAACTTGCTACTACATAGACAGAGCATAAACAAAGTAACATTATTTCTTGATCAAATCGATATAAGCTTCAAAGCCTACATTTTCGCGCATTCGTTAAATCATGCGATGAAGTCTAACTAACCACTGTTGGCAGAAATGTTACCCACCCAGGAGTTTTAACTCTCTCTGGCTCACCTATCTCTAGCATCTAATATCCTCCACTGGTCATCAGGAGTGACGGAGACCTTGGACTTCAGCTGATGCAGTTCCAGAGCAGCCTCGGCTGTGGTCATCGTGGTTTGTGAGGTCACCATCACTGGTGGCTCCATTATATTGGTGGAGGGAGCTCTATAAAAAATAAAAGATACAACTACATTGTGGTGGTAAACATTAAATAAAAATTATATCATTGTACCAATAATACAATAATCTATACATATAATTAAAATGTAATGGAGCACTGTCTGTACATGGAAGATATATGAGAAAAATATTATAGGAGACCTTTATCAACGCAATAGAACCCAAAACGATGATTTTTGGAATTTTTGTCTGTTTGTCTGTGTGTTTGTGCACGCTAATCTCAGAAACGGCTGAACCGATTTCGATGCAGTTTTCAGGAATATATTGTGACAGGTCCCCCTTAACATATAGGCTACTTTTTATCCCGGGAAAATGTTTTTATCCCGGATAATTACGACTTTTTTTGTAGTCCACGCGGACGGAGTACGGTATATAAATACATAGATAAGTATAGAAACATCTATAACTCGGAAACAAACATCAATATTCATCATATCAATATTTGCACCTACCGGGATTCGAACCCAGGACCTATGGCGCAGCAAGCAGGGCCACTACCAACTACACCAATCGGCCGTCAAATAATTACGTACATACATAGTCACGCCCATTATCCCCCAAGGAGGTTGGGCAGCAGAAGTGTGCAAATTACACACCCAAAAACAAATTGATATCATCATCATCATCATCTACAGCCCTGAGAAGTCCACTGTTGGACATAGGCCTCCCCCAACAACCTCCATTCCGACCGGTCGGAAGCAGCCTGCATCCAACCGACGCCCGCAACCTTGGCCAGGTCATCCGTCCACCTCGCGGGTTATTTAATTAAATTGATATAAATGTTAGAAAATACCACTTGTTATATTTGAACTAATTCTTATATTTGTGATGCACACACTTATAAAACGTATGGGTTAGGAAGCAATTGGATATTTGTAAGTACAAAATCAAGGTAAATTAATGCCAACTTGTTCTCAATATGCTTCTGCAGAAACTAGTTGCTAAGACTTACATTACAGATGGCTTCACTACAGGCTTCCTTCTTATAGGGGATGACTTAGCTAATCGGGTTGGTGCAGCTGGCTTCTGTATTTCAGGCTCTAGGTCCATTGCTGAAAGTAACATTGTTTTTTATAAGTAAATTAGTATTAATACTTACTAACTCATTATATTCACACACTTCACAACACATTAACCCAGTTAACACTAAGATCTTCTATGTCTTGTCATAGATATTTCAAATACATACAATATAAATATGGATAAGTAAACATCCATGACATGTAAAGAAACATTGATATGAAGGACCATGTAGACCTATGTCGTCAAATTGCCTTTGGATTTTGAACGCGTGATGCTGGTTGATGGTTGGATGATTGAAGTATGTACTCATGAACTTTCAATGAATTTAATCAAAAACTTTGCAAAACATGCACATATAGGTTATATATTACTGATTTTAGTTTTTAAAAAGGACATAAGTCTATAATGCGCTTAGCAACAGTGAAGAGTGATATGCAAAGTTGATGCTGCTGTGTTCCCCACATGACACCTTCCCCTTGGTGGTCCATCGGTGACATTCATTCATCTCTTAACAATGATATCAATGTTTGCATCTACTGGGATTGAAACCCAGAACCAGAGACGAGGTAGGCAGTTTCAGTAAGTTGTAGAAGAAAGTAGTACAGTGCTTACGTTTTTGGCGTGACTTTCTATAAATAGGTGTGCTGCCCATAGCTGATAGTTCTTCTTCAACATTTGAATCTGGAACCCAATCAGGGTCATCATCTTTCCTACTGTGTTTCCTTCTGAAAATATTCATAACTTTGAATATACTCACTCACACATTATGTAAGTCATAAGTCTTACACACTGGTTCAATGTTCATTTATGCAGTTAAAGTAGAGGTAAACTTTAAAAATATAATTCGATTACACAAAAATCATCAAGAGTAACTCTGGGTGTTGCTAAAATGGTAGCAGATAAAATATGCATATTTCCCATGTTTGATTTAAAAATAGTGACCAACTGAGAAAGCAATAAGCCTTCTAAGACTATTTTCAAAGTGAAAAATCCTCCTACTAACTTTTAAATTGTGGCTATATTTTATACACAAACATTTAATAAGTAAATTTTTTTAAGTTATAGGTATGTCACATACCAGGGCCATTCTCATAGAATGTTTTGCCAAAATAAAAATTAAAAGTAATTTTAAATTATACTATTATCTTAGTTTTCATGGTGACATGTTTTTTTTGCAAATGATATTACTATTTTGTGCAATATTTGAAAAGTATTATAATAAAAAAATATTATCAACTAGCCTATTCTTTCTATATTCACATTTATTTTTTACAATGGGTACTTATGTACTTACTGAATTAATAAAATATACTTACACCCTGTTTTTAACTCGAGTTACATCAAACATAAAGCCATCAAAGGCACCAGCGTTAAGCAATGCTCTGTCCATAGAACTGGGCTGGTCATATTCTATCATACACATATGCCGTTTAGGGAACAACTTTATCTTGTGAACTTTTCCAAACTTGCTAAAATGTTTCTTAGCCGCTACTGCATCGAAAAGACTGTCGGGGACATTGCTACAACTGTAAACCCCCAAAAAAATTAGTAGGCATTGCATAATTTTAAGCCTGTTCAATATAAACAAATTTAGTATATAATTTTACTACAGTAGAAAATGTTAATTGTGAATTCGTAACTAAATTTTGTCCTTGAAGACGGTTGAGATGAGATCAGATGAAGTAAACACAAATATAGAAAGCGGAAATTCAACATACACGATTGAGGTTTTACTGTTTACTTCCTGGCCTGGACTTTTCAATTTTCTACGAAGTCCTGTAGCAGGTTCCATTTTTGTGATAATTTCTAATGAATGCTATTGTTCAACGCAAAATAATTTCATTTTTTTATGCTTCGCATAAAATTAACACCATGCTCCGCGTTCGCTTGGCAAAACGAAATTGACAATTACAATTTTGACTTTGACATTAAGCCAAAGAAATGTGTTTACGGAATCCACAAAAACGATCACTGAAACCAGAATTAAAAAAAAAACTTTTATACAAATGAATAACAACATTCTTAATTTTATGTTATATGTAATTAACAAGAATAAATTTCCCATCACTGCTTTAGACCAAGATATTAGTCAGTAAAATACACGGATAAGATATGTAAGATAACTGTTTCTTAGAATCCTATTTCAAACTTCAACAAACACCGAAAACGCGCATTTTTTTTTGTTTGGTTTATCCCGAAGGAAAGGCAAGGGGAACTAAGCCCATGCAGCCATTGTCTTTAGTAAATGATTTCTGAATTTATGATGTATGATATTGATGATGATGAATGGAAACGTCGGGAAAATCCTCAAGAATGGGTGTAAAATTAGCTTAGATGAATTATAATCATGTCACTGAAAATTTGTAAAGATCAAAAAGAATTGCAGAAACAACTTACATGAGCCCATGAAGAGATCGAATTCATACTAAAGTTTTACTTAGCCTACCTGCATTATGAAACCATGCACACGCACTAGATTCACATCACAAGTGAACAAAATGTAACTTATCTACCAGAAAACATCAATTTACGGACACATGCAAGCCATTTACAAATAAATTTTGATTTTCACAAGAAAATTACACGCTCCCTTCCAGCTTTTCCCGCCGAATCCGCAAACGCGCATTTCAAGTTTTTTTTTTTGTAAGTTATAGGCCTGGGATAATCTACAATGCCACACCAAACACAATATGGAAAAGAAAATATTCCTACAAAAAATATTGCTCATAACGTCACTGTAAGCATCAACAAATTCGCTTACTTGATTCAAAGACCATTATTTACGTGTTGGCACCTGAAACCCAATCGCTACGCCTTTATATGGGTAATTAATTAGGTACGTTTCTTACTTCTACCTAGGATACAAAGTGGTGGATTGAACGAAGAGGAGGTGTTTCATTTCGTTTCGCAATTTCAATCCAGATGCACATTTCAGATAGAACACAGCCATCTGAATCTGAATCTGAATCATATACTGAAATGCTGAACAAGTCCCTACCATTGTGTTGAGTTATACGACAGTGTTATTACTCGCAGGAAATGTACCTATTTTTGATTTGATTACATATCATTAATCTTTGCTCTCCGCACCAATTGTATCGGGCGATCCTGTGGCTAATTAAATGGGCTTATTGTTTATTGTGTGACACATTACTGGTATTTGGATCATTTTTGACTCTCCATTAGGGTTGATCAGTTATTAGAACTTTTTTAAAGGAAACTTTAATTTTGAAAATCATCTTTTGGTTAAAATTTGATTTTTAAGTCATTATCTAAAACGAACTAAATTATTTTTTTCCTGAAAATATTTTAAAAAATCGGAAATGTTGGAATTTTCCTGCGAAAATTTTCAGTGTTTTCCGCCTCATAATCAATCATGGTCTGAAGCACAGAACACTATATCTAGTCTGAAGTCATGGTATCAATATTTGCCTGGCTGTCAAAAATACCCATAGAGAATAAAGTTAAGCGAAAAGCAATAAAAAAAAGGCCACTAGAAAGAACCATACACTCAAACCATCCACATTTTCAAGATTGTATGAAAATTCACGAGTTTTTTGATTTCTCTATACTATCCAAAAACTAAACATGTGATTTCGAGTCAAGCCTTCTATATCTACCTAGTCAGACCTTTTATTTTCATAGTTGTTAAAGACGAGGGTTTTCAATCAGTGCGTGCTACCGGTGATGACCTACGGTGCCGAGACGTGGTCTCTAACTTTGTGCCTCGTAAAGAAGCTCAGAATTGCACAGCGAGCAATGGAGAGATCTATGGTCGCGCGGGATCCCTCTGCGTGATCGAATCAGAAATGAGGAGATCCGCAGGACGTACAAAAATCACCGACATAGCTTAACGGTCCAGCAAACTAAAGTGGCAATTGGTAGGGCACATAGCTTGAAGAACTGATGGCCGATAGAGCCGGAAAGTTCTAGAGTGGATAACACGTAATCGGCAAACGCAGCGTGGAAAGGCCACACGCAAGATAGACGGACGACCTAGCCAAGGTCGCGGGCGTCGGTTGGATGCAGGCTGCTTCCGACCGATCGGAATGGAGGTTGTTGGGGCTGTGGATTTCCCAGGGCTGAGAATAAGACCTACCTTTTGTTACATTCTATATACAGGATGTAACAAAAAGGGTATGTTAAGCGAAAAGCTATGTAAATAGCCCACTGTAGAGAACCTGTCCACAAAATTTGAGACCCGAAATCACATGTTTATTTTTGCCGATAGTATGGAGAATTTTTAAATATCTCAGGAATTTTCATACAATCTTGAAAAATAAAAATGTGATTTCGAGTCTCAATTTTGGAAATAGATTCTCTGTAGTAGGCTATTTACATAGCTTTTCGCTTAACATACCCTTTTTGTTACAACCTGTATAATTATTTATTAATTTACTCTAGATATTCTGCTAGCTTTGCCGTGCTTTTAGCATCAATGGAATAGGTATGAAGTACAGGTCATTCTGTACCCTGTACTCTACGTAATACATAGATAACACAAACAGCTGTGTTCCCGAAATGGGGTAGCCAGAACTTCAAGATTATACAGGGGATCCCACAGCCACGTGTTTAGCATAGCGCGGACAGATGTAGGTAAATGATCAGTGACAAGTTGCTAGCTACCTACTTAATACTCAATTAAATAGCTGCAAGAGATGTGATGATTGGGCATCTATGATGTAACTAACCACATTCCGTCGCGCAAGACGGTTGAGTTCCGTTCGTGCCGGATGTGGCTTGTCACTTTCTACATCTAACACTAGATGATTTGGCCCCGGTTTTAGCCAAATCGGCCTTGCAACGGCCTTTGCAGTTGCGTCACTCTTAGTAGGTTTTGCAATCGAAATCGAAGGGTATTTTTGGATATTCGAAACACACTCACGTATTGATAACCGGTTTGGCCAGCAAGCAGCTGGTTTGTTAGTGACTTCTTAGTATTTTTGCTTTTCCTAGCTCCACTTTGCTTCACTTCATTTTTAATAAATTGAATGAATTGAACGAATGGATACAATGGGTAGGTAGTTTTATAATAACCAAGTGTGATGTTAGTATGTACCTACAATCCACATAGCAGCATTTAGGGATATAGCGGAGCACTAGGCGGCGAAGCTAGTGGCTCACCACACTGGTAAACCACAGTTTACCTACCTACCGTGTGCCTTGACTAATTTTACCAGATGCTCATAGTTGGAATCGGAATTCACGAGAATTTTAACAAACCAAGAGTAGGCAAGTGGGTACCCGCGGTAGGCTTTACCATGAGAGGGTTAGTTGGCTGAGGCGGCGAGGGATCAAAATTGACGTGTCACTTTGTATGTACGAGTACTTATTAATGTTCATTTCATAAAATATCATCTGTAGGTATACGATTTTAGAACAAAGTTTTTTGTATGCTTTTCTTTTACATAAAGGTGTAACAACATTTTGTGACATAAAGTGTACCTATAGTAAAAGAGGTATTTTAAGTGAAATGCTATGACAACAGGTGGCTGGGAAACGCACTTAAAGATTACCTCCTTTAATTTATTCTATCTATTGATTATATTGTAGCGACATTTTAAGTTACCGACCATCTGGCTAGTAAGTAGGTCGAGTTACAGGAGACATGATTTCTTCAACCTTTAATCAGAAGAATAATCTATGAGAAGTAAAACTTTTCCTATTTGAATACTAGTTGAAGCCTAGTTTACTTGTACTTACCTTATCTATCACTGACTAGGTACACTACAATGTTGCTATAATTGCAGATAGAGCGGATTCACAAAACTTATTACATAATTAGTATTTATATTTACGTTGAGGAAGAATTAAAAAAATAAATGGTAAGAGATGCTCATTCTACACGACTTAGGTAGGTTCCTACCAAACCAAATAATTTTATACGTTAGTACCTACACCACTGCAGATTCCCAAAAAAAAAAATATATATATATATATATATATATATACAGTTCTATAGGTTCATGAACGAAATCCTACAGCCACTGGTGCCACTCTACCTAAATGCAACAGATCTGATTCAGATAAAAACAGAATGCCTTTATTTTTTAAAACTTTTCCTCACCAGCTTCTGTCAGAGCCGGGCATTTGGGATTACATTCGTGCTCGGCCAAGCAAGACGAGTTTTTTCCCCTTCGACGTCAAGATAATCCCCAGAGTCAAGCAAGCAACACAAAAAGTAATCTATGAGCTCTTTCATAGACCCGACTCACTGCATTTGGAGTCTAATTAGCGCCAGGCATATCTTAGGCGAATGGCACGCGCGGTGATTCACCTTTCGATGACGTCATTCCCATAAATTCGGGTGTCGCATGCCATCGAGCATGCATCGAGCAATTGGCAGTATAAAAGAAAGTGGTGCGGCCGCGAAGCGACCTTGCGCGGTGAAAGGCGGAGCAAGTGTGCCAGCCGGAACTCTTCCCACGGCAACCCGCGCCTCTCGCCGGCCAGTGCCGTTATGCGCCCGCGCAACTTTCGGTAACCAGTCGCTGTCGCGTGGCGAAAAAAGTGCAACACAATTAGACTAGAGCCAGCTTAGATTGCTGGATTTAATGGTCCGTTCGATTGGTCCAAAAAATAGAATGTCTTCCATTTTTTCTGCTTGCATTCTACTTAAAAATAAACTAGGTATCAATTACTTTAGTTATGTTGTTGGAACAAAAGAGAGAAAGACGCAAAATATCCAGCTGCATTTTAATCTATCTAGACAATATCACATCACGTAGGAATATGTAAATCACATACTTAACGTATTATTTACCAAAAGTAGAGTTTTAGGGTTGTTTCGTGATTTGATCTCTTCTATAATTTTGTGTACTTCTATGCTGCTCTGGAAGTGAAAAAAAAACCTATAAAACTACAGCTGTTTCTCTTCCCGGGCATACTGTACAAGTCAGTAGAGGGACAAGAGGGATTTGGTGTTTGTAGGCGATGGGCTGACCACCTGTCACTACTAACCGAACTTGTACATCTCAACTATACCCTCAAAATTCGTCAGAAGTGGCACCATGTGGTTCTATCGGCCCTTGGTGCTCTACCTACCCCGCAAGGGATAAAGGCGTGATTATACTTATGTATATGTATGTATAATTTTGCTATACTAATGTAGGTAGGTACCAACTTTATTTAGATCTTCCTAAAGTAGAGAACTCTACTGGCAAGCATCAACGTGGCCTATTATAAGCCCACTCAGATACAGGGTGATTTTTGGTCGTCAACGTTCCCGAAAACTACTGAATCTCCTCATCATCATGATCAGTTTTCTTCATGGAAGCATACTTGGGAAGTGTCTAGTTCCCAAGATATTAGAAGTTGAATAGACTACGTTTTTCTGCATAAATGCACATAGTCGCACGTAACAAGATATTTTCACGAGAAATAATTAATAGTTATATGTCTATGAAAAAACTAGCATAAATACTGGACACTATAAATTTCGCCCGATCAAGTAATATATTTTTTTTTATATGAAAAAAATTTACATTGTTTCCCAGCATTTTTTTGACGTAAACTCACTATATTTGATGTATAGAGTACCTTTCGTTAAGGGTGGCTACAAAAAAACACCCTGATTATGTAGTACTACTAGCTGTTGCCCGCGGCTCCTCTTACATTTACATGGAAGGGGTATAAAAATAGTTTTAGACCTCTTACATGTTAAAAATCGGTCAAGCCGCTTCGGAGGAGTTTGATAACAAACAGCGCGACATGAGAATTCTATATGTATATTAGATAATGTTAACTCTGTGTAGTGGTAGATGGAGGCATGACTGAGTAGGTATACCTACCTTAAGAAAATAATTAAAATTACATTTTTATTACTAACTTACTTACACTAAAGGATTTGCAGTGCAAGCAGTGATGCCTTTCGTATCTTCCTACAAGGCGCATTCATTTATATTAAATCTACCTACCTACACAGGTAATTTATGGCACATAGATAACAAGTATACTTTTCTTATCAAATAATCCCTATGTCTTTGTCCGAACTGTTTAACAAGTCAACGATCCCATTGATTGAAGGCCACGATCGCGAGCTCGTGAATGGGTTTAGCAAGTCATCAATTTGGAGAACGTTACGGGGCATCTCGCTTCCATACACACATACGTGTGTATACGTACATATACACGATAGAAATGGGGTAAATGATTTAATCTCTGATATATGTGACAACTAGCGGTCGACCACGACTTCGTCCGCGAAAGGGGGCATTGCACCCGTGCGAAGCCGGGCGGATTGATAATGTGAATCTTACACTGAAATAATTTTTCAAATCAGACCAGTAGTTCCTGAGATTAGCGCGTTCAAACAAACAAACAAACAAACAAACAAACTCTTCAGAGGCCATATTGTTAAATGACTGAAATGGTCGAGCATTTCATGAAGGTCATAGTGGCCAATTCAATTTGACCAGATCGTTAAAGTCTACATTTCAAAATGGCCAAATGAAACATTAAAACAGCTTACACCATTTATTACTAACTTACTTACACTACAAAAGCGATTCGCATCTGGATCGCCGGACGCTGGCTGGGCAGTGTCATAGTCTAACCTAACCTTTTTTTTTTTTTTTTTTTTTAGTACAGATACCCGCGGCACGCCTTAGAAGGGCGCTGGGGCTGCCGACTATCCGGCCGAAAGATGGAAAATTCCTAAACCCCCACGGTGTCCTCTTCGCCGCATTGCAGGACTACCTAAGCATACCTCAGACCCCGTGCTGCGGCCTGTCCGCCCCACCTGGGCGGATCCTCCTCGGGGCGCTCTGCGAGCGCCCCAGGGTGCCTCTGGCACCCTATCATCTCGCGGCACTACGCGCCTACACAGACAGCCTGCCCCGCAACTGCCACCCGAGCCCTTGAGCACTCCGGTGCGCAGCCCGGAAAACCCACCACCGCACACTCGTTGGCCCGCGCCGCAAATGTTGCAACGACACACAGAGCATGATACGGCGCGAGACCCCACCTCCCGGGGATATGCACCCCGGTAGTCCCATGCCGCAGAGCATGTTGCCAGAACATACAGAGCATGATACGGCATGGGACCCCCTCGTTCTCCCCCTCCTGGGGAATCTGAGGCGTACTAGTGGGGTTCTACCAGCACCCCACGTTCCAACCTCCCACCTCATGTGGACCTACTGACCACCCAGGCCTCTCCGCTTCGACTGGACCTGCGCGTTCAGTCGGAACAGAGAGGCCTGCCACCTCATGGTCCCATCGTGGCATACCGCAGAGCTTACTGGAGAGGTTGCAGAGCATGCAGGTTGCAGAGCGGTGAACCCGACTTGGATGCAGAGCTGGTGGCAACACGAAGTGCGATGCAGCTCTGCATTCCAAGCCGCCCAAGGTTGCAGAGCGGGATAATCCATGATGCAGAGCCTCGATCCAGTAGATGCCGAGCCACGACAGGAACCACGAACTCCCCTCTTTGGGGAGTCTCCCTGAAGCGAGCCATTGCTGGCCCGCATTAGGGCCGTCCAAAGCCCCTCTGTACGCAGAGGGACCGGACAGCCCCCTCCTCTGGGTGAAATTGGTCCGCGGGGGCCCTAAGGCCCCAACCCACCGGCCGAAGCCGGTGGCCCCCTATCCGCCACCTGGGGACGCGCCACATTCCGGTATCACCCAACCCGGCTCCCCCGCACTGATGTGCACGGGGGGTGGAGTCTAACCTAACCTAACCTAACCTATCGTAATCTAAGGTTTTTGTTTAACAATATTATTATAAACCACCATTAAGTCTAATATACATTATACAATATAACACACTATCCGTGAACTTCTTCTGCATAGTCACCCTACTCTCTTTAATTTGTTTTATAACCTAAAAAGAAAAATCCGCCATCTTCACACATAAATAAAACGCGCGCAGTGCCTCTACCGGTGATTCATGTAACTATTTTACGATATGATCAATATATCTTGACCACTTCATGAAATATAGTTGCCCATATCAAGAAACGATTTTTAATCATCGATCGCCCAAACCATATCATGATGTGGCCAATAGACAGTTGAACTTTTCATGAAATGCGACCATTTCATGAAATCCTCGACCATTTCATGAAATGATCAATTCTACGATATGGCCACGACATATATAAGTATAGATTTGCTATCTTGTCGAATGAGAGAATGCCCGAGTTCCTTAGTCGACTATTACGACATGCACAAAAGGAGTTGCAGCTGATGTAGGTACGAGTACTTTAGTGAAGCCCCGCCCCAGCACAGCATCAGCAGCGCTATCACAATTCAAAAAATCCACTTGTAAAGTTCACATCATAAACAGAACCTTCGGAAATATTATTTTCGATATACATATCTTATCTCTATATCTATGTTCTCTATGAACAACACTGGTGCCCTAATTTAGATTACTGTAGGTAGACTGTACAGCACCAATGGCAAGACTAATATTAGTCTTCCATCTTAGTCTTATTCTTCTACCCATATCCGTGCAACAGTGCCACTGTTAAAAAAAGTTATTCACCTCCACCATGTCATACCCTCATGGAGACACATGTGGACACGACGAACCGAAGATCGTGACGATGGACATTATTTTTACTGTCGCTGGGAGGGATACAAGATGTGTCTAATTTAAATATATTGTAGAGCACTATCTGTCGAGAGAGTTAAATAATTCTCAACTGCATAGCAGCATAGGAAAAGAACGTTGCATATTTGGCCACCAGACTGCCAAATAGGGATAGAGCCCTTCAGAAGAGTACCTACTTACTTAAAACATTATTTGTTTTAACAATATATTTTACCATCGAATATATAGGATTTTTTTCGTTGCCATCCTTTATACCATAGAGGATTATTTATTTATCGATCGATTTATGGTATCAAGTGCTTGTGTTAGTTTTCTTATAGCCAGATATAAATTATTTTTGGTGAAAAAATGTTATAACACGCGTCTATGTGGATTTATGCAAAAAATGCAATCTATTTACTCAACTTTGGACCATCTTGGGAACCAGTCACTTCCCAGGTATGCTTCCATCGAGAAAAATTAATGTGATGATGGGGAGATTCCGTAGTATTCGGGAACGTTAACGACTAAAAATCACCCTGTATAGAAAAATTATGCATCTAGTAAAGTCTGACATTTTGGATGAGAGAAAAGCTCAAAAATTTTGCATCTCCCCTTTTGATATTCAAATTGTAAGTATTAAACTACTTTAAGTGATCAGAAATATAAGAAAATTTAAATTGCTATTACTTACATAAATATCTGAATCTCACCTATGCCTGTTTAGTTACCTTACTGCCTCTGGCGCTAACAGCTTGACCTATTTGAAGTGACTCAAATACACCAACTGTGTTCCTTTCTGGGAGCTATGTATTGTTATATTTGTGCCTAAAAAGCGGCGACATGGATCTCCTCTTTATTACGTGGTATATTGATTCACTTATCAGTTCTCAGAAGCTCAGAACCGAACGGGATGGCGGAGATCCTGTGGAGGCCCTCTGCCCCATCTATGGGACATAGGAACATAAGTCAAAGTCAAAGATCATTTGGTAAATGTGAGTGCGTACTTAAATTAAATATTTGCATACTTCCGCCCAAACATTAAGGGAATAATGGGCGTGACTCTATCTATGAATCTCTTACTGCGTATTCTCTAATGATTAGTTAGAGGGAGACAGAATAAACGCTCTTGGTCGTGGATCAAAGGCATGCGGCCTAGAATGTGGTCGCTTCCGAGCGCACAGCGACCTAGCAACAGCACTTGATACAATATTACTGTTAGTTACCTTCGTTATTGTTACAGTTTACTTTGAGAGGCTGTATATTTTCTAGAGCAATATGAAGAAAAAAGTTTTTCAACAGACCCAACATTGGGTATAAGTAAGTACCAATAATTGGAGCACTTATGTTTGAAATATATGATATTCTTAGATCTTTATTTATGAAATAAAAACCAAATACTTTCCTAAATATTTATCAGAATTTATTTTTAATTGTAAGTATCAGGCGTTACTTCAGAAATTCAAATTTCCATCAAGGGTACACCCACCACCGGGCCCTACACCCTACGCTAACCCTCGGATCTGTCGACTCATGATCACGAACACAAAACCATTACAGTCGCAACGAGAAGCCAGATTCAAGCACCTAGCATGCAAATATACTCGTACATAGCTAATCCGAAAATAATTTAAAGCCATCCTGTATTGCAAAGCTATACAGGATGTAACCAAAGGGGTGTGTTAAGCGAAAAGCTATAAAAATAGTCCACTATAGAAAACCTATTCCCAAAATTTGAAACTCAAAATCAAATATTTATTTTTCCCGTTAGTATAGATATTTCATAAACAACTCAGGAATGTTCATACAATCTTGAAAAATAAACATGTGACTTCGAGTCTTATATTTTAGGAGTAGACTCATTATAATGGGCTATATTCATAGCATTTTGCTTAACATACCCTTTTTGTTACACCCTGTAAAGAAAACTATTTTTCTAGTATAATGAGACTGTAATGGTTTTGTGTTTGTGATCATGAGCCGGCAGATCCGAGGGTAAGCGGAGGGTGTAGGGCCGGATATTTTATTCCTTCTCTCTCCATGTCCAGTCCATGGTTGCAACTCTTGATATTGGTTCTGTATCTAGATACTATTTCATTTATAGAGTCTGTCTGCCAAGCCCAATTTGATAGAGCAACATTTCATAGATTTAATCAAGATTCCGTGCAATCTTTTACGAAGAAGTTTCGGTAGCATGTTGATAATCTTGTCTCTCCGACACTGTTAAGCGTCTTAACCAGCCGGAAGCGAATGTGTGTTCCTAGTACTAAAATCAGAAATAAAGAAGGTGAAAATTATGTAAGTATCTAAATTAAATAGTTTTTTTTTTGCGAATCAGCACCAACGCCACCTGCCTTTACCGACCGAACAAAAGAGGCTTGCGCGTGCGTGTGCAGCGCCGCCGCAGCCACGGGCACGAACCCGGATGCTATGACGTAAGACACAGCCTACTCCCCCTTCCCCCTCACCGTGTGCCCTAGACGTCTGGCCAGCCGTCTGTGCCGCTTTGATCTGAGCTTGCTTGTATAGCTGCTAGTTCGGCTTTAATTAATCCCTTGTTAGGAAGATGTTGAAGCAGATCAAAACAGATAGCAAATGTCACCTAAACTTAAGAGTTCGAGCTTCTAATCTTGATCAAGTGCTCTACCTAGGTTCCTTGTGCAGAAATATAATGGTTTGTGTATTGGAAATGAGTTCAACTTTTACTATTCTAATAGCTATGTCAACCATTTAGTTAGCTAACACCATGCTAACACATAGACACTGAGAATATTTTGAAATATATTTCATTTCATTGAATAAGTCGACTCTACCTACATTTTCATCACTTTGATATTAAAACATTAAGTTTCTTATACCAGTCAATTTTTATACTTTGATAAACGTAACAGCAGTGGTGGTAGGGGGGATCGCTCTATATAGTAGACCACACACTTATAATATAAAATAATACTTACTTAGATTATATAAATTAGATTAGTTTAATTTATATAAAGCCCAATTAACTTGCATATTTACAATAAATGCAAGATAAAACTATTCAAAGTAAATTATTTAGCTGGTTTCTGTTTCTAATTAGCTAACAAGGTACGGAATAATTATGATTTGGAATTAAAAAGACGCCCCGTAGTACATTCGTCACGGTCTGTAAGCGGGACGTTGACGCTTACTTCTAGCTCATTTTGGATTATTCCTAAACTAGCTTGTGATTATGACTTTGTCTGTATATACTCTCTGACTCTAATTAAAAACTACCTATGACACAAACACTAAATAGCATACAAACAAACGTAGAAGTTCCTCCATAGTAAAATTATTGGCTCTATAAAGTTTATAACTTTATCGAGACTGCTTAGTCAGGTCCAACTCCGTATCGGCTTTCTTTTGCAGTTCATTAGTGATGATCACTTATTGTTGTCAAATTTCTTCAGGCTAAGCATTATGCCACTTTCATTTGATTAAGTTCCGATGAGTATTGAACTGTCAAAAAGGTTGATCAACTCTTAAAAAACCTCCACAAAAATTGTTATTGATGTTTATAACAAAACAAAAACAACTTTGTTCACGGCCTGAGTGAAATGAGCACAGTGAATCACAGGTCTCGACTCCGGGGTGACTCAAACTCTGGGAATTGCATCATTACATGCTCATCCGACCAGCCCGTGACAAATACATGCTAAGTTTGAGTTGCTTAATTTTGATATTAACTCATACATTGTGTGCAGTTTAGTAATATTTTAGAAGTGCGCCCTAATACAGGGTATAACAAAAGGGATATGTTAAGCGAAAAGCTATGTAAATAGCCCACTATAGAGAACCTATTTCCAAAATTTCAGACTCAAATTCACATTTTTAATTTTTCCACATAGTATGAATAATTCCGAAACAACTCAAAAATGTTCATACAATCTTGAAAAATAAAAATGTGAATTCGAGTCTCAAATTTTGGAAATAGGATCTCAATAGTAGGCTATATACATAGCTTTTCGCTTAACATACCCTTTCTGTTACACCCTGTATAGGTTAAAATTACAAGGTAGGTAAGGTACTCGGGGCGATGCATCTGGCTGGACGTTAGTTAGTAAGCCTATTGATATTATAAAAAAAAAAACATTTATTTTCAGACCGAGTCCATAGTTATATTAGTAGTGATGATTGACTTATAAACTATTATAGTCTACGAGTGGTATCTATCAACTATGGAAAAATAAGTAATTTAAAAATAGGACGAACCTGTCCAAATATGATTCCTCCGTATAAAATAACTATTCTAGTTCCCAATATTATAATTCCAGCTTGAAGAACAACTGTTACTGTGCGACTGTATTGACAACGAAAATTTCTAAGAAAATCCAATTAACACATAAGCTCAAAACTGGCCATTTCCAAGAGAATGGCAAAAAGTGGTAGGTAAGTAATAAAAATAAGCAATTCGTCTCGGTGCTGGACCTCGAGAGATAACTGTGTGTCTGCAGTAATTTAGTTATGTATACTTACCTATACGAGTAGCTCTTGATAAATATGAGCAGAAATTAAATAACCGTGCGATTTTCAGATGTTTTTTAAAAGAGAGTTTTCATACATACATAGCGACACGGCTGTCTTCCCGAAATGAGGTAGCCAGAACTGCTAGATCATAAAAGATATCCCACAGCCACCACAGCATATGGTATGGACAGATGTAAATGATCAATGACAAGTTGTTAGCGTCCAGCCTGAGAGATGCCCGAGAGTAGTTTTCAGATTGCAGATGCAAAAGACGCCACAAATAATAAAGAGGAAGCTGGTGTTCCAGTGTGTATTACTCTCCGAGAAATATTAAAAAGTAAAAGCTCTAAGAATAATTCATTGTACCTATAACTAAAGCTTTACAAAAGTCATACATGCATGATAGTAGATAGACAACGGGAAATCGTAATATTTAAAAAAATACCTTCTTACATAGGCTTTATTTATACAGATTCACAATTTGAAAATTGTGCCTACCTGCAATCGTATTTCGATTCTACCTGCAATAAGTAGCTCTCTGAGAGTATGAGGTACCTACCTTCATGGTACCTACAGCTTATTCGCTTTAGTAAGTTACTTTATGATTTTAATTGTTGTTCTTATCTCTAAATTAGTAGCATCCGCAATGCTTTCAATCTCTTACAAACAAAGAAATGAATTGTCAATTTACTTCTTCTTTGGATAGCACTTTGTCTACAAAATTAATTCATATTTAAGCTTGGAATAAGCCTCGGTACCGGTTTACTCACCACATGAATTAAAAAAAAAATACTTCGACCAGGCCAAGACGCTTCTTAGGGAAGTGACAGGTAAATATTCAAATGTACCAAATTTCACATTTCTATTAAATAAAAAAATCTACCTTAAGTTTAGACTTATTATAATATACATATATCATGTATACCAAAGTACTTTAACTGGCGCTTTATTTATTTGTAGATTTTTTTAATGGAAACGCATATTTTTGAAATAAAAACAGCATCAAAAATCATTACAGGCACCTGTTCCATTGCTAGATATTGTGCATTAAACTGTCTTATATTTAATCTATAGCGAAGAACGCAAGTTTGTCGACTGTGTCGAATAATTCGATAAACGTTTAATAAATCATAATAATAGAAATGCTATTTTGTCAACATATATTAAGCAAATTTGTTTTTAAAGTTTTGTTACGGTACAAAACTCATTACCAGAACCGTTAGAAGAATTCGATAAACCGCGGCTTAAAACCTTTGATCCCGGCCACATATTGTAGAGGGAGGCCCCTGCGCCTCAGTTGGCCGGCAAGCGTAACGGCGAGTAGATGTACGCTTGGTTTTAAACTAAAAATCACGGTAAGTGTTGTGTTGAAGTGTTTTGTCCAGTTTGTATTTCATTACAAGTCCGCTTATACCTTATGAAGTATTTAAAATTGTTAACTTCCAGCTAGAACAGTTCATTAAGTTAGGGGATAGCTTATTGTTAAAATATAATGATAGCATGTACTACTTACACAAAAAAGTATAATTGCCTAAAATGGTTATAGTTCATAACCGTGCCCTTCATTACCGTCGTTTACCGTAACCTTTTTGCAGTCACGGTAATGAATAATAAATTACGGTAATGATTATTCCAATTGATTGATTTTTAGATAAAAATGGCGCGTCCTAAGAAAACAAAAGAAGAAATATTAGCTAGAAGAAGATTAGCTAAACGTAAAAGGTATGCTGCTTTAAAAGAAAATCAAGAATTATATAATATTGAAAAAGAAAAAGAAAAAAGAAGATACATGACGAGGAAAGCTGAAAATAAAATTATTGGAATTAAAGATTTAACACCACGTGCTCAAAGAGATAGACGTAGAAAGTGGAGAGCTAATAGCAAAAAAATATTTACATAAAAAGAGAGCCGAAAAAGAAATTGAACATGTTGTTTTGGACATCGAAAGATTCAAAGACGAACCTAGAGAACTTGGTCGTCATGAACCCCTTCAATCAGGTTTATCACATGATATGAAGGAAACCGTACCTACATATGAAAATCAGATGGATAAATATTATAAGTTAAGAGCAAAAATAATACATTTACGTTATCAAAGAGACAAAGATATAAAAATATAAAAAAGACTATGTAATGTAAAAAAGGAAAGTGAAAGAGAAAGAAATCGTAAAAAAAATACTGTGTTTTTTTAATGAAGACGAAAATACAAGAGTGATTCCTGGAATAAAGGAGTTTGTAACGAGAAATAAAAATAGACAACAAAAAAGGTATATAAATGATACCCTTAAAAACTTATATAACAAATTCTGCACCGAAAATAAAACCATTTCTGTTTCATATTATTTTTTTGTAAATTGAGACCATTTTGGGTGTTATTTCCCAAAGAAAATAGAAACACCTGTGAAATGTATCACTGCAATTCAGATCTCTTAATCAAAGCTCTACATAAAGCCGAGATTATTAAAGTCAACAAATAATGACCTTTTGAATACGCTTTGCTGTGATAGATATAATGAGAACTGTTTAGACCGTAAATGTTCCACATGTGAACATAGGTAATTGAATACTTAGAATTCGTAAGTAATGATATTCAAATTAAATATTATGAATGGCGTAGGACATCTAACTCCTATGAGCAGGACGGAAAAATAAGACATAACATTCTTTGGGCTAAAACTGAAAATTATGCACCACCTTCAGATGTTATTCTAAAACTAGAGAATGTTATCACGAATTTTTTGCCACACTGTGCCACTGTTGTTGTACAAAATAAAACTCTAAAAGAATTAAAAAATAATATTCAAATAAACGAAGCTATTGTGCATTTAGATTTTAGTGAGAACTACGGCCTCAAACATCATACAGAGAGTCTTTTCATTTTGGTGGTAGTAGACAAGAAGTATCAATTCACACCGTTGTAATATATATGAAAGACACTGAAACGCTTGAATTAAAGACACACTCAGTTTGCACAGTATCCGAAAATTTAAAGCATACAGCTGTTGCAATTTGGGCATATTTGGAACCAATTTTGCTTCATATTTCAGACCTATCGCCATTTATTGATACACTGCACTTCTACAGTGATAGCCCCAGCAGCCAATATCGAAACCGAAACATGTTTTATATTTTTACTCAATTAGAGAAGCAATTTGTAGCACTTCGTAAATTAACCTGGAATTATATGGAAGTAGGCCATGGGAAAGGTGCTCCAGATGGCCTGGGAGCAGTAGTGAAAAGGACCGCTAACAGAATTGTCAATTCAGGAACCGACGTCGGGACATTTACTAAATTTGTTGAAGTTATTAGAGCAACGTATCCAATATATTTTTTTTGAGATTGCAAGTACAAACATAGATGAAAAAGAACATATGATACCTAAGTTTGTTCCAACTTTCAAAGGTACTATGGCTGTCCATCAAGTAATTTGGAGATGTGATGAAAGCAATCGGTTAGAGATGAGAACGCGAAGCTGTTTTATATGTCAAGAGAACACCTGTCAGCATTACCATCTCGGTACGCACAACCTACCAATGCCAGCCATGCAAATTTCTTTAGTTGATGCATCCCAACCTTCTTCGAGTTATAGTCCAGAATTAATACGAACTACATTAGCCGTACCAATTTTTTCAGTCGATATATCCCAACCTTCTTGCAGTTATGGTCCAGAATTAATACGAAGTGAATTTCCAAGTAAAGGGGCTTAAGAAGCGTTTAAACATACCGGTAAAACAGGAAGGGCTAGCCAGAGACATAAAAATATTTTCTGTCTTACCCCGAAAACCTTCAACAGGAAGATGCAAACCGCCGGAGAAGGTTCACGCTCTATCAGCTCTTCCAAACTAGGTGATTGGCAGAACACAACTTTTGTTGGTTCTAAAAGTAAATCTTATTGTGAAAATTTTAAAAAATTCTTATCTGCCTGTCAATCTGCTTTTGATAAAGAAAAATACAAAGACACTGATGAAGAAAATAAAGAAAATATTGTAGATAATGATGGTCAAGACACGAGTAAACGGGGGAAATATAAAGGAAAGGGAGTAGGAAAAAAGACCAAGGAAATAATAACCAGACAGAAATAAAATAATTAATATGAAAAGTACTAAATAAATAAATAAACTTTAGTAAATATGATTAAATAAAAAAAAATACAAAAAAGTCCTACTACGATCAAGATACCTTATTAAAATATTTTCAATAGTTGATCATGTTGATTAATAAATTTAAGTAGTCTGACGTACATGGATTTGATAATATGAAAAAAATATTTAAAAAAGAAAAATTTACAGTGAAAACATAATTTTTTTAGAACAAATATTTTCACATAGTTGATTACTTAGTTCTCTAAGTGAACTCTATTAAAATAATTATTAGAAGACTTGAATTGATACCAAAATGTTTAAATAATGGAACAATAACATTATTTTATGTTGATTTATATTTAGATGATTATTTTTCTATTAGATTAGTTTACTTCGAATATCAGAGATTTAATAAAAGGAGATCGGAAGACTGATTTGACTGATTATATTATTTTTATTTGGAATAAGTCTAATTTTTTTGTTATTATGATAGTTAAGATTAACAATTTAATAAAGCGCAATTACAATTTATAATGTGTATTATTTTAATTGAAATTATTTTGTATCATTACCTTATCATTATATTTCATTACCGTGTACTCAAAAAATCATTACCGAGCACATGGTTCATTACCGTAGCTTATCATATATTTTAAGTGACTGTAACTCTTTCAATATTTGTAATACATACGTGCCTTTCACCTATACATTGGATAAAATGATTCTTAATAGCATAATACGATCAAAATCTCATAAACATGAAATTTAAATTCATATGAAAAACTTGCGCAAATATTGTCTAAAGTGAAGAAAGACCCTGACAATCACAACGCCCTAACAGCCCAGCATGTGGTCCAGGCATTCGAATCATCGCCATGCAGCCTATGCCGTCTGCCAGTGTTCTGTTGCCAACGAGAAGACCTCGAGAAGACAATGCGCGCGCTCCGTGACGGGCCAACATGGCTGCCGTCCCGCGTTTGGCGGTCACTCACCCCGGTCAAAGCCCGCGCATGCAGCATTCTGCCCAAAAAGATAAGATACGAATTAATTTTGTATTGACGTTTATTAGTTGGGCAATTAGCATGGCATTAGTAATCTCAACGGTGTAGAGGCGGCAGCATCTTTTGCTGAGGAAGATATCGATTTTAGGAGCTAATCCTAGGCAGATGTAAGTAACTCCGTAACTCCATTCTTAGATTATTTTGAATAACTTAATAGGTACAGTAGTAGTAGTTAGTACAATCATCATCATCATCAGCCTATTGCAGTCCACTACTGGACGTAGGCCTGCTATGGGGGGTATTTGGCCATAGTCACCACGCTGGGCAGGCGGGTTGGTGGCCGTTAGTACAATTAGTACAATAAGTACAACCACTGCAGCATTACTATTAGCACTTTAATTAAATAATATTAATATAAAAACGGATAGGTAAGGTTCCCTATGGACGAATTTTAAATTACTTATTGGAAGTAGAGACGCCTATGTCCAGCAGTGGGACTGTGGGACACGGTATTAACTATAGGTACAGATCACAGAACGAGTGTTCCTGAGTTGTCTAATGGCTATAGGCTAATAAGAAAAGAAGTTGAGAAAGTTATTACAAAAAAAAACTTGCGCATTTTCATTACCTATGGGACTTCTAGCAACCAGAAAAATTTTTGCTTAACTAGTTGGCAGAGAATGGTTTTCCTCTATAGTAATAAAACATCTCAGGCACTTAACATCCATAAAATTATGCGATAACGATTAATCGGGACGGCGGGTCAGTTTATGGTTGCTAAGAGGCTCACTCGTCATGCTCGGACCCTAATGGCCTTTCCACACACAATGACATGGCTAAAGCAGATGGCTGGCCACATGCCATGATCTGCTCAGGTAATGGAGCACGAACGTGTAAATGCGATTTATGGTAATCAAACCAACGAAGTAAGTTAGTCTGTAGGGTCATAATTTTTCGGGAATTTTTTTTATGGCATAGTGTTTGTTTTACGAAATAAATAAAAATAAAATAAATAAATATCTAGTGTGTCTACTTAGCCAAATTTATTCAGTACCTACCTAGATATTTCACGGTTATAAAAGTGTAAAGTATCTTCGATAGAGTGTTGATAATTACGATATTTTGAGTAATTCGTGCTCGCTGATACGAGTATAATGTTAATTTCTTTACACCCCAGCAGTAGATAAGTACACAGATGAATAACTGGCTCACAATTTTTTATTATTTCCCAAAGAGAGTTTACAGTCGATGTTGTATAGTGCAAAATATATATATATACATTGCTGTACCCAAAATAGCCAGCCAGAACTGCTGTATCACGAAGGAAATCTTTGACCCACGTTAAGCTGATGGCTGAGCAGAGCCAGATGTAAATGACTAGTCGCTGTTCATAACTGTTACTTTATTAACTTGATAAGAATAACTGTATACCCGGTAGTTCAGTGGTAAGAGCACTTGCACGGAATGCAGAGGTCGTGGGTTCAAGTCCCACTCGGGTGAAGAATTTTTTACATTTCTTTATTAATAATTTTATGATAAGAATATATAAAAGTCACTGATCGGCTTGACCAATTATTAATGATTAACAATATAAAGTAAATATTGCAATTTTCATAATTACTTGCCTATTAGCATAACCATACGATAATGACGAAATAACAATAAGTACATTAAAATGTTATTGCTCTACCTATAGGTACCTATATGTCATCGCTATAAAGATATCAATTTCGCAGAATCGAAGGGAAGGAGGATGGGCTTCGAAATGGGAGGAAGAGAGTTGAGTGAGGTGAACAATGACGTCATCATACCCTCCACGAGTTGAATCACGCGGAATGTGCGTGTGTGTGTGTGACCACAGGTTATCGACTGTTAGCAACCGAGTTATTTATTGCGAGTTATAATCCAATGCTTTGTAATAGTCTTATTATGTAGGAGACTATTTTATTTATAATGTCTTGCTTTGTTGCGTTCTGTTATGTATGTGCGATACCTTTCTGTTTTTATTTATTTTATTGTAGTAACCTTTGCCTCTGATTTTGATTTAGATTGTTATTTATTTAAGTACTTAAATAGGTAAACTTTTCATATAGTTGTAACTAAAAAACAAAGGCTAGTATTTTAAATGTGAATTTCTTATACCTATTTATTACCTGAACAAGTAATTGGCACAAGAGGCACCAAGTAAAGTACTTATCTTTACCATAAATAAATTACAAGACTACCAGGTGACGCGCCGGGATCATTTTTCTCCTGGAAGTACCTGGGAATGGTAGGGTCCTAAATAGTGCGTCTGCTGCACATTAGCAGGACAAATTAAATCTGCTATAAAAAAATAACATCACTGACACTATAAATTTTGATATTTAAATTTTTTTTCATAACTTATTATTTCATATAGATACGTACTTCTGGCCACAAAAAAACATATTTTAGTATTCTCAAACTAGACTTGGGCATGGATTACCAGTTAAATAGATTTTTATGGGTGACTTTTACTCCAGGATAAAAGTCATACATTTGAAAAGATATTGGATAATTAACTTAGCTCACGAGGACAGAATTTCGAGAAACAGCTAATACTCTAGATAATAAAAAAAAGCACGTATTATATTTTAGTAATAAATAAATCGAATCACGTACTGTTTCAAACCAGATAAGTTCCGTCCGTATTTATTTTACAATGCCGACTATAATTTAAGTTGAATGAAAATGTATGACTATTTACTAGGTATCACTTAATTTTAAAATAAACTGAATTATGAGATGAAAAGATAATAATAATAATGTTATTTAGGAATCAGTTTAGATATTTTTTACAGGCAGGCTAGTACTGGAGGCTATTTGTTAAAAAAATATTCCTGGCCGACATGTACTGTACAGGATGTAACAAAAGACGTTATAGAAACGGCCCATCATAGAGAATCCGCCCCCTGATTGTGTAAATTGCAGTAGCAGAGCCGAAGAAATATAAATAGAGTAATAAATAGGTTGTCTAGAGTGGGCTATTTTCACAGTGTTTCTCCCCTTTTCATTACAACAACCTGCATCTATTCTATTATTTGCAGCGATATTGTTATGTAGGCTTTTTAATTTAAATAAAAAACGATTGCGTAAGTACCTAAGTGTTTTTTCCAGTGAATTAAAAATGTAGGGCGCGACACGGATTTCGTTTGCGAAACTAGAATTGACAACTTTTATGACTACACAACACAATGAGTCATGTTTGTAATGATCCGCCACAGTATATGTGACCTAGCAAGTTAGTGCCGACTCAAATCTTACTTATTATTATATTTCTGCGAGCCTGCCGTTTTTATTATTTGTTTGTGTTATGCAGTAACAGGGAGATTTAGATTCTAAATCTGTATGGTGGTATATTATGGTAGGTGTAGAATATTAGACAATGGTACATTTTAAATAATAATTATTCCAAATATGTACACATAATTTGATTTTAAATAAAGCTTGCATATGTATATGAAATTATAGTAATTTAGAAAATAAAAATATAATTTTAAATACACTACAAAATAATAGGCAAATAAGAGCAAGAAAATATCATCACAATACAATGATATAAACACGTCTCAGATAAAAAAGAGAGATTAATTACTCTGCAACAACGCAATAAAGATGCATTTGGTGTAGTTTGTGCGCGGTGCATTGTACGTATTCAGTCAGGCTCACCTTGCGTGGCTGCGCCCGCGCCGCCGGTGAGTCAGGGGGCGGACCCAAGGGCGCTACGCCCTCGCCGCCCCGCCCCGCCCAGCCAGCCATTATTTTGCCGTGCTTTTTTCAATCAGGTCAGTTCTGCGTCATGCTAACGTGTTGCCAAACACTGGCGTCAATGACTCCGCTCTCCTGGTGTGCCTGTGCGAGCATTCATGGCGTCGTGATGAGGCTATTAGCTTTTTACGTGCTTTAGGTCACCAGCAGCTTTGCATTAGACCCGTGTTACGTGTGTAATGTACATAAATCGACCAAAAGACTTTGTTCTGTGCTGAGGTAAGTTTATTTTTTATTTTTTTTATTTCTTGTAATATGTGCCATTTTACAACTACAGATAATATTATGTGTCTCCTGAATTGGGCTAATTTATGCAAAATCTTATCTATGAAGAAAAATAGAACAAGAATAATACCAATCAGATAATAAAGTCGGAAAGTAACACACGTTTTTAATGTTATCTTATCATGAATTGATATTTAAACAGACATCATTTTGCCTAATATTAATCGCTTCAGAAAAACTTTGAAAGAAGAATGTTTCTATTTAAGTATCTGGTTTGAAACTACTTACCTACATACACGTAGAGACAGGTTATATGGTAGCCAAATCTGAATTACTATATTTCACACAAAGAAACAATCATGACTTAACTGCACTAATACTCTAGTGAATGAGCAACCACTTGGGCCCTAGACGTGAAATAAAATAGGGCTTCTTCTTCAGCCTATTGCAGTCCACTGCTGGACGTAAGCCTCCCCCAGAGCACGCCACAAGGCTACTGCCACAGAGGGGTTTTGTCCATAGTCACCACTCACCACGCTGGGCAAGGGGGTGGGTGACCGCAGTGTGATTTTCGGACTATGTTGTCAGTTCGGGAGGCAGTGCTGCACACCTCCCGGAAACCCTTAATCACCTCGTACGATACCCACGGGCAGATAGGGGTGGTACAAATTTTACTCTGCCAGCACCACGCGGCTAAAGTGTCACTTTGACGCATATTAATCGGTAATTGTGACATTCACGGCTAGATGTAACTTGTTCTGGACTAAAACTTAGCCCTCTGGCATAAAACGCATAAATCCTAGATTTTATTTTATGCACGTACTTCTCGTGCCGCCTGTCTTCTGAAAGATAGGTACAACTGTATATGTACGTACAGTCATGTGATAGACATTGGATTATGTACAACTGGGCCTTAATTTATAATAAAAATGCAAAGGAATCGCTGTCTGTACATGGAAGATATATGAGAAAAAATATTATAGGAGACCTTTATCAACGCAATAGAACCCAAAACGATGATTTTTGTAATTTTTGTCTGTTTGTCTGTGCGTTTGTGCACGCTAATCTCAGAAACGGCTGAACCGATTTCGATGCAGTTTTCAGTAATATATTGTGACAGGTCCCACTTAGCATATAGGCTACTTTTTATCCCGGGAAAATGTTTTTATCCCGGATAATTTCAACATTTTGTTTTTTTTTGTAGTCCACGCGGATGGAGTCGCAGGCGTCCACTAGTGAACAATATAATAAATCTGTCTAATAAATCAGGCTAACAGACTGGACAAAACTATAATCAGTAGATAGGTATTATTTTTAGCTTTAGTATAAAAAGTTAAAAATAAATTTTGTAACATTACATATTGAATAAATTAAAATATTTGCATGACATATTTTTAGGCAAAACATGTCTCTAACCTAATAATGTAAAAAAAAGAAAGATCTCAAGCTCTAAAAAGTAAATCAAACCAATTTCGTGTACCTATTATTATGTGATAGATAACATTTATTTTATTTACTTTCTTGTAATAAGATAAATTTACTTTTATAAACAATTTTACTATCATAGTCAAAGGTTATTGCGAAAAATTTCGTAGTCCTGGAGCCTACTACGGCGTAGTTTTCGTAGCAGGTCATTCTTATGGTTTTTATGGAACTCCAACCCATGGTATTAATTTTAGAAGTTGTTTTTTTATAATCATTTTAATAAAATTGATTCAGTTATGTAGTATAGTATGTTGGTGCTACTTAAATACTGTGTATGAAGAAACCCGTTGAAAACAAAATGTACGGAATATCTGACAAATTAAACATACAATACAATTTTTAATTTTTAATAAGGCCCAAACAGGCTTAAAACTATCCTTTATTCCGTATGTCTATATCTATATCCGTTATTTAATAATTGTCTAAACATGGTCTAATATAGATTTATTAAACGTCAGTTTTATAATAACAGCGTCTGTGTTCTATAAACCTTAAAGCTTGCACCTATGGTATAAATTATGTATACAGTTATCTCTTCATAACCATCACATCATTTTAAAACTAGAAAAGGTCATCAATGGGCCTTGTCTTATCGCTAAGTTTAATGAATGAAAGGCATGATTGAGTGCTACAGTGGAACTTTCTCAACTTGGGCGGCCATAGACACGTCAGACTACGTGGCGCCATTATGTGAATGGCCATAGACGATAGACGTTAAAGGCAATTATGTAATCATGTTAGAGCGAACACGACAACACCAGCACGAATAGCTTTGAAAAAGAGACTCTGTAACTCTCGTTTAATATAGTTTACAAAGGTTCCAGTACTTTCGATGTTTCACATATTTTAGTAGTAGATGGAAAACTATGTAAGTATGTACTTTTATAACCTATCTGATTGAGTTTACTTACCTACTCCAATCGCAATCTATATTCCGAGTGGATGACGTCGTGGCCGGCCACTAATATCTACGTATAGTATGCTATACATATAGTATGCTTAATTTAATTTAACACTATCATTGTTGTTTGCATTGTATTTGCATATAATCACACCTATATCCCTTATGGGGTAGGCAGAGCACCAAGAGCCGATAGAACCACATGGTGCCACTTCTGACCAATTTTGAGGGTATAGTTGAGATGTACAAGTGCGGTTAGTAGTGACAGGTGGTCAGACCATCGCCGACAAAACACCAAGACCCTCTTGTCCCTCTACTGACTTGTACAGTATGCCCGGGAGGAGAAGCAGCTGTATTATACTTTTTTTTTTCACTCCCAGAGCAGCATAGAAAATATTGTTGTTTGAGCATATATGAGGGACATTTCAGTATTCGCCCGTTAATGACTTATTCTCGAAACCAGCAACCTCTAGATCATTTAATCATATTCTAAGACGTCATGTTGGTGTTAAGAGAACCTATAGAAAGTCGATAGCCTAGTCTAATTGTTTGTTGTTTAAATGTAAATAAATTGTTGTGCCAAACATAAATATCTACAAATGTGCAATGGTGCCAAGTTCTGTAACAAAGAAAACAAACTAGTTGGCACAATATTAGCAATAACTGCACTAGTAAGTAACTATATAATAATAATATGTAATGGCAGGAAAATTATATCCTTCCAAAACATTTTCTTGTAAAATGATGCCAAGACTAGTGTCAAAATGTCATCACATGTTAAGCCAAGCTTCTTACTCTACACGCCCTATTGCTCCTTGGGCAAACTCTACAATTAGTCCAATAAATAGGGGGTTTGACCACAACAAAATTCCTCCGTTCCTTAAATTTTGCAGGATGATAAAGTAACGTTATTAGATTACGGTTAATAAATAATCCAGGATTTTTTCGATTTGAAACTTAAATCGCATGTAGATCGCTGCGGAAAATTTCTCTGTCTGAAATTCCTTCAGAATATATCAGGATATGTTAATAATTATACATAAATTATAAAATCCAGAAATATTTTGATTTCAGAGAGCCACTTTGCATATTACCTTATTTCCACTATAATTTTCTTAGGAAAGATTTGTGGTTCTCCGAAATGGAAATATTCCTGGATTTTATTGTTTTTCTATAATTATTAATATATCCTAACATATACTGAAGGAATAATGGACAGATAAATTTTCCGCAGCGATCTAGGTATACGTTCTGTTATACTCCAAATATAATTTATTGCTGAATCGCACCAATTCCATTTTTGTAGTAAATAATAAGATACAGATCAGCAATAAAGTGCTATATATTTTCCCTACCGACTAACATCGAGTTAGTCAGTATCATCACTTGCCAAATTGCTGCCCAGCTACGGACTGGTTTCCCTTCCTGCCGGCCTGGTGCATCAATCAAGAGCTCTGATAGTCCACTCCACCGTGGAGATTGTGAAAGTAAAGCTGTGCTTTTATTATATAACGTGTAATAGAAATTGTGTTTAAAATACTTAATAAACTTAGTGTGGTGAGAAAACCTTGTTTTTTTTTTAAACAAGTCCGGCCGCCATCCTAATAGTTCGTTCCACGTAAAGTTCCAAAGCGAAAAAATCCTGAATTCTTGGTCAATAATAATCTATTAACTTCACTTTTTAACCCTGCAAAGTTTCAGCGACAGAGGAATTAATGTTGAGTCTTCATACAAAGGATTTCCTCGTTGATTGGACTTAAGTGCAAAGTTCAGAAAATCTACACTTTGTCATAATATGTCGCTTGGCTATTTTGCTACATTTCACGTAGACGTAAGGTGAAAAAATTCGCTGTTCATTATTTTTCTCATAATTAAGTAGTTCTTGTAACAACAAAACGGCCAAGCCACATAAATATGTGGAACATAGGTGTGAACATAGGTCCTGTACTGACAACATAGTCCGAAAATCACACTGCGGTCACCAACCCGCCTGCCCAGCGTGGTGACTATGGGCAAAACCCCCCTGTGGTTGTAGCCTTTTGGCGTGCCCTGGGGGAGGCCTACGTCCAGAAGTGGACTGCAATAGGCTGAAGAAGAAGAAGGTATAAATACAGGGCACTACTCTCCCCCCAGATATAGCAGTACTTAAAAAGTACTTGAAACATGACAAAATAATAGAAACATAGCTATATGAAATAATCATTTTGCCAGCGTGAAAATAACGCGAAATTATTTTTAGACTTTACCAAAAACAATTCATACAAATGGCTACCTTGTTCTGCCAACTTTTTACAAATGGCTAACTTTTCTTAGATAGCTATATTTAATTTAATGTAGTGTTTGATAGAAAATAATAATGATTGTGATCAGTAAAAATAAAAGTGCTATTATATTAATAAATGTTAGAGAATTGAATGGGACATATTACACTACGAGTATAATAAAATTGTGTTTCTTTTACAAGTAAAGTATACCTTATTATTATTATGAAGATTTTTCGATATATTATATTGTAGTCCACTTGCAGGCCTCCCTCAGGAAACAATACAATTGTGGCTACGCCACAGGAGTGTTTTACCCATAGTAACCACGCTGGGTAGGCAGGTTGGTGACCGCAGTGTGTTTTTCGGACCATGTTGTCAACACGGGAGGCGTTACTGCCCACCTCCTGGAAACCCATAATCGCCTCTTACGATACCCACTATTATTCACAAACGGTACACCGCAATGGTATTCGATAAGTAGATAGAGTAATTTACCGCTCAAGCGATACCCGTAGCAAATGCTACGAATCTACTACGGTGCAACGGAGCGTATTTGAACTACGCTATTGTACTTTGTTATACATTGCTATTTTTCTGCTAATCTTCTATTTTTAGGTAATAAAAAAAAATTATTATCTACTCATCATCATACTTTGAATGTACTCTGTGGTATTTCTCTTGTGTCATCACAACTTAAACACATAAAAATGATAAGTGAATATTATTGAAACTGAATGTAATAGCAATCATAATGTGATCATGACATTGCTGGAAATACATACTGAAACTACATATTACCGACACTATAAATTATACTATTTGATAAAAACTCCAAACCACTGATTTCGCAGTATTTGTTACGACGTAACTATAACATCATATTCTGCTTGTTACTTGTTAGTTTTATCGTCGTACCTACCTAGTTTTTACGTTATTGTAGTTTTTATATAGTTGAAATATTTTTGTAGGTAAAAAACTTGGACTTTCACACTATTTATTACTAAATATAATTCTTATAAAATTTTACAAATGGCTGCAATGCAAAGCGACTGTCATTTTCCAGTATCATGAGCCAAGCTCCACGCTATCAATCAATTAAATCTAGAATAAATAGAAATTTTGCCGGGTGGTGCCGGCAGAGTAGGTGGGTATCGTACGAGGCGCTTAAGGGTTTCCGGGAGGTAGGCAGCAGCGCCAACATAGTCCAAAATACAAACTGCTGCCACCAACTCGCTTACTTGCCCACCGTGGTGACTATGGGCAAGTACCTCCTATGGCAGTCTTGTGGTGTGCCCTGGGGGAGGCCTACATCCAGCAGTGGACTGCAATAGGCTGATGATGTTTGGACTGATTGATGTAAATAGAAATTAAAACAAATATGTACCTGAACCAAAAATATTAAATTTTTATGGTTAGGTGATATTTGTGTGAGTAAGCCCTGATATGACTCTGATTTTGGTCCCAAAATGTATTTTCTTTGCCCTATAGCCGTTGGGATCATGAAAATCATAATGAGTGTAGCCTAATATTGTGACAAAATAGGGTTAGCTGTCCATAATACTACTATAAGTAGAGTAGTAGATAAAGTAGTTTTTTAGTTATATAATTATGATCTTCAAATTAAATTGTTTTTTTTTTCTATCGATTGTTGCCTGGTTTTCACCGGTATTAGTAAAATATTTGACATAAATAACATCCGTCTTTCCGTTTTCCACTTACATAATGTAGTGTCATGATCATGAAGCATAGGTAGAATAGGTACCTAATAATTACAAAAGTTAATCTATTGCTAGGCAATAGAGAGAGGGTTCTCAGCTTTCAGGCCGCAGCCGAAAAAGCGCGGGCTGCGCGGGCGCACCAGTGTGCACGGTGCGCGGCGCGGGGAAAACGCTCGAGTTTATTACACGTATTCGCGACTTTGCGAACCGCCAATTTTTCAGAAGCGAACGTGTGTCCGCCCCACCACGGCATGACAGTGACCCAAATGGAGCGCCGGCGCACTCAGTTCCGTGAGCGCTCGCCTGGCTACCCCACGCACCCGCACCGACGACTCTCGAGCCACGCCGCGCCAACCCGCGTTCTGTGTGATTTACGATCCTATATTACTGTGCACAATGCTGTGAATGATCCTTCTCTTGGACCTGTCGTGCTTTTTGCTAACTCGGATCGTGCCCTTAGGTGAGTAAGGTGTAATTGTGATGATTCGAGCCGACTTTAATGTTGTATTTAATGGAAAGTGTTCGGATGAGTCAGCGTGCATCTCGAATTTTCCTTATTCGGGTGACAGTGTTGTGAAGCTTGAGGACCGCGAACTGACAGCAGCGGCTAACGGCATCGGATTCCTCGCGGCCGAAATTCCGGCGCGGACATTCACGCCGCGGCCGACTGAAATAAATCGCTTGTTTAACACAAATAGCACATCATTGTCGCCACATTGACAGACGAACGAGCATTTCCGCTTCTCTTTTTATGTGTTTGTCTCACCCGCTAGAGCTAATAAAAAGAAGCGCTTCCTCTGACGTAAGCGTCTTCCGTCAGCCTAATATGGACGACGGAGGCCGGCCGATTGTTCGCTCACCGATGAAAGTAATTTGACTCACATATGAGGCCGCCGCCGTCACTGCCGGCGAAATCTGACTCTCAATGAGGTATTCCATGACACTTCCGAAAAGAATGGCGCTATTGAGGCACTGACTCTACCTATCTACACTATTGACGTCAGAAATTCGATGATGTGCATTTCAAATGCGAAACGTGTCATCGTGAAGATCGTGAAGCCGGGATAAATAATGCACAGATGTGTGAACTTTCTTAGTGTAAAGGTCGCGATTGTCGATCGTTATCAGTGGTTAATTATAGCCGGCGGGTGGAGAGTCGGTTGGCAGAGTTTTCCACAGAAACAATTGTCAGCGCGGGCATGTGTGCGCGGGTGCTGATAGACTATCAGCGTGACGTCACGCCGACCGCTGAACTTTGCGACGTTCTGATAACGATGCTTCACCGAATAATTACTCGCTTGAAGACTAGGTACGACTCGGCTCGGCTATTTACAAGTACCTGAGCAAGGACAGATATGTAGAGCTGCGACTTACGGTATAATGCTCTTACTATTCCGTTAGATAATACCAGCTCTACCTACATTGTAAAAATATTTCATCAGGAATAGGTGACGAATATGATACAAGCCTGTGCTGACATCGACAAAAAAGGCAGCAAAGTTTTATAAATATCGCAAAATTGGTTAATAACTAAATGTAGAGACGGTACCTAAGGTAATTCACGCAAAAGGCCTACAAATAATTGTTCGACTTGGCGGATTAACCCGATTCATTTGGATTATCTTTCAATGACAAAAAAAAATTTGTTTCATATTTTAATTTGTCTAGATCAGCGTAATATTTTTTAAATAATCTACACCAGGCAGTTGCCATGGATTCTAAAAGCAGCATTGTTTCCATTGGGGAAGTGCGAAAACTCACTTCCACGTAACTTGAAAGATAACTTTTTTTCAATATATCCTGTCAGCATCCTCTAGCCAGATTTGTTATAAATTTTCACTTTAGCCACTATTAGTACAAGTCAATAAGGTTATCTAAGGTCCAAGAACCCGAGTCCGCGTGGACGTGTCTCGACTTGTTCACTGAAACGGGTTAACGTGTTGGGAATGATTCATTGTGTCTGGGCAGTAGTAGTGGTATATCAGGCTCTATTTTATGTTGTTACTAAGGGTGCCTTGGCTATTCATCTTTATGTAGACACAGATGAATTATGTCAAATTTTTTTATGTGCTAGAATTTTCAATAATTAATTTTCAAATATATTCAAAATTATTAATAAAGAAATGTAAAAAATTCTTCACCCGAGTGGGAATCGAACCCACGACCACTGCATGCCGTGCTAGTTGCTCTAACCACTGAGCTACCAGGTTATATATATTCAATTTAAATAGAGTCTAGGCCAAGAGGGGTATTTTTTATTAGTTTGAAAAGGGGCGAAATACAATGCATTAATTAAATTATTTTTACTAAAAATGCATTTGCGAAATGTAGAGTTTTTTTACCTACCTATAATATATATGGCAAAGCTCAGCGTTACCATTTTGCAATTCCGACCTATCCCCATAGGTATATTTTATATGGGGCTTACTTATATTTTTTAACTTTCTACTTTAAGCTTATCTTATAGTTAATCTCCTATACAATTTTAAATTTTCCTACATAATAAACCGAATAAATTTTATATTTCATAATTGAAAATCATTGTTGGTAGCATTACAATAATTGTGAAATTGTTGCTAATATTTCAGGGGATCAGTTATCTGCTACATCAGTTATACGAGGTAGTAGAACTGTTTATAGTTTTACTCGGTAAGTTTTATACCTATCTGAAAAAAGATGCAAAAATGCCTTTGTTGTCCTAGACCGTGGAATCGTTTATCGATGACTCAGCTCGCTTGTTGTACCATTTATTTACACTACTGTAGGACTCCATAACATTCCATTCTTAGGCTGGCCTTCCACGAGAGATAACATTATGTGCTATACTACGGAAGCATGATATCCCTCAATACAATAATATTCATGACGTCAAGGAATTTAATTTATTTACCAATTAAACGCAACTAGCATCTAGCAAGTGCATGCTAGTAACGTAGCATAGCACGTTACATCTCTGGTGGAATAGCTTTGTGAGATTTGGTAATATAGACTTTAAACACTGTACACAAGATTTAATTTCGTTTCAAAATTGTAAAATCCGTTCCTTTGCGATGCGGTGCGGGCCGTATGGTGGGGTTAGACTCTATGTGTATGTAGCAAATCTACCTTTCTAAAATATTTGGCATAACATGACACTTGTAGGAACCCAGAAAATAATATAAAGTCACCTTAAATGATAAAATTTTTGTCCAACATAAGCGATGCGAACATATAAGGCCCCCTTATTAACTAGTATTCTTTATTGTACACATAAATTTTTATCATAGACAGTAAGTTGTAAAAGAAATAGTACAAAGGCGAGCTTATCTCTAAAAGAGATTTCTTCCAGCAAACCATTAAGTACAAAGAAAATTTTATAATATATAAAAGGAATATCATATGTGCACACGTATTAAAATATTAATAAACTTAACACAAAATAAATATATTTACTAAATAATAACAATACTTAATTATCTACTTAGATACATACATAATAGAGACATACATATATGAGACATACATATATATAATAAAATATATATCTATAATACTACTACATACTAATTTATCTATATAATACATACAAACATTATATTGTGACCTATTCAAACTATATCAGTTAATAACACTGAAAGAATTAAGGAAGAGATAGGTAATAGTTTCTTAACCTATTTTTAAAAATGCCTATGGACGGAGAGTCTCTTATGGAGTGCGGAAGTGAGTTCCACAGTCTAATTGCGAAAATTGTACAAAAATCGCTGATTGCTTGTCAAATTCGTATTATGTAAAACGAATTTCAAAGGAACTTTGACATTTCAAGGCGAATATCGCACAATTTTCGCTATCGCCTTACTTCGGCTTTGCTATTGCAAATTAGGTAATCAGAGAAGCACGAACCTCTCGATAGTCCGTAACGCTATTGTCAAAATGTCAAATCACATAGATTTAGCTAGCGAGTCGCTAGCGTTACGCCGCGTAAAAAGGTTCGTACTTACCCCACAGGGGGCGTGTGTAAGATGTTTTTTTTACCGTATATATTTAATTTACGTATAATTTATATATTGCATGTTGAGATGTAAATAGCTGACTTACACAAAAATTATCCTAAAAAAAATAATGAAACCTAAACATGAAAATCTATGTACTATTAGACAAAGGTTTTGTGGAGTTTTTCCTCATCAAAAGGTTATCGATTTTAATTTTCATTCACGTTTTGTGTGAAAATTATTTTTGCCACATAATAAAGTAAGTGAAATATATTGCTAAAAAAAACTATCTTCAACAGAAAATAATAAACCGATACATCAGAATATAATTATATAGTGTAGAGACATAATCAATGGACTGTTTTCCATGTATAATACAATTTTTAACATGAGATATTTGCACTTTTTTAAAAAATACAATGTTTCTTAACACACAATGAATATTCAGGGAAGGTGAAGACTACAGAACTCAATATAGCAATTTCCATCCATGCCTCTTTCGTCATACTCGTACATGGCTTTAGTCAAATTAACATAATTTCTCTATCCAATCAATGGAGGTTCGTCACTGACACGTTTGCTCCAGCAGGAAGTCTTTATTTTAGCGCGATCTTCAAGTCACGTGATGAATTTCAACAACAGTGTTGCGACAACGAACATTAAATGCAAACAATGTAATATTATCTATACACACTTCTTATTTTTTTTTTAATGGTGATAATGACAGTATTTTTATTATGAATAGTCACTCCACATCTAAATAACCTACGAACTAAAATTATTTGCAATAATTACTAAACCTACATAACCTTCTTATTATTATTGAGGAATCACATACATAACACATGCGGCTTGTGTTCTTGGAATCGGGGTAGCAGGAACTGCAGGATAATATACGAAATTCCACAGTCACATTTAGCATAGCGAGGACAGATATTAATTAATCAGTGACAAGTTGCTTATCGTTTGGGATTGAATATGAGTTCCTTTGTCGACGCTTATGACATGCACGGTCGGACATGCAGCTGATTTATTTTAGTGAAGCCCCGCACCAGCACAGGTAATTGAGGAATTCATTTACAAAAAGTATGTACGCTATCTCTGATGACGACCTAACCTCCATTTCGTTGTATTTTAATGGCAATGTCAAAAGGTCTTTTCTACTTGGAAACTATAATAGGTACTTTCATAAAGTAATGTATTTTGTTTGTCATACTAATTTATTCATTGGATTTTCCTGATTTAATTTTGTTACTTCAAGCAATGTACACTCATAATTATCTACTTACATACATAGATATCTACATAGATATACATATTCATACGGCTGTGTTTGAAACTGAAAGCACGAAAATATTGCTTAGATCATAATGAGAAATAGGTCTGGAGACAGATTTAATTGAATCCAACATTAAATTACGTGCAAAACTAGCACTCATATTCCCTAAGGATGTGATGGAATTTTGTCCCACGGCACAATCGACACAATCCCACTAAGGAAAATTTCGGCCAAAGTGCCGGAGCGTCACATAAACAAAATGTCGGCCACCGCACTGGCACTGGCCGGCGCGTGATCACATAAAGACCGACACCGAGTCATCAGCTCCTGACGTGGGTCGAGCAGCGTCAGCCAACGTCACGCAGTCACTATTAAATATAGACTGGAATTCCAAACACCCTCGTGAAAACTATTAAACTCCTTCCGGAAAAAGTACCTACTGGCAGGATTCCAATGTGTATGTAACAGTACATAAAATATGAGGAAACGGGAGATAAATTAAAGTTGGGATCACTCCTACACGGTATCTCCACATCTTTTTCGCTTATTATTGTTAGAATCAATAGATAGACTGTTGATAATCTTATACTTAGGTAAAAGGAGGTGTAAATAGTGTCTCATACTTTTATAAAACCAAATTTAACGACAAAATAGCCAAATTACTCTATTTTTTAGCACTGGCTGGTTATCCTGGAAAGAAAATACATACGTATTTAGATTTAGGCATGTAATCAATATTTACATCCACTTTTATACTCGTAGTTCTACATGCTGTACCTAAATCTAGTCAAATCTGTCTCCAAGTGGGGCGAAATTAGCGCTCCACCAAAGACTACCATACAAATAACGTAGAGTTCATTGAGTGCCATATAAGGGATACCTATCTATATCACAGGCGGTATTTGCAGGCATCTCAGGATGAAGGGAAATGAATATCAAACATTAATGGCTGAATTTTTTATTAAATGACCTTGAATAAGTTATATGACTGCCGGCGTATTCGCTCGGCTATATGACGAACGTGTTGATCGGTTAACGAACTATGACGGCGCACGGTCAGACGGACAAACTATTCCGTAATTGGAATATAAACTACAAAGTACGCGATAAAAGAATATCATTCTTAATTAGAAATCTTCAGTAAGTACCCATTATAATAGCAGTAATCTTAGGCATTATGAAAATACTCAAAAAGGTTTCCTCTATCTCTTTGGAAAAGTCTTTCCTGGCCCATAAAACTTGATATCTAGCTACGAGGTAGCCCAACTTTCATAACAGCTAAGTAAAGCTTCAACCATTGTTGTATCAAAAATATACTGTTCTATAACGACCAATCAACGTGCAAAACAACAACAAACAATATCCCCGGTGGCTGCTACTAATAATTAAACCACGCATAAAGTTACAATCTCGTTATACTGGATTTTCGATAGCAAAATATATGAAATATCTGTCAAATTAAGCTGAGTATAGCTTATACCTAGTTTAAAGCTAAGCTAAGACTTTTTAAAATACCTTAAGCTCTACATAGAAAAGACTGCAGACTGCAGAGGCCTTACATATACCCAACTATTATAATTCCAATCGTTTCCGACCCGCCGGCAAACGCATTAAAGCACAACGCCAGACGGCCGCAACAAGTTTTTTTAGCGGGCATCGTTCCCCGAGGAATGCGGTCTAGTCAGCTGACGTTCCCGGAATGCGGGCCCTCAGCTGATCGTGATGTAAGAACAGCTGATCGGATGCCGGTGTTGATCAGATAGAACTTTCTTTTGGTTTGAAAGGTTTAACGGTGGTCCGTTTATTAGACTCGTTTTGTTATGGGCTTGAATATCTAGATATTTGAAACGGTGACTTTTTGTTGCTTCTATGGGTTGTACTGCTTTTTCAGTATATAGAAACTGAGTTACTGAACGGGATATATTGGTATACATATAATAATAATGTTTAGTAGATAGTAATATGTGTAGGCTATAGTACATATTATCATACCTGTGGTGTAGATAGGATTCCTAATATTATTTTATGTAGAGTCAGTGCGTTTAGCCAAACATAGGTACATACATAAATGTAGGTATATTTCGCAACACGCCTAAACATATTTCAAATCTTCAAGTAATTTTTGAGTTTATCCTAAGTAGGTATGTACTACCTAACCTACTATCTACTTACCTATATGTTAACATTTCTTAATCGCGTAGTAAGTGGAACATAATCTATATCAAAGAAATTGTCGGCTATCATGTGTTGTTCAAACTAGATATCTCAATCTGGGACAGGTACTTTTATCCAAAACTAGCAAACAGCTGCTCGAATGAACAGCTGATATGACGTCACGACCGGCACAACGACCGATAGCCACTTATCATGCCATAGATTAAAGAACGCCCCCATACTCTACACTACACCTTTATAGCTATTGGCATTTTTCCAACTTTTTTCCGTCTCATTATTACGTATACCTTTGTTGCTCTTTTAACTTGTTTCCATGGCCCTTTCATTCAATATTTATAAATACGACTGTTACTTTGCCTGTCTGTCAAAGAGTGTAGATCAGTCAGAGAGTTGATGGAATTAGGTTAAAGGATACATGATTTCTGGGACATAATAGGTAGTAAAAATGTACCTACCACAGAACACGTAATTATAGCGTCAAAAAAATGTACAAACTTACCTATCTCTGCAAGAGATTTCTTCCGGCATACCAAATTCCAAGTGCCTATGAAAGTTAAAAATAAAAATTTATATAAAAGTGATAAAAAGAAATTTACCACTACACTCCATCGATTATATTTATACAATATAGTTTTTCAAATCTTTGAAACGGATACAGCAACACTCAGATATAAAAAATACTCTTGATAAAGTTTTTGGCAGTGTTTTTCAACGGTTATATTTTCCCGTATAAACACATTTTTCAGCTGACAATAGTTTAAGTTAGTTATAAGTAGGTACATAAGTTAAAATTAATAAATAGCACGTTAACTTATCCAAATGATATACGAATTGACAAATTTACTGGAATGTAATAAACGAAAGCAGTAATTTCATAGTAAGTAGGTTTATTTGAAGTGTACTAGCTTTCTCAATAGGGTGAAAATGTATAAAATTAATAACCATTACAATGGTAAATTTGGTAAGTCCCCATCGATTAAGAATGTTATACAAAGATTTGTCATGTTATAGAAAAATCCTTAGACATTGTTTAAGCTGCCGCACAACTAACTTTGGCAGATATCCCATAAATTGAACTGTTTTAAGAGTATTTCACTTTAGACGTGGTTTTGTAATAATAACGATTTCAGAAACCGTAATTAATCACAAAATTGCAAGTTAAGTTGAAGTTAACCTAAATGTAATTAGCTTAACTCAACCTTATATATATGTAATATCTTTTGTTAGATAAAAAGCTAAACTTTGAAAAAGCGACATGATGGTAGCTCATAGTTACAAGCATAGTATCTTCGTTGTTATTGAAATATATTTCACTAATGAATAGGAAAATATACTTCACCTGATTCATTTGCAAATGACATCATTTTAGTTCGTGTAGAGTCAATTCCTATGCCTGATATCGGGACTCATATTTTTGTATGCAGTGAATCAGAAAATGTGGTCATATACATAGTAACTAGCGCCATCATCCAACGGTACTAATACGGTGAAACGTAGGTACTATATGCATGCAAGAAGTCTGTGTGCGTTTAATAGGTATGATTAAATTCACACATCGCTGGGTTTTCCTCGAAAAGTTATGAACGAATAGCCTAAATTACTGACAGACTACCTTTATTATCTTCTTCATTTCTGTTTAATAAAACTTTAAAAATAGTTTTTGTTTCAGTTCAGTTCAATATTGAAAAAACAATGAAATAATGAAAAGAGAGTTGTTGGTACGTCATGATCATAATCATAACATAGTGTAAAACAAAGTTGCTTCCCGCTGTCTATCTGTGCTAAGATCTTTTAAACTACGCAACGCAAACTAACTAAACACCAAAAATGAATAATTTCGATGCTACTCATACAATATCGCATATGTGCCAAAAAATAATTTCCGAGTAGGGACACGTATCTATCTCCCGCACGTCTCTCTCACTACACCCTGGACACACGAGAGTTCTCTATCTATCTATAGCATACTCGTACATGTTCTTTTTGTACTGTGTTCTATGCATTTATATTTCTCTAGAAACAATTGATGATATCAAAAATTTATGTCTGTGTAAAATACAAGGAAAATCCAACAATCATCAAACAGGCCGGAAGGTCTCGAATTTCATAGAAACCGAATGTTTGACATATTCACCGGAATTGTTTACCGAGTTTTTTTTTACTTACTGTATCTATAGCTTCGCTTACCATTTTTTTGCGGTTTAGTTGCTATGCGAGTTGTATTTTAACCATCTTCAATCCTTGTGTAAACTTTATCTTTATATATGTTTACATTTTTACAAACATGAGTTGCCTAGATAGATAATGAGAAAGTATAAATATAAAGAGTGCAATGTTATTAATTGAACATACACTTCTGGTCTAAATTAAATCTCATCTCAACTTCACGACAACCATTTTTATAGAGTACTTATGCGAGTTTTATCATATGCGGCCTATTCGCATACAGCGATAAAAAGTAAAGTGTATGTCTGCCCTATCTTATGACGAAAGCCGGGTCGACGACACCTGACTCACCGCGCTGAGAATAAGTTTACCTCAAATGCACTTATTGTTACAAGACATGCAGAAACTTGCGCCTGCAATCCTGCTCATGGCCGACAAACATGCGAGACTATAGGCATTATTTGTTTCATCTATTTAAAAATCTACTCTGAATTTATTGTAATTTCCCAAGCAACTCATTCTGCGTGTTCGAACCTTCATTTTGAGGAATCTTGGCTGTATAAATATTGATGAAAGGAGCATATCAATAGCCATATCCGTATTGGGGAAGATGTCGTACGTAGTCGTCTCAATTTGTAATTCCTAAGAGGGACGCGGCACTATCATGAAAAAGCTAGTTCTTTTCTAACCAAAACGCATCAATTAAAGATTTTGAAATAAATTCTCCTACTGCCTTTAGAGTTTTCCTCGTTCTTAACAATTATATCAATCGGGTTAGATTGTTATCTACTCGTAAAGTTAAATCTCTTAAAATTAAGTACAGCAAAATGCAATAATTTCTACTTCATTAGATTGTCGACTCAACGTGAACAAAATAAATAAACTTAAGATTTTTAAAACAACATATTTACAGCGTACCAAGCAATATTATTTTTCGAGTTGTGTGTCCTCGTATATACGATGATTTTTTAAATAATGGCACCTGGAAAGTCAACATAGACGTATAGACTAAATTTAAGTTCTAAGTCTCTAAGATAGCACATAATAAACAACAATCTACGCCACCCAAAACCAGAGTTAGAAAATTGATACTGGTTATAAATCTGGATATTTCTGGTGGCTCATGATTTAGATTTAGGTATTATTACCGCTCATAAATGATGACAATGATAATCTAAAGGACTATAATCATTTAAGGGCCAATTTTTACAATAGTCAGATAGCCTATCTGGAGGATAAAGGATCTTGATCAAGTTTTAGCTTAGTCTTTCACTGTACTGACCAAGTAAAAATTACTCTTTTTAAGGCGTACTGCCAGGGTATGTACACGGGGGGTCTGTAGGTGGCGTACTCCAAAAAATCGCTGGACACCCTACGTATTCAATAAAATAATATCTTCAGGATGATGTTGGGGCTGCCTCATTTTTGTAGTGCGTCAGAGTTGTAGAACATATACATATTTAATATTATATACTAACACCATATGGATCTGTAGTTGTCCGAAATAAAATATTTTTAGTTATTTATTTTATTTATTTAACTATTGTAACAAATAGGACAATAGTGTAATGGAAAGAGCTATTATTCCATCATTTATGTACATTGAAGAGCTTGGCAAAATAGTCATTTATTTGAAGAAAAATACCCGACTGTATAGTCACTCTCACGTCTAAGATGAACCTAATGATACCTCTTAAGCGCAAATGCAACAACACGTTTAAGAACAAGAAACTTATAGTATGATATATTTTAGTCATCATCTTCCTGCCCTTACCCCATTATTTATGGTATCAGCACAATATGGTTTCCTTCGAAACTCACATTGCCTAAGATTTGGCATTCGTTTTTACGGCCGGCTGCCTACCTGACGCCAACCCTTCTCGGGGTATCATTAGAAAAATCCGTATGATATATGTATTTTAGTATGATATCTAAAATGTATATAAAATTCTCATGTGTCAGTGTTTGTTACCATACTCCTCCGGAACGGCTTGACTGATTTTATGATGGAAATTTTATTTGTATATGCAGTAGGTCTTAGAATAGGTCGTAATAATTTTTATACCACTTCCACGCAATAAGCGACATCCACGCGAGCGGAGCTGCGGGCAACAGCTAGTATTTTATATATTTACCACCCTAGGCCGCATCTTGCTTAACATCAGGCACGATGGTGGTCAAATGTTTGCCTAGCTAATTGTAAAAAAAAAAAATACTAAAAAAAATACCACCTCTATATTTTTACTTTAACGTTACCTTAAATATTTTTACGGATATTCCAGAGGTTGTACAGAAAGTGCAACTAAGAATCCAAAATCTCGTTTTCTTTTTAAGATTCCGATACATAGAGAAATAAATCGTAGCTCAAAATCAAAACATAAAATCTGTAACTCTATACATGGGAAGCTGTCAGACAGGTTCAGTATGTAAATAATATAACAGGCTTGTTGGTGAATCAGACAATAATGAACCAATTAAAATGTTCGTATTGTTATTATGTTTTCAGGACAATGACCAAAATAAAATATTTTGGTATCAAAACATCGCTTATTTGAAGCACCAACATAACTTCAATAAAACGTGAAACCAACCAAATTTCACGAAAACTATAATTCGGTCTTAGGCAGTCTTATTTAAGAATATTAGGTAATTGATATTTGCCTAGAGTTAATACACCTACTAATATTATAAACGGGAAAAGTTTGTAAGTATGGATGAATCTTGGTTATTCTTTCACGTAAAAACGGCTGGAGCGATTTTAATAAAATTTGTATGGAGTTAGCTGACACCCTGAATTAACACTACTTATTATCTCGGGAAAATATTTTTATCTCGAATAATTTCGACATTTTGTTTTTTCTGCTGTCCACGCGAACGAACTCGTGGACGTCCACTGGGTCAAGCACGTTAATCTTCTAAAACATAAATTAAACTTGCCTATCTACACTTCTCGTTAGAAATATTATGAAAAATGTGCAGTTTAATTTTTATTTTGTGTCATCGCTCCGAGCGATCAAAAGAGTTATTTTTACACTGTAAAGGTAAGTAAACCTACTTCCCACACATAATTTCAGATCGTTGAGTCGAATCCAATTTTATAAAATAATAAAAAGTTTACCTTTTTACGTTCAAAAAGATCATGAAATAGGTCCGGCCTAACCATATTCGGGTAGACCCATGTCCGTCCAGGTGATTAATGTCCAACACAAAGTATAATAATATAATTATACCTATACAAAAAATATAGTGTTTGGGATTAAAATTATATGGTTGAGAAGGTTGGGTCTAAAAGCCTTTTGCTGTAAACCTGTTTTGGGTTTTCATTTATTTAAATATTGTACAAGACTATAATAATACTAACTAACATTGCAGGATCTTTGAAGAGTCAATGAGGACCCAATAAATACACAAAATACATTTTATTTTTGTCCGCGGATATTCAATGTATTTCGCTGTCTTGATGTTTTTTAACTAAACCAGGAAGAAACATCTTCACCTGAATGTTGCTTCATAATAGACATTTATACTACAAAATCATAAATATATTAAATTATGTAATAATAAAGTCATAGAAGCATTATGTATTGTAATTAATAGCATTTGAAAACAGACAGAGTTTTTATAACAGACTCGTAGCAATACGTTATCCCATAATAGATTCACAAGTGCTACAGTCTACGGCTCGTAGCAGTTCTACGAACGCGCAGCGTCAGCATTTCATTTTAAACTTTTGAAAGATTTTATTGACCCTATTTATTTAACCTATTTAGATATTTTTATATTTATTGCTATTTATTTATGTATTTTATTATTTTGATTTGCTGTTATTTATTTTGTTGTTTCCTGAATCTGAGGCTCTCATCATCATCATGCATAAACTTCTCGGAAACTTGACGGAAAACTTAGCACGCACGTTCCATATATTTTTTGTTGTATTATCGTTTATTCTCTAAAACGATATCATCTGGATCAGAGCTCTCGTGAGGTACGTCATGGATGTATCGACGAACGCATACTACACTGTGCTGCAGAAAACGGAAACTTTGGACTAATATTTTGGGACTTCCCAGGTACGATCTATTCCGTAAATTTGGGGAACGTTGACGACCAAAAATCACCCCGTATACTATCTTTTTCTTGGGTGGCGGTCATAGCGGGCAATGGGGATCACCCGATTCTCATTGTATTTTTGAAGAAGAAATAATAAACACAAAATATACATTACTCCAATCATTACACCAAATGTACAAGTAAGGGCGTAAAATAGTAACATACAAGTGCTATAAAAGTTACTGTAAATTAATTTTGACTATGTATACCCACGCGGCACTTCTTAACGCTATTAGTGTATGTGTGGGTGAATTATTAACATCTTCCCCTACACTGTAAGTAAAGTAATCCATGCGCCTAATAACAGATGTAAAATTTCAGTCAAGACTAAAAATATTGAACTCAAGCTATTTTAAGCTTAAAGTTTTCATCATCATGGTACTCATAGCGCGATAAAGAAAGTTGTGGAAACAAACGATTTCTCTTTCTGGATTCACTCATGAAATAGTTGACGTAGTGAATTTGTAAGTACTTACTAAACCTACCTTATAATCACAGAGTTATTATCGTGGAATTACCGAATTAAACTCGCCAGCTATACATACATACTTACATATCTTCTTTTATTGAGACCCCTTGCACGATACTCGGGTTTTACTGCCCATTATTGCGGCGATACAAAGTTTTTACTTTGGTTTTTAATTATATAAAGTAATTTTCTTGCCGATGTTAAATACTAATAATAATAAACTTTAATAAATGTATAGAGTTTCATTAACACTTGCAAAGCATAAATTATTAACTAGTACACAGTAATTCCGGCCACTGTCATAGCAACAATACGTTTCTCTTCGAAATTGTTCTCACGGACTTAAGTTTTCTTTCACCATTTGACCGTAAAATTAGAAAGATGCTAGAAAACTACTCATTATGTCCTCGAACCGTTCTAATGAACTTGTAATATTTACGAAATATAGAGCTCCAATAGAATCGACGGCACGCCTATAAAAACTCTAAATAAAATACTTTCTAGAAGCAAATCTTTTAAAAGTAGTCATTATAACTAAACAGTAAAGTAAAATTTAAACACCAATTAGTTCTGCTCCGGTGGCAAAGTAATCTGAATGAGCAGTAATTGTATCACACGCCCGCATGAGCTCTACAATGGCGCTAGTAGAAAGGTCGAGTGCTGAAATCGAGGTTTCGCCAAATCGAGAATCCGCCAAGTGACGGCGGCGTTCAGTCGGACAGTTCCCGCCAAAAGAGCGCAGGCTGAGGCGCGAAGGCTCCTGATTGGCCGAGGCGGGCGGCGGCGCGCGCGCAAGGCCGTCGGTTTTCCCGCGAACAATGCCAAATGGTGCATTTGTCAAGGTGAGTTCGTTCACCGGCGACGCCCGCGCCGCGCACTCCGCCGGCGATCGCTCACTCGTGCGCCTCGCGACTGCGAAGGTCGGCCAAGGCGACTGCCCGCTTCTCTTCCACATTGGACCTGAACTATCATCACCAGGGACCGTAATACAGGTGAATTTTGTGCATTATTATTTATCTTGCTTGTTTTACTTTTTCATACTTAGTTATTTCGTGAGATAGAATCGCTTGTGTGTGTGAGTCACTTTGTATTTTATTTTATTACTTACGTCATTTTTGTTTATTAACTGGATATTCGACTACAAGTATAATTTACTCAAATAGATAGAGACTTTAAAATAAATAAGTTGCTAACCTACTAGGTAAAGTAGCTAGTGTGTTAAACTTATGCGGTGTTATTACAAAAGAGCGCCTAAAGTTAGACTCGATTTAAATATGACATTTGACTATGACATGTTTAGCTTAAAAAATGTTTAAATTCTTTTGTAATAACACGGGTAGAGTTTTAAAAAGTAATAGAGACTAGAATAGTAGATACCTATTATATACGACACCTACTAAACATCTGTAGAACCAACACTTCTTAGAAGACTTTCAAGAAGAAATGTAAGCGAAGAAGGAAGGTATGAAGAAAGAAGAACAGTATCAAGTGCTACGCCCGGACGAACTTCCCAGTTCGGCCGACATACATGGGTCGGTGGGATCTTCGTCCGTTTGTATCGCTTATACGTTTTGACTACGCCCGCTGCCTAATATGAAGAGAATGAAGTTGAGCTGCAGCACATGACAGGGTAAAACACTAGTATATTTGCCATTTGTAATGTGCTGTAGCATATTCTACTAAATAGAAGACTGAATCCCGATGCAATGCTGCTCCATACATCAAGAACATGAAGTTAACTTTACCGAAGACTGAGGAAAAGCTGTTACTTGCCAATAAATGTATGAATTCACAAGAATATAAAATCATAATTAGGTATCTAATGTCAGGCTGGTTGAATAAATCATAACCATAGATAAAGCTGAAATATAAAATTACATATTGGCTGTAGTCAGGTGAAGTTTCTTGTATAATTGTTAATTAATGTTATAGGTATTATAATTAAAATAATACAATTAATAAGCTAGTCAGTATGATTTAGAAATCTTTGATAATGAATCTCTTTCATGTGATGAACGGTCTCCAGGTTTTATTTTCGAACACAAAAAATTGTGAAAGTTGTTCGGACTCGATTGTTCATTGCCTTTAGAACTAGATAAAGCAATCGCTGATAGTGATATTATCCATTTTGTAACTCAATTATCAGGTGTTCCAGTGAATGTACTCTACGCTTATATACGAGATAAGGTCTTTCTCAAAAATTTTACCGTAAAATGTTCCTTGTCGTCAGCTGATTGTTGCCTTGTGAACTGTAATATTGTATTATTATTTGAGTTAGCTCTCTATTTCTTCAACGAGGCATTTATTATTGTATAAAATATGTAAGAAGGTATCTATAAGTTTTTCCTAAATATTCCTATACTTTAGGGTAGATAGCTCCAGTTTAAAAAGTTAAAGGATTCTAATAATATGATGTACGTAAGTAAATAATCTAATGTAACATGACTGGAAATCAGACTGTACGTTGTACATAAATAAAAATATTAAACTTAGACTTCAACCTAATTTTAACAACCTAAGTAAATTTTATATAAGTATTTTTATAATAAGTATTTACTTTTCTATGTTTATTACATAATTAGATGTAAATTACAAATAATATGTACAGCGAAGACATACATATGTTTTAGAAGATGTATCTATAGATAGAGGTGTTAATCGTAGCCACCGACGCCGACGGACGCCGCACGCGCCGACGGTAAAAAGTTTGGAAGGCCAACCTAGGCCTAAATCAAGGCATAGTGTAGTGTAGATACTGAGCGTGAATAAAACTTTTGTTGAATATCTTTTAACATAATCATATATACACAATGTAGGTACACACAGTAGGTATTTTAATACCTAAGTATTTAAAAAATTTAAGGGTCTAAATATAAACTATCTGTCTAACGCTACAGAATTAAATTTTGGTTAAGAACAAAAAGACCAACCGATTTTAGTAACATTTTTTCTTATTCTTATTCTTTATTGTACACATACAATTACATACAGACAGAAATTATGAAAGAAAATGTACAAAGGCGTGCTTATCTCTGAAAGAGATTTCTTCCAGCAAACCATCTGGGAAAGTGATAATTAAATATAAAAGGTAGATATGCGTGTACACAGAATATATGTATAACAAAATTTGAATTTAACAAATAGATACCCTAATCTAATCAATATAATTAATAAAATATACCTACATAAACATACATAAATATCTATTAATTAAATATATAATAGACAGACTCATTTCTATTGAAGCGAGAGGTAGTGGTTCTTTAACCTTTTCTTAAATGCAGCAACAGTTTGGCAATCTCTCACGGTGTGAGGCAGAGAGTTCCACAATTTACATTAACATTAGTGAATATAGGTATAGGTGATTACCTTAAATGACGTTATACATTACTACTATCTTACCTATTTATTTATTTAATTAAAGGTTATTTATTATTAGTGCCAAAATTTTGCTTAACGACCCTGCAGTCTATTCCGCTAGGTAGGTAGGTGTGCTTTATGCTTATTTCTCTTTCTCGACTGGTTTGCTGTAAGAAATCTGTTGTAGAGATAAGCACGCCTTCGTACATTTTAGATCGTTCAACTTTTTGTTAAAATTTTATTGTGTAGGTAATTAATTACACAATATCTCAAACTTACTAACATTTGCCATAATCTACCCTTACATCGGCGAAAATTTCTTCTTGTACTTCGGCTATTTACTACATGGTGCTTCACAAAAACTTTGTCAGGTATTTTCCCTTTATGATAGGTATAGAGATTATAATGATAATCCTTCAACACACTTTTCCATATAGAACAGCGGTGGGATCACATAACGTGGAATCAGGGGGCATAGCGGTGGGACAATGGTTTAAGGGGGTACTTACTCTATAAGTTTATAATCAAATACACTCCGAATCAGCAAACGTGTGAGGCATCGGTAATTAGTTATAAATAGAATGTGCTCAGTCTCGACCCGTTACGTATCACTACATACTACATCATAGCTCTGTGTCATAGCTCGCGCTAAAACGCGATGACGCTTGTTTTCAAAATTTTACCTGTAGGTATTCGATCACTGGCATATGATTAAATTGCATTAGTTTAGTGCTAAATCACTTTTTGGAATCAGCCCAATATTTACTTTCTTTTATAAAATGTGCTGTGTTACATGTGCTTAGTTCAGGCTGGATTTCCACCAGAGATGTGGTCAACACATTGTGGTGCTGAAAGTAGATAGACCAATGATTATTTTTGAAGGTTGTGATTGATCGATAGCAATATGGCATAAATAAACACATACGAGTATATTATAGTGTAGCACCATGACGGTGAGGCTAAAATCTCCTTTTGTGCTCATACACATGTGACCATTCTTACCCCATCGACCCAGGTTGCCCAACGTCATCAGCGGCTTACGGTGAAAGCTGCAGCTATCTCAAGGCATGTTATTATTTATACCATAATGCGAGGATTACGCAATCTTAGAACCTATACAGGATGTTTTTTCGTTGCCACCCTTAACGAAGGGTACGTACTCTATACATCAAATAAAGTAAGTTTATGCCAAAAAAATGCTGGGAAATGATATAATTTAAAAAAAAAATTTTTACTTGGTCGGGCGGAATTTATAGTGTCCAAGGTTTATGCTAGTTTTTTCATAGACAGATATTAATTATTTCTCGTGAAAAATCTTGCTACACGCGTCAATGTGCATTTATGCATAAAAACGCAGTCTATTTACTCAACTTTGGACCCTAATATTTTGTAAACCAGACACTTCCCAGGTATGCTTCCATGGAGAGAAATGATCGTGATGATGAGGAGATTCCGTAGTTTTCGGGAACGTTGACGACCAAAAATCATCCTGTATATGTACCTATATCCGGTACTCCAGTATGTCTTGGACTGGAGAGGCTTTTAGAAAATCAGGTTCTAATATACAGGGTGTTAAAAGACAACAATGTTATTTTAATACCTTGTATTCTTTATAAGGTCACGATCATTTTCTTCTATGGAACCAACCATGGAAAACGACAAAAAAAATATGAAAAAAATATTGTCATTTGCAAGCAATGTATTCGTTTGATGCGCAAAGTACAAATGTACCTACAAAACTATGTAACATTAAAACATTTTGACATGGTATCTTTGAAAAAAAAATGTTTGTCAACCCATTTCAGATGGATTTATGTAAAAAAAAATGATAATATTAATGTAAGTTTGTACCTAAATATCGTGGAAACCCGTGGTTTCCCAGGGGTGCTTCCATAGAAAAAAATGATCGTGATGTTACAAAGAATACCAGATATTAAAAGAGCAAAGTTGTCTCTTTACACCCAGTATATTAGACAAATCTAAGTTTAAAAAAAAAATACATTTAAGGAACTAGTCCAAATGCGGCTCTCTGCTATAGTTATTTATTAGGCACGGCAGACAAGCTTTTTGGTATGAATTTTTCTTTAGGTCCAAAATGTGATATATAAAATGAAATATATAAAATGTTCATAAATAGCACGTTGACAAATCAAATCGAATTCAGTTAGCCCAAAATATATTACGATGACATGGTAGTGTTATTTATTGTACATACTTCATATAAGTTGCATAATGACCAAAAAGTAAATGGCAAAAAACTGGGGAATGGATCTATTAATACCAACATTATACAGGATGTAACAGAAGGGGTGTGTTAAGAGAAATGCTATGAAAAAAGCCCTCTATAAACCAATGTTTATTTTCCTGATAGTACGGAGAATACAAAAATTACTTAGGAACCAGGGAAGATTCATATAATCTTAAAAATAAACATACGATTTCGAGTCTTTGGAATGATTACTCTATAGAGGGCTTATTTTCTCTTAGCATTTTGCTTGACATACCCCTTCTGTTACACCCTGTATAGGAAAATCACAGCGTAAAAAGGGAACGGATTTTGATGCGTTTTTTTAAAATAAATAGAGAGATTCACAAGGAAGGTTTATAATGTATAACTAGGGACACCAGGCTTCGCACGGGATTAATGAACCCTCACGCGGGCGAAGGCCGCTAATTTCAAATATTCTGGAAACAGTATATACCAAAACAGATTCCAAATTTTTGGAACAGAAATCCTCATGCATTTAATTATTATCTGTGGAATCTCTCGGCTACAAAATCGTATTCTTACTTGCATATTAGCAGATTCACATCAAAAGAAAGTTAGAATTATGATAAAATCGGTGACAAAGCGGATCCTGCTCATGCAATAAACTATAGGAACCTCAAATAAAATAACCATTATTTAAACAAATCAATATTATTTCCAATAAATTTATCAGTACATCCACATTGAATGCGTTATCATTTTTTTAATTAGATAATAATACAACATAAAATTCTTCGACAATGAAAACTAAATAAGAACGAGTATAAGGTACAATCTATTTACAGTAAGGTGGTTTAAATACAAATTAAACATTGAAAATAACAAAATCAGTGCAACAATAAAATAAATATAGACAGTGGACTTCAACGTGGTAAAGTTATATTAAATTCTAAAATATTACAGTTTTAATGTTAGTTATACAAGTTCGTTACAAAATTATCTATTGGCCTTCACATCACAGAGCAAAGCCGACGCTCGCTCAGACGAGGCTCGGGGGAAACTAAACTGCACCAACAAACTAACGAGGAAGCTGGCAACACCAGCAGGCATATCGGCTATATTTTTGATATTTTGTAGTGATCATCACTCTTTGAAACTTAATGAACTGGAAGTAATGGGCGTATGTGTTGGCAAATTTTCAAACCATGCCACTTCTATTTGTTAAGTTTCATTAGGTGATCATCAATATAAGCTGTCATAAAAGATAGCCGATACGAACGCTGGTTCTGGCAACACTAGCACTCTGAGTGTGCGTTTATATTTTGCAACCAGCCAATCACTTAATAACGTAAATGTGGTAGAGTTCGAATTGAAAACGCACACTTAGCGTATAACAAGGGTCGCCATGATAACAAACCTCACTCACAACTACCATACTACGTATTTGTGGCTAACGCAACTACTGATGGGCTAGTACGATTATATGAACAGGTTCCTAGAACTTATTGTCTTTATTACAAACAAGAATGGAAATATTGGTTAATAGTTCCAGTCAATAAAATAAATTAAAAAAACACAGACTTATTAACTAAGGAAGGAATCTTTGTGGAGCCCATCAGTAAATGCAACTAAAATGCTTCAATTCGAGTGGGCGTCATTGTGGAACACCAGAGACGCGTATTAGAGTAAAACGGAAACTATTATTACCGCGCCTCACAGAAAGGAAACAACAATAAAAAAAATCACAAAACATTACACTGCAATCTCACAGAAAAATTGGGGGATAACCCCATAAAGATTCTAGTGAAGAGCTTCCGAACTACTTAGGAAAGAAAAATATGAACACTGTTTCTCCATATTATCTAACGATAGTTGAAACGTTCACGTGAATCTTTTATGAATGGGAGGGAAGGGGTTGGTATGAAATGGTTAGGGCAACGCAACCGCCAACGCAATCATTTTATAGACTAGAAAAATGCAAACGATATAGTCAGTCACGTCGGTCGACAAAAAACAACTATAACTTGTGTTAATTACTATTTTTGTCGTAAAAGCCCATTACAATATTGAGAATTCGCAAGTTTTTTCACAGCGACCTAAAGAAACTGAACATGAGCTTAGGTGGGGACGCCACGTAATTTCGCTTTGTTACGTTTTATGTGATGATTGGTCACTTATACGATGTTTAATTTATTCGCAGAAATTTTTGCTATCCACAACTCAACAAACTAACTTTGCAACACATTTGCTGTCGTTGGATGGCCAGTGTAACTTATTTGAATTTTCTAACCTACACAAATACATTTCTAATGCCAATACGATATGAACAAAAGTGGGAAAACTCGCGCATGTAACGCATGTACTTGCTTTGCTTGCTATAATGTGAGCTATAGATGCTTTTTAATTTAAAGCAATGAAAACTCGCGCATGTAACGCAAGTGCTTGCTTTGCTTGCTATAATGTAAGCTACGGATGCTTTTTTCATTTAAAGCAACTCGCAGTAAAACATATTTATTGCATAGCCTTTATGACACGCGTAAACGATTAAAAATCGTGTTTTATTTTGTGATCCATATGACTTAGCGAGTTCATTTCAAATTAGCATTTTGAATAGGACTCCCGCAATAAAAAACATTATAGCTACACGTTAAAACGCGAAAATATTTAATGGGCCGTCAAAGCGCGCTTCGAATAGCTTCAAAAAAGTCTCGAATCCAGTAAAGGTAACTAACATTTATACATAATTTGATATGTGTAGCTCCCAAAAGCGATGCAATGATAAATAAATACAGCTCTGAAGTCCAGCGGTCGGCGAAACGGCCTCATATAACCAATGAACACACTATGATGTATCTGTTTTATATTCAACAAGGCTCACGGATCAAACAGCTTTCGTTGTCTGAAATTCTAACCAAAATTTCCAAAAAGCTACAATAGACTTGAAACAATGTATATTTTGATCAGATTTCCAAAGCCGAAAGCCAATAAGTAACGCCGTTCGACTGATTCACGTAGACCTTGTGCAACAATATAATTAATTTGAACAGTCGTTAGGCCTTACAATATACAAATTTACAGTTATTTATTATGGCAGATATCAACAATCAATTTTATATCTATCAAATACGTACGAAACCGACATTTTTTACAGAACAACTCTAGATATATACAGGCGATAACAGGACCTGTTTGAACGCCGCATTCAATTTAAATGGCACATCTACACAAGCTCAACCGAACCATCGATATTCACATCTCGCGCCGGCGTCCCGATACAAACACCGCACCGGAGGCGAATAAACAAACATCTAAATACAAACACTAAATTATACACTAATTTGTCGAGTACTGGCGCATAAATTATTCGAAGAGATTATTCGAGGACGCCGGCCCAAGTCGTAGAGTAGAAACTTTAGTCCAAAACGCCCATAAGGAAGTATTTAAAGAGTTACAGTGAGCAAAGTGTTCTCGAAAGTTCAGCACTGCACCGTCAGGTATCGACGAAGATTGGCGCGATCAGACAGAAAGGCATATAAACTCACTACTGAATATACAAAGAAACATATTCAATCTCGGTGTTTACTCAATCCACAACAAGTAGGAAGAACGCTGAAATTAATATCTCGCTCTATTATCAATAAGGGCAGATCTTTTTACAGGCAAATAGTTTTAAATCATAAATAAATTTGATGCTATCTGCTATTTGATCTAAAACTTGAATTAATATAGAGACTGCATCAACTTTATCCTAGGCCATCTATCATATTTTAGGACCTATCTGACCATCAAAAATCGGCCCTTAACTTTTAAACTAGCAGGATACAATAAGCGAGCATCCTTCTCACATGACGCGAATCATCAAAATCAAGTCCCAATCCGGACTCTTATAAAGACAACATCATGTAGCCTCTCTCCTTTCTGTCTGTACAGCAGCATTCGCTACACGTACCCGGGCGGATCCCACGTGGCCGTCAATCAGGAAAGCTGCGGCATTAAGAAGTAGAAAATAACGCCGATCATCATTGGAATCGTCAAGGCTAAGACATGCGAGAAGCCAATCTGCATAGATTTGTTCTGCATTGTCGCCAATTGCGAAGCTAAGCGGGCTCTATCGGCCGATACTTCTGCCCAGCGTTCTTTCGCACGGACCAATTCCTCTTCTAGCGCGTGAAGAGACCCGTTCTGCATCGTCACTTGCAGTCTTTCCTCGTCTGCTAATTTGATGTAGTCCGTGGCGCTAGTGTCTAGCTGGCTGGTGTCGGCGCAGAGGACGGTGCACTCGATCTGTTGCTCGTCGTTGATGATTTCGGTCGCGGCCGAGTCGGTTTCCTCGGTGTCATCGGTTTCGTCGTCGTCCTCGTCGTCGAGTCGCCGGAACATTTCGTCGATCTTCATCTCGATGTTGGAGGACGCGTCGTCCGGTTTGTCGAGACTCTCGAGCGACGGCGAGGTCTCGACGCATTTGTCCGATGTCTCGACGCTTTTGTCCGAGACAGGGACGCACTTCTCTTGCAGCGCCAATATTTTCTCTTCTTTCTCTTGCAGCTGTAACAAATATTGCGGGTTATGAAATTTGTCCAATTATTATGACGCTGGCGAGAATTCATCATCATCATCAGCCTATAGCAGTCCGCTGCTGGACGTAGACCTCCCCCAGGGCACGCCACAAGACTGCCGTGGGTGGTATTTGCCCATAGTCACCACGCTGGGCAGGCAGGTTGGTGACCGCAGTTTGTATTTTGAGCTATGTTGTCAACACGGGAAGCGCTGCTACCCACATCCCGGAAACCCTTAATCGCCTCGTACGATACCCACGGGCAGACATGGGGTGGTACGAATTCTACTCTGCCGGCACCACGCGGCCAGTTAAATCCGTTTTATAAACCTAAACTATATCCCAATATCACAAAGGCGAAAGTAAGTACGTTTGTTTGTTCACGCCTTATTTACTCAACTAATCTTGTTGCAAGTTTGCATACCTATACATATAGTTGGGAGTACAGTGAAACGCACTCTACAATGCGCAATGTTTTCATGCTTGCAGACGTTGTATCTATAACGTAGGGACACACCTGCGCGCGCGCCGCCCGCTCGAGACGCTGCAGCTGGTCCTGCGTGGGGCGGAACGCGAGCTCGGCCTCCATCTCGGCGGTGGCGGACGCGAGGCGCTGTATCTCCGCCTGGTTCGCCTCCTCGGCCACCGTGGACCGGGTTAGTTGCGCCTGTGGAAAGATAATCGCCATGTAAAATGTAAAATTTTCAACGCGCACCGAGAAGGTTACATACATACCTAAATTCTCCTTTCTTACACACAATCGGTGAAGGTATCCCTACGAGAACACGAACAAGGACACAGATCGCCTAAAAGGACACGTCACCAATAAAGCACGTATACGTCACTAACAAAAGATGTACGTAATCAACAAAGGCCTTACGTCACCAACAAAGGACATAACGCATACATACGTGACCAACAAAGTACGTACGTCACCAATAAGGACATATGTCACCAACAAAGTACGTACGTCACCAATAAGGACATATGTCACCAACAAAGTACGTACGTCACCGATAAGGACATATGTCACCAACAAAGTACGTACGTCACCAACAAAAGTACGTACGTCACCAATAAGCACATATGTCACCAACAAAGTAAGTACGTCACCAATAAGGACATATGTCACCAAAAAAGAACATACGTCACCAACAAAGGACATACGTACGTAGATCACTAACAAAGCACAAAAATCGTCAACAAGCCAATGAAACTAGCTTAAACCCTAAATGAACTTATGTAGTCACCTGCAGATCAGCGATCCTCTTCCTCATAGCATCAGCATCCTCGACCTCAGGCGGCGGCGCATCCCCCCCCTCGGCCTGCGTCGCCAGCAGTTCGTCCCTGACGGAGCGCAGCGCCTCGCTCTCCTGCGCGGACGCGGCGAGGCGCTCGCGCAGGCTCTTTATCTCCTCGTTCAGGCCCGCCATTATGCGCAGGACGTTCGCGTATTCCACGCCGGATTTGCTCTGGAATTTTTTATATATGAAATAACATTCATTCAGTCATCCTACAGGCTATATCATAATATAGCATACGTTCATTCAGTCGACCTGCAGGTTATATATCGTCATAACATAGTATAAAACAAAGTCCTGTCTGTCTGCCCCATAGAGGAATAAGATCTCTATGGTCTGCCCCTATGCATGCTTAGATCTTTTAAACTACGCAACGGATTTTGATGCGGTTTTTTTTTAAATAGATAGAGTGATTCAAGAGGAAGGTTTATATGTATCTGTATCAGCATTGCACCCGTGCGAAGACGGGGCGGGTCACTAGTACTTACACAACCACATGGCGGTGTTCCCGAAATGAGATAGCCAGAACTGCAAAATCATATAGGAGATACATATATACTGACGAAATCGATCACGAAGGAAACACGTTTAGAACCCAGATATTAAGATCAGCAACAAGTTGCTAGCTCATCGCCTAACAGGACGCTCGTTGATGTATTCTATTCAAGCCCCGCATAAGCACAAGACAACATTTAGACAACTTTCGGCCATCCTGTTATAAATAGAAAATAATATCACTGACCGGAGAATCTTCTCTAGTTGCAGGCTCGCTGTAGGTGGAATTGGCATTATTGTCTGGACGTAGTTCACCTTCCAGCGGGCTTGTCCGCTCCGTTTCGTGGTTCGGCTCTGAAATAGACATGAACGAAATTTTAAATAGAACTTTCCCCAAAAAGGCTATGTTTCTATTTAACTAGATTCGAAATATACGCGTTAAGTATACAGAGGGTAAGCACGAACCTGTCGATAGTCCGTAACGCTAGCTTCAAACTGTCAAATCACATAGATTTTGCTAGCGAGTCGCTAGCGTTTACGCCGCGTAAAAATGTTCGTGCTTACCCCACTGTATGCGAGTTCGCGTTAACGTAAAGCAGTCAGCCAATGACATTATAGCGTGATGACGTGATATAATAAAAATAGTTAACGCTTTCCGTCACGCTTTTAGATTAAGAATATTTTTAAAATATATATGTAAGTTTTAGCATTATTAACAATAACAAAATCATAAAAAGTATTTAAAAAATATTTATTAAGGTTTTCGAAAGATAAGGTCACTGTGTGCCACTAACCACCATGACTATTGATACAAACTATTAAGGGATAAAGGCGTGATTATATGTATGTATGTATTAATGATGATTTATGCATTTCGATGTGAATACACTGCAAAAAACTTAAGAGTAATAGTACTTTCATGTACATATATATAAAACAGATAAATGAGAATAAAGTTAATAAAAAACATTGAAGATAAAAGCCTACTTACTTACCTGTTATTTTTTTTATAAAACACGCAATTAAAATTACGTAAGTGCAATATTCAATTCAACTAAATTGAGTTGTCATTCCTTCATTTGGCGGTATGTTCGGTCGTATCTTGTCAAGCATGAATCGAACTTTCATGATAGTTCAACCGATTATAAGTAGATGGCATAGATTTTAATTTTTAAAATCAGAAATAGGTGGTTAGTGACACTAACCACCAAGACTGAAAGAGTTATCGATACAAGTGAAATTATAATGGGGGTCTAAAGAGATACAAGTCAATTCGCCCATTCGCAGCCCAGTGTTAGTTTACGAACACCGTATGATGACCATGTGGAATAGACTAACAAGTTATACCAAACTCTAATGATGTTATTAGTGTTATTACAAAGAATGTTAGATACAGTTTCCAAATTAAATTAATCATTGATAAAGACAACAAAGTGTATGGAATATATACCGAATTTAGAAAGCGATTAGCTTAAACAATGTTTGCTTCTGAATAACAAAGTAGATATCTATCTACGCCATACCGTGGTTAAGCCTGGACTGTTTCTCGTCGTCAGTACAACACTCGGGCTCGCCGTCTTTCTCCTCAGTACTGACGCCCTCCTCCGCCTCGGTCTCTTGTTTTTCTGCAAACAACCGATTTTCAACGGGTATAGAATATATTTCAAAATATATCTCTGCATCCTACTAATGTTACAGTGTCTATGTTTCATCAAGAGTTAAGTCTTTCACGTAAAAAACTACTGAACAGATTTTGTATAAACTTGGCAGTTATGTCGCTTAATATAAAGGCGAAATATTATATATGTCGAAGGCATATTGTAAAACACGCTGTATTACAAAAACGGCTAGGCATTTGAATAGTCTGGGTTTTGGAGCGAGACAATTTGGCTTTTAGCAATTTGTCAGCTTAATTAATTAGGTTAGGTTATGTTAGACCTGTTAAAATAACGCTAAAAGGAATTTTTTCTTTCATATTAATCAAAATGCCTAGCCGTTTTGTAATACGGCGTGTTCTACAATATGCCTTCGACATATACACGCGGACGAAATCACGAATTTGGGACAGCCCGCTAGGTCACAATACAGACCCTTCCGTCTGTACACTTATCTATGCATCAGATTTCAATGCAAACTGCGGATTGTTATTGTTTAGTGTAAACATACGTATTATTATTGTTGGCTATTTTCTTTGTTATTTATCAGTAGACCAAGCGAACGAAGTCGCGACCAAGTCGCTGTATACTATTATAGCACTGGGAACGCATTTATTCTCTTGTGACATAAAATAAAGCAGCAAAACGTATAGATCGCCATCAGATTACACGTCAAATTGATAGGAGTTTAAACAAAGGATTTAAAAACATAAAAATACTCCGTAAAAATCTAAAAATAATATTTCAGGATATCCCTAGATTCCTTAGAGATTCCATAATCAGATGTTATGTTTTATATGTAATTATCAAAACGCTTAGTCTACACTTATAATAATAATAATAATAATAATATTATAAAGAGGAAAACTTTGTTTGTTTGGTTGTAATGAATAGGCTCAAAAACTACTGGACCGATTTCGAAAATTCTTTCACCGATAGAATCCTTATTGGACCTGGATGACCATAGGCTATAAGAATTTCCCGATATTCCCACGGGAAGGCGACCAACGGGAATTAATATTTTTTACGAAAACGGTTACACATATGAATCTGAAGTTGGGCATATATGTTTGTATACCCCGAGGAAGCACTAGTAACGGATTTACCGAAATTCCCACGGGAAGGGGACAAACGGGAATCCATAATTTTTACGAAAACCGCTATACATATGAATATGAAATTAGACCTGTACGTTCATTAGGGACTACGAGGAGCGCTAAGAACGTATTTCCCGAAATTCCCACGGGAAGGGGACAAACGGGAATTCAAAATTTTTACGAACACCGCTATTTGTATGAAGCTGAAATCGGATTAGGGACTACGAGGAAGCCCTAAGAATGGATTTCCCAAAATTCCCACGGGAAGTGGACTAACGGGAACGGTTTTACAAAAACCGCTGTATATGTTAAGCTAAAATCGGACATATATGTTCATTAGAGACTGAGGGGAAGCACTAAGAATGGATTTCCCGAAATTCCCACGGGAAGGGACTGTCTGTGCGTTTGTGCACGCTAATCTCAGGAACGGCTGAACCGATTTTGATGCAGTTTTCAGGAATATATTGTGAGAGGTCCCACCGTATAGGCTTCTTTTTATCCCGGGAAAATGTTTTTATCCCGGATAATTTCGACATTTTGTTTTTTCTGTAGTCCACGCGGACGGAGTCGCGGGCGTCCACTAGTAAAAGTATAAAAACAGACTACATGTGCCTACAATATTTGAGGATTGCCCTCGATTTCTCCAAGATCCCATCATCAGATCCTGATGTGGTGAATATGGGACCAACTTGGAAGCATACCATGACCAACTATTTTTTAAAAAAATTAAATCGGTTCATAAATGACGGAGTTCAGAGGAAACACACATAAAACATCTTTTTGAAGTCGGTTAAAAATGCTAAAAAATATAAGATTCAAAATCATATGTCACAACAGTCATCATACGTTGTCCGGGGTTAATAATGTAGTATCATTCATTTCACATCGAAATAAAATATCACCATAAAGCAAATATCTATGTGCACAATCTTGCGTTTTTTTCTGTGTACAATAAAGAAATTAAGAACATTAATCATACCTCTATTTTCAGAATTGTAAATGTTGTTCTTCTGCAGTATAAGCTCGAACTCCTTCGCCGACTTGCCCTCTACAGATACCGAGTTTATGCCGACCTGAGATTAGACATCACATGTAAGAACTCTACTACGCTCATACATAGGTACTTTAGGTACAAAATAAGTTCATCATACATATTAATTATTAACAAAAGAGATATATGACTATATGGCAGGTGTGAAAAGCAACGACGAACCCAGAAGAACCTACATAGACCATTATTGGCAATAATTGGCGACAATAATTTGGCGACGTGTTAAAGAAAGGTTTAGTTAAGAGCACCCGAAACCAACGAGCATATATGAAGAATTTAATGACTGTGGACGAGGCGAAATAGGTTATGTTTCGAATGTACTAAATGGAGATCTGCAGTCTCTGTCTACCCCTATGAGACATAGGCGTGAGGGTTATGTATGTATACTGTATACTGGCACGCGGAATGCAGAGGTCGTGGGTTCGATTCCCACCCGGGTGAGGATTTTTTTTCCATTTCTTTATGAATAATTTTATATTATGTATGTTAGTTAAAACACAGGCAAAACACGGAGCATACTCCCGCTCCGTTGATGACATCATTCTATTAATATTGTGTATAAACTGCCGGGTAACTTATCTTATATTGCCTTTAAGTACATACCTTATTAAAATTAGGGTAGTAGCTGGAGCAATATAGAGAAGGATAGCTAGAGACAAATCACTATGGCGATCTCTGGGGGAGGCCTTTGCCAAAGGTAAGCTGGCAAAAAATATTTAAATGTAACACCATTGATACTTTTTATGATAGTATTCGTTAGTCACCAATAAAGGCATATTTATTTACTTGTTTACATACCTTATTGAGTAATGGCTGCGGAAGCAATAGCTTGATATAATCAGGCAGCGCTTTGACAGCATCCTCCAGAGAGCCGCCTCGCTTCGCTTCCTGCATTTTGTTACTGTCCGTACTGAGTACCAACATTTTCGCTTCACCGTTTTGTACTGAACACTGCGAAAAAATATAGTATTGAAAACCAACCAAATCAATGGTCTAAATGGCATGCGGAAGTTAATGTATAACCTAAAGTTTTTTTAACATCAACGTTTCCGAATACTACGCATTCTCCGAACATTTTTCTCAATGAAAGCATACCAGGGAAGTTTTTTATTTCCAAGATATTAAAGTCCAAAGTTGAGTTGTCAGATTGCATTTTTTGCAGAAATGCACGTAGGCGCGTGTAACAAACTTTTTTTTTATAATGATAATCTCCTGTCAAAAAACCAGCCTAAAGACTAGAGAGCATAAATTACGCAAATAAAATCGTTTCCCAGCATTTTGTGTCTTAAACTAACTTTATTATATGTATAGTCGGTCCCCAGTGGTAAACGGTGGCAACCGTAAAACACCAGTATGTACTATGTGAGAGCACAATACTCACGGCTAAAGGTAATTGGTTCCGCACGGTCTGCTCCCGTTCCTCTGCTGCAGTAATAGCAAGTCTCGCTGCACACATCTTGCGCTCGCATCGGGCCGCTAGTTTCTGCAACATGAGTATAGATTTGTATAGAAATCGTAATATAATCATGGCAATAGGTATCGCGATCTACGGTGTTAGTTGGAATGGAAATATGAGATGATTTTGGGTTGATTTTAGTCATTTTCCATAATAAAATGACGAAATATTTGAAGATTGCATCCACCGAAAACAAAAAGTTAGTATTAATTAAATTACAAGAAAATAGGATTTTTACAAAAGTTTAATGTATTATAAAGCGTGGTTGCGATTATAGTCGAATCTACACTATTTCCTTCTTAGATTTATGACATAGGCTGGGCGTTAGGCGTTGGGGACCCACGTTGGGCGCCAACGAAACGCTGTCCCCTTCTTCCCCTATTACAGGCAAGAAGTGGACAGGTCCAGTTAATGAATTTAAACAAAAGAAAACTACGGTAAAACTAAAGGATTAAAATAAAAAACAATTTTTGAACAACGAGACTAATTTATTAAAATGAACGCGATAACAGGTCGTGGGTGACTGATCCTGGTTTCTTTGATAAATATTAAAATTGTTTACAATCAAGACAACGTAACTTTGGGCGAGACGTATCCCCGGTAGCAGCCGATCTGGTAGGCAGCGATGTGAAAGTTCCTCCGGGATGCTCGGCAGGTGTGGGTGAGCTCGGCGGGTCAATTCCCGTTGAGGTAAATTTCGGGTCTAGGGTAACTTTTTGGTAAAACCAAATCCTTGGACTAATCCAAATCGCCACCGAACCTAGTTCGAAGTGGCGACACTTATCACAGTTAAATTAATTGCGACTATTTGAATTACAAAAACAACAGAAAAGGTAATACTTATAATAAGTAAGGAACGAGGAATTAAAACTTAGGCTTCAAGTTAGTTCCTAACCCTTTGAGATAAGCTTTGGTAATGACTCGATCCCGCACTCGAGGCAACAAGCAGCTTGTCAGTACCTAACCCGCACGGTTATTGACCTCAGCCTAGAATGGCCTTGCAATTGGTTAAGATTTCAATGTCTCCGCCCGGCGTGAATTTTGGGGATTTCATTACCATAAAAGGTAATCTTGGTGCCAAAAAGACGAAATCCCGGCAAGACTGGCAACGCCCAAAACGTTTTCGAAATATAACGGCGGCACCATGTCGCGGGAAATTTGAACAACGCGACAAGGCTACTTTTCCGAAGTTACTTTTATGAACGACCTAGCCAAGGTCGCGGGCGTCGGTTGGATGCAGGCCGCTTCCGACCGGTCGGAGAGGAGGTTTTTGGAGGAGGCCTATGTTCAGCAGTGTACTTCTCAAGGCTGAGAATGATAAATAACATTTCTTCAACGTAATTCAGCGAGTGTCTCCTCCAAAGCCAATAGTGTACTATTCACTTCTTCGATTTTTGACATTGGCAACTTTTTCGAAGATGAAAAACGTTATAAAAGCTACCTGTAACTCGGCGGTGGCGTTAATGGCGGCCAGGCGTAGCGCACAGTTGTGTTGGTGCAGCGCAGCCGCCTCTCTACTGCGTCGCTCTAATGTCTCTTCTAGCGCCAGTCGCTGCTCGTGCGCCGCTCGCAAACTCTCTTGTGCCACTTCCTGCAACATTACCGGTAGAGTATAAAGTACACGCGCATTGCTAATGTTGCTTAGCCCTGAATTAAAATTACCTTTTCAAATATACTGGTCTGTGGATACACTATACGTATGCTACAGTTCTGACTCCTGACACACCTCTTTCGCTTAATCGACTTTATGACGAACAGAAATAAAACTTATTTCTCGTCATCGCGTATTATACCCGTTCTAAAAATGACCCCTTCAAAAGTACACCAAAACACCACTGTATTAATCGAATGCGGTGATGGTATCACGTTCCACGATGCTGAAAATAAGATTGCAGAGCAATAATGTTATAGGCTCGGGCCGCCTGATCGGGAAATAAGCATGGTCTCGAGCGTGTGCACGCGCACGACAGTCGTCCCGCTCGCACGGGAAATAAGTATGGTCTCGAGCGTGTGCACGCGCACGACAGTCGTCCCGCTCGCACGCACCTGGTAGTTCCTCTTGTCGTCGAGCAGCTGCGCCACGTGGCCGGGCTCGGGCTGGCGGCCGGCGGCCAGCATGGTCTCGAGCGTGTGCACGCGCACGACAGTCGTCCCGCTCGCACGCACCTGGTAGTTCCTCTTGTCGTCGAGCAGCTGCGCCACGTGGCCGGGCTCGGGCTGGCGGCCGGCGGCCAGCATGGTCTCGAGCGTGTGCACGCGCATGAGCAGGCGCTGCTCGCCCACGAACAGCTCCCACGCCGCCTGCGCCTCGGCGCGCGTGCGCTCCACGCACTCGTGCAGCGTGCGCAGGCGCCCCTCGAGCGCTTGCTCTCGTTCCACCGCTTCCTGTTGATTACATTGGTTCAGTTTGGTAACTTATCGGACCCCTGATTACGTAACTTGCAATAGCAGATCCGAAGTAATGCGACAGCGAAAAATGAGAGTGTGCGTATGCGCGGGACGAGGTGTGCGGCACGAGAATTCTCCATTTTACTATTGTATTGCTTCGGTTTTGCTACTGCAAATTAGGTAATAGCCCTGCAGACTGATATTCTTTGTTGAATTAGTCAAAGATATAATATAGAAATTGATACACATAGGAAGTAAGTAAGTACACATCAAACATTAGCCTATTGCAATCCACTGCTGGACGTAGGCCTCCCCACACGCCACAAGGCAATATGGGAATTTCTACTTAAAATACAACAGATATAATATAAGTAAATACAACTACATAGTCAAAAAAACTTACAATAGCATACAATTGACAAAGTACCTGTACAAAGTTATTGAGCTGGTACAACTCCTTGAGATGCAGCGGCGTGGTCATGGTGGGGTTGAAGGTGTTCTTGGCCTCCTTGCCGTCCGGGTGGAACAGCTTCAGCAGCGCCACCACCGGCGGAAACGTGTTCTGCAATCATTATTACATATTTTTCTATAGCCAATAGCGTGTCCCACTGCTGGATAAAGGCCTCCCCGATTTGCGCCCACACTTATCTTGTTCCCGCTATAGAGTCTACATGATTTCATATATGTATAGGTAATAAATACAAGTTTAATTTAAAAATATCCTTGTAGTTTCAGAAAGTTTTTCTTATTATGACAAGAATAGACTTCCTATGACAGACCTAAACAGGTAATAAAGGAAGGTAGCTGATACAATTTCATTATATACTTTTGCAGAGTCCTTATAGAAACTGTACAGATTATAATAAACTCTTTCAAGCCTATATTTGTATCATTTTAAAGCCTTCATACGAACATTGCAGTGTTTATAGCTAGCAAAACGCACTGCGAGGCTTTCCTACGACACGCTCTAAGTCTAAACCATGTTGTGAACTAAATTCTAAATAGCAATATCATTGACATATTTAATTAGTGTGACGATTTTTATCATCACTAAAAACCTGATATACTATTGGCCTGTCTACAACGTAACCTTGGACGAAGCCTATATAAGCATAGTCAGTGCCAACATAAATACTGGCCATAGCTAGCATTGTTTTACTGTTTAGAAATCTAAACCGGAAAACAAACACAAGCTTGTTCACACAGACCGAGAAAAAATATTTTAAAACAATATAAATAATTCATTAAGGTTTACATAGCTTCAGGGGCAGCAGAACAAATAAATAACACGAATTATCAGGCGAAAAGAGCTGCCAATTCACGTCAAGAAAGTTAAGCATCCAAGTCAAACCTAGCATCACCAACCTACCCTGTTACAGCTACTTTGGTTATTGATGGGCAATTTTTTAAAATACCACTGTCATAGTTTAAAGTTAATTCTAAGATTAAGGACATAATGCAAATGGGGCTCAATGTATTATCTTATGATAATGACACAGATCATTTATTTGCATAAATATGATATTTGAAATGATGATATTTCTATTACTTTCCGGGATTTTCTACGCTTAATTTGAATTTTATGCTCGCCCCTGTAGATCCTGGCTTACAGGAGTTGAGGTGGAGGGAATAAATGGTGGGCTAATGTTATGATAATACTAACACGTGAATTTGAATAATTTCTTTATATACAAGATATTGTTCAAATTCACGTAATTTGGTTTATAAGATAAGATTGCCTGCCTCGTTAATTTGTTTACAATTAAGCTTCCTAAGTTTTATTACTCACAGGATCGACAGACTATTTTCAACGAGATTATCATTTTTTTACAGTTAAATGGGTTACCTTCTCCGCAGTACCGGCATTCTCGACGACGGGAATGCCGAACTGCACCACGTCGCCCGAGTACACCTCGTGCTTCTTGGACACGAGGCAGCGGTTGTTATTGATGTACGTGCCGTTGCTGCTTTGGTTGTCCTGGAAACGGAGACAAGGCGATCACTTCTGGACTATTATATATGGCAGCCGTGGAAAAGATGTAAGTAGCTGTTCTATAATGAGTTTTTCGACGCCTTAAGTGAAAACCGTTCAAAACACAGCACTCAGTTGTTTCTTCCACCTGAAAAGTTGTTTTTTAGACTTACGAGGTTTTCACTCTAAGACGTCGATTTGAAGATGCGGATTTGATGATTTAGTTTAATACACTTATATGCCCAATTACATCGGCAAGAAAGATCGATGGATTAGATATCTCATTGGTACATATAGGCCATGTACTAGCACTACTCTCTTCAAGTCTACATTCTTCTTTACACAATCACCTTTCCTTTATTTAAAACTGTGACTACTGCAAGCAAGTCTGTATGTTGAATTCACGCTTGAAAATATATAACATCATATTAATCTAACAATTCGTTTCAGGCTACATACAAAATGAGATAAAATCAAAACTCCACCGGGAAGGACACGACCTTAATTCCTGTTCCGTTGGAGATAATGCCGAATTTCACTTCATATATTCCATAAACGAGTATAAAAATATGTGATTTGACAGACCGTGGTGATTCTACATTGTTATAGAGACCTTACCTTTTTTCTGTGCCTGATCACATGCATCTTTGATGACCTTCATGTCAAGCAGAAGGCTTTTAGAAGACTACATAATCACTGGTATTGCAATACCAAAGTTAGTTGTGGACATAATGCTCGATCGACATCATATTTAATGCATCAAAGAATCGCTTCCAGCGTGTGCATCCTTTGAATTCCGTCTCATGAACAAACAACAAACAAATTGTTACTACATACATATGTGATGAATGCAAAACAACATGAGAGTTGTCGGTAATACTTCAAATCGATCTAGTGAAATCAAATTTATAGTAATTAAACTAGATGTATTTGATGAAAATAATTTTACGGGATTAAACGTCCGTTGTCGGTTTTACCAGATATCAAGAAGGCCACATATTCAACCGGTATTGGAACAATGCGGGTAAAAGGGATAATCTACATCAAGTATACGTAGGTATTTATTATTTTGGATATTTCGCAGCTTTCATACTATAGGGGCACAACTTAAAAAAATTGGGAAAATGCGTTTAAGATGTTTGCCTATTGATTTTGTACCGATATATTATAAAAACTCGAAATCACAAAATTTTCGAGATGTGCCCCTATACTATGAAAGCTGCGATTTGTTAAACTGGTTGAACTGACATTAGAATCAACTTAGCAAAGGCATTTAAACACCTCGTAGATGCATTTACCTAACAAATTTTCTTACCTGCTCAGATCGCACCTAGCTGTTGTCACATATTAATATGCGACAACTTATCATACCAGACAGGCAGTAACTTTTATCCATATACTCGTACTTGAAAAAAACTGAACAGGTCCTACGAGTGATTCTATCAGCATGTATTGGAACTACTTAGATATTAACAACATATAACATGTTTCACATTTTACGCAATATTTATCTTATTTTGACATGTTTGATAAGATTGAATTACTATCGTTTTCAGTTTATTTATAGTTTTAGCTAAACCCATCTTGTAAAAAATACAATGCAACAAAATTTTGGTTTTCTTGCTGCATAACCTTATAATAAGTATGTATAATATATTTGTAAAAGTTATACCTCCGTTTAATATTTTGTCACTTCAAAATCAAAAAATTCTTTAGGTACCATTCTATTCATTTAATAAATCATTGGTACTTACACTAACAAATCGTTTATCAGCAATGTATTATAATATAAACTATTTAGAGGCACAGGAAACGCATTAATCTATTTGCGTAGCTTATATTATGATAGTTGGTCTGCCTACTGCATTGATAAAGTGCGATCGAAGTCAACATTAAGTTAAAATTAATGGGTGCAAAACAAGATCCTACCTACTTATAGAGTAAGAGATAACTGCACTATTGGTGATCATCGGCAACAATCGAGGGTCCTTGATAGAGTGCTAACAATAATAATATGTCAAACGATCTTATAAGGACAATAATTATCTCTTGTTCTCTATGCTGACATTATTTTATTGATGAGTTCTTTTTCCAACGGTTTGCAATCTAATAATTAATTATGTATATGTAACATGTTGGCTATGTAACATAGAATAGGAAAGGAACCAGGATATGGTAAATGTCGTCAACCTATCCAACCAAAATAGAATACATAAACAGGCACAAAATATATAAATCTTCCACCTACTTCGCATATAAAACCAAATAAGGCGTACAACTTAAAAAATCACTACATCCATTTACAAGGTCATGGCATTAATTAGTATTTGAATTGCCGGAGTGGATACAGCCTTTTAGACCGGAACCACGGTAGTTTCACAATCGGCATGGGCAAGGCAAGGAGCTTACAGTAACCGCAGACGAAAAATACATAAGCAAACCGCCTTGTACAAAGAGGCAATTTTACTTTAATATGCGAGATGTTATGTATCGCCATTGAACCTACTCGTATCACATTCTTAATATTCCATGAATTTTAAGAGCCGCATTAGTTCTAGTTTTATGAAATAGATTTTTTTTTTACAGTTCTTGGCGTAATTGTTACATTGTCAAATCTCAGATTTTGCTTGATAGTGTTACGCATTATCAAGAAGTTCCTGCTTGCCTTACAGTATATGATAGTCCACGGAATACGAGCCCTTCAGGCTACCATCGTTTGTCATACAAAAAAAACCGCTTTTGAAGCACAGGTCTAATGAAGGACAACTTTTCTGTTTCTACGTACGCAAATCTCATGTAGAGTCGATTAAAGAGATAATTTCAGATTGACATGTGACCATCAGACCCGTCTACACAATTATTTAGTCGATGCCTGCAGTAATAGAAAACAGCTGTGGGTGGAAGCGAGTCGCGAACAATCACCATCGCAGTAGGGCCCCGAATATCGATAGATTCGATTACTTGAGGGGGAAACCTAGTTCGTACGATATTTTATTGGCAGTCATTGTACTATAGATATATTTGATACATACCTAGCCTGCATGTGGTACAAAAACGTAGAACCCCACAATTTTATTATTTTAGTTCAAGTCAAAGTCAATATTTTGTGGTGAAGATTTGAGATTAGACATTTTGTATGAGCCCTAAACTAAGGCATACTGATAGAAGCAACTTATAGGAATAATATAGTAGACTCCTCCCACAGATTTTAATCTGGTTAATCATACTTGATTTATATAAAAAATCTATATATTTAATTTGGATTATACCACACGTATGTATTCCGAAACCATTAAAAAGCACAGTTTGCCATCAACACAAACCTATCATAATGGTAAAAGCTGAGACGCCCTCATAACCCACTAAAACAAATAAGGTTTTGTCACACGTAGGATGAACGGAGTCATTTCACGTAATGTTGTTTCGTAACGTTTTCGAACACGGCATAAACAATGTAGAAAATACCGACCAAGTGCGAGTCGGACTCGCACCAAATAGTTTTGTGCCAACCACGCGTACAAAGGCAACTTCGAGAGGTACGGTATGATGTATAATCTATTAGACGAAAGATTCTCGGACTGAATATTGAATAAGTGCCTACCAATACCTTCACTTATGAACCCTAAACTTCGGATTACTAAACTATAATAAGGTCCGATCTTTCCAATAGTCAGACAGGTTTATTTAAAGGATAAAGTTGACGCTGTCTCTATCTTAATCAAATTTTACTCATTTTAGAGAAAGACAGCATTAAATTTATCCATCAGTCAGTAAGAACTACCTGCCTATTGAAAAATCTGCCCTTAGGGCCGAAACACATAGCCGCGTTGCGGCGCCGCAACGCTAAAATCGGCAGTTTGCGTTGCGGCGTTGCGGCGCCGCGAAAAAGAGCGTTTTACTGTTGTTCGGTAGGGTAACCATGATTTTTGAGTGTGGATAGACGTCTCTCTGCCTTTGTAAAGATAATTGTTTGATGATTGATTATCATAAATTATTTCACAAATGCTTTTTCATGCCTCTTGTTTTATAAATTTGTCTTTATAAGTTTCGTCACTAGAATCCCACAAACAAGCGTTCTTGAATCAAAGATATTAATATATCGACATCAACGTCAGACATTTTGATTTTAAAACTGCTTCCGGGTTGACGTTTGTTGTTTGCAAGAGTAATAGAAACAAACTGAATCATCGTCAACATATACATCTCTTGTTAGAGAGTAAGTATATTCTTTGATATACAGACAGTGGCGTCACTGCCGATTCTAGCGGCGCGGCGCCGCAACGCCACGCGAATTCCAGCGTTGTGACGCCCTACTTGGTAACAATGATTCACTAAATCTAAAAAAAAAACTCTTAATTTAAAGAAAATGTTGGAAACCCGATGGCCTTAATTTATCCATATCAAAGAATATACTTAGGTACTCTCTAACGAGAGATGTATATGTAACATACCTATTTCATTTTGATGTACAATTCAAAGAGATTACCTTCTAGTGCCATAGAATACTATAACAATAACGTCGATTCCGGCAGGCACAACTTATCCTTAAACGTAATTAAACCTAAAAATTTAGGTTTAAGCATGTCAAAAGCTATTCTGGCAGTCACTTTTCTGACAGGTGGCAACTAAAATTAATTTAAATTAACGTTTCAACTTTTTTTTCAATTCACTTTAGGTTTATGCGTAAAAAGCTATTCTGGTGGTCAAGTTTTTGACATTAGAAGCGTAAAATTACTTAAGTTTATGAGGCATCTAAAACTTTGCGTTTAAAATATACTTAAATATAAAGGTGTCTTTTTGGAGTCGTCGGCGCTTCAACGAACATGATATGTTGTTAAAACGTAAGGTTATTATAATAACTGTTGTTAGAGAAGCACTAGGATGGTAAAAAGACTACAAAATAATCCAGTGATTATCCACTCCTACAAGAACTCCTTCTGTGCCAATTTTATTTTGTTTATTTTGATGTTTTAAGAACATTAGACCCGTTTCCAATGTTTCCGTTTATTACTATCCCTCATAATCGGATTTGTTTTAAATTAAAGACATGGACACATGGTCCGTAGATTTCTTGCCTTTCTTTCGGGATGAAATAAAAGTATATTTTTTTCTTTTATCATTCATTTTTTGCTCTTTCGTTCACTCTTTCTTTTTTGACAGCATATACTGGCAACACAGATTTAGAAGTGTGGGCTTTTTAGGTTTAGGATAAAATGTGCGGTCAGAATAGCTTTAGCGACTAAAATTTAAAATTTAAAAAACAACAATTTTATTGTTTTAAGCAGAAATGATAGGTTTTATCGTGATTTAAATGATGTCATGATGTTCCTTTTTTAAAGTAGAATATCTTAGGCGTGGTTTTTCTCCAATTTGATCAAAATACATGAATTTACACATACAGTGAATTTAAATTTACTAAATTTATACTCATTTTAAATTTAGATATTTTTACGTAAATTTAGGTTTAAGTGTGTGACCGCCGGAATCGACCACAATGTTGAGTAAACTAGCCCAAATTAATATTGTAATTCGTTCAACTTTTCTGAACGCGCAATAAATAGGCAGTACAAACAAACACATCGGAAGTCGCAGCAGACGTCATATAATTAGCAGTCATGGAGCGATCAACGAATGAAAATGTCGAACCTACTGCGTTCATGTTATGAACTAGCAGCCTGCATCATTGAGATTATTATCATTCACAATCAAAACATTACGAATGGTGCATCATCTTGTCGAAAACAAAAGGTATATCAAACATGAGATAATTCATATCGGAGAAAATACCGATTGTTTTAGTTATTCTTGTCAGTGTAGATACGCCATGAAGAAGGCAAAATAAGGAGGTAGTTATTCTAACTATATTTGATTCCACCTAAGAGAAAAAGAGGAAGGTTCCTCCTACAACGTTCATACATAGAAAACAAGTGTGGTCGTTGCCTGTATCACGGGCGGCAGGTGACATAGACGGTCGCAGTGCCATGATTATTATTTGCTCGTGGTTTGTTCATAGAAAACATGGCACTAATCATTGCGAAAATGATAACTAGGGGGAAAGGTAAACTATACCAGTTAGCCCCTAGTTCATGCTGTTTACGCTATATTGGTAATCTTATACCTACATTGATTGTCACACACAACTCTCCATGATATATACTTCATGATGTACACAAATCGACGCCCCACCTTGCGGGAGCAAACATACATCACATATCGACTAATATGATTCACTATACCAGTAGGCAGTGAACTCTTGACAGTAATTAGTGCATCATTGTCATCTAGTCGTTAGCCTATATTTTAAAATAAAACTCGTTTTCTACTGCCTATGTTTCTGTTAAAACGTAACAATGATTGAGAATATGTATGAGTAACCTCTATCATTACTGTTGCACGATTCTAGCTCGTTGTCTGTGACTGCACATCGCACAACCATGTTAATTTATAGCAGTGAGCGAAAAAAGAACTATAAAAGCCATGGAATGAGGATCTGAAGCGTTGCCATGAGGTCTTATAGCAGGAATATTTCCATTGTTAATGCGAAACGCCCCTACAAGCATACATATCGCAGCCCCGATGGAAAATGGTAAACGCGCTGTTTCGACTCATGGTGCAAGTGGCCATGCGCTAATATAGCCTAGAGCCTTCCTCGATAAATGGACTATCCAACCAAAAAGAATTTTTTAATTCCCCCAGTAGTTCCGGAGATTACCGTTAATTTGCAATAGCAAAGCAAACAAACAAACAAACAAACAAACAAACTCTTCAGCTTTATAATATTAGATGATAAAACTCGTTTTCTACTGCCTAGTTTCGAAAATTGTACAATATTGAGTATATGTATGAGTAACCCTTGAACTGTCAAAGTCCAGCTCGTTGTCTGTGACTGCACATCGCACAACCATGTTAATTTATAGCAGTAAGCGAAAAAAGAACTATAAGAGCCATGGCATGAGGACCTGAAGCGTTGCCATGAAGTCTTATAGCAGGTGTATTTCCATTGTTAATGCGAAACGCCCCTTTTTGTAGAATTTTCGCTATCGCTTTGCTTTTGCTAGTTAGGTAATAAGGGGGCAGCAAGCTCGGTCGATCAAATGTAAGTGGCATAACACCTTGCCTGAAGAAAACTCACAATACATGCCACTTCCATTTCTTATGTTTGAATGGGTGATCACTATGAACGATCAAAAATGATGGTCATGAAGGCCTGAGAGGCGGCAGAGCTAGAATGCATTTTACTGTATAGTTATTTTGGTTGAATGATGGCGCTAGTTACTATGTGTGACTGCATAGAAAAAATGTTAGTTCCGAAATCAGGCATAAATAGGAGTAAATCTATGAAACGGAGACTAGTAACTTACCACGAGGTAGAAGTGGCCGTCGTCATAGCTCAGCGTGGCGTGGTGCCGCGACAGCACACGGCACTCGAATATCGTGTTCGTGGGGCTCGGCGTCGACCGGTATACGTAGCGGCCGATCTGTAATAACAACCATTACTGTTTTACTCGGAATCCAATCTCGCTGGCTGCTGGGACCTACAGAGCAATCGTGACAGCTGAGAACTATGCAATGACGAATGCGACGGGACTTAACTATATGATTGAGGGGGATAATGTCTCCGTAACTTGCGCAGAAAGCTTTCATAAGACACGCATATTTTACCTAATAGCACAGAATATTGATAAATAATACTTTAAATTAAATAGAATGACTTACTAAACTAACAAACTTAATACTAAACTAAACTACCTCTTTTTGATCTCGTTAGTTAAATAAGATGATGTAGAGAAGAGTGAACACGAACGATTAATAATTACCAGCATCATAGGACGAACCACTGTAAGTATGTCCACTTAAGAAGGTCAAAGGCCGGCTGATAAAGGTTCAAGGATGATATACGGCATAATGCTGCGTAGGTTGGTGCCAAGAAGATTGCAATTTGAATTGCAATTGCTTGTTCCGTTTTCAAATGGTGATTTATCTCAAATTTGTAATTGACTGTACAAAGTGTATGTCTTGGGTGTAATAACAGTATTCTTGGAGGCGAAAATCTAAGAGGATTTAAAATTGTGTGAATGTTTACGGAGATACTGACTTTTCCCATCTTCATTTTTCTTGAGTTTCTTTATCAATTTTGACATGATACATATTATATCAAGTCAATAGAAATAATTATAATAAAATAATAGATGGTAACACACCACGCCACGTGTATATTAACTCCGCATTTAATGCATTTTCTATCTACCTACCATGTGGCTCGATATGAAACCTTGATAGACCAAATAATATCAACTTTTACACATTTCATATATTAATTAATAATATCATGTATTTATTATATCAGCTCATTTCGCAGTTTTAATTGCTCAAAAGTCATAATATTACATTATTTAAGTATTTAGCTAATAGGTAGGTACATCAGCTGCATCTCCTTCCGTGCATGTTATAAGAGTCGACTAAGGAACTCAGGCATTCTCTCAGGCGATAAGCTTGCAACTTATCACTGATCATTTACATCTCTCCCCGCTATGCTTAATACTGCCTGTCCCATTTTTAGGAACACCGCCGTGTGTATGTATATGTACCCATGTATGTCAATAACAATAACAATTATAAGGAATAGAAAAGAAAATACGCAGGCAAGTCCGAAAACGTACAGTACTTATCTATTTTTCGCAACCGGGACTGATGAGAACACAAGCCAATTGTTAGCCTACAGCCTATAGGCTACAGGAGTTAGAATCTGACATAGAGTCGTATAACGTCCAGTAAATAAGTAGGCGAATGCACATCTCTCTAATTTTGCGGCAACAAACCTTCATAAAACTTTTAACGAATCTCATTGGCATGCTATGCAACCGAGTGTCAATGCATAGTAATGAATGGTTATAAAACGGAAACGTAGAAATCATTTAATAGAAACACTATAGACATACTGGTCTTTAAGCCAATTATTATTTATCATAATGTTAAACCGCGTACAACATATCAGATATTTCTCAACAGTAGCTGTATATTGTGAAGGGCAGTCGGGATCGCGTAAAGGCACTTTTAAAAGTTGCAGATTTCCAGAAGTCACATTAAATGGACTAAGTTAAAAAATGGCCACTTATATAGACTGCCGATGAGCGCTTTTGTTGATTGAAGCAATTCCAAAAATAGCTCAATATGTCCTCCAGCGAAAGAGTTCGTCAAATTAGAAAGAATCTGCTAAACAGTTAAGAGCCTGTCAATACAAGCAGGTTATAACTTTAATTAAATTTAATTATAAATGAAAAGCAAAAAAAATTAAGAGCTAGTTATATATAATTAAATTGGTTAATATATGGGCCAGATAATAAACAAAGAATCCTAGACTAATTTCTCTTTTCTTAAGGTTTATAAGCTGATAAAAAAATATAAGAAAAGAAATCTGTATCATGCAACACGCTTCTTATTTCCCATGAGAAACGCTAAACCCATGAGAAATAATAGCCAATATTTGAGGTATGATAGCGGTCAGCCATTTTTTCCTGGTCAGATTTATTCTTATTGTCTCAAGCTAAGACAAACGTTTACAAAATAACATCTCCATAGAATTTTGAAGATTTAGGTTGTTCAGGTTGGTTTTATAGCATAATTTGGACTGGACTCATGATATCCAGCCAGAAAGTTGGAGTGTTTTGTATTTGCCCAACACGTAAATGTAATTCGCGCCATTCGGTACGTTGCACGACGCTATTATTCTATGATAGAGTAATATAAGAAATTTATGTGTAGTATTTTTATTAGCATATTTATTTACTGACCATGTAGACCAGTGAACGATTGCATTTTATTAAAAACTACGGAAGATTAGAATAACTTTAATGATAATAGATATTTATGTTGCAAAAAACGTAGGTAAGTATTTCAGTCGTGACTTGTATCCTACATTAATAATTATAAGATAAACTGTTGTTGGCATTGAGAAAATCTCTGATGCAAGGATTAGGCATGTAATAACCGTATGTATTTGGTACCATAGTTTTAGGATAGACTATAATGTAGTTGCATAAAATTTGTATAAAAAAAACTTAAAATAAGAAACCGAGAGCTAAACTTCAGGACAAAAGTCCTGCACGTGCTGCAGGTTTAGGAAACTAAATTTCTTAAATATAAAGAGCACCCTCGGTAGGGGCAGCGTAAAGAAAAATCACTCTTGCTTGAGTCTAAGTTAAAACAAAAAAGTCTTGCAACATTAAACAAGTTTCAAACTTTTCGAAAATTTTGTGTTCTAAGCAAAGTTGTCCATACTTTGTAGGGCTTATACACGTTGACTTTGCGTAACAAAAGGGTCAGCGGTAAAGCCATACAAAGCATATTTTAAATAAATTTTCATCCTTAATTCGGAGACATTCTGTTTTCTATAAAAAAAAAGTGGGACTTCACTAGAATACATCAGATGAATCTCCTTCCATGTCGTATAAAAGAACACGGGCATTCTTTCAGGCTCTATTGAGGGATCGCCCGCCACCGGGCCCTATACCCTCCGCTGACCCTCGGATCTGCCTACTCATGATCACGAACACAAGACACTACAGTTGCATGAGTAGGCAGATCCGAGGGTCAGCGGAGGGTATATGGCCCGGTGGCGGGCGATCCCTCAATAGAGATTTGAACTTCCGAATAGTGACGCCTGATACAATTCAATATTCTTTCAGGCGATAAGCTAGCAACTTGTTAGTGATCATTTACATCTATCCCCGCTATACTAAACGTGACTGCGGGATTTCGGGAATACAGCCATATTATACAGAATGATTTTTGGTCGTCAACGTTCCTGAAAACTATGGAATCGCCTCATCATCACGATCATTTTTCTCCATGGAAGCATACCTGGGAAGTGTGTGGTTCCCAAGATATTAGAATCCAAAGTTGAGTAAATAGACTGCGTTTTTCTGCATAGATGCACATAGACGCGCGTAGAAAGATTTTTTCAAGAGAAATAATTAATATCTGTCTATGAAAATACTAGCATAAACACTGGACACTTACAATTTTGCCCGATCAAGATTTTTTTTTATATTTACATCTTTTCCCAGCATTTTTTTTTGGCAAAAACTTACTTTATTTGATGTATGAAGTACGTACCCTTCGTTAAGGGTGGGGATGAAAAAACATCCTGTATAACAATATAGCAACTCCATGGATGTTGCCATACCGCTATAGCGGGCGTGTCTCATACTGCGCTTCCCTACACAGCAAATATGCCTTGACTACTGGGGCGTGACAGCTACAATGCGTGTATGACAGCAGTTATTGCAGATACATGAATTATGAATCAAGTTAACAACAAAAGGTTATGCAATACGCAGTGATGTAGTCATCTGTAATTCTAATGTTATAAAGCTCAAATAAAATTCTCTATGGCTGTAGGTAGTATGCTTACTTGCAACGCCTTCCAAACCTTACGCGAACAGGTTACGTATTCGGAGGTCAGTTTTATGGAATTGAAATATTATATCAACCAACATTCTCGGTCTTTGTGGTTATTTCTTATAGTTCATTACGCGCTTCATTAGACAGGCAGTCTTCCACGTCATCGGGTAGTTCATTTAGTAACGCAATCTACCTTAAAGTTGGGATCAATACAAGCGACAGGTTGTATGCAACTGTTGCAAGCATAGACGCGATGCTCGAAAATCATTTTAAGTCAAACTTTTGTTTTCACCTACATATCCTAAAACCTAGCTTACATAATATTACGAAGTGCATGTGCGAAGTATAATCAACGTATAGTTAGTTACCTACCTAGCTTAAAAAGGTAGTTCGCACTTGCACTTGACACCTGCGCCGCAATATGTAAACAAGGCTTTATACAAATTAAGCCAAGCACAGTTGCGTGCTGGTAATCTCCATTACTACAAACAGGCCGGTATTTACGCTGCGTCCAATCAGACAGAGCCCACTTGATCTTCATTGAATGCATTATAGGTCGTCTACGTAACAAAGTCGCACGGATTTTTATGTAACTAAATAAAATATATGAAACTTTGATAGAATTATAAAGACACTTGCGCCTGCGTATAATTCTACTACCGAAACGAAGTATTGTGGAATGTTTGTCTTGCAAACTTGCTCGTGTAGGTGAACTTGCAGAGTTGCTTTTCTCTGTTTCGTAATCATTTCTGGAATTTTATATATCCAAACAAACTAATTAAATGACAGTATATACTAATATAATGCCAGACATAATTCACGAAATAAAATCCCCACGCACATGGTTTGTGCGGGTGAAAAACGGCAGATTTTTTCTCGAACATATATCTCGCTATAAAGTGAGATATCCTTGGTATTATCACTTGAGTGACCATTTTAGGCCTGTGGAGCGTTTTATTCGTGATTTCTAGCATGCATCAAATTGCAACTTTAATTATAGAGTTACGCTAATATTAGGAGCTAGGTGATTATAGTGAAATCGGTACTTACGACATAGTAAATATAAGTAAGTAAGTAGGTACCCTTTTGCATGTTAACATTGCAAGATTAACGCATTTTATGGTGGTATTTTTTCCTTTAAGACACTCGAGTAAGAGATGGGACTACTTTGTGTTGAGTCCATGGCATAAAAGTTTTTTTTAATAGTTTAGTCTCATTGAAGTTAACGGAAGTTTAAGTAAAAGATTTATATAATGTATGTATAATATATATAATGTACATATTATACTTGGTCTTAGGTAGTGAACTTCGCATGGAATGCATCCCGTTTCAAAGTTTCAATATTTACACAACAATTTACTGAATCAGTGCTCTAAAAACCAGAGCACAGGATGCGGAGTTTTGCATGTTATCAAGAAGTGGTACTCTAAATGGTAGAAAACACAGGAGACTGAAGAATATTAAAATCAGCGTAAATAAAGGCCTACAGACACCAATTTTTTAATCCCAGATTAATTTTACACGCGGAGAAATCAAATATTTTGACGCCGGAAAAACTCATACGAAATTAAATGCCGGAAAATTAATACATCCGTTTTCCTTTGTCCAGGCCAAATCGTAACTTATATGTATATATAAAAATTTGCCGCGTGGTGCCGGCAGAGTAGTTTGTACCACCCCTGCCTTCCCGTGGGTATCGTACAAGGCGATTAAGGGTTTCCGGGAGGTGGGCAGCAGGGCCACACCGAAAATCACACTGCGGTCACCAACCCGCCTGCCCAGCGACTGCTCAGTGACTATGGGGAAAATGGCATAGCCTGGGGGACACCGAAAGTGGACTTCAATAGGCTGAAGAAGAAGATGTATATATAAAAATAACAAAATATCGGTTTACATTAGCTAACGAGAGCAGATGTGAGATCAAAAATAGCACAATTTCATCTTATTAGATTTAATTGCCAATGCACAATTATGGCAGGCTGAGGCACCGGCGCGGTGGACTGTGATGCGGTCGCGTATAGACAAAACCACACGCGTATAGATACCTATTACAAATAAAAAAACCACGTAAACAAAGAGGACAATTCAAGCATACAAAATAGTACTACATATTACAAATAATCTCCTGTCAATGTTTGTCCGCGATGACTCCTAAACTACTTAACCATTACACACTCGTAACTTCAAAGATAGCTTAGACTTTAATTGTAGTGCAATTTTATTTTATTGCAAAATATTTGTCTATAATTAATTGACAGTCATTATCTGTACTCCAAAAGATTTAACAGAGGTCGACTATAGGTATTATAGTAAGTACAATTCAATTTCCACGCGGACGAAGTCGCGGGCGTCCATATATATTATAGTAATTGTCGTAACTTTCGGTAAATGTCATTGTAATATCTTTAGTTATGTACCTTCTTATTTTAATAAATCTGTATTAACAGTTCTGTCCACTGGCGGCTCGTCCTAAGGAGCGCTGGTGCAGTGCACTCCCACCCACAAAGATTACATAGGCAATATAATATAATATAAATTATCTTTCAATTCTATTATGTTTATACAATAGTGTCTACGCGTTCGTCTCAAGTAAGTTGTAATCTTATGTATCGAGTGGAACGCTAGCGATCGCGCCCCAATGAAACGAAATTTGGTACTGTATTCAATGAGTGCGAAAGAGACATACCAGTATAGGCCGGCGCGTGAAACAAAAAATTTCGTATGAAAAATTAGCCCAATCTGGAGCGCCGCTCATATTCGTAGTGTGCGTATGCGGTCACTAGATGTCGCTTAGTCCGAGTTAGAACGCGATATGGTTGTCTTTAATGTGTTTCATTAGGTCATCTGAATTTTAATTAGAGTGAGAATCGGTTCATGCTCATGCATCAGTTCAACACGCGCGGCGTTACCAAACTGTAATTTTGCATGCTCTCATATTAAAAAAAGTGAGCGAACCCCCTTCTAAAAATATCAGAAGCCGCCACTGGTGCTGTCCATTTAAAAGAAACCACATTGCGCCGACCCCATAAATAATGTGATAAGGGCAGGAAGATGATGATCATATTATAGTAATTGTTAACTTACATCCTACTGGAGCATATAGACTTTTCTTTACTTAAAATAAAGTATTCATAGTATACTCATCCATATCATATTTATTTGGAAGATTTTGTATAACTACTTTAATATAAGAGACACTTTGATACATTATCATCTTTATGGGGTCGGCGCAATATGGTTACTTTTCGAAAATCATATTTGCCAAAGATTTGGCGTTTGCTTTATACAGCTGGCTGCCTGTCTGACGCCAACCCTCCTTGTAAGATAAAAGACACTTTGATACAGAAGATAACAGTCTTTGATGTCCCACAGCTACTAACCTTAGATATCTACCTGTCTGATAGAGATGTCAACTGATAAATACCACATTATCATGGTTTACTGGAATACCTAACTGAATCTTCTTTCAAGGGACTTACAGTTGTCAAATAAAATAAGTTGTAGTTTAGTCTAAAGAATTCAAATGTGTTCCTTCAGAGGATAAGCTAGTAACTTGTCACTGATATTACATCTGACCCCACTACACTATGGTAAATGAGGCTGCAGGATCTCCTTTGTTATCCTGAAGTTGTGGCCACCCCATTTTGGGAACAAAGTCATGTGTATAAAACATATTTGTAAATAAATATGACCATAGAATAGTAATAATAGAATTTAGAGTACAGAAATAGCACAAAGTAGTTATTTTTATTCTTTAACTATGGACGTGCGGTCTCACAGGCCGCTTGCAGTTCGAGATTCTCGTGCCCCTCTCCTCCCGCGTGCCCAACGCGTATGCCGGCCTCAGTAGCTTCGGTTTTAATGAAAAAACCGACCGTTGAGAATAAGTTTCGCCACATTCGGGCCACCGACCACAGCTACAAACGCCGCCACAAGAAGTTATGTATGAAAAGTACAGGAAATATGCCCGTGGCGGCGTTTTGTGGTCGTGGCCGGTGGCCCGTGTGCGAGGGCCCTAAAGGTTACGTCGCCGGCTGAATGTTGCGTGAGCAATTTCGCTTTATATTTTGAGTGCGGTCTGTGAGACCGCGCGTCCACGTTTGTGTTAGAAATTGACGCTGATGGTTATTGTGTATGTTTTAGATTTTGTACACTAAAATGTCAAAAAACAATCAACCAACAACTGCAGGCAAATAAGAGATTATTGCACAAAGTGGAAGTACTACCAAAGATGACATAAACAGCCATTATTCCTACAATGCTCTAAGCCGCTATGTAAAGAATGCCTATAAATATGACCAAGTTGGGCCCTTGTCGAAATGATACAATATTAACTCATCAAGATAGAAACCAGCTCGTAAAGCCTGGTCTGTGAGGCCGCACCTCCATAGTAGTGTAATAAAAATGGAATATCACCTGTTAACCTAATTCATATTCATGTAAGAGTTATGGATTTTTCTGGAACTAAATGAAAATGTATACAACAGTGTGTAAATGACATAGATACTGGCGCCTATGTCAGGTGCCTTCTTATGTGAAAAGAACTATAGTATTGCTACTCAGCAAAAGTAAGTCCACATTAGGACTACTAAAAATACAGGAAAAGTTCAGTTTAATTCCATTTTTGCAACACAACATCACATTATTTTTCATTTTATAAGGTATTTACTGTTTATAAATCTAACTGTACAGCAAAGTAAAACTTTAATAACTAGGGTCTCTAAAGAATCATAGAGCACACTTACTAATTAACTTGCATACAACAGCAAAAACAGCTCATTCAATGACTGAGAACCATGTTAGGTATGTGCAGCTGTGCAACAAATAACTTCTTGTGAATACAAACACACTACCAATACAAAGAGGTCTCAATGTTGTTGTATAAACATGGAAAATTTCACAGTATTGATAGATATTAAAACACAGAGATGCCAGTAGAAAGTCTGAGTAATTAAGTTTTCAATAAAAATAATGGTATTCCTCAAAAAGCAAACCAAAGACAGATTTGTTATTTTTCTTTAGGAAGATTAAACATACATGCATATAGTAACCCCTATTATCCCCACAGGTTGGTCACAAAGCTAAAGTTGCTGTAAATGATGCAGGTGGACATATGATGTTGTAATTTTCAATTAATTTTCACATTTGAAAAATGGACTTGCCCACTTAACTTTGAAGGCTTATTACTACCTCATTTGGACACTTAATCAAATTGTAATTTTACAGATAGATATGATTTTGATGATTTATTCTGATAAGCATAAAATGTTATTAAAATTCAACCATAGTAAACATCCCTATTTTCAACACAAATGAGTAACTTAATAACTTAAAAAGTAAAAAAAAATGATAAACTCACTTGTTATAGTAGAGGTTACCAAAGTGATATGTATAAAGATAAATCCATACCTGCACCTTCACCTTTACCTTTTTTATTCCTGATACTCAAGCCAAGACTAATAACTAACATTACGTACCTATAGGAATGATAAAGAAATGTATTTACCTTTACGGGCTTCTCCAAATTGACATGTCTTTCATCAAATGGCAGGGAATTAGAGTTAGGCACAAATATCGCTCTGGGTACTCCAACTTCCTGGTTATTGGGAGGTTCAGGTCCAGGGTTCCAAGTGTAATCCATGTTATTCTTGATTGTGTTGTTCGAATGTGGAATTACTTTTTTCTTTGCTATCACCATCGCACAAAATTCTAGTCAAAAATAGCATTCGTGCCTCGTATGCAGAATATCACAGCAATTGAAACACCAAAAAAATAATTTACTAAAATAGTGAAAGGTGATCACTTTTCTCTGCCATCTTGAGGGTCAACCAGTCTTCGAAGGAAACTCTGTCTATTTACTAACACAGCACATATTCTTGGCTTTTAAGAGCATTGTTTAAGATCGAAGAAACTTGATTCTCTTGGTCTACGTAAGGACGAATTACAAAGTCTGTCTGACTAAAGTTATAATTTACCACAATCACAATGTTTTAAAGTATTAAATAGACAATATGGTCGGTAGTTCACGAACTTACAAAAGTAACAAAATTTAAGGCGGAGGGTAAAAATTTTATCGAAAATTATCGTTCGAGGAACTTACGAAATGGGCGAATCGGACATTTGTTTTCGTATTCGCACTTCATCTGTTTCATTTCATTTTGTACTTTTTGGTTTTACCGGTTTATTTGGAGCTGTTGCATTGTCACACACATTATTTACTAAGATTATCGGTTTTCTTTGACGCGCTTCCCTATAGCTTCGTTCTAGAATGCCTAAAGCTAGGTAGCTAGAACATTTTTGAAATGAAGTTGTAAATTAAATGAAGCTACGCCTGAATATTTTAAATTCAAAGTTCATATTTTTATTTTATTGAAAGTACATAGCTATGATGAGTAGAAAAAATATCTTAAACTTGTTATAAAAAAAATTATATAAATTATCTGGCTACTGACGGGTAAAATTTTATTTAAATTTGAATGTGTTTGAATGAAACAGCACTATTAGTGATGAGCTTATTCTATACAGTTTCCGACAGTTTCATTAATTTGACAAAGTTCAATGAATTCTATTACGGTCTAAACTTGTCTAACCATAGGCTACTTTTAAAAACGTGAAATTCATAGGTTTAAATGGATTAATATGTACCTATATGACCTATACGGTAACCTACCTGGCCTGGGTATATTCCATTCATTCCGTACCTAGCCAAATGACAAAAAATGGAACCTTTGAACCCGGCACAGTGTTCCGAAGACCCCGAAAAATTTACATCTCTAGCTGTTCCCATATATCGACGTAGTTCGACGAGAGAAACAATTTGCTAGAACAAACCACCTATCAAGTATTGATAGTTTCCGAGGAAAAAATATTAAAGTAGTCAGTTTTTGGTGGGTCGAAAAATGAAAAAAAATTGTATTGTACTTTTATTCATGGAGTTTGGCACAAAATTTATTAATACCATAATATTTCATCGTATTGCGCATATTTTAGTCTAAATTACAATCATCTAAATGCAGGTGATTTAAAGAATTTAAAAAAAAAAAACAAATTTTAGGTAATATTTTTTTAAAAGTCTCACTATGTCTATCTACAGAAAAAAAATCAGCACCGTACCTCGTGGATAACTAGAGATATTTGCAATTTCATGTATCAGTACCTAGGTGCCTGTTAAAAACTAAAAGAAAAGTTCTTTTTCCTTTGGTTTGCTCAGAAATAACTTAAAAGTATTATTATACCTATAGTTTGAGGCGCACAGCCATTTCTCTGGAAGCCCGCCCGTGCTATAAAGTTTATTTGCCAGTATCAATCTATATACATCTATCTCTGTCGCACGCATCGCGCGCTCTCAATTCGCCCCCGCTAGGTCTAGAATTTTTCTAGATTCTCAATTGTGCACTAGAGACTTTTGGCCAAGTTCCCATCCCGTTTATCCCTATGCTATGTCTGCTTTGAAACCTAGGTCATCCAGGAGATCCTACGTTACCTATTATATGGAAACTTAGCCTACAATACTCGAATCTAACCCTAGAGCACCTAAAACGGAGCTCCAGCCGAGGGCGAAATGAACTTACAAAACAGTAATATCCTTTATTTACAGCCTTAAACTAATTACAATATAAAATGAATAATATTCTTAACTGTGCTATAACTTAACTAACTAACTCAAATCAAAATACTAATTATTTACAACATATGATTCGTCGCCGCCGTCGCTAGATGTCGCTATTTTGCGTCGTCGCTAACATAGTTATTTAAGTATCACCGAATCGATGAGATTTCGCTGCGTTAGAGTCGGTAAAACCTGATAATCACTTGTTGTACAAACACGCTATGTATGCTATGATGGGATTTGTCAGAGTGGGGACACCGCCTTTTCTGTTCTTAGAGCAAAGCATTTCAAAAAAATATGAACTTTCCCGCACACTCAAGGAGGGCTGGTATATAAAAAAAAAAATTTCCTTGTCTTGTGCTATTAATTATAGATTCTTCGATCATTTACCATAATAAGTCGGTAAAGAGTCATTTATGTACTTGCATCGAAATGTTGATAATCACTTGTTGTACAGAGAAACACAAAGCTATGAGGCACATCCACTTTATTCTTTGCTGTATGAAATCATGCAAGTACATAAATGACTCTACCTAATCCGACCTTGTCAGAGCATTCATGGGGACACCTGATAAGTGCGATATAATTATCTTTTCTGTTCTTAGACGGCATCACACATAGCGGATAAAAAAAATATGAACTAAATTGGAGGGCGGGCGCCAGGGGGCCCTATTAAAGACCGCCCCGGGCCTCAAAAAGTCTTAGTCCGCCAGTCTAAGGCACCTTAGGTATTGACATATGAAATCGCAAATATCTCCAGTTATCCACGAGGTACAGTGCTGATTTTTTTTCTGTAGATAGACATAATAGTGAGTCATTATTAGTTTAAAAAATTACGTGCTGAAATTGTGCGCTTTTCTTTTAATAAATATTACCATTATTAATTTTAGTTAATTGATTTATTAATATAAATATAAATTTGATTTTTTTAAATTTCTTTAATTCACCTGCATATAAATGATTGTAATTTAGACTGAAATATGTGTAATACGATGAAATATTATGGGATAAATTTTTGTATCATATTATATCGAATTGTTTCTCTCGTCAAACTACGTCGATATACAGGAACAGTTAGAGATGTCCATTTTTCGGGGTCCTTCGGAACACTGTGCCCGGTCACTCACATCAAAGTACCTACACCAACTCACATCGTGAATGGCGACATTCAAATCAAATCAAATATTCTTTATTTGTGGATCATAGGTAAATTATAAGGTGTTTGGTACATGCAAAAGTATCTCTATGTCCTACCCGTGGGCGTACAAAAATGTTAAATTCCAAATAAAATTCTAATACAATAATTATAAATCAAATCAAGTCAATAATAAATGTCACAAATTATTTTATGGTCACAAATAACAAAGTGTACAATAAATTATACAATACCACCATTCGCGGGAACTTATGTGAAGTTTTTGTCATTTCCCAAACTATGTGGATTTCTTCGAGGTTTTTTCCAAGGGGAAGTTTCGGGAAACATCATATGAAGAACACGCCCTCCAAGTTTTAAGTCTTTAAAATAAACGGCCCCCTTATTACCTAACTAGCAAAAGCAAAGCGATAGTGAAAATTGTACAAAAAACGCTGATTGCTTGTCAAATTCGTATTACGTAAAATGAATTTCAAAGGAACTTTGGCATTTCAAGGCGAATATTGTACAATTTTCGCTATCGCTTTGCTTCGGTTTTGCTATTGCAAATTAGGTAATCAGAGGGCCGGTTCGGTAAAGTTTGGAATTCGTCTAGAGTGTGGGTACAAATGTATTTGATGTTTGACGTTTCCATGTTTTTGGCAAAGTCAAACACATGGGCAAACGGGGCAAACCTCAGATGAATGATGGGCAAACAGGAGCAAACACTGATCATTCTCGCCATTCCTTTCATATATTCCTTGATGATCAAAGTGCGAGTGAGTCAACTAGCCGTCCGCCCGCCCCGCACCTTGCCTGCCGCTGATGTTTTGCATGTGCATTTGCTGCTTACGATTTGCTGAGGTTGGTGGTTTGGCGTAGAACAGCGCTACTAGCGTAGGTAACGTTCGTTTTCGTTCGTTCGTGGATCGTGCCGTGCCGTGCTGATTTGGCTCCGTGATCTTTGGTGCTGATCGTTCGTGCGTGCGTTCGTTAGTCTGTCTAGTCTGTGTTCGTTTCGTTTCGTTCCTATTGTGTGCAAAATTACGTCGAAAACGGTTTTTTGCCTCGAGTCTTGTGAAGTGATTATAAATAGTGTGCTATTAAAATAACAGAAAAGTGCTACATATTTGTTTTTTAGTTTTGTAAGTATTCATTTTCTGTCGGTAGTTCTTGAAAAATAATAAAATCATCTGTAAGTTATGTGTTCAATATGGCCGTTCTTCTGCCACAATAATTTGTATAGGTATTTACATTATGTACTGTACGTATTATATTTATAGTCTAATTTAGATCTGCCTATATTTCGGTACCGTAAATACCCTATCTATACTAAAAATGGTGAAAAGTTTAGTCGATGTGGCAAAACAGTCTTCATCTGACGTTCTTAGATTCTTCCTGAATTATTCAATATTTTACTATAACTAACCAAAGCACAAGACAAAATTGTATGCCTATGTTCCGTAACCCAAAATTCCTACATGAATTAGGCCTTTTCATGTACCTACCTACTTATTAATATTAACTCTTGCTCACATCTTATGGGCATCCAACATTGGGGTATTCTTCATGGCAAAATATCTAGGGTACACTATCTGCAAACAGTTACCTTTTGTATGTTTGTTTTCATGTGTGTTCCACTTCACTGTAGTAGCAAAATATTCATACATTGTTGAGTGTGATGTTGATCATCTTTGTTACCTACTCATGTTTCCCCACTGGCCTTTTGGTTTTGGCCAAGGGTTTTTTGCTTGTGTGACTACAGACTGCCCTAGTAGTAACATGGTAGAATATTTATTCCCCATATTCCTTTACTACCAACCATGGTTATCATTACCAATTTGTTATTAGATTAGATTCATTTATTGCATGTCACAGGTTATATAGATGTTACATAAAATTAAATATAGTAGGTACATGTGGGCCAAATGACAGGCTGCTACTTTTTTCTGTAGTTTATTTGGATTTTCAATTTTTATTACCTTCGCACTGGTGCAATGCTGATACTATACATGTATAAACATTCCTCTCAAATCTATCTTTCTGTTTAAAAAAACAACAAACAAACATTCCAGCATCTTCATAATACTAACAACCTAGTATATTAATAGAATTTCGTATGACACCCTATGTAATGCCTATGAAATTCCCTTGTAGTTACAAATATTAATCATAACTATGAACAATGGTCCTTAAACTCCTTAACTTTAGGTTATTTTTTAAATTTCAATTATATTTTTTTGTCATTTACTTGCATTCTGCGGCTTTATTGCTTATTAACCAAAATACTCATGTTCACCCTTGAATTAAAGCCCTAAGTCATAGTTTCACATTACATGATGTTTGGAATTGCTCACTTAGAAAAGAATCCTTTCAAGTGACTTAAATATATATATATAAAGTATTTTTTCTTTGATGTATGCTTTGCAGGGAGTCAAATTTATTTGCCTATGTAAGGTTCTCATTCATTAGGTTTTGCTGCTTTTAGGTTAAATAAATTGTTGGGTAGTGTTGGATAATTTTATTTGTTAATATAACTGGAGTTTTACAATGAATTTATCAATAAAAAGTCTAAAAATTAAAACTTAATATAGTTGGAGATAGTGCAAATCCGCGAATCTACCTTATGTAAAGTCTGCAATCAATGCATATCTGCAATAAATCTAGTTTTACAGGGGAAGGTTAAAACTTAATAAGTTTCTTATTTAAGGCCGATTGCCTGCGAAAACTTAAATTAGCTACTGTGTGTCAGATATGCAGAATGATCCAATGCTAAATACGCAGATTTGCACTATCCCCGACAATATATCTATTAAAAACTGGACTTAAATCTAGATTTAAAAGCATTAACTACGAGTGAGCCTATTACAAAAACAGTGATGTAAGTTATATAAGTATTCAATTTGATGTTTGTTTTGATAAATGCTTGTGGGTTTTTTGCTTGTCACACATAAGTATTGACATCGCAGTCTTGACCTTGGAATAAAACTTATATGTTTTAAAAGGCAAATGCCATCAAGTAATAATTTACAAACTTGAAATTTTGATGCTAAGATTTGCTTAACTTGGCCCACTTGGCAAACAAATGAAATAATTAAATTACTTTTCTAATGCCTCCTCTAAACATTAGGATGCAAACCCAAATGTGAACACAGAGAAGATACATCAGTTTATGGCTTATTCTTCAGAATAACACATAACTATTTACATGGACTAGGGTGCTGCTGCAGCTAGTAGCACATAAAGTATACATATGTTAAAAATAATATAACCAGTATGTAACAAATCCAATCATATTATATACACCACAACAACATCTCAACAATATAATACTACAGCTGCTTCTCTTCCCGGGCATACTGTACAAGTCAATAGGAGGGACAAGAAGGTCTTGGTGTTTTGAAGGCAATGGGCTGACCACCTATCACTACTAATCAAACTTGTACATCTAACTATACCCTCAAAATTGGTCAGAAGTGGCACCATGTGGTTCTATCGGCCCTTGGTGCTCTGCCTACCCTGTAAGGGATAAAGGCGTGATATGTATGTATGTATGTAAATCCAATTGGAAATGTTTCTGAACCATTCTAAATAGGTATTTTTAAAAAGTTTTGAGCACTTATTTTATTTGCAGGTGTGAGCATGGCTACGGCATTCCGGTCGTCGCCAGCGTGAATATAAGAGACTCTTGTGCAGCAAACCCCGGACCGCCTTGTGTGCCATCCGACCACAATGAAAATGGTTTTGTCGCAACGGCAACGAGAGGAGCTGTAAGTACTACTGGCAAATTCTACTATTTTATTTAACGAACTTCTTAGTGAACATTCGATTCTCTACTTTAAAAAAGTATTTTTTTAATGCTATGGCTCATAGAGCACGAATTTATGTACATGTTTATACTGATATTGTAGCTTTTATTTAGGGCTATTGCAAATTCTGCGAATATTGTAATCCGAATAGGTCGTGGGTTCGATTCCCACCCGGGTAAGGAATTTTTCCATTTCTTTATTAATAATTTTATAATATCTTAATCTTAATAGAACACCTACTTAGGTACGTACACAGTTGACCATTACTTTTGATTATGTAGTAAAAGTCGTTTTGCACTATTATAAGGAGTTAACGCTGTTAATCTTTATAGTCGTCTTGATTGATGTTCATAGCGATTCGGTGACTGTTTATAATTTCGGCCCAAAGACGCCCCAAGCCGTGCAATATTTGATTGTAATTACGAAAATATTAAGTTACGTTGACGGTAAGTTCAAGATATGTAGGTCATAATTGCAAACAGAGGATTGCCTATCCACGAAACAAAAAATCTGACAAATTATCGTCAATAGAATGGCTTTATGGGGATTAACCAATAAATGATATTCGGTTATATTCTGTACTCCTCACCAAAATACGGACTTAATTTCAAAATCTACTTTCACTTGTGCGCTCGTAAGTCCACCTTTTGAATCTAAAAATACGTTCAAATAGGTAGATTGAAATTGAAACCCGAGAGAAATTCGTGCTAATTTGAATGAAGGCTTTCCAATGCGAAGGTTACCTATACCTTTTCCTAAGTAAGCTATTGTCTTGAGAATATTCAGTTGCAATTTCTTGGAGGTTGAAATGTTTCATAGAATTCGTTCGAGCAAATAGTTTGGAACAAGGTCGTAACAATATCGCAACGCAACGTTGTCGTATCGCACATTTTCGTCAGATCTACGTTCTCGTTTGTGTAGTTTCTTCGAGTACCTACTATCACCGTATCTTGCATGTGTGATTTTCATTGAGTGTTGAGAACTTGCTTACAAGCTCATAATTTGGATTTTTCTACTTATTTTGAAAATAAACGCTAGTTGTACCAACCTGCACAGCAATCTTTGAAAGTAACAGTGTTCCAAAGGTGTTGTTGACCCCGCCGCTCCGGCTGTTTCAATTATATCGACCCGACTTTCTTCGTGAACCCAGATACACTATCATCTCATCACACTGCGCAATCTGCCGACCTCATTATCCGTGATTGCCAGTCAAGAAAAAGCAAATTGATATCCGTGCTTCTCATCACTGCTTTCATTACGTTTCATTTCACATTAAGCTGAGGAATGTTAAGTGTGAATGTAGACTTCGGTCTGTTTTGATTAGTGTGCTACGTTTAGAATTTTGTATTAGAGTTCTGCCTCTTTCCTATGTCTAGAATTAATAAATAAGAGCCCAGTCATTTCTACAACAACGGCTAAGTAACTAGTCTAGTTCTAATGTTTGATTTCCTGTGCTGATGCGGGGCTTCTCTAGAATACAACAGCTGCATCTCCTTCTGTGCACGTCGTAAGAGTCCACTAAAGAACGCGGCATTCTCTCGGGCGATGAGTAGCATTTGTTACTATTCATTTACTTACATCTATCCCACCGCTTTGCTAAACGTTGCTGAGATCGATAGTACGGACCTAAATACTAAGATCGATATTAACAATTAGCCCAACATTATCTGGTGCATGCGCTTTTTCAAAGCATTGTAGTTTTAATTTGTAGTTACACTTTATGTGGATTACATGACTAAGGTACGTTACATTTTTCATTGTGAAAATTATATTCATTTATAATTTTTCTGCAGTAGGTATCTATGGATAGATTAGTTATGTAGTTCAACAACCTTTTTAAGCAGGTAACACGTATATATACAAATTCTAAGACAATATTGAAACAGGTGAACACATTAAAGAGATATCATTAAACTCCCTAAATTCCTGAACCACCGCTGGTGTCTTGTGTTCACGACGCTGTTCTTAAAATTTTGTAAATTCTTCATGTTTTTTGATCGTATAAACCTCACGAAGTATTTTCCATACAAATAAAAAATAGCATATGTGTTCCAGACTACTTATTTATATTATTTACTAGTGGACGCCCGCGACTTCGTCCGCGTGGACTGCAGAAAAAACAAAATGTCGAAATTATCCGGGATAAAAATATTTTCCCAGGATAAAAAGTAGCCTATATGTTAATCCAGGGTGTCGGCTAACTCCATACCAATTTTTAATAAAAATCTCTAGCCGTTTTTACGTGAAAGAGTACCAAACATCCATGCATTTATAATACTAAGTAGGATTATAAATAAGTTTGTATATTTTTACAATATTGGTATAATTGAAAGAGCAAAAATCTGGTGGATAAAGCATTTTCCTCCTTTCATTCAGAGGCGCAGTAACGTAAGCTTAACATGGTCTAATTAATTAAACTTCTATTTTCAATGATAGCTAACCCAGTTCGTACCAGTTTATGCAAAATTGGATTTGCCGTTTCATAAAGTATCAATGGTCTATTCTATTCAATTGTGTCCGCCAACGAAATATTAATCATGATCACCGCAAAGACAAGACGTTTCATAATAATGGTAAACACGAATAATTTGCCATTCTACTGGTAGAGATCACAGATAATAGTAGAACATTTTACATAGCGTACATCTCAGAATTGGCTTGATATAGCGGTGTTACCATAGAGTAGTAATATTTACCTATAGCTAAAACTAAAAAGATGCTGTTTTTCTAAGGAATTCAGACTGATATCTCTGTGAAGACGTTCTCATTTTATTACACTGTATTGCATACCTCGTGACCTAAAATGCTATGCCATGGCGTCTTTGGCGCATTCCTCCGATATTACCCTTTTAGCTCGCGTGTCAGTCGAGTGAAAGGAGACCTATGCCTCTCGGTACTCGTTATCTACTTATTTAGACAAAGATGTGGCCATACTGTTCACACGCTTTTGTCGACTAATGAGATCATATAACATTATCGAATTAAGAATGTCAAGCCGTCTTATGTAATACTAATTACGGGTGTTTGTGTAGGTATAACATAAGATTGTGTGATTAATAGACTACAGGATTTCAGATTTTGTACAGTCATATTTTCGTCTACTTCTTTAGGGCAGAACTCGTGTTTGCGACACATTGCGCTGAAATCTCTTGTCGTTTTTGTCTTTGCTGTGCTCCCTTTAATACAGAAAGCCCAGTATGTATTGTACATCGTTTGATTGCTCACTCAATTTATTTGAAACTCATGCCATAACGGTCCGATTCGGGCTCTGGGAGTCTCGCGTCTCTATGATTCTGCGACGGAGGTCAACGAACGTGTCGGTTCGCTTCATTAAAAATAACGTTCACAAATCTAACGAAATTGCCTAAGATAAATGTCGTCCAATTATTAGATTTGATGAAAATAAAATGTTATGAGAAATATAATGAGAAAGAAAGATTACCTAGGTATATGTTATGTTCTTAAATCATCTCGCAGATGGGATTCTAGGAAAAAACCTAGTAAATTAAGAATATAAACTTGTTAAGGTAGAGACCTATTAATGAATTTAATGTGGTAGGTCTGTACTGTTCCAATTAAATATTTTTACACGTTTCGCTACGCAGGTGTATAGCACATTGAGCAGGTTCTCGTAAATGAACAAGTAGAAAGCAGGTGCTTTTAACTACCGTGCTCCGTACCTTGATCTAATCCTCGTATGGCTGGCTCTTTTTTCTTCAGCGATAGTGAAAGCGTACACATACAAACAGCCTATTGGTACATGTTATAATATTATTCAATACAGTTTAATGATAACAATCTTGAACAACTTGCGAGACCGAAACCTCCCATCTTAAAGCGAACCAGGTCGAATCGAGAGTTGTCTGCCGAACACCCACAGACGACGAAAAAACTACTTACGTCATTCGTATTACCATAATCGATTATGATCATAATCTTATGCAATATGGCGGATAGTGTAGCTAAAATATTTGGAACAAATTCCACAATAAGGCAAGGCGTCTATGACAACGATATTCGGCAAAATTAATTGCACCAGAACTGGCATTGGCAGGTGTTTCTAAAATAAAGAAACGCGTTTCTCAAAATAGATGATCGGATGTTTGGCCCTGAATACAGCTTCGTTGGCTAATCTATTTTCTTCCACATCTCTGCATTGGATATACACAGGTTCAGTAGTACAATGCAAAGTAGATGTGCGTTGTGTGGCAGTCATCGTGTTGTGTGAGTCACTGTGCTTATTATTGTTGAGCTGCGTTGCATCAATGTCAACCTGTCTTACGGGTCCATTGTTTTAAACAGCCGAAGGCTAGGGTACATATTTGTATCAGTTTGGATTTGGTCAATACTATTAAACTCTGATATTATTAAGGGGTTTTGGTGTCTCTGTCTAACAGTTGTGTCGAGGCGTGGTTTTTGTGTGAACAAGCTGGCATGAATATTTTCGAAAGCGCGAAAGTATAGCATTGTGTTTAGTTAGACTCCAAGTGAAAATTGGTTTGCGTATTGTTTCTCCATCGTATTTGTGAGGTATTTGAGATAGATCATCTGCCATACCATACCGTTTTCTGCTTATGCTATATATACTACTGATATAGGAGTATTATTTCCTGGTAAATAAAAGGCGCAAAGCCTCCTTCTTTCCTGGAATGAAATTTTGTTTTATTATGAACTCGAAATAGATTTCCATTTATAATGTAGGTAACTGGGGATGACAGCCTTTTAGCCATTTAGGTGAGGTGAAGTCACAGGTCACCGACACCTAGGTTGGTTACGGGGTCCGACGGTGGTGGCGTACAGAAACTCTTATAATGGTTATTTCAGAAATGATGCACTATTTTTTAAGTTTGTTAAGACCAAGACCTTCTATCCGACTATGCAGCATATTTTAGCCGTATAAACTCAAGACATGTCCTATCGAGGCATTTTGCATAAATAACGAAGATATGAGCGCATTATGAGGCCCCAAGACCCGTTGCGTCCGCTAAACGACTCGTGTCTCGGAGCGTCAGGAATGCCGTCCCAGCCAGCCTCACTGGTCTGCCGCATAGCCGGCTCTTAAATCTACCTACATATGCGCAGAAATATACGCTAGCTAGACTATGGGTCCGCTGATTATTGGAGTTACGTTGGATTAAATTCATGTATGACCCATCCAAGTTTTGGCAATTTTGTTTTATCTATCGATACTAGAGACATATAAATATACATAAAGCAATTAATAGTAATTTGGCTATTCTTATGTTTGTAGTAATATAGCAATAGTATAGGGAACACTACACACACACATACTGTATGCGAATTTGTGTGACCCGGAAATCGTAAAAATTGGATGTTTTTGATTGACGGGTGAAAGATGAGATTTAATTTATAAAAGCGCAACGTGAACTTTACAATATTGAACTATTGTACGAAATACATGGAACAAATTAGCAAAGCCAGTTAACATAATTATATGCTAATTTAATTTATAAAAGCGCAACGTGAACTTTACAATATTGAACTATTGTACGAAATATATCGAACAAATTAGCAAAGCCAGTTAACATAATTCTATGCTAACTGTTGTATGCAACTGATTAATTAGTCAAGTTGTTACAATAGTAACATAACTTCTAATGGCCAAGCTTTGCATGTCTTTCACTCACAAGTAAGTAAAACTATTGAGCAACTAAGTACCTACTTTATATCAAGTTAATGCCATGCCGATTTGCATAGCTTTCCTCCATTTCACTTGACATTTAGAGACCAATTTCACTTGCAGCAAGAGCCTAAATTCAGGGTTATATTAAATCTTCAGTAGCCGTGCCATGGAGTCTTGTTCATTTTACCATAAATTGAAATAGACATCTCTTAAATTTAATATTGCTTTTAGGACTTTTGCGAATAGGACTAGATGCCGTTGCACCTAGCCAGTACTACCGGGCAATATCGTTGCTGCAACCAAACGAACATCATGTCGTGCAACGCAACATGCATGGCATAAACAAATGCTTGTCCTAACATTCGTATTCTAGTCGGACAGTGCTCACTCTACTTTACTACTTAAGTTTGGAGAAATGATCAATTGGAAGAATCATTTAGTTTAGAAAAGATTAGTCCGATCACGTAATTTACGTAATTTGATTAATGTACGCTTCCTTGTGTAAATAAAATATGTGGTAACTACCTACTTGTAAGAGTTTTGTTGTCGTATAACTTATCGTACCTCAATAATTTACCTACCCTACTGGACTTACTCGAATGCATATACCTGGCATTTACTAATTTAATTCGTTCACCTATATTACAGGTGGGTAGTAATTTTTGTTGGTATATTGGAAGTGCCATTTAGCTAAGGGATTAGACTTAGGTAACATATACAATGCATGTAATGTACCGTATCATGTTTGTACCTAGGATTAAACAATTAGCAATATCGAGTTACATCGCAGCGTTTGACCTTTCCCCTTATTACACGTCGCCGGTTTCACTCCCCTGTATTGTTTTCCTTTTCCAATTTTCTTCAACCCCTTTTTTGAATGTTTCGTGTCAACGGAAAATCCAACGTATTTTAACTTCGAAATAGTCATATAACTTGTTAAACCAGCCATCGAAAGCGCTTATTATGTCTTTTAAAGTTCTGTTTAAAATATAAAATTATGTAATTAGAGATCTTAACTATGTGTTCGGCTGTTCAGAACATGGGAATATTCTAAATGCTAAGTATCTGCCTTCAATAGACAGGTGATGGAAAGTTATGAAATATGGGTGTGAAGAAAACTCTTGAGATATTTTATGTACCATTATAAAGATTTATTTCATGGACTTGTTATTGCGTAGTAAAGTACATTGTTTTAGTTTCGTGCAACTGTATCTTAACAGCTTCTTATAATTAAGGTTCCGTTCTCTCTGGGTGTGGATGACCTTCGTGAAACGTGTCGTTGTAGCGGTTCTGAGCCCAGGGGATAGCAATAGAAACATCTCTTGCTAAGATACAGTGACGCAGCCGGGTTTTGACGTAGCCGGCGCCTGTGGGGGCGAAGCGCGATCGATAGCGACTCGCGTGGGCGTACCACCCTTGTCGGCCACAAAAACTCTATATAGACCTTGTTACGATAAGTTAAAATTCCCTTTAGTTTAAAAGGATTGTTATTTCGCACGTAAGAGTGAAATGCTTTAGTATGGCGTCGAAGATTTTCCAAGGTTAATATTAGGTTGAACTTGTAACGTTGGATTAGTTTGTTAATCCAATTTCGAAGTCAAGTTGAGTGTCTTGTAGATTGTCTAGTTGCTGTTTTTAAGTCATTGGCATCTAAATTCTTATTAAAATTAAATGCCGTATGTATAATAATTTCATAACTATGTATCTGTTTCCCTGCCTTATTTCAATGTCTTGTATCTAATGCAGAGCAGTTATAGAATGCGTTACCGACCCTAAAAACCTTTAATCCGAATTAATCAAATATTCAAAACACAGAATCGTGTAAAATAAAACGCATTGGTTAGATTCGTAAATTGATGAGCGAGCACTGACTATGTTTTCAAGTCACGTCCATGTACACAAATTGGGCGGTACTGAGGTACTACTATACGTGCTTAAGCTGCATTGCGTGGAGGTAAAGCTGTATTTCAGAGCTAGGAATGTATGTTTTGCCTCGTTTGGAACCGTTATGCGCTTATCGGAAACATCCGAATGCACAAATTTAATGACGATAAGCATTTAAGTATACAATGATACTTCATACTTGGCATGGTTTGAAGAGGCGGTATGTTATCTTCACAATAGAGGCTATTATTTAGTATATTTTATCTTGCATGAGGAGTGGAAATGCCGAAGAGTACAGTTAGTTTACTCTGAGTGGCCATGGATTTTCCTTTCATCCCGATGTAGCACAATAGCCTCGATAGATTTTTGTGTTATCGAATATGAATATTTGATTGTTTTCTTTTCTAAAATTGTCTAGTGCAAGTATGGATAAATATTTTATGGCACAAGATATTCACATAAAAAGAAAATATTGAACATGTACGCGTATTATTATAATTTTGTAAACATGTGTACAATAAAATACGCAAACGCCATTATCTTTATAAAATATTGGCATTGTTTTGTCGGTAACGGTCATTACTATTTGATACCGGCGTGTATGACACATGCAAAGTACTCGATGGTCAATGCAATTCCTTCGATACTTATATTTTACATACATCAGAATAACTATGTACTAGATGGGCGTTGTTTTAAATATAATCTGTCTGCTACCCTTTAAAATTTGGTATTCCTGTGGCAGCCAGAGATCAGGGATAGATTGATGATTTTGGCTATAACTGTTTTTCCAGTGGCCCAAAACAAGTCATAATACCTATATTACTACAGGTATATATCTACGGATCATAGATTTCATGTATGAGTAATTCTTTGCACTACATACTATGACTTATAATATCTAGTAATGCGTGGTTTAAATTGCCCAAGCTTGAAGGTAGAAAATGAAACTAATAAAACCGTTTCGTGTCGACTAAATTTATGTGCAAAAAACCAGATTGGATCTTGCTTCAATTCCCTGAGGGCTATGCGAATTATACTATGCGATGGGTTCTATAACGTAGTGGAGAGTATTTTTCTAGGGTTCCGTAATCTTTTACGTACATGCAGTAATCTAGATCAGTACATTATAATAAATACCTAAAATAATAGGTCTAAAGTTTTCTGCGACCGCGCTGTTGGTCTAACTTTTATTTCTCTTCGCTAGCGTTAATTTACAAATTCTTAGGCATAAAATCTCAAACGAGGAACTGTATTAAAAGTTGCAGAAACGTTATGTCAGCATTTACTCTGCTTGCCTCAAATAAAAATGCCGCTCTGAGCACGTTGGACTGGTTCTTCTAGCCGCCATTCCCAGTAACTTGTCCCTACAATGGTAGCTAAGGAAATATCTTGAGAAAGTTTTTCTTACGTTTGCAAATTAAACTATGTGCTTTGCTATACAAGTGATGCGCTAGTAACGTTTAATGTTTCTTGTTTGTATACTAATCTAATCTATACATATAATAAAATTGTAATGGAACGATGTTTGTGCACGCTAATCTCAGAAACGGCTGGACCGATTTCGATGCAGTTTTCTGGAATATATTGTGACAGGTCCCACTTAACATATAGGCTATATGATAATGATAGATAATGTATTATCCCGGATAATTTCGACATTTTGTTTTTTCTAAAGTCTACGTGGACGGAGTCGCGGGCGTCCACTAGTACTACATATAAATCTTACAATGTTTTATCATGAATCTACGATACTTGTTCATTCAAACCACTTTCGTTGTAACAGTTATAATTAATAGGAAGGACCAGTGATAAATGTAGGTACAGCAATCAAACAACGCAGCGAGTATGCCTACCAATGAATGATTCAACCATAAATAAATTAACAGTATAAATATATTAACAATAATACCAATTCAAATTCAAAAAGCTATCATAAAAAGCTTCAAATATGATTTAATATAGATAAGAGTGGCATATCGATCAAAATTCATTCCAGATTTCACTTTCAATAATAAAAGTTAATCAAATAGGAAACGTATTACAGACGTTCTATAGACATTTTTGTGCCGCTGTGTTTTCACTTGTGCAAAATAAAAGGTCTAATGTGATTGCTCCCACGCGAACAATGGGAACACCCGCGAAACTGATTGTTCTTACAATCGATTCAGTTTCACCTTAGGCTGTGGCCGCACGTGGTAAACGAGCTACCAAAACATTTCTCTGGTAGCAGAGAAACTTATTATATTTGTCTATGAAGAAACTTTGATAATGACTTTTAGATAAAAGCTTTTTATATTTACCTCAACAGGAAGGACTAGTGTTCACCTCTTTTTTCTTGAGTTTTATGGCTGTTATTAAAATGGTGCCAATATCATGCGAAAAGTTTATTCATGGCCGCTATGTAATGTCGGCACCGCTCTCCTAGGAAATCGAAGGTTGTACCCTAAATATTTCCAGTCGTAAGGTAATATACATATTAGATGGGATAACACACCGCCGCATATTAGTGTGATGGATGATTTTGAAGCTTCGTCGGTCCAGTGCGTATGTCATATGCGGCACCGGCCTTACAAATACCGAAGTGTCGATTCGCTAAACTAGCAAGAAATGAGTTTCATTCAAACGTGCTGACGAAACGCTCTCGGAAGTAGCTATCTCGAACTCGAATCGATACTACGATCAGGATTAGATGTTGCGTAAATGCAATAATAGAATTAGTTTTTTTTTTATCTGCAATGCTACTGAATGGTCTAGTCTATTTTTAAATTGCTTAAGCTTCAATAGGGCTGAGGGTAGAGTGTGTTATCGTTCATTCAATACGTTCTTCCTATGCCGGATAGACTATGTAATGCGCATTATTCATTCATGCTTTATGTATTTTAGAATAATATGTTAGTGCATTAGATATTAGGTATGTATGTAATATCAGTGCGTATTATAGTAATGACGTCGATTACTGCTTCTATCTTTGTATTTAGCTGTCCGCCTTAGTTAGATATTTTTCTTTTTACGTACCTTCAGGAAATGAATAAATGCGGTTTTCTTTATACGTTATGTGTATGCCAATAAAGCTATTACCTAGTATTTATTTATATAAAAAGTTATCCTATAGCAAATAGGCTCAATTTCACATAGTTAACTATAAGTTTAAAGTACATGCTGCGAGTAATTCAATAAAGTGTCTGCAGGTATTACAATTTCTCTTAGAAAGTCGGAGCTAACTGTCCCTTGGTCTAAGATTTACAGTATCGCGTCCAACCTACCTAATATTTAGACCAATGTTTACTTCACGACCGCTGCAAATTAAAGACAGGCGAAAAGGAATTTTAAATATTCAGAGCGAAACCCTAGTATAGCATCACCTACTTTTGCAGTACTCATATTGCTAAAGTATTTTCTGAAGAAATATGCTTTGATTGGATTTATTTTATACATATTATGTTCTTGAGAGTTAATTAAGCTTGGACCCTCTTTACGTCCATATTAAACTCCGGGCTTCAGTAGGTACGCAATGCTTGTAAAATATTAATTAGTAATGCTTGAAAAACCGACTTTCTCCCAAATTTCGAGCTTACTAAAGTAAAATTTTACTAAAGGGCACATATATGTATATTGCGTTAAGCCGTGTACGAAGTTTAGAAGGCATAATATTGTCAGATTTATATGCCAGCAAATGATTAAATAGGCCACATGACAAAAGAGAGAAATTACTAGGCTTAGAAACTTTACGTCTGACAAATTAAGCAACATATAATTACACTCCTTCCTGCCCTATTCCCAATCATTTGGGGTCGGTGCAATATCTAGGTACTCTTCTTTCATTCATCCCTATTATCCGTCATCCCGTTATTCTCATATCTACCTCTTCCTCTATACCCATCTTACTTCGGACACGGCTTAACGCAACATATAATTACACGACTTAACACAATTATCTTCATCTTCATAAGCCTATTGCAGTCCACTACTGGACATAGGCCTCCTCCTGCCATAGGGAGATTTTGTTACTAAAAAGTTCCACTATCTGTTTTTCGGCCTCTCCATTATCAGGGTCTGATGATGGAGTGATGATGATCTGATGACGTTTCCTTTATATTATGTGTAGCTGACCAAAATTCTCTATAAAAAATCTAAAAACGGACTACTCGTGCCTATTATATTTGAGGATATCCCTATATTCCTTAGAGATTCCATCATCAGATGTTATGTTTTATATGTAGGTGATCAAAACGCTCAGTAAAAGTATAAAAACAGACTACATGCGCCTACAATATTTGAGGATTGCCCTCGATTTCTCCAAGATCCCATCATCAGATCCTGATGTGGTGAATATGGGACCAACTTGGAAAGCATACCATGACAAACTATTTAAAAAAATTGAAATCGGTTCATAAATGACGGAGTTCTGAGGTAACATACATAAAAAATTTAAAAAATAACAAAAAAAAACCTACAGACTAATTGATAACCTCTCTTTTTTGAAGTCGGTTAATAAATAATACAAATACTGTGGCGAGTGTTTAATATGAACCAACATTCTTAAGCGATTAGGTCATGAATTTCGGTTGTCGTGAACACTAGAAATAATCAGAATTTACATGCGTGTCGTTCGTTGTCGATTCGTATGAAAATCTTTACATTATCAACTCTCTATATAGGTATGACTTCATTTTCAATAGGCGTACAGTAAAAGTATAGGTAGGTAATTTGTACTGTTTTCACAAGATTCTCCTTATTTGAGCTTATTTACATACAAATTAACATGTGCTTTTTGATACGTAGTAATTAGGTGTCCCCATCCAAAGGTTCTCCCTCAGAAGTCTATACTGGGCCTATGTCGTTTCGCCATCCCCTCTCAGCCTACCCTTAAACTCTATTTATTGTAAACACAACAGATTTAGACACCTGTGCTGGTGCGGGTCTTCACTAGAATACAACAGCTGAATGCATCTTCTTCCGGGCATATCGTAGGAGTCAACTAAGGAACCCAGGCGTTCTCTCAGGCCATAAGATAGCAAATAACTTGTTATTGATGATTTCTGTCCCCGCAATGCTAAAAATAGTTGTTGGATCTCCTTCATCATCCTGCGGTTTTCGCTATCCCATTGGAAAACAGCCGTGTCTGTATCTACAGATTTTCTCTAAGAGTTCAACATAATCTCAACGGCTGCGTGTTTCAAGCTACGTATACATGTTCGAATCGAAGAAACCAGTGTCGACTTTCTTGCGAATGTCATAGCAGGAAACGCACATTTAGCTTCTTGTGCCTCTTTATGGAATTTCCGCGTCGTTTTACTCGTAAATTGCTTTAATTACGGATACGTGCGATTAAATAGTCGAGGACGGCTTATCAATATAGGACAAGTTCGAAGTCTGCTTTGCACTGCCTTAGCCTCTGAAGCCCGAATCCATTATGTAGACTTTTCTGCTTGAACGAAGGTTTGTATGAAAAAAAAAGGTGTTCTCTTCAGACTAAATAAATACCTACCAGTGTTTTAATAACTCTGTTATATTTGATAGCATCGTAAACAGTGAAAAAACGTAACAGTGTATATTATATTAATAAATCTTACAATATGTACCCATATATGTACTTGGTATTTTTGTCAGTGCCAGTGCTATTTAAACTAAGAACATATTACTTAATGCACATACTAATGAGATGTCAATTACGGATACAAGAGCAAAGAAACGCACACACGTTAAGGAAATATAGTACATATGTATGTAGTCTGTAAATCTAATAATTTTGACTGAAACGTAACTAACTAGATATATTTATGAAATGCGCACGAAGTCATAGGTAAGTTGCCAGTGTTGCCACAAATGTATCTAAATGTGGACCTAAAAAGAGAACTAACAAATCTGATGACGAATAAAACATCATTTGATGATCAAATTGTATGATTAAACCGTATTCTCTAAGATGCTGATTCTGTATGCTCTTATTATATTGAGCTTGGTACCTACTTATGTGATAACTTGATAAGGTTCCAGTGTTCGAGTATAGGTATAGGATCTTTTAGTAGTTTCAAAGTCAGATATACTATGTAATTCGATCGACTCGGAGTCATTATTTATTGAAATCCAATCTAAGGCGCATCTTTTGGGAACTTTGCCAACCACAAAAAGGATGGATGGTACATCCTTAAAAACATGCAAAACCTACCTACATTTATTTTTATTCATTATACAAATAGACTTATAGATATTCTATCGATAAAATAGTACATTATAATATACATTATAATTATAATTGTAAGGATCGGAAGGCCATGAGGGCTGACCCTCGGATCTGCCTCCATGATACTACATGCAACCATAATACCTAACCATATGTTTCGCCAACACGTTTATCGGTAGATAGAACTAACATGGAAAACTCAAAATCCTGATGATGCACGGGTGTTGGCGAACATATTCATTAAAATTTTAATGGTTTTCGGATTAGCATAGTATTTACTGCTAGGTGCTTAGACTGTAGTGTCTTGTTCATGGTCAGATCGAGGGTCAAAATGAGATCCCTCAATACATTATAATTACGTCTGAATAACTACAGCTAAAATTAAATTTAACACCTGTAAATACCTCTGCTGCATTATATGTAATTCTTTTGTATGTGTTATGAATTAGTTATCTACCAACTTAAATACATAGATACGTGACGATAATTAACTGACCAGCTGATCAGATACGTGTGTGCGATAATATTCCGTATTCCATTAGTGTTACTGAAAGATAACATGTTGACATGACTTGCGATGAGTAGGTACACCCTAAAACTAATTATAATGGCCTGCTTTATTTGTTATAACCTTATAACCCTCAGTTATATCAGCCAAGGATGGCAACATAAGCTTTTTCTATATACTTAAAGTGGATATACGAGTAAAGATGAGAAACAGGCAGAGAATTTAATGATTGCCCAAAAAGTACCTCACTTTCATAGCTTTAAATCTACCACTCGTTAACGAATCGTCTGTTTCTATGTTCCTTCTTATTAACATGTCGTGATGAAAATTTTGATCCGCGATCCTAATGCACTTCAAACTTCGAATTCCGGGAAGCACTTCAAGTTTTTTTTTGCCTTACAGCTTTTTTGTGTAGCAAACGTGTTTCAACGTCAAAGCAGCATCCGTTGGGTCGTGTTATGTTAATGACGTCATATTTGTTTTATTTGACAAGATTTAGAACTGGATATAGTATCTCGCGAGCAGCGATGGTTTTAATATATTCTTTGTATAGTTATTTATATCATATGACTCATAGGTTGTATTGCTGCTACTGCAGCTTTACTTGGCTGTAAACAAATCACAAGTTTTGCAAGGGTTGGCAAATGCTAAAGGGTTAGAAAATTCTAGTCCAGAGTACTAAGTATTGTATTATTGGAAACCGTAAAGTAAATAAAAGTAAAGAATACAAATTAATCATCGTGACACTCTTTAGAAACAAGTTTATTATTTGCGATTTTTTCCAGCAGTTATTTGAACTTCCGTCAAAGCCAAGTATGGCATCATCAGATCGATAGTCATCTGTCTGTGACATTAGTCACTACGCTCTCACACAGATATTACCATAATATTATACAAGCACATAGTATGCCATAAATTATAAATATAATATACTTCATTTGTATAAGCCTAAAAGCTGTGTGTGTGTAGTTGTGTTGAGTACATACGGAGTCTGTAATATGGTGTAATAGTGTACCTATAGGTTTGTGATTTTAGAAGCTATCTTTCTATCCTAACTTTTCTATAAGACTACAGTTGTATAGTCTGTCAAGCGTCTCAGCCAGCAGCGTATCTACAAAACCCATAATATCCTTATTTCTAAGTCGTCCCATCTCAATTGTTACAGGAATAAAGCCATCGCCGACTACCTCGGCAGCAATGGCTACACGGACGCGCTGGAAGCGTTCAAGAAGGAGGCGGACATGAGTGGCGAGATGGACCGCAAGTTCGGCGGCCTGCTTGAGAAGAAGTGGACCTCGGTCATCAGGCTGCAAAAGAAGGTGAGGCAGTAGGCACTTGTGTATGTTCCTTGAGGAGTGTAGAGGGAGGGACCAAGTAATAAAGGGTTTCCCGAAATTCAAAGGGATAGTGAAAACTTTGCACTATTGATTTAGGTTAATTAGCTTTTAGAAATAAATATTAGGTGTACGAATTTAGACAAAACAAACATGACATTTGAATACATAAATCTTTTTTTTACTAAAAAGGTCGAATTTCTTAAAGTAGGTAATCTATATTCTAATATTGAACTGTGAAGAACTACTTGCATACATACTAATCCCTGTGATTCACATGCGGATTTGCACTTTGTACCACTTTAATGAAAATACATAGAATATTTTTGTATTTCATACTTCTGTTAAGTATCCCAAAATGGAGTAGCCCCACGACTTTAGGATCACGAAGGAAATCTTACAGCCACGTCTAGCATAGCAGGGCCAGATAACGAGTTGCTAGCTCATCGCCTCAGAAAACGCGCCGAGTTCCTTAGCGGAAGGAGTTGCAGTTGATGTATTCTAGTGAAGGAAGGCCCGCATCAGCACATGACATATGAAAAAAAAAACACAGAAACTAGCGCCAATATCATATAGTGGCTTAATTTATCGTAATCCACTCCTTCAGATGTTATGTACTTATTATTAAAACTCTCGGCAAAAACCTGGTAAATTGGAAACATGTGGTTATGTCATCTTGTTTGACATGGCCGTTTCCTGAGTTATTAAAATATGGGTCCATGTTGAAACATAATCCCTTCTAACTAGTAGTTTCTTATTTGCGTGATAAATAAAGTGAATGTGGCCTGGGAAAAAGTATACATATTAAGAAATTTTTACGAGTACCTTAAAATCAAATCAACTCACAAGAAATTAATGAAGCTTTAGAAACTTGTGATTTATTCATTGTGCTGGTTAGTAATTAAAAACATATTGATGATAGCCATTAGTCGCAAAGAAATATTAGTCAATTTTTACGTAACACCGTTTGAACTCCTACTATTGTTAGTAAATATGAGAGATGATAAATTGCAGCTATCTTACTAATAACTTTTGAGAAACTCCGCACTGCTTTTATTAATTGTTTGTATGCGACGATACCCATGTCATTAGGTCGTCTGAATTGTCGAATGTTGCCAAACATAAATGTGTACAACGACTGAGTAGTATGTCATAGTCATATATGTCATATACATAGGATCTATTCCATCTACATACAAAACGCGAAGTATTATACAGGTGTAAAAAGACAACAATGTTTTTATTTACCTCGTATTCTTTGTAAGGTTAAGACCATTTTCTTCTATGGAACCAACCCAGGGAAAAGACAAAAAATTATTAAAAATACTATAATTTTATTGCAAGCAATGTATTCGTTTGACGCGCAAAGTACAAATGTACCTACAAAACTAACATTATAACATTTTGACATGGTATCTTTGAAAAAAATGTTTGTTAACCAATTTCAGATGGATTTATGTAAAAAAAAATGATAATATGTATTAATGTAACTTTGGAGCTCAATATTTTGGAAACCCGTGGTTACCCAGGGGTGCTTCCGTAGAAAAAAATGATTGATTTTTTTATTTTATTTTACAATTTCAGGAAGACCAACAGCTATTTATAATTGATCGTGATGTTACAAAGAATACGAGGTATTAAAAGAACAAAGTTGTCTTTTTACACTCAGTATAGTATTATTAACTTGAACTTAATGTTTACAACAAATTTTTAGTGCTGATGATTTTATCTAACTATTCTGAAATTAGATCTACGTTACATAGTGGTAAGTGTTATAATTTGTGAATAATGAGAATTTATGTGAATTTATAAATATTGTCAGTGTTCATTAACACCATGTATTAATAGTGGAAATAAGTAATTAAAATCCGTTAAAGGCAGTTACCTAACTAAACTTAATAAATCTTAGATTAAGCCTTGAGTGCCTCAATTTAGTGGAATGTATCTAGTGACGGGTAAATGGACACTATCGATCTCCTGTCGCCGACGACATTTCTAGGTCGTTCTATTTATTTCCCTATAGGCTTGTGAAACGAAACACACTTTTGCTTTTCGTTGACATTGTTTTATTTCAATAGTCCAGAAATAAAGCGATGAATCTAAGCAAACGCATCTCGAGGCCGTTACGACAGTTCTAAGATAGGTCTATCGTGAATAATGATGTACTAATGTGTCGATATAGTACAAGGATGCCAGAAAACCTTGGCGTCATTTTGATGCTGTACTATTTCCATTTTAATTAGCATTCTTGTATCAACTTGCGGACCTTAGTGTGTTTACTATGGATTTATTTAGTAGAACAATGGTCTGACATTTCAGTAATCTCGTTATTAACGTAATGTTATCTGTGTTTAAAACCTGTTTTATTACGACCTTTGACACTAAATTAAAAGATTAGGTCATACCATAGCAGTATTATTAAACATAACATTAAAATACACGTGTTGCCACGCTAGTCTAATGACGTAGATAAGGCATCACTCTACCGATTGACGTGTGAACTGTAGTGATGATTTTATACTCATCTCCATGAATGAGATTTGGACGATCTCCAAATACCTCTGTTTATGAGTTATTGCTTGGAATTTTGCTTGGTACTTTGTTATATGCAGTTTCTCATTACGTCTTTTCATATCGTTGGTTATTTATCACAGTATATAATATTTTTATAATGTTATTGGTATTATGTATGGTATTTTAGTCATGTCGATAACCAAATCCAGCTATATTCAGGGTTAGAGTTTTTTGATACTTGAGTTTTTTAATGTTGACCAATTATTTAGCGTCTAGCTAAAACGGTTATTTTATACGGAACATTAATCATTTATTATTAAGAACGAAACATATTTACGAAATTATACATCTATCGTCTACGAGCACGAAATACTATGTATAATCAATTTTAGTTATTTCCATGACAATGAAAGACACAATCTTCATTCAGCCTTTATATAATTTAATCAATATCACTTAATTTTTGTACATGAGAGAAAGGTAAGAGATAAGATAAAGAGTAAAGACATTCGCTTATCATGTATACGTCGCCACTTGTTACTAAATAAATACAAACAATTACGCTAAGCACCTTTTTGTTGGCGGTTGTCATAGTTTCTAAAATTACTATGGTCTACGAGTACGGACACTGGCTATTGTGTATTATGTGTCCATCATAGAGCATACATACATAGGGGAGCACCATTATCGCTTCGTTTCTATTGTGCCCAGCGTAAGCAAAATTTTCTGGTTTCTACTGATCGACAGTGACACGGCCATAGCGTTGATCATATCTATGCCTCGTCTTTAGCCTATTGCAGTCCACTGCTAAACGCAGGCCTCCCCCAGAGCACGCCACAAGGCCATAGGGGGGTTTTGCCCATAGTCACCACGCTAGGCAGGCGGGTTTATGACCGCAGTGTAAATATTGGACTATGTTGTCACCACGGGAGACACTGCTGCCCACCTTCCGGAAACCCTTAATCGCCTCGTACGATACCCATGGGCAGGCATGGGGTGGTACGAACTCTACTCTGCCGGCACCACACGGCTATCTATGCCCACATATCATATTCTAAAACACGCTCTATAGCTTTGCGAAATGTCCATACTCTAATTTGTCCATAATGTCGTGGACGGTAAAACGTCACAAACGTGGTAAATGAGTCAAAAACTGTAATATCTTCAGGTGATGGAACTGGAGGCGAAGCTGTCGGAGGCCCAGAAGGAGTTCATAGAGGGCGCGCCGACGCGGGCCAAGCGCACGCCCGCCGAGTGGATCCCGCGCCCGCCGGAGAAGTTCTGTCTTACGGGGCACAGGGCCACTATTACTAAGGTAAGAATGCCACATGAATTAATATTTACTAGGATACTGCACCTAAGGATATCAATTAAGTATGCCACATACATAAGGCTTCAGAGAAAAATGATACTGCGCCTAAGGATATCAATTTTCCATTTGAGATGCAATATTGCAATCCCTCTGTCTGCCGTGTCTTCTGTGTCTTTCGGAAACGTTGGTTATTGTATTTAACAGGAACAAATCCTAAGATATAGCTATAAATTTCTTGGAGAAATTGTCAAATTTGTAGTGTTCCATAAAATCTATTTTGTGTAAAAAATATCTAGGGGCTCGATATTTTATGCTGTTGCCACCTTGGTCTATGTTTTTAGAGAAACATAAACTTGTTTCAAAATGTACAAATAAAAAAACCTTTTAAAAGATGTATGTGCTGTTTTGTCAGCCTTTCTAAGCAAATTATGTTGGGAAACATGATAACTATTGTTTGTATGCATATTCGAGCATTGTTTTGTGTTGTCTCATTTGTTTACATGAATAGTTTGACTTGTTAGACTATTTTATGAGTCGATGTATGTAAGGGTTAGATTTCATAGAACTTGGTCTCCTATAGAATTCAATTTACAAGAGAGAGCATTCATACATATAAACCTTTCTGTTGAATCACTCTATCTATGTATTAAAACCGCATCAAAATCCGTTTCGTAGTTTTAAAAAAATATAAGCGTACAGGACAGACAGCGCGAAGCGACTTTTTTTTATAATATGTAGTGATTACTTTATCTTGCAGGTAATATTCCACCCAGTGTTCAGTTTGATGGTCTCCTCCAGTGAAGACGCGACCATCAAGGTGTGGGACTTCGAGAGCGGCGAATACGAACGAACCCTGAAGGGGCACACCGACTCGGTCCAGGACATCGCTTTCGATCATCATGGCAAATTACTTGGTAAATATCACTTTACAAAGATCTCTCTATTAGAAGATCTTGTTTCCGTACCTTTTGCAATAGCAAAGCCGTAGCAACGCGACAGCGAAAATTGAGAGTGTGCGGTGCAAGGTGCGGGAGTTACTTTGGCTCTGCTATTGCAAACCGTTCATCAATAACCTACGTCTTACTCGTACATCTTCATCTACATCAGATTTATTGTAACACATCGTAAACTATAATAGGGTCGATTCCGGCAGTCACACCTAAACCTAATCTTCGTCAGGTCGATCTCTCTCCGTTCTTAACATAAATGGCTGAGAGAGAAAAGGACAGGTAGGACTAATTTTACGTTTAGGTTTAAGTGTGACTGGCGGAATCGACCATAATGTTTGTTTATTGAAGATGATAAGTCGTTGGCGTTTTGAGAGTATCTTGGTGTGAGGGAAATGTTACTTACTGTATAAGCTACGTTTGTAACAAATTTTCTTGAACTGTTCATATGTTTAGTTGAACTGTAGATGTTACATATATCTATTCCTTCGACATTTATGTTTCAGGCCGATAATCAATGGCGAAACTATCAATTAAAAGATCTAAAGAATACAGAGAGTACGTAAAATATATCGCCCCTTATTATCTAACTAGCAAAAGCAAAGCGATAGCGAAAATTGTACAAAAATCGCTGATTGCTTGTCAAATTCGTATTACGTAAAATTAATTTCAAAGGAACTGACATTTCAAGGCGAATATTGTACAATTTTCGCTATCGCTTTCCTTCGGCTTTGCTATTGCAAATTAGCTAATCAGGGAGCCGCTCTCTTTAATAAGCTCATATTGTGACCTGCATAATAATGTAACTGAGAATTGTGACGTAACTTAATAGGAAGATGTATGTACATACTATAAATAATTGAATTGTTATTATTTTTCACACATTATCATCATCGTGAGCTTGGCACATTTGCATTTTTATGAGGCCTGCATAATTTTAAAACAGTGCTGTGTACATATTATAGAAACTGTTTCATTGTTTACTTGTTCCCTGGTGTAACATAAAAACTTTTGATCCATTTAATGGTGATTCTCAGGGGGTCTAAACAAAAGTATGTATGTACCTTTACCTTCTATTCTACGAAAGTTTAATCAGGTATTTTATCTCAGAACCTCATGTTATTATTTCAAAATGCTAGAAATAGATGTATTGTACCTAACTAAATCTCTGCATAATCAAGAAACTCAATAGTATTGTTCTTAAAACTTTTATAGGTCTATAAAATTGCACTATAATAAACCTTTGATGGAATTGCCAGACTGTATTCTGTCTATGTTTTTCTCACTATAAAACTTAATTTTATTCAGTAGTCATGTGCAACAATCCTAGCTTACACAAAGTTTTGAAAGAGTTATACTTATAGTTCATTGACATTTTACTTGTTTTCTGCCATTTAAATCATTCTCAATAAACTTTGAAGATGAAACGTTAGCTACATATGTATTTCAAAATTTTGCAATCAGTAATAAACAGTAAGAGATAATTATCTGTCTAATTTAAATGTATATTTCGTTTTATTCACACACATACAATACAGTTTTGCTTATTATTATGTAAAATTAAGGAAAGTCATGTGTATAATGACGTTATTTGAGATTAAATTTCAAGTGGACCTATGAAAGAGTAACAATTCGATTGGCTTACAGATACACCATGATATATACAGTAATATCACAAGTGCCAGCAAAACAAGTCTTCGTCAGCCCATTGCAGTCCACTGCTGGACGTAGGCCTACCTCAAAACTAAACTAAAACAAGTAAATTTTCTTTATTTCCAGTGTCCTGCAGTGCGGACATGTCGATAAAGCTGTGGGACTTCAACCAGACGTTCGAGTGCGTGAAGACGATGCACGGACATGACCACAACGTGTCGTCGGTGGCGTTCTCTCCCAGTGGAGACATCGTCTACTCGGCCAGCCGCGACAAGACTATTAAGGCTTGGGAGGTTGCTACTGGGTATGTTTGATACCATCTCTATTTTTAATGTATATTGGCAAAGCCAAACATAGGATGTAACATAATATGGTCACTTTTCCATCGAGGGTTCGCCCACCACCGGGCCCTATACCCTATCGGTTTAACAGCTATGTACTTATGTTTGCATGCTACGTGCTTGGATCTGGCTTTTCGTTGCGACTGTAGTGGCTTGTATTCGTGGCCATGATTTGGCATATCCGAGGGTCAGCGGAGGGGCCCGGTGGTAGACGAACCCTCGATGAAAATTTGAACTTCCGAATAGTAACGCCTGATACAATTAAATATAATATGTGCGATTCTGGCCGTCACACTTAAATGTAAACTTAACCTTAGTCAGATTCTTGACATAAATGGCTGAGAGAGAAAGGGATAGACATCCTAAACGTAAAATTAGTCCTATTTTATGTTTAGGTTTAAGTATGACGGTCAGAATCGACCATAATGGCTATATTTAAAACATAAGATCCTATCCTGTGGCTTTTGTAGTTGTTGAGTAATTTTGACTAGTGAGGAAATGGACATGCAATACAGGCAAATGTGTTTCCTCTGTGGTCTCTTATTCCAATCAAAGCCAAACATATGATACCTACATTTAAAACATAAAATCTGATAATGTATGGATTGTACTTGTGTGAGTAATTTTTATTAGTGGAGAAATGGCCATGCAATACAGGCAAATATGTTTTATTTATTGAAGTCTGTACCTCTCAACATGAATAAATATGAATCGATTATTCCCGGTAGCTAGGAAAAAAATATTCTTGTGGCAATCAATAAAATGTCATCAATATTTTATGTCTGTTTTTTCGATTTGTGTATCTTTGAAACTTCTAATGATCTCTGACCGTATTTCGGCCAAAGCGACCAATCTCTACGGAGATTGGCTAGGTACGCAGGAGATATTATAGTGCACAAGTGTGTGCGCAAACACAGATGCACTCTCTATTCCGTTACTCTCATAGTCCGATGGAACGGAAAGCCGACACGACCGGAGAGAGATCAGGCGCAGGACCAACGGTTCTACCTACTTTCCGAGGCACGAGCTAAGTGACAATTTTAAAACATTAAAATCTGTACATGAAATAAATTCATTGGTACAGGCCCGTGACTGGGATCGAACTTACAGCTCCCGCTTGGAAGGCGCACGTCTTAACCACTGGGCTATCACCGCTGACTTGAAACTTCTATAGCTCATATTTCGATTGTCCTGATGATTTTGAGTACTTATATTAATATTGTGTTGTTTATAGTTACTGCATCAAGACGTACAAGGGTCACCGCGAGTGGGTTCGCATGGTGCGCGTGTCGGCGGACGGCGCTCTGCTCGCATCCTGCTCCAACGACCAGACTGTGCGCGTGTGGAATGCAGACACCAACGAGTGCAAGGTACGTCGTAATCGTCGGGGCATCTTCGACGTAATATCACGCTGTGGGCCATGGGGGTAACACAAACGAGTGCAAGGTACGTCTGCTGCGTAGAATAAGAAATTCTCCAGAACCCATGATCACACAAACTTTCGAAACAACTAAACACGGTTGCGAGAGGTCGTGGGTTCGAGTCCCACTTGGGTGAATGTTTTTTCATTTCTTTATTAATAATTTTTATAACTTTAAGTCGATCAAATTGACCTAGTTGACACGACATTATGTTTCCCTAAATGTATGCATACACACATGAATAGGCGCTCAACCGAACAAGCTATTATAAAACGTTAAAGTGCTACTGCACTTATGAACCTTGACTGTACGTTATAGACATTGGGGCGTCATGAGCGTAATTAAAATTTACGCTCTGTGCTGCTGAACCTCATGGTAACCCCCGATCCCAGGCAATATTCATAGAAAGGGCCACATGAGTCGGATCACAATCTCCTATAATAAACTCCCACGTCATACAAAAAGCTCCATAAAATCGTCAATACCATCTATACTCTCTGTCAGATGGAGTTGCGCGAGCACGAGCACGTGGTGGAGTGCGTGGCGTGGGCGCCCGAGGCGGCGGGGGCGGCCGTCAACGAGGCGGCCGGCGGGGACAACCGCCGCGCCGCACACGCCGGGCCCTTCCTCGCCAGCGGCTCCCGGGACAAGTCCATCAAGGTACCGCCCACCTGCACGTTACGGGCTTGCTCCACATGTCCACAGAGCTAAAACATATTGGTGCATATATGATCAGCCGATGGGGCTGTAACACACCTGCTGCAGCTGCATCTCCTTCCGCCATTACGTAACTTGCAGTAGCGTGTGCACATTTTGTGTCACATTTTTTGCGATCACACTGCTTCGGTTTTGCTACTGCAAGTTACGTAATAGCCCTGCCGTGCATGTCATACGAGTCGACCAAGGAAGTCGAATTACATCTGTGCTCGCTATGTTAAACGTGAATCTTTTTTATGATCCTGCAGTTCTGGCAAGAGTCCGCTTCATATAGGTAGAATAATTCCATGGAGAAGAAATAAAATAGGAGTATAGCGGCTAAGTATATTTTCATACAAAAATAGTGTGCCGCGGTGCGGGGGTGAAGTATGGGACGAGGGGAGCATTGGCTACTGTAGCCCTGCCCATTTACATAGAAATCACCACCAAGATTGTTTTACTAGTGCTCATTACAATTACTCATCACAGCAATATTATACTACGTTTTAGTAATAAAGTACCCTGATAAAAGCGCTTTAGTGTCTTTGTAATTTTAATACGGTTACATTTCGGAGCACAAGCGTGTGGTTACAGCTACTGCGTTACACTGGCGCTGAAGCTCCGTCCCTATCATGACGTCATGGCGTCACGATTGCCACACGACTCACTTCATAGTCCCACCTCTTCTTTTATACCTTCTTAATGAATATTGCTAATGCCTGATTTCAGAACTAACATAATGTAATCATACACTTAGTAACTAGTACCATCATACAAAGGAATTATTTGATGAAACACACTCTTATATTTTTCTATGCAGTAACACAGATAATGTAGTTGTACACATAATAACTAGAACTATTATCCAAAACAACTAGGTATTTAAAATGAAATGATTATTTATTTGCTCATAACATTGTACAATAAAGTTATTATTGCATTATTAAAAATAGGGTGTGCAAATATTTTATTTATTCAGCTTTCGGTGAAACACAGTGTAATAAAATAAGCATTGTCCCCGCAGATCTGGGACGTGAGCACCGGCCAGTGCCTCGCCACGCTGCTCGGGCACGACAACTGGGCGCGCGGCGTGGCGTGGCACCCGGGCGGCCGCTACCTGCTGAGCGCGTCCGACGACAAGACGCTCCGCGTGTGGGACGTGGCGCATACGCGCTGCCTCAAGACGCTGTACGCGCACCAGCACTTCGCCACCAGCCTCGGTGAGTGCCCACTCTGAATCCTCGCCATATCCTATCTATTTATCTATTCGGTGATTTTTTTTGTTTCGTTTATCCCGAAGGAAAGGCAAGGGGAACTATGCCCATAGCCATTGTCTTTAGTAAATGATTTCTGAAATCCAGCCTCGGTGAGTTACGAGCCATCGATAGGCGGGTCCACTGGGAGGACGAGCCTCGGCCCTCGGTCAAGGCAAAAGCGTATTGTCGCGGTCGAACCCCTAAACCAGGGGTTCCCAAAGTGGTCCAGGTGGTGGTGGGGTCAACATGAGACTCGATGGGGGGTCTATGTTGACGTGAAGAAATGGGGGTTCACAATTAATTTGTATGAGGGGGTAGAGCTCTACCAGAACCAGTTAACTTTTGCAAGGGGTCTGTGAAAAAAATCACCATCATGGTGCGCATTCTGGAAGTTCGCGTATTTTACATACATACATTGTAGTCACACCCATTATCACCCGAAGAGGTTGGACAGAAGTATCATCAATACAGGTTCACCACCGATAGGTTTCCTCTAGTAGGAAGTCTTTATTTTCGTGCGTTTCTCAAGTCACGTGATGAACTCCGACCGCTTTTGGTTGGAGTATTGCGACAACGAACGTCGATGCCAAACGATGTTATGTTGGCTAAGCACCGAAGACACTTTAATCATTGAAATAATATCGCCGATAGTGATTTGGGCTTCTATGGACGTTATTAAACATTCTAGTTATAAATTGAAATATGTCTTTTTTATTTTCAGATTTCCACAGGAGCTTGCCATACGTGATATCGGGCAGCGTTGATCAGACCGTCAAAGTTTGGGAATGTCGCTAGAAGCGTTGCCATTTTAGTAACTTTAAACTCACCGAAGCGATTAAATCTTTGTCGTTATTATTTCACAATTATTAGCTGCAATGAGAGTAATATGAGTTGCGATTTTATGGTAAATCATTTATAGATCGGAGAAATAATTTTGATAATTTATTGAAGTTTCTTCCTTCAGCTCATTGCTTGACGATGCTATGTCCTTTCTCTTAATTCTTAATCTAATGCCCTATCTATTCGATTCAATCATTTTTTTTCTTCTTTTGTATAAATACAAAATACACACATTCCATTATAATTTATTATTTATATTAGTTTCTGTAATTTCTAGATAATTTGAACTATCTCGAGTTTTTTGAAAATTTGAGAGTATGTGAGAATAGTGACTTAGCTCGTCAGTATGGTCGGAGCGATTGCAAGGGAGGAGTAAAAGCTGTGTTATAATTTAACATTTCATTATTCTGTTTTATTTTATAATAATATTGTTTATTCCTAAGGACGTTTAGATATAAATTTTATTTCATACGAATAGTTAATGTTTTCATATTGTCCACTCTAGAAGAACTTGTACCTTGATTTTTTAATTATAATTTAGTTTTATTATTAAATTTGATATTGATGGTTATTCATGACAATCATCCTTTAATTAGTCATTTTATCTATCACATTAAGCATCCGTTGTTCCCTGCCATTGTATATAGTAAAGCTTTGTGTGCTTGTGTCGCCGGCGTCCATTATGTTTGTTTGCAAGCGCGCCAACAGCATGTATGGGCGTCCTACGAGCCAACGAACCGATGCATATTCATAGGATTAGTTCTAAGCTTGCCAGTGTTGCGGGCGAATGCTTTTTCATAACGGCATATTCGTAGGGACTTATTTTTAGTTTTGTCTATTCAAAACTTTAACTATAAGTTAGAGCGTTATATTTTAGAGGTTTTTAATTATTTATTTATAATTTCTGTGTTTAGTTCAAATGAATTGATGAAAATTCGCATTGAATTGCTAAATGCAAATTACTCAGTTGTCTTTACGTCTCACGATATTGTCCTAATTTTAATTGATATAATACTGTTAATTGATACCATGCAAGTGTACTACTACGTAAATTAACTCGTGTGATATATTAAATATATTTTTCACTTCAATATTACTTGTGGCAGCTAGACGCGGAATATTGAAGCCTATATTTTGATTATATTACTAGTTAATATTACGGTATTGAGAACTACGATTGCCCGGTAATTTAAATAGATGTATGTAGTCGTAGATTATGTTTCTACTTGTAGTGTAGCTTTGCCGTGTTAGCGTATATCTACCATGTAAGTGGGGCATAATATGAATTCAAAGTGATCATTAGTATATTATGTGATCCTGAAAAATCGGTCTTTTTTAAAAGCTGCATTTTGTCCTCCAGTCTCAAGTACGTTCACAATATGGCTTTATTTATTGCCTACTACATGTAAGTACTAAATAAATCGTTCGAAAAGTTTTAACTTAACATTACGATTGTGCGAACATTACGATAATCGCCTGGGGTTGGACCATATTACAGGATTGCGTTGTATGCGAATGGTTGCTTCGCCATTCTCAATTAATTTTACCGTTTCAGCTTATTCGATGTAAACTCGTATAAATCACAGACTACATGTTACGGTTAGGAGCATGTACTTATTAATGCGTGTGTCAGAATTTAATAAACAGTTTTTAAGTAGTTTAACAAGATCTCAAATTGAGTAGTAACTATGTATTTAATCGTCAGTGTTTGAGTTTCCACACTAATCTGTGGCGTGTCATTCAAGTTTTGGTTATTCAGTGAATCATGCTATAACATCTAAACATCTTGCAAATATGCAAAAAATTCAATGCACGTGATTTTCACATAACTCTTGAAAAGTCCTTATATTATGATTCGATGTATTTTCCAGTTGACGAATGATGGCTGCCTTGTCTATAGATCAGTGTGCAAACTCAACATAATTCCACCACCACTAGAGTTGTGTACCTACCGGGATTTCTGACTACACTTCATCAACAGGACTCAGCAAGTCTAGCTTAGACCCTAGCCTTCTTACAGTTGTATCTCAAGCTATAAATAAACCTTCTAAACTTATTTAAGATAATTTAGTTTTTATCTTATTTAAAGTGATATTGTTTTTTTTTTGTAATTGCACTGAGTCAGACATCCTGTTATGATATTCTTTTGGTGTGTTAGGGTTATTGTCAAACATTGTCATAGCTTGCAAACAATATTGTATCTATAAGGAAGTTGTATTAATAGACATGAAAAAGTAGATTTTTGCACTCATAGCATCTTATGCTTGTTAGAACATTACCAAACTTTCATTCTTTCATAGCCAAAATTCTCTTGAAACAAAAATACTTATTATCAGACAAAAACAATGATGTTTAAAAATAAAATAATACCTATTACAGGAGGATTTTGTATTTGCCTACCCATGTAACCACTGTATTTTGTCTAAATTTATATAGAAAAATTAACTACCAACGTTTGGTTTAATATTTTCTGTAAATAAATCAATTAAATATCTAATTTATTTTATAAGCTTTTTTCATTTATATCCCTTATTTACTTACCCCATTTATTCCCTGTATAGCTTAGTATTAGCAGTTAATAGCTGCTAATACTAAGCTATACATATAAATAGTTAATCCGCAGGACTATTACCACCACCTATAACTACCTAATTTGCAGTAGCACAGCCGAAGTAATGCGATAAGTAGCGAAAATTAACACATTTGCTGCTGGCAGACTTTCTAAGGGTAAAGACGCGGACTGCAAGTCGACTGCAAAATTGCAAGTCCGATGCAGTTGGTACAGGCCGCTCGTGGTGCCGCGAGTCAGCGCGCGTCGCCGCGAGACCTTTTCGAAATTTTCAAGCTGGTGAAGAGGACTAGGCGCGTAGGCTCGGGAGGTGGCGCGGGGCCGCCCGCGTCCGCTGGCGGCAACGCGAGCATTCCGCGGCCGACTCTGCAGGCCTCGTCTCGACGCTGCCAGCCGCTGCCATTTCGGTGTGGTCCGGCCCTAAGGGTGCCGACATCAGATCAACGCCTAGCGCGAGGACGCAAATAACCGTCAACCCGCACCTCTAGAATAGAAAGTCTGAAGACGCAAACATGTAGTCGCCGGCACTGAATGTGTGCGTGCTGCGTGCGCGGGACGAGCGTGAGGCGTCCTCCCGCGCCCCATTGCCCACATCTCGCCTCGCGCACACAAATTCGCTATCGCATTGCTTCGGCTCTGCTACTGCAAGATACATAGGTAATCGGGGGCCTGGATAGATGGCGTAGGTACCTACGCATTGCTTGGTTCTCCGTGATTTAAAACCTGTATTCCCGTTGCAGGGCCGTAGCTAGGAGGGGGCATCGTAGGGCAATGTCGTACCTTGAAATCACAATGCCCTACCTTAAAAATACCAAAAACTAAGATAAATTCTTTGACTATGCTACCTCGGCGTCGGTTTGTTTCGCTTGAGTGTACGAAACGATAGACAAAACTAGAGATAATCGACGCTGCGCCTGAAACACCTGCCAATAATAATAGCAAGGAAAAAAACAAATTCTTCTATGCTGCTCTGGGAGTGAAAAAAAAACATACAATACTACAATGACTTCTGCAGGCTCTACTGTGAATTTGTAACGATCCACAGTGTTCCGAAGACCCCGAAAAATGGACATCTCTAGCTGTTCCAGTATATCGACGTAGTTTGACGAGAGAAACAATTCGCTAGAACAAACTACCTATCAATTATTGATAGTTTCAGAGAAAAAAAATATAAAAGTAGAAAATCAAAAGCATCTGCAAGTAAAGTAGGTATATAGGTATTGGTGATTGATTTAGGATGCCGTGCTTCGAAAGCAGATGAATTATGATAATTTTTCACTTCCGCCCTACCTGTAATTAATGCTGCCCTACCTCAAATTCGACTCTAGCTACAGCCCTGTCCCGTTGTCCCCATGACCAAGTAGATTGCCTTTCACCGTATAGTTCCAATAGATAATGGCGTTAGTTACGTACGTATATGACGACGAAGAAAGAGAATACTACTAGATACCTACTTTATCTAAGGTATATGACGACATTTTCTGTTTCACTGCATGGAGGAGATGTAGCATAGGAATCGGAATACATGCAAGCGTTAGCATCTCTACTTAGTTTGTGCATGCAAGTTATGATTAGACTGAACAAACGAACAAACTAAGTAGAGAAGTCAGTATGCTACTGTAAATATCTGTGGGATAAACTAAACAAAATTATTTTTATTTATTTACTCTATGGTGGGTAATCGACAACCGACCCCTAATCAGTAATCAACTAATCACCCACATCTCTGCTTTGTCTGTGATCTCAGGCCCCGTCAAATTAGTACGAGCTGCATGCCTACGGGGGCTGAGTTGTTCAGTCCATTTTTATATAACATCCTTGGTTTACAACGTTCTTGAAGCAAAAAATGTTAGCGCATTCTGGTTCGGATATCTCCCTCTCAGATGCCAACGTCCATTACTGCAGATTGAAATAGACATATTTTGTGAGTGAATGGTACGACCGCGTAGCAGCAAGTAAAGTAAATCCAACATGGCGTTCGTTTGTTCTGGCGGTAGGATTGTTTGTGAATTTTTCTGTTTATTTATTTGCTCCAGTAATGTTGAGTAGAGTTTCAGTTTCTCCGCACTGTGTGAGATACTTAACAGTATTGTGATAGTGACTTTTAATCTAAGATAGTGACTTATAATCCAACATAGTGACTTTTTTTCATAACCTAGTTTTTGCAAGATACTTGAGAGTTTTGTGTTTTTTTTTGTTATTTGTTTATCCTTTATCATGGTTAAGATGGATGGATTTTTTGGAAATATTGTATTTCTTTTTGTGTCATTTCTTTAAATTAAATAAACTGTATTATTCTTCATAACATAATAATGTCCTTGTTTTATTTGATAAACGATTTACGTGTGTACATATTTCGGATTGGGCATTTTCCCTTGTAGGAAACTAGAGCCAGAACTCTGGTTTGAGTATTCTGCAAGTGAAAATGCCTAATTCCTGAACATATCGTACATTTCTAAATAGGTACCTATACCTGCATTCCATATTTATCATCAGTTTTGAGGGGCTGAGGTAAGATGGCAACAGTTAGCTTGCTTTAATACTTTTTGTACGCAGTTGCCCTTCTCCTCCACTAAAAGTAAATGTGTTCTGTTTTGTGCTGTGATCTTTACTTAGTCTGTGGACCGATCCCGATCGTGTTCGATTCTGCCTGTGGCTTTTTCTTAGTTTTCCTACATAAAGGTCTATTTAGTAATAAAATCAGAAAAGACATTCTTTTACAACACGCGATGATGGATGTGAAAGAATGTTTAAAAGAATGGGAGGACTTACTGGACGATTACAAACGCTTGGAGGTAATACACTTGCATGGATTTTTCCAATAAAAGCAATATCTTTGCATTTTATTCATAAATATAATTGAGTTGTACGCAAAATATTGCGCCAGTATAGTTGTAAAAACCAATTTCAAAAGAAAATGTCCAGGCTGAATTATTACCAAATATTTAATTGCAGAGTGTAAACAAGGAGTATACAGCAAAGCTTGAGGAGGTTGGCGAGTTGCAAGGAACATGTATGAAGGAGCTGAACCACCAGCGGTATCGCATGTCAGTTATAGCTGGTGCACTTAAAAGGTCAGATCTATTATGCATATTGTACTTGATTGGAGATACTTATAAGATTACAGTATATCATGACCTTATTTACATTATAAATTCACTATAACAGGTAAATAACGAATGCTTTGCTTGTTCTTTCTTACCTACTCATAGTTTTATGGGAATAGAACAAACATGAGCTTCAAAAAGTGAAGTGTATGTTAATGTATATTCAGTTTGAGTCCATGGACCTCTATACAACAAAAAGCAGCCCCACAGATAGTGCACTAAACTAGGACCTGTGGCTCAAGTCTTCTTCATATACAATAGAAGACAGAATTACACACTCAATACTTTTGCCTTAAATATTGTTCATAAACATCCACTCAAATAGTGCACCTGCCGCTCTAGTCTTGTTCATATAATTTAATGGAAATATACATACTCAGTACTCTTGCCTTGAACATTGTTCTCTCTCTCTCTCTCTCTCGGTGTGATTCAGGCTTATTTATCTATTTACATTATGTACCTATGTCAAATATAGGCTAGCATTAGGACATAACTTTTTTTATTCAACAAGTACCTACAGTGATAATGTACTTATCAGTGATTAATACATACAAACTTGTTTACAATCAGTAGTTTACTTCAGTATAAATTTACTAATCCTTAACTTAATAAAATGCTGATAATATTGGTTACTATGAAATTCATATAATTTGTGTGGTAGTTCTAATATTATACATATGTATGTAATGATATCACTTGATACACTGTGCTCAGGATTTCAAATATCGAGGGGTGAAAGGCTATTTGGGATAAGCACCATTTATATATATGGGGCTTATCCCAAATAGCCTTTCACCCCTCGATATAATTTTAGAGGTTGAGGTAAAATGCTAGAATGGGCTACATGCAACCCAAGCATGCATGTTTTTAGGGTTTTTTAGAGATCTTTTTTTCATTCAAACCTTATTAAAAACTACATTCCTTGTGTTATACAAATATAGGTATGTATACATACATATTTACAAAATAAACATATCTTCACAATATTACACAACCTCTTAATACCTGATATTTTATATATCCATAGGTTAAAACAAAATGGGCAAAAAGATGAGCAAGTTACAGCACTGGAGAAAGAAATGATGAAAAGGAAGGCAATGCTACATGAGATTGAAGCAACACTGCCTCGACAAAATGGCATGTATCTCAGAATTATCTTGGGGAATGTTAATGTTTCTATTCTCAATAAAAATGACAAGTAAGTTTATAAAATTTGTTCCATTTGTGCCAATTTTTCCAATGGTCAGATATGCTGTCTTGTGACTATCTTGATCTAGTTTTAGAGTTAGACAGAATCAACTTTCAGATAGGCTCTTTTTGAAATGGGATTTATGTATACTTTGATTATGTATGTACTTAACTTAGCAGTTACATATCACTTTTAATGATTTTTTTTTGTTTCAGATTTAAATATAAAGATGAATATGAGAAATTCAAACTTATTCTTAGTGCTATAGCATTCGTTTTAGCTGTTCTTAATCTGTATATAGATTTCAGGTAAGATTTTATATAATACTTATTATTCCCATAAATTTGTCTGTATGAATTGGATTTTTTTTATGTGGACCACAAACACATATAGAATTCATCAAGAAGATTTTATCAAAATTGGCTGAGCAATCTTTGAGTTTTAGTTAGCTTAACAATGAGTATGTCAGCCTATTGTAGTCCTCTTCTGGACGTAGGCTGTGAGGTTGCCCATAGTTGCCACACTGGGCAGGCAGGTTGGTGACCACAGTGTGATTTTTCCTGACAACACCACACATTGACAAACAGTAATTTATAGTCATTTATTTATACAAATAATGTGCTCTCTACTCTACACAAACTAGGAAACACATTTCAGGAAACAATACTGTCAAGCTATGACTTTACAGTCTTTTTAATCATAACTATGTTTAATGATGTCTATGTTAAGTGCAACCTTGATTTTCTTGCTGGTATATGTTTACATCTTTGTATGACAAAATGGAACCATTATAATTTTACCATCTTTATCCATACAGCCTTTTTTTTATCAGATTTTTAAAACCAATCAGATGTTTTTTTGTGGTAAACTCTGCCGTGTACAAAACGATATATTTACAACATTATTACTATTTTATATGTAGGTACTCTACGTGAATATCTTACACCAGCATAAATTGCACCTCAAAGTACCTTACTTATGCATATGCATAACTTATCTTTTATTAATCCTTCATATTTTTTATATGCTATTTGCTTTTATCACAATATTTTTAATCTGGTTCAGATATGTTCTTTACTTTGTATTCTAAAATAAACTGAACTGGACTCCTGCTTCGAATTGAATCAAATTATCAAAACATTATCAGAAACACTGGCGGCTCGTCCTAAGGAGCGCTGGTGCGGTGCACGAAGATTACATATGCAATTTACAGGGTGATTTTGGTCGTCAACGTTCCCGAAAACTACGGAATCTCCTCATCATCACGATCATTTTTCTCCATGGAAGCATACCTGGGAAGTGTCTGGTTTCCAAAATATTAGGGTCCAAAGTTGAGTAAATAGACTGCGTTTTTCTGCATAAATGCACATAGACGCGCGTAGCAGGATTTTTTCACGAAAAATAATTAATATCTGTCTATAAAAAAACTAACATAAACACTAGACACTATAAATTTCGCACGATCAAGGAATTTAAAATTTAAAAAAAAAAAAAAAAAAAATCCCAGAATTTTTTTTGGCATAAACTTACTTTATTTCATGTATAGAATACGTACCCTTCGTTAAAGGTGGCTACAAAAAAACACCCTGTATATTTCTCTATATTTATAATTATCTTTCAATTCTACTATGTTTGTACAATAGTGTCTACTACGCGTTCGTCTCAAGTAAGTTGTAATCTTATGTATCGAGTAGAGCTCTATTGATCGCGCTCCAATGAAACGAAATTTGGTACGATTCCTAGTACAGTAGGTATTCAATGAGTGCGAAAGAGCTATACCGACATAGGCCGGCGCGTGAGACCGCTCACTTTAATTCGCGTATGCCGCCACTAGAGGTCGCTTAGTCCGAGTTAGAACGCGATATGGTTGTCTTGAATGTGTTTCATTAGGTCATCTGAATTTTTGTAAGTGTACGGTTGAACTTACACCATCCCATTCGTTAAGGGAGTGAACACCCATCTAAAAATGTCAGCAGCCGCATGCACTTAAATTCATTAAAATAACTCAAACGAATTTTAGAAAACAATAAACCCTAAAATACAATTACGAGTATGTATTGAAACAAATATGACTTCCAAGAGGTTATATTATTTCATATCTTTCCAGGATAAATTAGAGGGCAAATAGATAATAAATAATAAACTTTATCGTGAAGATGACTGAGCAATTAGTATTAATTATTTACTAAGACTTACTTCCTATATGTCAAAACTGTCGATAATTCGCGGTATTACACGTCGCGTCGTAAGATTATGTTTAGGTACCTACTTAACTTACGTACTTAGGTAACTAGTAAGGGCATTTATTTAATCTATGTAGCCATATGTGATCCACTGCTGCCTCCCCCAATCTCCTATCTTAATGTATATGACCGGAAAACTATCGGAATTCAATTAATCCCAGTAGATAAGAGCGGATTTCTAGGCTAAAAGAGCAATAATATATATTTATTGCGCGTAAAGAAACAAGAAAGTTTGTCATATGAATTTATATCAACCTCAAGGTTGAGGTTTAACTTGAACTAGTGTATCAATTAAACATTATCATTATCACATCAGCCTATTGCAGTCTACTGCTGAACGTAGGCCTCCTCCAGGGCACGCCACAAGGCTACTGCCAAGGGGGTTTGTGCCCATAAACACCACGCTGGGCAAGTGGGTCGGTGACCCGTAGTCGAGACATAATAACTTTATTTCGAGGCAAAATTTTGTATGAAAAAGGCTTGACTTTAATGTAGAAGAATGCAATGAACGGATTAAAATGACGGACTTGAGACCGATCATTTTGTCACCGTGCGAACATCTAACTTTTAACCCAGAACATTTAGTACACACCAAGATTACCAAGGACATTTAGTAGGTACATTATTCGTTCGCTGTTCCGTCGTTTTCCTTGAGATCGTTAGATCATTTAAACGATATTTTTTAAATGTAGGTAATAATGACGGGAGACATTAAACTTTAGTATCAAGGACCAACTTAAATTTTAAATGATAAAGTTGCAGGAATGTATCAAGTGTCAGTTCCAAAAGAAAACATTTCATCGTTGATCATCTACAATTTTAAAAGATGTACCTTTCTTGACTTGAGTTCTCGTGTCCATGGGCCTCAACAGTTCTTTCCAATTTTGGTTATAAAAATACTTTAATCAAATTCCAGGCCTCTTCAACTGATTCTAATATTTCTGTTGGTGTGGTACTACTGTACCCTGACGATCCGAGAGAGTATCCTCAAAGTGAACGGCTCGAGGATCAAAGGCTGGTGGAGACTGCACCATTTCATATCGACGGTTGTGTCTGGAATCATTGTCATCTGGCCACAGAACGAGCCTTGGAGCGAGTTTAGGCACAAATTCTTTTGGTTCATTGCCTATATCAGTGAGTATGACTTGTTTATTTTCACCCTTTATTGGATTTGTTTTATATAGGTATCTTTTTAGGGGCAATGGGATTGTGTTATTTAAACTGTTATTGTGATGTTATTTTTAATGAAGTAGGACTACTGTATTAGGTACCTCATTCATTATGGGGTAGCCCCAGAACTGCAGGATCATAAATGAGATCATACAGCCACGTTTAGGATAGCGGGGCCAGATGTAAATGATCACTGCTAGTTGCTAACTTATCGTATGAGACGATGAAAGCGAGATTTAACACTGCACCATATATTCCTTCTTATAAAATATTTTACCAAAATTTAGCTAAACATTTTTTAAACTTATAAAACCTAATGTATTTAGTATAGAATAGACCTATTGACAATTACATGCATCATTTTAAAAAAGTATTGACGTATTCACTACTCATCAGTAAATCATTGCAGGATGTTTGTAGATGGCAAAACACAAGGACAAGGTTTAAGATAAAGTTGTTTTACTCAATATGGTATACGTTTGTACCTATATAGGTACATAGAATTTTATCGTACACTATTGCAGTAACTTAGATAGTTGTAGCAGTAGGTTGTAGAACTATTATGGGTGTTATTAACTTATTACTTAGCTGCGTCTAAAGTTAAACACTCGTAAAACACCGTTAAAGATATATGACAGCAAAATCTGTTGAAATTATACTATGTTTAAAATTCTAAAGATTTTTGTGATAACACCGGGACGAGACTATAAATTATGTATAGAGCATAATAAACTTATGCAGTTTGTTACCGGATCTACGACGACTAAGAATTTTAATAGCTTGCATTGGTTTACGACTTGCACTTTGGAAGGGCCGAGTTCAGTAAGCATCGTACGTCATAATAATATACCTAGTGACTAAAGTTCAATCTAGCATTTAAAGTCTATCAAAGTAAAGTTCTGTGCCGATAGGGGACTTCACTAGAATACGTCGACTGAGGAAGCGTTTTTTTCGAGATATGAGCCAGCAACTTGTCACTGGTCTTTTACGTATGGCTACGTTAGAATACGAGCTTTTTTTGTATACAGGTGTTTTTTCGTTGCCACCCTTAACGAAGGATACGTACTCTATACATCAAATAAAGTAAGTTTATGCCAAAAAATGCTGGGAAACGATGTAAATTTTTTTAGATTTTTTTTTTATTACTTTGTCGGGCGAAATTTAAAGTGTCCAGTGTTTATGCTAGTTTTTTCATAGACAGATATTAATTAATTCTCGTGAAAAATCTTGCTACACACGTCAATGTGCATTTATGCATAAAAACGCAGCTTATTTATTCAACTTTGGACCCTAATATTTTAGAAACCAGACACTTCCCAGATATGCTTCCATGGAGAAAAATGATCATGATCATGAGGGGATTCCGTAGTTTTCGAGAATGTTGACGACCAAAAATCACCTGTATAATTAAGTACCAAAATATCTTTAAACAGGTTTTGTCACCTTTAAACAAACTACATATTATATAAATGCATAGACATACTTAGTAACCACTACATTAATTCCGTTCGATAATTACCTTCCGATCGGTCCAGTTGTTTTTGTGATTGAATTGATATCGGATCATATCGCAACTACATTGACACATAAAATACTCGTAACCAATAAGCAAATAGTTAAATAAACGTTATGTTGATAGATATTCATCTGCATACGTTGACATTGATTTTCCGGCGGTTCCGGCATACACACTTTATGGAAGCGTTCACTATAATTGTGCAATTTTTCTGCATATTACGATGTCTCTGAGAATGTTGAGATGGATGTGTGGAGTAACAAGAATGGATAAAATAAGAAATGAGTATGTAAGAGGAAGTTCGTAAGTTGCGCCGATTACAGATAAGTTACGAAGTAACCGTCTGTCTTGGTACGGGCATGTAAAGCGACGGGATGAAAGGCATATTTTACAGAGAGCGTTGTGCATGAGTGTGGATGGATATAAAGGAAGAGGTAGACCAAAGAACTGTTGGATGGACTGTGTGAGGGAGGATATGCGTGTACTGGAAGTGAGCGATGAGATGACGGATAATAGGGATGAATGGAAGAAAAGTACATATTGCGCCGACCCCAAATAAATAAATAAATAAATGGGAACAGGGCAGGAAGATGATGATTGCGATGTCTCTGAGTATGTCACCATATCACCTCATTTCGATGATGTCATATCAATGAGATCTCCTAACTCTGTTCATCACGGTATAACAAAAGGGCAATGTTTAGCGAAATGCTATGAAAATTGCCCACTATAGAGAATCTGGGGCCACAAAAGAGACTCGAATATTTACACAACATTTCGCCCTTCTGTTACACCTATTTTAACTAATCAGTATAATAATAATCACCTATGTTTTCCAGGCGTGGTACAATTCCTGCAGTTCAGGTACCAAAGCGGCGTACTGTACCGGCTAAAAGCACTCGGGGCGAGGCATAACATGGACATAACTATCGAGGGATTCCACTCCTGGATGTGGAGGGGACTGTCCTATCTTCTGCCTTTCTTGTTCGGAGGATACATCTTCCAGTTGTATATTGCGTATACGCTGTACAATATTAGCTATCACCCGGAAGCGACGTGGCAGGTATGTTTTAACTTTTTTGCAATAGATGTAAGTAATCTTTTGTTAGCTTATCTATGGTCGCATAACTCGAAAACAATATGAATTAACTAGAATATCAGTGCAGTTTCTATGCATTTTCTGAAGATGATGGGTTAATCATCAGAAAGTAGCTCAGAATCCATTAGCGATTCAGCAATGACGCCGAAACACTTACAACAGTAAGTTACACAGCAAGGGTCACTGCAAAACCTTCAAAATTAATAATAAAGTGCTCCAAAACTCTGCCCCTCATTTTGTAACTTGCGAACAGTCGTAATTTCGTTATAGTCACTGTCAACCATAACATTTGGACTTATTAGTTTAAAAAGCCTTTTAGCCTATTAGTTTACAAAGGTAAATTTGGTATAATCGGTCGCGTAGTCGTCAAATGACGTTTAGCGACCGTTTGCCGCCGAGTCGCAAAGTCACAAAATCAGCCTACCTAATAAAATTTAGAGCATTAAACCAATTAGAGATATCAGGCGTTCTTAGTGCCAATATATTTTGCAGTTGTACAAGGTTAGTAGATTGGGATGCCATATGAAATCAGCTGGTTTGATGATCTCAGGTCTAAAGGTCAAAAGAATTGAGCAGTTACGCGTCAATACTTACCGGCTGACTCTCAGGGCTGACTCAACTGGCAATGATGATTGCCTTCTATTAATGTCAAACTTTTTTACATAGAAGCGAACAGTGCGATTGCAATTTAATATCATCATTCAGTAGAGTAGCTGGTAAAGCCGAGTGTACTATGCTATAGTATTATTATATTTTAACAAATACTTCTGTTATAATTACTAAATATAAATTATTATCTGTTAAGCATGTGTAAATTATGTTAGCTATACATTGCAAAGATCTCAATACAAAATTGTCGTTGTAACAAACGGAAAACAGGTGCCAGCGTTAAGTTTATCATTCCTGGTGATCGGTATCGGAAACTTCGTGACTACACTGAGGGTGATCCCGCAGAAGCTCAACGAACAGGTAGGATGCTAGCGCCGCCCCCTGCAACCTGCAACGCAACGCCGCAACGTGTCACACGCAACGTCTTGTGCTAGTGTTTCGTAGTGGACTTTAGGTTGTGGCATCTCTCAGGGGTCATCGACTTATTTATTTTATGGCAAAACTATACGAGTATTCATCACTTCAAGTTGTGATTAGATGAATTTTACTTTTAACTAATATACCTGTTGATATGAAAAATACTTCGAATTTTGTTTCAAGCGTTTAATTAAATGGAAGTATGTATGTGCCTAAAAATGGTGTTAGTAATTTTAGCCACCATTTTAAATTAATTTAATAATATACATTATTATGTATATACTATCTAACTAAATATTGTACTGTATTAGAATTGTTAATACAATTTAAACAAAATGATAACTCATTGAGAGCTGTCACCGCAAGTAGGCCTATTTGAATGCATTTTTGTAATAAAATGGACCAAACTAGTATCAATTAGTCAAAGGTTGTATGTACCAATAACAGATTTTAAAACAATTTTATTTATTTATTTGATTTGATGTCACAGGAATACATGACATGTAAGAACACCACTTAAACCATTGAGTATCATCTCTAAACTTGACAACAATTACAAAATACTCTTAGTACTTATGTGTACTGAATAAACTTGCATGTTTATTTTAAATCTGTTATTTGTATACAATGAAATAGTGTAGTTTATTGGAAGTGTGTGTATTTAAGAGTCATATTATTTTATAATTATTGTCGTTTAACTATGTGATGAATATACAAACTTAATATTATTTATATTTATGTATGAGACAGGTATTGAATGTGGAAGAGGGGAGAACGCAAGGACACTGTTATCTCTGCTTTGTCTACTATTTAATAGTCTCACCATTTGAGTGTCACCATACCTATAGAAGTTATGTGCTTGTTTCTACAGGATGTAACAAAAAGGGTATGTTAAGCGAAAAGCTATGTAAATAGCCCACTATAGAGAACCTATCCACAAAATTTGAGACCCGAAATCACATGTTTATTTTTCCCAATAGTATGGAGAATTTTTAAATATCTCAGAAATTTTCATACAATCTTGAAAAATAAAAATGTGATTTCGAGTCTCAAATTTTGTAGATAGGTTCTCTATAGTGGGCTATTTACATAGCTTTTCGCTTAACATACCCTTTTTGTTACACCCTGTATATGAGATAAACTCACAGTATCTATCTAGTTGAATGGTTCCGATTTCCGATCATTTTTATTTTATGTACTTATGTAGTACATTCCTCATATGATAGATTGCAGCTGTCAGTTTTCCTTAAGATTTTTTATTTATTTACACTATTCTTACTTTGACCCCAATTTACAACCTCATGTTACCTACACAGATGGGTACAATGGCTAGTCTAATATTTATATACAATTTAAAATGCAGATTTACAATAAATCGATAAAAGAAAAATCTGATATTTATTCGGTATTATACTTAATCACTTTCTATAAGTAGTCTTTGTGCCAAATCTTTGTTGCCATGCATGTTTGAGTTTCCGCATGTTTTTATTTGTGTGTATATTTTTTTAGCGAAATGCGATTCTTTTGAAATTGGGTTTCGTTCGAAAACATAAATTATGGAAATTTTGGAACAAAACTTTGGACGTATTTTTGTTGTTTAAGGGCAGATATTTAAACAGTCAGATTGTTCTAACTTATGAATACATTTGATTCTGTCTTTCTCTGAAACTTGATAAAGATAGAGACAGCGTCAACTTTGTCCTTCAAATAGACCAATCAAACAATTGGAAAAACTGGCCCTTAATGTTTCGTCTCAGTAATGAATGTGAGAAAAATCAGGATCTTATTGCTATAGATTATTTTTATGCATTAATAGCTCAGGGATATTTATCACATAATATATTACATATAGTTATGACTTACTGTACTTATATGTACGAGGGCTGTTTGATAAGTCCTTTTAAAAACTATTTGTAAAACCTTTTTTCTGGTAAATGGCGTTAACACTGGCAGGCACAATCTTTCAAATGAAGACTGTCAAAAATTCAGCAAAAAAAAACAAGTTTTTGTCAGTATAACCATTGTTTAACTGTGATCACTCGTAAATATTCAACAACTATGGAAAAAACTGAATTTCGTGCCGTTATAAAACATTTTTTTATGAAGGGTTGCAGTGCTGCCACAATAAAAACTGAACTTGATTCTGTTCATGGCACTAACGCACCAACGTTGCAGACTGTTTATAACTGGATAAATGATTTTAAACGTGGTCGGTCAAGCACATCTGATGCTCCACGCTCTGGTCGCCCAATCGAAGTCACTACTGAGGATGTTGTTGAAGAAGTCCATAATATTGTACTCGACGACCGCCGAGTGAAGGTGCGTGAAATAGCTGAGAACACAGGCATCTCCACTGAGCGAGTACATAAAATCCTGCATGAAGATTTGGGTATGACAAAGCTGTCTCCACGATGGGTGCCACGTTTGTTGACAATCGAACAAAAACACGAAAGAAAGCGAATTTCAAAACTGTGTTTGGATATGATGAAGCGTAATCCTCGGAATTTTTTGAGTCGATTTGTCACTGTGGACGAAACTTGGGTCCATCATTATACACCTGAATCAAAACAGCAATCAAAACAATGGATGGCGACTGGTGAACGTGCCCCAAAGAAGGCCAAGACTGTTTTGTCGGCTGGAAAGGTCATGGCGACAGTCTTCTGGGATGGCGAAGGAATCATTATGATTGATTACTTGGAAAAGGGAAAGACTATCACTGGCCGTTATTACGCAGAGTTATTGGACCGTTTTAATGCCGAATTGTTGGAAAAACGACCAAAATTGTCCCCCAAGAAAGTCCTCTTTCATCAAGACAATGCCCCAGTGCACACGTCAACTATTGCAATGGCCAAAATCCACGAGTTGGGCTTCGAACTGGTTCCGCATGCTCCGTATTCGCCGGATCTAGCTCCGTGCGATTATTACCTATTCCCAAATCTGAAAAGATGGCTTGGAGAGCAAAAATTTTGACAAATGAGGACTGCATCGCTGGTGTAAACGCCTATTTGAAGACCTCGACAAAACGTATTTTTGGAGGGGATAAAAAAATTGGAAACTCACTGGAACAAGTGTTTGTCCCTCAAAGGAGACTATGTTGAGAAATAAATGTAAATTGTTTAAAAAAAATAAAAAAAATTACTTTTTAAAACGACTTATCAAACAGCCCTCCTATGTAGGAATACCTAGCGTGTCTAACAGGTTGAATATAATATTGTTTTACTGGAACATACATAAGAGACCGTTAATGAGAGACTAAATGTTAATAGATTTGTAGTTTTTTAACGTTTCTGACGCACTTAATATTGTTTTGTTCAGTGACATACGAGATTTTATGGGTATAATTATTTTTGCCGAAGAGATTACTGAAAAATACATAATACGGTACTTGTGAATTATTTATTATTTAGTTCCTAACATAAATTATAGGCTGACCCAATTTTTTAGATTTAGTAATTCAGTCAAATTATACAATTATTACTTACTACTACGCACCTAACGGTTCTATCACATGCTGCAGATTGGCTAATCTTTAATATTGTTTAACTTCGGGGTTAATTCTATACTTTGAAACATGCAAGAAATAAAGAAGGTAATTTTTTTCCACTCAGATCAAAAGAGGTACCAACATAATTTCAATAATCATCATCATTTTAGTTGTTAGCTGTTCAGGCATCATTCAGATCATAGTGTATTTTAGGTAGGTAGTTACATTTCCACTTTCATAAATTACACTAAGCCCACTAGTCATGTTTAAAATTTTATTCTCCAACTTGATATATTTCGGTGTTTCGTAAATGTTCATCGATACTTAACCGAGGCTAGACTAGAATGTTATATTACCGTAAAAACTTAAAGAGATTTCTTACAGTATGTCAAATAGATACCTTTTTTTAAAACTTTAGGTTCTGAAATTTAATCCCTTATCGATTAGGAAATTTAACTTTATGCAAGTACCTATTAGCAATATCAGATTTAGTTATCATAATTATTTATTATTGATGTCGTTATTTAAATTTTACTAATTATCGGCTTCTTAACAATAACAAAACAATCTTATGATACCTAACATAAATTGTAAATATTGACTCGATTTCTAATTCCTACATGTGGCCACAGAATCTCAAAAAAAGTGTATTTTGGAACTTTCAGACAGACGCGTAGAGGGATGGTTCTTTATGGGTAGACGTTTACGAACATACCTATAGGAATATATGCAATTTGTCAAATATGAAAATAATACCACCAGCCCCCGTCCACATTACTTAAGTAGCTCTAAGGGGCTCGATAGATCAAAAGCAACAGTGCTACATTCTCGCTCTTAGTTCTTTTCTTACAGGACGTTGATTTTGTACGCCGATAGTATTTTTGTAACAATATAAAACCGGTTCATGAAATTGACGTCGTCTGTTGCAGACCTAATTTAAACTGTTAAGCAGAACATTGCATTTTGTTAATAATAATTAGGAAATATGTAAATTGTACTTATAACATAGGTATTTATTATCATGCTGTGCTTTGTATATTTTGTTTTTGTATCTTTAATTTGTACCGAATATTGTTATTATTTATTGCTAATATTAATAAAAAATATGTTTTTATTTGCTGATATTATTATGTTGTTATTATTTGTAATTATAGCTTTTTTGCATGGTTCGACAGGTTCCTTTCTTAGGTGGGTTGTTTTTCGTGCTGTTCGCATGCAACATGTACACGATCCTGCAAACGTTGCACGGAAAGACTCAGGGCGGAGAATCGTTGCGTTATCAGCTGCGCGCGATAGCGTACCGACTGTCCAATGAGATCGCCGTGTTGGTACGTTTATTTACTAGATTTCAATATATAAAAAGACCGTTCAGGGGGCTTAGACAATATAACATCTTTTGGCGTCGACCAATAGCGATTGAACTTCATCACGTGACTAGAAAATCGCGTGTAAATGAAGGCTTCCTATTGGAGCAAACGTGTTGGTAACGAACCTCTACCGATTCTATCGAGAATGTTACTTTTTCTAAGCTCGCAGGGGATGTAGACAAGACGCCGCTAAAGCCTTAATTTATAAATTAATTTATCCGTGTTGCCTGCGTCAAAATAGAGAGAGATATACCTATATCTTGACTTGAAGTTTTTACACTACCTTAAATTTTGTGGTCTAATTATTAGATTGTTTTGTTATAGATTTGATTTCATTTTGTCTAGTATTGATAAAATTTTGAGAATGGTCTTTTTATATTGGTATTTGTGGAGTTTTATGTTGCCAATGTCCGTTCAGCTAATGGTGTAGGTATTTTCTGAAATACCCTGAAGTGAGAAGGTTGGATAAGAAGAATATAATCATAGACTAGATAAAACACATGCCTTTTAAAACACACCATTTCTAACCTGTTTTTAATATTCTATGAATAACTCATAAATTCTGAACTTGTGACTATACAATTTTTGGGATTGATTCGAATTTAATTGTTTAGATCGATTCCACCCATAGCGTGTTAGGCCAGCTTGTACTTTGTTATGGAGTTTTAATGTTCTCAATAATGATGATAGAGTATTAAACGTCATACATGCTTATTAATGGTCAAAAAAACAACCAAGAGTTAAAGGGTTTACAATAACTAATTTCTTAACTTTTTTGAACCACATCAAACCATCTTTTAGTTTTAAAAAATATATTTTTCTAGAATCAATTTCCTTAGACTGTGTATAACATTTTTTGACATACTTAGGTGCTATTATTTTGATCTTTATAGTGTTACAAGTTGGTTGTCTTATATTTTCGGCAAAATTACTTATACAGGTTTTTGTCAAGTGAAGTAAGTACGATTTGCAAAAAGATTATTCGATGTCGGGTTTGGGTGTTGCTAGTGTGTGTCATGTGTATATTTAGAGCCATATTTGTGTTGGTTTATAGTAGATTGTAGTCGGCAGAATTTGTGTGTGCAGTAGTTTGTACTGGGTGCATGTTGATGGGTAATATTTAGGCCCATTTGAGCTTAATCCTGGATTATTTTTGATATTTTATAAGCGCACATATTAACGTAAATATAATAGATGTTAAGTACTTAAATAATTCTCGATTAAGATCTTGGCGTAAGTAGGCCATACAAGTAGACTAACTAAAATGTTAAAAATATACCTACACTTAACAAAATGTTGATTGGTTTTTGAAAAGGACTTATTAACTGTGAACTGTCATAATTTATATTATTTAATTAATTAATCAGGCTAACTTGACTAATACATAAACCATTTGAAATGCATTAACTAATCACTTAATTTACGTATACTTAGGTACTTATTCCTATCAACTTTTACATGTATGTAGGTATATAAAAGGTCTTTTAAAAATTTATCATTATCTTCACTATTTTGGAGTAGGTCCCATAGTGAAAGTTGTTTCTTTTTACCTACCTAGTTTCGTGTCAAAAGATAATCACTAATTTTGAAAAGACCTTATAAGGTATAGGTAGGAACGTACATGTTTATGGTTTGTTATTTATATAACTTTTATTGCTTTCAGGATCAAAAATGGCGACAAAACAAACAAAACCAAACGGAAGTTAAATCAGACTAAGAACTTAGCACTACGATCAATATCAATATACCTATAGGTACCTTTACTTGCATAGTGGTTTTACCTAGTCTAGGAAATCGTACACATATGTACAGTTTATATTTTCATATTCTACGGTGTTAAAGCACAATGTTTATATTTCTCATAATTAAATCATGAATGAATATAAATCTTTTAAAAGATGTAAAAATGTTTATTTCATTTATGGTTTGTTCCCGTTTTCAATTTAAAAATATAGAGTACTACATAAATGTTTACTTAATTTGTTAACAAAGTGGTCGATTCTGATTACACCATAGACATACTGAACTGAACCTTAGTTAGTTCTCTCCATTCTCTTGTCTAAATCAGTGCCGGATTAAGCCTGCGCGGGGCCTGTAGCAAATTCTTTAAATTCAGCGCCGCCGCTGGCCTGAAGTAAATTTTAGAATGGAGCGAAATCAAATTATGGCGCCTCTCCTGTTTACTCCTAATAATATATACCTATATATTTACCATTTAGGCGCCCTCTAGGATTTGGCGCATGGAGCGACTGCTCCGTTCGCCGTATGGGCGGGCCGGCCCTGTATCAATCCCTTGGTTTGCTTTAGGTTCTCATGTTTAGGGGTATGAAATCAAACAAAACTGTTATAAATAAAGCAAGTTGTCTATTTTTGAAAATTTAAGCTCTACCGAGAGTTTGACCATTGCTAAAACATGAGATAGGTGGAAGTGAAGCATGGCCTAAGCGAATCGTGTTTTAGGCATGTGCAAGATATTTTACGCTATCTAAATTGATATTTTTTAAATTACGGTCACAGGCGTTGGAGCGCGGGCCCCCCAATGCGCGGGGCCCGTAGCATTTGCTACTCTTGCTACGTGGTTAATCCGGCACTGGTCTCAATGCTGAGACAGATAAAATGCGTATGTGATCTCCTTTATGATCCAGCAGTTCTGGCTTCCCCATTTTCGGAGCAGTTGTGATTCCACAATTATAGAAATTAGAAGTAAACAAAATGGGAAGAAACAAAATTAAGTATAGCCATAGAGCAGAGGTTTGCAAACTTATTTCGTCTAACGCTCACTTTGAAAATCAGTAGCGCCCCCCATTTTTATTTCACTTTAAAAATGTCAATAGCAAATTAGTTGCGCTTTTTTTTCTGGGGCTTTAACTGCCCCTCTCTAGGCTTCCAACGCCCACGAGGGGACGTTATCGCCCAATAGAGGAATACCTAAGATGTCATAGAGTCCTCTATTATAGTATAGCAAAACGGCCCCCTTATTTACCTAACTAGCAAAAGCAAAGCGATAGCAAGAAATCATTGATTGCTTGTTTAATTCGTATAATGAATTTCAGAGGAATTTTGACATTCCAACGCGAATATTGTACATACATTTTTCACTCTCGCATTGCTTCTGCTTTGGATCGGCAAGATACTGCGGCAATATTGGACGGACGCATCTCTTAGCTGATATAAGTTCTCAATAGAGTCACTATCTTCGAGCTTCGCCAGCCGATGGACCAGTTGGGTTGACAAGAAGATTTTAGGAATGAGAAAAGTATAAATGAAGAAAAGCGTTAGGAATGAAAATTGGGTGGGGCAACTGCCTTTGGAGGTAAGTACGGTACGAAGGGCGGGCAAAGATCCTCTGTAAAGACGTTTATTGCTTTTAGCCCTCTCAAAACGTACGTAGGTACGTAGTGCACCTCATGATACACACAGAAAAGAAAATATCAAAAGTTCTATTCATATGGATAACGCTTCGGCACTTGGCCTGATGAAACTTTGTGTAAAGTACTTAGTTATGCTAGTTGACCCCGTTATTCTTTGATCAGGTAGATATCACGTTAATTATTTTACACATGGTAAGGTAATATTAGCCAATGGAATGGAATTACAAGACTGGAGCTGAGCCGATATATTTTATACAATCCTATTAAAAATAAAAATTCTCCGCTTCGCTTTTCCGGTGGTAGCCTTAGAATGAAAGCTAGGTACCTACCTAATTAATAATTATTACTTACAAATTATTGTATAGGACTAAAAAAAAGAGCAAAATTGTTTTAGAACTGAATTTTTAATTATAATTCACATTAAATAATATTTCAGATTGTTTGTATAACAATGTACAAACAAAAAACCAGAAAATTTACGAATAGTCTTTTTCTCTATAGTTAAACTTACGATCTAAATTATTAAACCATAGAAAAATGCATAATTATGTACAATTACAAACTTACATCAATAACACAGGTAAAGTCGCGTCTCTATATTTGTATTTTAACAAAATCCTCGCTGGTGGTCATTGGCTTATCTCTAGTTTTGACAGCCAACAAAACAAATCGAGCAATTTGTTAATATTAAAAAAAAACACTACACATTATATTCAGTAGTCGTAGCATATTTCCGTGGCTGTGGAGCTATCTATTACATGCATTCCCGCGCGCGCACCTAAACATGTAAGGCTGGGTTCTCACTACGCCGGACCGGCTGGTTTGCCGGAAATCGAACATAGGTGCTCACATTACACCGGATACCATAAGAAAAAGGAAGTACGAATGGGTTGAGCGGGTTGAGAGGAGAGCACGGACGGGACGAGCGGGGGACAGATACCAGTTAACACGATCACATTACCGGTTATACATACACATTAAAGGTTTTACCGCCCCGGAATAGTGGAAACCCGTCCTAATGTGACGCGTCTTACACGAACTCCACAGCCGCAAAGATCCGCCGCGTATAGATACTGAATGTACCTACATTTATTCTATGTACGCACAATCACCAAAATAGACTTGTTTGCAAAATCTCTACACTATTGATTTATTTTAGTGACTGAGCATTTTCAGACACAACATGTCAAAGACATACTAGAAGACGTTAAACATATTAAACCAGTAAGAACATTATAAGTACCAAATTAAAAACAATATACCTAGATAAAAGGCTATAGGCATATGTACCTATATTGGGTGTAAAAAGACAACTTTGTTCTTTTAACACCTCGTATTCTTTGTAACATCACGATAATTTTTCTATGGAAGTACCCCTGGGAAACCACGGGTTTCCAAGATATTGAGGTCCAAAGTTACATTTATATTATCATTTTTTTTACATAAATCCATCTGAAATTGGTTAACAGACATTTTTTTCAAAGATACCATGTCAAAATGTTGTGATGTTAGTTTTGTAGGTACATTTGTACTTTGCGCATCAAACCTATACATTGCTTGCAATAAAATGAAAGTATTTTTTCATATTTTTTTTGTCGTTTCCATAGAAGAAAATGATCATAACCTTACAAAGAATACAATGTATAAAAAAACATTGTTGTCTTTTTACACCCTGTATAGATATACTATAGCACAGCTGAATCATAATAAAAATTAATAAACCTATAATTTGTGCATACTTTCTTAAACTAAACATAATGCGCAGGTGCCTCCCAAAAAATATTGTATTTTATTATATTCAAATCATTTGGATATTATTTATTATTGCAGTTTGTTTCAATTTCAGAGATGTTCACAAGATATAAGGAGGGACACACGCTATACCTACATTTAGCTATAGAATAATATCAAAATATGGTCAGAATATAATTATCCATTAAACAAGGACAAGAAAAATATATTAGCTAATTTGTCAATACATACATATTGATATACTTATTTTTATGTTATGTAGCTTAAATCTAACACTTCCATTTTCAATCATCATCATAATAATCATCTCCTTCCTGGTCGGAATGATCACTATCTGGAAAATCTATTTTAGGCTTTTTCACTAAAAGTCCTTGTTTTTGTAATTTTTCAATTGCTTCTAAGGTAGTCCGTTTTGGAGCACTACTCAAATCACTTCTTTCTATTTGCGATGTTTGTTGTATTTGACTAGATTTCACTACGTTTAAACCAGATACGTTAGTTAGCTTCGTTAGTTGTTGGTGTGAGGTTTCCGATTTCATTTGTGTTACTACTTTGTTTCCTTTAACAGTTGTTGACGAAAAATGCGCCGTACTCGTATGCGATGATTTTGTTTCCGTGCCCTCCATTTGCGCATCTTCAAAACTGTCATCTGGACACAAAGATTCTTTAGGCTTTTTGAAACAACTAAAATGTCCCGGCGGCTCGTTGATAGGCCGTTTTGGCGATGCATTTAGTAATTTCGGTGAAATTTTAAGTGTTCTTCCAGACGCAAATCTTGGTTGATTTGATGATGACGGTACATTTTTATTTGCCGATTGATTGGTTGACGGCATTCTCATTCGGGCTGTTCCAAGCGATATACCTGGCCTCATTGGTACTATCTGGTTGGATGGTCGGACTGTATTACATGTTGTAGGTCTCACCGGTGTTGTCGTTCTTATTTTAGTCCCAATTGCTGGGGACGGTTGTCTCACGGCGACCGGCCTTGGGTTTCTAGTTATATGCGGATTTATACCTCTCACTGAAGGCGCTATCTTTAAAGGTCTGACATTAGGAGAACAAACTACTTTACTCATATTTTGTCCCTGTTGTACGGTTTGATTTACAGTTCTTACTGTTTTTGTGACAGTTGTTGTGATTTCTTGTATTACAGTGTTTGTTTGTATAGTTTTAACTGAAACCTTATTTGTGCTTGTTTCATTGGATGTAGCAATATTTTGAGTATTCACAGTTGGTTTGGGCAAACGTCCCAAATTTTGATTACTTTGTTTGTTGTGAGTTGGTGCACTTTCTTTTTTTTTCATTGACTTTTGTTGGACATGCATATAATTGCATTTTACAGGTTCATCTGACATGGAAGTTTCTATTGATTGGTCTTTATTATTTTTGTTTACAGATTTTATTGTTATATTTCTTCCAATTCCTTTTAAAATGTTTAAATCCATAGCCTTATTTACGCTTGGATTATTTGTCTGGCCTTTTGAAGCATCGGTCATTTCTTCACCTTCGAAATCTGAGAACTGTTCACTATCATCATACCATTCATCATTATCACTGTCGGATGGTGATTGCACTAATGGATTCTTTCTTACTACAAGTGCTTTTGATAAATCTTCCTCTGTGTAATCTTCATCCAATTCCGTAATCTTTACTCTTCCCGAATCAGATTCGTTTTCGCTTTCTACGTCCATTTCATCGTCATTTAATTCATTATCAAGCTTTTTTGAGGAAATTGTAGAATTTCCTTTTATAGTAACATTTTGACCCAGATTTTTTAAAACATGCTTAATTGCATCGTCACTCTTTTTATTTATGAACCGATTGCTAGACTTATTATCCGGCGTCGTTATATTTCTGGGTTTATTAAAATTACTATCTGCTGCATTGTCAGCAATTATGTTCTTATTATTTTGTACTGTCACAGAATTCTTTAGCATAGTACCAACTGGCGAATTATTACCAGTTTGTTTTATTGTTATATGTTTTCCGATATTTTTAAGTGAGTCCATACCTTTTGGTACATGTAGTTGATCAGTTTTCGTATCATGGATATTATTATCAGTGTTTTTATTAGGTATTGCGTTTGATAGTTCATCACTGTCCGAATCATCAATATTAAAAATTTCTTCTGCTTTATTTTCATTTTGTCTATTCGGTGATTGTTTTAAATTTAATTTTTACATTATTATTTGCCTGCATAGATCTCATTACAACTTGATCGATTTTGGGTTTAATTATAGAAACTGGCTTCGCTGTAATATTATCTAGATTTTTCAATATGTCGGAGTTTACTTTTGTAAACACCGATGCCATTTCGTCTTCAGGTGAATGTTTTAGCAGTTTTGGTAAAGATCTGGTGATATTGATATTAGAAGTTTTAAGCTGTTCTATGATTTGGCTGTTATTAACATTTGTGGTGTTTAAATCATCTAGTTCATCAATGCCACTTTCGTTATCACTAAAATTATCGTCAACAGTGTTTTTGGAAGGTTTGATAGGCATATTTTTGTTTATTCCTTTATGGGAAGTAAGCTTTGTTTTTAAAATATCTTGGCTAGGTTCTGAATGTTTCTGATTCTTTATATTAAGTTTAAAATCTTTTTTTATAATTGAATTTGGTTTTATTTGACTTTCTAAATCTTCGTAATCATCAGAATCTTTTTGGCTAACAGATGTATCTTTATTAGTAGCCTGATTACTTATACCAACTTTACTAGTAGGTTTTACAGTTAGGTGACTTAAGTGCTTCAACACATTGAAAGAACTATTTTTACTATCAATTATGTTTTCGTCACAACCATTTTTATTATATTCTTCGGTATCGTTTTCTATTTGTTTGTTATCAGTATGATTAATGGATTTTGTTTTTGCATCATATATTTCACTATTCTTATCTGGGGCAAAACTATTTACATTGCCAGATTTTATTGTAATATTTTCACCCATACTTTTTAGTATAGTATTAGTTACTTCTTTCTTTTTTACACATATTTCACTATTATTAACATTTGATTTCTCTTCCGCTTTATATGTTTCATTATTAGCACTTGTATTGTCTTCATCTTGGTTGTCTAGATCACTATTTTCAATTTTATCAGGTATGTTTTTATTCATAGCTTTAATACCTTCATTTGAGAATTCTTTGTGAACAGTTTCATGTTCTGTTTCAGTATTATGGTCAAATGTTTCTGAATCACTTACATTTGCTTCTTTTTCTGTGAGGCAATCAGCCTCTGAAGACACTGTATCTTCTTGAGAGTTCTTTTTGACTATTTTAATCTGGTTATTACTGCTGTTCAATAATTTTGACAAAACTTGTTCAGAATTCAACTGTGAAGGTTTTGAAATATTACTAGTGTTTATTTTTGGAGCATTATTTGTAGGTTTTAGTGCAGAATTTGCAATTGATAGCTTGCTTCCAATTTTAGGTGTATTTGAATTTTGCCCTGGGTTTACTTTCACTGTAATACCTTGCATTTTCAGTTTTGCAATGTTTGCCTTAGCCTCTGTTTTACCTTGTGCTTTTAAACTCGGTTGAGGATTTTTCTTTAGCCGTTTGGCCACAGCTTGTGTCGGAACTTCTTCAATTCCCTGAAAATCTATTCCTTCACCAAATACATCTTTATTCATGTTTAAAAACTCATCAAGAGTAATGGATGCCTTTTTAGATTTTTTGTGCTTTTTATGTTTTTTAGACTTCTTTTGTGAGTTAACATCACTATTAGAACTATCGTGATCCACTGAGCCTTCATCCATGGCTAGTTGAAGAAAATTACTCTAAAAAAAAAGGAAAAATATACAGTTACAAAAAAAATATATTTCAGATTTCGTATGGCATAATTTATTACGCATCAGGCAAATGCAGTCCACTGCTGGACGTAGGCCCAGGGCACGTCACAAAGGTCTTGTCATAGAGGGATTTTTCATAGATACCATACAGGGCAGGCGGGTTGGTGACTGCAGTGTGATTTTCTGTCTACGTTGTCAACATGGGAATTGGTATGTTAAGGTAAGGATGGTATAACTGTATATGATGGTATAACTGGTATTATATTAGTATGATTATCTCCAATTCTTATTAAATAACTAACGGCCGCCCACGACTTCGTCCGCGTAAAGAGGAGTTTCGTATCAGCATTGCATCCTATCTATCTAAGCTTGCATAGGGACAAACAGACAGCAGGAAGTTACTTTGTATTATATGTAACAATTACATGTATTTAACAATTACATATCTTATTTATGTAACTTACTAAGGCTGTGGTGTCTGTTAGATTTCCAGTGTTCTCAGATTCACCAATATCAGTTACTTTTTCCATTATGGGTGGAACTGTTTCCAGTGAAAATTCTGTTAGATCATGTTCTGCCCTGTAAGAACACACACACCAAAATAAACGATTACCATTAGGTAAAAAGATTTAGGTTTTTTTTTCATACTTCTACATAATCAATAATTACATTTCTTTTTTGTCACTGTACATATCTTCAGAAGAGTGAAATGTTAAGTGCAACTCAAAAGCATCCAAGTGGTAGAAGATAGCATCACAAAGAGGGCAACGGAGAACATCATCAGGGCTCTGGTTTTCATCACTGTGCTCCTCTTCAACATGTTTCTGAAACAACAAAATAAAATAATTCATAGATGATGTGGTTTATATCTATTCGCATCAGAATATATGTAACAATAAAAAAGGAAAGGTTTACTAAGGCGATAAACACACTGCCACGCACCACGCTGCACATGTAGTGTGTCAACGGACCTAAGAGTGATATGCATGAATGCGCGTGGATGCATATTCTGTGTTGGACTGTACATGTTTTCTATACAAATGGAGATACAAGTAACGTTAGAAAACGGCAGTGTGATAATCGCCTTACTATAAGTATATCTTATGTTGTTTTTTTTTTATTTATTTATTTATTAAGATTAGGCACACCAACATCACATGTATTAAAAAGTAGAATAATGATTATACATTGTAGCACAATACTGATACATGCAACTATGACTGGCGCACACAAAACATGCACTAAAATCCTTACGGCCGCGCCGCCCAATAGTCCATCTCGCAACAGTTAAGTTGTTCAATTGAATTTTTACAAAAGACTATAACAAAATAAAATGAAAGTTACCTGTATATTTATTTTATTGTTATATTCTTCACCACAGAAGGTGCAGTAGTATAGTTGCAGCATCTCCTGAAACCCAAAAATAATATGTGAGAGAGCCTTAAGATTTAATTCTAACCAACATAATTAATCTCTTTTAGAGATAAGCACGCCTTTGTACATTTTCTTTGTCATAAACTTTATTTGTGAAAACTTTACTGTGTACAATAAAGCATTAGAATTAGTGTGAAGCTAGGTAGGTTCACATTCACTGCCACCAACTATGTATTTATGTGTCATAAACTGATGGGGGCATGATAGGAAAATATGCCGGCAGCAAACATCTTTTAAAGGAGAAAATCAAAAGCTAAATTATAATTACCTGATTGATAATTTTAATTTTGTTTGACTGTCCAATGCAGATTAATTCATTTTCCTGGCGGTGAAAAAACCTGTTATGGTTCAACATAGCTGAAGGTACATAAAAATCAACATTGCAGGCATCACAGCGAAAGCAAGTTGCATTATCATCCCTTTCTACATCTTCATGATTGCTCAATAAGTGCTTGTTGTACAGGTGCTGCAAGCAAAACAAAATTATAGTATCTAAGTTGTAAACAAGTATCTTATAAAACTATTATATGAAGGTAATTATGGTATTAATATTAATGTAGTGTTCACATAGATCCTATCCTATAACAATACATGGTTTTATTGTAGCTGTAATTACCTAGGTACATGTATCCAGGTTTAAGAGTCAACTAAGAAACTTAGGCATTCACTCTGGCAATAAGCTAGCACCTTGTCACTCATCACTGATCATTTGCATCTGCACCCATATGATGAATTTGGTGAGAGCAAGATGTCTCACTTTTAAATGTCAAATCCACAGAGCTAAATAATAACTAGACAAGGCAAGTGTTTCCACTTGGTGTGTAAAAAGGCATTGCAAACCACTTCTATCAGCCCTAATTCTTTCCTGGCTCCAGAATGAGTGTCTATTCTAATTCTTAAGTCTATTTTTACATGCAAAGTAGATACACTTAGTTTATCTAGTTATTAATAGCTCTGTGAATTTTACTTTTAAAAGTGCATCTCGCTCTCACCAAATTCATTATACGGGTGCAAAATCGGAATGTGGGATCTCCTCTATGATTTAGCAGTATATTATGTAATGTATGTATAACCTATAGTTAGATATTTTTAATTGTACACAAATTCTAGACAAGTCAATAAATCTGATAAACATAGGTACCTACTCTCAAATTACTCTGCATGTAGGGAGTGGTTGAGTATATCTTGGGCAATTTTTGTATAGGAAACTTATCAGTATGATTTTAAAGTCACAATCTTTTACTTTAAAAATGAAATACATAATGTAATATCACATTGAGCTAAACAAGGTAGGCTAGGTCTAGACCTGAGCTCAGGGTAGCTCAATATATTGTGAAGATTAGATTAGATTCATTTATTGCATGTCACAGTTTGTTTGGTCTTTTCTGATAGTATTTCTTTGCCTTTTCCATATTTTCCTTTTTCTTTGTTGCAATTGCTTAGAGTATCTGAGATCTTATATAGATGTTACATGAAATTAAATATAGTAGGTACATGTGAACCTGGTTCCAAGACTCCAGGCAAAGATGTACAGGAAGTAAAATGAAATTTACATAAAAAAGCATATCAGTAAACACATAGAAACTAATGGAAAGTAAGGGCCATGCCTTATTCTTGAGTGTTAATAGTGGAAAATAACAGGAAATCCTATAATTGTAACTTTTTAATGTTGTTCACACTTCACATTAACTCATGCATCAAACATTCAATCAGTTGCACCATATCTTTACCATACTGAAACAACTCTATACTGTAATAATAAAATAAAAATAGATTTACAAGCTCTAGATAAAAAACGATAACAAGAGGCAGGTGGTGGGGGGGGCATGTTTTAGTGGGGCATAGGTCATTCTTTGATTTACATACCTAACCTACATACACTGCCAACAAGCATTAAAAAAGTGAAGACTTACTTTCATAGTGAAAAGTTTGCCACACCAAGGGCAAAAGTATTTCGCGTCGTGCTCAGGGTGCACCTTGTGTTTGTGAGTAATAGCCTTTGATATTGTAGGAAATACTTCGGTACAAACATCACAGCCAATTAGTTCAGGTTCTACTTTAGTATTATCATCAACCACATGTTCGTTTGGATTTCGAAATCTATTCTTCTTATTCTTGTCAAAATTGGGATCGCCGTGTTTCCTAGAGAAAAAAATATGGTTAGTCCAAAATTAGGTACCTACAGTGAAAACATGAAATATCTTTACTACTTTGCAAATATACTACACCTGAAATGATCTTGTAACTCTTCTTTATTAGGAAATGTTTCTTTACAGAAGATACAATTAAATTCTTGTAAATCGCTCATTTCGAAATGATTATTTGGCTTCTGTAAGCCAACATAAATAGCGCTTAATTTCACAATAAATACAGCTTGTAGGCGTTAAAAATATTGTTGTGTCATCCTTTTTTCTTCAAGATAATTATTAACTAAGAGATAAAGTCTAATGATTCTTCAACAATAATTTTATTATGACTATATTTCAGAATACAAACAATCAGCAGCCATTATTACTATTATTTTTAATATTGAATGACTGAATAGGCAAAAGTATGCTAAAACATTCAGCCACATATTCTGAGTTGTCTATGCCACGTACTAAATTAATGTTTTTGAGAGAGTTCTATTACCTTGTAATAGGACGCACGATGCCTTTGCTCTGTTTAAGGTAGGGACAAACTGAGCCCACGTACGCAACGTATACTACGCATTATGACATCTAGACTACGAATTTTATATGAAAATATATGACTTAGAAACATTCTTGTCGTACGCAACGTTGCGTATGATAAGTATGTTTCCAAGCATATAAATTTCGTAGTCTATATGTCATAATGCGTAGCATACGTTGCGTACGTGGGCTCAGTTTGTCCTTACCTTTAATTTACAGTGAGACCACGCTAAGTTTGCAAAAGACGAAATGTGTGTAGATTTTCAAATTTTGTAGTTGGGATCTATAAGTATCGGAAAAATAGTCTTGATGTTAACACTTTATTGGTTAAGTTGTTATTGGGAACAATACGAAAATTTTGAACCTATACGAATATTATTGTTATATTATAGGTACTAGGGGACGCCCGTAACTTCGTCCCCGTAGCCTGATGTGTCATTCAGTTATTGTTTCGCTAAACTTACAGAATATCTTATATATTTTTTTCTTGTAATTAATATTTACATTAGGTAGGCTTTTAATTTTTTTGGTGATACCGGTGTTATCCGATAAATAAAAAAACTGTAATATGGGGAAAGCCAGCAGATGGAAAGGGAAACTGTTATCAGATGTAGAGAAGTTTCATGTAGAACCATGTTTCATTTTTATGCTGACCGTTTTCAGATAATTATGGCATCAAGTTTAACTTTCTTAAACAAACGGTTTTATTCCGGAGTTACCAGCAATATCCGTGCCAGAAAATATGTCCTAACTAAATACTTCCAAGGTGAACCGAAACGAAGTGATTTTAAAATAGTGGAGGAAAATTTGCCGGAACTTAAAGATGGAGGTATGTACCTGTATTTGTTATAATGTTATGAACAGGTCCAAATTAAGTAACTGCATAGAGTAGCCGCGTGGTGCCGGCAGGGTAGAGTTTGTACCACCCTGTGCCTGCCCGTGGGTATCGTAGGTGGCAATTAAGGGTTTCCGGGAGGCGAGCAGCAGCGCCTCCCGTGCTGACAACATAGTCCGAAAATCACACTGCGGTCACCAACCCGCCTGCCCAGCGTTGTGACTATGGGCAAACCCCCCCTGTGGCAGTAGCCTTGTGGTGTGCCCTGGGGGAGGCCTACGTCCAGCAGTGGACTGCAATAGGCTGAAGACGACATAGAGTCCTGTACACATTTTATCCAGGCAACATTTTATGGTTCTATTAACACAGGAATCTAATAATGAGGTTTACTGAAATGGTCTAAGTCAGATGGCTGTACTGTAGCGTCAGGTCAAAAAACAAACACAATTTATATTTATTTGATTTAGGCAATTTCCCATTTTATAATTTAAGCTACGAGTATTTGAGACCTTCAATAATATGTTCTTGTAACGGTAACGATAGGTCTTACCTACTTTCCAAAATTACCTACTTTCTTCGCCTCTGCGATGATTGTCCGCCTGACGCTACAGTACCTGCCATTAAGACCGTTTCTATCTCACCGCGACTCCATTCGCGTGGACTGCAGAAAAAAAAGTCGTTATTAAACGGGACAAAAATATTTTGTCGGGATATGTGTTATTCTGATATGTGAGCTATATTATTGTGAAGTTTCATAAAAATTCATTCAGTGGTTTTTGCGTAAGCAACAAACATCCTCATAAACTTTAACGTAATATTAGTAGTTTTATAATATATTTATAATATTTATAATATTAGTAGAATTAACATAAATACATGTTACAATTTGCAGAAATTTTGACAGAAGCAGAATATTTAAGTGTGGACCCATACATGCGGGCTTATATGATTGGTTACAAATTACCCACCGATATGATTGGTGGACAAGTTGCCAAGTAAGTTAATTGAATGATTCTAACTTTGTATAAAATTTTTCACATTATGTTGTCTTGTAACTATTGATGACTTATTTTAAAAAGTTATTTTAAGTAGGTACTAATAAAAAGTTTTAAGCCAAATATTCAAATTCAAAATTCAAAAACATTTATTCGACATGAAAGCATTAACAACTTGTTTGTCGATTGTCTAATTATATGTTACTTTCTATGTTCGCACCCCAAAATGAAAATATTAAAATCGGCAGTACCTACCTACTTCATCATTCATCGTTGATGTCATGTTTTACCTCTCACTGTTATAACTATAGTACCTACTTTTCTAATTCCTTTTAGGATAATCGGCAGTCGTAATGATAAATATCCAGTCGGTAAGTATGTAGCCGGATCATTTGGATGGCGGACACATACAGTCACTGATCCTAACAAATTGGGGACATTAGGCATGCTACCCCTGACAGTTTTGCCTGATCTAGGCCAACACCCAATATCTCTTGCATTGGGTATACTTGGAATGCCAGGGTAAGTAGTAGTATCATCATCAGCCTATTGCAGTCCACTGCTGGACGTAGGCCTCCCCCGGGGCACGCCATAATCGCCTCGTACGATACCCACGGGCAGACATGAGGTGGTACGAATTCTACTCTGCCGGCACCACGCGGCCAAGTAGTAGTATACGTTTAGAGCTTTTCAGGTTTTATTAATTTAAGTTTAAACATTACTTGTTAGACAAGTTGCGACCAGAAAGTTATGGATTTAATCAAAGAAGGGTCCCAATAAAATAGATACTCCCGCTTAAATCCTCCTATGTTCAGCAGTGGACTTAACGGGTAAAATTATTGAACGGCTTGAATGATGGCTTATTTTCAGAAACACCGCATATTTTGGCTTAAAGGAGATTTGCCAACCAAAAGCCGGTGAAACAATTGCAATCACTGGAGCTGCAGGTGCAGTTGGGTCACATGTTGGTCAAATAGCAAAACTTTTAGGTAGGTATTTCTTAAAATCATTATTTTTTTGTAATAATTCATTTAAAGAAAAAACCCGACGGCGTAAAAATTTTGACCAAGTGTTACTCACGACTAAGACGGGTCTAATGAGTCGGGTAAATGCTACAAGCCATTTAGGCTATATGAGCGTGTCAGCGTGCCAAAGAAATTATACAAAATTCTAGCGCATTCGGGTAAAAACAATGTTAGAAAATTAGTTGAATACTTACCTATTTATTCGGTCACCAATCCGCCTGCCCAGCGTGGTGACTTTGAGCAAAAACCCCCTATGGCAGTACCTCCTTGTGGCGTGCCCTGTGGGAGGCCTACGTCCAGCAGTGGACTGCAATAGACTGAAGACTACGACCTATTTATAATTTATATAAATTTATATTTTCTGCAAAATTATTTTACAAAAGGTAAAAAAGTATCATAAAACTGATCTTGGTAAGTACTTAGATTTTTGTTACGCTAAATTAAGGTGACAAATTTTGATGATTGGTTTTTGATTTTAGGATGTCGAGTTGTTGGCTTCGCTGGTACAGATGAGAAATGTAATTACTTGGAGAAAGAGTTAGGTTTTGATCGAGCATTTAATTATAAAACGGTAGACATAAGGGCTGCGCTCAAAGAAGGGGCTCCAAACAGAATAGATTGTTATTTTGACAATGTACGTAAGTATGTTATTTATGTTAATTCATCATCATCATTTACAGCCCTGGGAAGTCCACTGTTGGACATAGGCCTCCCCCAACAACCTCCACTCCGACCGGTCGGAAGTAGCCTGCATCCAGCCGACGCCCGCGACCTTGGCCAGGTCGTTCGTCCACCTCGCGGGTAGCCTTCCCACGCTGCGTTTGCCGATACGTGGTATTCACTCTAGAAGATTCCGACTCCATCGGGCATTAGTTCTTCGAGCTATGTGCCCTGCCCATTGCCACTTCAGCTTGCTGGACCATTGAGCTATGTCGGTGATCTTTGTACGTCTGCGGATCTCCTCATTTCTAATTAGATCAAGCAGAGAGATCCCGAGCATAGCTCTCTCCATCGCTCGCTGTTTGATCCTGAGCTTCTTTTTGAGGCACATAGTTAGAGACCACGTCTCGGCACCGTAGGTCATCACCTTTATGTTAATTAATAATATATATATAAAATATAAAAGTCATTAAGTAATAAGCTTTAAACAGCTACTCTGCTAACGATATTTATTATACCGTAACAAAATTGATAAGTAATACGATACTTTAAGGTTGGTGGTGAAATCAGTTCCACTATAATAAATTACATGAATAAGTATGGGAGAGTTGCCGTTTGTGGATCCATTTCATCGTACAATGACGCTTCATTACCAAAAGGTTAATATGAAATATTTATTTAATTATTAATAAATACTAATGCACCTTAACTTTTTACTGACTCTATGATTAAATAGTGCAGCTTATATATGTTGTGTAAGAATATCTTGTGCTTATGTTTAAATAATAATAATCACCTTTCTGTATAAGAAATATAGGATATTATATCTTTCTCCTTTAATTTTAAGTATTTAAATAATCACCTTTTAATTATCAAATTATTTTACCATAGTACAAATACTAGGGAATACTCAAGAACTTTTAGTTGAACGATGAATTTCCAACTATATTCTGTATAGGTTCCTAAACAGAATAGATTGAAACAGAAGCTCTTGGTAAGGCCTCAAGTTTTTATAATCTTTGATAATTTCTGTTTGTTTATACCTACCTTTGTAATAGATAGGCTACTCGATGTTTGTGATAATTGATTTGCCGAAAATTCCCTCGGCATTAACTATTAGATACCTATCTTATCCAAAGGTCAACAATGGTATGGTAGGTTAGTAAATACATATGCAAAGTAAATAACTATTTACCTATTTTTAGTGACGATTCTACAGCCTGCTTTGGTATTAAAAGAATTAAAAGTTGAAGGATTTTTGGTAAATAGATGGATTGACCGGTGGGATGAAGGCATTACAGCAAATTTGAGCTGGCTGAATGATGGAAAACTTAAATATCAGGAAAAGATTTACCATGGATTTGACAACATGGTGGAAGCTCTAGTTGGAATTTTAAGAGGCGAAAATACTGGAAAGGCTGTTGTGAAAGTCAAATAAAAGTGTAAAATATGTTTTACTAAATATGTTTTTTTTTATTGGAACGAAGTTTTGGAACGAAGTTCCTTACGGCAGGCTTGGAGGAGATAGGGATTTTGCAGCGCGACCGAACTGAAAAAAATGTGATAGTAAAACCGTAAGAAAAAGTGCGTGGAATAAAACCGTTAAATGAGACGTGCGCAGGCGCGACAGTCGTATACACAAGCGAGTAGTGTATAATACCTTTCTCTTTCTCCCTCTTTCTTTTATTTCTCTCATCCCTTCTCTCTCTATTACTACTCCACCCCGCCAATGCATAGTATATACTCATGAATTCATGGACAAGCACGTGGCGAATACTCACATAGATACATTTTAAACCTAAATAAAATTGAGCACGATTTTTCTTTTGCAAATTGTGTCGATTCTACATTAGCCGAAGGAACTTTGTTCCTACCTGGTGTCCCACGACACCACATTTATTTTTATTATTGACCTTGATTGGCTTAAATAAGTACCTACCTACCAAATACTGTTTTCGTAGTTTTCGAGAATAGTAAACGGTCATAATATTACTTACTTATAATACATGTAAGTACAATACCTACATACTTGAGATTGCATACTGTAGGATGGGCCGATTTTGGACATTGTTTATTTCACTATTCTTTGCTTCATGAGATCCTACTCCTGATAGTAGATAGTGAGACCACGATAAGTTTGCAAAAGTTAAAATGTTGCAGGTTTTCAAATTTTGTAGTTGGGATCTCTAAGTCTTGTTACTTTATTTTGTTATTAGAAACATAACAGGAGAATTTGGAACCACTTAAATATTATTGTTATATTAAAACACTAGACCGTTATTCGAGGCTTATGTTTGAGAGAGCACTTCCGTTTCCCGTCGATTTTGTACCAGAGTTAGTCAAAGTTTTCGTCTTCCGGTAATAGTTTACGCGCTTTCCGTCATCACGGCAGTGGCGCCACTAGTCTTCCTTAGTGCTCAGTTAGTGGTTAGCGACAGGGATTTGGTATCTCCTCGTTAGCGAAGGGGAGCGAAGGGTTAGCGCCATTTTTTTTACCTTCATTGGCGTTTGTGTTTCCCGTCAAGTTAGACGTGCGCAATAGCTCTGCTTGTGCACTGTAAATTTTTTAATATTTATTCATACCGTGGAATATTCCGTGGATATTTTCCTACAAGTGAAATTATACGATCTCTTCATGGGCTCATGTAAGTTGTTTCTGCGATTAATTTTGATTTAAACTAATTTTACACTTGTTCTTGAGGATTTTCCCGACGTTTCCATTCATCATCATTTTAATCATCCATCATAAATTCAGAAATCATTTACTTAGGACAAAGGCTGTATGGGCTTAGTTCCCCTTGCCTTTCCTTCGGGATAAACTAAAAAAAAAACAAATAAAAAAAAACGTTGCGTTTGAAGTTTGACTGAAGGTTTGAAAGAGTGGTATTAAATTTACTGTAAATTTTTCCATTACCATGTCTGGTACCTTCTTAATTTACTTCTTACTTATCTGTTGCCTACATAATAATATTTGGAGTATGCCATGCTAAGGGACAGCTAATGTCCTTTAAAGTACTTAAAGCATTACATTCAATACTTACAAAATCAGTGTTATTTTACAGGTATTTGAGAACATATCTAGTCAATGTAAGTTCTCAGTATAATGTCTGCAGTAAATTTAGTTATTATTAAATATTCTAAAGATTCTCTACATGAAGTATTCCTAGTGACATATGAATCACCACTAGGTAGCGTTATAGCCGCTGCTGATGAAGAATATTTATATGCAGTTATTTTCGAGGATTCAAAAAATTTTGAAAAATGTCTTGAAACCCTGTCCCAAGAGCTGCAATGTAAATTTATTGAAAATGAAAACAAACTATTGCAGAAGTTCAAATTGGAATTAGATGCATATTTTGATGGGAAAATTAAAAAGTTTTCTATACCTGTTAAAACATTTGGATCAAAATTTCAGAAGGTAAGTGATATTTTAACAATAACTACTGCCCTTTTGTTTTATCTCTCGCCTCACCTATAAACAATGAGGCGAAAGTATATGTTTTTTATACTTTTCAATAATTTTAGGAAGTGTGGGACGAGCTGCAGCAGCTCCCATATGGCTCTACACAGTCCTACGGTGATCTAGCCAAAGCTATGGGTCGGCCATCCAGCCATGCTCGTGCTATTGGTGCAGCTTGCGGGGCCAATGCTCATCTTATAGTGATCCCTTGTCACAGATTAGTATCTTCCAACTCTAAAGGAGGTTACAATAGCTGTGTTGATCGTAAAGAAAAGTTGCTAGCTCATGAAAAAAAGTTTGCTACTTGATTTTTGATAAAATATTGTTTTTGTTATTAAAAATTGTAAATAGAACCTACTACATTTTATAAGCTATTATCGTAATTTAACTTAAGTGTGCCAAAATAAAATTTATTCTTTAACATTAGCATCATTCATTTGGTACCTATTCTAAATTATTTAAAATTAGTGGAAGCCCGTGACTTCGTCCGCGTGGACAACATAAAACAAATTGCCGAAATTATCCGGGATAAAAAGTAGCCTATGTGTTAATCCAGGGTGTCAGCTAACTCCATACCAAATGTTATTAAAATCGCTCTAGCCGTTTTTACATGAAAGAGTAACAAACATCCATCCATCTATCCATACTTTCAAACTTTCCCGTTTATAATATTAGTAAGTAAGATGTAGATAATGTGGTCCATTTTGATAATTTGCTATCCTTAGTGTGGCTGTTAGAATCATTCACATTTGCATCGCAATAAAATGGCACAGTCCTACCGTGCTTTTAAAACTCATAAATAAATTATTTAGACCCTTCTTTCTATGCAATAAAAAAAGAAATTGCAATTTTGTAATCAAAAGTAGCCGTAATGAGAGCTCACTTTTGAGATTTTGTGTTTGACTTAACCAGGTTGTGTAGTGCACTACATATGGGTATAGTGTAATAATGTACTAATAGAAATGTCATATTTCTACAAAAGGCATACAGACAGAAAATAGATAATAATATTAGTTAAGAGCAAAAATGTATTTACAAAACGTTTGTCAGAAATAAAGGCTATTTTATTACTGTACTTCTCATAAGACGTGTACCACTAATGAAAATCCCAAACGGCTGTACGCATGTTTGTCGTTCGTGTGTATTACGCGGCTACTAGTAAGACCAGTTTTGTTCATATAAAAGTAGATTGTAAAATGTCGTAAGGTTCCTATTTCTACACAATCTAATATTTACCTAGGTACCTACCTGGTTAAACGTTATCGTAATAATAACAAATAAAATGCTAAATAATTAGTTGTATCCCTGTTTATTTAATGTATAGTAAAGTCCCTTCTGTTTTATGAGCTGGGCGTGGGTGCCTGCTTCCGCGACGACTCCACCGCTGATCACGCAGATAACATCAGCGTCTCGGACAGTACTTAGTCTGTGAGCAATCATCACACACGTTCGACCTTCTTTAGCTTTTTCTAATGCCTCTTGCACCACCTGAGGAATGATAATTTATAAGTACTTGGATACGTACCCACGTAAAATCGCGCTTTCCCAGGGGTAGGTTACGTAGAAATTCGGACGCTCATTTGCTATGATCTTTAGCGGTTTCGACTTTCATAATATACCTACTTACCTCTTATTCATGTTACCTATATACTTTAACAGATTGGATTTAAAAAAAGAGGTCACATGCATTTGTTTCAGCAGCAGTGTATATTTATTTTCCTTTTAGGTATTTGTATTTGGTTCTTCAAAAAACGAAGGCCAAACAAAGAACAGAATTACCTTTTCGCTCTCAGTGTCAAGAGCGCTGGTGGCTTCATCCAGCAGCAACATTTGTGGACGTCGTATCAGCGCCCTGGCGATGGCCACTCTCTGTTTTTGACCTCCAGAGAGTTGCGTGCCCTTTGATCCGATATTTGTTTCGTATCCCTGAAATTTCAAATGTGTAGTAACAACGGGACATATACAAAAGTCAATGCAGTACCTAAATTTTTTGGTAGGTAGGTACTGTTTTGTTTATCAGAATACCAGACCACTTATAGCTAAGAATTCAGAAATAAGTACATACTATCGGTAGAGATGTGATAAAATTATGAATGTTCGCTTGTTTTGCAGAATTTATAATCTCGTCCATGTCTGGTTTCCTGGAGTTGTCCCCATAAGCGATGTTTTCTCCAATAGTGCGGTCGAAGAGAATGGGCTCTTGTTGTACGAAGCCGATTCCTTTTCTAGCATCTACGAGCCGGAGTTTTGGCAAGGGTATGCCGTCTTGAGCCTGCAAAAGCATTTATCTAAAATTGTTGCTATCTTCTCAAAAACTTGCGATGGGTCACACACAAGATAAATTTGGTCCTAGCAATACTCGTACAATTTTAGATAAGGTCTTCTGCAAATAAATACAAAAAATAAGCCTACCAAAAATAAATTTATTTAAGAGATGATAGTCAATTTTATTGCTCTTAGATAAGTCTTATTTTTTTCTATGAAAGGTATTGGCTTCCTTACCACAATGCCTTCGTCAGGGTCATAATATCTCTCCAGCAGTTGTATGACGGTACTTTTGCCGCATCCGCTAGCTCCCACCAAGGCGACCGTCTTTCCTTGCTCTATTTCCAAATCTAGGCTCTTCAGGACTTCAATATTCGAACGAGTCGGATATCTAAAGTGTACTTTCTGAAGGCTAGCTTGACCGGTCGTTTTCTGTAAGCATTGTTTATTTATTTATATTAAAAAAATTACGTAGCTATTATTGCTATTTATTTAGTTATGCTATGCATTCATTTCTTCTGTAATAATTAGTATACGCTAGGATTAATTTTACGCTAGAATATATCTTACGAAATTTTCTACTGCTGGCTTATCAGGGTCAGTTATCTTTGACTGCCTGTTTAGTAGTGACATGACACGTGTGGCGGCTTTGATTCCCTTCTGGAAGTTCGGTGCAAAAGAGAAGGCCTGCGCTGCTGACGACGCTCCCATAAGGAGAGCTTGCGCTGATCTGCGAACATGAAATATATTTTTGGTTTAGTGCTTGCTTAAAATTAAAAATAAAGGAAAAAATTAAAGGAGGTTGCTAGTTATCTATGTTAGAATGGTCTCTAGGAACATATACATATATAACCGATAATTAAAATAGTCTTACTTTAAAATAACGTCGTAATTTAGTTGCTCGTTTATGATAAGTGTTCCTCCATAGTACATGGCAGCAGCATAGACGAAGTTGAACAATCCTCTGGACAAGCCGAACACTATTCCGCGCCAGTGAGCAGTCCTCTTCGCCAACACTACAGCGGGCATTAAGAGTTCAGCGTATTCTTTAACAAACGCCTGCTCGCGACCCAATGATGCCACTGTTCGTACGTTTGCTACCGCTTCTACGGCTACCTGAATGACAACAAATAGAAAGGGCACTTTGTAATAAAATCACGCATGTAGGTATGTATAGCTTGAATGAATGAATTTCGCTGGCGTTTACTAGGTACTTGTTAGCATAAATAAGACACATATTTTACCTTTGAACTTGATTCCATAGTTTTGGCCGTTCCGAAGGACTCCGCGGTGACCAATTTCCCTTGTTGGTAGAGAACCACAGCCATAACTGGTACGAACGTCAAAGCGACGAGAGCTACTCGCCATTCGTAAAATAAGGACAGCCCAAAAGCAAATCCTGTGTAACAAGTTCCTACAGTGCTGCTGTAACACAGTTCCAGTTATGTCATTTGTTTTGTACAGTTAATATTCTAGGTACAGGGTGTAACCTGAAAAAATTGATACTTAGACTTTGGTATTTTGGTAGCATTGATTCTTTATAGTGGGCTATTTACATAGCTTTTCGCTAAACATACCGCTTTTATTACACCCTGTACATAGAATATTAAAATCCGTATATCACCCGTAGAGGGTCGGCGTCAGGCAGGCAACCGGCCGTAAAACCAACACCAAATCCTTGACAATATGACATATTTATAACTAGTGGACGCCCGCGACTCCGTACGCGTGGACTAGAGAAAAAACAAAATGTCGAAATTATCCGGAATAAAAACATTTATCCGGGATAAAAAGTAGCTTATATGTTTAGTGGGACCTGTCACAATATATTCCTGAAAACTGCATCAAAATCGGTTCAGCCGTTTCTGAGATTAGCGTGCACAAACGCACAGACAAACACAAAAATTCAAAAAATCATTCTTTTGGGTACTATTGCGTTGATAAAGGTCTCCTATAATATTTTTTCTCATATATCTTCCATGTACAGACAGCGATCCGTTACATTTTTATTATACAGAATGATTTTTGGTCGTCAACGTTCCCGAAAACTACGGAATCTCTTCATCATCACGATCATTTTTCTCCATGGAAGCATACCTGGGAAGTGTTTGGTTCCCAAGATATTAGGGTCCAAAGTTGAGTAAATAGACTGCGTTTTTCTACATAAATGCACATAGATGCCCGTAGCAAGATTTTTTCAAGAGAAATAATTAATATCTGTCTATGAAAAAACTACAATAAACACTGGACACTATAAATTTTGCCCGATCAAGAAATATAGATATATATTTTTTTTTCAAAAAAATTACATCTTTGCCTAGCATTTCTTTTGGCATAAACTTACTTTATTTTATGTATAGAGTAGGTACGTACCCTTCGTTAAGGGTTGCAATGAAAAAACACCCTGTATGAATAGATATGAAATCGAAAGATATTGCGCCGGCCCCATAAATAATGAAATAAGAGCAGGAAAATGATGATTCTCAAATTAATTCCTAATATTATTTTGACCGTTTGACCGTTAAAGTTTGACCGTTACATCATCAGACAAGATGGACTAACTTCGCCTTCCAATTTGCCTATACCGTTAAAAAATACCCTTACTCCTTGGACTAAAGCAGCTTCACCGGACAGTCTCGCACACAACGCTCCAGTCGAGTTGTTCTTGTCGTCGTAGAATGCGATCTCTTGCTGCAGCAGCTTGCTGAACATCCTCAGTCGCAACCTCTCTGTTAAATACTCTCCAGCCACTCCGTACATTGACACCTGGAATTAGAAATAATATAACAAACTAGCTTTTGCCCGCGACTTCGTCTGCGCGGTATTCGATTATCGCGCGGTGATGCTACCTACGTCTATAAAAAGTAGTCTATGCCCTTTCTTGAGCTCTAGACTATTTGTGTACCAAATTTCATTTAAATCGGCCCCCTTATTACCTAACTAGCAAAAGCAAAGCGATAGCGAAAATTATATAAAAATCGCTGATTGCTTGTCAAATTGGTATTACGTAAAATGAATTTCAAAGGAACTTTGACATTTCAAGGCGAATATTGTACAATTTTCGCCATCGCTTTGCTTCGGCTTTGCTATTGCAAATTAGGTAATTAGGGGGCTGTTCAGTAGTTTTGCCGTGAAAGACGGACAAACATACACACACTCTTTCACATTTATAAATAAATAAGCTAAATAAATACGTAGAATATGAATATTGGTATGTAGCCCGAGGCTAATCTAATAATACTAGTAAATTATTAGATTAGCCTCGCTATCCAGCGGGGCAATGCGGCCAGCCTTTTGGCCACGTTGCCAGCGGTGGAGGAGTTGCAGGCAATTTTTTATTTGTACTTTGTATTATTAAGTAGCTGCTTACGAAACTTGCTGCATCTAATAATTTGTAAATGTATAATTGTCTTTGATGGTACCTACCTTAGATGTAGGTAGATATGTAGGTGCAATAATTTTCTAAAGTAAAATTGGAGCGTCACTACTTTTATGTATCTTCTCTTACCATTACTTACTTACCTGTCTTATAAAGATTTCTGTGATCATTTTACAGGCAATAGTTAGTTATTTTATTAGAAAAGATAGGCATTTCGAACCACCTTGGAACACGCAACCAACATGCAACTTGATGCAACCAACCGTAGTAGATTGTAGTTCGTAGCAGCGCTACGGGGTTGCTACGAATAGCGTCTGCGCAGTTTTGACTGACACATATCATTATTATGTACCTATCTATTGCGAGTATAAATGTATGCGTGTAAAATAATATTCTTACCTGTGTAAAATTAAGAATTCCCGCTGCAACACCAATGCCAACGAATATTAGGGCGAATCGTCGGACCTCTGACACAATTTCATCAGTATTTGGATTCGAAAGAGCCTATGTAAAAGGTTTCAAATATAAAAACTCGAAATCACATTCAAAACAAAATAGCAGTACTACCTACTGAGTAACAGAATACTTACACCGACAAAATCTCCTAATATAACAGCCAGCATTGGCATGGAGAAGCCGCTCAATAAAGAACATAGACTAGCCAAGGTTACCGACTTCCACTCGGGTTTATTTAGTTGCACCACCTCCCAGAAAGATACATCCTTTACTTTGACCTCATCTTCGACTGCTTTCTGCAAACCACAAGTACATATTTACATACATGCACGTCATATAGACACGGTTGTGTTCCCGAAATGGGGCAGCCAGAGCTGCAGGATCATAAAAGAGAACCCACAGCCACGTTTATCAGAGCGGAGACAGGTGTAAATGATCAGTAGCAAGTTGCTAGCTTACCGCCTAGGCGCCTGAGAGAATGCCCTACTTAATTTTTTTCTATCGTTATTGTGTCGACTAAGAAACCTGGGCATTCTCTTTATGGTCTTGCAGTTCTGGCTACATTTCTGGGACACAGCCGTGTGCATTATGTATATAGGTATGTATTAGTGCCTAAACTTGAGTCCTTACTAGACCTATGTCTCCAAAGACATAGTTTTTGTTAGGTTAGTTTCGCTATATAGCAGCAGTTGATGTTAGAGCGGCTCTCTGACTTACGTTTTGCTCCATGTGGACTTCTTCTTCCTCTGGATAACTTGTAACTGACAGTTCTCGGGTAGGCAGCCTTGAAACTGCTGTTAATCATAATTTCATAATCAATAGCTGGAGTAGGTCAGAAGCTTAAGGTAGCCGTTGACGGTCACTTTTGCGCGTCACTACGAGCATAAAGCAATGGTATCATTTCGTATGACTCATTGCGAATGACGCGCGGTTAGTTAAAGTGTGGAATAATTTTAAGTGATGGTGGGATTGGGAGTCACAGCGCGCCATTAAGTCCGAAGTAACGCGCAAAAGTGACCGCCAAAGGCCACTTTTATAGTACCAAAACATATCGGGAGATTTCAATTAGAACCCAAGCTAACAACAGTTATAATCATCAATGAAGTGCCATCTGCTCTCTAACCTAACCTGCCTATAATGCATTTTTCTGCCAATATGGCTGCAACTAAGTATTTCACGTATTATTTCATGTTTGTGTACCTAAGTAGGTGCACCAAATCATAAAGACCGTGTGTTCGTTAGGTGTGGCAGGTATAAGAAACCTTTTTTGGGAATATTTCTACCTAGCAGAAATGGTCTTTCAGATTTGATTACGCGAATGCTAATGGTTGGTCTAAGTATAAAGTTAGTTACATTTCAAATTAAATTGTATAGGTGTCTTCTTACACAAGCCTACATACATACATATAATCACGCCTTTATCCCTTTAAGCCTGTATGCATAAGTTAAAATGTCATAGGTAGACAGTAAAAATACATTACTTACAATTCTCAAATTCCGGGGAAACTTGCATCATCACCATATCATAATAGTGTCCCTTTGCTTCCATCAGCTCGTCGTGATTACCAGACTCTATTATGGTACCCTTTTTGAACACATAAATTCTGTCCACGTTTCTTATTGTAGTCAGTCTGTGAGCCACTACGATTGTTGTTCTTCCTTCACGAGCCTGGAACCAACTTAGACATTTTAGCTTTTACTACCTTTTGTATTCGTACGAGTATTTCGTATACTTATACGGATTTTAATATACCTATTAAATTTGTTACTAGCTATACCCGAGGAGAGTTGGGGTCAGGCAGATAGCCAGCCGATGCCAAACGCCAAAATCCTTTTGAAAGAAAGCATATTCTGCCGACCCCATAAATAATGTAATAAGGACGGGAAGATGCTGCTACCTATCGTATTCCGAAGCCCTAGGATTGATCTTTCACTGCCCAGAACCCATTTGTGGGGTCGATCGGCGCAAATTTTCGGTTTCTGGTTGCGACCCTGGAGCAGCTAGGGTTGGACAGATCTAGATCTTGTTCTACATCGCTTATTGCGATACCTACCGAGAGAAGGTACGCCTCCCGGATCCAGCTTACGAGCGGGCTGCCGTCAGGTTTCCGTGTTAACTTATAAAAATCTTCCTAACATAGAAACTTATACTGTGCTATTACCAGCTTTATTAAACTTACTTTATCAAGCGCTTCCTGCACTTTGTACTCCGATGCAGTATCTAAAGCGCTGGTAGCTTCATCAAGGAGCAAGATCCTGGGATTCCTCACCAAGGCCCTAGCTATGGCAATGCGCTGCTTTTGACCTCCCGATAGTGAAGCACCACGCTCTCCTACCAGGGTGTCATAACCCTGTAATCAATAATATTTTCTGTTTTAAGTTCGATTTTTACCGACTTCAAAAAAAGGAGGAGGTTCTCAATTCGTCTGTATGTATAATATTTTTTTTTTTTATGTATGTTCACCGATATTTCCGTCAGTTATAAACGGATTTCAAAAATTTTTTTTTGGTTGGATAGAGTTCACTTCTGAGGTGGTCCCATTTTCACCAGGTCAGGATCTGATGATGGGATCCAGGAGAAATCTAGGGCAACCACCGAAAATTGTATGCTCGTATGGTGCTTTTGTTACGTAATCATGTCCTACTCAGGTATATGCTTCAGGGTGTCAACATCTAATGCTGCTGTGCTGATGATGAAGCTACAGAACTCCTTAACGGTTAGGAGTTGGGACACAGTACTGCAATTGGTCAATGGAAACTATTAAGTAGTATGTAGGGCTAACGTGTTACTTGAATCAACATCTGATGCTTCTGTGCTGATGATGAAGCTATAGAACTCCTTGACGGTTAGGAGTTGGGAGACAGTACTGCAATTGGTCGATGGAAACTATTTAGTAGTATGCAGGGCTAACGTGTTACTTGAATCAACATCTGATGCTGATGATGAAGCTACAGAACTCCTTAACGGTTAGGAGTTGGGAGACAGTACTGCAATTGGTCGATGGAAACTATATAGTGGTATGTAGGGCTAACTTGTTGCTTGTGAGGTATACTTGAATCAACATCTGATGCTGCTGTGATGATGGTTAAGCTACAGAACTCCTTAGCGGTTAGGAGTTGGGATACAGTACTGCAATTGGTCAATGGAAACTATTTAGTAGTATGTAGGGCTAACGTGTTACTTGAATCAACATCTGATGCTTCTGTGCTGATGATGAAGCTACAGAACTCCTTAACGGTTAGGAGTTCGGAGACAGTACAGCAATTGGTCGATGAAAACTATTTAGTAGTGTGTAGGGCTGACGTGTTACTTGAATCAATATCTGATGCTGCTGTGCTGATGATGAAGCTACAGAACTCCTTAACGGTTAGGAGTTGGGAGACAGTACTGCAATTGGTCGATGGAAATTATTTAGTAGTATGCAGGGCTAACGTGTTACTTGAATCAATATCTGATGCTGCTGTGCTGATGATGAAGCTACAGAACTCCTTAACGGTTAGGAGTTGGGAGACAGTACTGCAATTGGTCGATGGAAACTATTTAGTAGTATGCAGGGCTAACGTGTTACTTGAATCAACATCTGATGCTGATGATAAAGCTACAGAACTCCTTAACGGTTAGGAGTTGGGAGACAGTACTGCAATTGGTCGATGGAAACTATATAGTGGTATGTAGGGCTAACTTGTTGCTTGTGAGGTATACTTGAATCAACATCTGATGCTGCTGTGCTGATGGTCAAGCTACAGAACTCCTTAACGGTTAGGAGTTAGGGGACAGTACTGCAATTGGTCGATGGAAACTATACTGGGTCTCTATTGAGGGATCGCCCGCCACCGGGCCCTATACCCTCCGCTGACCCTCGGATCTGCCTACTCATGATCACGAACACAAGACACTACAGTCGCAACGAGAAGCCAGATCCAAACTAAACTAATATGTAGGTATTAACATTTTTTATTTTATATTTTGATTGAGGGTATAAAAATGATTTGCAATACTTTGGTTTTAGTTGTTAGTTAGTTGGTTCGGTAGATAAAACTAACATGGAAAACTAATCCTGATGATGCCACGGGTGGTGGCGAAACATATGTCGATTAAAATTTTAATTGGTTTTCGGATTAGCAGCTATGTATTTATGGTTGCATGCTAGGTGCTTGGATCTGGCTTCTCGTTGCGACTGTAGTGTCTTGTGTTCGTGATCATGAGTAGGCAGATCCGAGGGTCAGCGGAGGGTATAGGGCCCGGTGGCGGGCGATCCCTCAATAGAGATTTGAACTTCCGAATAGTGACGCCTGATACAATTCAATACTATACAGGATGTTTTTTTGTGGCTACCATTAACGAAGGGTACGTACTCTATACATCAAATAAAGTAAGTTTATGCCAAAAAAATGCTTGGATTTTTTTTTTTTAATTACTTGATCTGGCAAAATTTATAGTGTCTAGTGTTTATGCTAGTTTTTTCATAGAAAGATATTGATTATTTATCGTGAAAAATCTTGCTACGCGCGTCTATGTGCATTCATGCAGAAAAACGCAGTCTATTTACTCAACTTTGGACCCTAATATTTTGAAAACCAGACACTTCCCAGGTATGCTTCCAAGGAGAAAAATGATCGTGATGATGAGGAGATTACGTAGTTTTCGGGAACGTTAACGACCAAAAATCATCCTGTATAAACTAGCATCTATTTAAGTCCACAACGCATTAACACAACTAAAAATCGAGAAATAAACTGACTTTTTTAAAAAAAATTAACCACTTCAAACTTTAACTAAAAAGCGATAAATAACGTAACTAATTTATCTACTTAATACATATTAAATATCTCAAATTATTTAAATATTTACAACTTAATACCTAATACTCTAACAAAGTCATCTTTAACTATTTAAATATTTATAATTATCACTTATTTTTTGGAGTCGGTGCCAGCCAAACAAATAAATGTAATTAAGAAAACTGACCCACACTAAATAGTAAAACCAAGAATAGGAAATTGCATTAACGCTGCCTACTACACCATATTGTATTTTGCCGTGTGTGTGGCTTTGCCAGCCACGCGCGTCCATCAACACAACAGACCACGTTACCTAGGCTGGCACCGACTCCAAAAAATAAGTGATAATTATAAATATTTAAATAGTTAAAGATGACTTTGTTACAGTATTAGGTATTAAGTTGTAAATATTTAAATAATTTGAGATATTTAATATGTATTAAGTAGATAAATTAGTTACGTTATTTATCGCTTTTTAGTTAAAAGTTTGAAGTCGGTTAATTTTTTTTTTAAAAGTCAGTTTTTGTTATTTGATATTGAGAGTGCAAGCTAATATTTGTCAGTCGTATTCGAGGGTTTTTTGCTTCCTTAACATAAGTAAAGGTTACTTTTAAATGGCTGTGTTAGCTATAGGATAGAGCGAGATATGTGAGTAGGCAAGTAAAAGCAAGACCCTCATACGATTTCATTAGAAGGAAGACGTACGTATGTGTAAAGGTGACATTAGGACCAATTAAGGAAAACTTACATTAGGCAGTTTCATAATAAACTGGTGAGCATTGGCGTTTCTAGCTGCGGTTTCGATGTCGGCATTGGAGGCGTCTTCGCGACCGAAGCGTATGTTCTCCCTGACGCTAGTGTTGAACAGCACTGGCTCCTGTCCTACCAGACCTATTTGAGCGCGGAGCCAGCGAACCGACAAGCTCCGAACATCCTGATCATCTACGCATACCTAAAAGAAAAATAAACATCTAAAACAAAATCTTGTATGGTTGTAAATAGGCTTAGGTACTTAACGTAGGTTATGATCAATATAATAATCCTTATCATCCAACCTATCTACCTATAGGACATAGGGCTTTAGTTAGTTAGGCACAGGTAGGTACGTGTCATTGCAGTTTTTACTGATGACTACCATGAACTCTTAAAATAGGATTGTTTCCATTGTGGAAGCGGAGCGCCTCTATAAGCCGAGGAGAGCGGCACGATGGCAGTTTATGGTGATCTCCGTGATCTCCCATGACAATTTTAGATTTAGTTAAACTTTGGGTCTCTATTCAATCAGTTACAATAACTAGATATTTACGTTTAAGTTAACAAGAAAATTTTAAGTCTATATTCGTGCTTAACAAGTGTCTGTCAATTGTTGATAAGACTAGATAACATTACCTATCTATCAATATCCTATGAGTTAGGCATTGAGTAGTGAGAAATATGACTTTGGGTATCTTTATCACATTTTTTTATTGTTACTCTGACTTTGCGTTGAAGATAATAATTATTTTTAAATACCCACATCAATATCACAAGATAGAATTGATATAGGAAATTAATGTAATTGACCTATTTTGATACCTACGCGATTAGCAAAACAGTATAGTTAGCTGCACTACTTGTAGATTAGATATCGAGCTATTAGCGAAGCAAGCAATTAGGTAAATATATTTTTTATTATAGATAAATGAAGGGTAAATGTAGGTATCTGAATTATCATAATCTGTATTTATTGTCCATATCTAGTAAATAAACTAGTGGACGCCCGCGACTCCGTCCGCGTGGACTACAGAAAAAACAAAATGTCGAAATTATCCGGGAAAAAAACATTTTCCCGGTATAAAAAGTAGCCTATATGTTAACCTGTCACAATATATTCCTGAAAACTGCATCGAAATAGGTTCAGCCGTTTCTGAGATTAGCGTGCACAAACATCAATCAGTTACATGTTGTCACCGATGATTACTCGTTGGCGCAGCAGTATATTCAGGATGCGGAGTCAAACATCGTAGTTGCTATGTAGAACTATTTATTTATCACAGTTAAAGCTGCTTCAGGCGATATAACATTCGGGGAAAGAAGCAGCAAGAAACCCGATTCGCCGTAAATAGATTATATCGTTGCAATGTTTTTAAATAGAACAGAGATCGAGCAGAGTAACGTCTTACAAACTCAACAGTCAAGAATAAAGTGACACCATTTAGTTCTACCCTGCTATTTATACAACCATCGCAACCTCCCAGAACAATATTGCAGGAGTCATAATAGCTACTTTTATAAAATATAGCCTTTAATCAATTGACTTTATATAATAATAATAATTAATATTATAAGGTACGCTATATATTCATATGTATGATGTGGTGCTGACTGTAAACTGTAACAATGTATGTAATAGAAGATTATACGTTGCTCTGTCCGAAGCGAAACATGAAAATGTAATGATATCTACCTATCTACTCGTTCTAGTAAATTGTGTGGGTGCCTAATCTCCTTAAAGCCAAACACATTTATATGCTTGCAGGACTATTTTTAAAAACCGATAACAAGTTCATTCATCAATCTAAAGGCTCGAGCACACCGGATGCGTGTGCGTGCACGTAAGCGTAGACGTATACGTACCTCTGAGTTGTAATGTATGGAACTGTATAGGCACGGGCAGACCGGATGCGTATGCGTAGACGTAAGCATAGACGTCAAGCGGTGACAGTTCTATACATTATACTCAGAGATACGTGTACGCCTATGCTTACGTGCACGCATAAGCATCCGGTGTGCTCGAGCCTTAAGTGTAATCTAAGTAACCTACCTTATATGATGGCTAGCATGTCCATTCATAGGTATCATACTAGTTGTATGAAGAAAATATCACCAAAGGGATCGGAATAGAACCCTAATTAGGCGAGGTTCTAATAAAAAATAACTTACATTGCCATCGATGACGTCATAGTATCTAGACAGGAGCTGGATGATGGTAGACTTGCCGCATCCGGAATGTCCCACTAGAGCCACCGATTGCCCTCGCTTCACGCTTAGACTAACATCATTCAACACCTGCCAGAAGTAGGTAAAATTAATTATTCACTCCAGGTCAATAATCATTTTATTGACCTGGATTTGATAACCACAATTTAGCATTTTCATATTCACCTTAAAAAAGGAAAAGTTTAATGTGATTGGTTAATGGGACTTCAAACAAATCTATAGATAGACACAAACTAAAATCATACCCAAACCACTGGATCACTTAGGGTCCAGGGGACGTGGGTTACTATCCGACGCTAAGCTTGCGATTTGTCACAGATATTTTACATACGTACATACCCAAAGAATATACTTACTCTCTCATACCCCGCTATACCTAACGCATAGAATAAGGAAGCTCCAGAATGTGTCATCAAAGACAAATATATGACGGGTATTGTAGCAAAAATCGACTCGAATGCCCCGCACTTTCCTCCTTTACCCATTGAGGATTATTGCCAGCTCATGGAATACTGCAACTTTTTAGGGTTTCAATAAAAACAATAAGTAGTAAAAATACCAAAAGTGTAAATATTTCATATAGAAATTGAATTGCAAATATTGCAATGAATTAAATTATTTATTTACAAACTAGTGGACGCCCGCGACTTCGTCCGCGTGGACTGCAGAAAAATCAAAATGTCGAAATTATCCGGGATAAAAATATTTTCCGGAATAAAAAGTAGCCTATGTGTTAATCCAGGGTGTCAGCTAACTCCATACCAAATTTTATTAAAACCGCTCCTGCCGTTTTTACGTCAAAGAGTACCATACATCCATCCATCCATATTTACAAACTTTCGCGTTTATAATATTAGTAGGATGAACAAATAAAATCTATATACCTACCCTATAGTTTATACAGATAAAAACATTGGAGTGTCATTTTTAATATTAAAATTGTAGTACTTTTCTTCTCCCAATATCGATCGTCCGAAAATCATAATTCTTAACACGTTTGCACAAACATCACTTCATAATGTTGTATGTACATGAAATTGTATAATTATTGCCTAATCGTCTTTATTGTGATTAATACTTACAGTAGAGAGATAATAGGGTCTTTGTGTTTTGTAGGCGATAGGCTGACCACCTATCACTACTAACGGAACTTGTACATCTCAACTATACCCCTCAAAATTGGTCAGAAGTGGCACCATGTGGTTCTATCGGCCCTTGATGCTCTGCCTTCCCCGTAAGGGATAAAGGCGTGATTATATGTATGTATGTATGTAATACTTACAAAAAGCATAATTATTTACCCTATTTTTATTTATTAACAAAAATAGGGCAATAATTTGTATGTGGAATCACTATAATTTTCTCTGTGACAATTGTAAACAAAATGTAAAATACAATATTTAAATACCGAGGCTAGTAATTATGCTACTTATACGTGAAATGTGATGCTGAAGTGTTTACCACACAATTTGGAATAATTAATATTATTAGTTTAATGTTATCCAACTGACGTCTACAGCCCGACTGGATGAACTAGGTTGATTCAACCGACTTAAATTTGCTTCAAAAGTGTTCGTGATCATGGGTTCTGGATCCTCCTTATTCTAAAAGACCTAACGTAGGATTTCTTTCACATGATCCTGTAGTTCTCTAACTCATTTTGGAAACACAGCGTGTCATCAAAATCAATTAAATAAAACTAGGTACTACCCACATGTATGAACCTAGGTATACCTACAGAGTGTTTGTGATAGCCAGGCAAATACTGAAATGCTGAACAAGTACCATCGTGTTAAGTTATATATTGTATCGGGCGATCCTTTGACTAATTATGGCTTATTGGTTATTGTGTGATACATTGCTGGTTTTTGGATCACTTGTGACTCTACATTAGGCTTGATCTGTGATCAGTTATTTGAACTTTATTGAGGGCTACTTTTTCAAAATTTAATTTTTAAGTCGGAAAATTTTGGAAATTCTCTGTGAAAATTTTCAGTGTTTTCCGCCTCAGAATCATGGTCTGAACTCATGGTATCAATATTTGCCTGACTGTCACAAACACCTGTATTACGGTACTCACCGGAACATCTGGCCTAGACGGATAGTGAAACACCACATTTTTGAGCTCGATATGCCCCTCGATAGAGTCTGGTGTCACACCATTGTTGAGCAGGGGATTGATTGTCGGCACATTTTCTATTAGATAGAAGATCTGAGCTCCCGCACCTTTGGCAATACCGAACACTTCCATCAGCGTAGATGATATTCCGAAGTTAGCCGAACCCATCAATACACCGAAAAATACCTGTGGAGATAAAATATGTGATAGCTTCAGTAATTGGGGGAAACCAGACAATAAAGCTGTTACTTTAAATAGATATCGTAGCATCTACAAGGCATATAATAAGTTGAAAGGAAGACCACCAGCTGTCCAAAATACTTAAGGATCTCTAGGGCTAAAATTGACTAGCACCGATGAGCCTGTAATGATGAGCCTATCCAGCAGTCGCTGTAGCCGAAATCAGCTAAGAATTCTTAAATTATAAAAATGACAGTTTTCACCTACCCGTTGCATCACTATTTCACGATGATAATAAATATTTTATTATTCAAAATAAGTAACCAGGGAGAGTTTACTCACAGCAATCATAGTAGCGACATTGTAATTTTCAGGCTCCTGAACTATCAGCTGGTATCCAAACCAGAAGGAAAGCGCGTAGGACCCGAAAATGCAGAAGAAAAGGGTACCCATTGCCATACCATTGTAGAAACCTGCAAGACATGCAAAACTCAGGGGGCTTTGACAATATGACAACGTTAGGCAGCGACATTCGTTGTCAGAACACTCCCATCAACATCAAACGGAATTTATGAATTCATCACGTAAGGCTTAATTGTATCAAGCGTCACTATTCGGAAGTTCAAATTTCCATCGAGGATTCGCCCACCACCGGGCTCTACACCCTCCTCTGACCCTCGGATCTGCTGACTCATGGTCACGAACATACCTATACATAAGTAGGTACATAGCTACCAATCGGAAAATCAATATGTTTCGCCAACACCTATGGCGTCTTCAAGATTAGGTTTTCAGGTTAGTTCTAACTAGAGTTAGTGGGTTTGGTAGTACCTATTAGAACTAACCTGAAAACCAAATCCTAAAGATGCCACGGGTGTTGGAGAAACATATGTCGATTCGTCGTCGTCAGCCTATCGCAGTCCACTGCTGGACGTAGGCCTCCCCCAGGGTATGCCACAAGGCTACTGCCACAGGGGGGTTTTGCCCATAGTCACCACGCTGGGCAGGCGGGTTGGTGACCGCAGTGTGATTTTCGGACTATGTCGTCAGCACGGGAGGCGCTGCTGCCCACCTCCCGGAAACCCTTAATCGCCTCGTACGGTACCCACGGGCTGGCATGGGGTGGTACAAACTCTGCCGGCACCACGCGGCTTAATGTCGATTAACGTTTTTAATTGATTTTCGGATTGGCAGCTATGTATTTATATTTGCATGCTAGTTGCTTGGATCTGGCTTCTTGTTGCGACTGTAGTGTCTTGTGTTCGTGACCATGAGTTGGCAGATCCGAGGGTCAGGGGAGGGTGTAGGGCCCGGTGGTGGGTGAACCTTCGATGGAAAATAAAGGTTTCCTATTGGTTAGATTGTGAAATAATGTTACTTTTATCTAACGCCGCAGCTACATAACTCCCGCAACTTTGTTCGCGTGACCGTAAGTTTTAAGGTAAGTATGTGTAAATCTGATGTAGGTAAACTGTGTAGAATAGCTGTCAAGTTTCATCGAATTCAATCGGTTCGGAAATCTTTGCCTAAAAGCGGAACAAACCTTTGAACGTTCGCAAGTCAAAGGGTAGGATAGATATTATATAGGTAGATTGACGAAATTAGTCCGTGAACCTAAAAAGGTCACATTCTAATTATCTACGGACCTAATCTAATCCAATAAATTAATTGTTATCGATAGTAGTATAATGTAGTATTAGTGACATTATTTCATTTCATATTATTTCATATTATTGTCATGAGTCATAATCAAATGCGATAAAATTTACTTATTTGCACGCTATCTCAAGATGATGAAACCCTATGGCATTTTATTTAATTTTAGCCATCAGAAGTCCACTGCTGGGCATAGACCGCTTCACACATTTTATAGCTAAAAACCATGTCTACACTAAAGTTTATTAACGGATTTTAATTTTTTATTTATTTTTTTTATTTATTGATAATTTACATAGTTGGGTTGATAATAATATACGAAATAAAAAGCTTAAAATCTCATTAAAATCTAGAACATATTTACAAGTAGAAAATTGTATTTATTTATTTATCATTAATACATATTTTACAAAGAATAAAGTACAGTGTCTTATAAACTTTATGCTAGTTTTTCCGTACACCGTTTTCGTCATCTATTGTGCTAATGCTGCTATCTATAATAAATAATGCTGCTATATAGGCATTTGAGTATCTGTATCGACTACTAAAAGACTGTAGGTAGGTATGTGAAAAAAAGGTTTGTTGTTATTCATATTCAGACACGGTGAACAACTACTTATAAACCATTACCTAAAAAACAAATAAAATCGTAACACCTAATTTCTACGAATTAATGATGAGAGAGTGACTAAAATTGTGTAATCGCGAAAAATTCACAATATCCTGTATAACGAATGGCAAACAACGCGGTCCTAAATTCGATAAGGTTTTGACGTCACTACTAAACCTTTTTTTATGTTGATCGTTCTAACTTGAGTGGTATGCGACTGGTATCGCTCGAGTTCCTTCTGCTGGCCACTGAACGCGTACACGGTCCTGATGGAGGACAGCACCTCTTCGGCAATGGCTCCGGCTTTTCCGGATGCAACAGCCTCCTTTTTTGACAATCCCGAAGCAATCTAAAAGATAGATGATATTATGTGTATCGGTTTTATTACCAGAGAGTATAGAGTACCTAGTTACCTAATCAATGATTTATCATTGATGATAGAATGTAGACGTAAGCTAACTTAAGTATATAGGTACTAACTTACCAGCCCAGTCAAGCCGACGAGGATGAGGGTCACAGGGAAAGATACCAGACACAGCAGTGCAAGTTTCCATCCCCTGATAAGAGCCATAATGATACTCGAAATGAAGCCAGCTTGGTAGAATATGAACGTAGCCAGCTTCTCCCCAATACCGTCTTCTAGTTTCACTACGTCACTATAAAATACTACATAACTTAAACACTTTACAAATTATTTCTAAAACGAGGTAGCCAGAAATCTGTTCTGAACACGAAATACATTCAACAACCACGTTTCATAGCTCATCGCCTTAGAGAACGCCCCTAAGTTCTTTAGTCAACTCCATCTGCTACACAGTCGACACTTACGACATGTACGCAAGATATAGCTGACATACCTATACCTAGGTATTTTGGAAAAAAAACCTTATCAGCACAGGACGCTATGACAAATTACTTACATGTATGCGTAATCAGGTTGAGTAGGTTCTACTACTACTAATTAGAATTTATATGATTTAAATTATAATTATTTAATTGATTCGTTCGTATCTCATAAGATATAAACTAGTCAATTTAGATACCTACTTATGGAAGGTTTTTATATTAAGTAATGCAGTTTTAAATTAAACTCACTCAGTCATTTTGGATGCAAAATCACCCGTTTGATGCATATCATAGTACTCAAAGTCCTGATTTAATGCTGCTTTTAGGTATTCTTGACGTATTTTATAGATCTGAAGAAAAAAACAATATCTGTAGCTAACGCATTACGCATTTGACAATTATTGGGTAACTAGTGGACGCCCGCGACTCCGTCCGCGTGGACTACAGAAAATACAAAATGTCGAAATTATCCGGGATAAAAACATTTTCCCCGGATAAAAAGTAGCCTATATGTTAAATGGGACCTGTCACAATATATTTCTGAAAACTGCATCAAAATCGGTTCAGCCATTTCTGAGATTAGCGTGCACAAACGCACCGACAAACAGACAAAAATTCAAAAAATCATCGTTTTGGGTTCTATTGCGTTGATAAAGGTCTCCTATAATATTTTTTCTCATATATCTTCCATGCACAGACAGCGATCCATTACATTTTTATTATATGTATAGATTATATCAGCCATAGGAAGTATAGGCTTTTCCTGAAGTTCTCCACTGCGACCGGTTGGAAACGATCTGTATCCAGCAGATACCCACGACCCTGTCTAGGTCATCCGTTCATTTCGCGGGTGGTTTTCCCACGTCGTTTGGTCTCCACTCTTGAACTTTATCGCCCCATCGATCGATCGTGGTTCTTCGAGTTTAGATACTTTAGGGCAGGTAATTATAAATTAAACCCTTATTTATCATTTAAACTAAACGTAACTATTATCAACACAAAATATACGTTCAATAGATCTACAATACCATTTCTTACCTGATTATAGGCTGCTATATTCATCAGCACAGTAGCAGCATACGAGAGCACTACCAAAACAACTCCAAGAATGGAGTTGTACAACGCGAACTCAATCAAAGCCTGCCTGAAGGCGTCATCGTCAGGGGATCCCGTGAGGATAGACATGCCGTAGTTCACCATGCTCTGTAGGAGATCCGCGAAAAGAAGCGCGTTCAGCGGCGTCGTGCATCCGCATATGATGGAGAAAGTGATCGCGCAGAATATGAAGAACTTATCCTTTGACGTTGCATATCGATACTGGAGACAATAGGGTTAATTGGTGAGATATTATGTCTTTGTGAACTGTCAAAAAATCTAGGCCATAGTAGTTACATATGATATAGATGGGTCAATTTTATACAGATCCGTTCAGACGGTCTTGGGTGATTGGCTAACAAAGATGTAAAGCCATCCTGATATTTAACTCATTGAAAAAATATAAACTACTGCCACCGATATAACTGACGGCTTCTATTCCTATAGTAAGTAAATCTAAAGAAATACTGGTTTATCGAAGTTTCAGAAAAACCGATGAGAATTTGGGAACAAAAAGTTCGTAGACCTACTACGACGTCGTAGTATGACTACGAACGTTTCTCTTACTTTAGATTAGGGACCTTCGTTTTATTTTAATTGTTTAAAACCGTAAGAAATAGTAATATAATTATTTTAGAATTCGTTATGTACTTACCAATGAGAAGAACGAAACACTTGGGACCTCAGGTTTTTCTATATCATCAGGATTACTAGAAATATAAAAGAATATAAATTTTTATAAAATATGGGTATATAAGCGCTATGATATTTGTAATTTAGATATGGGTGGGTCTGAGAATGACCTATCATCCTAACTATACAATTTGTGACTAAAACTGGGTGCTTAGACCATGTACTCGTAACATCGTTCGTTTCGACGTTCGTTGTCTAACATTTCTAGATAAGTAGACTTCATCACGTGATTTGACACGTAAAAATTAAGGCTTCCTGATAGAGCAAACGTTTCACTGACGAACCTTGTGAGAAAATCTCGCTAGGATTGCGTTGACGTCATCTTCTATCTTCTATATATACAGGTGTAAAAAGACAACAATGTTTTTTTAATACCTCGAATTCTTTGTATGGTTATGATCATTTTCTTCTATGGAACTAACCCTGGGAAGCGACAAAAATAGTATGAAAAAATACTGCCATTTTATTGCAAGCAAAGTACAAATGTAGCTACAAAACTAACATTATAACATTTTGACATGGTATCTTTGAAAAAGTTTTTTTAATACATACTATCTATACATATATTCTATACTAGTGGACGCCCGCGACTCCGTCCGCATAGATTTCAGAAAAAACAAAATGTCCAAATTGTCCGGGATAAAAACACTTTCCCGAGATAAAAAGTAGCTAATATGTTAAGTGGTACCGCATTGAAATTCTGGGATTAGCGTGCACAAACGCACAGACAAACAGTCAAAAATTCAAAAAATCGTTATTTTAGGTAGGGGAGAGTTGGATATTACCGAACCCCGTAAGGACTTGGGTCCATAATTAGGAAAACGTTTGATATTAAATGAAACAAAATGCAATAATTAGTAGAACATTTATTTTTAGTTCACATACCGTATGACAAAAAAAAAATCCAAAGTTGAAATAGAAATTAATTATTGTAGAATTACAAAAACCTTTAGAAGCGTGGTATTGTCAAACTGGTTCGATAATACCGTGCCTAGGTTTGATAAAATAGTACCCACATAAATTGGTAAGTAACCAAAATAATAATGATAAAAATGAGTACAAATCAAAGATTTTTACAAGAAGTTAAGGAAACCCCAAGGGTACCCAAATCCTATTTGAAAAATTAGATCACTGCCTATATAAAGTATGACGATATGTGTATTGCGTTGATAAAGGTCTCCTAAAATATTTTTTCTCATATATCTTCCATATACAGGCAGCGATCCTTTACTTTCTTTTATATGTATATAAGATATAGATAGAAGATCTAGAAGAGGAAGGTGTGTAAGCACATAGTGTAGGAATCGCAATCCATAAGTAATAATAAAACCTATAGATACTATGCAGTTTCAATACCTAAGGTCAGTATATTAAAATATTGGTTGCATCAATGTGTGTGTTGACCAGTATTGTATTGTACGGTGTAAATGATGCAAATTCATTAAGATGAGTTAACTATTGATGCATATAGTCTCTTTCATATAGTACTTACATATTGTTGACTGTATATTATGGCGTCTTTCCAAGTCGCAAGTCTTACCAAGTCGCCCACCCCTGATTTATAGTGTCGCTATTGTGCGGATGACAGAAGAAAGGTAGATTCGATTATAATGGAAGGAATTGCGTCAGGTTCATACTACGTCAGCAGTTGCATGATATACCTAGTCGTGCCATGTATCTAAGAACATTAAACTAAGTGGAATTGTACCTACAGATTTTAAGCCCTTGTATCTAATAAGTCCCCTAGCTATGTATTTACTTCTTAGTAGAAATTGCCTTCATTCCCACTTAAGATATTATTCCATACTGTTCCATTATATAGGTATAATAAAAATGTAACGTGTCGCAGTCTGTACATGGAAGATATATGAGAAAAAATATTATAGGAGACCTTTGTCAACGCAATAGTACCCAAAACAATGATTTTTGAAATTTTTGTCTGTTTGTCGGTTTGTCTGTTTGTCTGTGCGTTTGTGCACGCTAATCTCAGAAACGGCTGAACCATTTCAATGCAGTTTTCACGAATTATATATTGTGACAGGTCCCACTTAACATATAGTCTACTTTTTATCCCGGAAAAATGTTTTTATCCCGGATAATTTCGACATTTTGTTTTTTCTGTAGTCCACGCGGACAAAGTCGCGGGCGTCCACTACTACTTAATGTAACTGTTCCATCATTCACCTGCCTTATTCCACCACTATACAGGATGAGTGGGATTCTCCCTACACCGTCCAACTGTAGGCGCACATATAACTCTATGTCCACTTTTTGTAATATATACCTACCTATGTACCTAGAATAGCAAATAAGGGTGTTACCAGACTAGTCGATTAATCGTTGATCGACGGCATCGAACGATGTTAGAATGGATTAGTTACGTCTATCAACCAGTTGATTAAATCTACTAGACCAGTCAATCAACGTCGACTGATGCCATCGAACGGTAACCGTCGATGACTTCAAGCTACCAGAGAGATCGACGTTGACCGATGCCGTCGATCAATAATTTTTAGATTGGTCTGATAACACCCTAAGTAACTATCGATTGCGCAATACGAGTATGGTATGAGTACTACTACCACCTAATTATGCACATAAGGTAGATGACAACTTTTCGAAGTATCTAATATAGCGATTATAATTTGTGATTGCTGAGCAACTAATTTGGTAAGGAAAACCGGGTCACCTGCTGTTGGAGTACCTATCATAGTCTTATGACCTAAGACCTAAGTCTACCTACTAACCACATGGCCGTCTCTATAGCAAAAAACATGTCAATCGATATCTACGTACATACATACATATGATCACGCCTTTATCCCTTACGGGGTAGGCAGAGCACCAAGTGCCGATAGAACCACATGATGCCACTTCTGACCAATTTTGAGGGTATAGTTGAGATGTACAAGATTGGTAAGTAGTGACAGGTGGTCAACCCATCGCCTACAAAACACTCTTGGTGTTTTGTAGGCGATGGGTTGACTACCTTCCCTCCGCCCCCTCACCACCCTCTACTATCTACGTCCGTATTATAAAATGTGATAGGATACTTAGATACTGGTAATTTATCCTGTGGGTCTATTAGGATCATAATAATTAATTATGCTCTGGTGTCACAATTGGATCCGTGGTTCTAAATCATCCACCATATGGCATCTTATTATATGTTTAGACAAGTGTATTGATACAAAAATTGTGGCTTAAATCGCTCTGGTTTGCCCGTAAAATGAACATATTTTTTTATCGTAAAAAGTTTATGAATTGTGTTTCTGCAACTACAAAAAGTAAGATAAGGTATAATGAAGAATTTGATTGTTAAATATAGCTTTCCTATGTTTTGTGATAGCTGTGAAAAATCTACATAACTAACGCCAATTTTACCAATTCGTCGTCTTAACACGGCTGTGTTCCAAAAAGTTGCAGTATCACGAAGGAGATATTTACAGCTACATTAAACATAGCAGGGTCAGATGTTATAATGATCACTGACACAATTTCTAGCTCGTTACCTGAGGGAGGATGGACCCCTGAAAAGTGCCATGCAATAATAGATAGCAGGATTTTGGTAACCTTACAGCTGCCTTACCTTTCAGTATCCTTCTCTCCATTTTGAGGTCTCGGAGTGAACTGCGCATCAGATAAAGTCCCTTTTCTGCTTTTCAATCCGTTTTTACTTTCGATATCACTTACTTTATACATAGTTTATTTATCTATTATTTTTATTATGCATTAATACAATATGGCACCGTGTTGTCCACTAGCACGGACCGATGATAACTGATTGATTATTTACTAAATGCAAGATGTGGCGTACCTTATCAATAGATAACATGTACGATACGAATATAACACTGAAATCTTCTCGTACGTGTAAATCATTACGGTTACCTAGTGTTTGCCTTTACTACTGGCCCTGGCGTTTTTCAGCATCTTTAGCCTAATGACATATTTTTAAATTTACTAATGATGGCAGCGTACACGACCAGCGCACCACAGTTGCGGCTTGGGCTTTGTCGCTTGGGGGGACCAATCAAATGTTTGGAATGACTATTTGTAGGATGGCAGGTAGGGTCGTTGCCCAGCAGCGTCCCATTTTGACTCTACCTAAGTACGGTTCTAAATGAAAACCCACGTTAGGTACACCGACATACTTATATACATAGGTACGTGCCGTATGATGTTGACAGAGTGGTATTAGCACCACCCCATGTCTGTCCGTATAACTATAAAAGGCATCGATCGATACCCAGTATAAGTATTCAGATAGGACGTATATATAACTTAAATTACCGATTTTTCTAATATTTTTATGTATTTGTTTTAGTTGTTACAACAAAGTACCTACTTAATTACATAAGATTACAATAAGTTAAAATTAAATGTGTATAGTACCAATTAATCCTTCATATAGGCTATCTGGCTTCTTGGCGTCAGGCAGGCAGCCGGCCGTAAAAACAATTAATGTCAAATCTTTGGCAACGTGAGTTTCGAAAGAAACCATATTGCGACGACCTCATAAATAATGGGCAGGAAGATGATAGGCTGTCTGATCATTGGAAAAATCGGCCCTAAGAATAAGAAAAATAAAGTCATACTTATTAGTTATTACAAATTCACTGTATTGTACTGTAGTGTATCTCATATAATGAACAAATTACCTATACTTACATATCTAGCAAGCGATCAATAAAAAGTACAATTTATTATGTCTTTGTGTTTAACCAAGGATAATAAGTATATACAAAATGATATAGAACAATGGTTATAAATAATATTAAATAGGTACAATTATTTAAAAAAGAGGATAACATAAATAATTACCTACCTATATCACATAAATAATCTATCTACTAAATTTGAGGAGTTATTTACCTATACATAGGTACCTACCATTTATAAGTATAATATTCATACCTATATTATGTCTAAAAGTATAGGTATTGCGTAGGATATGAATTAAATAGGACTTTGCAATAATATAATAGTGTAAGTGACAACTACTGAAGCGATGGACATAAGTAGAGTGTAGTCAAGACGGAAAAAGAATGAGGCATGGAACTCCATTGGTCGGGTTTGTACAAGAAGTCGCAGTTCTTGCATGGAGGCACCCATGTCACTGGCTGCAAAATATTGTAGGCCCTTAGCCGATGTGCACCGAAATGCGTAACTCAAAACTTTTTCGTACATTATTACCTAAATGACATACTTAATTAGATCTAAAAATAATTATATTATTATAAAATTATTAATAAAGAAAATGGAAAAAATTCTTCACCCGAGTGGGAATCGAACCCACGACCACTGCAAACCGTGCCAGCCGCTATAACCATTAAGCCACCGGGTCAATTTCTCGGATAACGAATTTTACCATCTCTTTTCTAAATTACATATTGGCAACGTTATTCTTCATCCCGATAGCTATACACTAGCCAAATCTCGGCAAACAAAGCTGAATCCCTCATTATATATTATATTATATTATTTATAAATGATATAAATTATTTAATAACAATTCGCACCTTTGGTAAAACAAGGGCAATGCTTATTGAAATTTTTGATAACTGTAGGTACTCTTATTCTACCGAAAGTGCGTGTATTAAACTCAATAACACCCGTAAAAAAGAAAAAGTAATTTCTTTGGCCAATGATGGTCACTGTTGCAAGTCACTTCGGAAGTCCTCGTCACTCCAAAAGACTAAAGGTCAAGGCACACTATCCCAGTATCACAACGGCACAGCCCCTGCACGGCATATCACCTCGAAATCAGGCTAAGGGTAGCCGCCTGCACTTTTTTTTTAATGACAAATGATGGTAGCGTGAAAGGCTTTGCCATTTTTACCGAGCTAGGTGGCGTGCGCTTATGGCGAACAGCACAACCGAATGATTTTCAAGACTACGCGACCAGTGCATCCCGGTTGCGGTTGGACTTTTGTCGAAAAAGTTATATGATAGCGCTAGTTACTATGTGTATGACCGCAACTGCATACAAAAAATATTAGATCCGAAATCAGGCATAGGAATTATTCTATGAAACGGTACCTATTCTAGTGGCAAGCGATCTCGCAGGCGCCGTTGGCTTTTTCATATTGATATTTATTTGCTACTAGTGTTACTTTGGCGAATCCGTCCGCGTGGACTGCAGAAAAAATAAAATGTCGAAATTATCCGGGATAAACATATTTTCCCGGGATAAAAAGTAGCCTATGGGTTATTCTGATATTTATTAGTTTTTTGCATAAAGAAGTAGGTAACAAACATACACACTGACACACAAACTTTAGCCTTTATAATTAGTAGGATTACATGTGTGTATTACACGACTGTAATTTTACTAACACACTAATAATTAATCTAATAAGTAATCTAATAATATTTTTGCTCTCTCATTGTTATTATTATATAAAATGAAAATCCATAAATGGCAGTATGTTATGATGATATAGAATGCTAAACTCTGTACTAAGTACGTGTAAGTGCTGTGGATTTTGGTAAATAAAATAAATAAATTACATAATAATAAGTATATCACATACGATTTAATGCTAATTGAATGACAAGGTAATTTTTGGGTTGGAACCGTGCCGTTGCCGTGCCGGTATAGTGTGCCACGACCGTAAAACTGTCAAAGAGCAGATGATATATTAAAGAATACGATACCTATGGACGTAGGCAATTAAGGAATTAGCAGTAAGTAATTGCTTATTTATGGATACTTACTGGTATAAAACGTGAAGATGGTTTTACGATTTTATCAACATTTGTATACAGGGTATAACAAAAAGGGTATGTTAAGCGAGAAGCTACGTAAATAGCCCAATGTAAAGAACCTATCCACAAAATTTGAGACTCGAAATCACATGTTTATTTTTCCCGATAGTATGGAGAATTTTGAAATATCTCAGAAATTTTCATACAATCTTAAAAAAATAAAAATGTGATTTCGAGTCTCAAATTTTGTAGATAGGTTCTCTATAGTGGGTTATTTACATAGCTTTTCGCTTAACATACCCTTTTTGTTACACCCTGTAGAGTATACTTACGAGGGCTCTTATTGAAGAGAATGTGGTCAGTGAGACTGATGATCCTCTCCCTCTGTCGGTATACCCTCTCGCAGTACTCCACCAGCACAATGACCATCATAGCACATGTGAGGGTCCTCATCAAGCTTGACACCACAGGAGCACAAGTTGTTGTATAAATAGCACCCTGAAATAATAAATAAACTATCAATTGAAGAAGCTTTGTAGAGTAATCTTATTACCCGACGGCGCCACAAGAAGGGTTATGTTTTTAGAGTTATATGTAGCTGTATATTTCTTTGGCACGATCTAGAGCAGGGGTTCCCAAACTTTTTTCTCAGACCCCTTTCAAAAGTTAACTAGTTCTGGTGGACCCCCTGCAGGCCTACACCACATACGGATTTATTGTAAACCAACATTTTCTCACGTCAATGTAGACCCCGATCGAGTCTCCTGTGGACCCCTGGGTGTCCACCTGGACCACTTTGGGAACCACTGGTCTAGAGCCTAAACGGCTTGCCGCATTTGAGCTTGAGAGGCATCTATTATTAGATTCGTCAGTCGTGAGAGTGACGTTGAGACAAAAACTTTACGCATTCAGGTTTAAAGGTTCTGTATAAAAGCGTTTTATGGACGAAATTTTAATGGTTTTTCAATTTTTCAATCAGTATAAAAATTTCTAATTCCCCTGTGGATCATCATCTCACCCAAAGAATCTCAGCAATATTTTGTGTTAAAATCTTATTCAAAATCGGCATTTCATTATTTACCCTAGTTGTATAGGTACCTAAATGTATCCTTCACTACTTACTACCCGTTTTACTACCGGTGTCATATAATATGATTTTATGTGAAACCCATCTCATTTAGTGCTACATGGTGCTACGTACCTGTTGGCCCAGCAAGACCCTCACAGCTAGATTAGTATACCGCACCATGTCGATGAAAAGGCTGAGGCTATTTAACAAAATCTGAAATAAACTCGATGTCAAAACTTAAATCTGTTTTGAAGAGCATCAGGCGTACCTATTATATTATTACGAGTCAGGTAGGCAAGTAATAAAAATACATTATTATCTTCTTACAGTGCTTTGTGAGATGAGATAAAGTAACGATAAGGTAATACAGCTCAATCCAAGTCTAGTAGGTACTTTGAAACATATTTTCTGGTGGAAAATACAAGAAGATGGTTGCGTCAAGGTCTGCAGCAGAAATACCTTACCCTAACACCGTAGACCCTGTTAATGATAGCGCATTGCTCGAGCAGCAGCAAGTAGCATCTACTCAACCATTTTGCGTCCTTACGACCGACGACCTCCAAGCGATGGGCTTGCTTAAAATTTCTGTCAGTATCATTTACTTTCTCAAAGCACAACCATTTCTTGTGGTTTATCGAATCACCGATGAAGTCAGGTGCGAATTCCGCCCAGAGAAAATATTGCTGTACGTAATCGGCAACCGCTTGCAATCTACTTCCGACGTTCGTCACTTGATCTATCAGGTCAATAACGGTTAGCAATCTTATGAACAGGAATACGTAGCTGGTTCCGTAATGAATAGTTATTAGCCATCCGTATCCAATTGTCCAAGCAATGAAATCCGTTACAAGAGTAATCAGCCATAACAGTATGAAACTTTTGATCACAACTTTGAATCGCTTCTTGGCGTCGGTCCAGTGTGGTATGCCGAGGGTTGCGTCCAGGCTGACATATTGCCGACAGTACTCCAGGCTGAACAGCATCCCGTACTTGTGCACAACGTACAGGTCGACTACGTATTGGCAATAGTCATACACCGTCTGAAGAGAGTCTGCTAATTCCACAGAAACCAATAACGTGCCGTTCACGTATTTTAGTTGAAAATAAAAACAATAAATATGTATAATACTTATAAACGACACTTTCAGCACGCTCAGCAACAAACAAAATCTACCTTTATCTATCGTACTGTATGTGTGAAAATTTATTATAAATAACTTTAGTAGAGAATTAAGCAGTGTATAAGAATGTACGCAAGTAGCTTTCATATTATTATTCACGATTGTTACTTTATTTTTGTTCATTGCAGAGATAAATTTCAAATAATATTACAGAAATCAACGATTCACGTGTTACTACTTCGCGTGGAGTGACTAATCTGCTATAATTGAGTAAAAAACATTACATACTTCGCATATAACAATCAAATATTCCGTACGCGATAGGCACCTAGCTAAGTATCTACCTAATACTCGTATTGGTTATAATAATGGTTGTCAGTTCTGTAATAAAATTAATGTATGAAAATTACATCATGTTCAATTTTATTTCAATTACTTATATACTTACTAAATGCATAAATTATTATTATTATTCCACTAGGTGCTGACTATAATAATAAATTTTATATCCATGAAATTTATTCACGTAGTAGGGTAGGTAGGCACCTATTTCGAATAAAATTCATAAACACATTTATACAATGTATATTTTATTATTCCGATCAAAGAAAGCAAACAATTAATACATAGACAAGTAAGATACATAAATGCTATATTATAGCAAAATAACACACTTTTGGACCAAAAATATCCGGGTAAAATAATCTCACACTGTATATACAAGGCATACGTTGTCACCTCCCCTTGTCGCGCCCAAATTACAACTTGATTGGTATAATTTGTCCTGCTCATAAATGTTTTTAGGTAAGTATATAACTATCACACATTTGTACAATTTCGAAAATTAAAAAACTGTGGTGTTCATATGAATAATTAATAGATATAGAATTTTTTCCTTTTAAATTCAAGTGGAAAGGCTTTACAATAGCTATCTATACCAGTATGCATATCACTACATATTATAAAACAAAGTCGCTTTCTGCTGTCTGTCCCTATGTATGCTTAGATCTTTCAAACTACAGAACGGATTTTGATGCGGTTTTTTTAATAGATAGAGGGATTCACAAGAAAGGTTTATAATTAGGGACCCGCACCGGCTTCGCACGGGAGTAATGCACTCTCACGCGGGCGAAGCCGTGGGCGGCCGCTAGTTGTATATAGGTATACTTATAATAAAAAGCAATACATAACTTTTAGCAAAATTCATTGTAGATCCATTTTATGGAAATGCCGTGCGTGATTTCGGAATTGACATTTTTTAATTCGCAATAGGGATGTTTACTATGGTTGAATTTTAATGACATTTAATGCTTATCAGAATAAATTAACAAAATCATACCTATCTGTAAAATTACAATTTGATTAAGTGTCCAAATGAGGTAGTAATAAGCCTTCAAAGTTAAGTGGGCAAGTCCATTTTTCAAATGTGAAATTAATTGAACATTACAACATCTGCATCCACCTGCATCATTTACAGCAACTTTTTCTTTGTGACCATATTAATATAAACGCAATATTTAAAATAGCTGCAGAACAAAAGGTATTTTACGTGCATACAAGTTACGAAAGAGTGACGTCATAATTGTGTAGCCGTTTGTATGGAGCGTTTTTTGGCAAGTCAAAAATTGTGATTTTGAAATCGTTATATCCCGGAAAGTATTCACGATAGCGAAGTTTTTCTTGCGCAAATGTTTCTTTTATATTATGATCTTTCGAAATAAATACAAATAAAAAAACCGTAAACATCCCTATTACACAGATAATGTAGTAAAACACAGGGCAACTAGCGCCTTCGGACAAAAGGATTATTTTGTAAACGCACTCTTTACTTATTTGTAAAAGAATTAGGCATTATCTTTTAGAGCCCACTTTTACAATACCTACCTATAATACCTATCAACCAATACCAAGGACTTTTGATTCTCTTAAACTAATCTGGGCTCTGTAACAATATGATAGTGTAGGTGGACACCACCGAGGCTATGGAGATCAACAGGGCGTAGTTGAGACGGAAGAAGAAAGCCAGGTGGAAATCTATCGGCCTGGACTGCACCAGGTTTCTGAGCTCTTGCATGCTGCTCCGCAGGGCATCCTCTGCAAAAATAACTAAGGTTGCGCTCATTTTTACTATGATGAGTGAAAATATAACGCCTCTATGGTGTAAGTATACATAAATTATTTTTAATTTCTCTTCTATCATTAATTTGTTAATTTTTACTCTGGCAAAGATAATATCCTCCTGCCAATGTCAAGAAAAAGGTACTTGTTATGAGGCCATTAAAAAAACCTGACAGCAGGAGTGATAGATTTATTATACTAACGTATGAATAACGTATAATAAATCTATGGCAGGCAGGAGTAGATAATCAAATGTAGGTACATATAGATATAGTTAAGATAGTGGACGCCCGCGACTCCGTCCGCGTGGACTACAGAAAAAAAAAACAAAATAACGAAATTATCCAGGATAAAAACATTTTTCCGGGATAAAAAGTAGCCTATATGTCAAGTGGGACCTATCACAATATATTCCTGAAAACTGCATCGAAATTAGTTCAGCCGTTTCTGATATTAGCGTGCACAAACGCACAGATAAACAGACAAACCAACAAACAGACAAAATTTCCAAACATTGTTTTGGGTACTATTGCGTTGATAAAGGTATTCTATAATATTTTTTCTTATACAGGATGTAACAAAAAGGGTATGTTAAGCGAGAAGCTATGTAAATAGCCCACTATAGAGAACCTATCCACAAAATTTGAGATCCGAAATCACATGTTTATTTTTCCCGATAGTATGGAGAATTTTTAAATATCTCAGGAATTTTCATTCAATCTTGAAAAATAAAAATGTGATTTCGAGTTTAAAATTTTTGAAATAGGTTCTCTATAGTGGGCTATTTATACAGCTTTTCGCTTAACATACCCTTTCTGTTACATTCTGTATATCTTCCATGTTCAGACAGCGATTATACTACGAGTATAGGCCGTAGCTAACTTGGCTACGGCGTAGCAGTTCGTAGATGCGTTACGGATACATACCTATTTAGAAATTTATGTAGATTATTTTAATTATTTTGATAGCCGATTAGTGATTAATCTGATAATTATCCCAACAAAAGATGGCGCCAAGAACGCGACTGGCCTGCCAAAGGCTATGCTAAATCTTTTGAAAGAAACCATGTTGTACTAACCCTTACTTGTTGCAATATAATGCAGATAAGTTGAGGAACTCATGTAACATACAGTGACAATGCTATCGCATCGTCTGAGAGAACTCCCCTGATATCTTTAGCACTGAAGGAGATCTGATGTGTTCAAGTGAAGCCCAGCATCGTGCCAACGAGGATTACATATAGTTTTTTACCCGACTGCACCAGAACGAGGGTTATGTTTAAGAACATTATATTATTATTAATATATTTTTTGGAGCTTGAGATAATAACAATATTTTACCGCACAAACAGATAATAAAAACGTTAGACTTGCGAGTATGGATCTAGAAGTTTCATTTGAACGAGTAAATCGTTATATCGTTGAATTTTTTCCAGTAAGTAACTTTGAATTACTAATGACTCCTATCTTGAAAGACATATTAATAATGTTATCGGTTGACACTTTATAAGAACACATACAAGATTAATATCAAATTACTATCGTAGTGATACGATCGAAACTTTTATGATACCCGTCGTTGTAAACGCATGCACTAAAAGCATGGGCCGTTCAATATTGCAATATACAGGGTGTAACAGAAGGCAATGAACGTCGATGCCAAAAACGATGCTACATTGTCTAAGCACCCTGATAATATGGCAGTAGATAGACCTACAGGAGTTACTTACGTACGTTATACAAGGTGTAACAAAAGGGGTATATTAAGCGGTTAAGAGAAATGCTATGAAAATAGCTCACCATAAAGAACCTGTCCTCAAAATTATGGGCACTAATGGTGAATGAATTTTTGAAATCGGCACAGTGGTTTTTGAGTTAATTCATTACAAACATACATACACACAAAAAAATACAAATCTTTCGTCTTTATTGTAGTGTAGTGTAGACCTACATTACTTTCCTCTTCCATACGATACTGTCTAGAAAAGCTGATTGCTAGCTTGGCCTCTATCATAATTTTTCTGTTCTTAAAATATATGTAGTTCTTAGGAACCTACGTGATTAATATAGTATTTTGTGCTACTCACTGGGGCACTTGGTGACTAGAAGGTGGTCGATGAGACTGATGACCCTGTCCCCCTGTCTGTACGCCCTCTCGCAGTAGTACACCAGGACGACCAGTATGAATGCGCACGCGGCCGCCTTCATAATGCTCGATATAATGGGGAAACATGTGTTTTCATACATTACATGCTGAAATTATGTATTAGATGTCAATATTAATTGTTAATATTGGGGAGATAGTATAAATTGAGTTGAGTAGCTACGTAGTATATGTACCTAACATATACTAGTCTGTACTGTCTGTATGACTGACTAACAACCAAACCTGTGTGCCAATCAGGACCCTCACGCCTAGATTTATGAATCGCACCATATCAATAAGCAGGCTCAAGCTATTTAACAATATCTGAAATAAACACAACTATTTTTACTCACTTCGAAACAGTAAAACTCTTTTTATTTGTTAATGCCACAATCACTTACCCTTACACCGTAGACATGGTTAATAAAAGCACATTGCTCCAGCAGCAGTAAGTAACATCTGTTCAACCACTTCGGGTCATCGAGACTTCTGGTGAACACGGTCAGAGGTTCAGGCCGATTTAACTTCTTTCCAAGATACCCTTCGTTGTAGAGCCATTTTTTATTACTTGTTGGATCACCAATCAGGTCCGACACACATGCTGTGGACACGCAGTATTGTTGTACCGCATCCGCTATCATTTGCAAACGAATCTCAATATTGCTCACTTGATAAGTCAAATCTAATATTGTGGTCATTTTTATTAACAAAAATATAAAATTAACTGCGTAGATGAGGGAAATAAACCACCCGAAAGCAAGAGCCCAAGCTACAAAGTCGCAAGTGGTAATGGTCACCCAAACAAACATAAATAACAGAATCACTTTCTTCATTCGTTGCTTCAAATTGGGATAGTAAGACATTCCCATGATGCCGTCTATCCTGTCGTATTGCTTAGAATATTCTATGCTTACATCCTGCCCGTATTTATGCACAAAAAATAAGTCGATTAAATATTGGCAATAATCGAAAATCATTTGAACAGTATCAGTTATTCTGATAGAAGCAATTACTTTGGCAGTCATGCGTGTTATTTTAAAATAAAAGGAGTACACCTGAATGAAAGTTATGGCAGATACAATTACTGTACTCCTGAGTATTGAACACAAATTGTGTGCTGATTGGCCTCGAAAATCCAAAAGAAACAACATTAATAAAGCTTTCAAAGGTTTGTAAGAATATTTGCAGACTCTTTGCTTTGTGTTTCTATTAAAATTTGGAAATTCTGTCGCCCTCATTTTTTATAAACTAGTTCAATAAAGTAACAAGGCTAAATAGAACTATTCGTGAGTAAGTAGTTCGGGGTAGTGACATCATGCATAGTTTATCAATAGCTGGCTCTACCACAACATTTTACCTCACGTAATGTACTACGAGCTCTCGATGCTAATGAAATTAATACCTACAGCATGATTCTGATATAAAATTGTCTTTTGTATCGACATGCGCGTTGCGGTCGGCTTTATCTCTGTAAAACGGTACCCACGGACGTGACTGAACTTATTTTCTTTACCTACCTATGAGGAATATAAGTTCAAAGGTATGTTTCACAGATTTATACGAGTATGGTAGATATCCGTCTCAGAAATTGCCGATAGTTACTTCTCATACTTCTTTGAACTCATTGAATTTCATATTTTATAAAATATTAATAAAATAATAAAAAATTCTTCACCCGAGTGAGAATTTCATATTTCTTGCATGCTAGTATCCTAAGTATAAAACAAAATAAAATTTCTAAATAATTGGAGTACATTGGTCTACTGCATAAACATAACAAAGGACCTAGTTTTATTTTCGGAAAGTTATATAGTTAGTTACATAATGTACTTATTTTGAGGAGAGAAATTTTTAGATATATACTTAGTATTCGTAGTAATATTATCTTCTACCTACACTTATGTACCAATACATGAATAATAAATATATAATTTACATTGGACATCTCAACTATACCCTCAAAATTGGTCAGAAGTGGCACCATGTGGTTCTATCGGTCCTTGGTGCTCTGCCTACCCCGTAAGGTAAAAGGCGTGATTATATGTATGTAACTGATGTTAATGAACAAACATAATATATATTATTACATCTATGTTCTAATTATTCTCTACAACTTATTTAGAATTTAAAAAACATCATGCTCTATACAAGCACAGCTGTCGTGTTTCAATAATAAATTATAAACACAGGTTCAAATTTACTGTAGAGTTCAATTCAATTAATCGCTCTAATTATAATAAGCAAAGAGTTTTAAAGTGCTACTGGTGACCGTGTACACGATGCAAAAAAAATTTTAGATATAAGGCAAGTAGCCCGCCGGTAGGTAATATGTTCCTTTTTGGCTAAAAAAAATATTTTAAACTATCAACTCTAATACGTTGGATCATGGTTGGTTGATTAGGTATCAGCATAATACCTCCTACTAGAATCCGTTTCATAAAATAACTCCTATGCCTGATTTCGAAACTAACATTTTTTGTATAGAGATAATGTAGTCACGTACCTACCTACCTACATACTAACTAGCACCATCATACAAAGCAACTATTCGGTGAAACGAAAAGCTATTGGAGCAAACATTTCGTTGACGATCATCTATCGATTCGATCAAGATACGTTATTTTGTATATGGCTTAGACTCTAAGCCCTCACAGCGTCTCATGCCTCAGAGGGTTAAATCACGTGATAAAGTCTAAACGCTATTGGTGGTAGTGTGACTATAGCGAACGTCAATATGAAACAAGGTAACACTGTCTAAGTAGCCAGTCATTACTATTCGAATCGGAAGTTCCCCACTGCTGTTTGCTGGTATCCAATGAGCGGTTGTACCTATTTGCCTAATAGCACTAAATGCCTAGACCAGAGGTTCCCAAACTTTTTTTACTCATAGACCCCTTTTAAAAGTTAACTGGTTCTAGTAGACCCCCTACAGTCCTACACCATTTACAAATTAATTGTGAACCTCCATTTTTTCACATTAACGTAGACCCCCACCGAGTTTCCTGTGGATCCCTGGGGGTCCACCTGGACCACTTTGGGAACCACTGGCCTGGGAACTAATGGCAATCTATCTATAGTTTAGAATAGAAAGATAGATGTGTGGCATTTACACAACTAGACGATAGGTCACGTGATCGAGCGAAGCGTATGGAAATGTCCGTTTCACCGTGTAGTTACGATTGATGATGGCGCTAGTAGATAGAGTGGCATAGATTTACAGAAAAACACTTTTGACAATCGATTACGTTCAGTAATAGTTTCCTATCTAACGATAACTGGGTGAAAACCATTTAAAACAGTGGTTCTCAAAGTGGTCCAGGTGGACCCCCAGGGGTCTACAGGAGACTCGACGGGGGTCTACGTTGGCGTGAAAAAATTGAGGTTCACAATTAATTTGTATGTGATGTAGGCCTGTAGGGGGTCCACCAGAACCAGTAAACTTTTGAAAGGGGTCTACGAGAAATAAAAGTTTGGGAACCTCTGATTTAAAATGACCATTGTGACAAAAATGAAACCATAACAAAAATTAAACTCGTAATAAAAAAATAACAAAAATGAAAACTTAGGGTTGTCATAATATAACGATTGATCGCACATTAAAAAACACAATAAAATAATGTAATAAGTATTTTATTGTGTTTTTATGATTTCTTTAATTAATTAAGAGATGAATCTTAATTTATATTGAACAGTTTTTATTTCTTTTCCGTAATTTATGTTACAAAAATTGGTCACTTAAATTAATATGTAATTAATAAATTACATCAAAAAGTTACTCATCGGCGTCGGGTTTTAGTTTTTACAAGCTTTTATTTTGTTTCACCTATCCCGATGTAATATTTTAAAATTAAATTCATCGTAAAAACCATGGTTACCTACAGAATTGAATTACATCGTTGCGTGTGCAAAGTCGCGTATGAGCTGTTTGTAAATACCGCGTACCTATCTACGTTTTCACAATTTTACAGGAAGAAGAAAAAAACGTGCGTTTTTCTGCATAAATGCACATAGACGCGTAGCAGGATTTTTTCACGAGAAATAATTAATATATGTCTATAAAAAAACTAACATAAACACTAGACACTATAAATTTCACCCGATCAAGTAATAAAGAATAAAAAACAAAACAAAAAAACAAAAAATTTTCCCAGCATTTTTTTGGCATAAACTTACTTTATTTGATGTATAGAGTATGTACCCTTCGTTAATGGTGGCCACAAAAAACACCCTGTATGTATAGATTTTAGTGACGTGACAAAAAAGTGACAAAATTATAACAAAAATGAACAAACTCTTTACTTGGAATATAACTTTAAATATCTTAAATCAAATAAGAATGTCAGTATGTTAAAGCACCTCGATTATTCAATAATGATTAAAATAATCCGTGTTTATGAATAAATTAAATATATAAGTAGTTTGGGTTCGGTAGTTAGAACTAACATGGAAAACTTATCCTGATGATGCCACGGGTGTTGGCGAAACATAGTCGATTAAAAATTTTAATTGGTTTTCGGATTAGCGGCTATGTATTTATGGTTGCATGCTAGGTTCTTGGATCTGGCTTCTCGTTGCGACAGTAGTGTCTTGTGTTCGTGACCATGAGTCGGCAGATCCGAGGGTCAGCGGAGGGTGTAGGGCTCGGTGGTGGGCGACCCCCCCATGGATATAAGTAGTATCTTCCCTGTACAGTTTAGTAGATAACAAAAATGATGAAATAAAGTTGTAATTTTGTTTGTCGACACAAAAGCACGCATTCACTCACTTTGACATACAATAACAAAATCATAATACAGTATCGCTTCTGGCATCTGATTGGCTCCTTAGAGAAAGTTTTGCCGTTTGATAAAGATCAAAATTATTTACTAATTAGGTCGTGCGAAAAAGGAATAACAAAAATGATAAAAATTATGGACAGACATAGCTTTCGATACAAGTATTTATTTACAAAATAAGTAAATTAAGATAGTTTTACCCGATAACTATAACTAATCATATTATCTTTACAAAAAATAATAATATATTTCAATATAATTTATAGTATTTTGTTAATGTAGGTATTTTTGTAACGCTAGTCATGAAAAGTACAATTTATTTTGTATGGACAAAATCCGGTTTCGGTCTGAAAACAGAAATGCATATATACTATAATATGGTACATTAAACTATAGTATTATTGTAGGTAATGTACAATTTTACTAAAGTAGGTAAGCTCTCACTGCTTGAGACAAAAGAATACATACATATTTTGTTAAATATTCCGTATGGACAAGTATGATGTCAAAATGGTCATTTTAAATGGTTTTTACCCAACTACGTACATAACGAACTTCAATTACTCTGAAGTAGTAGCTGAAGCAAAAATGAGCAATAGAAATATATCCTATAGAAAGTGTGTTCCAACCAAACGCAAGGCGAATTACACACACACACACTCAGACACGTCAAACTTATAACACCCCGTCGTTTTTGCGACGGGGGTTAAAAAACAGGCATAAAATATCGAGTTGACGTATGCATGACATAAAATTAATGTTGCCATAAAAATGTTATTTCCCTAGATGTGGGGAAATATTCGATAAATTTACTATTGATGCTGAGAAGTATAATGATTTGCAAAATCTTATTGATTATCGTGAAATTTAAATATAAAATATATTAAAAGGAGACGATAGGCCTTTTATACATTATTGGTCTATAAGTGCTGGATAAAAAAGTTAAAAATTGTCCTTCTGAATAATTTGTCATTATGTCAACAAAGCTGTGGGGCCATTCTCTGTGGTTTTATTCATTCAATAAAGGAAAGGACGATGACCATTTTTAAGATTTGAATAGAACATAAATATTGTAGTAACAGTAAACATCGTTTTAATTAATACAGTGAGTGAGAACCTGTACGTAATTCCACAATCAGTCAATCAAAGATAAAATAGGTATAACTACTAGTTCCGCCACTGTTTAAAGTTCAGAGAATAATTATCACAAAAATATTATTAACTTACCAAAATTAATATTGAAATATTTATTTCTATCTATATGAGCTAAATGAACCTGAATTAAAAGTGTGTAGCGGTGCTAGTAAATTGATTTATTTTGCCTTAAAACAAAAATATATTTTCATTATGATGCCGCCCCAGGGTTAATAATAAAATATAATATAATAAAACTTTTTTATTTTAAAATTACTTTTAAAAAATGCCTTGCCAATTATAAAAGTTTGTAAAGATAAAATTGGTCTGAACGATGTAGTCAGTAGTATTTTAAAATATATTTGCTAAAACGGAAAACTTAACTTTGTTTTCATAAAACAACATGAAATTCATGCGAATGAAATGAAAAAAAAACGATGGTTATTATATTAGAATTATTATTCTGCAATTTTATCTAATTGTCAGCAGTTATTGAGTTAGCAGGAAATCTAAAATTCCATAGTAATGAAAGAATCTGTATTTATTCCTATATTCTTTTTCTTCTTTAAATATAGAAGACCAAAATTTGATATTTCTTATAACAAGGAGACTGTAGATGTTATGGAGTATTCATAGTTGCGATAGGTAGTTACCTTCACTTTTACCTACAATCTGCATGTTTAATAATAGGGTAAATTCTCACACACATGGCAACATTTTGTTTTCAATGACAATTTAAATAAATATGAAAATTTTATTCTGTATTTATTGTTTTATTAAAGACATTACGTAAAAACATCAAATATCTACCGGTGAAATGTGATGTTGTTTATTTTCTTATGTTTTTGAGAATAATTTTGGCAGGATATCAGCACACATTTCGTCATGGTAAGTCCTTTAGGTTGACATACACTCGTAGCCATTGACCGCTGAGCACTGAATGACAGAACCGCGTTTGGTGCAAATCTGAACCCATAAAAATTCCTCAAATCGGCCTTCGGACTATACTTTACTATAGGTTATATTTCTATTAAATGAGCGTTCTTTGACAGGCGTGTATCGGTCGTAGATGGTCCGTAGGTCCTTCATAAACTTTCTACGTTCATAAATATAATTATCCTTCATAAATCATTTAAAAGACAATGGTTGTATGGGCTTAGTTCCCCTTGCCTTTCCTTCGGGATAAATTAAACAAAAAAAAACGAGATTCGGCGGTAAAAGCTGAAAGGGAGCGGGTGTAATTATCTTGTGAAAATCTAAATTTATTTGTAGATGGCTTGCATGTGTCCGTAAAGTGTTTCTGCAAATATTTTTACTAATTTCACATTAGTTTTTGAGGATTTATAGGCGTTTCCATTTATCATCCATCATAAATTCAGAAATCATTTACTGAAGACTATGGCTGTATGGGCTTAGTTAACTTGCCTTTCCTTCGGGATTAACTAAACAAAAAATAATTGTAAAATCATCAAAAAATTATGTCATGGGCCCATGTAAGTTATTTCTGCAATTATTTTTCATTTTGACTAACTTTACACTTGTTCTTGAGGATTTTCCCGACGTTTCCATTCATAACCATCATTATCATCTATTATAAATTCAGAAATCATTTACTAAAGAAAATGGCTGTATGGGCTTAGTTCCCCTTGCCTTTCCTTCGGGATAAACTCAACAAAACAAAAAAAAAACAAAAAATTATGGGATTCGGCGGGAAAAGCTGGAAGGGAGTGGCTTTACACTTGTTCTTGAGGATTTTCCCGACGTTTCCATTCATCATCATCATTATCATCCACCATAAATTCAGAAATCATTTACTAAAGACAATGGCTGTATGGGCTTAGTTCCCCTTGCCTTTCCTTCGGGATAAACTAAACAAAAAAAAAAATGGAAGGGAGTGGGTGTAATTTTCTTGTGAAAATCAAAAATTATTTGTAAATGGCTTGCATGTATCCGTAAAGTGATGTTTTCTGGTAGATAAGTTTTATTTTGATTACTTGTGATGTGAATCTAGTGCGTGTGCATGGTTTTATACGCAGGTAAGCTGAGTAAAACTTTAGCCGGAATACGATCTCTTCATGGGCCCATGTAAGTTGTTTCTGCAATTATTTTTCATTTTGATTAACTTTACATTTGTTCTTGAGGATTTTCCCGACGTTTCCATTCATCATTATCATCCATCATAAATTCAGAAATCATTTACTAAAGACAATGGCTGTATGGGCTTAGTTTCCCTTGCATTTCCTTCGGGATAAACTAAACAAAAAAAAAGTAGGTACATATGTAAAGTTTTTTTGTTTTTTTTGAAGATTATTTCAATGCACAGACTTTTATAGTGTGTCATTCAATCAGTGAGATATATACCTCTGAGGTTTCAATGGGTAGCTAATTTTACAGTCTTCATGATACTCATGATAGTTTAGTTCAAACTCAAGTAATCTATGAAGATTTGTTAAAACGTTTTAGGGTATGTAAGGTTACTGTTTTGTAATTTGATTGTATATTATAGTGTAGGTACTTGGAAACCACTAGATAATAAATCTACCTAAGTATTAAGTATTGTAACAAGCCCAAATCTCTTTTTGGGCTGTTTTCACTATAGATTTGATGTCCCTGACACTGCCACTTTATGGCTGAAATGCTTTGCAACCTAAAAGCAGCCAAATAATTCAATGTTTACAGGGCAACATGGGTGGGTGCAGATGTACATACAAACATTGCACAGTAAAAAGTGACGGCAAGACTCATATGTTCCATTATCCAGTGTTTGATAAGCCTAGATGTCATCAGTGGCTGCAGAATGCCCAACGCGAGGACTTTCTTTATCTCAAAGTATCTCAGTTGAAGAACAGAAATGTTTGTCAGCATCATTTTAAGTCAGATTGCTTTATGAATTTTAAGGTATGTAAATTTAAGATAAAGGCTGCATCCTAATTATTTAGGATCAGTGCAATATTTAGAGATATTTTAATAAAAATTTTGCAATAGTTTTATGGCACTGCTCTGAATTAGTGTTCATGGCTCATGACTGGCTATGTATGCATTAGTGATGTAACGAATGTTAGATTTTTGACATTCGCGAATGCGAATGGGAGTGCGAATATTTCTATTGAACATTCGCGAATGAGAAGGCGAATGCGAATGTTTTAAGACTAAGCTGTTTTTAAAGAAATCTACATAATTAAAATCAGAAAAAATATATACAGGGTGTAACAAAAAGGGTATGTTAAGCGAAAAGATATGTAAATAGCCCACTGTAGAGAACCTATCCACAAAATTTGAGACCCAAAATCACATGTTTATTTTTCCCGATAGTATGGAGAATTTTTAAATATCTCAGGAATTTTCATACAATCTTGAAAAATAAAAATGTGATTTCGAGTCTCAAATTTTGGAAATAGGTTCTCTATAGTGGGCTATTTACATAGCTTTTCGCTTAACATACCCTTTCTAATACACCCTGTATAGGTAAGTAACTAATAACTTGGTGCTCTGCCTACCCCATAAAGGATAAAAGCGTGATAATATGTATGTAACTAATACAGAATCATATTCGATCTAGTGTTTTTTTGGTTGAAAATAAGCATTTTCACTAGATAAAGAACTATGTACTTAGAAACAAGGTCGATTTCAAAAGCATTTTGAGTGCTATAAGACTTGGGGTGAAGCAATTGTGATGAAAATTTTACGTTTCAATAGCTAATCAATTTTACCAGGGATATTATTGAATAAATTTATAACACTTAAATTTTTTTAATGAACTAAAAATTTGATTAGACCTCTCAAGTTCTTTTTCAAAATTTATAATTTGTTTTTTTATATAAATATAGGCAGGTAATGTAAACAAAAAATATAAATGTTATCGATTGTATTATCATTGAAATAAATGGGAACAGGGCAGGAAGATGATGAATTGTATTATCATTCCATATACCTACAATACCTATCAAACATATGCGAAACATTCGCTATGTTTCTTGCGAATGCGAACGCGAATGCGAATGTCAAAAAACATGCGAATATTCGCGAACTCGAATGTGAATATTCGTTACATCACTAGTATGTATCAAAGAATAATGAATACTATTATACTAGCGGCCACCCACGACTTTGTCTGGAATTGCACCCTTGTGTTGCTATATCGCTTATAGCCTTCCTTGATGAATGGGCTAACTAACACTGAAATAATTTATCAAGTTGGACCAGAAGTTCCTGAGATTAGCGGGTTCAAACAAACAAACTCTTCAGCTTTATAATATTAGTATACATATATTTGCTGTGTGGTGGCGACAAAGTAGAATAGTACCTCCCCATTCCTGCCTGTGGGTATTGTAAGAGGAAATTTAGGGTTACTGGGAGGTGGGCAGCAGCACCTCTTGTGTTGACAACATAGTTGGAAAGTAATGAAGATTGTATAGGTACTTTGTTATACTTGTGTTACCTTTTTCTTTGGGAACTATCATAGCCTATGTGTTATTCTGGTGTATAGGGGTAGTATGTATTCCTTTTTTCTAATGAAAAAACATCAAATGTATTCAATTTTGAGTCAATGCCCTCTTTTGTGTTATGTAAAGACGGTCACTTATCACATGTTATATCAAAGAATTTTAATTAATTAAATGGATAATCTAGGGTAATCAGTCTGTGACACATCATTGCAAAGTAAAATATGTCTTCTCCTAAAACAGTATTTAAATTTTGCAGAAAGACAAATTAACATTTGATGCTGTACCTACAGAAGATGGACCATTTAATGCTGAAAACAGTAATGTATCACCAGTTAAGCAAGACCTGCCCATATCTCATGAAGATATTGAAAATGAAAGTTTAACTCTCAGTGATAAAAATGCAAATTCATTTAAAAAGTATGCAGACTTTTTAATCAATACCACTGATGCTAGTGACCTTTTTGCAAAAAATATTGATTATCAATTAAAAAATGATAATGATGAAGATTTAGATCATAGGGTTAAAGATATTACAATTAATTCTATTAAGCCATCACTGGTTGTTAAGAAACTATCTTCCCCTGCTAAGAAAACACAACCTAGAGCAAAGTCCGCTTCAGCTCCTGTGTGCCATGTTAATATTGTCAACCCTCCAAATATATTGCCAGTTAGAATCGATCCAAATATGAGTGAAATAACTTTACCAGAAAGTAAAGTTGACTTACCTGTCCGCAGTTCACAAGAGACTATAAATACTACAGAAAAACATGAAAGTTTATTAGAGAAAAGAGCATCAAGAAAAGTCAAAATCATAGATGATAAAATTATTGTGATTCCTAAACTACTTACTTTTAAATCTGCACCTAATCTCAAACCATGCGATGTTATAATTGCTCCATCAAAACCATTAGACTCATCACATGCACTAAATTGTAATGAAAATTCTGATTTAAAAGATAACATAATGGTTCCTGAAGTAGATAAAATAAATAAAATAGAGAACCAAGATAAAAATGAAAGTATATTAGCAAAATCATCTAAGTTAAAAAACAAGGTTAATCATGAAAGGGAAGCCACAATTCAACAGAAGAGACTATTCAATAAGAAAATGTCAGGTATTATAGAATCATGTTTAGGTAATATTGAAGATGTTCATGAGACTGTTAAAAACATGCCAAAAATTAATCCAATTCCAACAGAAGCAGGAAATAGTAATTTGGTTTCATTAATTAGCAATAGCGCTAATAAAAATGATAAGACAAATGCGAAAAAAAGAAAAATGGATCCTTCTGAAATAATAATGGACCACCTTTCTAAAGACCCAGAATTGCCTAACATGAATGAATATGCACTATCTTGTATTGAAGCGAGAATGCAGAGAATGCAGGATATTTTATTACTTAAAATTGATCAGAATTCACAAAAAATTTGTGATTTAAAGAAATCAATTGATAAGGATAAATCTAAAAAATCTACCTCTACTCAAACTACCGAAGAATCCCACAAGAAGTATTTGTTTAAAGAAATATCTAAATATCTTAGTGCAGATGCCAACAATTTGATCTATGAGGAATTATTTTTGAATAAATATGCTCAAAAGGTGACCAAAGTGTCACAAAATGCTAAGAAACACAAAAATAGATGACAAGTTATTGTGAACAGTTCTAGAAGTGTTTAGCTAGTTCATAAATAAATACCAAAGTACATAAAAAGGTATGTATTTTGTGTGTAATATAATGCTGAGTTGTATTTATTATCAGTTGGGTACATTTTACCTGCAATGAGATCCAACCATTATTATTAATTTATTGGTATTTTTAAGAATAAAAAATCAAATTTCACTGTACTTAAAGTTTTATTGACTAAGTTTACAGTTTAACAGTATGTTTGATTATTTGCTTAATTATGGTTGAACAGTGGTTCTTACTTTTAAATATTCTATGGTTTAGATCAGAGGTTCCCAAACTTTTATTTCTCGTAGACCCCTTTCAAAAGTTTACTGGTTCTGGTGGACCCCCTACAGGCCTACATCACATACAAATTAATTGTGAACCTCAATTTTTTCACGCCAACGTAGACCCCCGTCGAGTCTCCTGCAGACCCTGGTCCACCTGGACCACTTTGGGAACCACTGGTTTAGATATTTCATCAATTTAGTAATGTAATCATGAACGTATAAAGAACTATATTACGTTAATGAATGTAATGTTTAGTTTACTTTTATAAGAGCTTTTCCCGTGTTAGCTCCATTGAACAAGCCAATGAATGCTTTACTAGTGGAAGCAAAGTCATTTATAATATGCTCCCGATATTTTAGTTTACCCTCTTGAACCCACTGAAGATTTTGAAGTATCCCTTCTAAGGTGCGATCCGCGAATTGGTTCACCTGAAATCCTTCCAACTTTAGCTGTTTACCTACAATGAATGGCTGTAAGATTGTTGCTGAAAAAAAGTAAATAAGTAAATAAGTAAGCGCGTATGTAAGTATTTATTTATGTATACATATATGTATAATACATATTTTAGTTTATTTGATATGTGTATGTATTTAAAAATGTATAAAATAAGAAAAATAATAATTGACTGAATAATATATACCTACAGGTGTTTTTTCGAGGGGACATGACATACTCTATACTACAAGTAAGTACATCAAAAACAATTTTCATTTTTTGGGTCTGCAGGTCTAAATGCAATGCTCCTTTGTCTCAGAGAGATTTCATCTGTGTCAAGGACATCAAGTGTGGGTTTAAGTTGGCTCCGGGACATGTGCCTACCAGAAAAAGCTGGATCCGCCCTTGTACGACATTGAGCCATAAGCTAGCAGTGCAACTTCTGTAGCACGGCACGAAAAACTAGCGAGTAAGCAATGTAACGTAATCAATCACAAGTAAAATCTATGAGATTGGGATAAGCGCCCCCCATCGGCCGTAAATGGAACCCAGATGCGTGCCATTAGTACACCATCACACTGGATGGACGAATACATCAAGACGCTGCCTACCCACCTTTTCTCTTCTCTACGTCTGTCTCGTTGTAGCTAGCTATCGCTCCACACACCGCGACTCTTCCAAACTGGTTCATACACGATATGATGCCGCTACTGAGTTCGCCTCCAACATTATCGAAGTAGCTGTCCACTCCGTTAGGGGCATGTTCTTTGAGGAATTCAATAACGTTTACAGTTTTGTAATTTCCTGCAGCGTCGAAATTCAAATCGTTTTCGAGCCACAGGCATTTGTCATCTGAGCCTGCAAAGCCTATAACACGGCAACCTGGAATAAACATGGTATTGAACATTGCATTTGTATTCGATGAACTGCGTCAACTTTAAAGCCTATGTGTTATTCTGATGTATACCTAAGGCAAGTTTCTTCAAAATCCTTTTAGTCGTTTTTGTGTGAAAGAGTAACAAACATGCATAGCATACACACAAACACACACACATACATCAACGTCTTCGCCCGGGTGCAATATGGGTGCAATGCTTATATTATACCTACATATAAACCTTCCTATTGAATCACACTATTTAAAAAATCCGCGTAGTTTGAAAGATCTAAGCATACATAGGAACAGACAGACAGACAGCGGGAAGCGACTTTGTTTTATATTATGTAGTGATGATGGTACCTACCTAATATTTTAGCGATTTGTCCGACGTGAGAACCCACGGCTCCAGCCGCTCCCGACACAACCACAGTGTCACCTGGCTTTGGCTTGCATATCTGGGTAAAGCCGAAGCATGCACTGTTTCTATAGGAAGAGATACATTTCTATAAAAATTGTGTGTAAGTTATTACCATAGGGCTCGTCACTAATAATGATTAACAGACTGGCTGACAACTTACAAAATCGTGTCTTAAATTTCACTCAACATATTTCCTGTACTTTTAACTTTTTTACTAAGTATAGGATTTTTGTACTTGTATAGGTAATATGGTTGGGTAATAATAAGCGTTATGCATAAGTTTTCAAATGGACTGAATCAAGGTTGCTTCAAAGATGTGTGTGGTCGTGGATCCTGGAGAATCCACGCATAAAATTTCTATGCTTACCTATATTTATCAAGTCTAGTATGCCTACCCAACTCTTCCGCAAACTCCGAGTGCCAATGATATGGGTAGATCTCCGAGATCAGGTATAACATACAGGTAAGGTTTCTGATTGCAGAATTTCGCATGATCAGGATTTACTACAGTATGCGTGCGCCAGCCAAAGTGACCCATGACCCATGACCCCACGGGATAGTCGGGATTTCGGCTATCGGTTACCCTGTAATCAATCATTTATGTTATATTGTTTTAGCAATGTGCTGATGCGGGGCTTCACTAGAATACATCAGCTGCAAGATATCTTCATCTATAACGAAATCAGGGGCGTTCTTTCTGATGAGCTAATCTTTTACATCTGCACCGGCTATGTTTAATGTGGCTATACAATCTCCTTTATGATCCTGCACTTCTGGCTACCCCATTTTGAGATTACTTACAGCCAGTACCTACGACCATAGCTACCGACCTATTTTTTTACATGCAGGTACCTACCGATCTATTTTTTTAACATTAAACCAACTTAGGTAACTAGGTAGTTATAGCAGGATATTGTGATAACGTAGGTAGGTATTACCTACGTCTAAAAACCCTCTTTTTATAATGTTTATTTTGAAGCCAATACTGCCAACTGCTTAACTCGTATTATACAGGTTGTTTTTTCGATGCCACCCTTAACGAAGGGTACGTACTCTATACATCAAATAAAGTAAGTTAATGCAAAAAAAAAATCTGGGAAATCATGTAAATTTTTTTGAAAAAAAAAATTTAATTACTTGAACGGGCGAAATTTATAGTGCCTAGTGTTTATGCTAGTTTTTTTATATAGACAGATATGAATAATTTCTTGTGAAAAAATCTTGCTACACACGTCAATGTGCATTTATGCAGAAAAACGCAGTCTATTTACTCAAATTTGGACCCTAATATTTTGGAAACCAGACACTTCCCAGGTATGGTTCCATGGAGAAAAATTATCATGATGAGGAGATTCCGTAGTTTTCGGGAACGTTGACGACCAAAAATCATACTGTATGTACCTGTACTAATTTAATTAAGACCTTAAAAATTATAGTTCAAAATTACATCAATCTCTCCTAGAGCCCGTTTCATTAAATAACCCCTGCTGATTTCGAAACTAAAATTTTCTGTATCTTCTTCAGCCTATTGCAGTCCACTGCTGGACGTAGGCCTCCCACAGGGCACGCCACAAGGCTACTGCCACAGGGGGGTTTTGCCCATAGTCACCGCGCTGGGCAGGCGGGTTGGTGACCGTTGGTGATTTTCTGTATGCAGTTACAGAAATACATTAGACATAATAATAACATCATTAAACAACCGTACCGCTATTCGAAGCCTAAATATTTGAGAGTGGCAACACTGCTTTCCTCTGATTGGTCGTTTCATATTCTGTCCCTTTCTAACTTATGCCGTCCTACTCTTCCCCTTCCACCACCAGGCAGTGCGCTCAGGTTGGTTTGAGCGGTGGGGCTTCATTGGCGATTTGTTTTCGCACTGAGCGGTCGTGGTAAGAGCCTCTTGGTAAGTGCTCAAAACCTTTACTATATATTTTAAAATAAAACGGTATTTACCGTTCGCGTATTAAATTATAATATATAATTATATATATATATAGCAAATTGTCCCTAATATATTGGAAAAATATTTTAATAAATATTCTTACAGATAATGGTGAACGAAAGTTCGTCGTCCTCCTCCAGCTCGAGTAGCGAGTCCGACATCGATGTGCCAAAAGTAGGCGCATCAGAGGTTACCGTTCCGCCAGAGCATCAACAATCTGTTGATACATCTAAAAGGAAGCGGAAATCTTCCTCTAAGAGGAAGAGCTGCCGTAAACGAATTCGAAGGAACGATCTCAATAATGTGATAAGTAATCTGGCCGTACAGGTAAGCGGAATACAAGATTTTTTGTCGCAAAAATTTAACGTTTCTGACAATGCGCTTCGTGACGATGATAACGAAAGTGTTCTCTCTTTGGAGGTTAGTGATAATTTGTTTGACGGTGTAACATCTCAACCTCAAGTACCACAGACAGAATTCTCTTTGTCTGTAAATACGGTTCTCAAAGAACCTTCAATGCCTAAAACGGATAAATGCTCTCTGGAGCGATTAAAATCATTTCAACACTTTGATTCAGATACATGGGCGGACGTACGTTATTCCGACGTTCAAAAGAGATATTGCTCACTACCCCGGTTTTACTGATTTAGAGTGTAATGACGAGCTGAAACCATTGATAGATTTTCTAGCCTTTCATTAACTGAAAAGGGCTTCGCTGCCATTACAATGGCCTTTTGAAACAGCACGAAGCAGCTGAAAACGGGTTTAAAACTTTTATATCTTGGCTTAGAACATCTGAAATGGTTGACGTCCTTCTGTTGAGTCGAAAAAAAACGAGATTTTTTCGCAGGGGGATTTTCAAAAGATATCTAATGATTTGTTACAAATGACTTGTGGCCATAGGGCCGATTTAGTACAACAGCGCAGAGACTCAATATTACGTTCAGTGAAAGATAAATTTTGTTAAAGCTATGCTTCGGAAAATACCCCCATCTTGTGAAAATCTGTTTAAGTCGGACACTTTAACTTCAACTTTAGAGAAAAGTGGTGGTGTTGCTAAAGTTTTTTGGCCAGTCAAATCACAGGTCACTAGCTCTAAACTCCTATGGCTCCGCAAGCGCAATCTACACAGCTAAAAACTAAGCAACCTGCGCAAGGTATGCCAAGCGTTTTCGAATATGAATGGAATTCGAAATTTACCACCAACGCATGGTGTGCCCATTTATCCACCTGTTTTCCTGCGCAAGGAATATATCCCTATTACAATCAACCCTTTTTATAATAGTATGTCGAACTATAATAGAATGCCCGCGCAGGGCCCTAGCTTTTGTGCACGTGCTCCAAGAGATTCCGTTACCCAACGGTTATAATTAAACAAGGTTCCTCCCGTAAGAAACAACAAAAACGAAAGTTTTGACTCAATTTTTCAAGCCGGTCGCCTCAAAATTTTTATCTGGAATGGCAACGGGCTAAAAGCACCGCCTACGATTTTAAAGATCATTTCCGAAGGGTATCGCATCCCCTTTTACAAAAAACCTCCACTTTACCCGCCAGGAACTGGCAAAGATATACACACTCCTTATTCAGATATAATGAATCATCATATTCAGGAGATGAAAAAATAGGGGGTACTAGAGGGTGCGCAATTCTCTCCCAGTTTCCTTTCCAACATGTTTCTGGTGCCAAAGGGAGACGGCTCGAACCGTCCAATTTTCAATTTGAGAAAGCTAAACGAGTACGTTTTTCTGAGCAAGTTCAGGCTGATCAATCACCACAAAATACCTACCTTCCTCCAACCCAACGACTGGTTGGTAAAAATCGACCTATCCAATGCTTATTTTCACTTGCCAATAGCACCAGCACAGACATTCCTTCGGCTAATATTCAAAGGTCAGCTTTTGCAAATGACGTGCCTACCTTATGGCCTGTCTTCGGCACCAAAGATTTTTTTCAACCTTTACCAACTGGGTCGCGCAGACCTTGAGAGATCGGGGCATCCGAGCCTTGCATTTACCTGGACGACTTCCTGCTAGCAAACCAGGACAAAGAAATGTTACGTTCACAGGTGAGAACTACAATTTGTATTCTAGAATCACTAGGCTGCCAAATAAATTACAAAAAGTCAATTCTAGAACCCCTAACATCCATACAATATTTGGGTATAATGTGGAACACCCTAACGAATACAAAAGTTTACCACTTCAAAAACAGTTGTCTCTAAAACAAAAGTTAGTTCACATACTCTGTCGAAAGAAATCCAATCAAAAGGAGTTACAGAGCCTCATTGATCTTTAAACTTTTCAAGCCTTGTAGTCCCATACGGTCGTCTGCACTTTCGAAAGTTATTGAAATTTTGCCATATTCTATGGACAAAGATCCACTCAAGGTATTCCCCACTGTCAAAAGAAGCCTTAGAGGACGTAAAATGGTGGCTGACACATTATACAAAAAAATTCAATTTTACACCCTCCGGCAGTAACACATTACCTATCAACCGATGCTTCAGTTGGTTTGGGTGCTCAATTAGACAATCAAGCCCTAAGCGGAAACTTGGAAACCAAACGAGCAAAATCTCCACTCGAACGAGAAGGAAATGTTAGCGATTATGAAAGTCCTTCAGGCTCATTTTCATTTGTTAAAAGGAGCCACAATATCTGTTCAGTCAGACAACAAAACCGTTCTATCTTATCTTCGGAACGAGGGAGGCACTCGGTCCAACTCTCTAATGAAGTTGACTTATCAAGTATTTTCGGTTACTACAGAGCCACAATATCCACTTAAAACTTCATTCATACCGGGCAGATACAATGTAGAAGCCGATCACCTATCGCGCAATTATCGACACCCAGAGTGGCACCTACTTCCAAGCCTAACGAAGATAGTCTTTATGAAATGGGGAATACCAGTGATCGATCTCTTTGCCTCTATGCCCATGTTATACCTACTTACGTGTCCCTGGATGCGACAGACTTCAGAGCGCAGTTTGTCGATGCGTTCTCGCAACAGTGGCATTACAAACTGGCGTGGGTATTCCCACCACCGTATCTAATGCCCAGAGTCCTGTCACATCTAAACCAAGCAACGGGTTTATACCTGATAGTAGCTCCCAGATGGGAGAAGGCCTTCTGGCGCCCCGACTTGAAGAAACGAGCATTGGCTCCCCCGTTCACAATCCACAACTTGGGGGAAGTGTTGATAGACACAGCAACGGCTCGGCCTCCTCCCAAAGTTCACGAGCTAACACTGGAAATATGGAAATGTGGGGGTGGGACCAGGCCTTAGTAGATTGGACCCCTGATCAAATCCAACTTCTTCAATCTAGCTGGCGTAGTTCAACTAGAAAAACTTATCAAGCAGCCTGGAAGAGGTGGTGTTCTTGGGCAAAGAACAACAATGTAGCCTATCGTTCTCCTTCAGGTTCCAATTTAGCTAGATATCTATCAGACCTTTATCAGAAAGAAGGTTTATCATATAACACGATCTTACTACACAAATCGGTAGTTTGCACGCTTTGTGACCCGAATAAGTGTAGCAATTTGTTTTCTAATGCAATGGTTACGCGGATTTTGAAGTCTATCTCAATATGTAGCCCTAAACAAACGAAATCTCCTATTTGGGATGTAGACCAACTGACTTCATGGCTTGTAAACACCTTTAACCCTAATATTACCCTTTTTGAATGCTCACAACGTACTGCAATCATACTTCTACTATGTTCTGGTCGAAGAGTCCACGATTTAACCTTTGTCAATAGCCCCTGAACTTGCTCTATTTCCAATGACATGATTATTTTTTGGCCTCTCTATGGTTCCAAACCGACAACTCCCAGTATAGACAGTCTGGTTGGCGTTTATTAAATAACCCAAATAATAATGCACTTTGTCCAGTTTTTTGGATTAAGTCTTTAATAAGGTTATCTAAAAGTAATAGAGACATTTTGTAAAAACGATTCTTTATTTCTAACAGTTCGTGGTCAACCGAAAAATGCTTCTCGTACTGTCCTTGCAAACTGGATCAAGCTACTAATGCAGAAAGCGGGAGTCGACGCTTCGGCAGGAAGTACACGGCCAGCGGTAGCTTCGAAGGGACTGGATCCAAAACACCCCCTGGAAGAAATACTGGCCCGTGGAAATTGGAGGTCTCACAATACCTTCTCCAGATTTATAGACGGGAAATAAAGCCTGTCTAGCAATCATACATCTTCGAGATTATTCCAACCTGTTTGATTTTTTTTTTTTTGTTTTGTTCATTTATACACCATTTACAATTTACAACTGATCTTCGCTTGTTAATTCTTAAAATATTTATTATTGTTATTTGTCGATTTTATTTGTTTATTATTAACTGTGATTCACTATTTTATGATTATATACTTACCTATTAAAGATTTACATTATTACTCATTCGCAAAAAGAACTATTATTTATTTCCCCTCCTTAATTTAGCAGAATTTTATTTAACTAATAAGTAAAATATACAGTGCTAAATAAATAAAACAGATAAATTTTAGCTATAATAATACCACACTATAATAGGGTACTAAAGTGATATTTACGAATAAAGTGCCTACTCACTTGTTTACTGTTGACTAGATTAATATCTTGTGTAATATTATAGCTATACTTACATAAGTTACTTATAATAACCACTGAAAACATTAAATTAATATACAATGTGGATAGCTCTCGCATCATAACAACACAATTTTATTAATCACATTGGCGAGATTCCACCAGGCGATATCAGACATGTCTCAAATATTTAGGCTTCGAATAGGGTACGGTTGTTTAATGACGGCGTTTTACCTACAAATAAAACGCCTATTAAATAACCTACCATATTCGAAGCCTACAGTTTTTTATTCTGCCTGGTAGTTAATGACTTTGAGACAAATGAAGCCCCACCGCTCAAACCAACCTGAGCGCACTGCCTGGTGGTGGAAGGGGAAGAGTAGGACGGCATAAGTTAGAAAGGGACAGAATATGAAACGACCAATCAGAGGAAAGCAGTGTTGCCACTCTCAAATATTTAGGCTTCGAATATGGTAGGTTATTTAATAGGCGTTTTATTTGTAGGTAAAACGCCGTCAATAACATTCACAGGCACTATTTTCTAAAGTAAATAACACGTACTGGAAGGCAAAGGAATGATCATCCTACTTACTTGGCGACCTGCCCACCGATCATGTCGCAGGGATACTTGTCTCCGAGCTTCACCCTTTGGTATGGATCAACGCTTATATATGCTGCTTCAGCTAAAAACTCTGTAAAGAGCATTATGGGCGTGTCTATGATACTGTAAAATAACTAGTCTAATCAACTACGATATCCTTGGTATGGAGACTCAACTCTACCTACTCAAGTCTCTTAACTCTTCCTCCGTCGCTGAAACTTTGCAGGGTTATAAAGTTAAAAAGATTACGATTGACAAAGAATCCAGGATTTTTTCGCTTTGGAACTTTGTTTTTTTACCTAAACAAAAAAAAACTAGACTAGTAGATTGTGCGGATTTTTTTCTGATCTAATTTCTTCAGTAAGTAATTATGTCAGGCTATCACTGGCGGCTTGTCCTAAGGAGCGCTGGTGCGGTGCACTCCCACCCACGAAGATTACATAGCAATCTATATTTCTTCTATATTTATAATTATCTTTCAATTCTACTATGTTTATACAATAGTATCTACGCGTTCGTCTCAAGTAAGTTGTAATCTTATATATCGAGTGGAGCTCTAGCGATTGCGTTCCAATGAAACGAAATTTGGTACGATTCCCAGTACTGTATTCAATGAGTGCGAAAGAGACATACCGACATAGGCCGGCGCGTGAAACAGAAGATTTCGTATGAAAAATTAGCCTTATCTGAAGCGCCGCTTTCCACTTTAATTCGCGTATGCGGCCACTAGAGATCGCTTAGTCCGAGTTAGAACGCGATATGGTTGTTTTTAATGTGTTTCATTAGGTCATCTGAATTTTTATAAGCGTACGGTTGAACTTGCATGATGCAGTGTATCATCCCATTCGATAAAGGAGTGAACACCCATCTAAAAATGTCAGCAGCCGCCTCTGCAGGCTATATTAATAATTATAGATAAATAAGTAATAAAATCCAGGAATATGTATTTCAATTTCGGAAGACCACCGTAATATTTCCTAAAATTATACTTAGTAGAATTGACCTTGATTAAACTATCAATCAATACTCAAAAGGCAATAATAAAGTACCTACTTACCTTGTAAAGTAGGTACTTACTTACCATTATTTTTTAAAGCTGGTAGCTCCTCATCTTCAATTCTAAAATCACTCTCCTTTGGTACCCCCACAAATTTATTTAACACCACATATTTCTTTGCTATGACCATTGCGTAGAACTGTTACCTGCTCATTAATTTTATTTCAACTATTAGGTACTTTTATAAGTAGTTGATTTAGGTTATGTTGAATACTTAGTGATATTTAGGTATGAATTGCAACAAATACAATCTTCAAGAAACAGAAAAGTAGGTAAGTGCAAAGAAACTAAGTCTGTACCTATATTAAAAGTACATAGTCCTTTCCTTATCAGTCTACTATCTATATGTAGGTATATGAGGATAGAAGATAACGAACGAATTTGTTTGGTAGAATGATACAGTCACAAACTATATGTATAGGGATACTACGATACAGTACAACTACAACTACTGCCTACGCGAGCGAGAGATACGGTGCAACTAGATGTCTGTGGGTATTACAACTTCACGGTATTCACCGGCTTACTCAATCAACACTCTAATAAATTGCCCATTTTTCCAGATATGTTGTTAGCACGGGTTATTAGCGAGCAATGTATTACGACCTTATGTCAAAATAGTCACCTTTGACGAGTCACAAACTATTGTATATCATAGGTAATTATCAGGTAGGTACATAGGCGTAAAAAGTGTATAGTAAAGTAGATCCATAGTCCAAGTACATAGGCTACTTTTATTCCCACACAAGTACAGGGAGGAAGCAGAAGCCCGGGGGCTGCTTGCTACTTCAAAAAAATATGGCTCGTTGATAGTGATACCCATCATTAGCTTACTTTTTCATTCATTTATTATGATGACCATACCTTCATATCAAATATGTAGGTAAATAAATACTAGATGCGCCGAATAGTGGTTTCACCGAATACCGAATAGTATTCGGTTTAATCTTTACCGAACCGAATATTCGGCCGAATTATTCGGTTTACCATTTGATTGTTTTGCCGCGCAAACAAGTTCTAACGTGTCGTTGCTGGCTAAATGGTGAGCGTGTCGTACCACCCGCGCACACCGTGATGTATGTTAGGGATGGCGATTGGAATTGACCTGAATTCCCATAAAAATAGGTCGATCCAATTTCCAAAAAAATTTATTAAACGAATTATAAATATGAAGATATCCGAAGGCCGCAAATTTGATCGCGGCCTGTCATTCATTAAGTGGCTCGTGTGATGTCTAGAGGACACATGACGAAAACTGAATCGCCAAAACTAGCTCAAAAACATAAGTCTAAAAGATCTTGAAAACAAAAATTTCCATAAAAAAATTTTTCATGCATTGTATAAATAGTTGGAACTTTGTCATAGCTCTTCACGAATTATTTAAAACTATACCGACATTAGATCGACGTTCCCTTTATGAAGAAATACGGAGAATGGAGTTGGACAAATTATTCGGGACAATAACAGATATTGTATTTTTTGTCACACTTTTGGACCAATGATGTGGAATAGTCCGCCGATAATACAAAGTGTGCAAACAGTATACTCTAATCTTTTATACTAAATCTAGGGAAAAAAATTTAAATGTTGCCGTCAACGATATTTTATAGTGCTGGAACACACCTATAGGTAATTATTCCATAAGTCGGGATGATTAATTAGCCTCTAACCTTAATTACATATCTCCGTGATTACCTCTACGCAATTATTCCATCTTCGTTCTAAAGCAGTAATGCCTTCCTTCTTTCAGGCCTGAAATATACAGCGGATTTTTTCGATTGGTGTAGTTGGTAGTTGCCTCGAGGTCCTGGGGAATCCCTGCAAACATGAAATATCTCCCATGGTGTTTATATCTTACTAGTATTTATATACGGCTTAGTATAGGGATCTTCAGGTCATTTGTGGCAAATTTCTGTCCGCCCAAAAAAGTTTTGAGCTTTGGGAATAAGTGGAAGTCTGATGGCGCTAGATCAGGCGAATAAGGTGGGAGGGGCAGCAAATCATACTTCTCGCCAAACCTGGTCGTTTTTGCTGAATACATTGATGAAGCTTATCTAGAAGATTAGCGTAGTATTCTCCATTAATTGTTTGACCTTTAGGAAGGTAATCTAACATCAAGATCACATCTGCATCCTAAAAGACGGAAGCCATCACTTTTCCAGTCGACTTTACAGCCATGACTTTTTTTGGAGCCGGGCATCCCGATTGAGTCCACTGTTTTGATTGAATTTTTGATTCTGGCGTGTAATGATGAACCCATGTTTCGTCTGTTGTCACACCGCTCTTTGTTCAATTTTATCCATCTTGAAAACAGTTGACGAAATATATTTTTAAATAACAAAAAAATAATAAAATTTTCACGCAATTAAATTCAAATTTAGAACACAAGTGGCCAGAGATACGAATTAAAAAATGACATAATTTTTTTTTATTTTAACTTTTTAAATAGCAGTGGCCTTATCATCCCGCCTACGTAATAGGATAAGGGCAGGATGATGATTATTTTTCATCATAAGCACTTTCACCACTTCACAAAATGGGGAAATTTTCTATCGACTGGCCACCTTGCATTTTGGATGTACCATAATTATGTCCCTTTCACCGGCCACGCTCGCTATCGCTCTATACCATACTTGTTTTATGAATTCAGTACTACTATCATTTATCGATTTTTTAATCGAATCGCCAACTGTCGTCATTCAAACATTGCGACGTTTAATAAAAACAAAAACGTTTTTATTTATAAATTTCTTATAAAATCTCTGATCTTGTGCCTTGTATCCGTAAAGTGTTATTTTCTAACTATATTTTGTACTGAATCAGTGCGTGTGCTTATGCAGGTTAAAACAGCCGGAACGATTGCAGTTGTTTCTGCGATTACGATTTTGTAAATTAAATCAACTAAAACAAATGGGCTAGTCCCCTTTTTCCTTACTAAACAAAAAAAAAATTTTATAAACGTTGCTAGTAAATGGGATGGAATGGGATTTTGTTGACTTACAATCTTTACTAATATATTATGTTATCTTTCAAATTTAATACATAAATAAATAATATATTAAATGCGAAAGTTACTCTGTATGCTGTCTGGCTTTCACGCCAAAACTACTGAACAGATTGAATTGAAATTTTGTACTACCTGTGTACTCTAGAACCTGAGAAAGTATAACTAGGGCTAGCTTCGCACGGATGTAATACCTTTCACGCGGACGAAGTTGTGGGCGGCCGTTAGTAGAACATAAATGTCACATAAGAAGTTTTGTCCTTAGCGCTATACCGTACGTGCAGGAAAAAATATGAAAATACTCGAACCGAATATATTCGGCGCCAAAACCGAATGATGCAGCCGAATATAAATAGTAAAAAGGTTGCCGAATACCGAATACGGTTCGAATATTCGGCGCATCTCTAATAATTACTAATGTATGGGTTGTTGTAACTTAAAAATAATAAAAAATGCTAGTCCTGTGAAGTTATCAATTCGTCTGTATGTTTTTTTTATGTGTTACCTCAGAACTCCGTCATTTATGAACCGATTTAATTTTTTTTATAGTTGATCATGGTATGCTTCCAAGTTGGTCCCATATTCACCACAGGATCTGATGATGGGATCTTGGAGAAATCGAGGGCAATCCTCAAATATTATAGGCACATGTAATCTGTTTTTATACTTTTACTGAGCGTTTTGATCACGATAGTCATTTTTATGGAGAATTTTGGTCAACACATGAAACAGGGTCTGATGGAGCCGCCGAAAAACAGATGGTAACAAAAATCTCTAAGTGGGCAATCTGAAGGAAAATATCGTGTTCAAATATTATAAGGTCCGATGGTTATAGAGAAAGAGGTAGACGAGTAGACATCGGTTAATTTAGATTTTTATGGAAAATTGTCAGACGTCAAATCCTACGTCGAAGCCTAGTCATTTCTCTCAGAGCCATTTAGTCATGTGGCCGATTTAATCATTTGCTGGCTTCTAAACTTTACTTTAGTAAGCTCGAGTTTTGGCTCATAGGGGAGGAAGTCGGATTTTCGTTTTAAATTTTTATTTTTATTAAACACTCATTTACAATACAAAGAAATGAATGATAATGATGACGTTATCAACGTAGTCCGCCTTTTAACTGTAACAAAAGAAAGCAACATTTTACAAACATATATTTATACATACGAGTCCATACCTACATACTTTAGGTATTTGTTTCTACAGTACCTACTGGTGCCACTTGGACTCTTGCCATGTGGTACTAGGTCTAATATAAGTACCTACGTTTTTTATATTTTAGAATGAAGTAATCTGCATATAAATAGATAGGTACAGGACGTTTTTTCGTTGCCACCCTTAATGAAGGGTATGTACTCTATACATCAAATAAAGTTTATGCCAAAAAAATGCTGGGAAAAGATGCCATTAAAAAAAATCACAATAATTAATTTCTTGTTTGCGCTAAATTTATAGTTTCCAGTGTTTATGCTAGTTTTTTTATAGACAGATATTAATTATTTCTCTTGGAAAAATCTTGCTACGCGCGTCGATTGAAAACTAGGATTTGAAGAAGAAATACATTTCGATTCTAGTGATCATCACTCAATTGAAACTTAACAACTGCCCCCGTATTGGATATCTTTTTTGACAGTTCATAGTCATGATGATCACTCATTGAAACTTATTGAACTGGAAGTGAAATGTATGTGTGTGTTGCCCAAAATTTTCTTCAGATAAGGCAATATGCCACTTTCAGTTGTTGAGTTTCAGTTGAGTGATGATCACTAGAACTGTCAAAAAGATAGTCAATAGGCCTGTTGGAAGTGGCATAGCTAATGCCTTATCTGAAGAAAATTTTGGTAAAAAAAGATAGCCAATACGGGGGCAGGACACCCCAAAAAGCAGAACATGTCCTGGGAAAACAGGACGGTTGGCAAGCCTAAATTAGGAGCAGCAGCCAAAAGAACATAATTCGGTAGGGTAGATAATAAAAAACAAGAGTCCGTTTCATAGAATATCTCCTATGCCTGTTTTGAAACTAACAGTTTTTGTATGCAGTTACACAGATTGATTATACATAGTCATGATAACTTGCGCCATACAAAGGTACTGATTAAATGAACTCAGCAAGTATAACTCATCTCTGGTAATTGACACTAAAATATAAGAACTAAAATCACACTTACGGGGTAGGTGCGGTCATGGCAATACTGGTAAGGGTGGAGATGGTACTCCCGGCAACGAGGTTGCCGTAGTAGGCCTGCGCGCCAGCGGCGAGGCTGCCACTTACGATGCCAGTGCTGCCAAAGCCCAGCATCGGAGCGACGAGACCGGCGCCCAAGCCTCCAGTTCCGTAAATAATGGCCCCTCCTACAACGTTCACTACAATGGCTGCAATTAAGCCCATTCTCTGAAATAAAAGAAGTTATATAAGTGTGGGGAGGTAGGTTGGTCCCTTTATGCTCCGGCCACATTGGTCTGGCCAAAGAGTTCGACCTGTCGCGAATCATCATCGCGACACAAAATGTACTTCGCGCCAATGTCGGTAAATTGCCGCAAATCAAAGGGTTTTATCGCGACAAAGTTCGTGTAGTAGGCTACACTTTGCGCGCTTTAGTAGAGATGGGTCGGATCAGGTAAAAATCGTAACTGTTCCACCTAATACTAATATTTAAAAATACCTATTCCAAATACCTGTTCCTAATATTTATGCAGGATGGCCGTTCCATTACTATTAAGTGATCCATTACGTATTAGCATAGAGGAATAATGGTATTAGATAAATACGTAGAATATTTCAGTGAATCTTTAGTATCGGTTTTCGGTGACTGATCCATTACCTAATCGTCGTCGTCATATATATGCCTCACCTCTACGGTTATAAGTTGTCGCGACAACGCGAAGTTTTTATAATGTGGCCAAGCGCTTCGTCGTAAAGTCGAACACGAAATTTTATTGCGACAACGCAACACGAATCTTGTCGCGAAATGTAGCCGGAGCATTATGCTATGCACTTGCCATTCTGGTTACTACGTATGTATTATGTAGGTATGTTATATATTAGGTATAGTACCTATACGCAATATTCCTCCCTCACTCAATGCATACTGCAATTATGTTAAGCGTCGATGCTAAATTTAACTACTGATTCTGTTTCGGATGGAACGTAAACATTCCTCTTTATTCCACTTAATTACAAAAGAGGTACCTATAAATAAATAGTTCTACCTACCACTCTACCTACTTAGTTTTACTGTGTAAATCTTTATAAAATCTGTGTAAAATTTTAATTGTAATAATAATAGTCTGGAATACATGTATTTTTAGCATGAGAATGGGCAAGTGGTTATCAACTATTATAACACATCTATTTTAATCATTACTAGCAATACGACTGACTTACATAGTGCTAATTGAAGATTTTTTTCGACAGGAATTCCTAGGAAGCAAACACAAAAACTTTATAATAAATCACTGATCACTCTCACTGGCTGACTACCAAAGAATATACTATTCTCTAACGAGAGCTGACTACCAAAGAGTATAATAACCGCAGTCCGATAGGATTATGTTATTTATACATTGGAACGAACGTGAACGAACGAACGATAAACACTTGCGTGCACGGGAAAGTCCTGTGGGGAGAATATGCATCAACCAATAGTAATGTAGTAAACTTGTCAGAGACAATATAGATTTTGGAATTTAACTCTTCTGAACCAATGGGAAATACGGGTCTAAAACTCTATGGAAAAGGCAACTCTTGCCTACTCACTCTACAATGTCTTTGATATGGATTTCCCCTTGAGATTTCCCACTTTTACCATAGATTTAGGATGTACAGCGAAAAAAATCCTAAAACTATGGTTTTTTTACACTGGATTCGGCGGAAAATGCTGGAAGGGAGCGGGTGTAATTTTCTTGTGAAAATCAAAATTTATTTGTAAATGGCTTGCATGTGTCCGTAAAGTGATGTTTTTTGGTAGATGAATATAGATTCTGATGAATATAGCTATATTTTTTAATAATGAACTAAATTTATATAATCCTAACGGTTTTCGAGTATTTCGCGTAATAGGTAAAAAAAAATTGTTTGAAATGTTGTTTTTTTTTAATATTTCATTTGTTACTATGTTTACATAAAAGAATGTTAGGAATTAAAGGACCACATTGTGGTCGATTCCGGTAGTCACACACTTAAACCTAAATTTACGTAAAAATATCTAAATTTAAAATGAAAAAATCTCAGGCCATGATAGTGGGCAGTAGGTATATGCATAACATACTGAACCAATCAGACATACCACAGCTTTTCTATAATGGGATTGTTATACCTTATACCGAAAAGGCTAAGAATCTTGGGGTTATCTTTGATAATATTTTTTCTTGGTCGCCACAGGTCAATGAGGTGAGCAGAAGGGTGCATTCATCTTTCCACTCACTTAAGCGCCTTCAGAATTTTCTCCCATACAAAACAAAAGTTACCTTAGCTCAATCTCTTCTTCTTCCACTGCTGGACTATGCTGATGTTTGCTATCTTGATGCCAACGAGGAGCTGCTCAATAAACTCGAACGACTTCAAAACCTGGGTATCCGCTTCATATACGGACTACGCAAATATGATCATGTCACTCAATTTCGAAAAGAGCTGAAATGGCTACCTATTAGACTTCGCCGGAATGTTCACATATTAACTCTTCTGTTTAAAATTTTATATAACACATCCTCTCCAGTATATCTGCGAGAACGTTTCGACTATCTCTTTCCACGAGACCGCCCCTTGCGCTCATCAACTGCTACTCTACTTAAAACTCCTCAGCATAATTCTATCGCTTATAATTACTCATATACCGTGTATGCAGTCAAATTGTGGAACTCTCTGCCTCACACCGTGAGAGATTGCCAAACTGTTGCTGCATTTAAGAAAAGGTTAAAGAACCACTACCTCTCGCTTCAATAGAAATGAGTCTGTCTATTATATATTTAATTAATAGATATTTATGTATGTTTATGTAGGTATATTTTATTAATTATATTGATTACATTATATTATAATATAATAGGTATATTTTATTAATTATATTGATCTATTTGTTAAATTCAAATTTTGTTATACATATATTCTGTGTACACGCATATCTACCTTTTATATTTAATTATCACTTTCCCAGATGGTTTGCTGGAAGAAATCTCTTTCAGAGATAAGCACGCCTTTGTACATTTTCTTTCATAATTTCTGTTTGTATGTAATTGTATGTGTACAATAAAGAATAAGAATAAGAAGTTTAAATTTAGTAAATTTAAATTCACTGTACGCGTAAATTCATGTATTTTGATCAAATTGGAGAAAAACCACACCTAAGATATTCTACATTAAAAAAGGAACATCAAGACATCATTTAAATCACGATAAAACCTATTATTTATGTTTAAAACAATAAAATTGTTGTTTGAATTTTTAATCTTAGTCGCTAAATCTATTCTGACTGCACGCACTCTTTACCCTAAACTTTAAAAAAGCCGACCTTGTTGTATATTTAATAATCTGTGTTGCCACTTTGCCGTCAAAAAAAGAAAAGAGTGAACGAAAGAGCAAAAATGAATGATAAAAGAGAAAAGGGATACTTTTTTAATCCCGAAAGAAAGGCAAAGAAATCTATGGACCATGCGTCCATGTCCATGTCTTTAGTAAAAAATATCAGATTATAAGGGATAGTAATGAACGGAAACTTTGTACAAAACATTGGAAACGGGTCTAATGTTCTTAAAACATCAAAATAAATAAAATAAAACTGGCACAGGACTTAGATAATTTACACTAACAGATGTTGTGCCAGCTACTTTTAGATAGCAATAGTTTTGACAGAGGTGTTTCCATACTATGATTAAAATACCCTTAAAAAAATTAAATTACTGAACAGAATGTAATATTGACAATAGATATTGCAATGGGGTATATTACATGATTAGTATTATCGTGATACGGTGATATTATTGACCGTGTAAGCGGCCGAAGCGCTTCGCGATACGCGGAGGTATCAGTATATCTCGTTAGAGAGTAAGTATATTCTTTGATCAGTATTCAACTGTCAGCCATGGAGGAACGACGTACTAGTAGTAGTGACAGGCGGACGGACGGACGGACTGATAACGTAGACAGAGCAATAGGGTCCCGTCTGGAACCCTTCGGGTACGGAACCCTAAAACTAAATAAATAAATAAAAATAAATAAATAAATAAATAAACCTGAATTTGAATGAAAATTACAGGATGAAATTGAATGCAGTTTTCACTATTTTATAGTTAGCTAGGAGGCTTAAAAACTGGTGTACCTACCTACGTTTTATCTTAATACGGCACTTCTGTAGTCCAAGCGGATGGAGTCGCGGGCGCCCACTAGTGAGGAATAATAAAAATTTACTAACAAAACACGTCTTCACTCTAGTGAATCTAAAGGCATTCTAATGGTGATAATATTGATCGTGTAATAACCCTATATGGATCTTGCGATCCATGCGATACTAGTATGATGATAATACTGATCGTGTAATATACCCCAATGAGAATGTAACGGACTCGACTTAGGACTCGAGCAATCATATTCCTCTACTCGCTACTAGATGGCGATATGTGCCGGTATAATTTTTTTTTAATCTTTATTTTATACTCTTTATACTATTTAATACGCTTTTATTTATTAACGAATATGTCCACAATATGCCAGCCTCATCGTAACCGACTTGTATTTACAAATAAGTAGCACAGATTTATATAGATCATTGAACTCCGTGACAAATACTAGGTAAGATACATACCGAATTCCAGCATTAATACAACTGTATTAGTATTGTCCTTTTCATAGAATATTCCGATGAAAGATGGCGCTAGTTACTATGTGTATGACCACATTTTCTGTGCCACAGCATACAAAAAGTGTTAGTTCCGAAATCAGGCATAGGAAATATTCTATGAAATGGATTATAACAAAAAGAGCTTTCTAACGATGTTGGTACGTCTGGTTGTTGTGTCCAATAAATGGTAAAAATTTTTGACCATCCCACTTTCAAGAACATTTGAGAGTGCGGAGAAGGATACGCTATACTCTGTAGGTAATTCACGCGGACGAAGTCGCGGGCAACAGCTTTCTATAATAAAGGGCACAAAAACCGTCATAATATTCCATATAACCAAACCTACGTGCGCGTGTCCGACTCGCACTTGGCCGGTTTTTAAAATGGAAACCCGCCAAAAATCTATGTCTTGACTTTTAAACTAAAGTAGGTAATAATTAAGTAAGTAAGGAACTAAACTTTCGCAGGCGTGTTATTTATTTTGGCGCCTAATTATTTTCATTAATACATAGCCCAGTCAGTCGAAAGGTAGCAGCAGGGTTGGGTACACGCGTCACATCGTCCTATCGCTTCTCCAAAGTTGTGATCGCGATCTAACTCCTTTATAAGTAATCTTATCTTATCACTATAAAATTATACTAGAATTACCTCACCGTCTGATATGGCTCAGCAAGGTGAGATTGCCAAACGGAATACGGACTGATTGAATTACTTGCCTACAAATTGTTATCGTGAAAGTATTTAAAATCTGTGTATAAAAACATGGTCCTTGTGTGTATTTTCAAATTACGAAACCACGTAATGAAACTTTTATAATTTTACGAAAATTAATTACCAGAACCAAAATGAAAATTATCATCGTAATGAACATCTTTATTTTAGCGAGTGGCAGTTTCGGAAATCCATGTCCTTTTATTGAAAGTGTTAATATAACGGGCGGATATGAATTTTCTAATAATGGGTCAGTGTTGTACAATGGTGTGATTTACCCGCATGGAGAATGGTATGATTCAGAGGAAGATGGACATCTTACCCGTTTTGGTTGTCCGTGTATTAGAAGAGTTTGTCTATGGAAGTGCTGTGAGCAGGGCCAAGAGTTTGTGGGGAGGGAGTGTACAGATACAAGTGGTGTATTCAACCCTCCAGTGTTTAAGGGAGCAGAACCATCGTCAATAGTAGCCTCTGACCACTTCTTGTACATGTACAATACACTATGCGAGGACCGATACCGCGTGGACTCACTGGACCCGATGGAGGAAATTTACATTCAAGAGGTATGTTTGAAGATTGACTCATTGCCTTTGTTATTATTTAAGTAAGTGTGTACCTACTTACTAATCTATTTCTAAGAATGGACGAGCAACGCTAAGATAACGAGATTGGGTGACTGACTATGTGTTATCTTCCAAAATGTCGAATAATGGTAGATTTATGCTAGACCATACCGGGAAGGTAAGGAAGGACTGTACCTACTTTGAATGGATGGATCATGGAGATGAAATAAAAGAGGAGCAGCGGCTAAGTATATTTTCATACAAAAATAGTGTGCCGATGAGCGGGGGTGAAATATGGGACGAGGGCAGCATCCTAACACTGTAGCCACCCACTTCCTCTTTTATACCTTCCCATGGGATGGATAGATATGGAAGCAAACAATGTAAATTGACCTTGCTTCATAACTTCGTTATGCACCACCCACCAACCCGACATCAGAATCGGCAACCTATCTTTTTCACAGTTCCTAACGATGATCACTCATTGAAATTTAATGAAATGAAAATGTTACGAGTATTAAGCCATGCCTGAATAAGATTTAACAACACACACATACTGCCACTTTCATTTATTAAGTTTCAATGAGTATCATCACTATAGGAGGGTTTGCATCAGGTAGGCAGCCGGCCGTGAAACAAATGCCAAATCTTTAACAATGTGAGCTTCAAAAGAAATCATATTGCGCCGACAAAAAATAATGGGATAAAGGTAGGAAGATGATGATGATGAGTATCATCACTATGAACGGTCAAAAAGAAAGCCAATACGGGGGCAGATTCAGAGCTGGAACCATCTTTTATCCTAGCTGGTAAATAATAGTCATTAGTTCATTACCTACTAACTAACTAGTTACCTACATAATATAGGGTTACCAGATGAAAAAATCAAAAGACCGGAGAAAAGGCCTGATTTCCATGGAAAAGTCCAGAGATTTTATACAGTTTAAGAATTTTCTCTCAATAACGTATTTTGTATTATCGTTTTATACACTGCGGATCTAGCTGACGCGTTGCAACTTGCACATCGCACTTGAAGCGGCGCGGCGGGACGAGGTTGTTACCAAAAGAAAATTATTGTTAGTTAAATTAAATTTTAATTAGGGATATCTTTAAAAATCCTAAGATATCACGAGATTTCCGCAATCCTGGGAAAAGTCGAAAAATCCTGAAATCTCAGGACAAATCCTGAGATATGGTAACCCTACCTACATATGTACTAAGACCTACTAAATTCAATTTGTTTTACGAAATAAAGCTTGATCCAATAAATTTGGCTGTCGCAAATACGATTGTCGCCCAAATCGGGCCGTGAATGACAAGCCAACAACCTATTTAAAGCACATAAAATGCCAAACTAATCTATTTACGAAACATGGAGATCAATATTAAAATTTTCACATTAAGGCTCGCAATTTCGTCTGTGTTATTCTGATAATAAAATTGTCAACTTGTATCAACAAATCCAATCAAAATCCATTCGAGTGACGGCATCCAAACTTATACTCGTACTTAGGTATTGATAAAAACGCTCACATTTTTAGGAACAATGGAAACCCTTCGGTGGGTAAGATACTTGCATGCATCCCTACAAACGGAGGTAAAGATTATAAGAACAGTGGAAGCACGTACCTTTTTACGCGGCTGAACGCTAGCGACTCGATAGCAAAATCTATGTGATTTGACAGTGGGACGATAGCGTTACGGACTATTGAGAGGTCCGTACTTACCCCTCTGAACATTAACATCTGTCCCCGCTATGGTAAACGTGGCTATGGGCCCTCTGCTGTGGGCGGCTTGTGGAACACAGCCGTGTCTATACAGGGTGTTTTTTTGTGGCCACCGTTAACGAAGGGTACGTACTCTATACATCAAATAAAGTAAGTTTATGCCAAAAAAAATGCTGGGAAAAAAAAATATATTTTTGTTTTTTAATTACTTGATCGGGCGAAATTTATAGTGTCTAGTGTTTATGTTGTACTTTTTTATAGAAATTAACTATTTTTCGTGAAAAAATCTTGCTACACGCGTCTATGTGCATTTATGCAGAAAAACGCAGTCTATTTACTCAACTTTGGACCCAAATATTTTGGAAACCAGACACTTCCCAGGTATGCTTCCATGGAGAAATATGATCGTGATGACGAGGAGATTCCGTAGTTTTCGGGAACGTTGACGACCAAAAATCACCCTGTATGTGTAAGTCGATGTAAAGAGTATAGTAAGATCGCATATGGAAATCCTCAAGTGCCAGGCGAAATAACAATGTGACTACAATAAACAAACCGAAGCTTATTCGCACCCAGCTTCGAAACCATTTGTTATCATTGCGCAGCCCGTTCGCGCTCCTTGAACACACTGGTATTTGTTTTGATTTTATTTTGTGTAATTTACAAATTACTCGTAGTTAACGAGGAATTCAAGAAACATATATTTTGCTACGAAAATATTTAAGCGAGAATTTTGTTTTAATTTCCTATTATAAACTATGTGCTAAACGGCGTGTTAGGCAAGGTAAATAACATTTGAAATAATAAAACGGAATCGCACACTGCAGGGAGCAGGCAACCTAGCGAGTGCGACATGAATGAATTAAGAGAGATTCAAATTAATTTAGAGACTTCTTTGCCTTGTGCTGTCGGCATAGTAGAATGAATGAATGAATATTTTTTTCATATTATCTATAAGTTACTAATGTTACTATGCCAGCCAACGTACTTAAGTATAACTAAATTGTTTGAAGGTACGAAAATTGTGCTAAGTAGGTAAGACGAGTTCATAATGAGAAATAGGTCTGGATGCAACTTTAAATCTACTTACGTGCATTAGACCTGAGTGTTGGGATGTTTGTTCTACAACGCAATAGTTTACTAGAAAAACATCGCAGGATGGTGTCGGTCGGAACTAATTTAAAGGAAGTAATAGCCTTGTGGCGATCCCTGGGGGAGGCCTACATCTAGCAGTGGACTGCAATTATATCAGCCAATAATTGCAGTCCACTGCTAGATGTAAGATGCTAGATGCACGACCTATTACAGTTGTTCTCATACCGTCCTAAGTTATTCTTACTTATAGTGAATTGTATATACGAGTAAAGATTAGTGAATATAGATGTTTGGATTTTTTTTTCTTTCAGACAAAAACTTATAGCAGTTATTGTACGAGTAGCTTATGCTATTCACGCGAACTCTTACGACATACACGGAAAGAGATACATCAAAAGTATTTCTAGTAAGCCCGGTTATAAATGAATAGACTCAGCGTAAAATAAAAGAACAAACACCACATGAAAAACCGTAGTCGGTAGAGTCGCTGCCGTTCACAATCTGCTACGAGGTACGAATCAATAATGCTACGGAGAGACTGACTACGGTATGGGAACTATTTAGTTAGACTTAGTTTAGAATAATCTGTGCTAGGGGTCTAAAGTTAAGTGCTAGGAACCATAGTGACACTTCACATAACAATATTTACTTACAGCAGGACTTATAGCCAATTTCAATTACCAATCTTGAGAGTTTTTTTTGCATATTTCAGATTTTCTTCAATTTGTTTTCATACAAAGTTTTTTGAGTCTAAAAATCTGATTCTTATTAATATAGGGTATTAATCGTAATTCAATCTAATCTAATATCGTTTTGATATTGATATTCCACCATTTCCACCAATAGCGGTTTCGTCACGTGATTTGACGAAGGCGCAAAAAGAAAGCTTCCTATCGGAGCAAAAGTATCCATCGATGACGAACCTCTATCGATTCGAACAAGAAATAAAAAGTTGCTTTGTCTAAACCCGGCTATAAAATAGGAAAAAAACTTGCATTTCCAAGCTTCCGTGCGGTGGAATGTAATAAACACTTACCCACGTTCGTGCGTTGGCGTTTTGCATCGATTTACGCCAGCGACCTGGGAATACCCTGGCAAGGCGTACCTACTTGTTTTTTTATTACTGAGGGTTTATTATGATAGTGTTTTGGTTTCTGATTTTTTTAGAACTAAACACGTAGTTCTACATATTACCTACGTGTTTTGTACTTCTTCATCGTTTTTAGATTCTATCGACCGATGGTTTGAGTACCTCTAACGAGTAAATACATACCTAAGTATAGTATAAACATCGTCGATATTAATGTTGTGATTCTTTATAAGTTTCAACTTTCACTATGGGTGCGCCCACCACCGGGCCCTACACCCTCCACTGACCCTCGGATCTGATAACTCATAACTGCGAAAACAGGCACTTGCACTAACTACAATCGCCACGAGAAACAAGACCCGAGCACCTAGCATGCAAGACAATACATTGCACTATTCCGAAATAAAAAACTAGATAAATAATCTACCTACATATGTTTCGCCAACAACCGTGGCATTCTCAGGATTATAGAAATTAGTAAATTAGTAAACCACTAATTATTATGAAACAAAGTTTCAACTTGTAAAATGGAGATATCTCACGTTTTTGGGGTTTGGTAACCGACTTTTTTAAAAACACAATTTATTTTCATTTTTTTAAATCCTGTATTTGGTAATAATAGGCATATTTTCAAAATATTTCACAATGGCCCCAGGCTGGGCGTCAATTTGTCATAAAACCTGTGTGCAATATTTTATTCTCTTGGTAAAGTTATTGCCTGTTAGTTACTTTAATAAATAGGAAGGCATTATACTTATATTCGTTCCTACACACACCCCATTACTGTATTTCTCTCTAAAAATTGTTTTTATTCCTTTGCAAATGGCCAACAATAATACAGCTATAACAATGAAGTAAGCAACAAAATGTGACAAGTACCTACACAGAGAAAAATATGGCTGTCGTATTTCTCTATACCACTCTATACTTACGTGTATTTTATGTGGAAGCTTCTCGATTTATGACATGAATTAGTAGGTTAAAAAAAAACAGATAAAACCATTTTATAAATAACACTTTGCAGATAATGAATCGTGAAGATCTGGCCTGAAAAATAAGTTTCTAATTGAAATGTAGCTAGGTATATGGTGTTTTTTGGTCGTCAACGTTCCCGAAAACTACGGAATCTCCTATCATACGATCATTTTTAACCCCCGACGCTAAAACGACGGGGTGTTATAAGTTTGACGTGTCTGTGTGTATGTGTAAATGTGTATGTGTCTGTCTGTGGCATCGTAGCTCCCAAACGGATGATCCGATTTTAATGCGGTTTTTTTTGTTTGAAAGGTATATCAGTCGAGAGTGTTCTTAGCTATGTTTAGTGGAAATCGGTTCAGGTCTTCATTCTTTATGGAAGCATACCTGGGAAGTGTCTGGTTCCCAAGATATTAGAGTCCAAAGTTGAGTAAATAGACTGCGTTTTCTGCATAAATGCACATTGACGCGTGTAGCAAGATTTTTTTCCCGATAAATAATTAATATCTGTCTATGAAAAAACTAGCATAAACACAGGACACTATAAATTTCGCCCGATCAAGTAATAAAAAATAAAAAAAACAAAAAAATTTACATCGTTTCCCAGCATTTTTTTTGGCATACCTAAACTTACTTTATTTCATGTGGCAACGAAAAAACATCCTGTATACTTAAAAATAAAATACCAAAAATAAAGTACCTGTAAATTCTTATTCTTTATTGTACACAGTAAAGTTTTTTACAAATAAAGTTTATAACAAGGAAAATATACAAAGGCGTGCTTATCTCTTAGAAATTCAGTAGAATACTAGAATAAGCTTACCAATTTACTACAGGTGTAGAATCCACCATATAGATAATAGTGTCCCGCGGAACTGCCTCCCTGTCATATAGGGTTTAATAATACAATATGTATTTAGGGTAAGCTCGACATATATTGTGCGCTCGGTGACAGTATCCGCAATCTCATGGCCTGGCCACGCTGAATCGCTATGGACACTCAAAACGATTGTGAGTTCACGTCGTAGCCTTCGCCCGATGCCCCTTACCATAGAAGATTATAATTATAAGTTATTCATCGATTTCCTTACGAATTCCTTTGTATTCTCTTCCCAAGAGCCTGCAGTCTCCGCAAAAGGTACAAACCAGTAGTTCTGCCTAATCATGCTTATATCTTCGTTTCAGAATGGCACGCTCTTCGAGATAGCGGCAGGCGGCCTACAATGGCTGGCCCCCACCGTCTACTGCGTGGACATGATGAGAGATAACTCCTCAGAGGTGCCGAGGCTGGTGGCGGGAGTATGCTACCCTGATGATGTCTACTTTGACGACAGTCCGGTGCTGTACATCGCATATGGAGTAGGTATGTCTTCGAATGAAAATTAAATATTTTTTCTGAATGCGATGTCGATAGGTCGCATATATCTTTTACCCGACAACGGTAAACAAGGAATGGTAAAGATGTTAGCAGCATGTGTATGTAATTTCCACTTCAACTTTTTTCTAATTTTGTGAATGTTGGAAATACAAAATACGAAAATAAACACAACCCGGAGCCATACTTTAATAAAATCTTTTCACAATTTCCCTATTACGAGTATTGCAAATCTAATTTGAATTGAAATTACATACTTACCTATAAGTACGTTACATAAGTTGCAGGTAAGTGCGACAAGTTTTAACATACACCATTTCCATGTGCTTTAGCCTGGACTGTAAAATGAGATCCTACAGCCGGGCCACATGATCAGTGACAATTAAGTAGGGGCGTTCTCTCAGGTGATAGCTCTAAGTGCCTTAGTCGACTCTAACTACATACACGGAAGTAGATGCCGCAGACCAGATATCTATGCAGCAGACCTATATTTTTACCATTACATACGCCCACGACTTCGCGTAAACTTTAGAATTCCCTCTTTTCCCATTCCAGTGAGAATTTCAGGCTATCCAGGACCAAACGTTGAGCCATCAGTCATTCAGAGCCAAGCATTTTATTTTATTTGTATACGAGTAGATTAGTCTCATTCCATGCAAGGTCGAAGTCTAAAGATGCGATATTTCCAGGTCTGCTGCTGTCAGTTCCATTCCTGCTGGCCACTTTCATAGTGTACGCCATGATCCCCGACCTGCGCAACCTGCATGGCATGTGCCTCATGGCGTACTGTGCTGGACTCATCATAGCTTACCCGGTGCTAGCTTATTTGAAGCTACACACCGGCAAGATTGGCATCGGAAGAACTGGCTGTGTGGTTAGTGGTGAGTCGATATATCTATCTACTAGCGGCCACCCACGACTTCGTCCGCTTGGCAGGCGAAGCCGGGACGGGTCATATAACCTTCCTCGATAAATGGGCTTTCTAACACTGAAAGAATTATTCCGATTTGAAGAACCAGTATTTCTTGAGATTAGCGCGTTCAAACAGACTAGCTATTAGTATAGATTTTAAAATAGATATAGGTAGTCCGCTTGCTGTAATCGCGGTATTTGTTACTTGGATAGTTCTTTGGCCATGTTACGTTTATGTACCTATCCGGAACACTGAACCGTCACAATCATGTAAATGTTACCCAAGCATTTGGAAGCGGTTGTGGTGGTGTGACGGAGGTTTGCCAAGCCTTAGCAAGCGTGTACCTAAACATGACTGAGGCGCTATAAAAATGTGGCAACCTTAACAGTGATCTGAAGGCGTTATTATACTAGACTTTTCTTCGTGTAGTTTGGCCACAGACTACTAAAATACTAGTAGAGCGATGTGATCTGCATATTTGAGTCTACAGACTTTATCGGCTTTTACCGTCTGTTTTGAACTTCATATAACTAAAAGACTGAACCGAGCGTTACAATTTGCATATATGTAATTATTTACTATAACCAAAGACAATATATTTGCTATAACCAAATACAATAAGATCTGTACTCTGATTACCTAATTATAATAAAGCCACACCCAGCTAACGGTCATTTAATAAATTAGCTTTTATTTAGACGGTGCTTCGCTTCGTATTAATTAAATGAAAACATTTCCGGGGGTGCGTCCTGCACTGCATGATATCATATTGCCTAATTACGAGTAGGTATGTGTGTGGCTCTCGTTGGCCAAGGACGTTGGACTACGTGAAATTTGTCAAGTTGTCCAATTGCAATTTTATTAAGGGCCCGTTTGCCAGAAATTACGTTGATTAAATTGCTTTTAAAGAAATCGTCATAATTAAAATTGGAAAAAAATATATAAGTAGGTAGTAGGTACAGAATCATATTCAATTTAGTGATTTTTTTGGTTCAAAATAATTTATTTAACTTTTTAATCGCTAAAAAAATTAAAAGAAGCGAGGTTGATTATAAAAGCATTTTAGTGCTATAAAGACTCGGGGTGAGTAATTTTGATGCAAATTCAATTGATAATCAGTTTTATGGGATATGGTTGGATAGATTTATAGTAATAACACTCCAAAATTATTAATAAACTAAAAACCTATTTCAATACATACTAAAAACTTATTTCAATACTAAAAACGAGAAAATGGTTCGCCCGCATCTTGTAGGTACCTAATTCTTCAGAAAAGGGGCCCTTAACGGTCAGCCAACAGGGGTAACTTTATGCAATACATACATACATACATATACAGGTTGTATTCCCGAAATGGGGTAGCCAGATCCGCGTAATCATAAAAGAAATCCTACAGCTACGTTGTTCAGTGATAAGTTGCTAGCTTATCGCCTGAGCGAATGCTCGAGTTGCTTAGTCGCCTATTACGACATGCACGGAAGGAGGTGCAGCCGATGTATTCTAGTGAAGCCCCGCATCAGCACTGGTCTTATGCAATACATACCATACGGAAATTGCGAACATGAAAAGCTCTTGCACCACGATCAATACGATAATACACACACTCAGACTACACTGTGCTAGCTTACTCAACGAGCGAATTTATTGCTATTTTTATTAGCAATACTTTTTATTGAAATTTTTATTAATCCTCAAGCGATGGTTTACAATCTTATGGCGACGTAATAACTATTTCGAGAAGGATTAACTGGGGAAAGACTGCAGTTCTAATAGCTGAACAGATAGAGATGTGACGTCATAGATATACACACACACATACACTATTGCAGTCCGCTGTGCTGCTAAACGTAGACCTCCCCAGGGCACGTCATAACTTATCAAATTAACAACATGAACGTATAAAGAACAATGGCGCCGAGTAGCGCTTCAACCTGTGCAGTGACAGCATTACATCCGGACGTAATGCTGTCACTGCACAGGTTGAAGCACAGTAATGGCGGGCGCGATGATATGTGTACGGATTTTCTGGTAGGCGCCGAGCTTACTATGGTTTGTATGTGTGGGTGGATAACGCGTCAATACACATACCTACTACATTACCGAGCTTACTATGAATACTCCGTGTAGTGACAACACTCTGTCCGTTATTCTTTATACGTTCATGATTAACAACTTATTTTTTAGTAATGAAATCGCGGTACAAGGCTGGTTCCAAATTAATCCTAAACTCTGACTTTATATCTACAAACAACTGACTGTTATAACCACATGTTTACAATCTGTTCTTAGCCCGATTTTCTCAACGGATTTTTATACTTACATACTCGTATTTTTTATCAGTCGAAGTGAGAATCTATTTGCGGTCGTTACGTGCGAGTGTAAACAGAGACTGCAGCAGGTGCAGTCGCTCGATTGATGGTGTTTGGTGGCCTTGTCTTTTCATGAACTTTTCAACGAACAAAGAAAGATATTTGATTGCGAAATCAGTTAGGTTGGTTAGAGTCAAATTTTCTTTATACAGGGTGGAAGTGACAGCCAGGCAAATATTGATATGGCAACTTCAAACCATGATTCTGAGGCGAAAACCACTGAAAATTTTCACAGGAAAATTTTAAAATTATCAGATATTTTTTCATTTTTTCAGGGAAAATGTGTAGTTATTTAAGTAGACCTTACATAATGACTTAAAAACAAAAATTTAAACTATGGATGATTTTTAAAAAAAGTTGGGCCCATAAAAGTTCAAAATACTGATCAACCCCAATGGAGGGTCACAAGTAGTCAAAAAATCAGTAATGTATCACACAATTAACCAATAAGCCCATTTAACTAGTCACAGGATCGCCCGATACAATTGGCGCGGAAAGCAAACATTGCGTATAATCAAATTAAAAATGCATTCAATAATCAAATCAAATTAAATCAATGGTACTTGTTTATTATTTCAGTATTTGTCTGGCTGTCACACAAACCCTGTATACATAACATAGATGTACCTCTATACATACACGGCTGCGTTCCCGAAATGGGGTAGCCAGAACTGCAGGGATCATAAAAGAGATCCCACAGCCATGTTTAACTTAGCGGGGACAGCTGATGTTACCTGATCAGCGACAAGTTACAAGCCAACCTGAGATTTACGCCCCTGAGTTCCTTAGTCAACTCTTACATGATGCACGGACGGAGATGCAGCTGATGTATTCTAGTGAAGCCCCGCATCAGCATAGGTAGATTTTATAGGAATTATAATAGCACGAGCCACTACGGTCTACCTAAAATTGCGTGGAAATATAAAAAGGTCGTTAAACTACTTATTCTTTGTTACTTTTGTTACTGAAGACAGTTATTTTTAATGTTCCTAGTTAGTAGCTTCCCATTTACATACGTACGACGTTTAATTATACCTTGTTAAAAAATTGTATCGACCTACTTCTTTTTCCTCTAGTAGTTTGTATTGTCATTGCCTATTAAATAATTAGGTACCTATCCGCATAAAACTGCCGTTATGTCAATTACGACTTATCAAGCTACAAAACAAAATTATAATATGTACATATCTAAAGTGTTTTAAATAATGTAGGTAATACTGCCACTACCTACTCCACAGGTATCTAAAAAGATCTGACAGTACTAAAAGCAATTTGACTGATTCGAAGATTACGAACAAAGTCTTCTTTTGTTCGTACGCAAGCAGATGGCAACTCTTTCATACTATGAATACTCATATACAGGACAGTGTATCTAGGAAATACAATCCCGAACAAAAAAGTTGGTCCCGGGATTCATAGTAGGTACAAATGAAAATGACGAGACCTAACGTAACAAATATTGTAGTACATCAGTTAAAATACAAAGGCGAACTTGGTTACCTCGCGACATCATTAAAATCTGACCTAGCTGTATTAAACGAGGCTGTAAGGATCTCCTTCGAGATGTTGCAGCGCTGGCTACCCCAAAATGGCATATAGCCGTGTGAATACGAGTATGTATGTAAGAAATATTTTGGGGGATGAAATTTAACATATGTAATCACGCTGAGAAAATTTTTACCATGCCAGTTAACAAACCGCGCGTAAAGTTACAATCTCGTTATACTTCATTTTTGACAGCAAAATAAATATGAAAATTAAATATCTGTGAAAATAAACTGTGTTTCTACCTATAATATAGTAATATAGGTGTATCTAGTTTAAAGATTTTTATAAGTAAAGTCCCGTAAAGGATTCGGAATCATGGAGTTACTAGTTCCTTTAATTTCCATTACAATGTCCAACAAAGTAGAGGAAATAAGTTCACTGTGATCGTGTTTAAAGTGAGTCACATGACGTCAAGGTTTGTCAATATTTTAGGACTATTATTAGACTCGTGGGACTAGCGAGGATTTCGCAATGTGTTCCGTATTTATTAGTTCAGCGAATCACGGGATGGCTTGTGACAAATTATCGGGATGAAAAAATACAAAAGACAGATACTCGTAAGTTTCATAACATTTTTAATAGGTACCTACGGTCTGTGTGATTTTCCAGACTTTATTTAATGTTTCCTGTTTTAAATTTCAAGTGAGTAGGTACCTAGGTTTTACTTGAAGAGATACCTAACGGCTAGCTAACTTGGTTTAGAATTCCCATAATTCCGATAGATACTTAGTAAGTACTTTACTTTGTAAAAATATGATTATGGGTTGTTTCGCTACTCAAAAGTTTTCTCACTGACTAGGTACCTACACTGAGCTTTATGGTTGACTTTGTCTACGTGTTAGGTGATGACTACAAGTTCTGCTATCGTTGCTTTGAAATAGTCCATAGTTATCCAATGAAATATATTATTTGTCTTGCATTTTGCCCGCTCTAAAATCGGACTATTAGGATTTCATATATTTCACTTGTCCGATATCGTATCGGCGGCTGCTACCGCAATATCGGATCGGTTAATTTATGGGATATTTTTAACTTCACATCAAATAAATAATCGCCCATCAATTTAATATCATCTTTTACATGTTTTTTTTACATCAAATAAATTAATTTTGTACAAATAAACTAAATGTTTAACAAAACAACTACAGCAGATAATTCGAAAATATATTAGCCATAACTGTTTTCCTTGAATGCAAGAAAGAATACCTTTTGGTACAAAAATACTACAATCTCATCATAAATACTGACTGCACAGCAAATTAACCTTAGCGCAAAACAAATAAGTCGAATAGTGACAGTTTCCTTTTCATACATTGAAATAATGATAAAAATAATAGGTTAGGTTAAGTTAGAGTATGACAAACAACGCACGAGCCGAGCGAGCGAAGCGAGCGTGCCGCGGCCGCGCCGGCGATGTGCCAGAATCGAATTGTTGAAACATTTTGAAGTTACTATTTGTATCTAATTTAATATTTTAGAATTGATCTCATATAGCATAATGAGATCAACGCTAAAATATAAATTCAGATACAAATAGTAACTTCAATATGTTAAAATGTTACAAATAGTAACTTAACAAATAATAATATGATTATGTATAAACTGACTTTTAAAAAAAAAATTTAACCGACTTCAAACTTTAACTAAAAAGCGATAAATAACGTAACTAATTTATCTACTTAATACATATTAAATATCTCAAATTATTTAAATATTTACAACTTAATACCTAATACTTTAACAAACTCATCTTTAACTATTTAAATATTTATAATTATCACTTATTTTTTGGAGTCGGTGCCAGCCTAGGTAACGTAGTGTTGATGGACGCGCGCGACTGGCAAAGCCACACACACGGCAAAATATGTAGTACAATACGGTGTAGTAGGCAGCGGTAATGCAATTTCCTATTCTTGGTTTTTTTTACTATTTAGTGTGGGTCAGTTTTCTTAATTACATTGATTTGTTTGGCTGGCACCGACTCCAAAAAATATGTGATAATTATAAATATTTAAATAGTTAAAGATGAGTTTGTTAAAGTATTAGGTATTAAGTTGTAAATATTTAAATAATTTGAGATATTTAATATGTATTAAGTAGATAAATTAGTTACGTTATTTATCGCTTTTTAGTTAAAGTTTGAAGTCGGTTAATTTTTTTTTTTTAAAGTCAGTTTATTTCTCGATTTTTAGTTGTGTTAATGCGTTGTGGACTTAAATAGATGCTAGTTTATACAGGGTGATTTTTGGTCGCCAACGTTCCCGAAAACTACGTAATCTCCTCATCATCGCTATCATTTTTCTCCTTGGAAGCATACCTGGGAAGTGTCTGGTTTCCAAAATATTAGGGTCCAAAGTTGAGTAAATAGACTGCATTTTTCTGCATGAATGCACGTAGACGCGCGTAGCAAGATTTTTCACGAGAAATAATTAATATCTGTCTATAAAAAAACTAACATAAACACTGGACACTATACATTTCGCCGATCAAGTACCTAATAAAAAAATTGTTTCAAAAAAATTTACATCGTTTCTCAGCATTTTTTTTTGCATAAACTTACTTTATTTGATGTAAAGAGTACGTACCCTTATTTAAGGGTGGCAACGAAAAAACACCATGTATACCTAAGGTTTTCATCATTACCATCTCAGGAGTAGTATCTACCCGTATAAGTATCACGTTAGCCCTACATTTATAGTTTCCATCGACCAATTGCAGTACTGTCCCCTAACTCCTAACCGTTAAGGAGTTCTGTAGCTTGACCATCAGCACAGCAGTATCAGATGTTGATTCAAGTATACCTCACAAGCAACAAGTTAGCCCTACATACTACTATACAGGATGATTTTTGGTCGTCAACGTTCCCGAAAACTACGGAATCTCCTCATCATCACGATCATTTTTCTCCATGGAAGCATACCTGGGAAGTGTCTGGTTTCCAAAATATTAGGGTCCAAAGTTGAGTAAATAGACTGCGTTTTTCTGCATAAATGCACATAGACGCGCGTAGCAGGATTTTTTCACGAAAAATAATTAATATCTGTCTATAAAAAAACTAACATAAACACTAGACACTATAAATTTCGCACGATCAAGGAATTAAAATTTTTTTTTTTTAATAATTATTTTTTCCCAGCATTTTTTTTGCCATAAACTTACTTTATTTCATGTATAGAATACGTACCCTTCGTTAAAGGTGGCCACAAAAAAACATCCTGTATAGTTTCCATCGACCAATTGCAGTACTGTCTCCCAACTCCTAACCGTTAAGGAGTTCTGTAGCTTCATCGTCAGAACAGCAGCATCAGATGTTGATTCAAGTAACACGTTAGCCCTACATACTAATAAATAGTTTCCATCGACCAATTGCAGTACTGTGGAGTTCTGTAGCTTCATCATCAGCACAGCAGCATCAGATGTTGATTCAAGTAACACGTTAGCCCTACATACTACTAAATAGTTTCCATCGACCAATTGCTGTACTGTCTCCCAACTCGTAACCGTTAAGGAGTTCTGTAGCTTTATCATCAGCACAGCAGCATCAGATGTTGATTCGAGTAATACGTCAGCCCTACACACTACTAAATAGTTTTCATCGACCAATTGCTGTACTGTCTCCCAACTCCTAACCGTTAAGGAGTTCTGTAGCTTCATCATCAGCACAGCAGCATCAGATGTTGATTCAAGTAACACGTTAGCCTTATATACTACTAAATAGTTTTCATCGACCTATTGCAGTACTGTCTCCCAACTCCTAACCGTTAAGGAGTTCTGTAGCTTCATCATCAGCACAGCAGCATCAGATGTTGATTCAAGTAACATGTTAGCCCTACATACTACTAAATAGTTTCCATTGATCAATTGCAGTACTGTATCCAAACTCCTAACCGTTAAGGAGTTCTGTAGCTTCATCATCAGCACAGCAGCATTAGATGTTGACACCCTGAAGCATATACCTGAGTAAGACATGATTACGTAACAAAAGCACCATGCGTGCATACAATTTTCGGTGGTTGCCCTTGATTTCTCCTGGATCCCATCATCAGATCCTGACCTGGTGAAAATGGGACCACCTCAGAAGTGAACTCTATCCAACAAAAAAAAAAAATTTTGAAATCCGTTTATAATTGACGGAAATATCGGTGAACATACATAAAAAAAATTATACATACAGACGAATTGAGAACCTCCTCCTTTTTTTGAAGTCGGTTAAAAATTAAATGCCGTTTCATTCGGGTTAATTGCTGTATGTTAAATAAATATAGAAGCTGTTTTTAAAAAATTAAAAGTTAATAGGTATAAGTGCATTAGGAAATATTAGCTGTTCATTAATAGAAAAGCTTCATTTTAAGATAAATAGCGGTATACCACAAATATAAATTGCAGTTTGTTTAGCAATATTCTTATTTGAGTATTTTGCTGTGCAATCAGTAATTTTGATGTGAATTCCGATTATGTGTGACTAAAAATCATTTTATTTGATGTGCGTTTAAATACTACCCATAATTTATCAACGCTCGTACGCCGAAAGTCAAGGCCTGTCTAAAAACTATATCCTATTTACTTCAAAGAAGCGAGCGACTAGTCAACTGTGACGGTTAACCTTACCATCTAATATTGACTTTGGATAAATACTCTATTAACTCTAGACATATTTGTTTTAACATTTTTAGTGGGTTAAGATGAAACAGTCCAGTTACGTCAGTTCCAGAATTTTGAGTGTTCTCCTGATTGATGTATTTGTTTTTTCTCGTTGGAATCGGAACGGAAGTGAATGGATATTATAATCCGATTATTTTTTAAGTGTTGAGATGATAGGTTTCCTGACATTTCATGGTAAACTAACCATCAGATTCTCGAGCAGAAAATGAACTTAACACAATAATGTTCACGGATTAGCTTCGATGGAGTCTTCTTACTGCACATTTCATAACCATCGCTGAAATCTGGAAGGCATAAAAATGCCATTATTCTTCGCAACTTCAATCATTTTGCTTCAATCAAATGTTATTTTATTTATGAGACGTAGTCTCTTCTCTGAATTTATAATTGATAGGCAGATATAGATAAAATCCATTCCCACAATAATTAGATAAGCATTTGTATTTATCTATATTTATTTCGAATAAGCTAAGCCAGCGTTAAGATGGCAGTGATAACTAATTATGGATATAAATAAAAGCTTAGCTAATGTAAAAATATAATTATCCCGCGATTTAAGCCGTATCATAATATGGATAATACTTAAATGGGAGGTTGCTTTTGGGCACAGATGCTACACAGTGAAGAAGTAGGCAATCTGTTTGTGTTTGTTTACGAAATTAGCTGGAACCAAAGATATTAATAACTAAGTATCTGTAATAATATACAGAGCGTGGGTGACAGCCCGGCAAATACTGAAATGCTGAACGAGTGCCATTGTGTTGAATACCTACGACAGTGATACCTATTACTGACAGGACACGCAGTTTTAACTCAATTATGTATGAGTAGTATTTATTGTTATTGTAAATTTTTGGTATATTGAATTGTATCAGGCGTCACTATTCGGAAGTTCAAATCTCTATTGAGGGATCGCCCGCCACCTGGCCCTATACCCTCCGCTGACCCTCGGATCTGCCTACTCATGATCACGAACACAAGACACTACAGTCGCAACGAGAAGCCAGATCCAAGCAAGCAAGCAACCAATGTACATTGGTTTTAGTTGTTAGTTAGTTGGTTTGGTAGATAGAACTAACATGGAAAACTAATCCTGATGATGCCACGGGTGTTGGCGAAACATATGTCGATTAAAATTTTAATTGGTTTTCGGATTAGCAGCTATGTATTTATGGTTGCATGCTAGGTGCTTGGATCTGGCTTCTCGTTGCGACTGTAGTGTCTTGTGTTCGTGATCATGAGTAGGCAGATCCGAGGGTCAGCGGAGGGTATAGGGCCCGGTGGCGGGCGATCCCTCAATAGAATTTTTTGGTATGTATGTTTATTTTATTATTGTGTATACATACAATCCGCCTATATATAGATATATTTTATCTCTATCCCAAATGGTTTAAGAGATAAGCTCGCCTTTGTACATTATCTATGTTATATACTTACCTGCTATAAATTTTCTGTGTACAATAAAGAAAAAGATAAAAAGTAATCTTTGTTTTCCATCCCAATTATATTGTTCCATCCCAAGCTTATTGGTTTTGTGTGATACATTTTTTTTTGATCACTTATGACTCTCCATTAGGGTTAATCAGTTATTGAAACTTTTATAAAGGCAACGTTCTTCAAAATCATCTATTAGTTAAAATTTTGTTTTTAAACTATTCTTCTTTAGCCTATTGCAGTCCACTGCTGGACGTTGGCCTCCACCAGGGCACGCCACAAGGCTACTGCCACAGGGGGGTTTTGCCCATAGTCACCACGCTGGGCAGGCGGGTTGGTGACCGCAGTGTGATTTTCGGACTATGTTGTCAGTACGGGAGGCGCTGCTGCCCACCTTCCGGAAACCCTTAATCGCCTCGTACGATACCCACGGGCAGGCAGGGGTGGTACAAACTCTAGTCTGCCGGCACCACGCGGCTTTTAAGAGCCAGCAGTCAAATAAAAGTCCCACGGTTGCTCCGCCCACATACCCCGCCACCCGCAATGCAAGGATACGCGTTAAGATCTGCGTAGTGTTAAAATTCGAAATTCGCGCGCTTTCGAGCAGGCGGGTCAACGCTAGGTCAAACGCAGAGAACATAAAAACCCATAGAGTCGTTATTATAATTGATTTCAATGTTATGTTTATTTTATTTTTGTTTGCAAAATACAATTAAATTAAATTAATTAATATATTAATAAGTAATATAGGTATGTTAAAAAATAATTCATACAATAGAACACATTACCTGCATCATAGTTATATTTATGTATGAAATTCATCCAATGCAACAAGTATTAGGAAGTTTTGAATAAAACGAATTAATGGTAGATATCAAAGATTTATTTTATATATCACAAAAAATAGTATCCGATACATATGTGAAATGGGACCAATTTACTCATGTAGATCGCTTTTAAAAAGGCTTTTAGGTGAGTCAATATGTTAAAATGTTACAAGTAGTAACTTAACAAATTTTAATATTAAGATGATTATGTAAAAAAAATGCCGTTTCATTTAGGTAAATTGCTGTATGTTAAATATAAATAGTAGGTGTTTTTTTTAAAATAAAGGGTTAACAGGTATGTATAATGTGCATTCGCAATATTAACTGTGCATAAATAAAAAAAACTTTATTTAAAGATAAATAGCGGTATGCGTATGCCACAAATATAAATTGCAGATTGATTAGCAATATTCTCATTTGAGGATTTTGCTGTGCAGTCAGTAATTTTGATACGAATTCCAATTATTTGTGACTTAAAAAAATCATTTTATTTGATGTGCGTTTAAATACTATACAATTAAATTAAATGATTTTTCTTACTAATCCTCTACACTCCCCAAGAAATATATATGTACTATTTACCTTATACAGTAAAATACCTTCTGTTCTATGCTCCACCTCATCTGTTACCATCAAACTGTCAATCGGAGAGCTAAAATATGAAATGAGTTTAAAAATATCAAAAAAGTTTTAGTAGCCAAAAGTGAAAACAAGTGAGCAAAAACAACAAAATTATAGCAGGTAGGTAGGTTCTCACTCACTTTTCTTCAAACATTACAGGTGGTATTAGTTCGGTATAAACTTTGACGGGCGACTCCAGGACTTTTTGCTCGGCACAATTTGTTTGAATTCTATAAACAAAATATTGTAGATAAGGAACTGCTGCCGAAGATTCTACGTAGTAAGTAAAGATGGGTCGGATTAGGTAAAAATCGTACCTGTTCGACCTAATACGAGTACATACTAATATTTATGCAATATGGCCGTTCCATTACTGTGATCCATTACGTATTAGATAAATACGTAGAATCTTTATTCGGTGAATATTTAGTATCGGTTTTCGGTGAATGATCCATTATCTAATAAATACCTACGTAGAAAGAATAGTTGTGGAAATAGAAAATATCGTGATAATAGCGAAATGCATTTTTTATATTAGGTTAAATTTTTAATATTTAGTTAAATTGTTTTTAGTTTGTGTCACATATTTTGTTTAAATAAAGGATTTTAATTTTGTAAAAAAAAAAGGAAAAAAAAGTCTTGTCTGTACCCGGATACGAACCAGGAATATCTGATTTTCGACTCCGCCGATGTAACCGCTGGGCTATTATAAACTTGATAGAGACGGTGAAAATTATCTTCATATTCTAATGATATTGTAGTATTTTTGCTAAATAATAAAATTGAAACTTATAGTCTATGCCTTACGGTTGATTTCTCATAATAAGATGATATTTTATGCGATACCTAATACCTAATGTCGTCTTGTATCTGAATGCTGGGCCATAAAGAAGGATAAAAATCAATTCCATGTAAGCAAGATGAGAATGTTGAGATGGATGTGTGAGTTACAAGAATGGATAAAATAAGAAATGTGTATATAAGAGGAAGTTTGAAAGTTGCGCCGATCACAGACAAGTTACGAAGTAACCGTCTGTCTTGATACGGGCATGTAAAGCTATATTATGAGTCTATGATGTAAAGCGACGGGATGAAAGGCATATTTTACAGAGAGCTTTGTGCATGAGTGTGGATGGATATAAAGAAGAGGTAGACCAACGAAATGTTGGATGGACTGTGTGAGGGAGGATATGCGTGTACTGGGAGTGAGCCATGAGATGACGGATAATAGGGATGAATGGAAGAAAAGTACATATTGTGCCGACCCCAAATAAATGGGAACAGGGCAGGAAGATGATGATGACCTAATTACGTTGTATTAGGTACCGACTAGTATTGAAAAATACCTAATCCACATACCTATTCCAATATTTATGCCTCACCTGTAGTAGTAAGTAAGTTCCTTAGGTGAGTGAAAGATATTGTACCTACATATACTCGTAAATGTATATAAAATTTGTGTATGTGCTTCATGTGTAAAGCAGTGCGCTTATAGAATACTTCTCATGCTGTGTGTGTGATTTCGGAACTAATTTCTTTTGTAGACTTTTACATAGATAAACAAAGCAACTAGCGCCATCGTTCAAAGGAATTCTACCAATTTATAAAGGTGAAAGTTTGTATGTGTGTGAGTGTGTATGTTTGTTACTTCATCACGCAAAATCCTGAAATGTATGGAACAGCTGATTTTTTTCACTATATCGGAGTTGGCCCCATAGTGAAAGTTGTTTCTTTTTACTTTCCTAGTTTCGTGTCAAAGGCAAATCACTAATTTCGGAAAGACCTTATATATTAGCTTAGGTACGTATCAGAATAACACATTATACTTTTTATCCCGGGTAAATATTTTATCCCGTAATTTCGACATTTTGTTTTTTCTGCTGTCCATTATAAAATGCATTCTCAGCACTAAACTTTACATACTTACTAATTATGATTATAGCTACTTACACCTTTGATTCTCTCCCCTTTTTAGAAAATTCCCCAACGTTGAGCCATCTTCCTTTTGGAAACATATTTTTTAGTTTTATTTCCCATTAGTCCGAACTCAATCGAGTAATACCTACACCACGAGATAATAAAAAATGCCACTGCCGTGGGCAAAAGCGACATAGACCCTACGTCGTCGGCGCACAGCGCGGTACTGAGCGTCAGCGGGCACGAAGTTACTATTTAACGCTTTTCAGTAAGCATTAGAGTAGAATATCGCTTGCACGCTAAACAACTGATTGAGCTCAGAAGTAAAGGGCGTAAGTCTCAAAAAGATTTTTATTAATTGTGTGTTCAATTATGATTGTTTTTTAATTTTGGCTTTACAAAAGTTTACTATCATTATTATCTTGATATCCGAATTTATTTTAAACGCCTACCTCGTGTAATAGCCGAAATAAAATTAAAAATGACTAAAAAACATGTCGATTTCAAAAAACAAAACTATCGAGCGAAAATCATTAAATCATGTTTTTGGCTTTACATGACATAGTTAAGGGTACTAAGAATATAGTGTAATAGTCTCACATTAAACAAACATGCACCCGTTTCAGCATATTTCATCAAAAAGATGCTAAATAAGGTCTGCCTCCTCTTAAACTATTATATCTATGGCCTAATTAAATGCACTAAACAATTTTTTCTTAAAAATAAAAAAATACATCACACGACTGTGTTCACCAAATAGAAAGAACTGCATGATCATAAAGATAATCTCACAGCCACGTTCAACATCGGGGACAGATGTGTAGGTACTTAAGTGATCCGTGACAAGTTTCTTGCTTATAAAATAAGTATAAAAATTTAATTAAAATATCCATATGACGTTTTATTAACCGCTGGACCATTCTTCAGGAATACCTATAAATACCTACCTATTCACACACTTCACAACACATTAACTTAGTCCCACACTAAGATCCCTAAGGTCTTGTGTCGTGGGTACTAAGCAACGGTATATAAATACATATAAGTATAGAAACATCCATGACTCGGAAACAAACATCAATATTCATCATATCAATGTTTGCACCTACCGGGATTCGAACCCAGGACCTATGGCGCTGCAGGCAGGGCCACTACCTACTACACCAATCGGCCGTCAAAGGAAGAATACTGAAATAAGTTGAAAACTAGTGCTTATCCACGCAAGCACAAAATACGTACCTAATTTCTAACTACACTCACGCTACTCTACTAAGTAAACTTATGATAATTCATCAAAATGAATCAGTATAGCGCGTTGGCGTGAGTACATTGCAAATGGTTAATGTAACTACGTTAACCCATTCAAATAAACACAACAAAACTATTTCTAAATTCTAGTGAACGAGTATTAAACAGTTTGTACATTCCTGACACAGTTTGGACGTTTGGAAGTTTTTATGGTAACGACATACTTTAGTAGAGAGGAACGCAGTTAACATCTCAAACTACTTAATGCCCTTCGTCGGCACACATAAGTATTAATAAATTATGTACGTACTTACCAGTAAAAATATTGTCTTGACCGTGGCGCAAATACGAAGAGGAGATGTGCTAACAATATTTTTTCTCCCTACTAATATACCTTTATATAGAAAGTTTTGTCTTGTATGACGCAGTATTTGTAACTTTTTTACGCAATACTTTTACTATTTATAGCTTTACACCAGAATAAAACAAAAGGATACACGAATCACATGATCGAAGTTTCGAGTATTAGCTGATAGAAAATAAAGTTGTGTTAATGTCACGCCATCAATAATACTACTGGAGAAAGTAACCCAAAAAAGTAAACCAAAAATGTTATGTACTATTCATTTTACATTTTTAATACAAATGTAATTTTTGTCATTTGTTTGAAAAATGGACACAGCCAAACCAAAGATAAATTAAAACTAAACCAAAAACGTTCCGTTGAAATGTATACATTGTCATTTAGCGCGATTACACTCCTGCTTGCAGAGGGCGTATCGGTCTGATAATACTTAAAACTGTCAGGATCTACCTATATTTATTATCACATCACATGTCCCCAATATTACTGCTTTATGATAGTAACTACTGATGAGATGACAGGCTATTATGACTGCTAGATTAATAACGTGAGTAGCTTCGACTCCCGGCTGAGACAAACGTGTGTGTACTAACTTTGTTTACGCAGGTGTGGACGGTTTTCTGTTTTTTTATATTAGTTTAGCAGGATACATCCGTACATCTGGGTTCTCGAAATGGGTCGCAAAATCAGAACTACAATATCATAACGGTGATCCCACAGTAACTTTTACCATAACGGGGACAGATGGTAAATAATTGATAAACTGTACTTAATAATTTCTGCTGGTATTATCATAGTTTACGTTAAGTTTATAATTGTATTGGGCACACGATGCAGTTTTTGTCAATAGACACGATAGCTTTAATAAAAATAAACCTTTTTTTCTGACTATTTAAATCATTCTAAACACACGTCTATCAGATTCAGAACGAATAGTAAGCCGCGTTGCTCTAAGGATTCAGAGCACCTAATTTGACAGTTTGATAGGTAAACTACAGTTGACGCGATAGTTACGTCTCTCACTTCTAAATTGGGTTGTGACATTGAGTGAAGACCTCAACAATAGGTGAGGTAGGACCTCAATAATAACCTACCTACCTGCACGCGACAAATACGTACAGACATACCAAATTGTACATTTCCTAATTAGATGTTGTTAGTCGACAACGTCTAATTTATCCCCAAATACCAACAAACAAATGTAGGTAAACACCGAGGAATTTGTGCTGTGTCACGGAATAATACATGAAGTAGGTAATCAGACTAGCTTATATTATGATTAAGAAATGCATTTAGCTCTTAATGTTAGTTACTACATTGTTTTTTAGATAATTGTATCATTTACACTTGGGCAGGGTTGTAATTCTGAAAAATACGTTATGCAAATTTTTCATATTTTGTTTAATATTAAGAACATACATACTATGATAATTAAGCAAAGCCTAATTTTAAAAAAAAAGTAATAAGCTATTCGAATCGTCCAAGTGCTTTATTTACTTAAATGGGTCGTTTCGCACAGAGGTCCGAATCACAGATTTGAACCGCCCCGAATGAATAGTAACGCCTAATACAATTCAATAAACTAATTATTCTTATTTCCAGCATTTATCATATACTACGCATTCCAGAGCAGTTTCTTTTGGCTCAATGTGATGTGCTTTGACATTTGGAGGACGTTCAGGTAACATTTGTTTTTATTCTTTAAATTAAATATATGACTGAATACTGTAAATATAAAGGGATAGCGTAAAACTTCCAGGGTTGAATCAGTCCGTGATGCAATATATCAATTCAAGTAGAATTTTCAATTGGAATAATGATGAAAATTTCAATGGTAAAGCTACTACGTAGCTCCGTAGCACAAATGGTTCGTAGTAAGGTAGTAACGCGCGTAGCATTCGTAGCAAGCGCTACGCTTTGCGCCTTCACTACTGTTTTGCTTACTGACCTGTAAATAAATTTCTGATACAACTCTGGAAGTTTTCTTTTACAATCTCACTAACAACATCAAGAACTGTATATATTAGTTTAATTACCTATCGTTGCTTCTTATGCCTCAAATAAAATCTTGTAAATTTTCCAAAACTAGGTATCTATAATTTAAATTATTAAACAGGCATTTTAAATATGGAGTTAGTCGGTAGGCCCGAAAATGGTCATGCATAAAAAGTGGTCAAGTATAAAAGTTTCAAAGATAAATGTATATTTCTAGTCCAAGTTGTCCAGTGAAAAATATTTCACATAAAAATATTGCGTAGCTTATCCAAATGATTTATTATATCTACTCGTTTTTAGGCTAACAACAGACACGCTTTTGGGTTTGTGTTTTTTTGTTTGAGTTACGCTATGATTTAAATTTACAATGTCATTGCAATGTTCAATTTTACATGATGACCTGTGTTTTTAATTAAAAAAAAATTGGAATAAAATAATCTGTGGGGTAAGCACGAACCTTTTTTTTACAATTAGCTAGGCAAACGTTTGACCGCCATCGTGCCTGATGTTAAGCAAGATGCGGCCTAGGGTGGTACATGTTTGCCTAGAAAGTGCCTATTCACTCTAGCTTTGAAGAGACCAATGTTGTAGTACTCGGGAAATACATCAGCAGGAAGTGCATTCCACTCCTTAGCCGTTCGCATTACAAACGAGTTAGCATAACGTTTGGTGCGGATGGGTGGGATATCAACAACATAAGGGTGATACGCTAGTCTGCGTCTAGTATCCCGATGGTGAAAAGGGGCTGGTGGGCTTTTTACGCGCTGTAACGCGCTATCGTCAAACTATCAAATCTATGTGATTTGAGTTTGACGATAGCGTTACGGGCTATCGAGAGGTTCGTGCTTGCCCCTCTGCTCGTATCTTGATCCGTGAGTTGCTTGAGGTCAAAGATCGAGTAACAATCGAGTCTTGTATACTTACATCAGCTGCATCTCCTTTCGTACATCTCGACTAGGGATCTCAAAGGGTTTCTCTCAGGCGTTGAGCTAGGAACCTGTCGCTGATCATTATACATGTAGCCCGGCTATTTAAAACGTGGCTATGTTCGCGATCCTATCAGTTATAGTTACCTCATTATTGGGAACACAGCCATATGTACATAATGTACTAGCGGCCGCCCACGACTTGGTCCGCGTGCGAAGCCGAGGCGTCCATTAAATAAAGCGCATCAAAACCCGTTGCGTAGTTTTTAAGATCTAAGCATACATAGGGACAGAGAAGCGACTTTGTTACATAATATGTAGTGATAGTGAAGGGATGATGATGCGTCAGATAATGCACAATACATTACAGATTGCCACAAATCGTTCCCGATCGCCAGCGCCGCAGGTGGTCTAGCTTGCCATCGATGTTAACATTATTATGTCTGTATTGCTACAACTTATTAATTTAAATCGAAATATTGTATCTAACAAATTGTCTAACGAAGCTCGCTAAAGTGCGGTCACGCATTCTGTAATGTACCAAAATTAATTTGAAAGTTGTAGAATAATCGAAAAATATCGTTGCTTTTCACCGATTATTTACCGATTGAATTCTATTTAAACTCGCTCACTTCTATATCGTCTATTCATAAAGTGTTTTCATGTTTTTTTATAATGATTTTAATATCTAAGTACATTTTATTTTTTTTAGAAGTGAGTTAGTTTTTTATATTCTCATAATATTAGGCACGTGTATGTAACGGTACCTACTAACGAACCAACGTAGAATATTAACAATTACGACAAAAAAGGACTAACATACAAAGGAGGTGTAATCTAACTATGTCATAAGTTTTAATGCAAGTTTTAAACGCTCCCTATTGGCTGTTGTCGGTAGATAAATATGTTGTTGCACTTGCACCGTGATAATTAATGTAAAATTGTCGTTCTTATTAGTAAACACTATAGTTTTAGGATGTTTAACGATGTTCGATATAGATCTACAACTCCACAAGTATAATTTACACTGAACAGAATAGCCGACCATAAAATCCTTATGGGTATTAATATACATAACACACCCCTACTGTGTTATGTATGACGTATGGTAAGTATCATAAAATGTATGACATTAACCTATATACGAGTAGTATCATCGTATTTGTGCATCTATTATGTGATGTGATGACATAATATATGAGGGTTTGGATAAAAAATTAATCTTATTCTGACCTATTTAACTAGACATACCTAGGTAGTAACTAAATTTATTTACTTCGATAGTTTTTTTAAAAACGATGCCTTTTTCCACATAATATAAGAGATTTCTCTGTTTAATGCATTCTCTTAGAACTGGAAAACTTGCAACTAAACTACTAAAATGGTAAGGTGTAGTTTGCATTGATAGAACTAAGAATTTCTGATTAAAACTTGTCTCATTTTATTATTTTCTAAATATTTTATTTATAATTAGGATAAGTTACAGCATGGCTTTACCTGAAGTGACATTTACCTAAGGCTCCCAATGTATATATTCCTGGCATCAGAATCTTAGTTGCATGTTAGAATTTGATTTAATATTTTTCATAGAGAACCAAGGTATATCGTTAGATTAAAACATCAAGGCTTTATTGTGAAACAATGACCGAAACATACCTGAACAACCCATCTTAGCGCTAACTAGGTGTAGCGCATGTTTCAGCTATGAAAAACTTAAATGTAAAAGATATAAAAAAAAGTCCACTATTAGAGTTTAGTAGTGTACGGAAAAGGGTAGGTACAAGAAGGTGCTATGTAGGTAAGCTATGTTACGAGTACCTAACCGAGTACCCGGTATTTAGCTAGGGTATACTAGGGTTGCTCTTCTATAAAATATAACGTATAATAGTTGATTTAGTTGAGAGCTACATTAACGATAATCTATTTTAATACAGCGGTTATCGCGGTGGTGGGTCGACAAAGCGTCGAGAAAAGCGTCGTTTTGTAATGTACGGACTCTACGCTTGGGGCGTGCCGCTTGCCCTGACGCTGTTCACCATCATTATGCAGGTCGTTGACTTGCCTGACTACCTCATCCAGCCAGGCCTTGGAGACAGGAGATGCTGGTTTGAAGGTAAGAGGAAACAACAGTCGAGTATGGAATAGATTTATTTAAAAACGAGATAAGATTAGTCAGATGTTACTGGAAATAATACGATGTGTCTGGACTTTTTACGATAGCAATATATTAATCAAAAGTTAAAGCCTAAATACACACTTATCCTTACATCCTGATTTCTGCGAAACTTTAATTAGCAAAGCGATAGTAAAATAGTACAAAACGGTGATCGCTTTAAAAATCTTCTAAGTAATGTAGGCGATAGCAATTAGGATATTATTTACAACTAGTGGATGCCCGCGACTCCGTCCGCGTGGACTACAGAAGAAAAAAAATCTAAATTATCCGGAATAAAAAGTTGCCTATATGTGAAGTGGGACCTGTCACAATACATTCCTGAAAACTGCATCGGTTCAGCCGTTTCTGAGATTAGCGTGCACAAACGCACAGACAAACCGACAAACAGACAAAAATTCCAAAAATCATTGTTTTGGGTACTATTGCGTTGGTAAAGGTATTCTATAATATTTTTTCTTATATATCTTCCATGTACAGACAGCGATCCGTTGCATTTTTATTATATGTACCTATAGATTTAGCTAGAGTTTTGATAATCTGTTGCCAACTGATTCCCATGTTTGGATCTTGTCGTCTCCCCTATGGATGGTTCATGATCCTAGAATAGAACCCTCTGAATAAATATGTACCCAAACTTAATTGCACTCTGTCATGATCGGTATCTACATTAACTGAGGGGAAGATTGACTGATTTATGGGCGGACTAAATCACGTAAAATTTTGTTAATAATGTACCTACATGTTCCTATTAGTAAACGTATTTTGTGATTACAATTGAAGACGAATGTTAAAAAAATATCTCTTCTTTTCTTTGCAAAAGCATAAGCTCTACTTCGCCCACAACGTTCAAGCTCCAACTATTATTCTCTTTAGATTGGTTACGGGAGCTCCTGTACTTCTTCACGCCAGTCCTGGTACTTGTAGTATGCAACGTGACCCTCTTCTCAGTGACGGCGCACAGGATCCGCTCCATCAAGCAGGAGACGGCCATCCTGAAGGGATCCGAGTCTTCACGCAGCGACAAGCTTAGAAAGGATAAGGAAAGGTAGCCTAAGATGTGTCTGAATCATTATTTTTTATTCGGTCAAAATATTTTTTTAGTTAGGTACAATTAAAGCTAAAATAATTATATTGCGGTTATCTATACTTATATGTACCTACATATATAAAAAAGCTTTGCAATGTAAAAAAAATATCATCCTGTTTAGACCTCTGGTTATGAAAACCTTCTTATGGTTCTAATCAGTGAGTGAGTGTCCGAAGAATGACAAACAAATAAGTATAATTTTCATTTACCTACCATACGAGTACAATGTAAGTACAACGTAATACGTCGAATCAAATCGATCTATGTTTATCAGCATCTATTTAGATCTGCAAGTTTGTAGATATATGCAGATTGTCTTACCGTTTTCTTTTTCACAGATACGGACTATATCTCAAGCTGTTCATAGTCATGGGGGTGAACTGGACGGTGGAACTGATCAGCTTCATCGTCGGTGGATCCACCTGGTACTGGATCATTGTGGACGTCTCCAACATCATTCTCGGCTTCTTCATCTTCCTCATATTCGTTTGGAAGAACAAAGTCCGCAATTTGATCACAAAGAGGTACGAGCAAGTGTTTGTATCGAACTTTATCCGTTGTTGGCGACTTTTATCGATAAAGTTGCTTATGAAGTTAATAGGTATAGATTTCTTCTTAGCAGTTGGTAGACTTTTTTTATCAAGGCTTTTATTGTTACTGATATTATGGTGAAAATCAATAACATTGACCTAACAGCCCCGTTTAGCAAATCTGTTACAATAATCAGTGCCATGTTGCTTGCTGAGAGAACGTCCCTAAGTTCCTTAGTTGACTCTTACGACCTGCGCGGAGGGAGATGTAGCTGTAAATCCCCGAATCAGCACCGAATTTGATTTAAAAAATAATGACTTTTCAGTTCGCCATCAATAATAAGCGAATACTCCTGCGTGCAGTAAGGAGGCTCTTAATTAAATCGGTAAACCTAAATGGCCTTGATCACGAATGTGAGCTTATTGTTTAGGCGTAGTTTATTCAGCTTTAAATGTAATTTGGTTCATTAGGAAATGGTGTGTGTGAGCTATCTCTTATCTGTCTGTAAATATTTCGGAATGGACAATATCCGCATATGCATCACATTTTGCGAGGCGGTTCTTATAGTAAAAAACTATAACACTCGTATCTGTAGAAAGCTATAGCAGCAGTAAAGTAGTAAGTTAGTCAGATCATTCGAGCTAGATGGCTAGGTACCTAAGTGATATGAGAACAAGACCTATCAGAATTTCATAGGGAACCACGTGGCTATGTTCCGCTAACTAACCGTTAAGTACGCTAACTATCCGTTTTAATTATAATCAGAGCGACCCAAAGGTTAAGTGAAAAACCATGTACCTAGTACCTGCTCTCTATTTTATCATTCTATCATTTATTTCTTTTTATGTGCGTATAAACCAAAAACCTACCTACATGTCTATCTACATTTAATTGTCTTTGTTAGCACTTCGGCAAAATCAACAGAAACGAAATTAGCTGTTTCATAGCTATCAAGAGCGTCAATTAACGCCAATACCAATAAATACTCTGTTCTAACGGTGTGATTGACCCATTTGGCCAGGCAAAAACAACAGTGGGTAAGTCTGGCGACATATAGAATTAACCTCCATGTGATCTCTGTATATTGGACTAGTTTATACTAGATTTTTATATGTAGCATAGGAAGTATATGTACCTAAGTACGACACTTCTAATACATTATTAGGTTACTAATAATGGCAGTGCGGTTAGGACAACCTTAGTAGCTTGTACTAATAAAGCTTAGGTAATGCAAAAAATATAATTTATGCTAAGTACCTTAATATAGCGATAAAGAGATTTAAGTTAAGGTTAAGAAACACTGGATTTGTAGAAAGTAAGCATTGATATAGGTAACGCTGATTGTCATGTTGTACTCGTACGAGTATGGCTTAGCTTAGACTAGGACATAATTGCTTATATCACCCATCTAGGGAATTACACTACTCCTGATTAACTGGCCTATATACTTAATCGCAACAATATGTGTAATAAATCGAGTGATGGAATTCGATACCAATAATCGTTAGGAAGCATCTCGAGCGTGTCATTCGATAGATTTATTGACTCTCTCAAATCGAGTCCTTCCCACATATGTATTAGTAGGTTATGTCTATATGTATACAGGCTGTATTCAAGTACAGATTTCTCAACTCATCGTGAAGTTGATAAGTCTATGACTTTAAATGGAAGATTAAGAGATACAACACGATCTAGGTCACACCCATATAATTCATAAGTAATTCACACAATCTTCAATAAAACTCACACATTTAAAACCCTTATAATTAATCTGATAATATAAGTATACCATCTCGTTTAACGGCCCTCAAGGGAAAACATACCACTAAGGGCCGATTTTACAAATGGTCAGATAGCCTAGGTGTTTGAAGGAGTTTCTTCAAAACTTTCAAGATAGAAGCAGCATCAATTTAATCTTTCGTGTAGGCTATCTAATCATTGGAAAAATGACCATAAGAAAAATTCGAACATTTGACTAACCCTTTAGAAAGGCATCATTGATATTGTATACTAACTGAAATTAATGGCATCACAGCTGCGTATTGTAGTCGACTCCTCTTTGAAACGAGATGAGACTAGGTTCGATCAATGTCTTGGTAATATGACAAACAATTTTCGGAAAGAGCTTAATAATAAGTGTTTAACTATAATTTTATAGCAGTCTGGGTTATTTTTGCTGTTGTTTCCTTTGTCACTATATATTGTAAAATAAAGTCGCTTCTCGCTGTCTGTCTGTCTTTATGTATGCTTAGATCTTTAAAACTATTTTATTTAAATAGATACAGTGATTTAAGAGGAAGGATTATATGTATAACTAGGAACCCGCCCTGGCTCCGCACGGGTGCTATATCACACGGACGAAGTCGTGGGCGGCCGCTAAACCATGGTTTTGGATAAACCATGATGAATTGATGCAATCCTTAGTAGGAACTCCACTTGTCCTTATGCCTTTTCCCCAGTCATAAATAACATTTTGTCCTCAGATGGCGAGCTTCATTCGGAGGACCAGTGACCTCGACCGACATGGCTCGCTCCAGCACCATGCCCACCGAAGATACCAGGGTCTCGGGAGATGAGACTATCCGGCTTAAAGACTTACACTAGTCTACTAAGCTAACTAAGGTAGGTGAAGTATATCTATACATCTATCTATACATATAATAAAATTGTAACGGATCGATGTTTGTGCACGCTAATCTCAGAAACGGCTGGACAGATTAGATGCAGTTTTCAGGAATATATTGTGACAGGTCCCACTAACATATGGCCTATATGGCTACTTTTTATCCCGGGAAAGTGTTTTTATCCCGGATAATTTCGACATTTTGTTTTTTCTGTAGTCCACGTGGACAGAGTCGCGGGCGTCCACTAGTTAGTAATATGTATATAGCTTCTGGTATGTATATACCAACCTGCCTGCCCAGCGTGATGACTATGGGCAAAAACTCCCTATGGTAGTGTCGTGGCGTGCCTTAGGGAGGCCTACGTCCAGCAGTGGACTGCAATAGGTCGAAGAATAAGGATAAGAGAAGATAAGCTTCTGGAGTATTTCTTTGCATTTTACTTTAATAACGTAAATTGTTTACCGTAGGTATTCTTGACGTTCGTTTACTCAAAACTAATACATTAGTAATCTCTTTAGAACGGAATACCTAATTTGGGTTTGAGCGATAATCTCATGAATTGGTAAGCAGGCTATTATTCAGATCACGATATTGCTTTATTTTGATATAAGTACTTAAATACACTTCCATATTAAAACTATCCATACTAATATCATAGATACTTATAACACAAGATAATATAGTTCACAAAATTAAGCCGATTTTTTATTTTTACTGACTACACCCGCTAACATTAGTTGAACCAACATCTATCCCCGCCATGTTAAACGTGTTTGTGGCATCTCCTCTATTATCCTGAAGTTATGGTTATTCGATTTCGGGAATTTACTTAATTAATTTAGTTTTTCTTTTCAGATTAAACCTAGTGAGGTCACCCAAAGAATTCTCAAGAGTACAAAGAATGTTGAATTTTTACGTAAATTACTTTAGTATTAAATTACTTTATTATATGACAATGGACGTTATATTTTATAACATGACCTTATTTTATCAAGAATGTAGTTATTGACGCAATTTTTATTTAGTTTAAACCTAGTCATATTGTGTAAAAAAAAATTAAATTGTACCTACCTAAGTATAAAAAAGGCATACATAAATGATTAATTACTCATGTGTACCTATAAATAAAGAAAGCAAGGTGCAATCAGTAGAATAATAGCAGATTGCAAATGCAGTTTGAATGCAGTTGGCACGACCGTAATGAAACTGCAAGCCAACTGCACGTAACGTGGCGTGTAACAACTGCAATCAAACAGCACGTTATGTGCAGTTTCATTGCAGTCGTGGCAACTGCATTGTGACTGCAATTTTGCAGTCAACTTGCAGTTGAATTGCAGCCCGTGTGTCTTTCTCTTTACCCTTATACATTTTACTCTGTATCTACTTTTGGAGTTATGAAATTAATGGTGTGGTGCTTCATACGTTATGATATACGATGTTAATGCTGTTTTTATTACGTGTTAAGTGGAATTTTGCGATGTATTTATGTGAATGTGACATTTCTCTATTTTATCTCTAATTTAGAGGATGTTAATGGCACTAACGCGATGACTTTTATTGGTACAACAAGTTACCATTTGCACATTATGATTACATGTAAGTAAAACACAAAGTACTTACCTACATTACAAAAATCTATGTGTACAGTAATACCCCACTTTACGCGACCCCATTATGCGCGGTTTCACTATAACGCGAATTTTAAAATTCACGTTTAAATGCTTCGCATAATGCGAAAGAATGTGTATAAATATAATTTAGTCATTAACTCCCCTTTGGTCGCGGGAATCCTCGTGTCCTCTGAACATTCTGATTGAAGAACTGGGGATTCCCCGTACTACGACTTTGTTCTATGGCAAAGATTAAATTTTGAATATGTTTAATCATAAACCTTGATATACGCGAATTTCAGTTAACGCGATTTTTTCCGAAACGTATCCCTCGCGTAAAGCGGGGTATTACATAATTTATTTACAACAGAAATGCAAATAAGATGGTGAGATTTAAAAATAAGGCATTACAGCCAATATAAATAACCTATCTTGAGAGATTTTTGCATTGGTATCACAGATTAAATTTGAAATTTTGAATGAATAAATCTGAGGTCTCTTGGCCATGAGTCGCTATTCGTAGCAAATGCCACGATCACCGCTACGAGTACTACGAGTACGTTGGTACGAGTACGAACAGAAGCCTTTTGTGGTACCGTGTAAGCGAGATATCGCTATACACACTCACTTTCACAATGGAAACAATCTTGATACATATTAAGAGTATCATATGGTAAGGGTACCCCTTAGATCTACAGAGTGTAATAAAAGGGGGATGTTAAACGAAATGGCGTGAAAATAGTTCACTATAGAGGTCCTACAGTTAGGTATCTATATATATAAAATTTGAAACTCGCAATAACATTTTTTTTTCATGATAGTATTGACCTGTGTTGTTCAGAAATTTTCCCTTACTAGGTATCTGAAAAAATAAACATGGTGATCTGGAGTCTCGTAGGTTTCCTATAATGGGCTATATTCATATCATACTCCTTCTGTTACATCCTGTATACCTTAGGCAGCTCGCCATACCCGTAGCAATCTAATAGATGTAGTAGCAGTAGTTCGTAGCATTTGCTACGAATAGCAACCCAACTAACAAAAGTTGGTTGTATAGAAGACCAAGCAAATCGCTTATTTGTTAAAACTCAATTAATATAAACTTAAAATTAATAACTTTTTAACCTTTAAAGTTGTCGTTACAGTGCCATTAATGCCCTCTATAACTTAGGTTAAGAGATTTTATAAAAGTTTATAATTTTGTGCTCGAAACTTAGACGACGAAAAATTTTGTCATTAATATTAAGTTTCAACATTATTTTTATATCCATTGTAAATATAAATAAGGAATACTTGCCCACCGCTCCGGGTAAATATAATGTTTAGTAGTATATTTTCTTTCTTCCTATTAATTTGGAAGGTACCTGCTCTTATTTTTAACAGCTACAGCATGAATTTTAAGAACTTGTCTTTTTAACCATTCTAGATTATTGATAGCTCTTGAAGCTACCTACCGAAGTCTGTGACATTTTTCCAATTACGTCTTAGCTTTACTTAGTTAATAATAAATGCTTTGATAAAAACATGTAGTTTATTTATAATATTATTAACCGTGTGCGTTGTGAGATGAGTCGTAAAGACCATGCGTGACACATGTATCACCTACATTTATCTTAGTGTACCTATAAGACCTTTATACCTTGTTAATAGTGCATAATCTTCCCTACTAACCTACAAATGTCAAACAAAAGTCTCTTTTATCTGTTTTGTAATTCTCTACAGGTGCCTTCAAAAAATTAAGTCCCACTCAAGTAATTTTTTTTTTTCATTTCTTAAAACATAAGTGTGTTTCCCTAGAAAGGGTAAGACCTTGGCAGATACAGCATTATAGCTGTAGCATGTATCCGTAATGTAATTCTCTTTTACATGGTTTGCGTAGAGCTAGTTACCTGTTTTATCTTCCCAAATTTTCTCAGTAACTTGATATCCTTCTTCACCTTTCGACGTTTATTAATGGCAGCCACGTGCCGACTAAAATAACGGTAAGTGACTTTAAAAATCGTTGTAAATATTTCAAATATGAAAACCATGATGCTCAAAAAAACTAGCCCTCCCCAAGCTTTAAATATACCAATAAGATCATCCATGTTAAGCTGTTTGAACGGGTTATCGCCTTTCATTCTTGGGTATCTATACTGCTCCCACTTATTTATTAAGCCTGACTCCACTAAAATCATCATGTACTTGTTCACTTGTGACGTGATGAAAGAGTTCTTGGGAAAGATAAAGTTCAGGTAGTGACTGTGGATCTTTTCTCCAACAATGTGCAGGTACTGCTGGCCGTCTTTCAGCTGATTCCTCGCTACATATTGCCCGACAGAGCAATCAATGAGACAGAACCTTCGACTGTCATTCGCCATTTTATTAACACAGTCGAACAAATCGTTTCGTGCCACCAGTTTCGAATTTATCTTACGAAATTTTTCCTCAGTTTCCGGTAGGACCACGTCTGGAGACGCCATGCCTTCAATGTCGTAGCCATAATTAATCACATCCTCAAATGTTTCCACCTCTTTACCTCTCTTTGTTGCAGCGAGAAAGGATACAATAGCTGCCTGAGTAGCGAAGTTGAAAACGAAACAGCCCCATATAGTCGCAGTCAAAAACAATCGAAATGCTCGTTTCGTCGATGGAATTGCGAAAGGGATAGATAAAATATTCTTGACGGTATTCGAAAACGCAAAGCCCACTTTGTCCGCTTTATTAGTCGTCGTTCTAAAGTCGTATATGTAGAAAGTGAACCAGATACAGAAGAAAGCAATGATAAATCTTATGACAAGCATATAGTTATCCTTGATCAATTTGGCGTTAAAGAGTACTGTTTCGAAACCAGCTCGATGCGACATCAAACAGACGCCGCTAGCCCTGTACGGATATGACTGATCAATGTTAACAATGATCATGTCAAACAGGTAGATCGGGATCAAGAATAAATCAGCTTTTCTGTGTGAGAATGAGTAAATTTGCTGTATGTTAACCTCGAAGTTAAAAACTTGCTTCATCACTTTTACACTTGGACTCAAGTCTATGGTAAAGTTCATCAGCTCTGATAGTACGTTCCAAACCATTCCGTCGCGAGCGTGTATTGTATAGTTTCCTTCCCCGTGCACGTCGATCTTGAGGAATGGTTGTACTTCTGTCACGAATGCTCGTAGTGCGAACCCGTGGAGGTTGATTGCTCTATCTTCAAATAAGTTCAGAATAGCAATAGATTCCGTCTCACCATACTTTATATCGTACGTGTTAAATCCCACGCAGGTACCAAGATTGTTAGCTCGGAATTTAGAATTCAAGGACACATTGTGACATCCATCGACACAAACAAACCCTTCTTCATAAGACGAGAAAGCCATTCCAATTTTCTTAGCAGTCCAGCATCCATAGTTGTTCTGGAGTCTATATTTGTCACTGCTAAACGGATTATAATGCGTCACTCTCATAATTCTTTCAGAATCGTCGTAATTAACCACAATAGAGTTGCTCATTTTATAGAACCACAGTATGAAAAATATCTTGGCGAGGGCTTGCTTATTCTGTCTTTCGCTGATGTAAATGATTGTGTTGGACAAAGGATGATAGTAGGGAATGGTGAAAGCTCTTCGCAGGCCTTGGCCGAACTCACTGAAGTTGCTGCAGCTGATGATTATGAAGTTAGAATAGTTTGGTACCACATCATCGATCTGGTAGTCCTCTTGAGTAAAATATGAAACACTTATTGACAAACCAAGATGGCGGAGCTTACTGTAAAGTGTATTCGGCAGGTCTCCCAAGCAGAGGATATTGTCCCATCCGTTGGTTTTTAAATTGACTTTAATTATTTGTACCTGAAATAATTTACTTATAGGCAAATTTTTGTATACTTAGCTAGAAAATATAGTTCTTCATAAAAAGTGAACTTACAATCGTCTCAAATTTTTGGTCCTCTATGTCTGGTTTGACTCTTAGATGGCAATTAACAACACAAAGATGTACGGCTGCCACAAACAAAATTCGTGTCCAAGGCGACACCATAATGACTTATTTCGTCGACGAGTGTCTCTTGTGTAACTTAGTTCAGGATTTCATTGACGAAACTAGTCATTGCGGGCTACTTAACTAAATAAGCTCTTATCTACTTTTGCTCTGTATTCTATTACTGTGATTTGTGATAGATATACAAATTACATTGTAATGGCCGATATCTATAATCTATCAAGGGATATTGGAGGATATATTTACTATTTCGTAATTATTATATTATTCCAATCCACTTTAGTGTTTCTACGGCCTATAATATAGGTAATCGCTGTTATTTTTACAATGATTAAAAAATATATATAATTATACTTACATTTCCTAATAGTTATTGCATACAATACCGGATTATACAGGTTGTCGGTAACATACATATTTAGAAGATGCACTAACGTAATGGGTACATTGAAACCTAACTTGTAATATGTATGTAAGAAATTTGATGACATGTCTAAGAACAATGGTTTAATTGCTTACCTTATTTAAATCGTTATGAGTTAATTATTTTACATTAACTAATTTCTTGTTTTTATTTTAATATAATTCTCATCTATATTTTGTCTGGTTAAATTGAATGTAAATAATAAAAGAGACTATAAAAATTATTCATAAAGAAATGAAAAAAGACATTTTGTAACAAGCAATATATTTCCCCATAATCAACAATAATACAAAAATCTACATCTAATTAATAGCTATCTAAGTACATAAGTACTTTTGTCCTAATATAAAACCATGTAAGGGTCGCTACACGCGGGCCACAATCGATAGCCAGGGGAATAGAAACGGTCAGAAAGGTAGCTGGAGCGCGCGATAACTAATAATCAGTTATCATGTAATATGCTAGGTAGATACGGCAGACTGATTATATAACCTGCAAATGCAAAGCCAGGGAAATGCGAGCGGGAAAATTGCGAGTGTGCGACGTATGTGCCGCGTCCTCCCACGACTCCCACTCGCCCCGCAACTTTTCACTGATCATTTACATCTGCCTCCGCTATGTTACGTACCGTATCTCGTTCATGATCGTAAAGTTCTGGCTACGGCATTTTGAAAAAAAAAACAGCTGTGTATATGCATTGATATAAAACCTCACAGATTTTACTTGCGTGACAATAGCGTTACGGATTGTGAAGAAGTTCGTGCTTGCCCTACAGGAAATATATCATTGGCAGCGTTAAGTCTTTGTGGCTCGTGCGCGGCGATCCTTAAGTATAGCAAGATTTGGCAATATCTTATGGTATCTACACTATAAGTCTTATTTTAAAATACATTATAACTTAATTATGTAATAGTATATTATTTTATGGCTAAGTGATACATATTTTGGAATTGTTAGTATGAGCACTGTAGAAAGCATACAATGCAATATAACCTCATACAAAATTATAAATTAAATCTAGCTAAATGCAAAACGTAATTTATTATTACCGGTAACTAACATACTTATGACTTATACATATAATAATAACAACTTTAAAATATCATAATTGACATAATAATTAGCAATGTTTGAAGAGAGACAAAGCCCTCTTACGGGATTATTCCAATCTGGGGGGACATATCGGAAAAAAGTTCGAACTGTCGCCCTTTTTTTTCTATAACACGACAACATAGGGTTCCAGATCGGAATAATCCCTAAATAAATAATATCATAATAAGGTCAACAAATGGTCCAAAATTGTAACATCATTAACACTGCGTGGGAGCAGACCATACTGACTTTTTTGCATGCAGTACATCCATGAAGAGGAGGTAGGACTATGAGGTCAGAGTCGTGTGGCAATCGTTAGGCCATGACGTCATATAGAGACGCTAGAGATGCAAGAACGCCGGCAATTTTTATTCTGAGAACAAATTACTCCAAATATGACATGAATGCTCATCCATCAACAAGCGTAGAGGAGAGGAAGAATGTCGTAAGACATTTACAATGCACACTATGCGTTCGCTGTCAAAGCATATTTTTTATAATATTTATGATTTATTTATAGTATAGTTCATTCACTCTGTATTATTTAAATGCCCTATGGTTAAATATAGAAACGCATTATCAAAAACAGCCGTCAGACTATAAAAGTAATGTATATAGTCATAATATTTTATATTGACTGATCACAATTCCCCAAGGTCATCCAGAATCAAAGCAACTATGGGGCAAAATCTACTACATTGGGTATTTGATTTTCTATAGGCTGATTTTACTACATATTTTATAAATGAAATTGTATTAGGCGTTACAATTCGGAAGTTCATCACAATCGCCATGAGAAACCAGACCCGAGCACCTAGCATGCAAGACGATACATTGCACCATTTCGAAATCAAAAACTAGATAAATAATCTACATATGTTTCGCCAACAACCGTGGCATCCTCAGGATTATAGAAATTAGTAAATTAGTAAACCACTAATTATTATGAAACTCTAAAACCCAACTCATTACCTACACAGAATTAACTACCCTCTACTAAGTATTAAAAATATATAAATAATTACCCACCGGCGAAACATATGTAGATTATTTATCTAGTTTTTGATTTCGGAATGGTGCAATGTATCGTCTTGCATGCTAGGTGCTCGGGTCTGGTTTCTCATGGCGATTGTAGTTAGTGCAAGTGCCTGTTGTCGCTATTATGAGTTATCAGATCCGAGGGTCAGTGGAGGGTGTAGGGCCCGGTGGTGGGCGCACCCATAGTGAATACATATTTTATTCTATTTAGGGCCGATGTTTTCAATGGTCAGATTGGTATATTTGAAGGATAAAGTGGTTATGCTGTCTTTATCTTGATCAACTTTTAGAGAAAGACAACATCAAACTATTCATCAGTTAGAACTATGTATTTGTCTTAGCGATGCACGGAATGCGAGAGGCTGTGAGTTCAAATCTCACTGATTTTTTTTTTCATTTTATTATTAATATTTATTTGTCTTTTAAAAAATCCGACCTTAAGGAAATTTTCTGTTTGCGAATAGTTTTCGCATTTGTCTTACAGTTGTTAGCAGATAAAGTGAAGATAAGTGTACTCAGTTTCGACTCATAGCTGCTAACCTGCTAACTTTAGGCTGCCTTTATACTAGAGGTGGGCAAGCAACGTACTATAGCACTAATGTAAAGGCAGCTTAACAGCCAATTTCAATAAGCGACATTAAGTTTTTTTTTGCTTTCCTCAGATTTAATCTTGATTGTTTTAGTACAAAATTACGGAATAAAAAAATCCGACAATATTTTTGATATCTAGTATTGAAATTGGCCGTAAGTCTCGTAATCTTACTTCCTCTTATCCAGAAAGTTCTGCAAGTGTTCCCAGGCTCGATCGACCTGCGACTGCGTATGATCGTAGCTCCAATACGGACTGAACACTATATTCGCGTGCGCGATTTGCTCCAAATTCGACGGTTGGGAGGCGATGCGTTTCTTCGCCTCTTCTTCCGTTAGGTTGTTGCGTTTTTGCAGTCTTTTTACGGCCTGTAATCAAGTTGTTAAGAGGGTTTGTAGCAGAGCCATCTATCGGTCGCCCACTGGACACAAAATAATTTTACACACACAAATAATACCATATTGTTGTTTGATAGTTCGTGTTGCTCTATTCCGAAAGTATACTAACTTTATGCTGCTACATCAAGCTTAAGTTGATGGGGGTTTTATGGCCGTCAAATAGAATCTAATTAATAGTTTTAATCGCACAAATATGAATTTAGGAGAACTGTAAAAGTAAGATCTCCTTTGTCAAAACTAAACAATAAATATTTTTGTCAGACCAGCCCCCTGATTAACCTAATTTGCAGTAGCAAAGCCGAAGCAATGCGATAGCGAAAATTGAGGATGTGTGTGCGCGGGGCGAAGTGCGGGGCGCGGAGTGACGTACTTTACATAATCAGGGGGCGTATGTTTGTACTATAACGGTTAGCCCACTCACTTCATTGGGCGGTATGATGACCGACCACAGCTGGTGGCAGCTGGTGTACCACCGCGCCTGCACCATCACCGCCGCCTCGATCACCACCACCCGGTATCCCTCATCGCCGAACGCTTTCACCCTCCTCTGCGCCTCTTTTAGCACCTCTGGCCAGACTAGCTGGTTTAGGCGGTCAAGCTGCTCCTGTTATGCGCATATAAAAAAATATTTAACCCCTACCTTTTCAGTCTTCAGCCTGTTGCAGTCCATTGCTGGATGTAGGCCTCCCCCAGGCCCACAAGGCTACAGCCATAGGGGTGTTTTTGCCCAGTCACCAGGCTGGGCAGGCGGGTTAGTGACCGCAGTCTGTTTTTAAACTATTTTTTTAACATGGGAGGCGTTGCTGCCCACCTCCCGGAAACCCTTAATCGCCTCGTACGATAACCACGGGCAGGCAGGGGTGGTACAAACTCTACAATGCCGGCACCACGCGGCTATTTCTTTGAAATTTGAATTATTTATTGGACATGAAAGCATACACAACTTATCTGACGATTGTAATTTTTTTGTTTCTTTCTATATTTGTTACGGTTTGTCAAGCCTAAGTTGGCGTTTCGGAACTTTATGGCCACCAACCTGGAACTAATAATGGTTATGATTGCCAAGACAAAATCTAGGAGAATTGCTAAGCCAGTTCTCCTTTATAACAAACCAACAATATGATTCTACTATTTGGCACTGGTACATATTGTTTCCTCATTAAACGCCTATCGCCTACTGGGGGCCCGTGGCATTTAGCCGACTTGCCAACCTAGCCTGGGCTCGAATCCCGGTAGGTGTAAAATGTATATCGATGTTTGTTTCCGAGTCATGGATGTTTTTATACGTACTATAATATGTATTTATATAAATTGCTTAGTACCCTCGACACAAGACCTTAGGGATATTAATGTGAGACTAGGTTAATGTGTCAACAAAATGTCGTGTGAATATTTATTTATTATTAATGTGACGTGAGTGTGAATTACATTATTTTCCAACGCACCTGATCTCCAAACACAATTTCGCCCAACTTCCTCCGGTCCACTTCGCCCGCCTCTGTGATGACATGGCGCCCGAATGTCTGAGAGATCGTCGCATTAAGAGGCAGGCCAGGCTTGTATAGCTCATGTGCTATGACGTCACAGTTCACTATAGCCGCCCCTTTCGCTCTACAATATTCACAGTTAGTGTTACAAATTATACATACATACAGGATGTTTTTTCGTGGCCACCCTTAACGAAGGGTACGTACTCTATACATCAAATAAAGTAAGTTTAGGCCAAAAAAAAATTGGGATTTTTTATTTTTTATTTAATTACTTGATCGGGCGAAATTTATAATGTCCAGCGTTTATGCTAATTTTTTCATAGACAGATATTAAATATTTCTCGTGAAAAAATCTTGGTACACGCGTTAATGTGGATTTATGCAGAAAAACGCAGTCTATTTACTCAACTTTGGACCCTAATATTTTGGAAACCAGACACTTCCCAGGTATGCTTCCATGGAAAAAAATGATCGTGATGATGAGGAGATTCCGTAGTTTTCGGTAACGTTGACGACCAAAAATCACCTGTATAGACACAGCTAGACATTTCTATCAGTCAACCAATATATAATATACTATGCACCACAGAGAAAGGCAAGTATAGGAAAATTCGATACAAAAAGACATGACAGCAAAGTAGAATTTGTATTGAAATTTACCTGAGTTTCTCCATGATGCTGCTTTTTCCACTGGCAATCCCTCCGGCCAATCCGATTATGTATGGCCAGTCGGGAATATGCGGGTTCGGCTGCAAAATAAAATTTGTGTTGCAAAATAAATAGTTACGGGAGACCAAGATGGAGATGGATGGCGGAACGACATTGATAAGTATCTGTCGGTGTGGATGGAGTAAGCAAAAAGAGTGTGAACTCAAAATGGTGAGGGGTTTTGCCTTAGCACATAACCGTTGAGAAGGAGGACATAAATTAATTAAGCTTTACAAGTCAGAGACAAGAGTCGAACCTACACTGTTCAAATAGAAGGCATGCCTCAAACACAATGAGCTAATCGCACGGCCGATTGGTATAGTTGGTAGTGGCCCTGTCTGCGACGCCATAGGTCCTGGGTTCGAATCCCGGTAGGTGCAAACATGTGATGTGATGAATATCGATGTTTCTTTCCGAGTCATGGATGTTTTTATACTTATCTATGTAATTATATACCGTTGCTTAGTACCCACGACACAAGACCTTAGGGATCTTAGTGTGGGACTAGGTCAATGTGTTGTGAAATGTGTGAATATTTATTTATTATTTATTTATGTACGTACTAGTTAAAATTTAAGGCATGTCTAACCTGGGCAGGCCTAAGCGTAGTCCCGAGCAGCCTCATCCGTTGATTACTGGAGCTGACCTTCATTTCCTCTTCATCATTGTGTTTCCTGTCTTCTGCTAGTTGTATAGTATACATGTCCAAACTAGGTAGGTTGTTCTCAGCGCGTTTGGCGTTTATTTTCTCCGCCCCTCGCACCGTTTCCTCGCTTACTACTATAAGCTGCAATTTAATATGTTTCGACTTAGGTATTTCATACATTAGGTTAAGAACGTAATTATTCTATGAATCACCTGAAAATGATATGACTGTTACAATAAATAATAGCTATACCCGAGGAGGTTTTGCGTCAGGCACGCATCCAGTCATAAAACAAATGGGTTAGCATCAGGCACGAAGCCGGTGGCAAAACAAACGGCAAATCCTTGGCGATATAAGTTTCGAATGAAACCATATCACAATGACCCCATAAACAATGGGATACGGACGAAGTACTCGCGTCTGGTTAGTGTATGAAATATTTTTTTAAGGCAAAGTAAAACAATTCGTAATCACCTGAAACCTAGGGTCATCTTTGGTTGGTCCGTACAAATCTTGTATTGGCAACACATTGTACTCAATATTTGGGTTTATATCCATGAGGAAGTCCAGCACAGCCTTAATCCTTACTTCTACTGGCTCGATGAGCTCCCATAGCTTTTTAGCTATAACATTTTATTTCTTTATTGTATTAGGTTCAATGTGACCACCTATATTACATTAATTTATATTAATCAAATCAATATTGTTAATATAATGGTAGCAAGTTAACTAAATAGATTTGGCATACTGCCTATAGCACTGAAATAATAATTATTATAATAAATTATTGTCTTAATGTTATTGGTGGTCACAGATAAAAATATATACTTGGGTCCAATGACACTTATTACAAAACAAATTCTGAATTTATGATGGGAATTTTATATAGAAAAATAGCCTCATCATACACTTTAGTAGACCCTGACAATATACCTTACAAAATCTTGCTACTCACATTGTATCATATTAACATCAGTAACACCAACTGTGAGATGTTTAGTAGCTCTAAGGGCAGCCTGTGACAGAAGTATTTTGTGTCCATTGTGCAACCTGTCAAATGTTCCCCCTAATGCTACATACTCATATGTCTTCACTTGTTCATTGCTAGTATTGTCGTTAATTATCTCAGGGAATTCTGAAAGTGTTGAATATGCATCTCAATATAATATAATATGTGCAGGTTATGTACAACTACACAACTGTGATGATCCGTCAAGACTACTGTATGTAGGTATACAGGGTGTAACAAAAAGGGTATGTTAAGCGAAAAGCTACGTAAATAGCACACTGTAGAGAACCTATGCACAAAATTTGAGATTCGAAATCACATGTTTATTTTTCCCGATAGTATGGAGAATTTTTAAATATCTCAGGAATTTTCATACAATCTTGAAAAATAAACATGTGATTTCAAGTCTCAAATTTTTTGGATAGGTTCTCTACAGTGGGCTAATTACGTAGCTTTTCGCTTAACATACCCTTTTTGTTACATCCTGTATATGGGACCTTTTGAGTAATTATTATTCTTTTAACCACTTCAAATCTAAATTCCCATTTATACTATTTTCTTGTACAATATATCAAGAGCAATTATTGATATGCCATTATTAACTAGTAAAAACTTGAACAGATGACAAAAATGCAGTTTGGATTGTGCTAGCCATATTGCTTCAATAAAATTTTATGCAACAGGCAAGAAAACTACATGACCTAGGTTTTAGTCCATATCTGTCAATCCCTTCACCTGTATGAATAAAACTGAGTCTGCTCTCGTATACCTTGATTCAGTATAGTGTTTATTACAATTTCTAGAGTAAACTTACCTATTCTTTGTAATTCAAAATTGTTACTCAAAGTGGCTACAGAGAGTCTCAGCTTATCCACCTCTTTGGACAAAACACTGTCATACATGAGGACATCTACAGGATGCGATGTCCTAATGTTCTTCACTCTATCACTGGACTTGAGGACTAATCGGATGTCCAAGTTTCCACATTGAGAAGTAGGCTAAAAGAAGATTAGAAATTTAATTAAAAGCTATTTAAAACTAGCTTTTGTTACACTAGTTCACTAGTTTGTGAACCAGAGCCTTTATAAAATATTCAAATTATTATTTAATTATTATATATACAGGATGATTTTTGGTCGTCAACGTTCCCGAAAACTACGGAATCTCCTCATCATCATGATCATTTTTCTCCATGGAAGCATACCTGGGAAGTGTCTGGTTTCCAAAATATTATGGTCCAAAGTTGAGTAAATAGACTGCGTTTTTCTGCATAAATGCACATAGACGCGCGTAGCAGGATTTTTTCACGAAAAATAATTAATATCTGTCTATAAAAAAACTAACATAAACACTAGACACTATAAATTTCGCACGATTAAGGAATTTAAAAAAAAAAAAAAATAAATAAAAAAATTCCCAGCATTTTTTTTGGCATATGGAACGTTGACGACCAAAAATCATCCTGTATATATATTTTTATTATATCTGCCATCAGTATTTCAACTATGAGCATGTGCTGTTCTGTTCTGGCTTTGGTAAAGTGTTCCCCAGTGAGAACAACTCTATTTAATCTTCCTTTGCATGTCAAGAGCAGGGATCCATTACGTCACGTCCTTTTAGCCTCCTGCCATACACTGGTTCTGTTAGCTTTGTCGCCAGTCTATTGGGGTGACGCTCCAATCGTTGCTTATAGTTAGTTGCATATCTTTTAATATTTCATGTAGCTCTGTTATTTTAATAAACCACGGTGCGCACGAGATTTTTTTCAGTATAGAATTTTGAAACCCTTGTATACTGTTTATATTTGAGGCACTGGCCGAGTCCCACAGTTGTAGACGATATGTCCAGATTGGCTTTATGTTGGATTTGTATATGAGAAGTTTGTTATCAATGGACAATTTAGAATTTCGACCCAACAACCAATCATATCCTCTGGATTTCACACTCATTTCCTCTCTCTTTACTTTTATGTGGTGCTTCCAAGTAAGACGCCAAGATACATTTCCAAGTATTTAACTGTGTCACATTTTGGGAGTTCTGTATTACCCAATTTCGCCGTTGGACAGTCCCCTAGGCGTACGGCAAATGTTATGTGTACGGACTTAGATGTACTTGGTTTTATTCTCCATTTATTCAGCCATTGGTCTATCTCATTGAGATTATTCTGAAGTTGTTCAGTCGCTGTAAAGGGGTTCTTACTGGTAGCAAGAATCGCAGTGTCGTCGGCATAGATGGCAATAGTAACTTTATCTGATTGCCGCAGGTCCGCTGTGTAAATAGAGTACAATATGGGTCCCAGAATCGATCCTTGAGGAACTCCCGCCTTAATATTGTAAAAGCCCGATGTACACTCATCTTCCTTCGTTTGAAATATTCCGTTTTCCAGATAGGATTTGAGTATATTAAAGAAACTATGTGGCAGAAACGTCTTAATCTTGCACAGCAGTCCCTTATGCCACACTCGATCAAAGGCTTGCTGGATATCGAGAAACACGGCAGAGCAATACTCTCCTTTTTCAAAGGCGCGTCTCACTGTGTTACATACCCAATGTATTTGCTCAATAGTTCCATGCTGTTTTCTAAACCCAAATTGATGTTCAGGTATTACACCCGCGTGAGACAAAGCCGGTTTCATTCTAGCAAGGAGAACTCTCTCAAATAGTTTTGACAATATTGGTAACAAAGTTATAGGTCTGTATGATGTCAATTCGTGTTCTGGCTTGCCCGCCTTGTGAATCAAAATGATCTGGGAGACCTTCCAAAGAGAGGGATAGTGTGAAACCCGCAGGATCCTATTAAAGAGAACAGATATAAAAGAAAAGATATAAGCTCAGTGGTGAGAGCGCTGGCACGCGGAATGCAGAGGTCGTGGGTTCGATTCCCACCCGGGTGAGGAATTTTTTCCATTTCTTTATTAATAATTTTATAAGATATAAAATAGCCTTTCTCTGTAGTTCTTTCAGAATTTCCTTAGTGATCAGATCAAATCCCGGTGCTTTGTTCTCCTCTAGCATAGCAATGCTTTTCACAATCTCTTTTGGACTGACTGATTTTAAAGGAAGCTCAAGTTGGAAGGGCTGGTCAATCACCAAATCTATGTCTCCAGGGTTAGTACGCTCATCATCCTGGTTGGGAACAAATACTTATGATAGGTGCTTTGCAGATATCTCACACTTTTGTTGAGTAGTTCGTGCCCAGTTCCTGTCCTCAGTTTTAATAGGAGGCTTGGATCTTTGGGGTCTGTTATAGTTGTTCGTCATTTTCCATAATGAGTAGTTGGTAGATTTGGTGCCCGTCAAGGACTCAAGTTGCGCCTGCATGGATTCTTGCTCAAAATATAGTAAAATAAAGTTATTATTACTAGAGATAGGCCAACTATTCGCAACAGATTTTGATAAAATTTCACTCAGTAGGTGGGGCAGCCGGCAGTAAACAAAGGTGCTGAAATCTAAGGTACATTTAATAAGATAATAGGGTCTATTCCGGCAGTCACACTTAAACCTATCTATCTCTCTCCGTTGTTAACATAAATTGCTGAGAGAAAAGGACAGGTAGGACTAATTTTACGTTTAGGTTTAAATGTGACTGCCGGAATCGACCATAATATCCAGTAAAAAAAATTGTTACCTTAGAGTATAAATTAACTATTTGTTTGCTGATAGCAGGTAGCGTTTCTTCCCTATCTTCATTTATCTTTATGTACAAAATGTTCTGGACATATTTACAGGCTTTCAGATATGCATTGTGTGCTTTTGTAGCATTTGAGACAAACAATATTCCAGTTTTTGCCATTTTTCTATCTGCAATGGGAAAATATTAATTGAATAAGTACAAACATCACTACATATTATAAAACAAAGTCGCTTTCTGCTGTCTGTCCCTATGTATGCTTAGATTTTTCAAACCAGGGAACGGATTTTGATGCAGTTTTTTTAATGGATACAGTGATTCACAAGGAAGGTTATAACTGGGGACCCGCCCCAGCTTCGTACGGGAGTAATGCACTCTCACACAGGCGAAGCCGTGGGCGGCCGCTAGTATCTTATAACCAAACAAGCATCTTTTGTGGGAGCCTAAATTAAGCATTGTTTGATTAATTTAATAGCAACAAATATTGAGCAAACACAATGCTCACTCTGCATATACTGAACTTATCTTTCCCTCTGATCTATTTGCACTACAGAGGGCTTAGTGTCAGTTTTCAAGTCAAATATGTTTGTACTATAGCTTATAATAAATAATAATGCCCACTAAAAAAACGTTCATAACTACAATATGTTAAACCTACCTGTGCTATATTTCATGAACTGAATATATGAGACAGTAATTGAAAGTAATAATACCACAAACGAAATAACAATAGCAAATTTGTCCATTTTAAGTCCAAAGGTTACTACATAATTAGTAAGTTTTTTAAATTATCAATAAGAGTTTGAATAGGTAGGTATAGTTAGAGACATGAATTACAAAATAATAATTTAAATCTAGATGCACAGTCAGCAGGACAATAAGTTAAGAGTAGGCGAATAACAAGAAACTGCTTCTAGGGCCAGTGGGTAAACAACTAAAAATTATTACTTATTGGAACAGGTTGTATTTACCTAATTACAGAGAAAAATATTATAATAAAATAAACACAAACTAGAGATCAATTAATAAGTTCATCCAAGTTATAAATACATTAAATTGAGGAAAATAAAGCAATCAAATAAAAGCAAATTTTTAGGTTAGGTAATAATTGTTGTTGTTTGTTTGTTTAGTTTATCCCGAAGGAAAGGCAAGGGGAACTAAGCCCATACAGCCATTTTCTTTAGTAAATGATTTCTGAATTTATGATGGATGATAATGATGATGATGAATGGAAACGTCGGGAAAATCCTCAAGAACAAGTGTAAAGTTAGTCAAAATTAAAAATAATTGCAGAAACAACTTACATGGGCCCATGAAGAGATCGTATTCCGGCTAAAGTTTTACTCAGCCTACCTGCGTATAAAACCATGCACACGCACTAGATTCACATCACAAGTAGTCAAAATATAACTTATCTACCAGAAAACATCACTTTACAGACACATGCAAGCCATTTACAAATAATTTTTGATTTTCACGAGAAAATTACACCTGCACCCTTCCAGCTTTTCCCGCCGAATCGTTAGGTAATAAATGTTGAGAAAAGAAAAAAGAAAAAAAAAAAAATATTCGGCGGGAAAAGCTGGAAGGGTGCAGGTGTAATTTTCTTGTGAAAATCAAAATTTATTTGTAAATGGCTTGCATGTGTCCGTAAAGTGATGTTTTCTGGTAGATAAGTTATATTTTGATTACTTGTGATGTGAATCTAGTGCGTGTGCATGGTTTTATACGCAGGTAAGCCGAGTAAAACTTTAGCCGGATTACGATCTCTTCATGGGCGCATGTAAGTTGTTTCTGCAATAATTTTTCATTTTGACTAACTTTACACTTGTTCTTGAGGATTTTCCCGACGTTTCCATTCATCATCATTGTCATTCATCATAAATTCAGAATACATTTTACTAAACAATGATTAGGCTGTATGGGCTTAGTTCCCCTTGCCTTTCCTTCGGGATAAACTAAAAAAAAAAAAAAAAAAAAAAAAAAAAAAAAAAAAAAAAAAAAAAAAAAAAATTGAGAAAAGAATCACCAGTTAGCCAGCAAACAAGAGGCATAAAACAATATTGACAATTCAACCCGTTGGATGCCAGTTGCCCTGAATTTCTGGCAAACAATTTGATTGCCAATTTTTGGCCTCAAGAGATTACCAAACCTCAACCTCAATAATGTGAATCGGGCTTGCTCTATTTCCACATTTTTTAACAGAACATTTTTAATAGGAGCTTTTTAAGAGATTTTGCGTAGTAGGTAAGCTAGGCGGTCTCCAATAATACCGTCGTTATGTTAGATTGTGTTTTACCAAAAGTTAAGTACTTTGAGTAATGGCGCGTATATCAAAATTAATTTTCACTGCTATTAATATACCTAATTGTACAATTGTACAGGATGTACCTATTTGGTGAAATGCACTATAGTTCAGAACAGGAGAACTTGGAATCCAAACTCGGATCTACAAAACTTGACGCCAAGCCCTGAACACGATATTGAAACATGAAAAACAGAGAGTACCTTACCTAAGTATATTCTTAGAAGAAAAACTGACAGGCCCCCCCCCTTTTTCCCCCCAAGGGATCCCTTACACACACAACAAAAAAATACCCTATAACGTAAGTAAAGCAAAGTAAGACGTTACATAACAAAGACATAAATATAATGAGAAGCTTGGATTGATTTTCAAAAAGTCAAATTTTCAAGCGTTACTTGAGTTAGAATAGTGGTTTCCAGCCATAGAAATGTAAGGAGATACCAAATCCCTGTTTCCAGCTTCTTCCATTTCTATTTAGCATCTCTACTTAGTTTGTGTCTATGCTTCAGAACGTTCAGAACCAAAGAATATACTACTCTCTAACGAGAGACTAACTAACTGTTCAGAACTCAGCTTCAGAACCTTAACAAAGAGTATAGTAAGTACTGGAGGGAACAAAAAATGAGGGACTTTATATACTTTGGCCAGGGATTTGGTATCTATGACTTTGGCAAATGAATTTAGCCTAAATCATAAAAATTTATCATAGACAATTTTCTATGAAGCTGCCCACCATTATTTTCCTTCCTCGGGTCTGTGTACAAAAGAAAAATAAATTGGTTTGGTTTGGTTTTCAATTTTTCATGTGGTTTTCTTGATTGAACTTGAAGTAGGTAAATGTGGATTTTTTGTAATAATGTAGGTAATATTATAGAATGTGAAAGTTGTTTCCTTAAATTTAATGGGAAATTCACAAAACAAAACTAGTCAGATCCATAAACCTGCGTCTTCAAACGAAAGCCAAGCCTTTTCTAGCCAGGTAGGTTCAATTTCAATTCAATGATGATTGTAAATTTGCAGATGTCATTCCCTGTACATACGTAATAATGAATATTATTTTATTAATTTGTAGAGCAAATGATTGGGTTCAGGGGAGCTAGTGCCATATAACCTGCGTTATTATTGTGATGCAGCTGATGTTTTGACAGTTCTTTGTTTGTGTATTGTATGTGCAGGCATTATTTTATTTTTGTCTTGCAGTTTAGTCTGTCGCATTTCGTTGGTAATCTGAGTGGACGATCGTTCCTGAGCGCGACTAGCAACCAGTCAGTGTACAGCACATCTAGACCATGGTCCCGCATCTCGCGTAGAAGGTCAGTAAAGTAAAATGTGACCCTTTAATCGATTTAATTTACAACATTATAATGCTACTGTATAATACAATCTAGTATAATAATGTATGGTCTAATTTATATTTTTTTCAGATGGCATACCTCAACTTTAATGAACCCATTAGAAGCTAGTAAAACAGCTTGGCCTGTTTCAAATAAGGAATCAATATTTTTGCCAGAGTTCCCTATAACCACCGATTTACAACAGGATAACTTTAAAATTGAGGAAATAATCTCTAAAGGTGCCTTTGGAGAGGTCTATAAAGTATTAAAACTCAGTGAAAATGAAACTTATGCATTAAAAATTGTCAACAAGTCACAGGTGAGTTTTCTTGTAATATATATATGTATTATCAAAGATGATTGTCTTTGGTATTATTAATAGTAGACTCTCTAAAACTTGTAGATAGTTCAACTTTTCAAAGAAGCTTTAAACATAAAGCAAAATCTGGTAAGTAGCTCTACAATTGGGTTGCAGTAAGCCAAGCTACTAAGTAACTTGTAATAATTTCTTAATGATAGTTTAAGGCCATATTAAATTAACCAATCAAGCAAGAGCTAAAATGTACAATTATTATCATCATCTTCCTCCGTCATTTATTTGGGGTCGGCGCAATATGTTTTTTTCTTCCATTCATCCCTATTATCCGTCATCTCATTGCTCACTCGCATATCCTCCCTCACACAATCCAATATAAATATTTTTGAAATTGATTGAACATTGGCCAAATTGGTGATACCTACCTTATTAACTTTTTCTGATTACATACTTTTTTAAAAAACTTCTGATTACAAAGACCAAACTAGCCTAGAAAATGATGCAGGTATTCCAAATACACTCAAGAAATAGATGACTAACTGAGTTACTTGAGGTCCACCTCACTTGAATTAATAATAAATATCTGTCATAAAGCTATTAACTTGTCTATTTATTTATTTATTAAATATAAATTTATTAAATAAATAGACAAGTTATTTATTAAACTTGTCCATCAATATGGTAGATTCTGACCATCACACATAGAGATGGGCAACTTCTCGAGAACTTTCCATTTTGTGGAAACTTTCCGATATCCTCCCGGTAAGTTTCCGTATCTTCTCATTTTGGTGAGAAGATAAAATGTTCTTAGTATTCTTAGTATTCTTTATTGTACACATAAATTTTTATCATAGACAGTAAGTTGTAAAAGAAATAGTACAAAGGCGAGCTTATCTCTAAAAGAGATTTCTTCCAGCAAACCATTAAGTACAAAGGAAAATTTTATAATATATAAAAGGAATATCATATGTGCACACGTATTAAAATATAAATAAACTTAACACAAAATAAATATATTTACTAAATAATAACAATACTTAATTATCTACTTAGATACATACATAATAGAGATAATACATAATGTTCCTATTAAATTTTTTTGTTCATTGGAGTATTTGCATATTATTGGTCTAAGATGCAAGAAATGTGCGTTTTTTACTAAGCTCAGTGTACTTGTATCCGTATTTACGATTATTAAACTGGATTATTGGTTAAGTTTTATGTAAGTGAAACACACTCATAACGAAATCGCAGAAACTACGTTATATTTGAAGATGCAGTTTGGCAGGGATGTAGTTTAGAGATAGGGGAGAGATTTCATTGGAATGAAGTTTTTAAAAGGTGTATGTGTGTCTATGGTTTTCAGTACTTGAAATATCTAGCTAGGTAATTTTATATGAAGGTATTATTAATTTGTTTTAAACAAATTAATCCAGTCTTATGAAAACAGTAATTAAAACCTCTGAACTATATAAATGTGCAAAGATAAATAAAACGAGGTATCATATTAAATTACAAACATTTATTTAAAATTTCAATAAAGAAACAAATCAAATATTAACAAAATTACATTAAACTAACAAAATTCAATCAGAATCACTATCTAAATTATCGCAATCGAAAAACTCCATGTGCGGCTGTGTACCACTTGGACCAGCCACCACTGACAATGAAGCATCTAGCGACGGAATCTCGGTAAGGACTGAGATTTCATCATTTGATGACTCGTTGTCTGAAGAATTTACGGAATATTCTTCATCTTCTTCCACTTCTTCTTCAACCGGACATGTGATACTACGGTTTAATAAATTCCAGTTATATGCAACGTATGCAATTTTGGCGGCTCTTTCAGCTGTAAGGCGGTTTCTTAATTTATTATGTATCCTCCCATGTGTACTGAAAGAGCGCTCAACAGCAGCTGATGTACAGGGTGCAGTAAGAATACGCAAAGCGATTTTACTCAGTGAAGTGGAGCTGCAAATGCCTTTCCACCAGGTCGTTGGGCTCATAGATGTCACACTTTTCCATACAAATGCTTTTCCCCACAATCTTCCATCTTTCGCTCTAAAGCTTGCAAGATTTTCTGCAATGTCTATGTTGAGCTGATTTGCGATTGTGTGAATATATTCCATAGCTACCACCTCTTCTTCAGAATCCAGTTCAGATCCTCAGATCAGCGTAGCTGGGTCCAACATGTAGGCAGCTAGATGTATTGGTTTTATACACATTGCCATTCGATGGAATGTTGCCATGAGAATGTCATTTATTTTCATCTTCATTCAGCATACTCACCTGCAGCAAAGCGAACTCCAGTTCAGACTTCATATTTCGCAATGTCAGAAAAACAGTGTGCATATTTAGCTTGTCTGATTCAAGTTTAAAAATAACCTGCGTTACCGGTTTTATAATATCAATAATTTGTTTTGTTTTATCCCAAAAATCTTCGTTTAGCAAGTTATGTTTTGTGTTTGTTGGTAACATTGAAGCCTTTTCATGGACTGCTAAAGTTTGTAGGGCAAGTTTAGTTTTTATTAGGCTTTGCAAGCTAATGCAATATGAACCCCAGCGTGTTTTGCATGGCAGTTTCAGGGTCTCTCCAGCCTGTTTTTGCTTTACCGCCGATGCCAGAATCGAAGTTAAAACTTGGCTTTTTTTTATCGACTTAACGCATTCAATGGCTATGTCCAGAGCTATTTTCAATTTTTCTGTGCGCAAAATGTCATGACATAATAAGTTAAGTGTGTGTGCAGCACAATTCAAATAGGTTATGTGCGGTTGAGAATCTTTTACAAGCTTGAATGCTTTTTGTATATTTTTGGCATTATCACCCACCAATGCAAAAAATTTATCTCTTCCGTATTCGTTCATAACTTTCAGTATTTCCTGAGCTAGATATTCACTGGTGTGGCGATTGTCGGCAGTATCCAAGCTTTTCACAAATACTGGCTCTGGTTTTGAAATTAGGAAGTTTATTATACCCTCATTGCGAACATCGCTCCAACCATCACATTGCAGATGTAGGTAGCTCTGCATGCTGAGATCTTCAATTGTCTCTTTCCGCATGTCACCATGAATCTTGTCTAAGTATGTTGTTGACAATGTTTTTCGGGAGGGCAGAGTATACAATGGTTGAAGTTTTTCAAAGAATTCAATCCAAAGTGGATGTTCCACCATTACGAAGGGTGCCCCAGTGACAAATATAGCTTTGGATAAAGCCATATCTAAGTCATGCTTGTCTCCTATTGCCAACGGATTCACTCGTGGATTTGCTGATGGCATTATAAGTGTAGCACTCTCTGCATTTGGTGAAACGTTTTCCTTTTGTCCTTCATCAACTCTGAAACTTCTTGGTATTGACGGTTTTTTGACAATATCAGCATTCTTTTTGGGTTTCGACAGTGTTTCTAATATCTCAGCTTTGAAGTTAGCAGGACATTTCAAACATTTCTGCAAATGTTTTTCCATTCTGACTACATTCGCAGTAGTGTATTTAATGTCACAGTGAGAGCACATAATGGTTTTGTCATCTCTCACTCTAAAATGTTTCCAAATAACTTCTTTTTTCGGCTTCCCCATGTTTAGGTCTGAAAACAAGATTAATATTCTTATGTTTAAAAATTTGCCCAAAAAATAAATTTACAAGATCATACAATATATAGAAAATAAAAAATTACGAGCAATTAGAATATGGTTAGAATAAATACCTATATATTTTGTACAATAAAATCTATTCTCTATTAGAATGAGTACAGATTATTTACAAAAATAATGAAAATAAAACATTTATTGATTGCAAAATAAAGGAGAATCAAAGGTACTGTTACGTACTGGGTACGGGTGATTCGGAGCTGCCGATTAAAAGGTAAGCGTAGGTGTTAGAACTCTATATTAGGTGGAGCAGGTTACAAAATTCCAGCACTTATCACTATAACTCTAGTACAAGACACTTCCAATAGTTCACTGTAAACTTCTTCACTATACACTATCGCTGGTATCGTTTTCCTTAGCTTATTTAGCTTCCAATCTTATTCAAAGATTGAACTAAGACTGACTCCGTCGGCCGAGATCCGCCGTATTTATACGGCTCGACGTTCGGTCCCGAACATTCGGGAATATACCCGAGCGACCCATCTACAAAAACCCCGTATGTTATCCGGGCAAGCCTGGAACGTTCTCGGGCGTTCATTCAACAACACTTAAACTAAACACGCCGAGACTACAACAGAACATGCTAGTAAACGATATTGCGTTCTATTCTGCTACTAGCGACATCTAGTGAGCTAATGGGTAAACTCCCCGGTCGTAACAGTACCAACAGGATTCTATGTTATATTCTAAATGTCTGCAAAATGTTAAAATAATAAAATAAAAAGTACTTACGAATCAAGAAGTATTCACCAGTGTCCGGTTTTGATAGTCCAAATCACAGATAACAGTCACAGTAACAATTTAACAAGCCAAGTCGTCGTATAAATGAGAATCAGAGTCCAATAAACAAGCGTGATCGAAACAGTATCCTTCAAGACATACGGCACAGCAGTAGACTATCAGAAGACTAATAACAGACTGAAGTAAAAGACATGTTTGAGCACATAGTGTCATAAAACAGCTGCTTCGTACTAATGAGGGTCGAATAGTTTCCCAGAAAACTTGAATACGAGACTGTAACAAAATTCTACGAAGAACAATAGAAACCCACGTACAAAAGATCTCATGCGGTAAACTTCTAAAGATAAAAACTTTATTGATCGCACGTGCGCCAGGTGGGCAATGTTTGTGTGTAGCCTAAAATGCATTCTACTTCAATTTTAAACGCATCTTTGATGAATAAAGTAATATTTTTTAATAATATTTTATCTTCTCACCAAAATGAGAAGATACGGAAACTTACCGGTAATTTCTCAATCTTCTCAGAAGTTTCCACTTCGAGAAGATTGGGAATATTCTCGGCGCCCATCTCTAATCACACACATTTAAATGTAAACATAAAATTAGACAGGTCTGTCTCCCTCCATTCTTAGAATAAATGTCTGCATCACAAAGGGACAGGTAATACTAGTCTTAAGTTTAGGTTTAAATGTGACAATCAGAATTAACCATAATGTAAGCTTATCCCACTGACCTATTTTTAGTGCTGGCTATGCCTAAACTTTGCATACTCTGATAACAATGCTTCCAAATGATAAGCATGTAATTAACTTTATCTAAATTAAGTTTGATGATAACCCAATGCTAGTTCATACTTGTGACAGTAGATGTTATTGGTGTAACATACTTTATTTTGGTCATCTGCAGCCTTTTTCTAATAGTTAGGTATATTTTTTGATGATTGCTTCAGTTTTGATAACTGCCAGTAATAAATAAATAAGAATTACTAGTCAAACCAAAAGAGCTTTTGCTTAAACCTCTGTATGCCAACATTGTATACTCTGTGCAGACAGACTTTGTTAACTTAGCATATTCACTGCTGCCAACTACGTAATTGCTTTTCCTTGGTTTTCTAAATGTGCCACTGACACTTATTTGTATTTTGGCACTAGGTTGAACTAATGTCAGCATGCTAAGTAAATCAGCCAGTCAGCAGGGAACATGTTTAATGCCAACAACTATTTCTTATGAAACTGATCTAGAAGTTTAGAAGCATTATTGGCCATGGTGGCTGTGACCCAATCTATTCACTGTATGGGTCATCCAGCTTTATGTGTATAGCTTGCTGTGTAAGCATATAAAATATTCTGTGAATTTCGAGTCAAATTAAATATTACATACAATCTTAAGTAGATAACAAATATCATGCTTGTAAAATTATTATTCCAATCATTGTACACGTAGTTTTGCTTTATAAATTAATAATTTGCTGAATACTATGTTAGGTGCTGTGCATCTTTTGTTTATTGTAATTTTTAACAATGCAATCATGTAAAGTCACTTTACATGGTACTTACCGAACATAAGTGGATAAATTAATTCTTAAATTGTTTGTGAACCATTTATTTATGTAATGCCTATAATAGGCTTAATTAATCTAATTGGTGGGCAAAAGATTATTGTAGGGGATAATAGTTCTCAAAAGTCTCAAATAATTTATTAATTAGTTTTATATATGACCGATTGGCGTGATTGGTATAACCTACATTTCCCCCGGAAGACACAATTTATATGTTATAAAAGCTTGTCGTGACATTTAAGTACTCGTATTTACGTTCTTACTTTTAAATGTTTATTAGGCAGCATCTTTGTGTTGAGTTTCAGATTTTCCCATTTTTACCATGTATCGAGTTAATAACAGGGTTCGCCCCGGTGCCCCTTGGCATTCAGTACGGCCTCACCTTGACATAAGACCTTATGTCGCGGATCTTGTGTCTAGTGTTAATGTGACGTTATAAATTAACAGTAAAAGTTTATTTTTTCTTTTTAGCGCATTTAAATACATGTTTTATAAATTTTATTTGTATAATAATGTTGCCTTTAGATAGTGAGAGAGAATGCTGTAAGGCAAGTCAAAGATGAGGCACGAATTCAAGAGGTTTGCGGACATCATTCGTTCATAGCTGGTGCGGTAGCCAAGTGGCAGACCAAGAAAAGGTTATATATTGGTAAGTATATTTAGCAGTTATACGTCAGCTGTCTCTCTTTCCTCATGTATATCGTAAGAGTCAACTCGGGCATTCTCTCAGGCTATAAGCTAAAAACTCACCACTATTATGGGGCAAGCACGAACCTCTCGATGGTCCGTAACGTTTTCGTCAAACTGTCAAATCTCATAGATTTTGCTTGCGAGTCGCTAGCGTTACGCCGCGTAAAAAGGTTCGCGCTTATTACCCTACTGATACGTGGCTGCTGGATCTCTTTTATGATTCTTCAGTTCTGGCTACCCCATTTCGGGAACACACCCGTGTGTGTAAGTATGTATCACCTGAAAGAACGCCCCTAAAATTGTAGGTTTGTAATTAAAAACCAATTTTTGACAGTGAAGATGTAATCGTGCGATGTTTTTTTAAGATTTTTTACTGTGCGCTCTTCCTATTTAGTATTCTGTGATATCTTGGATATGTGACTATCACACGCTACTCGGCTGACTCGTTATCTCAGTCTAAATATAAATTGATTTGTTGTGACTGGGACATGAGATTTAAACATTTCGCTGATATCGAAATAGATGCCGCAAACCCTTACAAGGGGCAGTCTTTTTTTAACCCCCGACGCAAAAACGACGGGGTGTTCTAAGTTTGACGTGTCTCTCTCTCTCTGTGTGTGTAAATGTGTATGTGTCTGTCTGTGGCATCGTAGCTCCCAAACAGATGATCCGATTTTAATGCGGTTTTTTTTAAAACAAAGATAAATGCCGCTTTTTTGCATGACTTGGCGGGAGCGCTACCGTGCACCTAGATTCGACGTCATTTAAAAAGTGTGTGAGATTTTGACGTCATTTTATTTTTCTATGAAATTACGCCACCCTTTCCGGGAACACAGTTGTGTAATGGATCCCAGAGTAGGTACCTACTAAAAGAGAACTGCCCAAAGTTTTATTATATGGCATTTCTGCATTTTACGCGGACAACATGGTGGGCGGGGTTCTAGTTAAAAGCAATTAAGATGGAGCAGATGATTTGGGTTAGTAATTAGATTAATTGCACCTTGCAAATTAAAACAAGTGTTCGAAGCCAGCATAGACAACATTCCGTTTTTGCGCCACAAAAACATAATACTACTTCCTGTTCGTTACTATGTAAATATATTATTTGCATATTAGTCAGCAGGTGCATTTTTTATTACGATTGTAGTTCAATGTGCTTCTTTAATATTTCCAATCATTTATTTTCTCGATGATAGCTCCCATAGAATGTAACTGCGTTAATGCAAAAGTTAACTTTTAAATGCAAGGCTTAAAAAATATGTCAATTGCCTAATTTTGTTCCTTGATCCCATCCCATATGATTATATGAGTCGAGCAACTTTTAAAGTGCGATAAATGACAAATGTTTTAATACAGTTACATTATACAAGTATACATGTATTATGGGAGCTGTCATAGAGAAAATAAATGATAGAGTATAGTATGTATAGCTGAGTATAGCTGTTGGTAGGTAACTATGAAAAAATAAGGTTGCCAAAAACGTAATGTAAAAGAGATGGTAAAATTCGTCATCCGAGTTAATTGACCCGATAGCTCAGTTGGTTAGAGCGAAAGCACGGTTTGCGACAGGTCGTGAGTTCAAAATCTCATTCGGGTGAATTTTTTTTAAAATTTCTTTATTAATAATTTTTATAACTAGGACACAGTAAGACAGGCTTACCTACTTTATAACAAATGTGTAAAATCAAGATGTATTTAAACTAGGTACATATCGCACCTTTAAAGACAAACCGTTACTAAACGAAATTTTTCCAAAATTGAGTTATCAATGCCATCTATCTTAAAATTTCGTAAGCTACAAGATGACATTAACATTTTTTGAAGTTTCGCTCAAATGAGCTAGATCGTATTTTTTTCCGTTACTAATCAAAATTTGGTTGGCTTACTAAATACAATATTGTGTCTATACCAATTGGAACGTGTTTGTCGAAGAGAGATGATGAAAGTTTAAAAGAAAAATGTGATTATTTGGATAAATCGGCTTCACGTCAGAAAAAAAGGTCCTTGTTTATAATTATTTTGATTAGTAAAATGTTATTTTTTGTATAGTCACAGTTTTCTGTTTATCAAAATTATGCAATTCGTTACACTATTTAATTGGTAAATTGTTATAATTTTTCACCATATATTTGCTCTCCTGTAAAATTTGATATTTTTGTATAGAAACGGTTTGTCTTTAAGGGTGCGATATACTTGCCGTTTTGTTTTTTTAATTCTTATTCTTTACCGGCCCACGACTTAGTCTGCGTAAACTTTACAATTCCACTTATTTCACGTTCCCTAGGGAAGTTCGCTGGACCGATTTTGACGGGACTTTCACTGGCAAATACATAGTTGTTTTAATCCTATCTTACTTCCTACTAATTATATTAATTATAAATGGGAAACGTTGTGAGGATGGATGTATGTGTGTGTATGTTTGTTACCCTTCACGAAAAAACTACTGAACTACTTTTTATAAAACTTGCCAGGTATACAGGTGTTTTTTGGTAGTCAACGTTTCCGAAAACTACAGATTCTCCTTATCATCACGAACATTTTCCTCCATGGAAGCATACCTGGGAAGTGTTTGGTTTCCAAGGAACTAAAGTACAAAGTTGAGTTTTTAGATAGCGTTTTTTTTGCGTAAATGCGTGATGCGTGAAACAAACATTTTTCAGGAATTAAAATTTAAAACTGCCTATAAAAATACTAACACAAAAACTAAACATCATAATTTTGCGCGATCATGTCAATAAAAAAAATGTCAAAAAATTTAAAATCGTTTCCCAGCAATTTTTTGGCATAAACTTACTTTATTTGATGTATAGAGTACCTTTACGTAAAGGGTTTTGTAAAGTTAAAGTTCACGCCCACGAAGTCGCGGGCAGCCGCTAGTAAGGAAAACATTGGCCACTTTCATTCCCGAAATTCCCACGAGAACGGCCCCCTGATTACCTAATTTGCAATAGCAAAGCCGAAGCAAAGCGAGAGCGAAAATTGTACAATATTCACCTTGAAATGTCAAAGTTGCTTTCAAATTCATTTTACGTAATACGAATTTGACAAGCAATCGGCGATTTTTGTACAATTTTCGCTATCGCTTTGCTTTTGCTAGTTAGGTAATAACGGGGCGGGAAATAACGGCAATTGTAAAGTTCAAGCAGACGTAGTTGACATTAAGTTCAAATTGTGTATAGTTTCAGAATACATTCCCGGAGGGGAACTGCTGGCTCTGCTAGACAAATACGGACGGCTGCCGGAGCATATTGTCAAGCATTTTGTTGCGGAAATCGCACTTGCTATAGGTGAGTGTCTCTTTATTCATGAAAGCCTATCTGAAGAATAAATTTGATGCTGTATTTCTCTAAAACTTGATCAAGATAAAAACTACATCAACTAGTTAGGCTATTTGACGTTGGTAAAATCGGCCCTTAGTTGAAAAATAAATTATTGAGTTTGTACAGGCGACACCTTTATCTATATCTTCTATTCTATACATATAATAAAATTGTAACGGATCGATGTTTGTGCACGTTAATCTCAGAAACGGCTGGACCGATTTCGATGCAGTTTTCCCGGATAATTTCGATATTTTGTTCTTTCTGTAGTCCACATGGACGGAGGCTGTGGCGACTGCGGCGTCCACTAGTATTTACATATTTTTAACTAGCTCATGAAGATATCTCTTGCAGAGATAAGTCTTTGCGTGTTTGCTGCCTTTGTACTAGATGATGTTGTATCTATCAAACGATAAGCAACGAGTGGAAGGAGATAGCGAATGAAACTGTAATATTACCGCTCGCTATAATAACGCATATTCAAGTAGCTTGGACCCAAAACTCACTTTTCTAACAACCATGTAAACTGTGGGGCCAGATGAATTTCGATAGTGGTAATCTATAGTAGTGGTTCAGTTTTTTCTAACGCAAACTCGCGTAAGCAGGAACGTAAGAGATGAAATCTATGGATGAAGGCACAATTTTTATTTTCAAATAGGCACGTTTTTCTTTGACAACTCTGAGTTGCGAATTGAAACTGTAATATTACCGCTCGCTAATACCTACTTAATAAGGTTCATGTTTACTCTACTACCTATTATAGTAGATAGTTAAACCCCAAACTGCCGTTTTTCTTGACTAATGTAGTCCTTAAAGTAAGGCTAAGAGGGAATCTATTGTTTTGAGTCAGGTAGTTTTTTTTTTCCTCAATAATTATGCCTACGTTTAGCGACCTTTCTCCTGCCGTGTTTATTTTTAATCAATGGTCATTTTGCATTCTCTCTTGGACCGCAGTGGACGTGGTATATTTTTATTTTTCCTACTTATTTATTTTTGAGAAAGAAATTAGTTGAGTGTGCAGTTTGTTGAACAACGATGAATTCTAGGTTCTAGGGAAACTTCGAATTTTGTGGTATGTACAGTCAGCATCAAAAGTCGATGAACACATTCAGATTTTCAAAATAACTGAACACTATAATAACACATAAATCGCTTAACAAGATAGGCGCCAGAATTGAATGAATATCATTAAAGTTCAAAATTAACTGAACACTACTCGTCAAAAGTCACTGAACACCATTCTGTCAAAAATCGCTGATCGTTATAATATCCAAAAACATCATAACAGTTTATCAAAAGTCACTGAACAATATAAAAGTCTTGTATTGGTTATCTAGTGTCAATCACGGCTATGTCCAAAAATAACTTGACATCATAAATTACAAAAGTGGCTGAACATTACTTTGTTTTTTTTTTTCGGGGTTTAACGCGGCTCCGATGCCGTCAGCTGTCCAACGCGAATACAGCTCTGGCACCGCGCAGTCAGCGATCAGCAGCAGCGTGCACAGCACATTCATTAGACTGCCCACTCTTGCACACTTTTGCAGGTTCAATGCGGATACAGCTCCGACGTCGTCAGCTGTTTATTATATAGCAGACTGCCCCCTCTTGCACACTTTTTTAAGTCTAACGCAGATAGGCGTAACACTTAATAGAATGTATCACGGACAGTAAAATTAAAACCTTTGTTTATTGTTATCCGGCCTCCATGGCATCTGCTGTTAAACATAAAAAAAACTTATGTCAATGTTATTCTCTTTGAACTGAACATCAAATCGTTTGTTAATGCCAAAATGAAATACCTTACATATGTCTTACATATACAATCTTTCTTTCTTGACATATTTCGTAGTAAAGAAAGAGAAAACATTTCAATTTGTTTAGGGACTTTTGAGATAAAAGATGGTATGCTATTTTTGTCAAAAATTTGTTCAGAGACTTTAGAGACGAAGAATGTTAAGCTTTTTGGACTATAATTTTGTTTAGCGACTTTTGAAAAGTGATGGTCACCTACTTATGGTCTTTTAAGATAATCATTCAATTCTGGCGCCTATCTAGTTAAGCGATTTATGTGTTATTATAGTGTTCAGTGATTTTGAAAATCTGAATGTGTTCAGCGACTTTTGATGCTGACTGTACCTACTGATGTAGATTTTTAAAACAATAATAGTATTTTTCCAAAAAAGTCGAATTTGTTTTGTCTACCGGACGACAACTAGGACTTTTCGTAATTTATTTACCAATATACAATGCCGCGTGGTGCCGGCAGAGTAGAGTTTGTACCACCCCTGCCTACCCGTGGGTATCGTACGAGGCGATTAAGGGTTTCCGGGAGGTGGGCAGCAGCACCTCCCGTACTGACAACATAGTCTGAAAATCACACTGCGGTCACCAACCCGCCTGCCCAGCGTGGTGACTGTGGGCAAAACCCCCCTGTGGTAGTAGCCTTGTGGCGTTCCCTGGGGGAGGCCTACGTCCAGCGGTGGACTGCAATAGGTTGAAGAAGAAGAAAATACAATGAATATAAGTACCTACCTATGTTATGTTAATAAACATTTAAATGAGTATAATGTAGGCAATGTTTTGTCCCATTCGGCATTGACCGTCTCCGCTATACTAGCATACTTATTTGCTTATATTTGGATAAGGAAATATTTAATTTAACTACTTATGTAGTTAGTTTCACACACAATAGTCTTATTCTTCTGTACGGATATTTGATATTGTAATTGAGTACACGTATATTTATTTCTCTCCAATGTTTTGAAACTTTAAATTTTCTATCCTTTGTTTGCGGTGGCTACACATTAGGTGTTTACTCACCGTAAATCTGTCACATAAACAACTCTGATACACAGACTTTGACGGATTTGAAGTAAAGAATAACTAATATTATTTATTAATAATTTTATAATATATAATATCTTGACTAAGATAAATTTATAAAAACACTTCTCCATTAATATAATCCGTTAGGATATACCTATATATGGTTGATCGTTTCATCTTTAAACATTGTGCTGAGGGATTCAGCTTTGTTTGCCGAGATTTGGCTAGTGTATAGCTATCGGGGTGAAAAATAACGTTGCCAATATGTAATTTAGAAAAGAGATGGTAAAATTGGTCATCCGAGTAATTGACCCTGTAGCTCAGTAGTTAGAGCGGCTGGTACGGTTTGCAGTGGTCGTGGGTTCGATTCCCACTTGGGTGAAGAATTTTTTCCATTTTCTTTATTAATAATACACAGCCGTATGTATATGTATGTATGTATCGTCGTCGTCATCAGCCTATTGCAGTCCACTGCTGGACGTAGACCTCCCCCAGGGCACGCCACATGGCTCTATCTCCCGTTTTTGCCATCCAGTCACTACCAGCCGTCCTCTTTAAGTCATCGGTCCATCTGGCCGGAGGGCGCCCAACGCTACGCTTGCCGAGGCTCGGTCTCCATTCGAGAACCCGCTTACTCCACCGTCCATCGGTTCTACGATAGATGTCTGTGGCCTGCCCACTGCCACTTCAGTCTGCTACATTTCGAGACTACGAGAATAATCATACTATTCTCTATTATTCTAGATTTCCTCCACAACGCGGGTGTAATCTACCGCGATTTGAAGCCGGAGAATATACTGCTAGACGCGGACTACCACATCAGGCTTATTGACTTCGGACTGTCAAAGTGGCTGTCGATAGGGGCTCGGACCCGCACCATTTGCGGCACCCTCAAATATATGGGTGAGTTTTCTTCAATTTATGCCAGGTTTTTTACAGTGCGCTCCGATCGAGTGGGCTACTCATATCGTGTAAACATCTAAGCTGAGCGCACTCGGACGTCGGTAACCAATACGTAGCGTCCGAGCGTACTCTTACTGTGAAAACCCGACTTCTGTGCTGATACGGGGCTTCACTAGAATACAAAAGTTGCATCTTGTCTATGTCCATATTGTAAGAGTAGACTAGGGAACTGACGACGACGGAGGGTGGGCGTTCCTTTAGGCAATGAGGTAGCGACTTGTCACTGTCACTTGTTCTTTTACATCCACCCGGTCCATGCTAAACGTGGCTGTGCGATCTCCTTCGTGATTTTGCAGGTTCTGGTCACCCCATTCTGGGAAGACAGTCGTGTATGAACGTCGTGATGGTCTTTTCTTCTATTTACCCTCGGCTTAAGTCGACTGTGCAAAGGAAAGAACAGCGACATTGATAATGATTTTATTCCCGCTTAGCATACATGCCGATAATTATGTCGATTTCTTGTACATATATATGAATTGAATACATAGTATGATCGCGTGTTTCAGGCGTCTCGTAGACCCCGAAGTGTTTTAAAAGCCGGATAAAACGCAGCAATAGAAAAGTTAGTCTGTTTCTTGTTGATAACTAATTGTGTGTGTGTACATTATAAATAACCCATTTAACCTACTTTTATTAATTGAATTAACTTCTACACACCATGGTTTTATATTAACAGTTATAATTATAATAGTAATGAATGATGTTATGTACTCATTAACAAGTTTTATCATCTATCCGTATTCAAAAGAACAGTGGGGCAAGCACGAACCTCTCGATAGTCCGTAACGCTATCGTCACACTGTCATATCATAGATTTTGTTTGCGTGTCGATAGCGTTACGGCGCGTAAAAAGTTTCATGCTTATCCTACATCTCGTAAACATATTGCGTGTTTTAACAGTGAAATACCTGCGAACAGTAGCAGCGCACGCGCGTTTTTACGTGCGAGCCGATCTTTAACTGTGACGTAAGAAGCAACCCTGGCGCCGAACATAGACGAAGCTGTGACCGCCATGAACGCGCGCCATTTTGCCTTCGAGCTGGCCATGGAAGGGCGGCAGGTGGACGAGGTGGTCGCCAGCATCTTCCACACAGTGCTCTTCCATCGGTCCGCGGGAAAATTCGCGTACAACAACGAGGAGAGCTACTCGATAAAGTCGGTTCAGTACATCGATGTGGACTGCGATTTCATCGATTTCACGTACGTGTGCTGCAAGTCGGAGCCCCTTTACCGCGTCGTTAAGCAGGAGGTGTCGGATTTCTCCGAGCTCCTGAGATGTGCCGAAGCCAATTCCCCTCCAGGAAGGGGCTCGATAAGTTTGGAGTTCTTCCAAAAACGCCGCACCAGATGGCCGTTTCAGCCCGAAACTGTGCCGTGGGAGGTGTGGACGGTGTACTGTGAATTAGCAGAGTCCCGCAACGGTCATGATATGAACAACCAGCACGAAAAGGCAGTGGAAACGCTCCAGGAGAAGCTGGTCTTCATTAATGAGATAGTGCATCGTCATGAGTACGTGCCCAAAATGCCGAGTCTGACGGACGCGGACCTCGTCTTTGATATGACGTACCCGGAGGTCCAGCCGTATCATTTCAAGATAAACTACAACTTGTCCGGGGCCCCGCCCCCTACGGTTGGCAACACTGTCCGTAAGTTGATACGCGACACGTTGTCCTTGTGATCTATAGTATACGAGTGTACGGAAATGTTTTTGGCTATATTTTTGAACGTGAACAAAACCGAAAAGTTTGTAATTAAACAAACAAAAGGTTTATTTTTCATATTATAAACACTAGTTCTTTTTTATTTACTCAGTACACACTAGTTTTATTTAGAAGCTGCATAATTAATTATTGTTTTGACTATGTAAAGCGTATTATTTTAATTATATTTTTACATATTTTGTCACGTTATTTACACGAAATATAAACAAGCATATTTATTTATTGGCGTTATAAATTGTAAATAAATATGTACTTATGTATGTACCGATTTTAAATAATATTTTTTACGTTACAAACCTGTATATACTTACATATGGAACTATGGAACTAAATTAATAAGTATAACTAACTTTTCTTAGCATATAAAAATAATATAGGTTAAATTAGTGTACAATAATAAATAATAACATGGCTATGTTAAAAAACATGCCTACTTTATAACTTAGTTAAGGTAGTTATATATTTGACAGAATTTCTCATTCTGGTTTTGGTTCCCATCCGAATTCTATGTTAGATTTTAATCTATGATGTCACTCATTTGTATATAATTGGCATCTGGAATAATAATTAGACTACTAAAAATATTGTAGATACATATTAGATTTATCACTATCTTTTATTTACTTTTGTAAATATTGTATACCTGTGTGATAAATAGGTAGTTAACCTTAAAATTAAGTCTATAGAATACTTATTGTTATTTTGTTTGTTGCTTAATACCGTATCATCAGAAAAGATACTCAAATACTTTTTATATGAGAATCATAATCTTAATATATATAAATCTCCTGTCACGATGTTTGTCCGCGATGGACTCCTAAACTACTTAACCGATTTTAAATTAAATTGGCACACCGTGAGCAGTCTGGTCCAACTTGAGAGATAGGATAGCTTATTGCAAATTATTTGTCTATAATTAATTGACAGTCACAATTATCTATTAACTCCAAAAGATTCTAACAGATGTCGATACTTTTCGACTGGATTGAGTAAGTAATCAATAGATGGCACTGCTATGGTAAACCGACAAACGTGTCATATAAGCTATAATTCAATTTCCACGCGGACGGAGTCGCGGGCGTCCACTAGTAATATATTAATTTTGACCTAAAGAAAGTGCAGTAAGTAAGTGTATAGTTGTGCATGTATGTGTGAAAGAGATGCATGTAGTTTCCATAATTTATATCTTTAATATTTAAATGCCTGTCCGATTTTACGCTTATAAAAATAGGGACTATTTTATCTTACACTTACTTTTACTGGAAACTATCTGCTCAGTTTTGAGTATTTTTTGTTTAATACGGATTCTAAATATGAATGTCGTGTCAATTTTGACATGTGTGTCAGATTTTACATCGTTTTGGTCGGAGTCATAGGTGTAATAGGTATTTATTGTAAAGCTGGCTAACGTGACCACTGACCACTGTCTCGTGTATTATATTGTGTATTTTAGTGGGTTTCATTAAGTATATTTTATAGTTTTTAAAAATTAGGTCTTAAGTTTAGTTTTATACTATGCGCCAACCGGTGTGGCACGCGCAGTCATCAAACAGCGACCAGCTCCCTGATTACGTAAAAGCAATAGCAAAATCGAAGCAGCGCGATAGCGATTATTGAGTGTGTGCGTGCGCGCAACGAGCGCTCGGTGTTCTCCCGCGCCCCGCACCTGTTTTTACGTAATCAGGGGGCCGCATTGCCGATGTTGCGCGCTCGCTCGCACTTAGGAGCCTTACGGGAGACCATAGTGATACATCGTGTTATTGTCGATTATTTTTTTTTTATTTTTTTTTATAGTTTATTTGTTATGACTACTGAAAATCTATTTGGACGAATTATATACTTACCAAATGAGAAAATTCCTTGATCTACGAGAACCATTGTGACTTGTTCTGTTATTTGAATAGCTATTTCAAAAGCTACATACGGAAACCTTTTTTACGTCCAGCGGACTTTGACTTTTTTTTCTTATCGTTTGTAAAATAGCTTTTCAGTGTAACTCTTATTGCAGGATACATTAGGAATTTATTTTTTATTTTATGGTTTGCATACTAATATATCATTTTATACTTTGTATATAGAGTTATATTAGAACAACATTTGGTTTTAGAGTTACGTATCTTTCTAATAATTATTATATAATCTGCATGCTGCTATATAACAAATTATACATACATGTACATAATGTAGTGGTGTTTAATTCCCGATATAACATCAGGGTGTAGTGTAGTACCTTTTGTATGTTAAAACAGCTGCTTTGTGATAAAGCCGACGAGAATATGAGTGAAAAACTTTATTGTGATGAACTTAATATTATTTAGAATTACGTTATTTTTAGGGATTTCGTAATGCACTATTTTCTAGTTTAATGCAATTTGAGTGTAAAATAGATATTAAACAGAAATCTGCAGATTACATAGAATATTTGTCATGTATTGTGCTTATACACATCTGTCGTAGAACCGATGGACGGTGGAGTAAGCGGGTTCTCGAATGGAGACCGCGCCTCGACAAGCGTAGCATTGGGCGCCCTCCGGCCAAATGGACCGATGACTTAAAGAGGACGGTTGGTAGGGATTGGATGACAAAAACGGGAGATCGAGCCATGTGCCGTACACTGGGGGAGGCCTATGTCCAGCAGTGGACTGCAATAGGCTGACGACGACGACGGGAGAGATAAGCTGACAGCAATATTAGCAGCGCCATCTGCTGCTTTAATCAAATTCAAAATGCACCCCTTGTCAAATTTTAGGCTTTCTTCGTTGGGTTTTTGGGTAATGATTTTAATACTTTAATGTCATCATCATCTTCCCGCCCTTACTTATGGGGTCGGCGCAATGTGGTTATTTAAAAACTCACATTGTCTGACGCCAACCCTCCTCAGGCACTTTCATGTATTTATCTATATAATCTGCATAGTTTCTCCGGTTTTTAATAATATACAGGGTGTAACAAAAAGGGTATGTTAAGCAAAAGGCTAGGTAAATAGCCCACTGTAGATAACCTATCCACAAAATTTGAGACTCGAAATCACATGTTTATTTTTCAAGATTGTATGAAAATTCCTGAGATATTAAAAAATTCTCCATACTATCGGGAAAAATAAACATGTGATTTCGAGTCTCAAATTTTGTGGATATGTCCTCTACAGTGTGCTATTTACGTAGCTTTTCGCTTAACATACCCTTTTTGTTACACCCTGTATAATTAGTATATGTATTTGGTATAGATATATTTGAACGTATAACATTTACAAGTATGTTTAAAAGCCTATATTTGTGTCTTTGAAATGTAACTATAGATCTAGTTGGTGATATTAACAGAGTTTTTGATATTGTAATAATTTGAGCGAATGAATGTTGTGTGTTCTTAGTAGTTTATTAGAATACAACATAAAAATTGTGTGTTTTTTTATAGAGTGTGAAAGTGGTTATTTTCTAACAAATTAAATTAAAAAAAAAACTTAACTGTTTTCAATTGGATAACACAAAGCCGGAGCTACATACATTATCCTTTACGGAGCTAGCCTCAACGTTATATTAATAAAAGTTGATTGCTAATTCTTACGTTGTTCATAATAAAACTCTTTTCTATCTTGATACAACGTTCTCAAAGTAATTTAAGCTGTACGATAAATAACAAGAAAAATTGCCTAGATTTTTTTATTTCTCAATTTGTAAATGCTATAGATGGAATCGTCAGAAAATAATGCATAATACGATTTAAGGCTCATAGACACACAGATTTTATTAACACGCGAGTCTGGACCTGGCTTAACACCACTGCAAAGCTAAGCTAGACTATATTTTGTATTGCATTAGTAACTTTGTTAGAATTAGAATAGGTTATATATAAAAATAAATAGGTGCTTGGTTCAATCAAATATAGATATTTGTGATTTCTATATTAACTGTAACTCTATAATCTTGACAGACCGCCCGTTTATCTAAAGTTTTTAAGTAACAATGTAAAATTCAGTAGAATGTTAGTTAAAAGTACATATACTTTAGAGTTAAGCTGGGTACTGACCATTCTTACAGTGTGTAATGTAACATGTAATCGCGGCGAGCATGTTACGATACGGTTGTGTAACAATCCATGTAACAGTAGCTTAATGGTCGCGGGTTCGCGCCTATTTTCACCACGTAACGACTCTAGCTTTGTAACGATACATTAAGCTTTGTAACATTTTATATTAAGCTTTGTAACATGTTACATTACGCGTCGTAACGCCGGCCAGTACCTGCCTTTATAGTTGTAAATGACCACACTGGCTGGTCAATCAATTGTTAATCATCACATTGTAGTATGAGTCCATCCATGATTGAACTTCTTTTTATTAATTCTCCTACCTCATTTAGTGACCGTAGCTTTAGTGTTTTAGCATCTCACTGTATTCCTATATTTATCTGAACTGTATCACCAAAGATGTGGCTGTACCTGTATACAAATTCGCCCTATTTCGCATTATGACGACGATATTATGATTGTAATCTGATTTCTTGAAAAACTTGTAATTTTCATATCAACGTGTACCTTGAACAATTTTAATTAAGTACCCAGATACATTTTAATATAACCGGTGAAAGGACAATATAATTATCAGTCTATGATGTCACGTAAATAGATGAAATGGACTGTTTAGGTTTTTTCTTGGAAATGAATTAAAATAAAGCGTAGGTAGTTCAAGATCTTCCATGCGCTATAGTACAGAAAATCTGTTTTCATATAAAACAAGTTCAATTCGATCACAAACAGATCAAACATTACATACATATGTGATCTGTTTGTTTCATTATATAATGCTCGAATACGGTAAAGAACCGTAAACGAACTATCAAGTAAGGAGGTATTTGTGAAAAAACATATTTGACATATATTTCGAACTGTTATGTTATGTCTTTGTTTGACATGTAAGAAGGGCAGTGAGTAAGACAGAGATGGTATCACATCTCTTGTAGAATATTTAGACTCTTTTAACCCATAATGTGCATAAAATAAGTATTTGGAGTCCACACACATCACTCACTGATAATACCAAATGGCCTGTTTTATTTACTTACGTGAGTTGTTAGATTGTGTCTCATCTAATCTCTTTATTATATATAAATTAAAACTAGAATAACTATTATACAAGTATATAAACTAGAGGTATGGGCCGAATGTGATTTGTTTGAAACGAATACGATCTTTGGCCGAACACTCTGCCTAACATTCGGCCCATCGCTAATAAAAATATAGCACATGTAAATAACTTGCAATTTTAACGAAGATTATATTATTAGTATGAATAAGATAGTTTACAAGATGGTTAAATGTTGTGATGTATAAGTTCAAAAATAAACAAAAAAAAATCTTGTGATAATTTATATGAATATGTGAATAAATGATGAAGTATTATGGATTTGTTGTTATTTATTAACTGCACACTTAATGATTAGTGCTCAAACGATAAAATATGTATATTCTAGTAGTTGTAAAAAATTTCTCTTATAAACATTGTATCCTTTCATAAAGACATAGTCAAAGACAAGTGTCTATAATAAATCACCGTGAGGTACCTACTTGCTGTTTTTCATAGGTTTCATGAAAAGTACTAGCGCCATCATATTACTAAACTGAACCAGTACGTGCCTATAATTTAGGCCTAACAATAATATATGTAATAGCTTTAAGAATACTGTCTTAAAAAAATGGACGTAACTTCTACACTGAAGATGAAAATATCAATCTTAGAGGCAAAATATTAGTTTTTTAAAGCGAGCAAAAAATCTAAATCTATTGTGCATCGATCACGAAATAGCTTTTTAAGTATAGCCCTTGATAAAGTAACTCATTTTGGCCAAATTGTCCCTTTCATTAATTAATCATTACTTTTGCTATTATGATTCATGCAGAAAAAGATCATAATTCTCGTCAAAAGCTATTTCCTTATCGAAACAAGGAATGATCTATTTCCTTGGGTTCACTTACGACTTCGATTTTATTGTACACTGGTATTCACAGTCGTCATCTATCCCTTGTATCACTCTCGTTTATGAGGTAGTGGGAACTTTGTATAAGTAGGTACATGAGGGGTTTTATTTTAATGTCTTGAGTATTTTAGTCTCAGTAGACGACTATGCATACCAGCTCAAGTAGCGTGACCTGCGAAACACGATATGTCGATTTATCGAAATACGATAAATATAGCCGCCATGTTGAATTTTGTATAGAGACGATACAATAGCTAAGTCGAATTTTAAAAATATTGTGCTCGCCTATTAAAATCAGTGAAATCAAGAGGACTTCGTGTGCTACATGTCATCAAGATGTTCCTTCCACAGACAGTAAATATGAGTTTTATTTATTATTTGAAATATTTACGAGTGAATGGAGGAATGCTAGTTGCGTGAAGCACAAGATGTGTGTGATTGATTTGGGGGATATTTTAGGGGCGATTTTCAATGGTCAGATAGCCTATCTGATGGATAAAGTTAATGCTATTTCTAAAACTTTTTCTAAAACCTTATCAAGATAGAGACAGCATTAACTTTGTTCTTCAGATAGGCGTCAGATAGCATTGGATAAATCGGACCTTAAACGAATAGTGCCGCAAGTATTTCTTGTTAACTCCACGACCAGTGGAATAGGAAACATCTTTCATGCGACTGTTGTAAGTGGCCGGATATACTTGGTGCACTATCTGTTTTTTCTAGTCAAAGATGGCTTCTTTGCAGAATGACTGGTTTATCATAGCTTTGTCAAACATATAATATAGAAGGTACTTATCCATAACTAACATTCCTATGTTCTTTGTCGTAGCTCCTGAGGTGCTGAGTCGAGAGCCGTACGGCCATGCTGTTGACTGGTGGTCGCTCGGAGTCATCGCCTGCCGTATGCTTACTAATGAGGTTAGTGATTAAAATACTGTTGGAAGTTTGAAAGCGTAGGTTGGATGGGATAAACGGAAGATCGTTGTCGTGTAAAATAAAATATGTAACTTGGTATGGGGGCCGATACGACCGTATGAGTCAGAATATAAAACTTAGGGTCGATTTTCCATTATTTTTCCAATTCACCATCTCTTAATTAGGCAGTTAATGGAAATCTCAAAGACTAATGCATATGCGGCTGTTATAAACTCCCAAAGTTAATTCATTCGTCGTCATCTAGCCTTACAGAACATCTAATATATCTCGCAAAATTTTTAAACGTCCGATAGGACAGTGAAATTAATGAAACATCTATAGGTATTTAGATAGAACAATGAATATGGTTATTTGTAATAACACGGCAAACCGTTAGTAATAGGAGGCAATAAGGAAAATAACGACACTATAAAAAATATATTTTATTACCTATATGTATGTACCGAAATCATTAATTTACTTTTAGACATTAATTACAACGCAGGTAATTTACGGTTCGGCTATTTAAATAAGTCTCTAGGTCTAGTGAATAGACAGGATGTCCACGGCGTGGCTCACACACTCGGCATGCATCACTCAGTCTGGGCGGGCGGCGAGGCCGCGGGGCGGGGGGCGCGTGTCGAGGTCGGTCGACACACGCCTACCGCCGGCCGCCACTTCTCTACACTTATCTAAGACTTGGGCGCACTGACGTCCTTTTCCGGTTTCTTCTCTGAAGCATCTTTCACCTCTGCGCTGTCCTTCTTTTCTGAGCTGTCGTTCTTTTCGGAGCTATCTTTCTTCTCTGAACTTCCTTTCTCCTCCGACGATTCTCCGCTCTCCTTGCTCTCTTCCGAACTCTTGCCTGGCTGATCGCCTGCTGGCTTCTCTTCCTTCTTAGGTACCGAGGGCTTTGCGGATTCGGTTTCTCCTGCTGATTTGCTGATTACAGACTTCTCTTTCTTTTCTTCTGTGGGCTTGACTGCCTCAGGTTTTACTTCCTCCTTTTCTTTAGCTGGCTCATTAGATTTGGATTCCTTTATCGTCTCAGGTTTCTTATCCTCTTCTTTAGGTGCTTCGGATTCTTTTACTGGTTTAGCAGATTCCTCTTTAGCGGCAGCTTTAGGAACCTCGACTGATTTTTGGGCAACGGATTGTTTTACCTTGTCATCAACGGTGTCACGTACCACACGCAAGCTATCATCATCAACTTTCACATCGCCTTCGACGGGCTTAACCTCTTCTACTTTAGGGGCTTCAGTTTTTTTAAGGCTAGATTTTTTAGGTACTCCAAGTGATGGTTCTTTCTTGGCTTCAGGTACGGGCTCAGCGCTTTTTCCCGCGGCAACGGGTAAGTCGATTTTCTTTTCGGGAGTAGGGATAATCGCTGCGATATCAACAACGTCATCAGCAATAGCCGCAGGTGATTTCACAGCATTAACAACATCAATGGCCTCTTCGGGAGCCGCAGACTTTTTAACCTCTTTTACTATTGCTTGTTCCGCTTCTTTTTTGTCATCTTTAGCGGGTGCTGGTTTCTCTTCTGCGACAGGAGCTGATTTCGCTTCTGGTTCAGCTGATTTTTCAACAGGTTTTTCAACCACAGGCTTTTCTACCGGTTTTGATATTGGGACAGACTTTTGTTCTGGTTTGTTTTCCTCAATTACTTCATCCTTCTTTTCTTCTGGTTTTGGGGCCTCAGGCTTTTTATCAGCCTCAGGTTTAATGTCTGAAAGTGGTGCATTTTTAGCTTCAGGCGTAGAAGCATCTTTGCTGACCTTTTCTATCACATCAGGTTTTTTCGCTTCATCAGCTGCAGGTTTGCTCTCAGATAGAGGTTTGACTTCTTCGGCTTTTGGTGGATTTGCAGATTTCACCTCCGCGTCTGTTTTCGATGAGGCGTCAGATTTAGCTACAGCTTCAGGTTTCGCTGGAGCTTGAGGTACTGGTGCAACATCAGGCTTCGCTTCGGGTTTAGCCGGAGCATCAGATAATTGTGCCGGAGCCTTCTTAGCAGAGTCGATAGCAGGCGCAGCTTCAACGGGCTTTTCAGCTACAGGCATGCACATTGTCACAGCCGTCAAGGCCATGCATACTAATATGACCTTCATCCTGAAAATAAGCAAAAAGAAACAAATTAGTGGTTTGAAAATTATACCTAACAATCGTGAGCGGTGCACGTTTGCAGGTCGTGCGCTCGGTAAGGCCAATGTTACGCGCCGGCCGGCTTCAACGTTTCGCAGCAATTTTCCAATTAAGTCTATCTAAGGGCCCGATACATCGGGGCACGGGGAACGAGTACCTATATACTAGTCACTTCAAATTGAAGCTGATGTGTATAAGTAGGATGTAAACTATTGTGAAAGTGGGATACTAAATAATAGCTTTCGAAAGTATTCTCACATTTCATATAATAAGGAGCGTATACACATGTTATCTTCTCCTTTTCAGTTGCCTCAGATGCGATGTGAATTTATTTGCTACATTGTAAGGTGGTCATCTATTTTCCATTAGCCGGAGGGTCGTATACCTCGGTCTGGCTATTTATAAGCTAGTCTAGCTAAAGATAGGGCATTAAGGCGGTAATCCCATATCCTGGAATGCGGTCTGGCGCCGGTCTCTAAATAGAGTACAGCTTCCATGGGTAATAAGGTTAAATTACTGCCCCACAGGATGTCATTATATTGATGATCCGAGATTTTCTTTGTAAGCTATTTCAATTATGCTAATAACATTCTAGCATTGCGGTGATTAAAGTCTTACAGAGGCCGTGTTACTGAAATAGCAAAATATACCATGTATAATGGTGGGTAATATTAAAGATTATGAGCATGATCATAATGTCTGCTTCCTGGTTGATATTTGCATGTCCATCCTGCTTCTTGCGAATAAGAATATGGATGATCCGGTCGCATAACACCACTAGGTACTGCGTGAATTTTAATCGACTTATTGAATTGAAATTCCGTCCAGAATGCAATGCGCGTACACATGAATCATCTGTGGCTAATCGTTTAATAACTTACGCTCTACCGAACGTTGTTTCCACATTGGATTTTTTTGATAATCTATAATATCATATGGTAATTTGACATTTGACGAGATCTCATTGTGAAAGGTTGTTACTAAAATCTCTTATTTCTTAACAGAGGTAAGGTATCAATGAGGTTTGTAGGGTTGAATGTATCCTATGTCTCTATCTATATTTTGATTATATCTTTAAATTCCAAGATAAATAATAGATGTATTAAGCGATCAACGGTACCAAATAGTCTTACAGGACGCATAAAAAACCTATTTCGCTACGTAGCTGTGCCCTAGAAAGGATGTACTCATCGAAATCTTCCTTTTCTTTTTTGTCTGCTCTGCCATTTATTTTTATTTATGATCTGTTCGAGAGATTCAAGTTCAATACATAACCAAGCCGGTTCTGAAGTAACATTGTGATTACACCTGTTCTTACTTCACAGTGGGTAATGGCCCAGCTTTATTTCTGTGTGGACAGTGTTTCTGTAGTAGGGTTGCTTAAGAACTGGCGGCCCGGCAAATTGGTGAGCAATGCCAGGCATTGCTTTTGTATTTTGCTTGCTATGGTTTTTGTCATCGTTGTTATGGTGTACGAGATCTTTACTTTATGTCACTTTACTTCCATTTTACGAGGTATTTCATCTGTAAATCTAGGATAACCGGGGTATTTAGTGATATTTGTTTACAAATTCATTTTGGTTATTATTATTTTTGACAAATCTGTTAACTATAATATGACAAAGACATAACTAAGTAAAAAAACACGAGAAAGGCGATGGACAGATGTTATTCGCCCGTAACCTGCATTTTCCCAGCCCTGAGTTTAAATAAAGCGATGGAGAAATACAAATAAATATCTTCAGTTTGCGAAACCGGTTTCCATTATGAAGAACATAAGGCCATTGGCTTGATGCATCGACCGCCTGCTGTTCAGTTTGATTATACGAATGAAATATATTCCACTAAAGTTATTCTTGTGGGATAGAACTGAATACCTTCTAGCCTCGCGCTGCAAATTGTCTTTTTCGGCCGTGGTAAGCTAAGTTTAACACTGTTTGTAAAATGAGCTTTTAATTTACTTCATTGATTTTTAACCACAGGTCTTAACATACAGCGGTTTGCTAAACCAACTGTTAAATATAGCGACTACTCGCGACACGACTTCTAAAACTACTCCAGAATCTTGTACTGCGGTACTTTTGAACGCCTGAATGGCACCAATGGTCTACTAAAATTGTTTGTTATTATTATTTTCCGGGCAGTATATGGAGATAAGGATAATAATCAAGTTTATCAGAGCTTTTTATATCATTAGCAAACTGCAATACCGAGAAAAGTAATCTACGCGCTCTAACTAAAAGAGAATGCGTTAGATTAGGTATTCCATTATAAATTAACATAATTAAATGCAAGATTACTGCCTGATGATCAGGCATTATACCGAGTTATTTTGTGGAAGGATATCCTCAGATGAGGGCAAGGATGCTCATTGCTCATCCCACACGAGGGCAATTTTCCAATTGATGCGCCACAATATGCCCCTTATTGCGTCAATGAAAAAATTTGCCGGCCTGCTACATGCTGGCCTGTTTCGAGTGATTTATTTCACAACTTTGTACTACAAAGGTTTTTGGCCTAAATTTAATAAGTTTTGTAATGCCCTGATTTAAACAAACCTTTGAAATAATAGCACGAGCTCTAGCAAAACCAGAAACATTCATAAATCTGTACTTGATGAACACCGGGAGGTACTTATTAGATATTCATACCTAACTAAGTTGTAATGACCAGCATTCTTCAATGCTGTAATATAAATGATTATTATCGTTACAGTGCAGCACTGCAACAACTGACGACAGTTCTAGGTCTCAACTTTTTCTATCCAAACTAGATCGAGAAAATCGTAGCCCAATTTGTGGACCTTGTTAATATAGTATACGTATTGTCCAATAATTGCATCACTCGCACCGTTCCGGGTGACCGGTTTTTACGAAATAGCTCATGCATTTCGTTCACGATAGCCGAATCACTGTCACTAGCGGATTTGGCGAGCAGCCTATATACTTTTTTGGTACTCACCTAAATCTATAACCCAAAATCACTATGTAAGTACATTTTGTCCATTTTACGGGAAAACGGAACATACATATTATCTAGAGTGCATTTCACCAAATAGTTCCTTAGTAGTAATTTGTAACAGTAATAGTAGAATCATGCGGTGTGTCAGACCTAATGTTGGTTTTGCCATAAAGGAGAACTGTGTAGCAGCTCTCCTGGATTTCGTCTTTAGGCGACCTTAACTCTTATTAGCTCCACGTTGGTGGCTATTAAGCCCCGAATCGCTAACTTATGCCTGACAGACCGTAACAAATCGCACCTTGGGGTGGTGACCGTTGCCAAAGCAAAAGCTTTGCGATTTATTTATTTTTGAGTTGTTTAAATTCACCTCCTTTTTTGTTTGGTAGCGGTTTCATTTTTGGGGTGCGAACATAGAAAGTAACATATAATTAGACAATCGACAAACAAGTTGTTAATGCTTTCATGTCGAATAAATGATTTTGAATTTTGAATTTTTGAATTTTGAAAAATTTTAAAAGTAGTAGGAATAGTTAATAGTTTCTTTGAATGATAGCGTTAATAGGGTATGACTACATTATCGGTGTTACTGGATAAAAAATATTAGTCCGAAAACAACGCATAGGAGTGTTATTATATGAAACAGACTCTACGTTCAAATCTTGTAGGTACTTACAATTTGTATGTCTGTCAAGTCAACTTTTTCGTAATGGTTACAAGGATAAGCTTCAGTCATTGTAGAGACGATATTAAATAATTACACAGAAATAGGTAATTAATTTTTTTGTGATAATCTCAAATGCTAATGATTAGTCATGGCAGTGCCTCTGAATATTACATACAATGGCTAGTCGTAATTTTTTTTAGGAATAAATGAACTCTAATGAAATAATTTTTTTAAAGCGAAAAACCGACTTCCTCCCAAAACTCGAGCTTACTAAAGTAAAATTTTACTAAAGGGCAAATATATATTGCGTTAGGCCGTGTACGAAGTTTAGAAGGCATAATATTGTCAGATTTATATGCCAGCAAAAGATTAAATAGGCCTCATGACAAAAGAGAGAAATGAGTAGGCTTCAAAACTTTACGTCTGACAATATAAGCAACATATAATTACACTCGATCTTCCTGCCCTGTTCCCAATCATTTGGGGTCGGTGCAATATATAGGTACTCTTCTTTCATTCATCCCTATTATCCGTCATCTCGTTATTCTCATGTCTACCTCTTCCTCTATAACCATCTTAATTCGGACACGGCTTAACGCAACATATAATTTCACCACTTAACACAATTATCTTCATCTTCATAAGCCTATTGCAGTCCACTACTGGACGTAGGCCTCCCCCTGCCATAGGGGGATTTTGTTACTAAAAAGTTCCACTATCTGTTTTTCGGCGGCTCCATCATCAGACCCTCGTTTCCTTTATATTATGTGTAGCTGATCAAAATTCTCTATAAAAATCTAAAAACGGACTACTCGTGCCTTTTATATTTGAGGATATCCCTAGATTCCTTAGAGATTCCATCATCAGATGTTATGTTTTATATGTAGGTGATCAAAACGCTCAGTAAAACAGACTACATGTGCCTACAACATTTATTATGATTATATAAATCGGATCATAAATGACGGTGTTCTGAGGTAACACACATAAATAAAAAAACATTCAGACGAATTGATAACCTCTCTTTTTTGAAGTCGGTTAAAAATAACAATCGGTTTACTTTAAGAATATTGCAATCTCTATGTCAAAATCTACGCGTAGTTCAAACCAGTTGTTCTGCACTTAAAACTTTTTATAGCGGACATTCATAATTATTCATTAACTACGTCCTTAATTGTTGGATTACTTTAGTAGCAAGTCCCGCTTATTCAGCATACGTTATCATATCTATTTTGTTCCAAAATGAAGCAAGAATACCAACCTTTTCGGATTCTCCAAGTTTTTCATATACTTCTACATGCGCGGGTTATACTAATTAGTAATTAAATTACAATAATATTAAAATATTATTTAATCTATGGTATTATCTAGATCATTAAGTGGCTGTGGGATCTTTACAATCCTGCAGTCTTGGCTACCCTATTTCGGGAACACGGCCGTGTATATGTAGATTATAATATAGGTACATATACATATAGAGTAGAGTAACTATAGAGTTTCTATAACACTGGCATTGGCAACGGCAACTGGCAACCACATATTCCATTATAATTATCAAGATTATGGGCATTTCGAAGATAATTTGTTGCCATTGTTCAGTCCATTATGAAATTTTTATCAGTAAAGATTATGGGCATTCGAAGATTTGTAATTGACGTGAAACGTCTTTTGCCATACGGGTACCAGGTTTAAAAACTGGACCGTAACAGTCTATATCATCACTTAATAATAAAAAACTATTGGTTTAGAAACAAAAAGAATATTTCTAAAATGAATATTTTTATCGTCCAGTAAAGATTAGTTTGAACCGATTGATTTATACAAAAATAAGTGTAATTTGGAAGTATTTATATCTAACATGGAGTTTGTTTGTTTGTTTGTTTGAACGCGCTAATTCAGGACTGGTCGATTTGAAAAATTCTTTCAGTGTTGATAGTTACCAAGGAAGGCTACAGTTTACAACAATCGCACGGGTACAACGTCCCTCACGCGGACGAAGTCGTGGGCGGCTGCTATTTAAAATAACCAGAAAGTGACAATAAATATATAAACAGCTATGTATTTTATGTTTCTAAGCGTTCTTTTTTTATAAAATACTTAAAACAGCGTCCGTTTTCATTTCAATCTTTTACTTTAAAAGCGATTGGCTAACATAGACGTTTCACGTTAAAACCAACGGCCGTGTGCCCCGACACAGCCCCACCCGCTTTTTTAAAACAAATAGCTTCCGCTATTTTTAAGAATTTGCTTATGTATGGGTTGAATGAGGTTGCATACGCGCAATACGTACCCTCCACTTCAGCGGTGGTTACACTATACGCACTGGTAGAATATAGGGTAGAATATGAGGGTATACCTTATAAAAGGATGAAAGGTTCTGGGAGCTCTATGCCCAATAGAGTTTTGAATATTCGCGGAGCTGTCTCAATGCAAATTATTATTTTCGTACTTTGGACTTCACAGATTTATATATAAATATTTCCGGAATTTCAAAGTCAAGCTTTAAAGCATTGTAATAATGATATTTATTTATATAAATATCAATGAAACACGATAGTAACAACACGACAATAAAATTAACAGAACTTTGACTCTAGTATTTTTATGATCTTTTTATCGGCTTCAAATCTGAAGTCAAATCTAAAAATTCCGACTGGTTTGGCTTTCTCCGCCAGAATGCAACGGTTCTTGGGAAACACTGTAATATATTAACATATGCATTTGTATTTCACAATGATACATTCGACAAAACTTTTAATGCATTAACAGATATGAGGTGAAATAAATATTATAGGACTGGGAATGTTGTTGTAATAAGCAAGGCACAAAGCTGCTAATGCGATTTTGATTCGCAACGCGCCATTAAAAGTAGTCCATTACGTAGGAAGATTAAAAAAAGAAAAACTAAACAAATGTGGGAAACGGAAATAAATACCCATGTAATAAGATCTTGGTTACTCTATCTTTGTTATTTTTGATTGGTGAAAAAGTAATGATCTAGGATTTAAGTCAGTTCATACAAATAGATTGGCTGGTATAAGTATAACCTGACCTAGACTTGGATTGCTAAATAAATATGCTATTAATATTTATAAAAATTGACCTCTTGGGTCATGACTTTGGTGATGGTTCCCTATTTGTTTCTAATATGGTACGAGTAGTCGTACGTTAACAGTTTTTATAATTTTAGATCTCTGTATTATACTTTATATTATAGAAAAATATTGGATTTCCATAATAGCTAGTACTTACCTAACTACGAGTATCAACTCTCAGCTATACTTGTGACTGTATTACATACTGTCTCTACTTCGTAGTTACCTAAATCTCTAATTAATTGTTTCTATGAAACGGAAATAATATAACAATACTTTCAATTTGGTAAAAAGGTTGATAGAAACAGTTGAATACACAAACTAATAATTTTAGATTGTTCAACCTGATCTAAATAATTTAAGTACTACGGCTTGAGGATGCATGAAATTTTAAAGGAAATCAGTCATAAATCAACAATTTTCCGATTTTTTAAAGAGATAGTTTGTAATCGTATCTATTTGCTCCAGTAAACGTTATTGCTTCGAAGTTTTATGCATAGGATTGAGGCTTTGTTATAGGTTCTCAAATAAACGAGCAAGATTTATGAAAGGTTTATATTTCTGTAGTGTTATAGGCCTAATACAATTATTAAGGCTATTTTAGACGGGCAGCTTTCGATAGTTACTAACATGTAACCTATGTTGAAACGTGTCACAATCGATTCAGAGTTGACAGATTTCTGGTTTTTGGGTTAATTATAATTCAGCAACACCTTGAACTAAGAGCTTCTTCATAAAATTGTATTGTAACAACAGAATTGATTATGTAAATTGCTCTATTGCGAATAGTGTATATTATAATAATATCTACCTTTGCAACTAAGTATATATATATACGCCAGGCAAAATACGAACAAGTACCATTGTTTTGAGTTATACTAAGCACAGTATTATTACTCGCAGGAAATGCATATGAAACGTTAGGTTAAGGTCATGGTACGGTGCGGTAAGTGGGCAGGGTCCTTTAAAATCGTCAGTCTGGTTGAGCCCTAAGCTTCATTGCAGCAGGCACATGTTGAAACTCGCCTATCGAGTTGTGCAATAGTCAGCCCACGGTTCATTGTCGGCGCATTCGGCCCAATCGATCTATTATCCGACACAATACCATCGCGTTCGATATATCACTGACGATATGAACATACGGTTTTGCTTAGTTACATCATCGAAGTTCTGATTTGTATACAAAATTATGTTGCTGAGTACACGAGTTTGGCAAAATTTCTTGCATTGGTTTTGTGACTTCAAGTTTCAAGATAACTTATGAATAATTTGTGATAATGCAATATGGCGGAATCATTTGGGGTCGATGCAATATGTCATCTCGTTATTCTCATGTCTACCTCTTCCTCTATAACCATCTTACTTCGGACACGGCTTAACGCAACATATAATTACACGACTTAACACAATTATCTTCATCTTCATAAGCCTATTGCAGTCCACTACTGGACGTAGGCTTTCCCTCCCATAGGAGGGATTTTGTTACTAAAAAGTTCCACTATCTGTTTTTCGGCGGCTCCATCATCAGACCCTCGTTTCCTTTATATTATGTGTAGCTGACCAAAATTCTCCATAAAAATCTAAAAACGGACTACTCGTGCCTATTATATTTGAGGATATCCCTAGATTCCATAGAGATTCCATCATCAGATGTTATTTTATATGTAGGTGACCAAAACGCTCAGTAAAAGTGTAAAAACAGACTACATGTGCCTACAATATTCGAGGATTGCCCTCGATTTCTCCAAGATCCCATCATCAGATCCTGATGTGGTGAATATGGGACCAACCTGGAAGTATACCATGACCAACTATAAAAAAAAATGAAATCGGTTCATAAATGACGGAGTTCTGAGGTAACACACATAAAAAAATATATATAAAAAAAACATACAGACGAATTGATAACCTCTCTTTTTGAAGTCGGTTAAAAAGTGGCTTAATACACTATTTAGGGTCATTATAATTTTGACAGGTATTACATAGATTTGCTATCAAATAACGAGTTTATCGAGTGACAAGCTTTGATCTGGCAGAATAAAATTCAAGATTAAGGCCACTGCGCATGAGTCTTACAGCTTACTCATTCAATACTCTGCCTATTATTTATTTATTGTTTACAGTTCACGGTAAATGCGTTTGCGGCGATTATGTTTAGGTTCAAATTCATGCAATTTACATATTTATTACGTACATTATGTAGCGAATTACAATTTTACGTAAGAGAGAACGAGATTAATTTATAGAAATGACATGTATGACGCACTGAGTAAATTAATTTCATTTCGTGTTGGTTAGGATTTGGGGGTTAATTCACGGACAATTTTGTACATAAATAAATGAATCTGAATAGGTACTTTTTTATTTTATTATTTTTTATTTAATATGTAATTTAGAAAAGAGATGGTAAAATTCGTCATCCGAGTAATTGACCCGGTGGCTCAGTGGTGAGAGCGCTGGCACGCGGAATGCAGAGGTCGTGGGTTCGATTCCCACCCGGGTGAGGAATTTTTCCATTTCTTTATTAATAATTTTATAACTTTTTTATTTATTCATCTAGTAGCTAAACCCTGAAATATAGCCGTGAATTTTACACGCGGCTTACTCGTATTAGTAGCACCAGTCAGTAACTACCTACTCGTAAAATCAATAGGTAATTTTGCAAATAAAGCATAAGTAATGTCACACTGGTCATAGTAATACAATTAGTTATAGAATAAAATATGCCATAATATTGAAACGATATTGGCATTATACCGTGAACGTGGGACTCGGGAGCAATATAGTTTCAACTAGTGGACGCTCGCGACTCCGTCCACGTGGACTACAGAAAAAACAAAATGTCGAAATTATCCGGGATAAAAAAAATTTCACGGGATAAAAGTGGCATATATGTTAAGTGGGACCGGTCACAATATATTCCTGAAAACTGCATCGAAATCGGTTCAGCCGTTTCTGAGATTAGCGTGCACAAACGCACAGGCAAACAGACAAAAAATCCAAAAATCATTCTTTTGAGTACTATTGCGTTGGTAAAGGTCTCCTATAGGTAATATTTTTTCTCGTATATCTTCAATGTACAGACAGCGATCCGTTACATTTTTATTATATGTATAGATAGATCAATTCTATGTACTACCTATTCTACTTACCTATTTATTTATGTTAAAATGTACCTACCCTCAGTACAATAACTTAATTTCTAAAGACCATTTCGCGTCTAAGAGTCGGCTCTCCGGGCTTTTTAAAAAGTAGAAACTGTCTTACTCGTATGCTATTTCAGGTGATTTTTCAGATGACTCGTGATTACTCGTTTGTACAGAAGAAATTAATTTTACTTAAGTAATTACATAGTTTTTTTCTAAAGTGAAATTATTTTCGTTTAAAATAGATAACTGTCAAAAATCAACTAATACTTAGAATCTGAGGAAGTACGGAAGATTTCTAGTTATAAGTATTCAGAGTATGTATGTTCAGAACAGAATAATGTATCATCCTATTGTCGTTTGGCATTCACTAGGCCTTAAAATTTTCAATGACAATAAAAAATAATGATGTACAAGAATATCTATTGGTCAATACCTACCTATACTTATATTCATAACAATATAATTTTAAGGCAAACTGGTAGAAAATGCGGTGAACTTTAAGTTCGCCCTTGTACAAATATATGTACTTAATAATTTATGTTTGTCTATGTAAATTGTAATATATCAAGTTCCAGTCTAATATTTTAGGGTAACTATGATGTATCAGTAAGTTATTGGGCATGTATTTTAATGGTATGGTTTTATAGTGGACTGCAGAAAAAACAAAATGAGGAAATTATCCGGGATAAAAATATTTTCCCGGGATAAAAAGTAGCCTATGTGTTAATCCAGGGTGTCAGCTAACTCCATACCAAATTTTATTAAAATCCATACTCACAAACTTTCGGGTTTATAATATTAATAAGAATTAGTATATTAGTAAGAGTAAGATTTAATATGGTTTTATTTGAGTAAATATTTACTTACGTTTTTTTTTACGTTAAAAGTTTTCACAAGTAGGTGTGTCTCACATACGTGATTTAGAATTTAAATCACTTAAAATTCAAATAAAAATTAAGGTTACCTACTAGTTTGTAATAAATGACTTAAAGAGGACGGCTGGTAGTGACTGGGTGGCGAAAACGGGAGATCGAGCCGTGTGGTGTGCTCTGGGGGAGGCCTACGTCCAGCAGTGGACTGCAATAGACTGACGACGACGACAACTAGTTTGTTAATACTTTGTAGAATAAGAAATTTCTTCTCGATCAGTATCGGTAAGGATTTCGATTGGTCAATTTAACAATTTTACTAAGAACAAAGAAAATCCTTTTCAGCGAGATCATGAATGTTGGCTTATACCGTCTCCTTTATCGGTGCAAATTCAAAGAATCTTCCACAAAACTGGGTGCAAGAACCCAAGTTAAAGCATAACCTTGTTTATGCGTAAATAACATTCTTCTTTTGGCAGCCGGCGATTGTTCCGCCTAATGCCCGTGATCCGTGGCCAAGTGACCATTATCTCCGGCAATTCAGCCGGAGAAGCCTTGGTTCCTTACGTTTTTATACGGGTTTTAAGTATGTGTTGGTGGTAGGTATACCTTCCTTGTTGGAAATAGGACCCATTATTTTGGGGTCGGCGCAATATGGTTTCTTTCGAAACTCAACTCCCAAAGATTTGGCATTTGTTTTACGGCCGGCCGTCTGCCTGACGCCAACCCTCCTCGGGTAACTTGTAGTATCTGTACGTAAGTATAAATACATTAGATCACATTGAGAATATTGGGAGAAGCCTGTTAACTGAATTCCACTGACTTATGGCTAAAATGATTATGATCCAAGAAGAAAAATATTCCCTTCACTGTAATGTAATGGTTAGTTTATTGAATATGCTATACAGGATGTTTTTTCGTTGCCACCCTTAACGAAGGGTACGTACTCTATACATAAAATAAAGTAAGTTTATGCTAAAAAAAATGCTGGGAAACGATGTAATTTTTTTGAATTTTTTTATTACTTGATCGAGCGAAATTTATAGTGTCCAGTGTTTATGCTAGTTATCACAGACAGATATTATTTATTTTTGGTGAAAAAAATCTTGTTACACGCGTTTATGTGTATTTATGCAAAAAAAGCAGTCTATTTAGGTACTCAACTTTGGACCCTAATAATTTGGAAATCAGACACTTAACTGGTATGCTTCCATGGAGAAAAATGATCGTGATGATGAGGAGATTCTGTAGTATTCGGGAACGTTGACGACCAAAAAACATCCTATGTACAAAAGAAAACATGACACTAATTTATTTACTCTACCAATAGCTGAAATGGGTTCGTAAATGAATAACGACATAAGGACGAAATTCCATAGGCTAGTAAATAAATTATCTCCCGAAATCACCTAGCCATTATCATGTAATATTCATAGAAGCGTCAATTATATAAAAATTGTGGGAAATTAAGTAAATATTTTAATATAAATTGTCAGTAGGGTGACAAATTATTCACAGCAAATAAAATTTCCCGTTAATAATATACGTGTGCTAAATATGACCTCTTGGTGTTAATTGTAGGTACCGCTCGTGTAGTGGAAATCTACAGCGTGACCACATCATGGCATAAAGATTTACTTACCTAAATCAATTAAATGGGGCTTATCTTATAGATATATAGCTTATAAATATGTAGAATTTGGACGAAAATAGGATTTTTTTTTGATGATCCGACAAGTCATACCAAATGCAATGGAAAATGCAGAAAATTTGCATACGCTTGTTTGTAAACAGAAAATACCTACTCGTAGACTAAACGCTAAACATTCGACATTATATATTAGGTATTTCAACGATCTATGTTTATTTCGTAGCTATCCGTTTTTCCATAGATAAACTAAGAAAATACAATACCAAAAAAATATTATAGGTAAATTAATCATTTCAATAAGTTTATCGAAATGTAAAACTTACTTACTTGGCTACATTATATCTACTTTTTAGCTGTTATTCTTGTACGAGTAATAAGTAGGTACGACTTACCGCACGCTAAATTAGAATTTTGTCCTTAATCATAATTTGAACGCCTTTTCACACATCGCTACATGTGTAACGTTTGATATGCATGGCGATTAATATTAGGCTTAACATACGCCATTTAGAAGACATAATCTAAGTTACTAGTAGGTAGCTTTTAAAAAGGGAGAGCGAGGGATACATCCATATAAGTCAAAATCCGGTGCCTCTAAGTTTGTGATAATTTTCAGGTAGAATCTCTATAATATAGGTAGAGTTAAAGATTGACCTAACTGGGTTAATTCATCAACTAGTCTATTATTTATTTAAAAGATTGTGTCAACCTATACCTAAACGGCTGAACCGTTAAGACAAAAATGTTAAAGAAAATTTTAAAAGTTCTTTACTTCTATGCTTTTCCGGCTAAAGTAAAGTTAACCACTCAAGTATGTGGATAGTCACGAACTGATTAAGATAACATCTACATAGTATATCTAAGTAAAAGATTACTGCGTCAATCGAGTGAATGCTAAGGTATGACATTTATGACTAAAATACCTACGTAATCAGAAATTTTGATCGATAAAAAGTGTCTCGTGAATTCTTTAAATAGATCATCAATTTTTTTCAAGGTTCTTAGGTTTTGTTGACCGGGTGGTTTTTAGTCTTCTTTTTGCGGACAGGAAAATTAGTTTCTATTTATTTTAGGTATCGATTCGAGATTCAAGGCTTTAGGATTATGTTCTGATGATTGTTATTTTTTGTATTCTTGCTTTGGCTAGTTCAGTAAAAGTTTTAATTATTATATCTTAAACCACTTTTAAATTTAAATTTTAAACCACCGTCAAGCATGTAGGATCACTCCAAGTTACGTTTGTACCCTGAACAAACTACTTTCATATTACCTATAATATTTATTTTTACAACATTCGAGAAGATACTATATCCTATTGTAGGTAATAACTCAACCCTTCTCACATAATTGTCGGATAGACAAACTTAGATATGTATAAACAAAAATATATAGGTACTAAAACACCTATGTTACAATCAGCTGAAAATACTTCTTAGCATATTTCATATACAGAGTGATTTTTGGTCTAAACTACACTTAGTTAAGGGTGGCAACGAAAAAACACCCTGTATATTCATAACTTATTGTTTTAACTGATTGAGTTTGTAAATAATGTATTATCTTAATTAAATAGTATTTAGTTTAGTTTTTATATGGTCGATTTATTAAAAAAGTACATTTTAGTTTTGACTTATTAGTTTATCGGTTTGATCTTATAAATACATACTTACCTACTTGTAATGACTTTTTTCAATGACTAAGCCGTAAATATTTTGCTATTGTGCTTCGTTGTTGTTAAAATACTTATTTTCTTGTCTCATAATTCATTATCATACGTGTCTCGAAGCTACTGATGTGAAATATAAAGCAGCTCATCTAAGCGACAGTACAGAAAGACGACGGAATAAATATCTACAGTGTTGAGTGACATGTGGTGTCGTTCATGCTCACACAATACATTAGCTGATTGGAAGAGTAGTAAGTGTATTACTACTCTTCCACGACTGGCATTGCTACTCATAAAACATTAAAACACTAGAACATTAGTAATATTCCAAATAGTTAGTTTTGTGTTAAGATATAATTGGATATATTATTTAATCCCTATATTAAAATTAAAAAATATATACAGGGTGTAAAAAGACAACAATGTTTTTTTAATACCTCGTATTCTTTGCAAGGTTACGATCATTTTCTTCTATGGAACCAACCCTGGGAAACGACAAAAAATTATGAAAAAATACTGTCATTTTATTGCCAGCAATGTATTCGTTTGATGCGCAAAGTACAAATGTAGCTACAAAACTAACATTATAACATTTTGACATGGTATCATTAAAAAAAATGTTTGTTAACCGATTTCAGATGGATTTATGTAAAAAAAATTATAACATTAATGTAACTTTGGACCTCAATATCATGGAAACCCGTGGTTTCCCAGGGGTGCTTCCATAGAAAAAAATGATCATGATGTTACAAAGAATACGAGGTATTTAAAGAACAAAGTTGTCTTTTTACACCCAGTATAGGCCTATTTTGGCCATATAAGGTAGGTTCGTAAAATCGTGAATATCACCTTTATAACTAATTTTAGCATAAGATTCATCGAACATACACATTAAATTATTTAACCCTGCACCGTCGTTATTGGACATTTATATTTACTATTTTAAATCAAATATAGGTATAAGTTGTTTATTAATAACAGTGTATCATGAGAGTTTCATACAATTGACAATTGAAACATTATTTTCGCATGGAATAAGATAACATGAACGTGTATAATATTTACATTTCAGCCAACCTAATGAAAGCATTAATATATTCCAATTTATTTTTTAAAAGTTATTGATCGCACACCCGTTGATTATAATATACTCTGATGAATGTGGAGAGAATTAATTTGTAAAGTGATACTATGTTAGTTGCTAAGTGGTATTTTATTGTCCACCAAACCAGTGTACACATAGTCACCCTACCGTGAAGGGCCGTCCTTGGTATCGATATAGGATTGTTCAATACTTCTATTGTACTAAGGACTTGATCAATTCTGTTTATATTAGAACGTAGTTGTTATCGTAATTGTGTGCTTTGATAATCGGATAGTGAACGTGGGTGCTTTATAGTTATATAGGTAGTGAATCGCGATGTAGGGTTAAGGGTATTTGGAAATAATTGAAGTTGTTTTAGCATTTCAGTTACGATTTTATTTGTGGCCGTATATAATGGAAACTATAAAAACCCAATGGTTTTTCAAAGTTAAAATACGTAAGCCGTATTCCTTAGCTACAGAACACAATTTAATAAAAAAAGCGTAATAATAATAATTCCGAAAGAAAATAATTATATAGCCTATACCGCATAACATTTAAAATACTAAGCTATAGGTCCTACTAATTTGGCCTTAAATTTGTCCCACTCAGGCATGGAACTTGAAATCTCTCAATAATTAATTTCATTGTATACTCAGAACTTGCTCATTGAAATAAATCAATTAATTTAATAAACCGTAATAAAATCAATTATTATTACAGATCTCATAAATATTTTCGAAAGCTCCTAAAACACAAATTTTTATCATAAGCTCACCTGAAATAAGGTCCTTGACAGCAGTTTCTAGAAAATGCAGACACTGACACAAAATAGTATTAAAAATTGAACTCGGTCAAGTTTAACTGATCATGTACGTTCGCTTTGACGGTCGGCAATGTATTGGAGGCGGACTGATAACACAACAGCTTTTATACCAGGTGCGGACTCGGATCTGTGCATAGGCTGAGCGGTCATCTCTTCTCCGTTCCTATGCACTTTTTGCTCTGCAAGGGGATCTCTTAACGATTGGCAGCTTCGTAAAATTGATGAGCAGGGCCGTATTTAGCGTCAACTTTTTGTGCAACGTGTAGATTTAAATTATATTTTGATTCAAAGCTGATTTTATGATGATGGTTTACTGAGTGGCGTCTAGTTAATTCCATGATACTTGATAGGGCTCTGTTTTTTATGGTGGGTGGTGGTCTGATAATCTAGTGGTGTTAAAATTTGTTTTTTATTTATAAATGCTGTCTTTGCAAACTTTTCGGGGTCAATTCCTTGTAAGCTTTATCAAAATAAACGTTAAGCAATTGAGATCTATCTGGTATATGGTTTCATCATCATCATCTTCCTGCCCTTACCCCATTATTAATGGGGTCGGCGCAATATACTTTCTATCGAAATGCACATTGCCAAAGTTTTGGCATTTATTATGTCAGATCAGTTTTTACGGCCAGCTGCTTGCCTGACGCCAACTTTTCTGGGGTATCCAACCCTTTTCGGGTATATGTAAAATCTGGTGTATGGTTTCGAAACAAATTTTATTTTAACGGATAAGACAAAAAAAGAAATATCTCAAAAATCACCACATTTGAAAAAATGTTATCCTTCAATTAGTGAAATGATCTAATAATTGCTTTTGCATACGGGGTATTTAAATAACTTTTGAGTCTCGTCTAATGTTGTACTTAGCTAAGTGATTTTAAGTGATTAGCTATCTAAAAACTCCAGTCAGATAAGTAGCTCTACCTATAGAGACAAAATATGTATGTAGCAAATATTCTCTTATTTTTTATTGTATGCAAGAAAAAACATGTGGAATAATGTTAATAAGTTTGATAATAGAGTTAATGTGCAAAGGTGATCTTTTTGCCCTTTTTAGCAGACTACTATCAAATAAGGTGTATTGAGATATTGTTTGGTTCAGAACGTTTGCTAGATCTGATCTGATTAGGTAAATATAAGTACAAATACTACTTAGTAGATTTATTCTATTCCATTTACCGCAAGACGAAGTTCATCAGCTAATACATTATGTCAGATCAGTTATACAATTTTCTGGCAAACTAAATTTTCGTAATTTTTTTATTATAGACAGTGTTAATAATGATAGAATTTTACGATGTCAACTTGTTTCTAGATGCAAGTTTTATCGTACGCTATGAAATACTAATATTTACACAATCAACAAATAAACAAATTATTATTTACAGCGAAAACTGGATAAATTAGCATAATTCTCGTATTTGTAAACTCGGAGTATGAAACAAGGGTTATAATGTTCGTAATAAATAAGTAAATAACTTAAAGATTGCAACAGGAAACGTTGCGGAAGGATACAGGCTGTACCTATCTATACATGTATACATATACACACGGCTGTGTTTTCAATAATGGGGTAGCTAGAACTGCATAATCACGAATTCGCGAATGAGATACTACAGGCATGTTTATTGTGGGGTCTGATCTAAAAGATCTGTGACAAATTGACATCTCATCGCCGAACGAGAACGCTCCCTAAATTTTATGACATGTACAAAAGGAGATGCAGCTGATATTATTCTAGTACCTAAATCTACGTATCAGCACAGGTATATATAATAACTTTTCATAAAAAAAATGAGTATTAAGTATAAGTTATGTTGTGTTTTTAATACATATATGTGGGTATGAAAGGCTGCTTAACTAATTTGTCGTCGCAAAGTGCATCACAGGCAGTGACGCGCCATGCTGTTGCTATGCAAGATATGACTGCACTGTGTGAGGAGGTTTGAGTGCGAGGACCGGACCTCGTAGGTACCTACTATCTAACTAGCAAAAGGTAGGCGGTAACGAAAATTGTACATAATTCCCAGAATGCCTGTAAAATTCTTAGTAACAGCAATCTCAAAGTATTTCACATTTCAACGCGAATACGAGTATTGTATAATTAAGGCTGTACGTAGATACGTAGATAATCAACCTGCGGAGGACCGCAATGAAATTGCGTTCACTATCCATCATCTAGCATAAAAATCATTGAATATTTATCTAACAAACTTCTTTAACTCAGATCGTAGTTAATAATAATATTAGGGGAAGTACGGACAAAATGACATACTCTCCCATTTTTTTCACCATAAACATTTATTTAAAAGCTTCAGAAATGAAATTTATGCAAAAATATCTTTTATTTATTTATTGATGTTGAGAGGTATAATGATATTATGAATTCGCAAAATGTTATAAAAATATTGTGAAATTAATATTTATTATGTATTTCAAGTGACATAATTAGACGATAGAGGCGTGTTTGGTGATGCGGTTGCACCCATAAATGTGCGTCAAATTGGCCTTCGGGACTATCGTTCTATAGGTTATCGATTGGCTAGCGAAAAAAGCTTGTTTTTATTTAGTGCTGTCTTGGGTTCCAACCAGGGTCACTGACCGGCCTTGAGAGGCGCCACTAAAAACCGTACCTAACCTTCTTTTCCGGAGTTTTTGCAGTTTTTATAATGATTCAAAAGTAGCTATAAAATTAATTGATGATATTATAGAATATAATAATTTTACGATATGATTTGAAATGGTGTCAATATTTATTTTTGTGTAATTTATGAGTTATATTTTTAGTAGCTTAAAATCCTTCTCTGGATAACTCCATATAGCTAGTTGATAGACACTAAAAATAGGTACCTACTATATCAAAGCAAGATGTTTACATGATAGCCTTATTATCTGATGTGTCTATTAGATTAGGAATTATTAGTTACATATTTTTTAATTCCGCGCAATTTAACTAAACACCATTAAAATAATTATCCAGAACATTACAATGAAGGTTATGTTTTTGTTATTCCCAAAGTCTCTATTTTTATTACCTGAGATAAGGCTGATTATTATATACAACTATTAAAACAGTTTAAAATAGAACAACCTTATGCTTTGGAAGACAAGGTTTTAATTTTTTCCAATCAACGTAAACTACGTGGTTACGTTCAGTTTTATCACTTCATGGTTACCCTAACTTTTTTTAAATAATAACAATACTTTTTATGGTTCGTCTTTACACTGTGTTAAGTAAGTAGTAAACTGTATTACCCTTATAAGAGTTTAAGTTTTTTATAAGAATAAAATAAGCGATAATTTTAAAATAGATCAATGTTTAATGTATATTTTAAGTAACATAGTTTTATAAGGACCTTTGTTACTAACACTATATGGACTACCATCTGAAATAAATGATGTTTATTATTATTATATGTAGAGCAAGGATCGTCCTACAGGTAGGTAGAGTTAGCTTTGTTTATATCCACAATTCTAGTGGATGTAAGCTGGTTCAATTATTTTATTGTTAATCCATTAATCGTATGTGTCCCCAAGTAAGTATTACTGGATATCGCCAAATAAAAAGGTCGGGGGCGATTCATAAAAACAAGAACACATCAACTGCATCTCATTTCGTGCGAGGTGACAGGAGCTGGCAACTTGTCACCGATCATTTACATCTGTCCCCACTAACGTGGCTGTGGGATCTCCTTTATGATCCTGCAGTTCTAGCTAATCTATTTCAGGAATACAGCCGTGTGTATATGTTTGTTATACACTGTTTTGTGGCCAGTTTAGTCTTCTTGACCGACCCCTGTAAACATGTCTCGATCAGAAAATTTCATTACAATTACTTCATTTGTTTGTACAAAATATAGTCCTTTACCATGAAGTCAATTTACAGAGAAGTGTTAAAATATCATTGTTTAGTAAGAATATATGTTAATTTTACAACTCCTTTATAAGCTACTGATTTAACTTTCGTGGAAACTCAATGTCAAATGATGCGAAACATAGATAACTAGACTAAACTGAGCCTCCTTACATAGGTTTCATACATAACCTCACGCGTATGTTCCATAGAGATAGTCGTACCCAGGGATTTGGTATCTCCTCGTACCTAGGCCTAGGCAGACTCAGGCAGAGGCTACAGATCTTCAGTAATTTCATGATTTTTATTTTGAAAAGCCGAACTTATAAAAAAATAAGTTGTTAAAATATTGATATACCAAAGTTCTAAATTGTGCCTTTACTTTTTCGAAGAAGCGCTATATGAAACGATATTCAATACCTATACATACCTCTATTAGTAGCGATTTTGTAATAATATCAACACATCCAATATTTATTTGATCACAAACACAAGTACTTTAGTAGCACTAGCTACTCAGATGTTCCGACGACTGAGGATGTGCCAAAAGTTCTCGGTCATTGAAATATTTTTAAATGTTTCACGTAAGTAGGTAATTTATACAGGGTGTTTTTTTGTGGCCACCTTTAACGAAGGGTACGTATTCTATACATGAAATAAAGTAAGTTTATGCCAAAAAAAATGCTGGGAAAAAAAAATTAAAAAAAAAAAAAAATCCTTGATCGTGCGAAATTTATAGTGTCTAGTGTTTATGTTAGTTTTTTTATAGACAGATATTAATTATTTTTCGTGGAAAAATCCTGCTACCCGCGTCTATGTGCATTTATGCAGAAAAACGCAGTCTATTTACTCAACTTTGGACCCTAATATTTTGGAAACCAGACACTTCCCAGGTATGCTTCCATGGAGAAAAATGATCGTGATGATGAGGAGATTCCGTAGTTTTCGGGAACGTAGACGACCAAAAATCATCCTGTATGTATACAAAAAAATAAACTATTTTTACTGTGAATTGTTACGTGCGAATTGTATTCATACTTATTATTTTACTTCTCTAGACACTTAATTGAAAAACGCATTATAATGGCTGTGAATTGTAGGAAAATTTTGCGAATTCGCTGGTGCTTAATGAAAATTGTATTCCGTCATAGTAGGAAGAAAAATTTATGTAAATCTCCTTTGCTAAATATAGCCAAATTGAGCTTTTCCGTTATAACAACAGGTCATTTCACATAGGATGTAAGATTTTAAAGGCAATAATTCAAAACATGGCTTCCATTACCACTAAACAAGGTGTTATAGTTCGTTTCATAGAAGCGTTCCCGTGCACGATTTCGGAACTAACATTTTTACTATGCAGTAACAGCAATGTATAGTCGTATAGTTAGTAACTAGCGCCATCGTTCAAAGGAACTATTTGATGGAATACAGCCGGGTTAGAACGGTGTAAATGTAAGTAAGTTTGTACGTTCCGGTTTACCCGTTAATCGTGTTACCGTTAAGTACGGATTTACCAACGCAAATGCTGGGTGTTATCTTGAAAAATATGCCGAAATGTACTGAAAAAGTGCTAAGTGGTACGTAGACAGTGGCGCTGCAACTTTGTTTACCGCATGTTAGCAACTCTGTACGTTCTGACGTATGGTATAATCGCATTTTGTGATGCACAGGCCGTTCATTTACCTACTTGCTATGAAATTGCTTTCTGTACTTACAACTTGAGTGCGTAAATGTGTAGCAAATTGAGTGCGTAAATGACTCTCAAAATCTATTCTAATGTGTAGCAAATTCGCGCAGTCCCTTATTACATAGCCTTTTTAATTTAGCTAGCTAAAAGTTTCCCCAGCTCTATGTCGCACCTTCGACTCTCAAAATCTATTCTAGTCTATTCTTCTAAGGTCATAAAGTGTGAATTTTTACTAAGGAGATTGTCCAGTCAGCCACCCAATATTGCGCTGAACAGCAGCACTAGATTTGGGGTTTTGATACATTTCGTAATTTCGGTGTAACCAGATGCTTTCCAATTTCTAGGCACGTCCAAAAAGCTCGACTGAATTACTTACCTCTTGGTCGAAATTCGACTATATTAGTTATTATATTATCTAATAATGCATTCTATTTTATAAAATAGCTGTAGAATTGTAAAATTTTACTTTCGTTCGCGAATTTTTCTTTAAAAGGGGCACAAAGTTTTGACTTTGCGTACTTTGTAGGCACTTAGGCAGGTAAGTAATATACAGTGATGTATAATCTGTACCTATATTTCTGACACTCGATAATTAAATTAGATTTTCTTAATTATGTAAGTAAACCTAGCTACCTACCTACTTAGTTTTCGGTTTTCCCTATTCTTCGCCATTGTTTTCATAGTTATTACTTATTATGTATTGTCTCTAGTTTTTGCGCATGTATCCGGCTTAATTCGCTATAAAATAAAACTTTGGCACGAGCAAGTTGATACTGTAGGAAGGCTGATGGAGAGTTCCGCAGCTTTTGAAGTTAAACTTCAAGAATGAATATTTTTTTCAGTGGTTACCTAGACATACAAATAACATATTATAGAGGCATCCTGTCAAACTTATTTAATCATTATATCTAAGGGGCGATGTTTCGAGGGGTGAGATATAGCCTATCGGAAGGATAAAGTGGATGGTATCTTTCTCTAAAACTTGATGAAAGAGGAAGAGACTGCATCAACTTCATCCTTCAGATAGCGTATCTGACCATTGGCAAAATCGGCCCTTAGTGTGATTAATTAGACTAACTTTAAGTTTTTGTAATGAATAAAGAATAAATAAATAGCTAATAAAAAAAACATTTACTGGTAAAACATTGCGGAACCCTAAAAACAACTACGAAGCAACATCTCGGAAGCAAATCATTAGTGTCCATTCCGTCCATCACAATTTGCTCGTTCCCAGAACATATTGGAGCATTAGTTCGCATTAACTTGACCGAATCGTGGATAATTCCGGATATAATATGTAAACATTAACGTAATGGCCGTGTTTATTGACGATTTTGTGCATAGGGTACATTGAAATACAGAAAACATACATACATACATATAATAATCACGCCTCTCTCCCGGAGGGGTAGGCAGAGATCACGGATCTCCATTTGCTACGATCCTGACACACCTCTTTCGCTTCATCTACTTTCATGATATTCTTCATGCACGCTCGTCGGTTTAGGGTACTCTTGACCTGACCTTTCTTTAGAATTTCACCAATTTGATCGGTGAAAGTCCGGCGAGGTCTTCCCCTTCCAACCCTTCCATCCACTCTTCCGTTGTACACTTTCTTTGTCAGTCTACTTTCACTCATCCTCTCCACATGCCCAAACCACCTCAACATATCCTTCTCAATCTTCGTCACCACGTCCTCATTTATACCACACTTCTTTCTGATCACCTCATTTCTTATCCTATCTTTCAAAGTGACTCCACATTTAAATACAGAAAAGGATGGTAAAAATAGGATTATTTTCATTAGAAGCAGTGCCGGATTAAGCCTGCGCGGGGCCTGTAGCAAATTCTTTCAAGGGGCCCTGGGTTTGCTTTAGGGGTATTAAATAAAACAAAACTGTGAAATACAAATAAACTTTTCTGGATTTAATATGGGCAAATTGCCCACTCCGTCGAGTTTCTCTAATAAAATTTGTATTCATTTTGTAGCTAATTAAATTCCCTACAAATTTTATTATGATAATTGCCTTCCTAGAATAGGCCACAACTGAATTACAGCGTTCTAAAGTTCGAAGATTGACAAATTTCAGAAAAAATAGTTTTTTTATTTATAAAAAGGAATATCTCTGCAAATATTGGCCCTATAGATAAAATTTAAAATATGTCCGATTTTAGCTTCACATGTACAGCGTTGTCCCCTTCCCGTGGGAATTTTGGGAAATTCGTTTCTAGTGTTTCCTCGGGGTCCCAAATAAACATATATGCCCAACTTCAGATTCATATGTGTAACCGTTTTCGTAAAAAATAATTAATTCCAGTTGGTCCCCTTCCTGTGGGAATTTCGGGGAATCCGTTCTTAGTGCTTCCTCGCAGTCCCTAATGAACATATATGCCCATTTTCAGCTTCATATGTATAGCGGTTTTCGTAAAAATTATTAATTCCCGTTTGTCCCCTTTCCGTGGGAATTTCGGGAAATCCGTTTTTAGTCCTCCCTCGCTGTCCCCAATGAACATTTATATGCCCGATTTCAGCTTCATATGTATAGCGGTTTTCGTAAAAAATATAGAATTCCCCGTTGGTCGCCTTCCCGTGGGAATATCGGGAAATTCTTATAGCCTATGTTCATCCAGGTCCAATAAGGATTCTAACGGTGAAAGAATTTTTGAAATCGGTCCAGTAGTTTTTGAGCCTATTTCATTACAACCAAACAAAGTTTTCCTCTTTATAATATTATATTAATGTAGATGTAGATATACAGAATGATTTTTGGTCGTCAACGTTCCCGAAAACTACGGAATCTCCTTATCATCACGATTATTTTTCTCCATGGAAGCATACCTGGTAAGTGTCTGGTTTCCAAAATATTAGAGTCCAAAGTTAAGTAAATAGACTGCGTTTTCTGCATAAATGCACATTGACGCGTGTAGCAAGATTTTTTCACGAGAAATAATTAATATCTGTCTATGAAAAAATTAGCATAAACACTGGTCACTATAAATTTCGCCCGATCAAGAAATTTAAAAAATAATTACATTGTGTCATCAGCATTTTTTTGGCATAAAATTACGAAATTTATTTGAGTGTTTTGTTAGTTTTTTTATAAAGATATTAATATTTTTTTCGTGAAAAAATCCTGCTACGCGCGTCTATGTGCATTTTGCAGAAAAAACGCAGTCATTTAACTCAACCTTGGACCCTAATATTTTGGAACCCAACACTCCCAGGTATGCTTCCATGGAGAAAAATGATCGTGATGATGAGGAGATTCCGTAGTTTTCGGGAACGTTAACGACCAAAAATAACCCTGTATAGATGATAACAATACTTATTAGTAACTAAATTTATTATATTATGCAAACAAAAATCAACACTACTTTGAAATAAATTACTTATAATAATGACTCCGTGGTTTTTATGTTCTCTGCGCTTGACCTTGCATTGACCCGCCTGCTCGAAAGCGCGCGAATTTTAAATTATAACTTCGCAGATTTTACGCGTTAGAACTTTGTGTTGCGGGTGGCGGGGTATGTGGGCGGAGCAACCGTCGGATTTTCATTTGACTGCCGGCTCTTAAAGTAAATTTCAATTTCATTATCTACAGCATGTGCATAACTCTTTTGTAGCTAAAATGCACCTAACCAAAATTAGCAGCCAAAATTTAAAAAAGCAGTTAGTTTTTGGCAGCGGGCGCGGAGTGTGGGGGGAATTGTGCATTTTGCATTTTAAACACTCACTAACCATCCTAGATGAAATTCAGACTAGATAAAATTCAGAACTACCGGACCGTTTGCAAGGTAAAACTCCTCTATTCACTGGACTAAAAGTGTGATTACTGATACAAAGCACACTCAATTGATTATTCTGTGGCACACATTCCTATCTTTTCTTATTGTCACTATTAAGGGGAAGCTGTCATGTGTTCTAGCACCCACTGCATTTCCCACAGGAACTCTAATTTCCTAAGTCTGTCCTCAAAGCTTAAAATAACAATATTTTTTTATCGTTCCAGTAATCATTGAGATTACACTAACTAAATTCAATCTTTACTTTTATCACCTAATAGATAAATATAAATCATATAGTTTTGTGACCTCTTTGGAGTGACTATCCTAGTATTATGAGATGAAAGGAAATAATCTCTACGAACGGTCATAATTCGAGGTCAATTCCACATAAACACCCATCTTATATACATCCTAAGCATGATGTGGTATCATGGTATCCTGATTTATTTTATACCCAAACGAGGTTTATAAAAAACCGGTAACTAACAAAATCCGGCTGCCTAACCCAGAATATTGCGGCGAATTTTCAAAGCTTTAACTTATACCTATAAATAAAAAATCTAAACAGCGCTGACCTCTTGCAAACCTCAAAGATTGGCAGTATGAAGGATTTAATATAACGTAAGTAGTTTTGTTAAATCCTTCCGTGTTTTTTCCATTATAATTTCAATCTTGCATTGACAAGCTCATTACGTTGAACTAACGACTCTGCTGCTACTGTCAGGGTCTAACACGGCTCTTCAATGATGATCATTTGTCTCCACTAAAATTGTTTGGAAGTAGTACATTAAGTATAATAAAATATCGGTACATAGTCAAAGTAATTGTCTAAAAGTTGTTTGCTTAAAAAAAATTGGCACAACGTATGTATAAAAACGAATAGGTAGGTAATATAGCCCACCCAAGCTTGAGTAAAGGGAGGGGCTTAATGATGAGTGGTTTATTTTTAGAAAACTAACATCAAGTCCGTCATAGGTAACTTATTAACTATATTATAACTTACTTTACTAATACTTAGCATAATTACCATACCCACTAATGCTTAATCTTAATTTATTTTATCTGCGATATTCGCAGACACCTTTTTTGTCAAACCCAGAAAGAGACATCGTCTATGATGCCTGAGAATTATGAAGTTGGTGCCGTGGTTTTTAAGAAACAAAACCTTCCAAGGCCAGGTTTTTGAACATAAAACGAGTGCAATGTCAAGGACGTTGACACCAAAACCAAAGTAAAATGGAAAAAGTAGTTTATCTCCCTTATACACGTGATGAACCTACTCTATGCGGGTTTACGTGTGTAAAGTTCTTCCGTTCTTTCACGCACAAGAAAGAGAAAATACAGCCACATACTTAGCCTAACATGTTTATTACAATAACTAAAAGGAGAAGACAGTACAATATCCCATTAAGATGAGTTTCACCAAATAGTTTCTTTGAATGATGGCGCCAGTTGCTCTGTGCATCACTAAATTATTTGTGAAACTTCATAAAAAAAAATTTAGTTCTGAAATTTCTCTCAGATTCTACCTATGGCAAAATTCCGTTTGAACTCCGAAAAAGCCCATAATAAAACCATGTTAAACTTAATCATTAGAAACTTAAATTCTTGTTAGTTACGTAGGTAGTGGTATTTTTTACGTTTATTTAACTATAAACAATCTACCTTAGAAACAATACCTCGGGTATACTTACTTCACTTTTCCGTATTTCAAATAAAATTAATGTCCCAATCCCAATACTAAACGCTTCAAGATAAATTTCTTACCAAAAAGATAAAACTGACATGTACACGTTTATTTCAATGCTAATATATTACTCGGGACCCAAGAGTCAATGACTTAAAAACGATATTTGGCTTCAACAGGTTTTACTTTGAAATATGCACTTTTTAGTGATAGAGCTCACGGGCGACTATGTGCCGACTACTTGGGAAAATCTTACTCTTATGCTTTATTGTACACATTAAAATTGTAATTAAGTTGATACCAAAAGGAAAATGTAATCTTAAAGAGATTTCTTTTCATTTGTTATTGTTAGTTCTTCTCATAATACCTACATTTCTAAAAGTACTTAACTACTTAATAAATATAACTATAACAGATCACACTTGCTGCTGTATTGGAGCGCATAACAAGACCATCCTCACGAGGCATCTATCAAATTATTGGATGATTGAACAACCGGATTCTTAAATGAAGCTCTCTCGCACAAGCTGCGGTACTTACTTAATTTCTCAATTATTGTATAAATAATATTTATTTGGCATTACATAGGAATTAAACCGAATTAACAATATTTTGAAAGTATGAACTATCTGGTATGCTGGAACTCTCAATAATTACCTGTCAATGTTAAAATAAAAGTTTATAGAACGTTGAACGAAATTATTTCCTACTACAAAATAAAAGCTCGTCTGCTCTTTCTCACAACTATCATACAAACAGCGCGACGTTATTCGATTTGATCGTAGGTATTCTGTGTTATTTTACCGTTTCTAACAGAACGACAGCTATCTTAACGCATAATTAAAATCAAGTTGCTCATAGGAATTCGGTGAGTAGGTAAATATAATTATACTAAGTATAAATAATTTCTTTTTTTTTACATTGTATCATAGTCGTACTCTTCATTGGTTTGTTCGCACAATGAACAAAATTAAAATGAAATTGTGAACCCGTAATGTTAAGAAAATATTTGCTTACTTATAAGTTTATGTGAGGTAACCATTTTACACTGCAGGTAACTTTCGAAAACTTCTTACAGATCAGAGTAATATTTTCTGCTGCGTTTTATTCTAGTCTAGAATATTCTAATGTATAAATTCAACTTTGGAGTAGATAAGGCCTTACCCATACATGAAGTGTTTCACAGCAGTCAAAACATTCGTAAAACATAATATTCTTATTCACTACTAGCTGTGACTGCAGAAAAAAACAAAATGTCGAAATTATCCGGGATAAATATATTATCCCGGGATAAAAAGTAGCCTATGTGTTAATCCAGAGTGTCAGCTAACTCCATGCAAAATTTTATTAAAACCGCTCAAGCCGTTTAGACGTGAAGAAGTAACATACACACTCACATACTCACAAACTTTCGCCTTTATAATATTAGTGCATAACATTGGATCCTAAGGTCTGAAATAAATGAAATTATTATTATTATTATAACATTTTCAAAAGCCCTAGATGCGAGGGTATTCATGTCCCTATTCCCCTTATGTACCAATCTCAATTAAGTATTCCTCCACAATAAAACTCCAACAATATTAATGCAATAAACATCATCTTTCAGATGACAATGATCCTTGAAAGTTCACGTAGCGACCTCTCCGCGTCAAAATATTGCAAATCCAAGCGAAAGTGTCGAAATTAAACACAATGATACCTAATTAAAAAGTTATTCATCCGATTGCATTGTAGAAGATACCGTGTCAGTTTCGGTGCCACCAGGCTATCAAACGTGCTTTGGGGACCTTGACTTTATGACACGAAGAAGAGCGACCAACGCAAAAAGATACGAGTGAAATGTCGAATTGTAGAGTCATTTTAAAGCAAGGACCGACAACAGCAAGTCTGTACAATTGTGTACGGAAATAATGCTTGAATTGGAAAAGACGTATCTACGCTTAAAAGCAGTTGACTATTACTAAATTCTGTTGCTGAGTTAAGGAGATCAATGTCGACGACGATATGCATTCTGTAAAGGCTGTTTGATTAGGTGACGTTCTGTACTAAGTAGAGGAATTATATCTTCTCATTAACGGTTCTACACTCCTGTGTAATATTATAGGTAAACCTGTGAGATCCGACATTCATGTTGAGTATTTTAAAAATTTTCAGATCAGATGCATTGCTTGCGAGCGACAGCTCCGCTATACAGGGTGTAACAGAAAGGGTATGTTAAGCGAAAAGCTATGTAAATATATAGAGAACCTATTTCCAAAATTTGAGACTCGAAATCACATTTTTATTTTTCAAGATTGTATGAAAATTCCTGAGATATTTAAAAATTCTCCATACTATCGGGAAAAATAAACATGTGATTTCGGGTCTCAAATTTTGTGGATAGGTTCTCTACAGTGGGCTAATATTTACATAGCTTTTCGCTTAACATATCCTTTTTGTTACACCCTGTATAGACTTTGCGCTTTCGTGCTTTAATTATGTATCGTGTTGTGCAACAACTGTATCACAGTTTATCGTTTATTGTAGCCGATTGTAGGTAGGTAGAGATTTGTCATTCATGCATGGAGGTTTGTCTGTCAGTGTATAAAGCATCGTCTAGTTAGGTTGTTAAACCTAATATAGAGCTTTCACGTAAGGACAATTTAACATATTTATTAATTTATTTAGATTTAGAGAATGTCCAACTATTGAAAATGCCGGTTGGAATAACTAGTAACTATAACCTACCAATTTGCCAACAGTTGAGTAGGTAGTGTTATTTCTTGCTCCGTTACTTTTGATAGCACTGCCAGTTACAGCCACACTTTGTGAAGACACACTAGGCGGAGGAGGTTCAAATCTTCGAGACATTCGTGCAAGCATTGATATGATGAATATCGATGTTTGTTTCCGAGTATTTTTTATTTATTTATTCGTATCTGAAGCTGGTTATAGTAATACTTTGGGATTTTCCCAAATAATCATGGGCACTTTTAGATTCAGGATTAAAGGGAGATCTTTTACCTCTCTCGCCACAGGGATCATTTAGTACACTTTTCCCCTAGTATTGTTTCCATCGTGGAAGCAGTGTATAGTGCCATCTCGCTTTCATGTTAAGAGTTTGGAAAGTAACCTCAACCTATAAGGTTGGAATCTTCATCTACAGTAGGTACCTACACAAAAATCCAGCTCCCACCCCTAAATCCGCCCATGGGTAATCCGTCAGTCTCTGATAGTCTAGCTTGCTTGGAGAATCAACGGAGAACTTACCTATCTTCTCTTGTTAGATTATGTACAAACTGTGGACGCCCGCGACTTTGTCCGCGTGGACTGCAGAAAAAACAAAATGTCGAAATTATTCGGGATGAAAATATTTTACATACATACATAATCACGCCTTTATCCCTTACGGGGTAGGCAGAGCACCAAGGGCCGATAAGACCACATGGTGTCACTTCTGACCAATTTTGAAATATTTTCCCGGGATAAAAAGTACCCTGTGTAATCCAGGGTGTCAGCTAACTCCAAACCATTTAATTAAAATCGCTCCAGCCGTTTTTACGTGCAAGAGTAACATCCATCCATCCATACTCACAAACTTTCGCGTTTATAATATTAGTAGGATTCGAGCTCGAGACCCTTTATCAATAAAAGGGTCGTACGTATGTAGGTACCTAATCTATGTTCACTTGTGCGGTAATTTGGTCGAATCGTGACTATGGTAAATTTTAAAACTAAAACTACCTACGAAGGTTTCCCGCCTATTTACCGCTAGTTTCTTAGAGTCCAATCAACACCAATTCAGGATAACCATCTGTTAAATCCATATTTATATAAAGAAAAAAAAACTCACTCACGACAAAGACGAATCTAATGACACGATTGCGCGTGACAAAGAAATATAACTACATACATACACACAAACTCGAAAAACATAACCCTCCTTCTGGCGCAGTCGGGTAATGATAGTTTAATTAACAGTTGATTAGCGTTCGAAAAACTGGGGTTTAATGTGGTATAACCATAGATGTAGGCTGGGCGCAATGCAAAGTCTTATAACCGATGAGTGACTAACGAAGATTATCTCATAAGTATTATTGTCTTACAAACATATATAAAGTTATTGGTACCTTTATAAAATATGTACCTTAGTAGGTAACATAATATTGTAGTTAAAGTATCTTATGCGGCACAAAACACGACTGGGCCGATTTGTAAGTCGTAACAGGCATCTTGGCTGTAATATCCCTATCTTTAACAGTAATAAGGCGAATTTTCACACATTCGCTTACTAATCGCGACTTCTTTATAAAAAAAAAATTCCCACTTGCAGCGAATGCTAAAACCAGATTAAAAAGTAAATCGAGAACATCGAGAATTAGCACATTATAGACAGCTATTTATGTTTTTTTTCCACACACTTCACAACAAATTTACTTAGTCTAACATTAAGATCCCTAAGGTCTTGTGTCGTGGGTACTAATCAACGGTATATCAATACATAGATAAGTATAGAAACATCCATGACTGGAAACAAACATTGATATTCATCATATGTATGTTTGCACCTACCGGGATTCGAACCCAGGACCTATGGCGTCGCAGGCAAGGCCACTACCAATTATACCAATCGGCCGTCAACTGTAAAAAAAGCAAGATGGCTATGTGTGCGGTGTGTGTGTGCTGCACGTAACTTGATTTAACTTTAATTCTTCATAGATTTAGCACTTGATGGACTTTAATCCTACTCGATGCATAAGTTCCTATAGTGTGGGATCGGATGAAGGTTCGGCTGACATGCGACAGCGGATAAAGGGGCCGCCGGTGTTTGGCGAGTTTTTTTCTATGTAACATCTCCGTTCGTCTCGTCTCTAGCGATTTTATCAGTGTCGATCATCAGTACCGTAAATAGCTGTTTCTGTGCCCAGGTATGGCCATTCTTGCGCGCCCCAAAGTCGTTCAGAGTCCACGCCCTATTCCTGGGCAGCGGTGGCAACGCCCTAGTTACGGCATTGTATGTCATCATCACTTACCTATTTCTGGCACAATGTGTAAGTTGCCTGCTGCTGCATCCTATCGACCTGACGTCTTAACGTGACTACTATCGCGTCATGTGTACGAGCCCTTAACACGTCGTGATGAACCCTGATCACTGGCATCATTACGCTGCGCCGTAAATTCCAATGGGCAATTAAACCCTGCTCCACTATTTTTAGACTCTGCTACCTACCTAGGTGAAGTACCTGCTTTGGGTTAGTTATGCCTAGGTATTCTGTGGTTATACAGGATGTTGGAACATATTTCTGATTCACTAATAAAAATAGCTATTGATTAAATTAACCTATATAATAATAAAGATAGCTTAGGAATATCAAATATAAGTATCTAATATATATGAATAATATGCCAGTTCTCTTTCTATCTTATTAGATAAGTAGGTACAATTAGATACTTACGTATAATTTTATATAAGCACCTATTATTGTAGTCTTATATACCTAGCTTTATCACAGTTCGCGTAAAATACATAACCTTCTTACTTACGTACAAAAAATTTAACCTATCTAAAATTTAATTACAACAACCTGCCTGGCTTCGCACGGGTACAACGCCCCCTCACGCGGACGAAGTCGTGGGCGGCTGCTAGTCTACTCGTAAATATAAATATCGTATATTTTTTGTTACAGTATCCAACGCCTGTTATACATGAAAAAGCAAATACCACAGAAGATGAAATTAATGGAGACAATAGTGATAGGTAAGATGTTTGACGGCCGCTTGGTCTAGTAAGGTAGTGACCCTGCCTGCGACGCCATAGATCCTGGGTTCGAATCTCGGTAGGTGCAAACATTGATATGATGAATATTGATGTTTGTTTCCGAGTCATGGATGTTTCTATACTTATCTATGTATTTATATACCGTTGCTTAGTACCCACGACACAAGACCTTAGGGATCTTCATGTGGGACTGGGTTAATGTAGTGTGTGAATATTTATGTACCTATTAGAATCACTACTAAAGCATTATACTACTAAGAACCTAGTTCCATAGCTGATTCCTAAAATATGCACGAAAGGACAATATGCTGGTGTATGAATTATTCTAGTGAAGCCCCGCATCAGCTTGCGTTAGGTAACGTACTGAATGTAGGTACATACGAGTATAACTATTAATTAGAAGTTTTTTTTTCAGTAACATGATTCTACAGTCTCCACCAGGCATGCTGCCGGACTTCGTGAAGACTTTATCAAACGCAGCTCGGGGACTCCTCCTCCGCCTTCTGGATGGAGACCCAAGGGTCCGACTGAGGAACCTTAGGCAATTACAGCAGTCTGCTTTTTACATGGGCTTCAATTTTGAACACGTTAAAACTAAGAAGGTAGGTTTTAGTTTCAAGAGATGCACCTGGATGTATTCTAGTAGATAGTAGTAGTCTAGTAGAAGCCCTGCATCAGTAGGTAAAGGTGTTAAATGTTACTTTTTGATCAATTCTTACTTACGCTCGTTATCTGTCTATCGTAAGCGGTGATAGCCCAGTGGTTAAGACGTACACCTTCCAAGCGGGAGGCGTAAGGTTCGATCCCAGTCACGGGCCTGTACCAATAAATTTATTTAATGTACAGATTTTAATGTTGCCAAATTGTCACTTAGCTAGTGCCTCGGAAAGCACGTAAAACTGTTGGTCCTGCGCCTGATCTCTCTCCGGTCGTGTCGGCTTTTCCGTCCCATCGGACAATGAGAGTAACGGAATAGAGAGTGCATCTGTGTTTGCGCACACACTTGTGCACTATAATATCTCCTGCGTACCTGGCCAATCTTCGTAGAAATTGGTCGCCTTGGCCGAAATACAGTCGGAGATCATCATCATCATCTGTCTATCGTCTTTCTTTGCTGGCATGTATAGGTTCCTAATATAAATACGGTCGAAACGCGTCGTCGTCGTCGTCGTCGACCGAAGATCGAAGCTGGTCGGGAAACGGTAGGATAATCCTGCAGCTCGCTCCTGGTATACCTCCTTGATAGCATTATAAAGCAGAAGCATCTAGGTACTTTATTGTAATTATATTCATTTATATTTCAGATATCGATGAAAGATCTACTGGAAACTCACTTTCCAGAAGGAGCTCCCACATCCGATAGCTGTGTACTCATGGACGAGCAAATATTCACAAGTTTCGATCAACCGACTTTTGTATAGTAAAATAACCTCGGTTGCACAAATGAACTTTAGTCTATAGGTAGATATATCGTATACAGACATATTTGAGGACTTTAAAAGTTTCTTTGTATTTAATTACCATTTCTGCAACCGAGTACTGATGGCATTAAAAAGTAGTAACTTATACCTAATAGTGGCCAAATATAACAGGCTAGGGGAAGGCGGGGTTAGTACGTAAGTACCTAATATAGGTAGTAAGATGGGGACCATGGAGAAGAAATAAAAGAGGAGCAGCGGCTGAGTATTTTCTTACAAAAATAGTGTGCCGCTGAGCGGGGGTGAAGTGACCATCCTAACACTGTAGCTCTGTCCATTTACATAGAAACCACCTTGTAGTGACTAGCCAAACTACTTGCATAAGCGTGTGGTTACAGCTACTGCGTTACACACACTGGCCCTGAGGCTCTGCCCCTATCATGACGTCATGGCCTCACGATTGCCACACGACTCAGTTCATAGTCCCACCTCCCTTTTATACCTTTTCCATGATGGGGACCGTCAGATGGCATTAAAATTAATTTTCTAGCAACGTTCTACACCTGTTTTGGTATGGTCACCGTCAGGGTCTTACCTCGCTACACCGTCTTACCCCATCTTCCCCTAATATATACAGGATGTTTTTTTGTGGCCACCTTTAACGAAGGGTACGTATTCTATACATGAAATAAAGTAAGTTTATGCCAAAAAAAATGCTGGGATTTTTTTTTTTTTTAAATTTTAAATTCCTCGATCGTGCGAAATTTATAGTGTCTAGTGTTTATGTTAGTTTTTTTATAGACAGATATTAATTATTTTTCGTGAAAAAATCCTGCTACGCGCGTTTATGTGCATTTATGCAGAAAAACGCAGTCTATTTACTCAACTTTGGACCCTAATATTTTGGAAACCAGACACTTCCCAGGTATGCTTCCATGGAGAAAAATGATCGTGATGATGAGGAGATTCCGTAGTTTTCGGGAACGTTGACGACCAAAAATCACCCTGTATACTATATATTATATATACTATAGGATTAGGTGCCCTTGATTATTTGTATCTATAGTCGTTAATGGCAGCTACCTCCTGCAGTAGGATAGAATTATTTTGCTTGATTTCTACCTAACACTAGCCATTCGCTAACATACCTCTAACTAAATATTACTAACATTCCATAACATTATGAAGAATCTCAGCAGAACCTAAATAAGTACATATAAGGTTTGCAATTTTTTAAATACAATTTTTGTAGTCATATCTGAGGCCTGAGCTGACCACTCGTACATGTATCTAGTAGGTGTTTTAGAAGAATGTGTGTGAAGAATATTGCAATAAAAAGTTTTATTTAAGTATATTAGGTGCTTTTAATTTTTCTATAAATATTTAGCTAAGTACACCTAAGTAGGTATCCTAATGAATTTCGGGGTCACTAGATGTGTCAGTTTCGTTCGAAAGTGAGAGTGAGTGCTAAGCTAATGAAACAGCATTTTGTATATGGCTAGCTGACGTCAACCTTCTCCTTCTCTAAGAATTATATGCAAAAATGCTAACTGTACCTCTGTATGTAACAAGAATATGTTAGACTTAGAGAGTAAGTATATTCTTTGTGTTAGTGTTAGCGGCAAGCAAAATTTTTATGTCAAAGATTTTTATATTTTTATTACTCGACTTCAAAGGGGGGTTTCATAGGTAAAGGTTTTTGTGGTAAACTTAAAACGTAAAAAAACGAATAAGATGGTTTCGTTCAAAATAAAATAAGCAAAAGTTTCATTGGCTGTATGCTAGTATTGTTTTATTTGCCGTCGGTATTGTAAAAAAAGTTGATTTGACTTTGACGTAGGTGACAACTGACTGACAGTGACATTTTGTTATCGAAAAAAAAAAGGAAACGAAATTACCATTTTACGAAAAATCTGTAAGGAAAGTGGAAAATCAATTGAAAATGGCTACGATCCTGCAAAAGGCGGTGATTTCTTATCTTAGGAACCACGCTCGTACGTCCTCGCACTCAGCTACTGCTGGAGGCCATCAAGGTATGAATGGGTTTTTAATGTTACTCTATTTCTTGTCTGAAATTATGTAATCACACATAACCTTTTTATGGATATCTTAGCGTTACCTAAACAATCATTTCCATCTCTAATTTTATTATATTCTTCACTATGTAGTAGTTTATAGTTTTGGCTAATATAACCTACTAGCGGCCGCCAACGGCTTCGCCCGCGTGAGAGTGCATTACTCCCGTGCGAAGCCAGGACGGGTCCCTAGTTATACATTATATACCTTCCTTGTGAATCACTCTATCTATTAAAAAAAACCGTATCAAAATCGGTTCCCTAGTTTGAAAGATCTAAGCATACATAGGGACAGACAGCAGTAAAAACGACTGTTTTATAATGTGTAGTGATGATCATAAAATTTGAAGTCAGCTTGTAGTCCTAATTAATAATTTCTTTGTTCAGGTGGCTACAAACTGTGGAAAAAATTATCTTTCTTCGTGGCCCTGCCCGCTGTAGGTCTGGGAATGGTAAATGCCTATCTTGGACATGTCAATGGTCACCATGAACCACCACCATTTGTACCTTATGACTACCTGAGGGTCCGCACAAAGGTAAACAACATATAGATTAAAGATCATAAGCATAATTTGTAAAATTCTTTTTAAAATAGGTTTTCTATGTATAACTGGTTGTAAAAATTTACCCTGAAAAATAAGATAATGTATCACCTGATGGAAGAATCATAATTGATGTTGTTAATGTAACATCATTTATTATTAATAATAATGGGGAATATGCACATATTTTTTTATGATTTTAAATGATTATTTACACATATGTGTTAAAAAAAATATTAGCACCATAAATACAATAATAATATTTAGTATAAAATAAGTAGTTATAAATAGTGGGCTAAAACCGGTTTTTAAACAACTGCCATTTAGGCACCCTTTTCGTGATGTCAAAGTCTGTACAGTCAAACACCGTGATCAAACATCCATTAAGTAAGTAAAGCTGGCTACTCACGATCTAATTTCGCATTCAACCTGTCGTCATTGAGCAGTGGGCTAGGTTAGAAAAAAAGTGGATTGAAGATTGAAGCTAATGTGAATCCGGCCGGTTTTATTCTGTATACTCATTTTATCAATACGAACATTTGTTTTGAAAAACTTTTCTAAAAAAGATACACAGAAAATGGTCACAACACACTGTTAACATGCGACCCACGTGTGTAACTGTGTGTAATGCGGCGTGTTAACAGTGTCTCTTGCTTGACCCTTACTGGCACAGGCTATATAATATTTATAATATAAATATTAATAATTTTATAATATATAATATTAATAATTTTATAATATATAATATTAATAATTTTATAATATATAATATCTTGACTATGATAAAAACACTTCTCCACAATATAATCCGTTAGGATATGGTTGATCGTTTCATCATTAAAACATTGTGCTGAGGGATTCTGCTTTGTTTGCCGAGATTTGGCTTATGTATAGCTATCGGGATGAAAAATAATGTTTCCAATAATGTAATTTCAAAAAGAGATGGTAAAATTCGTCACCCGAGTAATTGACCCGGTGGCTCAGTGGTAAGAGCGCTGGCACGGAATGCAGAGGTCGTGGGTTCGATTCCCACCCGGGTGAGGAATTTTTTCTATTTCTTTATTAATAATTTTAAAATATTAATAAGAAAATGATTTTTTTTTTCATCAGAGTGAGATTTGAACTCGCGACTTCTCGCATTCGCAATAAATGATTGAGTATTGAGTATCACTCTAACCAACTGAGCTATCGGGTCACTTAACTCGGATAATGAATTTTACCATCTCTTTTAAATTACGTTTTTGGCAACATTATTTTTTCATTCCGATAGCTATACACTAGCCAAAGCTCTATTATTATTATTTATTAGTTTCACTGATTTGACAAGAGAAAGATCAAAATGTTAAAACATTGTTTGGTAGACAGTGTCTGTGTCTACTAGACACAGACTTTGACGTCACATTTCATTCATGATTATTTCGACCAATAGCATTCATTGCGTTTTAGTCACTCTGTGACAAAACCCCTTTTTTAAAAATAGTTTATCCCGAAGGAAAGGCAAGGGGAACTATGCCCATACAGCCATTGTCTTTAGTAAATGATTTCTGAATTTGTGATGGATGATATTGATGATGATGAATGGACACGTCAGTAAAATCCTCAAGAATGGGTGTAAAATTAGTAAAGATCAAAAACAATAGCAGAAACAACTAACATGAGCCCATGAAGAGATTGTATTCCGACTAAAGTTTTACTTGGCTTACCTGCATGTAAAATCATGCACACGCACTAGATTCACATCACAAGTAAACAAAATATAACTTATCTACCGGAAAACATCACTTTACGGACACATGCAAGCCATTCACAAATAAATTTTGATTTTCACTAGAAAATTACACAGGGTTCGAAGTGATAATTATCTTGATAAATATACCTAAACAACACTAAATCTACACTAAACTACTATAAATAAAAAACTAAAATAATCTCATTTATTTATGTGTATCTGAACGTCATTTGCGTATCCAAACGCGCTAGACCTCAAACTAAACAAAAAACCGTTTCTCTGACGAGAAAAGTGTGAATTTCTGTTTTTTTGGTACTTTCTTACTTTTGTTTGACATCATAAAAACAAATTCTGAATTTAATTGTATATTTCTCACATTTATTCTTTGTTGTTTAATTAATAATACTAAAAAACCTACACCCTCATTGGGATAAATATATTATCATTTAAATAAAGAGAGTTTCAAAAATTTAAATGGAAAATCAGCTAGGATAATTATCAGATAAATTTCGAACCCTGAAAATACACCGCTCCTTTCCATCTTTTCCCGCCGAATCGTGACAAAACCCCTTAAAAATAGGTAAAGAAAAAAAAAGCATTGCGTTTCAAGAGCAGATTTGAATTTCCCTCTTATTTAATGCACTTTTCAATAATTATTTTCTTATATAAAAACGCCAGTAAATAAAAAAATATTAGTATGTACATAAATCTCAATGAATAGAGATTACATAATATAAAAATAATTACCGTTATTTGTATCACATGCATATTCCCTATTATGTCCGTTGTATCAATATGTTTTAAAACCTAATAATTTTCTTGTATTTTTTCAGCGTTTCCCATGGGGTGATGGCCAGAAGTCCTTATTCCACAACCCCCATGTCAATGCCCTACCTTCAGGATATGAGCATTAATTAATTAATTTTTCCATTGTAAAAGATTGTAAACAAATGTATTGAGTAACAAGCACTTTAGAAGGCAATGATTTATTGTGATAAGTAATTAAAAATGTTAAAAATAATTTGGTATTGTTTTTTAAAAAACCTAACAAATACATCTTTACATAATCCTGAATTTGTGATCTACAATTAGAGTTGTTGCGATACTTTGTATGTTTCTACATATTTTTAACAAACTGAAAAAAAGGTCATATGTGTGGAGGGGTATCACTTTAAGCATGTTTGTAAGGAAAAGTAATAAATTTAAATCTAATTAAATAATATGTAGCTGTATATGTATAGGTACATAATAATTTTATAATTACCTATTATGTATGATTCAGCATTGGCTTATATAGGTACTTCGTTATGCTAATATTATGATTATATCAAAGAATATATAATAGGGACAAACACAAACTGTAAATCACAATCGTTAAACTACAGATAAGGCTGTATGGACCTATGATTCCTTTGTTTTTCTTTTGTGTAATAAAACATATAAAAAATGGTTAAGGGTGTATTGAGCTTAGCACATTTAGTTCCGTAGTTACATAACGTTATAAAATATTGGCTAGGTAATGAGTTTGCACTAAATAGAGAAGTACATTTTTTTGCGATCAATTACACTACCATCGTGGCGTACAAGCTGTATCAATTTGATAGCTTTTTGATTATCGTACAAACAAAGTGACGAGATTATAATGATGACAAGAAAGTGTTTTAATCTTTCAACTTCAACTTTTAAAAATATAAATGGCTCCGTCGTCGCTTTAATCTTTCATGCGAAACGGAACCCTAAATAGCTGTCACTGTCGTAAACAGCTGTTTTGTTGTGGTGTTGTTGATTTTGTAATGTATTTTTAATTGATTTATTTTCTATTCTGAAATTAATCTTATTTAACTTAAATCGCAACTAGCAGCTACAATGCCTAGTTCAGTGAAAGACTTCGGCAAAGCTTGGTGGTCAGAGTTGTACAATCGTATCATAGGGGCAGTGGTATTCCTTGACGACGCCAGTGCTGAGTGCCTTCATTGGGAGGGTGGACTCTTCAATTTGTTATCAGGAGGTGCAGTTGCTGTTAAGAGTCTGTCTCCATTTGAGGTTTGTACCAAAAATATTCATTACGCGAGCAGTACGCGTTTCAGACTATAGACAATTCAATTTCCGATTTCGAGTCAATTTGTAGGACGGATGAGCGAAATTTGACACCAGCTTTGTGCTGATGGTGCAGATATACACATTGTATACTTTAAACAAAAACTAGCTGACACTGCGTACTTCATACTGCGAATATCCAGTGTTTCTGCTGTATCTAAAAATATTCATTAAACCTTACATTTTTCAAGTTTTATTTGTTTCACAACACAATATTCTTGTTACAGACTTCCAGGAAAGAGCACAAAAAAGCATTGTTCATTACACAAACAACAGCAACCCAGCTACGTACAATATGTGAAGTTATTCGTAACAGTGAATTCACACACATCAACCTGTTGTCATGTGTCAGCTTAGATGTTGTGTACTTAGAGCTGAACGAGGGAAAGGATGTGGGAGATGTGATAGCTTCAGGTAGAGGTCCATCTGAAGCCACAAAACAGATTGAAGCCATGATTATGGAATGTGTGGGGAGTCGGGTAAGTGTAATTGACTAAAGGCCGATTTTCCAATGGCACATCGCTTCATCATCATCATTATCATGATGAGAGAAGTCTACTGCTGAACACAGGCTTCCTCCAACTGAACATAGGCCTCCCCCAAATGCCTCACATGGCCTATCTTAATAATAAAGATATTGTCTTTTTATAATACTTGATCAAGATGAGTCAGCATCAACTTTATCTTTTAGATAGGCTATCTGACCAATGGAAAAATGGATAAATACCTAATTATACAGGGTGATTTTTGGTCATTAATGTTCCCGAAAACTATGTAATCTCCTCATCATCACGATGATTTTTTTCCATGGAAGCATACCTGAGATGTGTCTGGTTTCCAAAATATTAGGGTCCAAAGCTGAGTAAAAAGACTACGTTTTTCTGCATAAATTCACATTGACGCGTGTAGCAAGATTTTTTCACGAGAAATAATTAATATTTGTCTATGAAAAAACTGGTATAAACACTGGGTACTATAAATTTCGCCCGATCAAGCAATATTTTTTTTTTTTTTATTACATCGTTTCCCAACATTTTTTTTGGCATAAACTTACTTTATTTGATGTTCAGAGTAGGTACTCTTCGTTAAGGGTGGCAACGTAAAAACACCGTGTATTTTCTTTTAGATTTTATCATTTTGTATAGTTGTCTAGAAAAAACAGCATGGGTATTGGTTTTTGTGTTATGACATCGATCAATGGTAGAATGGATTAGTTAGAAGGTAGTTTATACCCAGGCAATTAATTGATCCTCGATTGATGGCGTCAAGCAATGGCAGAATGTGACTAACACATTCGCTGCTGTTATACATATATTCTAAGCATGCCGATATCAGCTCAACACCTAGTATCAAGACGCGTCGGCTACATCTCCAGAAAACCAAAACGACGCAAATACGTAGTTGCCGGTGGTGAATGCGTCGACGTCGATCGATATTTTCTTTTAGTATCTAATTTAAAGCTACCAGACCAGTAGATCAACTTCCATAAACGTCGACTTATGCCCTCAAACGGCAATTGATCTATTGGATAGTAGAACGGTATCTGCCGATAGTAGATCGACGTGGACCGATGCCGTCGATCAATCGGTCAATCGATTGGTTTGACCCTGAATCATTTATTTCCAGAACTGTGCAATAGAAGTGGTACATATACCAATATTTACAATATCACCAACAAATGTGACTTTCCTCACTCCACCATACTACAATGTGTTCCCTGTGTGCCAGGGGAAACTTAAACTTGACATGTCATCAATAGACTTATACTCACTGACCAATGAGGAGAGGTCACATGTGAGGCGGCTGGCCAGTAGTCTGAACAGTATGATGGACTCGATGAACCTGAAGGAAGATGTGTACTATATGGGCGGATATAGTTCTCTAGTGGCTGGGGTTTTGGAGAACTCTCCAGTTTGTGTTGCTAGGAGAAAGGTACGTACCTATACAATAATCTCGATGGACCTTTGCGATTAATATTTTTTTTTTTTTTATAATTTTTTATTTATTGGACAAAACACATAGGCATACATTTATGGGGTGCCTTGGTTTCCACACTAGGATTCCCTGTGTCGTGAAAACCAGGCTCTTCTATTGATTATACAATTTTGTGCATAAAACCAAGGTTCTCAGTAGAAGATAGTAAAATAAAATAATATTATAATATAATATTTTGTAAAATTGGTTCCTATACATATATTCAGGTAGGTAGAAGAGGAGGATACGAAGATCCTATGTGAATATTTAGGTACTATAGACTCAATTAAACTTGAGACTGCTTTTATTGCAAAAGTTACTCATAGTTCTACTGGTTCAGCAGACAACTGGTGCCATAGACTTTAAATACCAATGCCTACACATAAGCACTATTAGTATTTAATTAACTGTGACTTTGTATTGTATGTTATTAAAAGTACTTACTTGTATGTTTTAAATGAAAGGAATGAATAGGTAGATTAGAGGGTTTGGAATGCAGTGAAGTAAAATAGGCAACCTAATGTTTCCAGAATTGTTCAAATCCAGCTACCCTCATAATCGTGGACCGCACGTTGGACCTATGCGGTGTGACCAGCCACGCCACCGAGTCGATACTTGACAAGATAATGGCTGTGCTCCCCAGGTTCCCGGGACATTCTAATGAAGTTGCTGTGGATATGTCGCCGCTGTGTGAAGCTAATGTGTGAGTGGTTTATTTATATCGTACCTGCTCATGGGGCAGTCTGCTATACATAACTATCAATTTTTAGAATATTAAAATCTGTCCATGAAATAAATTTAGTGATACATCACCAAGAACACCATACGGGTCCAGCTGAAAACCATCTGTTTTGGTCTGCAGCAGTATGCTGAGCTGGATTCCATTTCAGCAGATTTTTTCTATTTGTTTGTATTATGTTGAGTAATATGGTGTAAATGCTGAATAAATAAATTCTTTCTTTCCGACTGAGAGGCGCACGTTCTGTCTATTTCTACTAATCTATACATATAATAAAAATATAACGGATCGCTGTCTGTACATGGAAGATATATGAGAAAAAATATTATAGGAGACCTTTATCAACGCAATAGAACCCAAAATGATGATTTTTGGAATTTTTGTCTGTTTGTCTGTTTGTCGGTTTGTCTGTGCGTTTGTGCACGCTAATCTCAGCAACGGCTGAACCGATTTCGATGCAGTTTTCAGGAATATATTGTGACAGGTCCCACTTAACATATAGGCTACTTTTTATCCCGGGAAAATGTTTTTATCCCGGATAATTTTGACATTTTGTCTTTTCTGTAGTCCACGCGGACGGAGTCGCGGGCGTCCACTAGTATATTCATATATCCTTTTGTCCCAGCATCTCCCACCCAGAGGATGCTCAGCTAAGTCCCGGCTGTCTGTTCCACGCCACCGACGAGGCGTGTATACAAACCTTCGACCACATGATCAACAAGTCGCAAAAGGAGGTCATGTTCGATCTGTACAATAAGCTATCGAAAATTGATGTGCCGAAGTCTCCCGGACACAAAACTCTGTTGAAAATCACGCCGCAGAGCGTAGAGAAGATTGTTACGGCTACTAAAGGTATGCAAATTAGATTTATTAAGGGTAATTAGTTGTTGTCACCCGCATTGAAGATGTCCTTCCGTGCATATCGTAAGAGTCAACAAACTCGGCCATTGTCACTGGTCTTTTACATCTATGTCGTCGCTGTGGGAACTGCATTTCTCGCTACAGCTCTTTTCAGGAACACTGCCGTGACATACAAGTTACTCAAACGTGACGTCATAACAGACTAGCCGATAGTGTGGAGCGTTTTTGCGCAAGTTTAAAATTGTTATATCTCGGAAAGTTTTTAAGCTAGCAAAGTTCTTTTCGCAAATGTTTTTTATTGAGTAAACTTTCGATGTAAATACAAAAATTAAAATGCTGACACTTCATTCCAGGCAACTACGATATAATAGAGAAGCACCTAGGCATTCTTCAACAAGCATTAGCAGTGGTACAGACTTTAAAGTCTCCCAAACGAGCTCCTCTAGACCTCCTCACGAGCTTGGAAGGTCAGGTGCAGCAGAACTTGGCAGCCAGTCGGGATTCCACTAGCGTGCTACAACAGGTAATTATACCTATATAATTTAATTTATATGAATACTTTGCCTCCTTCCATAATTATCTCCATTTGCTGGAAGGAATCCGATCGCAGCGCTATCTACTGGGTCCAATTATGAGTTTAAAATCGTTTGTATTGCCTTCCGGCCTGCAGTTTCTGGTTTACGTAGTTTTTACATGTAGGTATATTTACGAATCAGGCTTCCGAACCTTTTGGTTAGGGACGTTATCATCCGGCTCGAAGGACTATTTAAAACCATATAAATGTAGGATTTTTTCTAGTGAAAGCTGTTTTAATTTTTAGCAATTTAATAAGAATACATTTTAAATGTTAGCATTAGAATATAATAGCAAAGGCGGACGTAATTCTACTTTAATTCTCAATTGTAAAGTTGAAACAAGCCTCCTTATGACCTAAATAGCAAAAGCAAAGCGATAGCGAAAATTGTACAAAAATCGCCGCTTGCTTGTCAAATTCGTATTATAAAATTATTAATAAAGAAAATGGAAAAAATTCTTCACCCGAGTGGGAATCGAACCCACGAATCGAAATTCGTATTACGTAAAATGAATTTCAAGGGAAGTTTGACATTTCAAGGCGAATATTGTACAATTTTCGCTGTCGCTTTGCTTTGCTATTGCAAATTAGGTAAGCAGGGGGAAGGTCCCTAGGTGTGTAAAAACTCTAAAAACCCTTTAATGGTAGTAGCCTTGTGGCATGATGCCCTGGGGGAGGCCTACGTCCATAGTGCACTGCAGTAGGTTGATGTGTATGTCTACAGATGAGCCAGCTGATAAAATCGAGGAAAGACCGCAACATCTCATTAGAAAACCTGCTAGCTCTGATCGTCCACATCTATTCACTTATCGGCACGGAAGTAGCGTTCTCCAAACTGCACGAAGACAATTTAGCGGAAACCCTGAGTGTTGCCATATTTGAGGACCAGAAGTCTTTTTGTGTAAACGATATGGGTACACTCATGTACCCTGAGGAATGCGATGATCTGGCCAAAAAGATTATGGGGCGGTTGAAGGATGTTGCTCAGATGAGGAGGAATCTTAATAAGTGAGTTTTTGTTTTATTTTATTTAGTTACGAAAGTTGTAGGTACAAGCCACGGAAAATGGAAACTTTACTGATTAAAGTTTTGAAAAATACAGTTGCTTCAACTGTTAACTCTGATGAAAGATTTGCAAAGGCAACAAGATCACTCGCAAATGTACGCATACATGCTAGTAATATACATAAGAGGAGGGTTGCCGTCAGGCAGGCAGCCGGCCGTAAAAACAAATGCCAAATCTTTGGCAATGTGAGTTTTATAAATGAAATTGTATTAGGCGTTACAATTCGGAAGTTCAAACATTCACTATGGGTGCGCCCACCACCGGGCCCTACACCCTCCACTGACCCTCGGATCTGATAACTCATAACTGCGAAATCAGGCACTTGCACTAACTACAATCGCCACGAGAAACCAGACCCGAGCACCTAGCATGCAAGATAATACATCGCACTATTTTCGAAATCAAAAACTAGATTAATAATCTACATATGTTTCGCCAACAACCGTGGCATCCTCAGGATTATAGAAATTAGTAAATTAGTAAACCACTAATTATTATGAAATAATTATTATATTATGGGTTTTAGAGTTTTATAATAATGAGTGGTTTCTCATGGCGATTGAAGTTAGTGCAAGTGCCTGTTTTCGCAGTTATGAGTTATCAGATCCGAGGGTCAGTGGAGGGTGTAGGGCCCGGTGGTGGGCGCACCCATAGTAAATGTGAGTTTTGAAAGAAACCATATTAAATAAATAATTAGTTGGCTTAAATGCGGTGCTACGTTGATCTGTGCATGCGGACTTAGGTACTATAAGATAAAATTATCTTGCTCATGTAATTTGCCTTTCACTTAATAAGAAGTTGTCCGGTCTGGAAGAAATTTCTTTTAGAGTTCGTTTATATACATTTATCTTTGTTACCGTTTTTCTACGTGTATAGTATAGGTATTTACGTTTACAACAAAGAATAAGAGGAGTATCATTGTCCGTTTCATAGAGGAATTTCTATGCCTGATTTCGCAACTATTTTTTTTTGTATGCGGTAAAACAGAAAATGCGGTCATACACATAGTAACTAGCGCTATCGTCCATCAGAACTATATGGTGCAACGCCCTCTAGACTATAGGTACAGGATGTTTTTTGGTCGTCAACGTTCCCGGAACCTCCTCATCATCACGATCATTTTTCTCCATGGAAGCATGCCTGGGAAGTGTCTGGTTTCCAAAATATTAGGGTCCATAGTTGAGTAAATAGACTGCGTTTTTCTGCTTAAATGCACATTGACGCGTATAGCAAGATTTTTTAATGACAAATAATTAATATCCTTCTATGAAAAAACTAGCATAAACACTGGACACTATAAATTTCGCCCAATCAAGTAATTTTAAAAAAAATCAAAAAAATTTACATTGTTTCCCAGCATTTTTTTTGTATAACCTTACTTTATTTGATGTATAGAGTACGTACCCTTCGTTAAGGGTGGCAACGAAAAAACAACCTGTATTATTACCCTATTCCAGATACAACTCAGTGCTAAAAACTTGTGAGACGGGCATCGGACATGAGTACCGAGGAGTGTTTCAGCAGCTGATAGCAGACCTGGTAGACAGTTCGCGGCCCGACACGCCTGACCTGAGACATCGCATTGAGGGCATTAAGGACCTTCTAAGGACCGGGCTTAAGTGAGTGTAACGGTATTCAGAGTCGTATTTTCCCCTCTAGAGTCGAGACCGACCTTACTGGAGGGGTTCCTATTTTGCATTGTTGGAGTCGGGATCCATTATCCGACAGCCAAGCTAATATTTCAATGGATCCTGGCAGTTCAGTTGTTATGTTACGATCATTAGAAAATATTTTATGTTCTTCAATAGTATTCATTCCATAATAATATTATAGAATTCTAGACCACCGGACATCTAAGTGCTTGTTTTTTTTCTTTTCAGTTTTTTAACCGACTTCAAAAAGAGAGGTTATAAATTCGTCTGTATGTTTTTTTTAATTTTTTTTATGTGTGTTACCTCAGAACTCCGTCATTTATGAACCGATTTCAATTTTTTTTTATAGTTGGTCATGGTATGCTTCCAGGTTGGTCTCATATTTATCACATCAGGATCTGATGATGGGATCTAGGAGAAATCGAGGGCAATCCTCAAATATTGTAGGCACATGTAGTCTGTTTTTACATTTTTACTGAGCGTTTTGGTCACCTACATATAAAACATAACATCTGATGATGGAATCTCTAAGGAATCTAGGGATATCCTCAAATATAATAGGCACGAGTAGTCCGTTTTTAGATTTTTGTAGAGAATTTTGGTCAGCTGCAAATGATTGGGAACAGGGCGGGAAGAAGGAGTGTAATTATATGTTGCTTATATATCGTCAGACGTAAAGTTTCGAAGCCTAGTCATTTCTCTCTTTTGTCATGTGGCCTATTTAATAATTTGCTGGCATATAAATCTGACAATATTATGCCTTCTAAACGTCGTACACGGCTTAACCTTTAGCAAAATTTTACTTTAGTAAGCTCGAGTTTTGGCTCATAGGGGAGGAAGTCGGTTTTTCGTTTTAAAAATGTTTTGGTTCTTTTTTAACACTAGGAAGACCAAAATTTTTAACTACCCATAAAGACCAAGTGGGGTCAAATGACTCATTCATTGTTTGCAAAGTTTTATTTGTGTGTTATGGGTTTGTATTAATATTTTATTAATTGATAAATGTAATAGTAAATAAAAGAGCTTAATAGTTACTAAAAAAAAATGTATCTTAACGGAACTGTTATGTATTATGTTGGCTTTCTAATTTAATAAATAAATAAATAAAATAAAAAAAATATATTCTGTGATAACATCTAAATATTAGGCACACTGTTGACATTTGAACTGATTGTTGACATTGCAAGAACCACACAAAGGCTTTTTACAAATGTTACAAGAATTATTGGTTTTGTTCCTGCATTTCTGCACAAAACACCGTCTTCTTTTTCGGCTACGTTCTTTTTCAGACTCTAGGGCTAAGCTGTTATTGGGATGTGAAGTGGATGGTGTCGGCGGGGAATGAATATCTTGGCCGACTAACTCCCTTGCCAAGTCAAGAATAAACTTTCTTCTACAGATTTTTTTCTCGGTTAGTTTTTTGTACAAAATCCAGGAATTTATTGCTGCCAAATCCAAAATATAAAAAACTTGCACGGGCCAACGACGAGAATGTGCTTTGACACTATATTTTTTGGCCATTTGAACAATAACGTCTACTCCGAATTTCGTAGAATTGTAAAATTTCACAGTGTTCGGCTTCTTTTTTGCTTCTTCTGTGTCAACAAATACATTAGAGTGAACTGAACTTAGAATCATAACTGATTTTGAAGGTTTACCTTGATAAACTGTAAGTATGCAGGTTTCAGAGTTGTGAATACGTGTTTCATATAAACTAAGGGATGCAGTTTTTATACTAGCTGGAATATCTTGTCGTGTTTTGTTCATCGTACCCACTATCGATGTACGTTTTTCAGTTAGCTTTTTAGCTAAACTTACACTGGTGAAAAAATTATCAGTTGTTATATTTCGACCAGTATTCAAGTATGGGTCCATTAGCCGCAATACAACGCACTCGCCTAAACTTTGATTTTGTGGGCGGCTTTCACCTCTCCCTAAATATAGGAAACCATTACACAAGTACTTGGAATCAACATCAACGCAGAGCCAAAACTTGATCCCAAACTTGTCAGGTTTGTTACCCATAAACTGCAAAAATCTACACCGAACTTTTGTGGAAAAAAGCTGTTCGTCAGCAGTAAGGTTTTCACCAGGTTTGTAACATGAAATACTGTTATGGATGAACTTATTCCATACTTCCGAAATCATTGCAAATTTATCTGTTTGCAAACGTTCAGCCCTTTCGGTTCGCACATCAAAACGCAGAAATCTCATTATTTCTTTGAAACTATTCCGAGGCAAGTTTTGTGAACAAAACTGAATACCCCAATTAGCCCAATTTGTCCCATAGGTAGCACACAGCAATATTTTTAGCTCCACAGGCTCCTCGAGCGTAGATAATTGCAATAAAAGTATCTAAATCATTCACTGGGAGTGACCAAGTATTATCTCCAAGTTGACGGCGGGCTTCGGTTTCAGTACATTTCTGAATATACCGCAACATGGAGTCATCAGTAATAAGTTTCCATGCAAATAAAATACTTCCTCTGTAACATCTTTTTGCAAAAGAAGTCGGGCCAGCTTCCTCTGTTAGAATATTCTGCCGTCGACGACGACCAGCCCGGCTAGCACGGCTAGCGATACACGATATGATGTCTATTTATCGATACCTAGCTGTCAAAATACGATAAATATAGCAGCCACGTTGAATTTTATCGATACAGCGAGCATAACCATGCCGGTAACGTTACAACGCACTATACGATATGATAGATAAAAATGCGAGGATGTCTATCGGTTACTATCGATAGCGCCGAGCATGACTGTATTTTCATGTTAAAAATATCGAATTTTGACATCAATTCAAGATATTGTTATCGATGAACATTGTACTGCGCGATAGGCGTAGATAGGTTAGAGAAATAGAGAATAACTATTATATTCTTTGGTTCGATAAGTTTTCAGTAATATGCTCCAAACTTACTAATTTTAATTTAGTGTTTTAGTTTACTCGTTTTTAGTTTACATGGGTAGGCCAAAGGTAAAATTAAATGATTAGTAATTAGTATCGATAACATTCAACATGGCGGCTAATATCTATCGTATTTTGACAGTTAGTCGATAAATAGGTTTATCATATCGTGTTTCGCTGGTCATGTTAGAGCAGATAATTTGCCAAAAAGGAAACAAAAAAAAAAGAATGAACGACAATTGAAAAAAAGAAAAAAATATTTTTTGACTCTAGAAACATTTGTTTAACTTATCTCGCGCTTTATCGTTTACATTTAAAACTGATAAGTTTCCAGAGGTCCAACTTACGCCGCTAGAAGATACCGCGACATCAGTGTTGTGGTGAATAATTTCAGTATTTACTCTTGAACCTCGGCCACGACGCCTTCGAGCCTGACCACGACTTTGACCTTTACCTCTTCTTAGGTTTGTGCAACGTAAAGTCGAGACAGGTGCTGAATCTGAAATAGTGAAATAAATACTAATATCATAAAAGGTTTCTCTCCAATCAAATTTTTTATTTTATTTACATCAATAAAAAATAGATAGTGTACCTACCATCAGAATCGCTATCAGTGTTATCATCATCACTAGAAGAATCACTATTTTGTGTAATATTGCAATCACTTTCTTTACTTTCTGAGTCTAAATGCAGAATGCTCCTCTCTCCTTCAGTCGGTTCACAATCTGATTGGTCCTCCGGTATATTTTGCAGCACTTCTAATATTTCAGAAACGCGAAGGGAACGATTTCCGGACATTATAAAATTAATACGAGCCGTGATACGTCTTTGCTTCGATAACAAAACAAGGAATGAACGAAAACGTTTATTTCAACTACCCACGACAAAGTATATTCAACGAAATGTTAATATTTACCACAGAGGTCAAATGACCACTCTGGTCTTTCTAGGTAGGTAATAATTTTATATAAATCGGTATTATATAATCTGTATACACATATTATAATAATGTAAACAATTACGAAATAATAACAGTCATGAAACGACAATAACTAAAATACAACGGTTTTAATATTATGATTGATCAAAAATTTCATTGAGGTCATTTGACCACTCTGGTTTTTCTAGTGGCAGTCGGGTTTTTGGATTTTTTATATTTTAATATTTATTTATTTTGTTTCATATAATATATAACATAACAGAATGATCCAAATCGTTACATATTAAATAGTATTAAAATTATAATTAAAATTATACATAAAAAAAATTTAGAATAAAAATTAAATAATAATTATATTTACAATACCAACAGCTTTGGCCTGTAACATATTGTAAATATTGTTACTCTAGTGAATTCACTCATTGCACATGAGAACAAATCCACCGTTTCGTGGACGACACTCAGCAGCCGCAAGGTTCTGACTAGAGGTGAGCGCTTCAACAAATTAATTCTACCACACGCCGCCGCGAAGAGCCTTTTATATTATGTTTTTTTTATGGTTTATGTGGAGTAGAGTTTGAGTAAACTAATAATGATATGGATATAATAAAATAAGTACCTACAATTGCGAATTGACGCGACTAATTTTCATCATAACGATTGTAGGTTTTATTTGGCGCAATAGTGTGATGATCGACTATCTTTTTCATCGACATGCTATATTTATCGCCCGGTACAGTAACACGTTGCGCAGTCACGTTGCTGTATCAGAAATATTGGTGTCATATTAGCCATACCAATATAAACAATGCTTCCTAAGGAAGGAAGTTCCTAATGGTTAGCTAGCAGAAAACTTTTAAAACGATAAGCCTGTTTGTATATATTCTTGCCTACAACAAATCTTGCATGTAAAGAAATGATGCTACAACAATATTTTTTTCCATCCAGCATTCTGACCAGCAAAAAGGGCAGATCAACCAAGCACCCTCTCGACAACCAAACAGTGGTGATGTTTATCATCGGAGGCACCACAGCGGACGAGTGCAAACAGTTACACCGGTGTGTCATCACCAGTGGGGCGGATAACACCGTTATTATCGGAGCCACGAGGTTCTTAACGCCTGTGGAAGCTATGAGAGAGGCGCTCGTGTTGTAGTATCATTCATTCATTCACATTGTTTCTTACACATATACAGGATGTGTGTGACAGCCAGGCAAATACTGTAATACTGAACAATTACCATTGTTTTAAGTTATCGACGCTGTTGATACTCGCAGGAAATGCATTTTTAATTTAATTTAATTATCCGCTATGTTTGCTCTCCGCGCCCATTGTATCGGGCGATCCCGTGACTAGTTAAATGCTTTTTGGTTATTTCGTGATACATTGCTGTGTACTTGTCTTCCTGCGAGAATTTCAGTGCTTTTTGCCTCAGAATCATGGTCTGAAGTCAGCATACCAATATTTGCTTGGCTGTTACAAACACCCTGTATACACGGCTGTATTCCCAAAATAGGGAAGTCAGAACGGCAGATTCGCGAAGTAGGCTCTATCCACGTTTATCATAGCGCGACCAGATGTAAAATATCAGTGACAAGTTGCTAGCTCATCGCCTGAGAGAACGCCCCTGAGTTCCTTAGTCGACTACACCATTCATTCATTCTATACAGTAAGTACCTAATATTAACGTACAGAAAGACATTCCTTTGGGGACAATTATTGTGATATTAAATACCAATTTGTATATTTACTTACAAAATCTGTTCTCAAAACATTATCTTACAGCAATTTTGTGTCGAGGGTTACACAAATATAATGGTCATGCCATAGACTAACCGACTTTTTACAGCGGACGGTTTCTAATTTTATTTTTTTATTCTGGAATCTCAGAGAGTATACCAGGAAAAGTTTATTGAAATTTACATAGGTGATTATAATTATTGTGTGCATTTATGTGAATTTATTATTGAATTACTTTATATTGAATGTAAATTATTGTTATTATTTTATTATTATTTATTTATCAGTAAAACTGATTGTATATAAGTAAGTTTTATTTATAGTTTAGTAATAGGATAGATTAAGAATGCAATGCAATTACAATGCCAATCAATAAATTGTTTTAACTATGATATTAATTGTAATATTTTCCAATCATCATAACTTTAAAATCTAATTTCTATATCTCCATGACTAGTTCATACTCAATTTCCATTATCATTTTCACAACACCTAACCAATCACATTACGGCTTGATGACGTGATGTCATAAATGTGATAAAATCGGCTACGTCATTGGTTGAATAGTTTACAATGACCCCAACGAATTCGAATCAAAAACTCCGTTTTTTTACAATTAGCTAAGGTTTGATAGCCAATTAATGCAAAAACGCACATAAAGTTTTCATAGCTAATTTACACAAATGCATTATAGAAAAATATATTAATTTTATACATTATACACGGCCGATGCCTGCAACGCCGCCGGTTGTCCTGAAGTCCACATTTGCGAAGATATTCGACCCGTTTCTGCATATGCCACAGCTGGTAGACATTATCTTTGCAGAACGCACCAGCGAATGCCCTTTTGATTTTAGGCCATTAAGCGTGTTCTGGGGAAAAACAACTTTGATATAACCTACATGTTTATAATCGGCTTACTTGTAAATATAACAAAATGCGCCTCAACATGTCAGTGTCGGTCGTGGTAGTAGCCTAAATAGCCTTGGATTATTGTCACCTTTGTCTTATGTTGTTAACGCAGTAGCTAACCGTAAATACAATGGGCAGTAATGGGCACCAACCAATCCGGAGCAATGGTTGCCAATCAAAACACCTACCTTTTGATAGAAGTCGCTTAGATACTTCAGCAGGTACTTACCGAATAAAATAAAATTGTTCTTACCTTGGTCATTCCGTATTCATACTGAACTTGCATAGGCAATAACTGATGATGAAATCTGGGCGCATCTATCGCTTGCTTGATGGTCATGTTGAACCATAGCGCTCGCATTATCACCTGTAAATTGTCATACTGCCAACTATAATGCAATCTTTAGGACTTATCAGCCAAACAAGAAATACAAATGATACTTGTTGCTTTCGTTTTTGCCTCCAGTCGTCATATGTACCATTGTTTGATAATTAGAGTTATGATTTACTCGTACTATGTTGCTATTCTATTCAACTTGTGTGCTGAAGCAATATGAATATTCAGCCTTAACTTGCTTACAATCAGGTGAGGTGGGAGAGTGAAGGATGAAATCAGGCGAGGGCTACTAACGTCTTGTTCGAGGGTATCGTCAAGGAGAACCTTAAAACAAACTTTAAGGCTACTCACCATAGCTACGGTAGTAACAATCTTTATGCCACCAGTAGCACCCACCACCATTTTGACATTGGAGTTTTTGTCAACAACAATCACTGGACTCATTGAAGATAGTGGTCGCTTGCCTGGCGCTATGTAGTGGATAGGCGAGGGCTTTGCACCAAGGAGGTTGGCAAAGCCTGGGGTTGAAAAGTCGTCCATCACATTGTTGAGGACTATACCAGTTCTAAATGTAGTTATTCCTGCGCCAAAGCTAAAACAATATTGTAAACATTCGCGTAATTCCATTCTAGTCACAAGCTATGTAACTACAATCCATACTAGGTGGGGACCAATGTGATCCGTACACATCCAGACTTGAACCAGCAGTTAAACTGCAATATGAGGAACAAGCTTTGAATGAATTCAACTGAATGAGCCGGTGCAGTCACTCTCAGTGAGATGGTAGGAAATCGAAGTGAATGCAAGATAGCCAGGAACAATTCGGACTCGCTGTTAGCACTGAAAAGACCATGGTATTCTCATCTATTTTCTAGTTACTTTCTAAGTTACAGCTTGATTGCACACATCTTAGAATAAACAGTTGTTTTTAGATTGATCCAAATACCAGAAAACTGTACCACGAGTTGAGAGAACTAGAAACAGATACGGCGTCTCCATTTTCTGCTAAAATAGATATGTGCGCAGTTCCATCATCAATCTTGGTAATTTTTTTAAAGCCGTAATATTGAGGGTCGATATTCGTCATCATATCACTAATTTTGTTCCGAATACTCTCCCCGAATTCGGGTGAAGTCAGTTCTTCTATCAACTGGAACCAAGGTATTGAAAAGTTACTTAAATACTGTAGGATAATAAGGTAATAGGTAATAATAAATATCATGAGTGGGGCATTCTTAATTTTTCATCACCGTTCTTAAGGTAAGTATACCTATCCACCTGTTTTCATTTAGTTGTTACTTACTATATTCGTTAAGTTATATACCCTATACTATACCCTCAAAATTGGTCAGAAGTGGCACCATGTGGTTCTATCGGCCCTTGGTGCTCTGCCTAACCCGTAAGGAATAAAGGCGTGATTATATGTCTGTATATCTATGTTATATACTTACGTCCTTTGATGAGTTACGAGTAGGTGTACCTATTTCATCAATAATGCTAAAGGTATGTAGGTACCCTCAATTCTGAAAATTACTCACCTCTTCAAGATCCAAAAAGTCCATATCGCCCAACTTATTTCTATACGTAAATGCAAATTTGAACGCTTCCAGCATCCTGTGATAAGTTAGAATCTTGTCATGTGTCATGTCGACACTGTTTGCCGTGAATCTATATCCTTTGAGGATATTTAGGAGAGCAGCGACGAGGATTCCGCTGCTAGGTGGCGGTGATGTCAGAAGGCGGTCACCGTTACCAATGTCTACTTCTATAGGATCTACTATTGGAGCCCTGAAATAAAATGTTGGTACCTACTATAGAACCTTGGCGAATTTTGGAACCTTCGTGGCATGCTCTGGAGAGGCCTACGTCTAGCAGTGGACTGAAATAGGCTGACAAAGACTATAGAACCTTGGGTCTACCAGACCTCTCATAAATTCACTGTACAGTAACAGTGTCCTACCTGTAGTCTCTTAAGTCTTCAGCAGAAATGATTGTTCCTGCATCTTCCAAGTCGTTTGCTATAAGTCTTGCTAGGGTGCCATTGTAGAAATCATCGCCGCCCTTCGTCGCTATTGTGTGTAGGGTGCTACACAAACCAGTTGGTGGTATTATCCCTTCGCCTAGTTCGCGAAACTTATTCGTTCTTTTATTGAAGTACATTCTTCTGCAAAGTTAAAAATTGGTTCATGTGGTCAAAAACGGTGCCTCGCATTTTTCCAGTTTATATGGCCAGTTTTTTATAATGGTTTATTATAAGACGGCCGATTGGTCTAGTCTAGGTAGTGACCCCGCCTACGACGCCATAGGTCCTGGGTTCGATTCCCGGTAGGTGCAAACATTGATATGATGAATATTGATGTTTGTTTCCGAGTCATGGATGTTTAACAAGACCTTAGGGATCTTAGTGTGGGACTAGGTTAATGTGTTGTGTATTGTGTGAATATTATTATTATTATTATTTCTTTTTATGATCTTTTTTCTCTCCGAAGAGGTTATTGGGCACGGGCCGAAGCCCAATAAATAGTTAATAAATTAAGTGGAAGAAAGAAATTTTCGTACAATTCGACAGGTGTTAAGTATGACTGCCTTTTGCATGAGTGTGTATGTGGATGGATGAATGTCAAGTGTTTTTAGACTAGTATGTAATGTTTTAGGGATCACTCCTGTAGTAGATAAAATGATGGGTACGGTTCGGACTGTGCTTATCTGCCATTGTTTTTTTATCTCTATAGAAAGATCAGTGTATTTAGCTATTTTTTCAGTGTGTGTAGTTATTATTATTATTATTATTTACTACGTGGTGGAAAAGGTTGGCATTAGGCAAGACGTGGACTCACGATAAATGCAGATCATTTTGAATATGAGGAGCATCTTGGGTACAAAGGTAAATGGGTTTTGTCATGAGAAAGCCTGCATTGCAAATTTTGACAGTTGGCTCTAGCAGGGTGGCCCATGGGAGCTTGCCCCATTTCTGGTGAGCTGTCCATAGTCCTCGAACCACACCAGGCACTGCTGCAGCAAGGGGTCCTAAAACATCATGCTATCAAAATCAACTTAATCATGAAGACAGCAATCACTGGTCTTTGATACTCGTAGCTGAACAATATTACGGGCAACATTAGAAATTTTTATATACCTACATATAGACACTGCTGTATTCCCGAAATGGGGTAGCCAGCATTGCAGGATCATAAGGAAGATTACAGCCACAGCACACATAGCGGGGACAGATGTTAATGTTCAGTGACAAGTTGCTAGTTTATCGCTAGGGAGAATGCCCGAGTTCCTTAGTCGACGACTACGACAAGCACGGAAGGAGATGTAGCTGATATATTCTCTTATAGATATATTCTCAGCATTAGCACAGGAAGATATTATACACGTATAATCTATATTATACAGGGTGTGTGTGATAGCCAGGCAAATACTGAAATACTGAACAAGTAGGTACCATTGTTTTAAGTTATACGACAGTATTTTTACGCGCAGGAAATGCATTTTTAATTTGGTTATCCGCAATGTTTGCTTTACGCGCCAATTGTATCGGGCGATCCTGTGACAAGTTAAATGGGCTTATTGGTTATTATGTGATAATTTTATGTTTTTGGACCACATGAGACATAATTTTTTTCCTGAAAAATGAAAAAAAAAGTCGGAAATTTTTGGAATTTTCCTGCGATTTTTTTTTGTGGTTTTCGCCTCAGAACCATGGTCTGAAGTCGCCATATCAATATTTGCCTGGCTGTCACTTCTACCCTGTATGTGCACGCTATGCTACCTATAGAGATCGCAGTATCCTCAGGAATCTTTAAAATCAATATAGTATCAATAAACAAGAAATGAACATACCTTTTCGAGCCTTTTCTAGGTGTTCGTCGAACATGTTGATTCCAGCACTCAGAGGGGCTTTTTCCCGAGCGTTGACAACAAAGCCTTTCTTTAGTTCTTTGATGTAGACCGTCATAAAGAGGCCTCCTCCTATGCTTGTGCTCATTTGGTTGAGGATACAGTTACAGAATACCGCTGCGATGGCTGCATCTACCGCCGAACCCTTTTGTTGTAGGACATGTCTGGAAGGATAAGGGAATTAATAGATTCATCATCATCATGTTCTTGCCTCTGATGGGATGGGTGGTGGAGTGTGGTTTTGTTCATATCGCATATTTCCAAGGATTTGTTTTTACGGCGGCCTCCGAAAGTGGGGAGTTAATGCGTAGGTACCCTTGTAGCGGAGCCATCTATCGGATGCAGGAGAGAATCACAATCGAATGCAAAATCCTAGAACGCGATATCGAAGTTTCCCTTCCCTTTTACCACCCCCACACTGGTGACCCCTGTGAACTGGACATACGCAACCTTCAGCCTTCAAGAACTTCATCATCATCGCAGCAAAGGTATCATCATAACAGCATCACCTATCCTCTCCTTCCACGACAGCAGCAGCAGCACGCCATGACATGTTCCCAGTCCACGCGCAGACCAGAACACATCAGCCGCAATCACGTTCCCAGTCACCTCAAAGACTAGAACGAATCGTCAGCAACACGTTCCCAGTCGACTCACCGACCCGAATGCATACTTGTGAGAGTACACGCTGGGTGCTGCCCATAGATAATCTATGGTGCTGCCGAAGACATATCGACCTCCGGTTTGGAAGGGGAGTGATGTAGCGGAGCCATCTATTGGATCCAGGAGAGAACGACAATCGAATGCAAAATCCTAGAACGCGATATCGAAATTTCTCACAATGATTGGAATATATACATGGGCCAAAACAACTACTAGTGGTTCGGTGGGGCCGGAAGCGCTTCGCTTTTCACCAACCCCACACCTTATTGTTTCAATCTGCAATGCAAAGGGCATTGACAACAGGTCCTCAAAATAATCCTTTACGTGAACCAGATTGCTTCGATTGGTCGATGGAAACATCTTACGTTATCGTGAAGTGTATTTAGATATGTAACGCTACAACATAATTTTTATTGTAAGTACTTACCTACCTTGTTTTTGGGGAAAGTAAGTAAATAATCATTTAATTTCATAAGAAAACCATTATTATGGCGATTTAAACATAGGTACTAATGTTTGTACATATTATAAAAATACCTTACTTGGCTATATTTGAGCATTGCGGTGCATCGGTACAGACGGCCGCATTTTTGTAAACATGCAAATCAGTAGATGAAGGAGGAAATGGAAAGTCCACGTCTGGGGGGTCGAAGGTTTTGTTATAAGTCTCAACACGACCCACAATGTAGCCAATGAGGAACCCTATGTGCCCCACTACAATGATTGCTCCAATTATAAGAGAATTTTTTGATTTAAGCTTTCTAATAATCTCTCTGAAATGGAAATTGTTATTTTTATCCTTAGAGTTGTGGAATCAGCATATTAACCGGAGATTATGTCCCTTGGAAAATTCATTATAAGTCATATTTTACCTAAATGAATGAGGTGGCTGTAGCTCTAGGTAGGTAAAGTAATAAGATCTTTGGTTGACAGTAAATCGATAACTTGTTTGCCATGTGGAAAGATACATGTTACTCACCTACTACTCGTATTAAACAAGCGATAAATCTATATGTATTGGCATTATTCGAAAGCCGTAATACTAGCTACAATACATTACCTATGATCACAATCATAACATGAGTTAGTGATATGCAATGATACGACACACCAAGTCTGGTAGCAGAAGAGAACCTAAGGCAGGATTGCCATTCCTAGTTCCACGTATATTTAGATACTCACGCAAAATCCACCATATTGCCATACTTCGTAATGTACAATCATTTTGTTATTTTATAACAGATCATAATATTAGGTAGGTAAAGCGTACAATTTGCGAGGTTGCTTTAACTTTGACAATGAAATTGATTTGCAATCGGGGTCGCCATGATTAGTAGGAGCTGCCTTGACTACATCAGGGCCGACTTTTCCAATGGCCAGCAGGCCTATTGGCTATCTTTTTTGTCAGTTCTAGTAATCATCACTCACAACTGGAAGTGGCATAATGCCTTATCTGAAGAAAATTTTGGCAACAACACCACGTCACTTCCAGTTCAATAAGTTTCAATAAGTGATCATGACTATCACGGTTCAAAGTGATAATTATCATTGATAAATATACCTTGATCTTACCTTATACCTTATCTTTGAAAATTATAAAAATCAAACACTAAAATAATCTGAGTTTATTTACGTATCCAAACGCGCTAGACATTAAAAAAATGTTTGAATGACGAGAGAACTGCGAATTTCTTTTCTTTACATACTTTCTTACTTATGTTTAACACCATAAAAACAAAAACTGAATTAAATTGTATATTTCCCATATTATTTTCTTTTTTCCTGTTTCTTTGCTGTTTATTTAATAATGCCGAAAAACTGAGACCCTCTTTGGGATAAATATATTATCATTTAAAGAAAGAAAATTTCAAGAAGCAGAATGGCAAATCAGCTAGGATAATTATCGAATAATTATCAAGATAATTATCAAAAAAAAAAAAATTATCTTGATAATTTCGAACCCTGAATTGACTTGAACTGTCAAAAAAGATAGCCAATACGGGGGATGCCTATCTGACGGATAGATAAAGTTGATGCTGTCTTTCTCTAAAACTTGATCAAGATAGAGACAGCATCAACTAGGTATAGCGTTAATTATGCCTTCTTGAAGTAGGTACAATACTTATCAAAGTTATAGATAAAATCAATTAGATCTGCTTTGAACAGATACTTTGAATTAAATAAAACACAGACATGCATTTTATAAAAAATATGTAATTCATTTTATGTCGCTTACAGAGAAAAATACTGATGATGATGAAAGTAGGCACCTAAAGGTTTCTTCTTTTATTTATTTATTCGGTATCACATATTTAAGTATTTAGGGTCACGAAATAATTTATTTAGGTAGGTAGGTTATACAATATAACTTAGTGCCTACCATGTTTTCTTAAAATTAATAAGTTACCTGTAGATAAAAACAATCAAGCTTATGTTTGTATTCTATAGATTGATAGGATTTTATTTAAATACAAATACAGGTTGTTTTTTTGTGGCCATCTTTAACGAAGGGTACGTACTCTATACATCAAATAAAGTAAGTTTATGCCAAAAAAAATGCTGGGAATTTTTTTTTTTTCAAATTTTTAATTACTTGATCTGGCGAAATTTATAGTGTCTAGTGTTTATGTTAGTTTTTTTATAGACAGATATTAATTATTTCTCGTGAAAAAATCTTGCTACGCGCGTCTATGTGCATTTATGCAGAAAAACGCAGTCTATTTACTCAACTTTGGACCCTAATATTTTGGAAACCAGACACTTCCCAGGTATGCTTCCATGGAGAAAAATGATCGTGATGATGAGGAGATTCCGTAGTTTTCGGGAACGTTGACGACCAAAAATCACCCTGTATAACAAAAATTACAGTTATATAGCAGTTTTTAAATATGTGCGTCTGAGTTTCGAAACACTTTGTTTCACTTACCGTACATGCTTACCTAATACATATTTACATCCTTACCTGCTATTTTTTTTAGCTATTTTGTGACAGAGATTTGATCCATAGACGTTTCTTGAATGGATTGATAGATGTTTACTCCTTTCTGGCTCGCCTCATCAAAATATTTCACCCTCATATGATACATATACAACGCTATAATATACCAAGTATTAAATGTAGGTAAATGCATAAAAATGCTGATTTGTAAATGCTTGTGACCATGTCCATCATACATACTATCAAGTTGTTTAAACTTGTTTGTTTCTGTGCCCTCAGCTGCACTATTACTTCTACTATCACAATTTTATTATTCCATCATATACCTAGATAACATAGGTAGGTAGTTACTGAAAATATAAAAACTATATTTGATAAGGCTGCTTCGTAAGGCTGCTAAACAATTTTAAAGAAAAAGAATTATTTTTTGATAATAACAACTTGCTTTAGCGATATTCCAAATCAACCTAGAAAATTAATACGGTAAAAGATATTACTTAAATAGTATGTAGTACCTGTATTCTGAGTTTAAATATTTTACGTCATTTCTACTTATCCTCAAACTTTAATTGATCTAATTTAAACAAATTGTTTTGTTACTACCTATTCTTAACATTGTCAGTCGTCGCAAACAGACCACCAAGTATTACAAGAAGACGGTAAAAGAACTCTGTCTCTAAATATCTCTTCAATGTCCATTTTAAAGTTGTAAGAAAAGGTTAGACACTATACGCAAAATACATCTTTGAGAGCAATCTATCGCCTAATGCAAGTGCGAGAACCCACTTTGGGTACCTTGCCTCAAATGGGTATATATGTCGTGGCCATATTGTTAAATTGATCATTTCATGAAATGGTCGAGCATTTCATGAAGTGGTCGCATTTCATGAAGTGGCCAATTCAATTTGACCAGATCGTTAAATCGTCTACATTTCACGATTTTGTCATCCACGTTTGGCCAAATCGTATTAACAGGGTGTCCATAAAATCCGAATGTGGTAAGAGCTTACACCATATATAAGTATACCATAAGGTATGATGGTATGATTTTTTTTGCTATTATTTATGTGATATTTTCACAATATAATATTTAAAAACATAAAAGACTTTACAAAAGCGATTCGCATCTGGCACATCGCCGGACGCTGCCTGGGCACGCTCGCTCCGCTCGCTCGGCTCGTGCGTCATTTGTCATAGTCTAACCTAACCTAACCTATCGTAATCTAAGGTTTTTGTTTAACAATATTATTATAAACCACCATTAAGTCTAATATACATTATACAATATAACACACTATCCGTGAACTTCTTCTGCATAGTCACCCTACTCTCCTTAATTTGTTTTATAACCTAAAAAGAAAAATCCGCCATCTTCACACATAAATAAAACGCGCGCAGCGCCTCTACCGGTGATTCATGTAACTATTTTACGATATGATCAATAATCTTGACCACTTCATGAAATGATCGGGCGTTTAGTTGCCCATATCGAGAAACGATTTTTAATCATCGATCTGCCCAAACCATATCATGATGTGGCCAATAGACAGTTGAACTTTTCATGAAATGCGACCATTTCATGAAATGCTCGACCATTTCATGAAATGATCAATTCTACGATATGGCCACGACATATACATATTGATGGCTCTCTAGCTCTTATCTGTAGTGGAATTTATGCCGTTTAATTTAGTAGCTCTAAAGAGGTGCAACAAACGGCACCACCCGTGGTTTTATGTCAACTCTTCTCAATAGAGCTATGTCACTTGTAGTTTTTAAAACGTTATTATAAGATAAATAATATCTAGTCTGTCCAGTTATTCCATGCCGGCCACGTCGCCTCCTTTCCTAAAGTCGGCGTTAGCGTAGATGCCCGTGCTGTTCCTGTACATCGCGCAGATTACTGATCCCCTTCCCGTGTAGCGGACCATGCCGTGGCCCTTGCTTCTTAAACCTTTGACGATGCCCTAAGAAAAAAAAAATGGTACCAGGTACTTAAAGGTGAAATATTAAATCCCACCCAGGTGAAGAATTTTTTCCATTTCTTTATTAATAATTTTTTTAAATATTATGTTTCCTTAAATATTATGTCTGATCAGCCGGGATCCCGGGTTTTTGCTGGATGCAGGTCACTTTCTAGCGGTCTTTCTAGCAGTAGAGGTCATTGGGTGAAGCCAGCCTATATCCATGTGGATTTTCCTATGGTTTAAATTATAGTGTCTGATCCTAGGACTGAGGTATAAACATCGATATAGGTATGCCATAGTGGTGGAAAGCCCAAAGCCGGGGTTTGTTTTACTGAATTAGGGTCATATTTTATTTATATTTCATTAGCAGAGGTACTCAATGCGGCATTTTGTGAGCCCCGGGTTATTCTCCTCTATGGCCCCGGGGTTGTAAGTAAAATTTTAATAGATTTACCGATTTACCTCTGTCATTCCATATTCGTATTGCACATGCATAGGGTATATCTGATGATGGAGCCGTGGCGCGTCCACAGCTTCTTTAATGGTCATACCTAGCCATAATTTACGTATTGTCACCTGTGAATGTAAGAAACATAGTTAGAATTTGAAATAAGTAAGATCACAAGGGTTGTGGTTAGTACATAAATGTACCTTGGCCTGGAATGTATAGGTATATATGGAACAATATGGTTCACAAATTATCACCATTAAACTAGTCCGTTCCAGCAGATTCTGTTTATCCTCATAACAGACACCTTAGGGTCCTTGTAAATCATAAAGGTATATATTTATGGGATTGATATGATGATATATTTAGACTTACTAAAGCCACGGCAGTGGTAATCATGGTGCCACCAGCAGCGCCAACCGCCATCTTCACATTGTTGTTTCGATCCAGAATTAAACTTGGAGACATGGACGATAGCGGCCTCTTGCCTGGCGCGATGAAGTTGGCTGGCGAAGGCTTGACGCCGAAGTAATTTACTATGCCTGGCGATGAGAAGTCATCCATCACGTTGTTCATGACGATGCCAGTTTTGGCTGTTGTAAAGCCTGCGCCGAAGCTGTGGAGATAAGATTGTTTAGTTTAGAATAGCTACCAGTACTTCAGAAACTATGACAGCTGGTGCAAGGCTACGGCTATTCGACACCTTCTGGTCTAAAGATAATGTTTCAGCTTTTACATACGCAATTTCTTAACTGCCCACATAATCTGTCAAACTAGTCGAGAAGGTATATCTACTATGATCCAAGAATGTTCGTGACTGTGAGGTATAGGTACCGTAATAACTGGGTACTTTAATCCTAGGGGTTCTCTTTGGCCCAATCCATAAAAAATATTAAACACACCGTCCCACAACACTGCTCGTCATGTGCTATCTATGTTTAGGAGTTCGCGCTTCTCATAAATGATGCCGAACGAGGCGGCCGCGGTATCACAGTATATAGGTACATTGCAATATTTACTAAATCTTGACTTACTACATATTTATGGAGCTGGTAACACTGACAGCATCTCCATTTGGGGCTATGATGGATATGTGTGCTGTACCGTTGTCAGGTGGAGAGTACTCCGTCGCACCGTAGTAAGCTGAGCTGTTACTGGTGGTGGAGTCATTGATTTTCAACCGGACTGATTCTCCGAACTCTGGTGAGGTGACATTCGCTATTATCTGGAAATATTTATTTGGTTATAAATACGTAATAGGTTAATTATCTCCCTGTGTTTCATCAGATAATCATAGGCAGCAGAATTTAAGAGACAAGAGTAGGTAGGTTAGCTATTTCTTAATGGAATGGAAAGTTATGTGTAGATCAGAAGCAGCAGATGAATATATTGACAACCAAAAGTAGATTTTGTAGATACATGATAAAAACCAGTTCTGATGCCATATTTTGGCAGGAAAGAGCTGGCTTCATAGTAAACCTTGAAAATAAATACTCACTTCTTTAAGATCCAAATATTCTGAATCCCCAAGCTTAGTCCGTGTAGCATAAGCATACTTGAATGCTTCCAATATCCTATGGTAGGTCAGGATCTGGTTCTCCGTAGAACTGATGCTGGTGAAATTGAACTTGTATCCTTTGAGGATATTCAGAATATTGACGAGGATGATCCCGCTGCTCGGAGGGAGTGGAGTCATGAGGCGCTCTCCATCACCGATGTCTACTATTAAAGGCTCTTGTACGACAGCTCTGGAAGAAGATCGAATGCTTTACGTGAGTGAATAACCTATATCCTTGTCGTACTTTGAAGAAAGTTTTCATCATCACGGTATTATAAAATACTGTGCCAGGCGTTAGGCACTTCGTAAATAAAATATTTATCGGCGAAAACGCCGGAAGAGATGGGTACACACATTTTTCAGAAGGTGGTACTTAGGTGCAGGATATCTCAGCCAAATTTCCAGGCATCAATGAGGCATCTGTCCCTCTCGAATATATTATTGCGCAACTCTGTAACTGACATATACAGGGTGTAACAAAAGGGGTATGTTAACCGAAAAGCTATCTCAATAACCCACTAAAAAGAACTCACCCACAAAATTTCAGACTCAAAATCACATGTTTATTTTTCCAGATAGTATGGAGAATTCCGAAACAACTCAGAAATGTTCATACAATCTTGAAAAGTAAACGTTTGATTTCGAGTCTCAAATTTTGGAAATAGGTTCTCTATAGTGGGCTATTTACATAGCTTTTCGCTTAAGATACCCTTTCTGTTACACCCTGTATAATGTAGAGAAATCGATAGGTGAACAAATATTCGAATTTATTTATCATCCACTTGACCCAGACTGAGTACATTTCCACAATTAAAATGTAGAGCGCAGTTTATTTAGGTAAGTATTGTAAATCGAACATTACCTACCTATTTTATAAGTACGTTCTTTACCTACGTATTTTTGAAATGTATTTAAAACTTGGGTTTTTATAAGTTTGAACGAACCACTGGGCATGTAGTATTGGTAGTTACGAGAAGGTTCTAAGGCTGCCTTTCTACCAGAGATATCCTATACTCGTACCACGTTGCTACGGATGCGTTTGATATCCACTGATCAAATTCATTGACATCATGGACCCATGAATTTTTCACACATCATAGTAGTGTGGCACATCTCTCATACAAAGGCTATTCCTTATATCATCATCATCATCAGCCTATTGCAGTCCACTGCTGGACGTAGGCCTCCCCCAGGGCACGCCACAAGACTGTCATGGGGGGTATTTGCCCATAGTCACCACTCTGGGCAGGTGGGTTGGTGACCGCAGTTTGTATTTTGGACTATGTTGTCAACACGGAAGGCGCTGCGGCCCACCTCCTGGAAACCCTTAATCGCCTCGTACGATACCCACGGGCAGACATTGGATGGTACAAATTCTACTCTGCCGGCACCACGCGGCTAAAGGTAGTGCTTATAGACCAGTGGTATCCAAACTGCAGCCCAGCTTGCGGCGAACGATGAACGATTAAAATATCGTTTAGATCAAAATAAACTTTCATCGAAAATCCGTCCAGTAGATTTTGTGTGAAAGAGCTACAAACATTCTTACATACTCACAAACTTTCGCGTTTATAATATTGGTAGGATTATGCGAGATTTCTTATGGATAGTTTTGGCATGGGATGTTAAATTCGGCCCACATTCAGATCTATCTGTTCGTTCCAGACTAAACAATATTTAGCAATAAGTGACTACGGTGACTACGTTTTATTGTAGGCCATTTAATACTAAATTATTACTAACAACGACCATTTGTATGATATTTCACAATATGTTTTGTGAGTCAGTCAGGATTAATTTTATCGTTTCATCAGTCGCTTACACAGCTGTTAAAACGCATACCTTTTATTTTACAACAATGAGAAACATTATTATTATACGTCAAGTACTGAATCATAATAAATTTATGTTGTATTTTTCTACAAAAGAGTTGTTTCAACTAAACAATACACCGGTAATATAACCTAATTAATGCTGCTTATACCTAAGTATAAATTATAAAATTATTAATAATGGTAGGTGTGTTCTACCTTAGAGGTATCATAGGTACGTAGGCTACTGTTTCCCGCTATCGGAAAGATACATACATATAGACACGACAGTGTTCCCGTAATAGGGTAACTAGAGCAGGATCATAACGGACATGTTATGCTACACACGCGGGGACAGATGTGAAGGATGATAAGTGATAAGTTGCTAGCTTATAGCCTGAGAGAAGGCCCGAGTTCTTTAGTCGACTCTTACTTACGGCATGCACGGAGGGAGATGCCGCCTCTAAAAGACATTTGATTGACCTCAACATTATGGAAATAATAAGTGTTAATGTTAGGCGCAGGCCACACATAAATGGCGTCGGGCGCGGACATGGCACGGGCGGCTTCCTATTCCATTCAAATTTTATACCTACCAAGTGCATAGAAATAAAGCGCAATTTATTTATTCATGTCCACGCCTAAGACACGAAATTCCGTGTATCCTAAATTGCGCTTTATTTCTATGCACTTGGTATAAAATTTTAATGGAATAGGAAGCCACCCGTGCCATGTCCGCGCCCTACGCCATTTATGTGTGGCCTGCGCCTAACATTGACACTTATTATTTCCATAATGTTGAGGTCATACTTAGATATAAAGGTATTTTTTGTTGTATATGAAATAAAAATACATATTTGATAGAAATATTACTAAATTCAACATAAGTAGATGTTATTGTTAACTTATCGCACAAAAATGTTAATCATTCGATTTAGCACGCTGCTGAGTGCAAATTCTAAACAGAATTGCATAAGCTAAGTTAAATGCGACGTAGAACTTCGCTATTCTATATTGCGACGCCAAAAAATTACTTATCTGAATAACTTGGATTTTTCGGAACAACCACAAAATGCCAATCTGGGCCGCACATTGAGTGACTGATTATGTGAGATTTTGATATTCCAATACTTATTTATACAAAGCTACTTACACTCATGTGCTTTCAAGAAACCTAAACGTAAAAATAAATAACTTATTTAAATAAGTTGTTTTCGAGTCCAAACTGCGTTACGATATTCTAGTAGAGTTCAGTTCTTTTATCTATTCTTAGTAGTTTTCCTATATTAGTATTGTAATTTAAATTCACCCCGGAAATAGAGCTAGGTAAACGTCCCACACCGGTTGATAGCGCCTAATAGGAAGTTATAGGGTACAGACCACTACAGACATATATACTGAACTCCATCTGCCACTACCTATCTAAAGATATCATTAAAATGTGCAGGAAACTAATTAATTACCCGATAACTTGAAATATATATATTAAGAGCGCTTGTAGGTAGGTACCTATATTAGCAATTCTTGTAAACAATGATAAGATAACTTTGTATTTACTGGATATATCGGAACATACAATTTATTTACAAAGTAGGTAAGCAGTATTGATAAACAATAAGGTTAAATTTTGATATCGAAAAGTACCTAAACAAGATTAATGTAATCTATTCGGTAAATCTGTCTACAGTCAGTTTATTTAGGTTGGTGTTCGGGCTTTCCGCTGATTAGGTACCTAATATTAGGGATTCTACCGTTAATAAAACACAATAATGTATATTATAGGTATACCTATGCCAATTATTCCTAAAGAGGTTGGGTAAGCACAAGTATGAAGTACACACCCACTTATCATCTGACAGCCCAAAGGGAGAACCCACCGCCTTTCGGGAAAAACAGGCCACATTCCAGTGACTGCTAACAAATACAGTTTTTATAACATACCTACGTAGATAATCCGATAATCCTAACGTATAATCAGCCGTTATCTCAGGCAATGAGCTAGCTAAGAGAAACTTGTCAATTGATCTTTTACATCTGGCCCTCCTGTGCTGAACGTAGTAGTAGGATTTTCCTCATAATGCTACACTGGCTTCTAGCTACACCATTATCTGTATACAGCCGCGTTAATATGATTAATTATGTATGTATGTACTTACGTATAGTCTCTTAAGTCTTCCGCGGTGATAATGCTGCCGGCTCTCTCCAGATCTGCTACCAGGTCTTCGGCAAGAGTTCCATTGTAAAAGTCATCACCTCCATTCTCTGCTATCCGTCTAAAAGTCTCACATAAGTTCTCTGGTGGCTTGATCGTGATGCCCGGTCTCCGGAATTCGCCTTTCTCTGAATTGAAGTACATTTTTCTGGAAGTAATAATAAGTATGCTAATTTAATTACTTATTGTAGTATCTTACTTCATTTGCAACACAATAGTTGACTTTCGAATTTATTTTAGTACCGGCAGTACAGGGGAAGGTTTTAAATCTTCATTAAAACATACATACATATAATCACGCCTTTATTCCTTACGGGGTAGGCAGAGCACCAAGGGCCGATAGAACCACATGGTGCCATTTCTGACCAATTTTGAGTGTATAGTTTAACATAAAATTTATCATAAATCTCTGTGACAAGGATTTCTACATTCTATTCTATGATCTTGTCAAGTTGTCATTATATCTATAATTATTTACTTACTCATTGGACCACAACTTTCTTCATACTGCCTACGTTTTTCTACCTAGGCGTATGCTGCTATAATTGATGTACCTACCTACTATACTATACTATTATTACACCTACCCTAAGTGAGGGTCGTTTTTGATGAACGGCACACTCAGCATGCCATCGTACATGGCTTTGGACACGGTGTAGCCAGTCTTGCACACTTTTATGGTGGGCTCAATCAGGCTGGCCCAGGGCAACTTGCCCCATCTCTGGTGAGCTGTCCATAGTCCTTTGACCTCGCCAGGGACGCCCACAGCAAGGGGACCTGAAGATATAGATAAATGAATAAAGGTGTTTTCAAATGACAGTCACTTTCACATTTAATATAAATAAATTATACACCAAGAATCAGTGGCGTAGTTAGGTAACTAGCCCTGGGGCAAATAAAAAAATGAGGCCCACTGCTAACTCAATAATAGATGCGCGAGCGTAGCGAGCGCGAAATTTTATCTTGTATTTACCATGTAACTTGTCTATTACCTTCTTGAAAATTCAAGCTCTACCGATATTACCAAGAATTTTTGGAGTTTACGAGCCCCATAATTATTGAATAGTGAAAGAATGCATAGTCACATAATAGATGCGCGAACGGAGCGAGTGTGAAATTTTTTCTTGAATTTACCACATGACTCAAATAAGTAAGTTGTCTATTAATTTTTGAAAATTCAAGTCGAGAATTTCACGGTAAGGATTCGAGGGCCCCCTGAGCTTGAGGGCCCCAGTGCACTGCCCCGCCTAGCCCCTAGGTAGCTACGCCACTGCCGAGAACATATTTGAGTAAAAATTTGCATAGATAATTATAATGCACAGGCAAAGGCATTATTTTTCTTAATGTATGAATGGAAGTCTCGGTTACATTTGAAGATACAAACTCTTCGTAGATTCTCTCTTGAGGGGTACTGGTTTGAGAGATGGCGGCATTACTTTATTATATTTGACGCAAGAGTTATTTTTCAATGGCAGAGTATGATGGAAGTTTAAGTCACCGATTAAAGTTAGTAATGAGGCTTGAACATAGGTCCTGCTGCAGGTGTGGTACTATTCCAAAATATAAGTATAAAGGAGGAATAAATAACTGAATAATCTTGCATTGGTTGAGTTCAACGAGATCATCATCAAGAGATGGAGCTCTAAAGTTGTTAGTTAGTATTAGTAGGCATACCAGTTTAACAACTATGGTACATGTTCGATTAATATTGTACCCTAAATTACCAATCTGTATGACCTTCTGTAACACGAAGTTCCATACTACTCAGGGGTCTCCTATATTTGGTGTTTGTATTGATAGACGAAATAAATGCATTATATTAATAAACGAGTTTATTTGTACTAAGCTGTACCTAGTTGTAGATCGAGACGCAAGAGAAAGCTTAAGAGAAAATAATTCTGGAACAGAATCGTGAGGTACCTACTGGTATTTAAAATTTCTTTTGATGAATCATATATAATTTACCTATTGGCTTTACTTTTACAGTGAGATTGTGTATTATAGAACTAGGAATTAGTTACATGGAACAATGGGTAATCATAACCTAACCTAATTAAGCTAATTCGACACCCTTCAAAATTCATATTTTTAAAAATGCCTAGCCATTTTGGGCCTTTGTGGGTATGAGAATAGTATAAGACGCTTTTAAACAATTTATAACTTCCCTTTAAATTGAGGATAAAAAAGATTAACCACAAAAAAATGTTTAGGCAAAGTTAGTACCTAAAACGATTCCTGATAGAAAGGAAAAACTTGGAAATGGTTATGCTTAAAACAGGATTCCCTGATAGTTTTAGCATTTATCATTTTAGACCTACCTATTTAATCAAAAACAGCTTACCTATGCTTTCTATATCGTGTCAAATTACCATTTCCTTCTCGAATTGCAAGATTTTATTGATATTATCCAATTTCTACACAAGCTGACATGCATATTTTGTAGGTAGACAGGTGTTTCTACAGCGATGGATTTGCCGGCATTATTCCCATCTTGAGTTAAACGTAAAGCTATTTTTTGTCACTGGTCGCTATATGCCCATACTTCTAGAGGATAGGAGAGATAGTAGCACAGAACAGGTAACCTATATTACCTGTTCTGTGGATAGTAGGCTCACCACATGAAAAGTACTGTGGGTGTGTAATTTACCGACTTATTTCAGTAGCAACCTCCATTTAGATATGTTCTCGATATGTATGTTTGTATACCTATGTATGTATGTCTAAAATATATTCAACATTTGAAATCCCTCATTATTTATGTTAATTACTACAACGAATACAAGTGGCCTAGCCAACAGCTTAACAAGATAGTTCATAGAACACTTCAACTTTTAACCACGGTTAAAAATTCATTCCTTTTGCCTCTAGGGTAAAATGATGGTCGAAATCGACCGTTATACATAAAAAACTCAATCTGATCGTTTATCTGGAACTAGATCCCATACGTATATAAGTGAATGACCGACCGATGCTACCGGATCGTACGAATTAGTGCACAAAAAATTAAAAGGTAATTTTGTACTAGAACGTGCAGGAGATCGCCATCTTAAAATTACGAGAACGTAATATTTAGATACTACTCTTTTATTAATGATTCATAAAACAGCAATCTACACGGAACAAGAAATAACTATTACGAAACACGCAATAGAACTCATGAAAATAGAAAAATGTGACACGGCAGAATCAATACATTACGTATCTGATTCTGGACGAAATATATTCAGCTGTTGTATAAGTCCAATCCGTCCACTTACCTAAGGTTTATGTCTATCACTATAAAGTTTATGTTGTCACTAACCTTTCCGAGACTTATCATAATTCCCCTCGAACATAGTGACGGAAGCAGCAGCAGGGGCTTTCTCCCTGGCATTGATGACGTATCCTTTTTCCTCTTGCTTGATGTAGACGGTCATAAAGAACCCTCCTCCGAGACCCATGCTCTGGTGGTTGAGGAGACCGTTGCAGAACATGGCGGCGATTGCTGCGTCCACAGCTGATCCATTTTGGTATAGAATTTGTCTGGAAAGAAAGGCATTAACAATATAAATTGATCGCAGGTTTAGATTATTAGTTATGGGGTCGGTGCAATATGGTTTCCTTCGAAACTTATATGGATAAGGATTTGGCATTTGATTTAGGGCCAGATACCTGCCCAACGCCACCTCCCTTAAATCTGTACCTACATGAAATATATCCAGTTCGTGACTGGAATCGAATCTACGCTCTCTAACGAGCACCTTCTTTCAGTATTGTCCAAATCCAACCCTAAGAGCTATCATAATCTAACATAACATTTCATAATTGCGGGCTGGTATGAATCTGGCTTTGTTTAAAAATGCCTTAACTTAACTATGATCAGGTTCAGGCCCAATGTCAGTCAGGTTTTATAGCACAATTGTGGTTTCAGTATTGACCTTTTCTTCTCGGATTATTTATTTTAGGGTCGGCGCAATATGGCAAAAAAAATAATATTGGCGTTTGTTATTATGACCGGCTGCATTTCTACGCTAACATATAGGTATACATCTTTATATCACGACCAAATCTAAAAACAGACAATATGCAAACAACCTACATATTATTATTCATACTAAAAGCGAGCAATTTGAAACGATTCCGTTATCCGTGCCAAGGGGACGACACAAATTCAGTCTATTTTAGTTCAGGAAGAGCATCCAAATTGTAAATTACTGTGTAAAGTAAACTGTTCGAATATTTATTTACACAGATTTTCCTTTAACACTAGTAACTGACCTCGATTTTACATTTACTTTAAAATAGATTCTCACAAGATTTTTATTATTGCTTTAATTTCCTTTGTAATTTAAACAGAATTTAACTTTAGAAATCGTTTTGATATAGCAAACGCGTATCTTTTCTTTTGCCCTACGCAATACTGAATTAGCATGGTTACCAAAAGTGCAGTTTTTTTTTATCTTAGGGTCGGTTCATATCTGACGGAAAATCCGTCGTTTATTTGTCGGTCGCGTTACGTCAGAACAGAACATTCAACCTTTCACACTCAACCGATGATGCGTTAGTGCGTTTGTCTGTACCTACCTGGAGTTACGCTCGACGTATCTTCTATCAGATATGGATCGACCCTTATACTAGCGATCCGCCCCGGCTTTGCACGGGTGTAATGCCATTTCACGTGGGCGGCCGCTATAGAAAAGTGTTGTTTTTAGACTTATTAAGGTTATTAAGGCAATTTTTTAAATTATTCTCTCCGTAAGAACTATCCCCGTATATTAAAGAATATTCTAAAAAAATAATTAGCCAAATCGGTTCAGCTGTTCTCGAGATTTGCGCTTACCAACAGAATCAGCTATTCATTTTATATTACACCTATAGATCATCATCATCATTATAGCCATAGGAAGTTCACTACTGGACAAAGGCCAGTGATTTTGTATATCCAGCTACGTAAGGTACTTAACTAAGAGTTAACTAAATAAGAGTTTACATGGTTGCAGATATTAATCATTAACGTATATAAAATTTATTCAATACATAGATAGGTATAGGTAAAGACGTAAAAATGAAATACCTACGTTAATCACGAAATTATGATGACATGTTGTAAAATGGTCACGTTTACCAATGTTTATCTAGATAGAAACGTGATTTTTTTACTTGTTCTTGTATTTATTTATGAGTATTGTTTGAAAATGCTGACGTGCATAAACCTAGAACAAAAGCTCTTCAAAGCTGCTAGATAAATGTTGTTAACTGGTAGAGAATCCTGCCATTGTACAAAACCTGTAATGTGCAATAATGAATTTTATCTTAGGATGTTCACGGGACTGTAGAGTCCCGTAGGCTGATTAGGTGAGTACCTACAAATTTCGCGAAAGCAAAGCAATAGTAATACGACAACAAAATTTTTACAATTTTTGCGTTGAAATTTCAGTTTTATGTGAGATTAATTTTATGAGCGATCAGCGATATTGATAACCTACCTACTATTTATTTTGGCTATCCCATAGCTTTTTCTAAGATGGTAGGTAGGTTATTATAGTGTACAATAAAAGTACCGGTCCAGTGAGAGGCGTGCATTTTTTTAAAAGAAATAATTAATATGGTGTAGGATACACCGGCCCCTATTACCTACCTAACTAACAAAAGCAAAGCGACAGCGAAAATTGTACAAAAATCGCTGATTACTTGTCAAATTCGTAATTTATATTATATATCGTATATATTGTACAATTTTACAAATTGTAAACTTTTACGTAATCAAGGGGCGGATACCCCATAGATCGTGAAGACTATTCGCCTTGTTGTGTAGGTGACTTTATATGAAATAATAGCATTTATTATTCTAGGTTGGATTGGTTGCGAATTCACGCCTGATTAAGGAAATGTTTTTTGCAAATCAATAGTTCTTGAATAGCATTATGGCCTCTATTTTTTTCCTCGTTTCGCTAAAAATGTTTTTGTGAGATGGTCTATACTATGACGTGAAAAAAATATACGTTGTGTAAATCCTGTTACATACGGGACATCGTGTGCGAATGGGCTTATCTTATATACAAGGTGTAACAAAAGGGATATGTTAAGCGAAAAGCTATGTAAATAACCCACTAAAAGGAACCTACCCACAAAATTTCAGCCTCGAAATCACATGTTTATTTTACCAGATACTCGTAGTATGGAGAATTCCGAAACAACTCATGAATGTAAACATTTGATTTCGCGTCTCAAATTTTGGAAATAGGTTCTCTATAGTGGGCTATTTACATAGCTATTCGCTTAATATACCCTTTCTGTTACACCCTGTATACTCTCGTAGTCTAGACTCTAAGGTAGCTGAATATACATATTATACCGTTTTGTATTTATAAATGGCTTAAATTAATCTTATCAAGTACTATCTCAAGGATGAAGATAGGGTATGGATAGGGTTTTACTCGAATATAGGTTTTATCTTCAAATATTAATAGTTTTTTATTCGCTTTATCCATGTTGTTTGATTACATAACTAAATAATTAGGTTAGTATACACACACGACTCTGAATAAAAAGTTACTATCTAACTCAAAAAGATTTCTTTTCATTCTGACTCTACTGGTGCCTGAGATTTTATTTATACTTGTACATAGGTACATTTATTATACGTAGATAGAGGTGATAGCCCAGTGGTTAAGACGTGCACCTTCCAAGCGGGAGGCGTAAGTTCGATCCCAGTCACGGGCCTGTACCAATGAATTTATTTTATGTACAGATTTTAATGTTGCAAAATTGTCACTTAGCTCGTGCCTCGGAAAGCACGTAAAACCGTTGGTTCTGCGCCTGATCTCTGTCCGGTTGTGTCGGCGTTCCGTCCCATAGGACCATGAGAGTAACGGAATAGAGAGTGCATCTGTGTTTGCGAACACACTTGTACACTATAATATCTCCTGCGTACCTGGCCAATCTCCGTAGAGATTGGTCGCCTTGGCCGAAATACGGTCGGAGATCATCACATACGTACATAGGTATACACACGGGTGTGGTCCCAATTAAGGGAAGCCAGTACTGCAAAATCACAAAGGAAATCCTACAAGCACGTTTAGCATAGGGCTAGTAAAATTCAGTGGTAAGTCACATAGATCATCAGAATCTGGAAGCACACCCCAGATTAGTTAAAAATACTACTTAGGTAGGTAAGTGTAGTTTAACAGACGTTTTTAACAAATAAAACAATTGACCCTTAATTAAAATTATTATGTGATTATGATTGATCAGTTATTTAAACTTTTTTGAGGGCAACTGGAATCGGAATCTGGAATCAGCAATTGGAATCTTATGAGAAAATTTTCAGTATTTTCTGCCTCAGAATCATGGTCTGAAGTCATTGTATCAAAATTTGCCTGGCTGTCACAAACACCCTGTATAAATCCAGCGAATTTCAAATTTCAGTTTAAAAAATCAATTCAAATAATGGGAATACGTAATAACTAAGTTAATTAAATTAAAAGGTCTACTAACGTGTCTATAAAGTTATTGGTTTAAACTTAGATTAATGATTGGTCTTCGTTCTGCAGCGAATCATTATTCTAAGGGTTTAAACTAAGTATTAAAGGTTTAAACTAGTGGAAAGAATCCCGGTAGGTGCAAACATTAATGATGAATATTAAAGATGTTTCTATACTTATCACTTGAAACAATCAAACTTAACGTGGAAAGAATAATATCTAACGTTAAATCAATGTTTAAATGGTTAAACCCGGAATAAACCTGAGTTAAATTCAATTATGCGAAAACCTAATCCTTACAGTTAGCTGTATACGTAAGTCAGATGTTATAACCACGTTTTGTTTTGCTACAACGCAAAAAAGCGACCGCTGATAATACCCACCAAGGCCAGCCACCTCGCCGCCTACCGTCAAGGTTCTTTTTGTATATAAACACAGCAGAGGCACGTAGGCCGGCGACCAGCGCACTGGCCCAACTCTGACGCCAACTGTGGCCAATCGATTGTTACCATACATGCGCAAGTTGCCACTTCGCAGCGTACAACCATCTAGACTGGGCCAACAAACGATCGCCAGCCATATTGGCTATGCAATAATAACAGTGCTGAATAATGTATTCTGTAAGCATTATTACCTGACCTCCAATGAGCAGCGGGTTATTCACATCCTACTAGACTAGACGAATAAGACAACAGAATCATTTTAAAATTTAAACATTTATTATCCTTAACATATTATTACAGTTAAACCTCGCATCCGATAATCTGACAACACAGAATTCTGATACAGCAACATAATAATCTAACTAAGAATTAATAACACAGATTCACCGAGCTCTAGAACAAGCCCGTAGAAATTGAGATCAGGCCATGGAACGGTGTTGTGTCCAAGAAGTGTATAGCTACCTCTGCCGCGAAGGTTTCGTCCGGGGCTTCCGGCCAGCCTGGTGGGCCATGTAGAAGCCTTGCGACAGCAGGAATCGTCTCGGGTGTTCCAGTGATCTCAGCGGCGTACGGCCCAAACTTTCTTCGGGGATCCGCCATAGTGTACTCCTCTCGCTGAGCGCGTTATCGATTGTCCTTAAACTTGCCATGTCTTTAGATTAGGAAGTCATCTAGTGTTTGCCCTTCTTGTTGTTCTGTGTGTTGACCAGCTTGACGGAGAGCTTTCTGGAATGGCCGGAGGGGTCGTTGTGGTTGGTGTGCTCCCTCACTTCCCTCTTGGTGCGCAGTTTGCCGCTGTGGCCAGAGAAGATGTGCTTGTCGTGGTCGAAGTTGTAGTGCTCGTACTCGTCAAAGAAAGCCTCGGACATATTTACGTTGGAAATTTTTGAGAAAAATTCACTTGAAATCGTATGCGAGTTCGCAGCTGCGATGTTCACGGTTTGTTGTGTAATGTTGGCGTGTGGGGCCATACTTCGCTTATATAGCGTTGGGCCACGTCAGTGACCGCATGCGCGTCGATAAAGTTCTAGAAGTGTGATTGGTCGGGCGTATGTCTGCGACCCGGTTACGCTCGTTCGATATTTGCTTATTTAAAGATGTTTGCCTGTGTGCGCAAGCAGGCGTCGGTGCCAGATTTGGAAAAGTAAATCTACCAAATGAAATAGTAGTTTTTAAGATGCGAAACATTATGTGTAATTAAGGTGAGGTATGATCTATGATTGTGCGCACTGGTAAGTACCTACATGATTTATTAAATATTTCAGGCCAAATATGTATGTACTTACTATAGAGTATATATTTAAAAATATTATATTTAATTTTACTTATCGTACTACAGGTGTAATTTATTTATAAGACTTTATAAATGGAAAATATATTTAGACATAAACGAACATTAAATATTTACAAAAGGGTAGAATATAAATTATAAAAAAAATATCTTAATTTTTATTATTTCCAAAGAAACGTTTTAGTGAAGTACTATATTGTTTTCTTAGGCTCACTATAATTATTTTTTACCTACAAATTATCATAATGAAGTTTTAGACTTTTTTAGGCTATTATTGTCTTATGTTGGAAACTACAAATAACGGAAAATACGGAACATAGTAGGTACTTGTAACTAAGCTATTAATAAAAATATTTACTTATTGTTATAATCGATTTAGCCAATAAACCTTTTATAATTAACTAGTGTACGTCCGCGACTCCGACCGCATGGACTGCAAAAAAACGAAATTTCGTATTATCTGGAATAAATATATTTTCCCAGGATAAAATCCTATGTCAGTCTCCTGGTTCTAAGCTACCTCTCCAGTAATTTACTGCCAAATCGGTAGAGCCGCTCTTGAATTATAAATACATAGTGTAACTAATACGACTTTATTTTATTTATATAGATTATTAATTTATTATACGTTGAACTGAAGAAAGTGCAATAAAAGAGGTGTTATTACAAGACAGCGTCTAAAGTTAGACACAGTTAAAAATGACATTTTATAACAAAATATACGCAATATTTGTCAAATTTAAGAAATTTTTATCTTAAACAATGTTTAAATTCTTATGTAGTAACGGTTTTGAAAAAGAGCTGTTATTAAGCATAAAACTACTGAAATGGTAGATTTTTGTACAGAGCGGAATCATTGTGAACTATTCTAGACTGTCCTCGTGTGTGTAACTGTACCGGCTTCAAGCTCACCTCAAGAAATTTAACAAAGCGAAAATACACTCTACGTCGATAGAAATACGCGATACATGATCTACGTGCCGGTAAAATGTTGAATAATAATTTTATATGACGTCTAAAACTATGGATAACTATGAATTTACAATGTTTGCTTGCATTGAACTTATCAAAATAATAACACGCTGTAGTTGAAATAATATACCTACGATTGTGTAATAGATAGATAGGTATTGAGTACCTAAGTATTGACGTACTTAAAATGTAAATAAATAAACAATGGCAGGTCATACATACATATACCTACATACAGGGTCAAATAAGAACAGGATCGCCCGATACAATTGACGCGCAAAACAAACATTAGTGATAATGAGATAAAAAAGCATTTCCTGTAAGTACTAATAACACTGTCGTATACCGTGGTATAACTTAACACAATAGCACAATGTTCAGCATTTCAATAGTTGCCTGTCAGTCTGACTGTCACAAACACCCTGTACGAGTAGCACTCACTGGTTGCGGGATTTCACTAGTATACATCAGCTGCATCCCCTTCTGTGCATGTTGTAAGAGTCGACTAATAGCCAATTTCAATACTGGAGATCATAAGGAATCTCGGTTTTTAAATTCGAAATTTGAAATTTTATATGAAAACAATTGAACATTTAGGTAATTGAAATGTAATGCAAAAAATCTCTCGAGATTGGTCATTGATGACCGTCATAGGTGCGTTCGATAAGCTAGCGATTGCCCTCCGATCTCTGTAGGTAAGTAGGTACTTTGAAATATCTTTGTTTTTTTTTACATACAAACATACATATAATCACGTCTTTATCCCATATGGGGTAGGCAGAGCACTAAGGGCCGATAGAACCACATGGTGCCACTTCTGAGCAATTTTGAGGGTATAGTTAAGATGTACAAGTTCGTGTTTTCTTATATTGACTTAAATCAATATTGTAGTGTATTGATTTATGTAAATATATTGATTCATTATATTTTCGGAAAAGCCCTGGATCACGATAACTTGTCGTCTATACTAGATAAGCGCAATAATAATGTAATGAGTCTAGTATAAATATAAAGCGGTCTGACTAATACATGTGTGAAGAAATACTTTATAAAGTCTACCTATGTAATATTAAAGCCAGATAAGAATAAAATTATTTTGATAAGTCTATTATGAATTATGATTAGGTATAATAGCGAAGTTTTATTAAATAAATACTTTTTTATCACGCCGCGCCGTATGTTTCCAAACGTATTTTACGGTACTACAGAAATCTAACATCTTATTCCGGTAATTTGTAACTTGAATTTAATTTCATTATACACATTTTTTTTATCTCGTCTGGAAATCGAACTCACGACTTTTAGTACAAAGGGTGCTTAACTGGTTAAAGGGTAAAAGTAACTGGTCAAAGTTAACATTAATTGCAAATAAAAATCCGCTAAAAAAACTCGTAGCATTGCTACGAAAACCGTAGCTACATCGTAGCACATCATAAACACCACATAAACACCAATTTGAAAAACCATTTCACTTGCAATAGAGTCTCTAACTTAGAGAACATTGTCTAAAGTTAGACAATGTATAAAAATGTCATTAGACACCAAAAGGGTTATCAGTCAGATTTAGACATGGTTTAGCCTAAACACTAAACTAAACAGTGTATCAATTATTTTGTGATAACACGGTATAACATTATATTAATGTTGAATTTTAACATTTAAACCTATGTAGGTTTAGTTTAAAACTTTGGGTTTTCCCGTGCCGTCAAATAGTGGCCGTGGAGAAATGTTCGATATCTCGGTACTGCAAAAAACGGCTGTCTTTGTTCACCCTCCAAGAGAAACTATAGGTTTTTCCAGTTTGGGTTCGGACCTAAATCACATCATAAAAAACTATTTGATTTACCTACCTGCCAACTTTGGAGCAGTACGCCGCATCAGTGCACACGGCTCCTTTCTGGAAGACGTGAAGAGTTGACGGAGAAGGTGGCAGCGGTACTTCAGGGTCAGGAGGCTCGAAACGTTTGCGATAATTGGATTTTCCTATGAAGTACCCGCTGAGTCCAGCTGCGATCACTAGTACAGCCAGCACTGCGATGATTATCTTGGCTTTGAGATCCAGGGGTCTGGAATGAAAGTTATATTGATTTATTGATGATAATTCTGGGTCCTGTATTAACTTACTTGTTGTTAAAAAAAAGCTAGTGGTATGCTTAACTCGTGAAAGAGAATTTTCTATGTCTATGTCCCATAGGTAGGTAAAGACTACAGATCTCCATTTAGTACGTTCCAAACATACCCCTTTTGCCATGTCCACATTCATTAAGTTCCATACATGCTCGAATACATGAGATAATTTCCTTATTAATCTTTTCTATTTTTTTTTGCAATATACCTATAATATACTCGTATAATGTGAAACGGTAACTAGGCCTCCGAAGAAGTTCGGTTGCGTCCGATATAGTATAGGAATATAACATAACATTATTATCTGTCTTTTGTTTAGAAATAGTAAACCTAGCAGTTATACAAAGAGGTAAGATTTGCTATGTTATTTTTAGTAGGCAATCAGTCTTAAGTTAAATAACTGAAGATGTAACGAGCTAATATGGACCTAGGTTGAGCACGATTTTTGAATTATATTAGTTTATTTAGATTTTAGTATTTACCTACTGGTAATATTTACATTATATTTAGGTTAAAGGGTACCTTAATTTATATGGAAATATTTAAGTGGTTCAATTAAACAATTCTGAGATAGTTAGGTGCCTACCTAGCTACCTACTTAACTTTAAAGTAGATTTTGGTGGGTTTTTAGATATGACGTAATTAAACAATAAGGCGTAATATCTTAACCCAGAGTTACTAATTGGGTTTTTAATTCTAAATGTAATGCCACGTAAATAGTTAGTGTCTTTATACCTAAATAAAAAACATTATGTATTATAAAATTATTAACATTATGGTAAACCGGCTAACTCTAACCCTCAGATTCTAACCTCAACTTTTTGGCAAAGCAAATACTCACTTTCTAGAAAACTCTTCATCATCATCCGCAGCGAAATTCCCTTGAAATATCGCAAATCTAGATGGAGATACAAGTCCAATTGTATCTAAGGGTATATTATCCACTTGAGTACTTATAAAATTTCGCCTATGTAAACCGCCTGCCGACGGATATTTCATTGCCACTAAATTCACAAATATATCTGTATGGATCACAAAATATTCGTTTCATCACTAACATTATCACATAACGTTAAAACGGTTCAATTTGTGGCCAAATCGTTGCATGTATTAGCTTTCCCTACGAGCTACGGGTTACGAGTAAAGTTGTTATTAGCGTGTCGTTTCCAGGTTGGGGAATGCAGTGAACTTCGCTATGATGATGCAGGAAATCAATAAGGAACAGCAGATGTGGGCCTCTTGTGTGCCAGCCAAAGGCCAGCCACGTGCCAGCGGAAAGAAGTTTGTAGTATGGAGAACTAGATGGCGTTTTTTTTTAAAATAAAATCTAAGCTTTATAGGGAAATGTTTCGTTTAGTACATAAGACTAATATAAGAGCATGACCATAGTTCGTTCTGGCTATTAAAATAATTAGGTATGCTCATTAAATAACAATGTATAGTAACTGTCCCGACTCTCAACGCCGAGGCAAAACTTAACTTTGAAGGGATTTCCCGAAATTTCCACGTGAACGGGAGATAACAGTAGGGCAAGCACGAACCTCTCGATAGTCCGTAACGCTATCGTCAAACTGTCAAATCACATAGATTTTGCTTACGACTCGCTAGCGTTACGGCGCGTTTAAAGGTTCGTGCTTACCCCACTGTAATTTTAAAATTTACCCGGGCGAAGCGGGTAGGCGGTCTACCTTTCTTCTAGTAACTTGTGCGGTCTTCCAGTAACTTTGTTAAAGGTAGATTAATTAACTGTCCAAAAAGTAAAAACACGTATAATCAGGCTGTCTGTCCATGGTTTCACTACTTTGTCAAGCTTGAACAATATTAGACATGGAAACGATGACATCAATGGACAGCTCCGTGTTATTATAGAATAGAATAGGTTTTTAGTTTGATGATTACCTACGAATACACAAATACAATGGCAATAATGAACAAGACAAACAAGGTAGAAACATGAAAAATTTCAGGTATGGGGCTGAGGTTCTCTACAGCTCTCTGCCATCCCGCTCGGATGCTTCGCGTTTTAAGTCCGTATCAAAGTAGCATAGTACATCTTTAAAAGGAAAGCCTTTAAAATTTATTGTTGGTACCTACTGCAATTAAAAAGAAACTACAGACCTGTTTCGCTCCGTGTCAGGTGTCCTAAATAGGACATGCTTGTTTTTTCTCCTCCCCTGGGCCGGTTGCTGAGGACTTCTCACCGAAACACTTAGCAATTGTTCGTCACACATGTTAAGTCAATTCTGTATACAGTTCTATAATATCGTATATTATGTATGAGACACTAATTTTGTTATTGAGAGATATTATTATACACTTAATACATTATCTTGTCACCAACTGATCGAAGTAATCACTGATATCACTACCGGAAAGCTACCGGACTTGTTACAATGTTTAAAAATATTTAATACTAGTGGACGCCCGCGACTTCGCCCGCGTGGACTGCAGAAAAAATAAAATGTCAAATTTATCCGGGATAAAAATATTTTACCGGGATACCTACTCCATACCAAATTTCATTAAAAGCCGTTTTTATGCGAAAGAGTAACAAACATCCATCCACCCATACTCACAAACTTTCGCGTTTATAATATTAGTAAGATTTAACTTATAAAGGGGCTAAACAAGTCTACATACAATTCCAATTCCTTATTAAATTATGATAATGTAACATTAGTGACTTTATCACTAAAATATTATTAGTAAATTGTTTTGATTTTGTATAGCAATATCGGAAAAATTCCGCAATAAATAAAACGAGTAAACTACTAAAACACGAAATATTTTATTAAACTGGTATTTAAAGCTCTTTAACAATGCTCAAAATCCAAATGGGATCATGAATCAAAGGAGAGCATAAACATGTTGTAGGCAGACACATTGTCTACAATATTTAGGTACCAGGCATTTCTTTTGCTCCTAATAAAATCATTTACGCATCATAGTGACCTCATAAATTAAGGACACTAGATAGACATTAGAATGAAAGTGTATGCGGCTAATAGTCCATTAGTTATATTGTGAAAATAATATTTGTAACTTGCATTTTATCATATTTATTATATTCAATGCTGACCGATTGCATTAAACGCCTCAGTATTTTTAGGGCTTTCCATGGACTCCTAAAATAGGATTGCTTCCATCGCGTAAGTATCGCTCAGCAAAGATGGTGTTCTAGGAGAACCTCATTTTACTATGTACACATTCCTGCTATAATATTATTAGGTTACGTCATATTGCTTCACTAACCAGGATGTGTATCAAATAATTTAATATACATATAAGTAGGTACTTTTTATAACAGGCAACAAAAAGGTGCAGAGTGCGTGTCCGTACGACGCGCTTTTCCGCTCGGATGTAGACTCCATAATTAACAGTTATTTGAATATACAAATAGAGACAATACATTTAATTTCACATAAATACTGGGTGTAAAAAGACAACTTTGTTCTTTTAATACCTCGTATTCTTTGTAACATTACGATCATTTTTTCTATGGAATTACCCCTGGGAAACCACAGGTTTTCAAAATATTGAGTTCCAAAATTACATTAATATTATAATTTTTTTTACATAAATCCATCTGAAATCGGTTAACAAACATTTTTTTCAAAGATACCATGTCAAAATGTTATAATGTTAGTTTTGTAGGTACATTTGTACTTTGCGCATCTAACGAATACATTGCTTGCAATAAAATGACAGTATTTTTTCATAATCTTTTTGTCGTTTCCCGGGTTGGTTCCATAGAAGAAAATGATCGTAACCTTACAAAGAATACGAGGTATTAAAAAAACATTGTTGTCATTTTACACCCTGTATAATTAATAACGACAACTGCACTGTGTCGTAATTATAATCATTCAACAACACAAGTGGAGAAAGCCGGAATTTGTATAAACATGTGATTTCGGGTCTCAAATTTAGTGGATAGGTTCTCTACAGTGGGCTGTTCACATAGCTTTTCGCTTAACATACCCTTTTTGTTACACCCTGTATAAATAATCAAAGTATTTTTTTTAATTAGGCAGTAATTGACTCCATTGTTTGTTTTATTTTCTCCTATTAGGAGTGATAGGTATATCTCATAAAATTTTGTCTATCTATATCATCACTTTTAAACATGAGGAATACTCGTAAACGCTGCGTTTGAACAGTACCTTATTTAGTTGTTAAGTTAGCAAAAACAAAAGAAGTAGGCATGTGAAATGTGCAAATTATCAGGCAATTTTTTATAGACATTCCTCCTTTTGTCATGTCATGTTACATATATGTCCATACCTTATATATAATTAACAAACAAAAAACATTGCCCAAGGCCAAGGTATGATGTCATCTAAATGAGTTTTTATCTTACGAATAAGGTTTCGGGATGTATTTCATGTTATTATGTTACGCGAAAATATGGCACATACACTCGGCTGTGTTGCCGAAATGGAGTAACTAGAAGTGCAAGATCAAAAAGGAGATCCCCCGTTTGGCATAGCTGGGACAGTTGTAAATGATTACCGACAAGTTGCTAGCTTATCGCCCTAGTGACCGAGGGAATGCCCTAGTTAGTCGACTCTTACGACATGCACGGAAGGAGATGCAGCCGATGTATTCTAGTGAAACTCCGCATCAGCATAGGAACTTAAAACTAAAACTTTAAATTATTGTAACAAAAGTTGCAAGTTTAGGGAACTCTAGACAGACGATGTATCCAATTATCGTCTTTATATATTAACTAGTAAAATTGAGGTCAAATCTAACATTAAAACGCTAATAAAACTTAATAATTATTAACTTCTATTAAAACACCTTACTTATTTTTAGTATTCTATGTTGTGGGCAACAATCGATATCTACGATGCGTTGTATGTTAGATAACATAAAGGCTTTCGATTTATCTAGTTTGTTTTGATTTTTTATGTGTTTGTTAATCAGTTATTGCTGCAATTTAAATTTGATCATTAAAATCTTTAATCTGAAAGACTAACTCTAATTCATGGTCTTTAATTTAGGGGATGGTGAACAACCCTATCGTTTCATTAGACTGGGAGTTAAATAGTACAATATAAGACTTAGGTATAATTCTATAGTTACCAATGTCCTACCTATTAGCTTAAATAGAAGAAGGATAATTGTTCCTTGTGCCCATCAAAAAAGTGTTTCTCCATATGGAATTTGAAATAGACTCCCTTAGCCCTTACATGAGTAGACATATATTTGATGCACTATATATTTAATCCTAATTTCCCAAGGGTATCTACACTTACGACAATATCTAGCGTAACTAACCTCACAATGGTTATTTAATAATTATAAACGGTCAAAATCATATGTTTATAAACCGAGCAAAGCCTTTCGTTATCACAACGAATCAATTATCACACAACCCACTGAAAATACACTCGCGGTGGTGACGTCTTATCACCTCGACGGTCAGGAGTTGACTGGGAGGAAGAAGGTGATGGTGACTCCAAGACATGCGCCAGCGCACAGCCTTTTGTAACATCAGAATCACGCGACTTTTACAAAAAGTCGAAATTGTATGTTATCGGGAAATACTTAGTATCGGCGATTTGAGGTCACGTATTTTTGGCGACTTAGGTATTATTTTTTACGGTGACTTGTTTTTTTACAGCTTCAGAATTTTCTGAATATCGTTGGTCATGTGCTAGGCCTACTAAACAACTAAGTATAGTGGGAGACCAAATAAGTCCTGCGACTACTACAGTGTGATGGGTGCTTCATCTTTATTTATGCTAACCCATAAACTTAGTTCCAGTCACAAAATCCTTACCTGAATTGGCGCTAGTCTCTTTGAAATCTAGTAGTCCTGAGCTGATGCGGGGCTTCACTAGAATACATCAGCTGCATCTCCTTCCGTGGATGTCGCAAGAGTCCTCTAAGAAACTCGAGCATTCTTTCTTAGCTAGCACCTTATCACTGATAAATTGGAATCTGTTCCGTCTGTAGTTAAGCTAAATGTTATCTGAGGGTTCTCCTTTACGATCCTGCAGTTCTGCAGTCGCATGTCGAGAACACAGCTGTGGGTATTTGTAACCAATGTACCTTAACCAAATCCATCAAAAGCGTCAGTTTTTGATTCAGACTGTACCTAGATGTAGGTAATTTCATCGCACGCAATTCGGCCGCAATTTCAACGAACTGCTGATGCTGAGGAAGTGGCACGTGGAATCTGCTGTTTACACGTTTGTAGTCTTTTGTGGTAATCTAGCACTTGTTTATGACCTAAATAAAAATCTTCTTATGTCATCAAGGACGTTACAACACTACATGCCTTAGACAAAGTAACATCTCGATCGAATCGATAGAGGTTCGTCACCGATACGTTTGCTCCAATAGAAAGCCTTAATTTTCGCGCGTTAATTTCACGTGATGAAGTCTGACCGCTATTGGTGGGAGTGTTGCGACAACGAACGTCAATGCCGAACGACGTTAACCCTGGGCGAGCGAGCGTTGTATGTACATAGGTACCTAGGTACTACCACAAAACTGTATGGGGGAACTGCCCCCTAAATCCGCATACGATGGTATTGCTAGATTTAGGGTCATTCAGATGACTCGCCATTAGGCTTTTCAAATAAATTTTTATACAAGAAACGTGGCTATTAATTCAGACATCCTACTAGTCCTTCCTATTTCAGTATAGAATTAAAATTATAAAGTAAATTACAATGAACAAACAAACAGGTACGTTATAACTTTACCGTTTATTTTTGTTTTGCACGTTTCGTTGTCGTTGCGACGACGATGTCTCTAGTAAACATAATATCCTCAACTAGTGGCCGCCCACGACTTAGTCTACGTGATTGCACCCGTGGAAAGCCGGAGTGACTCTCTAGATATACCTATAAACTTTCCTCTTGAATCACTCTATCTACTTAAAAAAACCGCATCAAAATCCGTTGCGTAGTTTTAAAGATCTAAGCATACATAGGGACGGACAGACAGCGGAAATCGACTTTGTTTTATAATACGTAGGTACTAATGATGCTGCCGCCTGCCCAGCGTGGTGACATTCGGCAAAAACCCTCTATGGCAGTAGCCTTGTGGCATGCACTGGAGGAAGCCTACGTCCACCAGTGGACTGCAATAGCCTGCAGACAAGATAAGTAATGCGGTTATCACTTAATTATTAAATTTACTACAATGTTACTGTAAAATGACATTGCTATACATTCGAGTAGGCGTTTGTGAACGTTTATAGGACACTTAATTATTATAATACACAAAGTGGTGGAAGAGAATACTTCAGAGTTTCTAATACATGAAGGTAGATTACTTATTTTTATTTATAACCAATTCCCGTTCTGTACTTAGTTCATCGTTCTACAGGGAAAGTCTATACTATAATATAAAATCAATTTACATACATACCTACCTAGGTAACTAGGTATGTACCTAAACGGTGTAGGGGTGTAGGCTACACCTACATGAATAGGATGCTTCAGAGCCGTTTAATTTTGCATTTAGGTACAGTGTCTAAATTTATATCGAATTTTCTAAATAAATAGAAACTTCGAAAATATCCATAAACTACTTAGTATACTTAAGTACCTATACTTACTAAACACATAGGTACTGTGATCTGTGTTACTAAACATACTGCTAGTACCTACAAAATAAGTTTTAAGCTTCTAGTTTTAAAAATCAACAAATTTCTATATAACCCTTCATCCCTTTTTTCAACCCTTTATTGAGTAAGTACCTACCCTTTTTCGCATACTCTAGACTACTATTTTCATCGGTAGGTAGTACTCGTACTTACCTACAGTAGTTTAGGTGTGATTGCGTAACACACAGGCAGACTGAGTTACTTGTCAAAACGACTCCTCGTCGACTTCGAGTATAAAACGGGCTTTATATTAAATAATAAGTACTCATTATTATTCTCTCATTAACATTGAAGAAATGCCAATAAAAAACTCATAAATTACAGTATAAATATAAAACTTAAGATAAATTAAGTTCTTCACCAATGTGAATCGAAATTTTACATTCATAAGTTAAATACACAGCTAGCTATGTTATGTAATATTTATCGAAGTATCTTTGTCTCAATAAAGTTTTAAATACTTTTTTGAGAGATCTTCTCTTGAACTTCATTATAAGTAGGTACTTGATACATTCTTTTGATCATTTAGGTCAACTCTCCCATCTGTGATCCAATTGATGGGTGTTGTTACAACATTCATGGATCAATCGACTGTAAATTGGTGATCAGCTAACGAAGCGGTAAACTTAGTTTTTCTTTGGAAAATAGTTACCTAAATGCAACATGTATTCGGAATACAATACAGAGTAATACAATTTTTTAGGCTTCGTCTGGGGTTTGGAACCTCCGTGGTTTGAACAAAGGGACATCGTTTCTTGATCGAATCGGTAAAAGTTTTACTTCGTTCAATAGGGCCTTCATTTTGTGCGCGTTCGTTACGAGCGTCCCAAGTCCCTGGATACAAGTACATAGACGTGATCGAATCTAACTGTTATTGGAGTATATTATTAACTAGTGGACGCCAGCGACTCCGTCCGCGTGGACTTCAGAAAAAACAAAATGTCAAAATTATCCGGTATAAAAACATACATATATACAGGTTGTTTTTTTGTGGCCACCTTTAACGAAGGGTACGTATTCTATACATGAAATAAAGTAAGTTTATGCCAAAAAAAATGCTGGGATTTTTTTTTTTTTGAAATTTTTTTTTAAATTCCTTGATCGTGCGAAATTTATAGTGTCTAGTGTTTATGTTAGTTTTTTTATAGACAGATATTAATTATTTTTCGTGAAAAAATCCTGCTACGCGCGTCTATGTGCATTTATGCAGAAAAACGCAGTCTATTTACTCAACTTTGGACCCTAATATTTTGGAAACCAGACACTTCCCAGGTATGCTTCCATGGAGAAAAATGATCGTGATGATGAGGAGATTCCGTAGTTTTCGGGAACGTTGACGACCAAAAATCATCCTGTATATATACCTATAGCCTTTATGTTAAGTAGGACCTATTACAATATATTCCTGAAAACTGCATCGAAATCGGTTCAGCCGTTTCTGAGATTAGCGTGCACAAACGCACAGACAAACAGACAAAAATTCCAAAAAACATTATTTTGCCTACTATTGCGTTGATAAAGGTCTCCTATAATATTTTTTCTCAACTATCTTCCATGTACAGACAGCGACCCGTTACATTTTTATTATATGTATAGATATAGATTATTATGATACGTTAAGGAATGACAGTGCGAAGCGATATTGCATCAGCCGCGACGTGCAGGAGGACGTGGACGCGGTCATCGTTGAACGCTGATAAAACTAAACTAATGCTAACCCTGGTTCCAAAAGTTAGCCTACCCCATATTTATACTCATAGCTTTACCTGCCTTCATAATAACATTAAACCATGTAAATGTCAACCTGTAGAAAGAGTTAACTGTGTAACATATCTTGGTATGAAAATTGACGATATCTTCTCCTGGTCCACACATGTAGAGTTCATATGTAGCAAATTGAGAATTATTTTAGGTAAATTTTATCATTTAAGTTTAAAGTTCCTACTAGTACTCTTAAATGTCTATATAAATCTCTAGTTGAATCTATAATTGGCTATGGTCTTGACTGCTATGGCCTCACTTGCAAACAAACTTAGAAAAGATAGAGCAATTACAGATTAGATTCCTTAAATTACTTACATACATACATACATAATAATCACGCCTCTTTCCCGGAGGGGTAGGCAGAGATCACGGATCTCCATTTGCTACGATCCTGACACACCTCTTTCGCTTCATCTACTTTCATGATATTCTTCATGCACGCTCGTCGGATTAGGGTACTCTTGATCTGACCTTTCTTTAGAATTTCACCAATTTGATCGGTGAAAGTCCGGCGAAGTCTTCCCCTTCCAACCCTTCCATCCACTCTTCCGTTGTACACTTTCTTTGTCAGTCTACTTTCACTCATCCTCTCCACATGCCCAAACCACCTCAACATACCCTTCTCAATCTTCGTCACCACGTCCTCATTTATACTTGAAATATGTAAAATCCTTTCAATAAAATCAAAATTGAAATACGTTCTAGCAGTAAATAATCATGGCAGCCAGGAATATTTAAAATTAGTTAGTCATAAGCACACTACCAGAACAGTGACCGCGGGTAAATATGAAATACCTAGAGTGTCGAACTTCTACGGAGATAGGACACTCAATAAACAACTACCTTACCTATTTAACTCTTTGCCCGCGACCATTGTAATGGAGAAAAAGATAAATATGCATAAGACTAAACAGCTAATGAAGTATCTCTTGGGTGTCCTTTAGAACGGCATAGTTGCCGTTCAATAGGGATACTAGCGATCTCTAATTCGATTATAATAGAAAGTAAGTTATGGTTTTCAAATTTAATAATTAATGTTTTTATTTAAAAATGTATATGTGCATGTATATGTATGTATGTGTGTATGTATGCATATATATATATATATATATATATATATATATATATATATATATATATATACATATAGATATAGAACGATGAAGAGAGCTATGCTTGGGATCTCTCTGCGTGATCGAATCAGAAATGAGGAGATCCGCAGACGTACAAAGATCAACGATATAGCTCAAAGGTCCAGCAAGCTGAAGTGGCAATGGGCAGGGCACATAGCTCGAAGAACTGATGGCCGATGGAGTCGGAAAGTTCTAGAGTGAATACCACGTATCGGCAAGCGCAGCGTGGGAAGGCCACCCGCGAGGTGGACGGACGACCTGGCCAAGGTCGCGGGCGTCGGTTGGATGCAGGCTGCTTCCGACCGGTCGGAGTGGAGGTTGTTGGGGGAGGCCTATGTCCAACAGTGGACTTCTCAGGGCTGTAAATGATGAATGATGAACCTTTACAGCACCATATCTTTGCAACATTACTTTTGTAATACCTTACCTTTGCAACATTACCTTTACACCCTGTATTATGCTGGGTATCTTACCCTTTGCAGCATTTTCTGGCAGTGGCGTCACCAGCATCAGTTACTGTCATACTGCGGATCGTCATCTTGGTCTATAAAATCTGAAATAATACGAATTCCAAGGTACAAAAACTAATAAACGTTATCAATATTTGGCAACAAATATTTCTTTGTCTTAAGAACATTTACTGAGGCTCACTATGACAGCAATTTCGTATATCTATTTTTTAAGTAAAACGAGAAATTCATTATTATAATCTCTCGTTGCTGTCCCACCGACCCGTGAGCGACCGGCTTATCATTATTAGGTAGGAACTGTAGCTACAATGGCAACTTTCCATGATGAGATCAAGATCCAATGTTCAAATCCCAGCTGTGGCAAACATAGTATGTGAAACGATTACACGATGCAAAAAATTATATAGCAAATAAAAATATCCGCTGAATTTGCGCGATTGGATTTCCCCATAAAATATTTGTTCGACATCACATCGCAAAGCATTTGGGAAATTTTCAAGATGAATCAGGTGAACAAATGATTAACCCAAATTAGTAAGTATGTTTTGTTTGTTTGTTTATTGTACATACATTCCTGATAGCGAACAGTAAATAAAATAATTTAGAGAAGGCTTCTTAAAATGTGATCTGCAGCTCAGTACCTACGTAATAGCTGCTCGTTTTGTGCACAGGATAATCGTAATATAGATGTTGGGATAAAGCTTTTGTTCCCTGAGGTAGCGGTGCCGTAATATAAAGGACTTAAACATATACTCTTATATCACATGTCAGTACCGCAAGCCACGTGGTGCCGGCAGAGTATAGTTTTGTACCACCCTATATCTGCCTGTTTTCGGGAGGCGGGCAGGAGCGCCTCCCGTGCAGACAACATTACATAGTCCAAAAATCGGACCGCGGGAACCAACCCGCCTGCCCAGCGTGGTGACTATGGGCAAAAATCCCCCATAGCAGTAGCTTTGTAGCGTGCGTCCAGCAGTGGACAGACCGCAAAGTGGTTTTGCGTTCGTATGAACGCTATATAACGGCAACGCTATCCTAGGAAACCCGAAATTAAGCTCGACTTTTTTACGCTCTATAAAGGTGGCTTTACACCAAAAGATTCGCACTAAATTCGATCAGTGTATATAAACCACAGATTACCCACTTAATCTGTGATATAAGCAGACGCATAGTTCGTTATTAAAAGTTGATAAAAAGAAACTTTCGTTGGCACTAAGAGGTCAAGAAAGAATATTGTTCTAGCTCTAGCTTGTTGTTCGTTTGATGTAAACCGACCTCAACTCGCAAGCAAAATCATATGCATAGCCATATGCGGTAATATAATACAGTGTACTACCTAGATCAGACAGGATAAAATATTATACGGACAAAGTCGCCAGAAACGCAAAGCGTAGAGTACGCGTGCTTCATGGTAAAGGGAAATACCCAATTGTATGTCATCTGTGATTCAATTAAATTATCACAATTTACGATACAGTAGGTAATAATAATAATAATATGCGAGACGTTCGTTAGACGTTTGTTCTTATCTCAAAGAATGTTCTTATCTTAGAATAAAATTTAGAGGCAGAAAATTTTATTTTATTTACTCGTAAGGTCTGTGAAATTAAAATGTGTTTTGTACAGGTTTCCGTGAGTCAGTTGGCTTGGCATTGACCCGCATGAGGAGCCACCTCGGAAATCCGGTTTGATTTAAATAACATAAACATAATCTTAATTCTTTTGATATGCTGTTTTTGATTAATAATTGTCGGGGTCTTTCCCTTACTACGTGTCCCACGTTGGTTAACTGTTGAAAAGAAAGAGACTTTTTAGGTTTTTTTGTGTTGCCAGACCATTTACTAAAGAAAGAGACTGTAAAATTTTAGGTATATTTTTTTGTGTGATTTTACTTTAGTTTTTGCCAGACCATTTACTACGAGTATTGTAAATGTTTCTTGAAGCTGTGAAAAAATCAAACTTCTAAGAAAACTCACGCACGTGCAAGGGAATTACATGAACTCAGAAGATTCTTTTTGTAAAATAGTTACATCACATAATATATTTTTTTTAATAATTTTAAACTTACTACCCATTTCCTCATAAACGCGTAGAGGTATTAAATTGAAATTCATACCAAATACTCGGTCTATAATACCTTTAAGCTGTGCAAAATCAAACTTCTATTCAACGCAATCGAGTCTGGAAGTATCCAAGTAAAGGGTAGTATGAACTTGTAGAGAACGTTTTATTAGAAAACCTTAAATTTTTAGTACAAAATATAATTTTTTAATAAATATAAACAAGAATAGTATTGTAATGATTTTACTTTAGTTTTTCAAACATAATTATATTTTCCAAACAAGAAAATGAGTCCGTTGTTGTAAATAATGAGTTAGAACATAATATAACATACCCAGTGTGATTATAATTATTATTTTAAATAAAACATAGTTATGGCTGCTTTTATAACATATAGATTATACTAAGTACTATAACTAACTATAAGTGCATTTAATTTTTTTTTAACACGAGACCAGCAATAAGTTTTTTAGTGAAGAATTTTCGACAAGCCAAAATAATATAGTTTTCTATTACATACAAGACATACATACATATAATCACGCCTTTATCTCTTAGGTAGGTAGAGCACCAAGGGCCGATAGAACCACATGGTGCCACTTCTGACCAATTTTGAGGGTATAGTTGAGATGTCCAAGTTCGATTAGTAGTGACAGGTGGTCAGCCCATCGCCTACAAAACATCAAGACCCTCTTGTCCCTCTACTGACTTGTACAGTATGCCCGGAAAGAGAAGCAGTTATAGTATTATACTTTTTTTTCATTCCCAGAGCAGCATTATAAGAAAGTTGTCTATTAGAATTAAATAAATGGTTATTGCGAACGCTGTACTTGATGTTCGTCATGTAGGGCGAAAAATATTTTTTGTAATATAACATTGAAAGAAAGCTCATTATAGGCTGAAATACAAAACCAAAAAAAAGAACTACTAACTCTCCTCTAACGAGAGATGTAGGTTTATGTTGACAATGATTCAGTTTGTTTCTATTACTCTTGCAAACAACACGCGTCAACCCGGAGGCAGATTAAAAATCAAAATGTCTGACGTTGATGTCGATATATCAATATCTTTGATTCAAGAACGCTTGTTTGTGGGATTCTAGTGACGAAACTTATAAAGACAAATTTATTAAACAAGAGACATGGAAAAGCATCTGTGAAATCATTTATGATGATCAAACATCAAATAATTATCTTTACAAAGGCAGAGAGACGTCTATCTACACTCCAAAATCATGGCTACCGAACAACAGTAAAACGCTCTTTTTAGCGTTGCGACGTCGCAACGCGGTTTTGTGTTTCGGCCCTAAAAGTAAATTCTCAAAAGTTCATAAGTAACTCTCGATGTCACTTTAGGTTTTCTCGAAACAGAAAAATATAGGTAGAATAAAACTTTCTTTTCAATAGAGAATAGATATCGGACATAAAATTAATTTCTGTTACAAACTCTGCCTCACCTATGTTATTATTTCTAAATTATAATATTTATATAAAATATAGACACTGACTAACTATGTGTGGTTAGATTATTCAAAACAAACGCGTGTCTAGTTTGTATTGTAGCGTACGTGTAAGAAAAATTTGGAAAATTAAAAAAGTAAGTAAGAAAAATTCTCGAGCCTGTGAAGGAAACTTCTGTTGTAGGTACCTATAAAGTAACATGTCCTGATGGATTCATAAACGCCGAAGCAAATGTACTGAAGCTACAAAGGTTATACTCGTATTTGAACCCTGCCTTCTTTTTGTTAGGCCCACTATGATGGGATCTCCCTAAATTCCCACCGGCACTGAAAAATGGGAATCCTAAAGTTTACACGGACAATATCGTGGGCGACCGCTAGTGTATGTATATAGTGTACATTAGGTCGCAAGTCAAAAACCCAAAATTATCAAAATTCTTCCTTTCTAATTCAAGTAATGCACCTTTTAATAATTTCGATGTCGTGTTTGGATTTTCTATCTGGTATTTGGTAATCTGGAGATACAAGTCTCATCTGAGTTCCACCTGGGTAGTTTACCAAGAAGTCTTCAGAATTGTTGCTCTATAGATGGAGGAACTGGGATATCCACAGGAGTTATCGCTCCACACTGCATAGGATGTCGCTCCCAATGGTGATAATCCAATGGTACTTTAAGATTTCACGGTAAACTCCTTGAACCTTATACATATAGTCTTGAGGTTGTTTTGTACAGAAACTTCGTATGGCAAAAAAAGAGACGAAAAGAGAGAAAAGAGTGGAAGCGTCGTTATGTGTAAGCATATGCCGAAACATGTGACAGTTCTTTAAATTAGTATGCACATTTATCAGTTTATTTATATCTATTTATCCTGAATGATAAGTATAACTTTTTAAATTTTAATACATTATTAGTATTTAAATTAGGGTAATGAACAAGTTAAGTCAAAAGTTTAGCATATTCGTAAACTTTTTGACTTTTTGAACATCTCTGCCAAATTGGCATGCCAGGCAGTGCCAATACTGCATGAAATCCGATTCGTCTTTGACCTTATCGTTCAAACTTACTCATCAGTTAAACGTGAGTTAAGTATATAACCAAATTAGATTTACCTACTCTAGACTATAAACAAAAACTAACAACAATAAGCAGTGTTTTGATAATTAATACTAAGTTATAACATTGGTTCCAATTTACATCTATTGCCATTTTCTTGCAATTATAGGCAAAGGTACTCATAACCTGAAAACCCAGTATACAACAAATATTTTCCATATAACTGAATAAATAAATCCACACTTACTAGTTAGTTCTTCTTATCGTATTCAAGCCTTGCATACAGGTAAACCAACACTACGAGTAATTTAACATTGTTCTAAAACCGGTTTCACGGAATCACTGAAGTGTCTTACACAACTACCTATAAGCACATAAATAATAATATCCCAGATTAAATTCGTTGTCCAGCGGCTTATTAAAAGTTTTAAGTGATCAATGACGCTAAATTGTGTTTAATCGTAAGATTGTTGTGGTTGCGTGCGCGCACAGCGACGGTCGCAGCCGATGAGCCGTAGCCAACGTGCCGGAGTGAGCTAATACTATTCGATGTTCAATTTTTTTTATTCGCTCATCCTTTTAGGGATCAGTTATGGGTTAATAAGTCAGACATTGGAAGCATGTAGTGAGTATATGTAGTCACGTCTGGAGTATTTGTCAAGGTTGCTTTTTTGAGGAGTTTAGAGATCAGTAGTGAATTGAAGATGGAAAGGACGCGAATGGTGACTGTTCTAGACAAAGATAATATTATGGCAACAGAAAAGCATCTGGTAGGTGCATAATATTGCCATGGTGCAATGTATTTTTTTCTCTTTGATCTTATGGTAAAACTAGTTGAGAAGTTCTGGCTATTTCGGGAACGTTCCTCTGACAGAGAGTATATACCTACCTACAGGGATCAGACAAATCTGGAGCTGTTATCTAGTCCAATAGAACCCGGGAAAACCCTCTAAGAAGCTTAATTTATCACTAAGCTAAAATATAGAACGAAATAAAACTGTAGTAAGAAATTAATACAAATATTGAATTGCCTAAATTATTTACATATTCATATCGTCATTTCGAGATTTTATTATCAGCCTTCCAGTCATAAAACAATAAACGAGAAAACCTCACCATTCCGTATTTCTTATCTTTGTATGCAAAACCAGTTAACCACTTGTAGAGATCCTTATAATATTTGTTGTGTAGTCGGATTTATAAAAATCTTTTTGTATCACTAGGACAGGGAGAATATTACAGAAAAATGTCTTATTTAGCTTCATTTTTTTGGTACTTTCAGCCTACAACTGAACTCGGTATGATTAGGAATCTAGGAAGGAAGGAAACTATGAGATTTTGCATGGATTACGGTCACTGCTGGATGCAGGCCGCGTTGAACAGGTCACAGTGGAGGTTGTTGGGGGAGGCCTATATGCAGCAGTGGACTTAACAGCTGAAATGAAGAGCTTTTGTAAACATTATATGGTTAACTTTTATGTTAGATTCATCTCATTCTACGGAACCATTCCCACGCAAAGAGAACACGCTTATAAAAGTTCAAATCTTGAGCAAGATTAATTTATACAAAGGTTTTATAAATCTTATAATAAAAATGTAACGGATCGCTGTCTGTACATGGAAGATATATGAAAAAAAAAATTATAGGAGACCTTTATCAACGCAATAGTACCCAAAACAATGATTTTTGGAATTTTTGTCTATTTGTCTGTGCGTTTCAGAAACGGCTAAACCGATTTCGACGCAATTTTCACCTTTTTATTTCACATTGTCGACTAGTAAATAATATAACGCGTCATAGATGTTATGTATTAAGGGTTAATATTTAAATCATGATAATATAAGTTATAAATAGACTTAACAAACGAATCGGACTTTGTATGTAAGTAGGTCATTAATTTTATTACCTAAGGTACTGTGGGGCCCGTGTGTCAAGTACCCAGGATTCTGTTTCAGGATAATAGCTCGACAGTTAGGTAAATCAACAACGTTAATTTGCGTTTGTGAAACTGGCGGTGAGATAGAGATTTCTATTTTCTGCAGAATCAATTGAACTAAGTCGTTAAATACGAGTAACCTGTTATTGCAAATTTAGGAAATTCTGACACTAGAGCGTAAGCGTTGGGTCAAATATATGGAGGCCCCTGTCGTCTAAATTAGAATGTGAAACGGTTAACCCAGATAATCTTCTTGGCCAAACGCCTTAGGTTCAATTCCTGTTCAGGTTCTTCAAGTTAATAAACATTAGAAATAATCAAAATTAAGTTAATTAATTTGAATTACAAAGAACCAATCATATTAATTTGATTCACGCTTGACCACACTATCTCAATCGGCTTGCATTGTTCGTCAGGGTTTCATAATGGGGACCAGGTTTGAACCTTGTACCACTATTTGTAAGGAGCAGATTCAGTTGCGCTCTAAAGGATGTATCACATATCTATACAGTGCTACAAACTTACCTATGCAGGTGGATAAATTACGAACTAATGGTAGGTAATGACTTCACTTTGCTGCAAAATTGAGAAGACAGTAACGACACCATCACTGTTTGGGTTAAGGTTTTGCCTCTGTAGATTCATAGAAGCACCTAGTGACGTATGTACCTGTCTGCAGGGTCTCGATTTGTTACTAAGGTGACTCCTAGAATAGTACTTTGGTTAATTAGGAAACGCTATGTTAATTATGTATTATTTAAAGTGGGTCCACTGTGCGTGCCTGTGCTGTTACTGCCTTAGACTAATTAAGACCTAAAGATGGGTCTTGAGGAACTATGCCTCCACCTTGCACTGTATATCCAAGATTCATACATAAAATTATATAACTTCCTATATATTATTATTATGGTTAAATGGCCATCAAAAATTGTTTTAATCCTCAGTTACAGTGACACGCTCTATTGATTAATTACAATCTTCATGGGTGGCTGATGAGGCGACAAAAAACTTCCTATTAATATTTATAACATACATGTCTATACCTACACATACTTATAAATCATGGATGACGAAAATACCTCCTACATTGTTTTATAAAGTTTAGGAAAAAAATCATGCTTTGAAGTACTTTACCTATACCTAAGTATGTATCTACGACTATTTGCACCTCTATGCTATAGCTTGCAGAAATTGCTAAAATCTTTGATCATTTATTGTCAAAAGCTAATTTTATGTATATTTCCTATTTCACAATTTAAAAAATACAAGATTAGCTGATTGACTATATAGTCGTTTTAGATTCATATCGGATTTACAGTGTTCATGTCAAGGGTCGCTTACCCACAAATATATTGACGATTGTTCTAGTATAAAGGTACCTACATAAATTTTGGAATAGCTATCAATGTACCTAAAAACTTTTAATAAATTATAAAATAATAAGGCAGAAGTTCTAACTCGTGTCTGACTAAAATTCTTAGAAGTTTGACCGTGATGATGAGTCAAAATTCATGTCAGTCTTAATTAAAGTGGCTAAGGATCAAATGGCTATAGTTTTCTTGTAATCAATAGTAATTAGACATGGGGAAAACAATAAGTTCAAAATCCGGAAAATATGTCCATAAAGAAATTATGAGTAGCGCAATGAAATATTATTTTACACATGTCTCTAAAACTTAAATCGAAATATCATGATGTATTATTATCAGAGAGAAAAGTAAAACATAAAATAAGTGAGGAATTTTTTTCATTTCTTTATTAAACATTCTGCGGCGCGACGTCAGACCGAGCGGTTGTGTATATACTTAGCATTATTGTAACCTAGAGAGTATATAGTGTTCTGTGATTGTAACTGGTAGTACATTATACCTCTACCTACGCAACAACGTGTACTCATTCATACATCCCACATACGAGTTGACTTCGGTAAGGGACCCAGGCGCCTCATTCACAGTGCCTCCATTCCCAACAGAATGTACCAGCGGACTTACCATGAAATCGCAGATCGTTTCCATTGCGAAATATGGAAGCCAGATGTCGCTCGTGGAATGTCAACTGCTTGTAGCAGTGTCTCACTTCTCTATAGAAATGGTCCGGATTTATTAGCTTATGGTTATCCCGATACTTGGCTTCGAAGAATAGGTATTTCCTTAGGAAAGTACCATTTAACATACCTACGAGAATTAGGAGGCAATATCAAGATGTGCTTCTTTATGCTTGACGTGTGATAATAATTAATTAAAGTCCTCAAGCAATCTTGTTTTAGGTATCCACTCCAATTAATATTAAATGAAGCACTTCTCCCCGATTGCGAAGTCAAATAGCAATTAATGACTCAGTTTCAGGAAATTGGTTCAGCCTTCGCCTTTTGGGATTTGTTCGATCAAAAGTTTAGGAATAAATACTTACTACGTATTATTATGCACAGAGCTGTGTTTCCAAAATAGCATCACTAGAGCTCCAGGACTATCAAGCAGTTCTTTACAGTCACGTTTAGGATAGAGGGCAGAGTAAATAGTATATTTAAAAGGGACATGCATAACATTTCATAAAAGCAGGTCCATGCCTTTGACTGACGACTGCCCAACAGTGAATGAGCCGAAATCTTCTACTATTGCTGGCTGTGCAAAGCATCCTCAGATGCGGTATGCAGTACTAAGGTACCTATTTGATATTTTGCACAGTTCGTTTGCAATATCTATAGTTATCTGCGTTCAGGTAAGGACTAGGCCGATCCTTGGCTAATTTATCGTTCTGCCTAATTCGATTCTCGTTAGTGGTACGCACATGCGAACTATGTTGTTGCATATCAAGCACCGCAAAAAATTCGACCGTGAAAACTCATAAAATAAGAAGACAATAGAACTTGAAAAAATAATATATTTGATGCTATAAGGGCTTTACAGACACATCCACTGTTCGAAAAAACGTAATTACACAATATTATTATTTTCGAGAGTAAAGAACTCATAATATTAGCATGCCTTTCAGAGCAGCAGAATTAAGAGCACGAGATGAGAAATTGTTTTTAGTAGTAGTAGTAAACGTAACTTCTGTTAAAAATTGGAAAAGCCACTTGACATTCATTTACGCTATTTATTTATTAAATTAGAAAGTCACATTGCGTTCATCGATTTTTCCTTGCGAGTCGATTGAGTTTAGAGCAAGTGCAATAAGTTCGACCCGACCCCCTTGTTCTCTAAAAAGAATATTTGCCTGTCTTTAGAGTTATCTACTCTACAAGTTCTAAATACGCTCTATCAAACTTTATGAAGATTAAGTCACAAAATCTATTGTAATGTTCTTATTGACCGTATTTAGCATTTTCAAAAGGTTATTAAGATTAATGTTAGCAAGCGAAACTGTTAAACGCTTGTCGTTTTTACTAATTCTTACTTGTCTCGATTCCTCAGCAAATAAATCATCTTCGACCCTCATTTTGGGAGGTTGCTTGGTCGTGGTTCGTCTTGGATCCTTTGGTGACGTCGGTTCTTTTGGCTGTCGTGGATCAGGATAATCCGAGCGATTTTTTTTGTCTTGATAATTTGAGACGTTTCTTTCTGATAAATGGTTAATTAATTGTACAGAGATGTTTATAAAGGTCAATAGGTCAATACATACATACATACGGCGGTGTTACCGAAATGGGGTAGACAGAACTGCAGGATCATAAAGAAGAACCCGCAGCTACGTTTATCATAGCGGGGACAGATGTAAATGATCAGTGACAAGTTGCTAGCTTATCGCCTGAGAGATTGCACGACCTTAGTCTATTCTTATGACATGAATGAATGGAGATGTAGCTAATATATTCTAATGGGGCATCAGCACAAGTATGGTAAGGTCAATAGGTACATGTTTATTTTGATATGGACTATAAACGAAGAAAATAACTACTGGTCCATTTTGATGTGCGAAATTATTTAACATGCAGTGTCGTAGGCTTTTCGTATACGACCACTAGAGCTAAAAACTATGCGAATATTGTGCTACATTTTGCAGGTAACTTACCTTTAGCATCTGTGTATTGTTCTACAATACAATAGTTATAGCCTAGGCCAATACCAATAACCAGCATGAACAGTGATGTCAAGAATATGCAGAACAGTAGTGAAGCTACGGCAAAACATCCGACTAGTCTAAAAAGAAACATAAGTACCTATCTATTTAATTATATAATAATCATCTATGATGCAGAAACAAATATTGATATGCATTATTATCATTATCATAATGGTCGGGTAGAATCCAGTAAGTTTATTACGTAACTTGCAGTACGGGATTCTAACCCAGGATAATTATGACGCGGCAGGCTTACCACAAACTTCGCCAATCGATTCTCATATTTAAACAGGAATCTTTGGCGGTTCTGCTGGACTTTTACTAGATTTGGGGAGCGGGGGTAGCGGCTTGATATATATAATCTTTTTCGATTGACGTCGATTCATAGGGATATGAAGGAGATCTCACAGCCACGTTTAGCCTAGCGAGGCCAGATTAAAAAGATAATGAGAAGTTGCTAGCCCAACGTTGCTATGTTCTTTGTGAAGCACTGCTTCAACACAAGAAAAGGGATAATATAAAGTAATGTGTTTAATTTATACTCACTTCTCAGAAACATAAAGAGCCGTGCCGTAAACATTTCCAAGACACCCAGAGCACATTGTGGTTATTTTTTGTATCTATGTTTTACATTGTAATATTGACACACTTCTAAACATATGTAGATAAACACGTAAGGGAAGATGCTGTTATTATCCTGCTGAATACCATCGAATATGCATAAGATTTATGTAAAAAACCAAATCAAGTTCACAGGTTATGTGTCAAAAAATTAAACAAACATGATAAGCTAGAATCATACATAAACTTTTCTTTTCATTTATTTCTCAAATTAATCAAAATAAACCACAACGCGACAAAAACAAGGTCAATACCATGCCAATACCTATGGCCAGTCTCATGGCCAGCACGGAGCAATCAAGTAGTTCTTAAGGTTCACATTTTAAATAAGTGTTTGACATCACTAATCAAAATAATTTTTAAAGATTGATTTTTGCATAATTTTGAATTTTTTGAAATTTTTATACCTTTTTTATCCTATTCATTCTCAATTTATCCCACCAAGATGGTTTATGCAGTTTTAGAGGAAAATATAAAAGTAATCCCTGATATGTAAGTGATAGAAAGCCTTGATAACCCTTCGTCTTCAGTCAGTCTGTACTGCTGGAGCAAACCAGCAGCGCCATAGCAGCACCCATAAGCTGAGCGAGATAGCTTTTTGCTTTAACCATGTACATACCTGTACATCGCCTCTTATTACATCTTGCTTGTTTTTTTCTAAAATAAGATTCTTAATGTAACTTATTGATCTATTCACTATCACTGATGCCTACTACTGAACTACTTCTACTGCTGAACTTAGGCCAGGTCCATAACCTTGCTGTATTCATTCCGCGATCCTGGTCGTCCGTACATCTCACGACTTGCCTTCCCATGTTGCGCTTGCTTTGCTTATTCAATATATCACTGTTATTTTTCTGATCTCTGATATCCGGTCGTGTCAGATTTCCGCCCCATCGGGCTATGAGAGTGAGGGAATAGGGAGTACAGCTGTGTTTGCGCAGACACTTGTGCTCTATATCTCCTCCGTACATAGCTTATATTCGTGGATATTGGCTGTCATAATCAAACATGTTATTTTTCTAGTGATTCAAAGTGTTTGGCTGCTCTTCGTTTTCGCTCCAATCTTATGCTGTTGGGCGCTCTTGCTGTTACTCTGACCTTATGCATAGGTTACACATACCGTTATTTGGAATACGAAAGCTTTCATAGCCATGGTAAGGTCAAATTTCAACTTATTACCTTCCTCCTACATACAGTACATACAAACATAACCTATTCACTATGGGTGCGCCCACCACCGGGCCCTACACCCTCCACTGACCCTCGGATCTGATAACTCATAACTGCGACAACAGGCACTTAAACTAACTACGAGTACAATCGCCACGAGAAACCAGACCCGAGCACCTAGCATGCAAGACAATACATTGCACTGTGGTGGGCGCACCCATAGTGAATGTTTGAACTTCCGAATTGTAACGCCTAATACAATTTCATAAATACATAACCTACATACATATCCCATAGAGGTTGGCAATAGTACAGACAGATACCCATTGAGTAGGTTACGTTCCAAACACTTTCGCCTTGATCATATTCATTAGTTCTTCATACATGCTCGTATGCATATCTTCCTACTATGAAGAATTATAAATATTTAAGTACTTATAAAACATAAAACAAACGCCAAAACTTTGTCAATATGAGTTTCGACATATTGCGCCGACCCCACGAATAATGGGACAAGGGCAGGAAGATGGTGATGAAATACTTATGTTATACCTAATTTTATAAGATTTTTCATGTGTTGTCAAGTAGTTTTCTGTGCTTACGCATGCAGGGCTTTACTAGAATATATCGGCAGCATCTCCTTCCGTCGTCGTGCATATCGTAAGACTCAACTAAGGAGCTCAGAGGCACAGGCAAGGAGCTAGCAACTTGTCACCGACTGTAACATCTGACACCGCTATGCTAAAAGTGGCTGTAAGCATCTCCTTCGTGATCCTGCAGTTCTGGCTACACCAATTTGGGAAGACAACCGTGTGTACCTATCTATGCACCTGATTGTACCTATATAGCTATTGTTTTGGTCTGTTCATACTGTTATTTTTAAGAATCCTAATAACCTTGTAAGCGATACTACGAGTATTAGGCTCCAGCAGTGAAGTTGCTAACGTGCCAGTTATAAAGCAATTATCATGTTTTCAGTGCATTTGATGCAACCAACACTATGTGTTTCCCCGGTGAAGATTACTATCGAAGGTAAGGCCAATGAATCGTTGGTCGACTCGTTTCTGTCCAGCAAGCTCATCAACAAGATCATACGTTTTGGGAACTCTCTAGCTGATGAAGAGATTAAGCGTTTGCCTACTTTGGTCTGATTAAATACACATTACCCGCACCAACTTTTTGTTTTGATATGTAGGGGCCTGGGGGCTTAGATATTCGTAGTTACTACTACTATATTCAGTTCCACGTATAGATTTATTATACTATACGCTAGTATAATAAATCTACGGTTCCACGAAACATTCCGCGTGCTAAAGTGCGTGATCTTCAAAGTGGACCACTTTGCTCATTGGATCTAACCACAGAGATTTCCGACATCTATGGATCTGACCAATTAGGTTCATACATATACTCACGCCCATTATAGCCAAGGAGGTTGGGCAGAAGTGTGCAAATTACACACCCACTTTTCTCCAGTTCCTCTACGAAGGAGAATAACTGTAGTCTTCGTCTATGCGTTCGAATCGTGAAACGGATTATAAATAATCGAGTTTAGATTTGTATTAGAGAAAGTTCACCGTGATAAGCTTTATAGGATTATATGGTACCGCACAGGAATTTGGTATCTCCGTACCGCCTAAGGATACCGCCACTTTACAGACTTTGAATAGTACACAACTTTTAATTTTTTTATAGCACGAACTCAGATTTTGTTTGTTTCATTTTAGATTTAAAAAATATATATTTTTTGTGTCAAACAAAGCAAAGAGAAGAATTTTTATATATTTCCTTACGATAATCCTTCTGAAATATTTTTGACTTGAATTGGTTTATTAACTATTTGAACATACATAATTATAATAAACATACATAATCTATGAATTACAATAGTAAGTGATGTAACATAAATAATTGTTATAATAATAAAACCATAACCTGTAAGCCTGTTAACAAACTTAGATGAATTATAGGTAAGTTTGTAACAGAAGTGTGCATATCACCAGACAGACTTGCCACTTCCGTAGCGTTTTGGGCACAAATGCAACAATCTATAGAGGTATCCTAATTGAACTATGTACTAACATTTTGAATGCGAAGGTAAGTTTGTTTGTTTGTTATCCCTTCACGATTAAACCAATCTTCTTGAAATTTCGCAGTCATATGGTTGGGAGTAACGGAGAAGAACAGGCCAGATTTTGTAGTCCAAGCGGATAAGTCACGGGCAACAGCTAGTTACCCACAAGTTGCTACCGTCAAAGCCTCGTCCGTTATAGCAGGGTCCAGCACACACAGGTGAGGTTGGCTTGGGGACCTTAAGGTGTTTGTCGAACCCAGCAGTACTCGTACCCCTATAGTACACCAACTATGACCAACATGTCCTATTGTTTATTGTCACAGTAAAATTCAATCTTCATAAGAAATGAGAATGTGGTTATCTACTTTTCTAACTCTTTATTATTGTTCTGTCTTTACAGAATTATTCATACCAATTAATAATTTTGATAAATCAGTCAATGAGACCTTTAAGGTCTTTAAGAAAAACCATTAATCAAACTACCAAACAAACACGTAGTAATGTGTGGTATATTTTCTACTCTTGGATGGGGTTGCAAATGTTGTATGAGGTAAGCTCTATCTTTTTTCTTACAACTAGCAGCGATCCTCGACTTCACAAACTATACAGTTTTCGTTCTTGTGGGAATGTCAGGATATCTTTATGTTCATTACCTATACTCGCCAAGGAATATGCATGGCTGAGTATTACAAACATGAAGAAGGTATAAAAGAGGAGGTGGGACATATAAAGTGAGTCGTGTGGCAATCGTGAGGCCATGACGTCATGATAGGGGCGGAGCTTCAGCGCCAGTGTAATGCAGTAGCTGTAACCACACGCTAGTGCTCTGCAATGTAACCATATTAAAATTACAAAGACTCTAGCGCTTTTATCAAGGGACTTTATTACTAAAACGTAGTATAATATTGCCATCTAGTGATGACTAACTGCACTAGTAAAACAATCTTGAACCATATTGATAATGAGCAAGTAGCTTGTCTAGTCACTACAAGGTGGTTTTTATGTAAATGGGCAGGGCTACAATAGTTTCAATGCTCCCCTCGTCCATACTTCACCCCCGCTCCGCGGCACACTATTTTAAGTATGAAAATATACTTAGCCACTGCTCCTCTTTTATTTGTTCTCCATGATTACAAAGCTGTTTCACCTGTGCGTTAATCAGTCACTCCGAAACAGAAGAGTTTTATATTGATAATTTGAGATTTCCGGAGGTCGATACCCGTAACTGCTACGAGCGTAACAGACCATTCATAAGAAGTGGTAACTCTGGGAGGAATTAATTTTGTAAATTGTTGGTAAGAAAAACAACTTTTGGTAGTAATTGCGCCTAGGAAAGCGTAGCGTTGGACGCCCTCCGGCCAGTTGGACCGAAGACTTGAAGAAGGCAGCTGCTAGTAATTGGATGGCGAAAACGGGAGATCGAGCCTTGTGGCATGTTCTGGGAGAGGCCAACGTCTAGCGGTATATTGCAATAGGCCGATGATGATAAACTTTTTTTACAAATTTATAGAATTTTCATGTTAGATGACTAAATATGTAGGACTTGATTGTCACTTATCTCGTGCCTCGGAAAGCACGTAAAACCGTTGGTTCTGCGCCTGATCTCTCCCCGGTCATGTCACATCGTCACATCGGACTACGAGAGTAACGGAATAGAGAGTGCATCTGTGTTTGCGCACACACTTGTGCACTGTAATATCTCCTGCGTACCTGGCCAATCTCCGTAGAGATTGGTCGCCTTGGCCGAAATACGGTCGGAGATCATCATCATCGTCATGTAGGACTTATTAATGTGGATACAATTAACAATATTTATTTCTACACACATTTAGTGCAAATAAATATTGATTGATTGAAATATTTTTTCCCAGATGCTGGACATTATTTATGACTTGTTGCATTATAACAACTGTATTACTAACTATATTAGTGGCATGTGTAGCAGGATACATCCTAGGGTTCAACTATACATTGTCTGAGGTTGATGTACTATCAAGTAAGTGCCTAAATATTACATAGTATAAAACAAAGTTGCTTCCCGATATCTGTCTGTCCCTATGTATGATTAGATCTACTACTGATTTTTTTTTTAAATAGAGTGATTCAAGAGGAAGGTTGTGTAGAGTATCAGCATGGAACCTGTGCGACGTCGGGGCGGGTAACTAGTAGATAATATATCAAGTAAGTGTAGGTACATAGGTACTAATATCAAGTAGGTTATGTACTATGTTTAACCTGAAGCTAGATTTTTATTGACTTGTAACGAATATTTCCATATTTTTCAGAGATAAGCAATAAAACAATAACTACTATTCCCCGTAAGTACATATTTTTTTAACTGAACATTTCCTTTCTTTCGTGTAAGTCGTAAGAGTCGACTAAGGTAACATTCTCTCAGGCGATAAACTAGCAACCTATCACTGATCATTTTCATCTGTCTCTGCTCATCATGCAGTTCTGGCTACCCCATATCGGGGTCATCCGTGTGTATAGTGTACCTATATACAGGGTGTAACAAAAGGGGTATGTTAATCGAAAAGCTATGTAAATAGCCCACCGAAAGGAACCTACCCACAAAATTTCAGGCTCGAAATCACATATTTATTTTTCCAGATAGTATGGAGAATTCCGAAACAACTCAGGAATGTTCATACAATCTTGAAAAGTAAACATTAGACATCGAGTCTCAAATTTTGGAAATAGGTTCTCTATAGTGGGCTATTTACATATATTTTCGCTTAACATACCCTTTCTGTTACATTCTGTATACGTCTATCTCTGGCAGTAATTCGTGTAAAGTGGGAATTTATACATTAACCTAACCTAACCCAACCTCTTTGGACATAATGGGCATGATTTTATATGTATTTATTATTTTACGATTCATCAGCTCATCCTCAAAGATGCTTATGGAGTGAAAAAGTCTTCTTTCATCGCACTATGTGGAGGAATTTTACGACAAACTCGAATTTGAAGTCAATGTACAGGTGTCATGATGGTTGGGTGACAGTACAAAGTAAGTAATTTAGTTACTTTAATTTCTTTTAACTCGAGGCTAGGTAGAGATCACAAGCAGTCCATTAAGAAAGTTTTTTAACCCTGTATATTTTTTTAACAAAGTGCTGTCCTAAATAATGCGGAGCTGTACTAGAATACATGAGCTGCATCTCATTTCACCAAACATTTGTACCTACAAACTTTTACATATACTAGGAAGTAAGAAGTAGGATGCACAATTTATCTATATTATACTATCAAGTAATCATCTTCAGCCTATTGCAGTCCACTGCTGGACGTAGGCCTCCTCCAGGCACGCCACAAGGGGGGTCACCACGCTGGGCAGGCGGGTTGGTGACCGCAATGTGATTTTCGGACTATGTTGTCAGCACGGGAGGCGCTGCTGCCCGCCTCCCGGAAACCCTTAATCGCCTCGTACGATACCCACGGACTATCTACTATCAAGTAATATCGGGTAATATGTAATTATAATAATTTCTTTAAACCAGCAGGGACTGTATCGTGCAACGCAGATGACGTCTGTATATTCACACAAACTGAGGACTTTGGGTACTTATTTCATATTTTTAGCGTTCATGATAACCTATTTAATATATCATATTAAGTATATATGTAATTTCTCAATATCAATCGCCACTATGACTATTGGTGCGATGTGAATACACTCAGTAGTAGTACTTTCTAAAACCAGATAAAAGACCTGACACGCGTTCATGCCTTCATATATCGTAGTTGAATCGAACCAGTTTTATAAGTAGATGGCATAGTATTTAAGTACATTTTAAGTAAGATGGATATACAGACATGCTTTGTTTTGAATCACTTTTCTGTATCATTTAGAATCCGAATTCCAGTTATTCAGGACAAAGAATTTTATATGTACAAATAGTACGAACTTACGTATCTATATAGATTAGATAGGTTAAACAAATTTTGCAGGTGATTTTATAATATTATTTCAGAGAATATCCAAGCAATGTTTAGGCCTGGAGAGACTGCTAACTTGCAGAATGAAGCACAGAAACCTGATTCAATGAAAAATTGATGTCTAATTAACCACATTCATACATAATTATCTAAAATCTTGTTAAGGTTATATGAGTGATATATTAAAAAGAACGTTTTTAAGGTATCCTATATCGTTTGTGACTACTAAAATAAATGAAACTAAGATTTTTATGTTAAGCCTTTTATTTATGAAAATGGAGCTGATTCAATAATCATCTTGAGTTGGAACACATATTTCGGAGCTGGGTGCTAGATGGAAGCAGGTTATTTCACCACCTTAGACAAGAAAGTTGTCATTAGAAAATCTGATCGTACTTCGGTCTAAAATTCACATTATTAATTACAAAATGTCAGTTTAAAGTTGGGAGTATGATGAGGCAACGAGGTAGATTAACAAACATTCTTTTATCATGAAATGGATTCGGATCTTTAACCAAATGAAAAATTATTGAGGCAAAATCACCTTTTTCGTATATTTCTCCATTGTCACAATAGAAATAGTACTCTTCTCCAGCTTTTGTCCCTTTTCTATAGCCAAGATTGTTGTGTGGAAGCTCCTGTCCGTAATATGTACATGATCCTAGAAGATAAAAAATATTTTGCCTCCATAAGAGCATCTTAAACTGTTCTTGCCTACAGTGGAAATAGTAGACATGTTCGTCTTTTGATTTATACAAATAATAGGGAGGAACTCCAAATAAGTCATTGAAAAGCAGACCGTTTCTCAGTCTCGCGCCTCGCGAATATAGAAAAGCAAGGCTCACATATACCCGTAGCTTATATCAAACGTCTAACCATACTACAACTATAAATTTGGTTTTATCTGCGTATAGTACACTAGTTGTCTTCCTTATCAATTTAGCACAAATAGAAAGAGACCTATTTCAAATTAATCCGCAGCTAAAGTGAGATAGTGCGAGTGGACCCATAATGAAAATAGACAGAGTTTGCTATAATATTAGAAACTCAAAGAAGAGCTGATTCAGTGTTTAGTTGGCGTAGGGTGATGCAAAATTAGACACCTAGTCCCTTGAACGTGAGCACACCAAAGACTTCGCGCCTTGGGCAGACCAATACTGAATCAGCCTTAGGTAATAGGGACTTAATTTCTGACTCAGGCATTTTTGTCTAGGCTTTACATAATATTAGTTCTTACGTCTGATTACTTCCCGTGCTGAAAAGAAAGTAGGTAATATTTATAAGTGGAAGGTGATTAAAGATTGAAAGAAAATTGTCTAATGGATATAATTATCTTACGTGGGATTATTCCCGGCTTTGCTGTATTATTCTTTGGAACTGAAAAGGAAATTATGAAAAGTTTAGGTAGGCGACGATTAGTTTACAGTTTAAATACAAAGAAGCAATTATTATTATTATTTCACGTCTATAGAAGTACAAATAAACACACAATAGACACAATAAGCAAACATACCAACTCCAAAATATAGGTATGTGATCCCTAAAGTAGGAGAAGGAATTGAAAGCTTGCTCTCACCTAGGAAAAATTCGGACAGTGAGTAATTATAGCCAAGCATGACGCCTGCTAGACATGCACAAATAAATATGATGACTATAGTAGCTGCGATGACTATCGCTAGAAAGAACGTCCAGAATCTAAAACAATTAGTTAAGGCTAAAGTTTAAAGGAAAGGATACTATCTAACGATCTTCCACGATTTCAGCCACATAATTTGTAATTTCAGGAGTGATTTTTTTATGCTTTATATCCTCTGACAGTGTGTAGACTCATATATGGTGTCTCCGAACATTATGCGCAAGAATAATATTAACGTTACGAGTTGTATGTTGTTGTACCTTTAAGTTTACAGAGGCTCAGAAGAAAATAGAAAAGAAAAGGGGATATTTACCTTAAAGTTAAATTAAAGCATTTTCTCAGCAATGATAATAAAAAGAAGCACATTATTTCTCATTTATCTGATTTGGGTGCAATCATTGACCAGCTTTTTTTGTGTAGAACGTAGAGTTTTACAGCTTAGTGGATTCCGTTGAAAACTGAGGCTGCCCAGAATTTTCATCGGTCAATGTCGTGGTGCAACATACCTTCACGACATAGGGCTATTACTAACGGCGGAAAAGCAGAGACTCCAATGAGAGTCTGGCTATCTGGCTCACAGAACACTATATACTCTAGGAGGTCTGGCTAGCCTTAGGCCGACAAATAAAGCCAGGTGATTATGGGCTCGCAATAAAAAAGTACCAAACCTGAAAGCTATTTGTAAATTTTGAAATTAAAATTCAATTTCACATCAACCTTTTTAATGTAGCGATAACTAAATTAAACTAGATTTTCGACTTATTCATCTTGTCCATCTATTATTTATTTATGTATATGCACAGACTAAGTAGAGATATGTTTATGTAACTGACATTACGTAACAGAAGAAAACACTCAAGAACACACGTGGAAAATAATGACAGAAATAATGTAAAAATTAAATGAGTAGCAATGTTAGTCATGGCATGGTTGACCACACTGGTTGTGACCACAGGTGGTCACATTTCGGTTAAATGTTGTTTCTCTTTGATCAAATGAAATACACCTTATAAAATATCACAATGAAATCAGAGAAGATACCAAATCCCTGATGAAATCAATAAATCGCTGTTTACATGGTACGGTACAATAGAAACAGCAGTGGTGTTTGTGTGATCTTGAATCATACTTGAATACTGATAGTTTGGCACGAGTTTGGCACAGGCAGTAATAGTTGGTATAAGAATGGCAATCAAAGTATATACTTACTCTCTAATGGCAATATACCACATTGTCCGTACATTACCTGAACAATGAACCTGGACCATTATAATCACTTACGATTATGATTTATTCTGTCGTCTCTTGATTCGATTGATTCTGAAAAAAAATCTTGTTTATGTTCTGTACTGTCAAATTCTGAGAAAATACTTGAAGAAGTGACTTCAAATCTGTACTTCAAATATTTCTAAATATTTACTTTAGCGATTGCTGTTCATAAAATTATAATAACTTATTGCAATGACCTGTAAATATAGATAGAAAGAGCTAGAACTCTAATGTGCTATTTTTGTTATTGTATTCCTTGGATTTGTAAGTTATTAGCAAGGTTCGTAACTAACTTATACGTGATCTTATTTAAAAGAAAATAAATACTTTTCATATTCTTGTTTCATCTGATATTTTCCCAGATGCTGGTCGTATTTGATGTCAGTAATAATCATGGTGGTGGTGGTATGTTTGCTGGCAATAGCAGTGGCAGCAGGTGTCGTCTTTGGATACAATTTCTCACTGGTTCATGTTTTCTGTAAGATCTTCATACATTCTTGCATTCATTATCTATTGAAGCATATTCAATATGGCAGCTTTTTCGTAGCGCAGTCTAGTTACACAGGTCTGATGGGATTTCCCCCTAGCTCTGGGAACTTCTTCGTGGTCTTGCAGTTCTGGCTGATTATAAATATTCATAATGACTTTTTTCCAGCCAATAGTACTAAACCAGACACATCGAGTAGTAACACAACAACTTCAAGCATGTTGTTAGATAATAGTAAGTACTTATCAATGTTACTGTAGGTACTTAATTATATACCTACACATACAAAATGGTTTGTCCTGAATGACTGATATACATCAACGAACAGCCTAAACCGCTAATCTTGGATACTTGAGGATTTTGCAAAATTACCTCGGGAACGAGAAAAATGGTAATTACCTATAAAGTTAACGTAGATGAAGGGCTGCGGCCGCTCTTATAAAATCCTTATGTTAAAATACCTAAAGAAGTAATCTGCGTTAACATTTAAATACTAGAATATCTTTTCAGTGTGTGAGGAACATGGGCATTTCTTTAAAAACGAAGAGCCATATTGGGCGTCAAGCAACCAATCTACTATCAAATTTTGCCAATGCAAAAATTATGTTATACACTGCGATGGTTAGTAAAATTTTATAATTTATAGGTATAATTTGGTATTACAGCAAAATTATGTTTGAACTTAGAATAATGATTCCGTCAGAGCGGAGCGAAGACCAATCATTAATCTAAGTGTTTGAATATGAACCTACCTTCTACGATTTTTAAAATATAGGTATATAATATTAAAAGCGTTAGTAGACGAAGAGTCGCATTTGAGTATATATACCTATATCTTTTAATTTTTGATCACCTAAATGGATCTAATAATGTTGAGTCGTAGAGAAGAATGAGGAAAAGTAAGTTCATGTAAGCGAGATGTGAAAAATGAGATGGATGTGTGGTGTTACAAGAATGTATAAGATAAGGATTGAATATTAAGGAGGAAGTTTGAAAGTTGCGCCGATCACAGACAAGTTACTTACAGGGTACCTACGGGCATATAAAGTGATAGGAAGAAAGACATATTTTACAGGGAGCTTCGGACATGAATGTGGGTGGAAATAGAGAAACTAGAAGAAAAAGTGTTGGATGGACTGTGTGAGAGAGGATATCCAAGCATATGTTTGTACTGAGTGAGTAACAAGATGACGGATAATAGGTATGAAGAAGGAAGAAAGAAGAGTACATATTGCACCGACTCTAAATGTATGGGTGCAGTATTCCAAGAGTTCCAACTTTTTTGTTTAGGGCCTAAACATAATCATTTTAAATAAGATTCAGTTTTAAAAAAATATATACCTATAGATAGCAACGGCAGAAGCCTGAACCTATTACCTTATTATTGTTTTAATATAATCTCTATCGTCTTATTGTTTCAGTTGGCATTCGAGTAGTCCGTCTACTAAACTTATGGACAGATTTATTTGAAAATAATTATGCCATTATGTATTTTATTGATATTCGTAAGAAAAAATCAGATAAATATACTACTGCATCGCTGTGAGTAAAAAGTTCAAACTTTTGTAAATCTCTATTTTGTATAAAGATATATATTTAAAATTATATTATGAATATGAAAGTGATTTAAGAGAACAATTTTATGATTAAGTTCACAAAGAAATTTGTATATTTCACTCCATTATATGGTCAAAAGGCACCATTAGATTGGTGATTTTTCAAGAGTTTGATGATATACATATGGTGACCACCAAGACTATATATTCTGTCTTTATTTTAGACATTTGGATAACACGTCTGCCTTGTATGGCAGGAACCGACGACTGAACAATCCTAACATAGAGGGCTACACACAAGTTCTAGAGGGAATACAAGTAAGGTGTTTATTACCCGAATGCGCCAAAAGAAAGGTTATGTTTTTTGAGTGTATGTTTGTACCTAATGTAAGTTGGTATATGTCTTTGTCACGCTCTAAAGAGCCTAAACGGCTTTTCGCCTTTTGAGCTTGAGTCTTAGTCGTAATAGTATCACTGGACAGATTTTTACGCAATCGGGTTTTTTCTTTAAATAAATAAGGTTATGATGATGATTTATACGTAAAACTATTTGAAGCGTCCGCTGTCCATTCAGCAGCATTGCTGTATTGAGATGATCAGCGTAGCGGACGCCATATGCAGGTTATACACCTAGACTTAGGTCAACCCGTTGATTGAAAATGAAGAATGTTGAAGTAGATATTGCCTATCTTTTCATAACTCCTAACGTAAAATCGAGATCGATAATCCGACATTAAATGTGAGCGTTAATCAGCCTTCAAGAAACTATGTTAATAAAGATGTTAAGCAATTGAATAAAAGAAATTACTTTTATAATTATAGTAACTTTTTAAAGGAAAATGCTCATAAAGAAGCAGTAACGACAACAACAACAAGCACCAGTAAACCAAGTCCAAGTAGAACTGCACAAAGAGAACAGGAAGCGAAAGCAACTACAGAATTCGCGAAGTTAGTAACATTGAATGATTTTTGATCGTTTTTAGTGTGAGTTTTTGACAATCTCTAACCTTATTTGTAGGATTCTGTAAGTCAATCATATAATCTAAGCTTATCCGACTCCGGTACCTACACAGATGCTATAATGAGACATTAAAACTATGGGTTACTTATGAGTGCTTTCTAATATTTTGGTACTTTTTCAGGTCTAGTATTGAAACAAGGGGAGCGGAATCCAATAACGACGAAAATTACGATACCCTGGAAGATTATTACGGTGTCAAAAGAGACGGAATTCAAGAAGTGTAGGCAGAAGTGGGATTACTTTAACTTTGAGGTAAGAGGAGGGTTGATAAGAGCAGAGGAAATAAGAACAGAGAGAATTTATACGTAGTAACGGAAGATATGATTTTGCTCTTTAACATACAATTTGATTGTATTGTAAAAAGGTGATATTTTATACAAATAAATAAATAGAGCTGCATAATTTTAAATTAGTTTAATTTTCTTGCTATTCCTGTAAAGTCAATTCTTTCACTTAGAACATCAAATATCGCTCTCCTGATATAACATTTCCAAGTCACGTCATAGACATTGGGAAATACAAAATTATGCCTTCTGGTTCATCGTCAGCCACCAGATCAGGATCATGTCTTAGGTCGACAGATGCTTCTATCACGCGGCCAGCTAAATAGGAAATATAACTTATTAAACTTCCTGTCCTGATGTGGGGCTTCAATAGAATCAGCTGCATCTCATTCCGTGTATGTCGTTAGAGTCGAGCTAAGCTAAGCTAAGCTAAGCACCGCTCCTCTTCATACTCCGCCTCAGTGGAAACGCAGCCTGACGATTCAGCAGTTCTAGCTAGCCTACTTCGTGAACACAGCCGTGTGTTGCTATATGTATGTATGAATGGATTTTATACCTAGACTTTCAAACCCGATTTTTCTGCTATGCTATCTCACTAATATTATAAACGCGAAAGTTTGTATCGATGGATTTCACGTAAAAACGGCTGGAGCGATTTTAATAAAATTTGGCATGGAGTTCTGACACCCTGGATTAACACATAGGCTACTTTTTATCCCGGGAAAATATTTTTATCCCGGATAATTTCGACAATTTGTTTTTTCTGCAGTCCACGCGGACGAAGTCGCGGGCGTCCACTAGTAAAATTTATAATTTTATTATACCTACATGCGATCGTAGTTAAGTTCCCATTATTGCACCATTGAATTTCCATGGCCTCTATTAAGTTGTTTTCCAATCTTAGGATCCACATCCACTGCTGATCGTTCCATCTTAAGGGATCATAATCACATGTTATATTGCGGGCTGAAAAAACGACATATACATACAGGCCACGATTCACGGGTATTGGCAAACGTCTATGTGTACGTACGTACGTACGCCCATCGCTTCTAGTGTCTTACGCCCTTATTGTTAGTGCTAACTTTTCCCTTGAGGGTAAGTTATCGGTTGTGAGATATTATAGTAGTAGCAATGTCTCGCTGCACGCGAGGCAATAGAATCACTTATGATACCGCGTTCAGCGAGACATTGCGACTACTATATAGTGCAACGGTTGTGTGTGATTGTTTGAATCGACGATTAATTATGAGGGGATTCGTAGGTAATATAGAGAAAATAATAAGAAAATTACGTCGTATTGAGTACTGGGACAGCTGCTTGAAGTTTTGACTTATGTTTTGTTTAGGTGTTACTGCTGTAGTTGTGGGCGTTATGTTCGTCTTTAATTTCGGAGAGTATATAGTAGTATAGTCCATTACACTTGGCTCTGAAATCAAATAAGTAATTGCTTTGATTGAGATTAAGAAAACATCACAATACTGGCAATTATATTAAGGTAAACTCGAACAAGATTGTCATTTTAACTTTATAGATAGGTAGATACGTATCCGTAAGCTGATTACGTAACTCGCAAATGCAAAGCGGGAGCACTGATAGGCGTCCTTATACATCAGCTGCATCTCCTTCCGTACATGTAAAACTCTACTACGAAACTCTGGCATTCTCTCAGGCATTAGAAATTTGTCACTTATCATTAACATCTGTCCTCGATATGCTAAACGTAGCTGTGGAATCTCCTTTATGATCCTGCAATTCTGGCTACCTTCGGGAACAGAGCCGTGTCTATATATATATATATGTATCTATATATATATGTGTGTATCTTAGCTGCGTGGTGCCAGCAGATTAGAGTTTGTACCACCCCATGCCTGCCCGTGGGTATCGTACGCGGCGATTAAGAGTTTCCGGGAGGCGGGCAGCAGCGCCTCTCGTGCTGACAACATAGTTCGAAAAACACACTGCGGTCACCAACCCGCCTGCCCAGCGTGGTGACTATGGGCCAAACCCTCCTGTGGCAGTAGCCTTGTGGCGTGCCCTGGGAGAGACCTACGTCCAGCAGTGGACTGCAATAGGCTGAAGACGATATGTATCTTACCTTCACGCATTGAGTAATAGTATCCCAAAGCAACGCCCGCAACACATATCACAATGAAAATACAGAATAATGTCGCGATTATAATCGCCGACATCAGGTATGTCCAGCATCTAATGATCAAAAAATATATTATGCCAGCGGATGGGCAATGTACCTATTACTATGGTATTTAACCTACATAACTGTTAAATTTCATAAAAATCCGTTCAGTAGTTTATTCGTAAAAGAATTAATACAAACCATAAAATAACATCTAAAAAATTCACATTAAAAATATTAGTAGAGTTACGAGTACTCCAAAGCATTTACTCGTAGCTGGATAGGAATACGGCTGACGATAAGGCTGCCCGCCTTTTTCTTTCTGAAATTATCTTCGTCTGGCCTGCTTAGACTGACAAAGACTTTGCTGTTTACAAAAGGAAAGGAAATAAAATAAACTACTAGTGTGTACCTGAAAATGGTTTTCAAAGCAATATGGAGGCCAGAACAGACGATACAGCACATTGTCAGGCCGTTTCTCTATACTGTAAGTTGTGAAAATTTCTGTAAATAAAATTATTTTCTTAATTTGTCCGATCCACTTATAATATAAGCATATTATGTAACCAATAAATTATCATACATACGAGTAGATATAAACATTTTACGAACCTTACGGTACCTAACTCGTGAACTTTTTGAGTCAATTGCTTTTAGAGTTAAAGTAGGTAAGTAGATCCCTACATAACTATAATTTAACTTTTCTGTTTCTATTAGTTTCTATTATCTAGTTAAAACTCATCAGTTTTATCCGGTTTTATCATTTACTGTAAACACAGGAGGTATATTAGTAATTTCATCTTATACTTAAGTATTTCACTAATCAGATAAGTTATTGGCGTGGTGCAGGCGGAGTCTGGTGACTCTGATGAAAACTGACCCTCCAGGAGTTTAGTTAAGACACTAGTGGACGCCCGCGACTCCGTCCGCGTGGATTACAGAAAAAACAAAATGTTGAAATTATCCGGGACAAAAAGTAGCCTATATGTTAAGTGGGACCTATCACAATATATTCCTGAAAATTGCATCGAAATCGGTTCAGCCGTTTCTAAGATTAGCGTGCACAAACGCACAGACAAACAGACAATCAGAGAAAAATTACAAAAATCATTGTTTTGGGTACTATTGCGTTGATAAAGGTCTTCTATAATATTTTTTCTCATTTATCTTCCATGTACAGACAGCGATCCGTTATATTTTTATTATATGTATAGATTAAACACGTTTTCCTATGGTTCATCTCATGAAATATATCGTACTTACGGTAATTTTGGTTCAAACTGAAATGCATATATATTACATATTTCGGTATAATACTTAGGCAAGCAAGGAACCTTTAATATATAGGTAGAGTTATAAATATTTGAACCTATTGAATTTATATTACTTATATTTATTACTACAACATAAACAAACACAACCTTCCGGTAACCTTAAAAATTGACTATGAAAATCTGAGATGAAAATCAGTCAAAGTAAAAATCAAAGAATATACCAAAGAGCTAAGTTATTAGTAGATCGGCATCTCTACTTAGTTTGTGGTAGATCGATGGAATCTCTGAGGGAATCTCAGATGAATGAGATGGAATATACTTACTCCTCAGAATTACTCTCAATCAGGGATTTGGTATCTCCTTTTTCTATGCTCTCAATCAGGGATTTGGTATCTCCAAAATTGACTTAAATTTTTCATAAAAACAATGACAACGATGGCGATAACATCAAACAAAAACACGGACAATTTATAGGTATATAGTAACTGGTAGTATAGTAGTTAACTCGTAGTAACTTTAATAGTTCCTTCTAACATCAGCCTAGTGTTCTAAAAGACTAAACTCATTATGGACTCTTTATCTAATGGTAACATACTTTAGGATTTACATTCCTAAGCTTCGGCAAAATCAAATCGCTTCTTATAATGCCTATATGGCAAATGTAAACTAAGAACACTAGACTTACTACTCGCACTTATCTTATCCAGGGTTTCTAGAGCCTGTTATTCAAAGACGTGTTTAGACAAATAAAACGTTTTCAATTAATTTTTATTTTTTTATTCAGTAAATAAAACCATTAATCTTTCACTGACTTCGAAATGCGCTAATATTGAAAATGCATATCCAACATTGAAAACTAGACAATTTTCATGAAAAGATGAGTCGGCCCGTACATTAGCTTATTTTATTTATTTTATCGCTCATCTCATAATAATAATCATCTATAGTCTCATCGTAAACTTCTTCAACTAAATTATTTTTGTAAGGAATTAATTTACGCCTGAAAACAAAAAAAAACATTCAAAGGTGCTTCCCAATGCTCTCTCATTTTACTACCTAAAGTCTATCTACATACATGGAGATTGTTTCCTTGTTCACTAAAATTTTATCTTAAAGACACCATGCCGTTAAAATAGTCTATTTGCTATTGTGATAAGTTTAATAAAAATCTGTTTGGTGGATTGGCGTGAAAACTAACAAACAACTATTCTCTTCCCTCTCAGTAACTTTCACGTCTATAAAACTAGTTGGGATAGTAGGTACCTACGTTAACTTTTCAGGATATCCAAGTTTGGATATAAGTTTTTAACTCACCGATTAACCTTATACATATCGTGCAGATAACAAGTGAAGAGAGAGAAGAGAATTAAACAAGTTGAACTTTCCTGATAGCTTTCAGTGGGGCAAGTACGGACCTCTCGATAGTCCGTAACAGTTTGACGATAGAAACTGTAAAATCTCTTAGATTTTGCTTGCGAGTCGCTAGCATTACGACGACGCCGGCGCGTAAATAGGTTCAAGCTCACCCTACTGCTTTCAAGAAAACAAGATCACTAAGATGGAATTTGACTTACTTACATTCTATTTGCTTCAGTCATGTCTGTTGTATGTAGCTCTATCTTTTCATCATCTGTAGTATTGGTAACTTTTACCATTGGTATTGTCCTGAATAAATAGTTAATTACTTATACAAATTTCTAGGTTTGAAAATAATGGGTTGGCATATATAACGCGTGGTGCCAGCAGAGTAGAATTCGTACCACCCCATGTCTGCCCGTGGGTATCGTACGAGGCGATTAAGGGTGCCCGGGAGGTGGGCAGCAGCGCCATAGAGTTATAGTGTTGACAACATAGTCCAAAATATAAACTGCGGTCACCAACCCGTCTGCCCAGCGTGGTGACTATGGGCAAATACCCCTCACGGCAGTCTTATGGCGTGCCTACATCCAGCAGTGGACTGCAATAGGCTGTTGATGATGATGATTATATAACATGTATCAAACAACTAACACTAGAAATACTAAACATGTAAGTAACTTACGAATAAATAATCAGGGTTAAGTATCCCTGTCATTCATCATCATCCCTATTCGTAGTCAAACTTAAGTTTTTGATGTATTTTTATTGTTCTAATTGTAGGTGATAAATGTGTGTAAATATGAACTTGATAAAATAATATATTAAATTAATTGTGGGTAAGAACAACATGCACTTACTTTACAAATTCTTCAGTTTTTGGTGTGGTATACTCAGACGTATGAATTAATTCCTCTATCGGGTATAACCTTCGATTATATTGTTTTTCTTCTTTGTTTAACCTAAAAATAAACAAAATGCAGACATTTTTTTTTAAACATGTTTCTATTACTACGCATTGAAAACACTACAGCATTATATTACATTGTTATGACGTTGTGTGTATAATTATACAGAATCTTCCGCGTACCATTGTTGAACAGTTGTCTGAAAGATATAATTAATAAAAAAATTGTAGAAGATAGGAATCTAATTAACTAATACGATTAGAAAAAAGTTAAGTTGGAAATCTGAAGAATTCAAGACAAAGCAACGTAGCATATATTTTATTTGGTGGAAAGGCAGCCTATACTCGTATTTAATACAAATGTCTTGCGTTAGTTCCTGGGCTAATACTGAATGAATTAGTCGATTTTGATGACATTTTCTCTGTATATCTAAGTGGCTGAAGTGCCACAAGTATAAATAATAATTAATGAAGTAAAACCGTACGATTTATAAAACTCATACTGTGTATATGCTTCATGCCGTCCTGGACCTGGCAGATGAAACTGCAACTTGGGTACAGCATCTGTAGGAAATGCAGACGCTTGTCCGACTAAATTGTAAAAAAGGTAAGTTAGTTAATTATTATACTCATCGACTCTTCAATAAGAAACTTCTCTAATTGTAAAAAATATATGTCGCAATCGAGCGAATTTCCGGAACGCCAGTGTCGCCATCTGGTGGCACTAGATAGAGTTTGTGGCGCGCGCGTTGTCGTGGTCGGCGAGGGTAGACTTCATTATTTGCTTGGAGACCTCGGCAAACGGTGTACGCGATAGCTACAGAAACTATCCCGCGTTCTAGTTCTATTCCTGTGTGTATAAGCTTACCAACTATTCAACTGTGTACCTAACGTGATAAGTGATTATAATTTTATTGGAAATACGTTTGTTTTCTTTATTCGACATCACCCACTTCAGCCCACAGATCTGAGGAATTCAAGATGGACGGAAATAACCATGCTTCACCTCCATCTCCTCAAGAAGACCATCCTGTCCCGTTATATTTAATAAAGATTAAATAAATAAATAAATATTCACACACTACACAACACATTAACCTAGTCCCACAGTAAGATCCCTAAGGTCCTGTGTCGTAAATACTAAGCAACGGTATATTAATACATAGATAAGATAGATATTCACCATATCAATGTTTGCACCTAATGGGATTCGAACCCAGGACATATGGCGTCGCAGGACAGGGTCACTACCTACTAGACCAGTCGGCTGTGAAGATTAAAATACTTAGGTACTAAACATACGTTTCGAATTCGTAGTTTAGTCGTTCTTTTAGAAGTTCTTAATTGTAGAGTCAATAAATCTGTATAAACAGGTATGTATATCATACTCGTACACTAGAGCAGCCTTTCCCAAAGTGGGCGATAACGCCCCTTATGGGCACTGCGGGGGCGGTAAGAGACCCAGAAAAAAAATTGGGGCGTTTTATAGAGGCTTGGGAGTTATAGAAGTTTTTAAGTAGGTGAAAAAATGGGGGCGCTAAAAAATAATTTATTCTCAAAGTGGGCAGTAGACAAAATAAGTTTGGGAACCCCTGCTCTAGAGCTAGATCACCCCTTTGAATAAGACGTTTGAAACAAATTAATTCGCAAATGTACCTATGGGTACAAATCAGAAATACCTTGGCAATTTGCAACTCCACTGTAGCATATACAAAGCTTGCATGAATGCCAATATAGTCGAAAGTTTTCATAGTTCACTATTACAAGCCATGGTTGTCCCTCCCTGAATTTTAGGTTGCGGTATTTGCATATACCTAAAACACATAATAATATTATATGGATGTATAGGAAATGTCTTCCCGTGGGTATCGTACGAGGCGATACATAGTCCAAAATACAAACTGCGGTCACCAACCCGCCTGCCCACGTGGTGACTATGGGCCCCATGGCAATACCCCCCATGGCAATCATGTGGTGTGCCCTGGGGGAGGCCTACGTCCAGCAGTGGACTGCAATAGGCTGATGATGATGTATAGTAAAATAGACCGGAATTTTATACCCTCCTTAGCTTATTCCAAGCTTATAAGTAATCTAGGTAGTAAGCAATGTGACCCTTTTGTACGTTTGTTATAGTTACCTGTCGTAAGTTTTTTAGGAGTAGCCGTCGTTGTGTTCATTAAAAATATTGTAGTCGTTTTTTCTATTATAGTTAGTTCTGAAAAATGGTTATTTTAGATAATTTATTGGTTATTTATGTAACTGTTATTATTTGTTCAGATTAAGATGACTAGCTATCGATAATCTTGGAATCATAATATGTGAAAAGATCGATGAGATGATGACGTCTTAATACGTAAATGTACGTAAGTTAGGGTTGCCATCTCAAAACTTTGAAACCCAGGATTTGAGAAGAAATACCAGGACATTTCAATTAAAAGCTAGGACTATACAAATGCGAGCCCAGTGACAATACGATTGGAGAGAGTTAGTGCCGTGCGAATTTCAAAAGATAGGTCTTTAACACATTCAGTGCCGGTGACTACGTATATGCTTCTTTTAGGCGTTCTAGAGGTGCCGCTGACGCTTATTTGCGTCGTCGCACTAGGAGTTGACTGGATGTCGGCACCCTTAGAAAATATGCCGATAGCGAATGTGTCAGGACTCTAATACTCAGGACGATGCTTAATAATTATCCAAGACAGCCTAGGATACCCCAAAAAGCAGGACATGTCCTGGAAAAACAGGACGGTTGGCAACCCTAAAGTAAATGAATCTCATAGGTACAATTAATATTATTTGGTTTTTAGAACAAATTGAAAGTTGGATAGTAGTTAGATATAGTGTTTAGTATCTTAAGAAGTGCCAGATATTCTTTCTAGGACCATACTCACCGCCAAATGATACCTGGTATCCGTAGAATAAGCCAGCTAAGCAAGCTATTGTTAACAAGCAGCCAATGGTTATTGTGATAATCATCGAAAGTACAAACGTCCAACATCTAAAAAAACTTAGATGTTAATGCAAAACCGAGTCTAAATTAAACACGCGTTAAGCACTGTAACGACATATCATAGAAAAATGTATGGAAAATCTGTCAAGGTTAGACTTGGTTTAGCTTAAACAGTGATAAGAACTTTCAGTTATATAGCACAGAGTTTGCAACTTACAAATGCTACCCAGGTATTTATGTACCTAGAAAGTTAGGTAGGTAGGTATAATTGTCTCATTCTCTGTACATAGCGTGCACAAATGCACAGACAAACAGACAAAACTACAAACAGACAGAAATTCAAAAAATCATTGTTTTGGGTACTATTGCGTATTCTATAATATTTTTTCTTATATATCTTCCATGTACAGACAGCGATCCGTTACATTTTTATTATATGTATAGAAGATAGACAACTCAAATTTTTTTTAGACTTACCTTACTATTGAACTCAATAAATACTGGATACATGTATATAATATGAGGCACATTACAAACAATTTTTAATATATCTTTGTAAAATCATAGCATCTGAAAAATATATAAGTAAAAGAATAATTTGTGAGCTGACTGCAGCTTTATATCATAGAGGAGAATAACTATCTTTACATGATAATATACGAGTTATATTTAAGATATTTTAACTAAATGGATAAATAAATAATATACCTACTAGTACAAATATTGAATCTGCACCATCTACGCACCACTTAAGTAAGTACACAGTGGCAGAAATTATACACTTAAGTAAATCCAAAATAAGATTAAAATTATTTCATCAATTTTTGATTATTTTAAGCATTCTAAGCTTTATACTCTTTCTACGATTCTAAGTTTATTTTGGTAGCCAAATAGCGTTTGACATTGAGACGCAAAGTCAAAATTAAAATATTACATTGGCAAAGACTATACTTATAAGTCCAAATGCTTAGACCTCGGAAGATCCTTGCGAATTTTCACTCTTACAGTCCGGTAGGAAGAGCACAACCGGAGAGAGATCAGGTGCAGGACCAACGCTTTACGTGCTATTAAAATCATCGACCCCATCATCAATCCCATATGAAAATGAGTATCCCAAAATAACACTACAACTTACATCGCTCATTTCGCATTTAATACACTTGAAATTAACACATAAGTCGTAAAACAGCAGTTGACTAGAATAACAATATCAATAATTTAAAACTCTATTCTTATACATTTATTATTATATAACGACATTTATAGCTATATAAGTATTAAGTACCTAAAACAACAATTCCGACTAGTTATTTTGTATTCTAACCTGATCTAATGTACTGAATAAAAATGAAATTTTATTTTACCAACCAGATCTTCTTCTTCTTCTTCATCAGCCTATTGCAGTCCACTGCTGGACGTAGGCCTCCCCCAGGGCACGCCACAAGGCTACTGTCACAGGGGGGTTTTGCCAATAGTCACCACGCTGGGCAGGCGGGTTGGTGACCAGATAACGTACAAAAACGTCCATGAAACATTCTGTAAACAAGTTATGTGCATTCACAAGGTGCATGTTACCATGGGTTCTAGGTACCTACAATTTTTTTTACAAGTAAGACTTCTCAGTTTAGTCGTCTCAGTTTGGCGACATTTTTTGTTAGACATCTCTAAATTAAGTTCCAAGCAATTACTTCTCGAATAACACTAGACACATACATACGGCAGTCTACTGCAGTCCACTGCTGAACGTAGGCCTCATCCAGGGCAAGCCAAAGGCCAAAAGCCAGAGGGTACTGTCATTGCAAGGTCATTGCACTATGCGTAGAAAGAGTTAGGCACGCTAGCTAGCCGTCTATTAGATTCATAGTCAAAGGCACTACGGGTAGGTGTCTCGCCTACCAGTGTCATCTATCAATATCTTTTTAAAAATCACCTTTTTAGGACAAAAAAGCATAGCATTGGGATCACAAGCAGAACTGGGAGAGTTGGTATATAGAAGGTAGTTTGGTTATTACAAATTTTGCGAATATTTTCAACTATACAAGGTATTTTTTCGTTGCCACCCTTATCGATGGGTACGTACTCTATACATCAAATAAAGTAAGTTTATGCCAAAAAAAAATGCTGGAAAAAGATGTTAATTTTTTTTATTTTTTTTTATTACTTGATCGGGCGAAATTTAGAGTGTCCAGTGTTTATGCTAGTTTTTTCATAGACATAGATATTTCTCGTGAAAAAATCTTGCTACACGCGTTAATGTGCATTTATGCAGAAAAACGCAGTCTATTTACTCAATTTTGGACCCTAATATTTTGGAAACCAGACACTTCCCAGGTATGCTTCCATGGAGAAAAATGATCGTGGTGATAAAGAGATTCCGTAGTTTTTGGGAACGTTGACGACCAAAAATCATCCTAGGCAGGGATACGAGTAGGTTAGATCTCAGACCTTTGAAATTTTTACAAAAATCTTTTTCAGACATATTATGACCTCCCGGAAAAATGTAGAGTAAAATATAACAATATCACAAATGTCATTAAAGTGCTAAGCTATCTATTGCATCTATTTTAGAAAAAAATAAGAGTTACTTGATTGTTTAAACTTAAAAATCCTATGGGCACCATTTAAGTGCTATCTACTACCTATCTATATACTAATAATATTATAAAGCTGAAGAGTTTGTTTGTTTGTTTGTTTGTTTGAACGCGCTAATCTCAGGAACTACTGGTCTGATTTGAAAAATTCTTTCAGTTTTAGATAGCCCATTTACCAAGGAAGGCTACAGTCTATACAACAACCTGCCCGGCTTCGCACGGGTACAACGCCCCCTCACGCGGACGAAGTCGTGGGCGGCTGCTAGTATTACATAATATCCATTTCTTTGCAATTTTCATGGCATACTTCATCGAAGTTTTTATTTGGACTATCAAACTTGATTGCAATTATATGACTTCTTCATATAATATCATTGTTGGACGAAAGTATATTTTCGCAAAGCAATAGTTAACTAACCATCTATGATCAATTAAAGTAGGCCATGTTATTCTAAGATTTACATATAAGTGAACCATAGAACTAGATAGGCATAGACAATGCATAAAGCAGTTTATTTACGAACTTAGTTGTTGTCAAAAATATCACAAAATAAAAAACCGGAACCCGTCTATAGCGCCAGGTTCCATTGATCAATCTATACCTATCTGAGTGTTATAAAGTTATTTATCTTATAGTCTAACTCTAATACATATAAATATTTGACTGGTCTCTAAAACTACGGAATATTTTATAGATCTGAAGACATATAAATTAAAATTAATACTTCTGTTGATAAAGCTAACGATATGGAGGAACCCTGTAAGAAAATTACAATCTATCATAGCTACATTAGAATAATGGGAAAATATATTTCATGATTAATAATTTGGTCTCAGTTTGGTCGCAGTTATAAATAGGCCGAAGAGTTTATACAAATAAAACGTATTTTCTACTTAATACGCGAAGTTTCTTTATGCAAAGATAGGCTGAACATTGCACATTATTATTGTCTTTTTTACGCACAACGATATTCCTAAAATAATCCTAATTTTCTTATTTATACCCGTTTATTAAGCGTCGTCTCTTACAGCGTTTTGTCGATGAGGCCACGAGAGTAACAGCGGTTCATCTGCTGTATCTATATTTATAATTTCTGACGCTGCTGGTGTACTAGACAGCGTCGCTAGCAAGGCGCCGCTAGATCTGGAGTGCTGGCGACACAGCGGCCGTCTCGTTGGAGACTCGCTTTCGTCAGACATTGCCCGAGTGACTGTTATGCGAGGGCTCTGCCTTCTTCGGCGATCCCTCACATTATCCTCTAATCCGAGCGCACGGCCCAGCACAACGTGTGGTGGAGCACGAATCAATGGTATGGCCGACATGCGTGGTCGAGGTATTTCTTCCTCTTGCGAATCTTGGAGCATATTGCATGATGCGGCGCGTTGGGCGGGTCGTTCGGAACCTCTGGCACCCATTGCTGCTGCATCCGAGAGTCTCCTTGTAGTCGGTGGTCGTATACACCCTGATCCTGCAGACAGAGATGGTCGTCTCGACCCGCATGCGCTGGGCGTTCGCGCCTGAATTTCCTGAGTCACCTCACTTTTTGTCATTCGTTTTCTTCTGTAATTTCGCAGTGAATCTCGAAGGGCATGACTTCTTATACCATAAAGAATGCCGTTGACTGGCGGAGCAGCGGCAAGGAGAGCTGCTGAGAAGGCAGCTATAAGTTGCGGTGGGGAAGAAACGGCTGGCCATATTAGAACACAATAGTAGGGGAAGTAGAGTACAGCTAGTGAACCCAGAGGTTGCAGCACAGCAGAGAGTGCTCGTCTTCTTGGCGGTGGTGGTGGGGAGAATGGGTTGCGTTGATGGGTCACTGTCACTTGCGCGGATAAGGTGACTTCGTAAATCGCAGCGGCAATTCTATGCCTATGATACCGAGCTATGCGCAGTATTTTGAGGCTGCAGAGTAGGACCAGCATGGCGGGCACTAGCAACGTTATGAAGGCATACACAAGGCAAAAGGCGAGGGCGGCGGGGCCAGCGCCACAGTTTGGGGCGCAGGCCCCAAGCCCCGGGGTGTACAGGAGCGGCGGCTGCGCTGCCACCAGCGGAGACAAGAGCGCTGCGGTCACGACCCAACTACTCGCAACGCAGATCATTACCTGAAATTATTTGTATCATATCAATATACATATTATTATGTACTTATTATACCTACTATTACTTTCTTGTAGTAGTACCTGATCATAACACTTAATGAATCGAAATATGTTTGATCATGGGTCATGACTTCGAACCCAATCGAGGGATGTCACTGAATTTACTTACTATGTTTACAAACTTATTGATAGACTAGAAGAAGCAGATGGAGAAACTACATACATACATACAATAACGCCTCTTTTCTGGAGGGTTAGGCAGAGATTACGACTCTCCATTTGCTACGGTTCTGATACACCGTTTTCGCTTCATCTACTCCCATGATGTTCTTGCGTTGGTTTAGGGTACTCTTGTCCTGACCTTTCTCTAGAATTTAACCAATTTGGTTGGTGAAAGTGAAAGAAAAAGCAATCATTTACATACCTTCTTAGCTGACACAATAGCCGCATAATGCAGTGGAGCAGCAATAGCAGCAGCCCTGTCCGCATGCAGCCCGCAAACCGTCCACAGCTGCAGCGGATGCAGCGCATGCAGCAATGCACCACAAGCACACATGTTGCCACTGCATAACGTGGCGCCACTTGCTAAGGCACCTACTGTACCTAAATGGACCAGTAGCACGGACGATGCTGTAGATGTCTGAAAGTTTAATATTTAGATTTAAATCGCAGGTGCTTTTAATTGGTCTTTTATCAAGGGGCAGCTTTTGCCGAAGGTTCTATTTGAGTCGGATGTGTTGTTACGTCTACGTGATAGCCTGGCAAATAGAAATCCTGCTTAGCGGCCAATTTTAATACTAGAGATCATAAAGAATCTCGGATTTTGTAAATTCCAAATTTGTTTTGTATGAAAACAATGGAACATTTTAAAATCTGAAATGCAAAAAAATCTCGATATCGGTTATTGAAATTGGATGTTATATCATCATAATTTTTTTTACAGCCCTGAGAAGTCCACTGTTGGACATAGGCCTCCCCAAACAATCTCCACTCCGACCGGTCGGAAGCAGCCTGCATCCAACCGACGCCCGCGACCTTGGCCAGGTCATCCGTCCACCTCGCGGGTGGCCTTCCCACGCTGCGCTTGCCGATACATGGTATCCACTAGAACTAGAACTTTCCGACTCCATCGGCCATCAGTTCTTACTCTGGACACGCCCTTTCTCTGGTCTAACTTCACAAACTCTACTCCTTGGTCAAAATATGTAGCTTGGCCATTTCGCTACATCCACATTAGACGTGGATCGTTCCTTTTCTGTTATAAGTACATTAGATCTTGTAAACCACCTCCGGCCCACCAGGCAAAAACATACCATAATGACTTAGAACGTGAAAAAACATCTTCAATGATATCTTTTATTATTTAAATGCGTAGTGCGATTATAGCCCATTGATATCCAGTAGTAATCAGGTTATCTCTCACGTACATCTTCTCTCACCTTGCACTCAAGCTGAATCATACTAGTGAAGTTTGGCATCGTTCAGCACCTTTACCTGAAGTGCCACTTGTACGGCGAAGCGACGGATTAGCATCGATTTCATTCTCAGAGCGAGCGATAAGACCTAGGTGTAGTTTGCGGCCTTACGAGTAACAAGCGAAATGTACAAGGTGTTTGTCGCTTGAAATATATATTGGTATAAAGAAATCTCATTGAGAAACATGAATCAAATCACATTTGAGACTCAAAATGTCTATTTATCTAGATAGTATGGAGAAATATCTAAGTATATCTTCTATTACATTATTGTATATTAGAAAAATATTTAAGGCGTAGCTATATTTATTATTACTTTGTTTCTGCTCATTATAGAAGAAAATATATAAGATGGAGGCAGCTTTACAGCTTCAATCCAGTGTGATTGTAATTTCCTTCTGTCAGTAATAACTTTTGATCCTTAGATCAATGATAGGTCTTCGCTCCGCGGAGCGAATACTTGTTCTAAGTTTTGATCTATTGATTCCGTTCACGAGTTAATAAAAGATAGTTTTGAATCAACATAAAACTTTTGTTTATCGATCAGATAAGTAGGAACTTAGATACAACAACGTTTGAAAGGGTTGGTTATTTCAGCACTTCCTATTATACAGGGTGCTTTTTTGTTGCCACCCTTAACGAAGGGTATGTACTATATACATCAAATAAAGTAAGTTTATGCCAAAAAATTATTGGAGACGATGTAAATTTTTTTGAAAAAAACTTGAACGGGTGAAATTTATAGTGTCTAGTATTTATGCTAGTTTTTTCATAGACAGATATTAATTATTTCTCGTGAAAAAAATCTTGCTACGCGCGTCAATGTGCATTTATGTAGAAAAACTTTGGACCCTAATACATATTTTGGAAACCAGACACTTCCCAGGTATGCTTCCATGGAAGAAAATGATCGTGATGATGAGGAGATTCCGTAGTTTTCGGGAACGTTGACGACAAAAAATCATTCTGTGTAAACCATAGATAACAGAAACACAGGAGATGGGCCGCTAAGCGCACTTAGTTTGAGTTCTGATGTAAGCGGCTATAAGCCACACTTACATTGACATCTAAATAATAACACAAATTACACCCAACATTGATATATCTCTGACACTCATACATTCAAGGCGGTACTCTCATTGGCGCGCACACATTGCTATCTACTGTGTAAGTACGCGCCTCAGTATAGCAAATACATTCAACAAATTTCACACGTACGCTAGTGATTGACTGTCGATAAATTTGTTATCGAGCACTTGCGTTGTTGCACATCGCGAACAATTTAGGCTTTAGTAGCTGGTCACAATACAATTTTAAACATGTTTTTACTTAGCTTCATCTTAAAATTCAACCTACTTTTTCTACTTCTCGTTGTCCGATTGAGCTTAGATTTTGAGTTGCATCACAGTCACAAAAGTATGAGGTCACAAATAAAAGGTTATTTTTCTTGAAGGGATAAAGAATAAAGTAAATTCGTCTTTAATAAATTAGTACGGTATGTAAATGTTCGATGGAAATAAAAAACTATAATAATATGCTTATTGGTAGTCATTTATTATCTACATTTTAATCACCATTATTAAACGGGCAATCAATGTTGGGGTACCCCAATACGTCTCCTAAAATTATGTAATAAATAGTATTTCCTAATTTTAAATGACATAAAGTCATAAATATGTCCTAAGTATCACTACATAGTATAAAACAACCTCGCTTCCCGTTATCTGTCTGTCTGTCCCTATGTATGCTTAGATCTTTAAAACTACGCAACAGATATTATAATTTAAAAAAATATTTATTAATAAGAAACACAAGAATAAAGAAAGTTGACTTTGCACACATCTACATTAATTTAGGTACTTTGTTACACTAATAATAATAAGTAATTCACCATTGTATTACATAAACATAATATTTTTTAAACTCTTAAAATTATCTACTTAACATTAGTTATTACTCGTAGGTACTATTCGCGGCAACGTGACGTATCGACAATAAGAAATTACAGGTACAACTCTATGTCAAAGCGCTTAGCAGCGGCCGTGCGCGGGAGCGGCCGATTCAATATGCGCAATTATCATCACTCGGTCAAACTGATTTCAACACCAGGCACGCTACACTTAGCGAGCAATGTATTAGGTACAATCGTTAGGTTACATATGTCACTCAGTGAAAATTATTTTAACGAAATAAAATGAAATTTGGGTATAAATGCTAGAAAACAAAATTGTTATTGTACTTACCTATGAAAAGTGACCCCTTCAAGTTTATGGTCACTTCGATTCTTGCACACAACCACTGAACAAGCAGGCATTATAAAAAAACACTCCCGTGTGACGCGTTAGGCAATCAAGTCCCGACTGATTGCGTGTTCGCGATGTTTGCCTATTTTGTTCATAGTTCAATTACACCGCCCACGCCCCCACGGCCACTCTATAGATCTCTGTGGTGTAAACACATTTTATGATAGAGCAATAGTGACATGCCATAAGGTAAGACACCTTACTTCTATATGATGTTTTTACGCGACAGGAGAGAGATTAACACTATTGCCAAGACATTACAGTCATGGTAATATAGGATCAGAGGGCTGACTCCTTCATGATATTAACTAGCGGCCGCCCACGACTTCGTCCGCGTGAAAGATTACACCTATGCAAAGCTGGGACGGGTCCCTAGTTATACACATAAACCTTCCTCTCGAATCACTCTATTTAAAAAACCCGCATTGAAATCAGCGGGAAGCGACTTTGTTTTATAATATGTAGTGAAGTAGTGATAGCTTACCTGTTTAGTAACTACCATGACGAACAGTATATACGCGTTGAGAAGGACTCCGGTCGCGGATATGGCAGTAACGGCCACGTTGAGGGCAAGCGTCACCGCTGCCTGCTCCCCCTCTTCCGTCACGTTCATACCCGAAGGCGCGTAGTATGTCTGTCCCTCCCTAACCGGCTGATTCCCGTGACGTCATCTCACCGCCGCTGCTGCATTCCATCGCATTGTAACTGGAAATGTATACGAAAGAGAAAAATTAAAGCTATCCTTTGACCATGACACCAATGTTATAGACATATTCCTATACAAAGGTAAACTTAATGCTTCATAACATTCTCTTCCAGTTAACCACGTAATACGTTGGTAGCCGAATTGTAAATGAGAAAAAAGTTAATCAAATTTTATTTCATACATACATACATATAATTACGCCTTTATCCCTTACGGGGTAGGCAGAGCACCAAGGGCCGATACTCGTTTAACCACATGGTGCCAATTCTAACCAATTTTGAGGGTATACTCGTAGTTGAGATGTACAAGTTCGGTTAGTAGTGACAGGTGGTCAACCCATCGCCTACAAAACACCAAGACCCTCTTGTCCCTCTACTGACTTGTGCAGTATGCCCGGGAAGAGAAGCAACTTTAGTATTATACTTTTTTTTTCACTCCCAGAGCAGCATAGAAGGAATTTTATTTCAACGATGCAATTGTCACGGAGAGACTGCATTCCATGAGAAAAGCGCAATAAGAAAACAGAGTCGCCAATACGAAGATTATATACCACTAATTGATCTGCACTAAAAACCTTTGTTTCTACATTGTTGGTATGCAGCATGCTTTAGTTTGCCATTCTGTCATCCATTCGTGGTAGGTACACACGTTATATACAATGAAATCGGCGGCGGAGGAAATGAAATATTTGAGTTCTACATTGAAACGTCGTTGTCGCGCGTCGTACAAAAAGTGTGAGAAATAAAAATTGGAAAACTCAAGCTATTTTCTCCAAGTTTGGTGGAAGGTTGTCCAACTTGGCACAGTAGATACCTACAGGTAGATATAAAATCTTCATACTACTAAGGACCTTCTCTCAGGCGATAAGCTAGCAACTTGTCACTGATCTTTATTTACCTTTATCCCTGATATGCTAAAAGTAGCTGTGGGATATCCTTTATGATCTTGCAGTTCTGGCCAACCTATTTCTATAACAGCGTGTTTTAATTTTTTTTATTTTCTCATGCGATATATTTTCTGCACGTTTTCGTCTTTGTCGATGTGTACATTTTACAAGCTAGATCTCACACATACATATTTTTTATCTGTGGAAAAATTTGATTTTAGAATAAAGAAAACGAATAAGATGTTAAGATTTAGATTACATTTAGTTTGGATGTCTAGTGTAGTAAATACCCAGAGAGTAATTAGATAGATCGAATAAAAAATGGCTGAACATGAGCAGGGAAACCTTCAGCTTCTATAAAATCACGAAGGTCTAGCCGTCTGGCTCTTGTATACCTATATACATATAGGTAGCAACACTCACCCATTAGCTAATAGATCCATCAATTTTTACTTTGTGGTTTATGTCCGAGCCAAGGCAAGAATTTTTCGTAAATTCAGACGTTATTAGAACAATAGCTCCTATGCGATTACACAAAAACTAGATATAAAAAAATATTTTCTCGGATTTTCCGCAACGGTAACTTTTTCATTTATTTACAATTTCCTGCAAAACTTCCACATGCAATTTGATTGTAGGTGGTAGTTTTAAATTAATTTGAATTAAAGATTGGTCAAACCATTTGAATTCCTTTAGTCCTTTTCTTATAAAAAGCTTGGAGAAAGTGACAAAACAGATATAAATAATTTTTCAGTGTTCTCAAATCTGTAGACATTTTAAGTATTCTGCTTTATGCATGAACGTATAAAAAACAACGGACGTAATGCTGTCAATACACAGATTAAAGCACCGTAATGGCGGCACATTGCGCATGTTTGCGTATGTTCTAGTAGGCGCCGAGCTTACTATGGTTTGTATGTGTGGGTGTTAGCCAGAAGTTAGAGGGAGACAATGGGGAGACCTATGCCCAACAGTAGGATGATTCTTGCTGATTGTATATTTATCTTAGAAGCAGTATTCTAAAAATAATATTATCACAAAATGCTCCATCTAGAATATTATTTACTCTAACCAAGAAATGAACTTAGCCTCCGGAGAAAACCTCCCAGTTGTGATTTCATTAAAACGAATTGTTTTTTAATCAAATTACTTTGCTTTTTCATTACTTACTTCCACGGTAACTTCTTAAGGATCCAGTAAATAAGTAGAGGCCTTTTTTTAATAACATAGATTATTTTTTTATTTCTAAGGTGACTTAGGTATGTACCATTTTTTATTATTTAAAAACATTTGTTCCTTATTGTATTTGGAATGTGCCGTATAATACCTACTCGTAGCGTCAAATAACTGATCCCTAATGGAGATAAAGTGACAATGATCCAAAAATGCATTTTCTGCGGGTTAAAACACTATCATATAACCCAACATAGCGGTACTTGTTCAGCATTTCAGTATTTTCCTGGTTGTCACTCACACCCTTTATTATAAAGTCACTTATAGGTACAGGTAGAAAGTTAATCCACGGATTAATTGCACTAATGTACACCACCTGCAGTAAAGTGGATTGTACTGTTCTAAGCCACTGGCTGCATTAACTACGATGCATTTAACGCTCCCCGGTACTCGCATCTCGAAATAGATATAGATGAGTATTAGTTAATTCAACTGTAGATTTTTAAAATAACTTGACTCGATATATTTTTTCAACAAGGCCAAATACCCATATGCTCATACTATGCCAATCTTGGGAATCACACAATTTTTAGGTACTAGGTACGCATGTCTCTCTGTATTAAATATCTAAGTATTATTTTCTTTCAAATTAACACTACATGTCTTAGGTATATTTTTTATTAGATTTTCATGGAATAAACATATATAATTATTTCTGACACAAATAGATAGATAGGTATCAAGAAAAGCAGATCATAACGCCGGAAATTAAATCCTCATCAATCGCCAGCCAAAAATCTACCAAATGTAATATCCGAAGTACAACCAGAATCGGATCGGATTAATACTTAATTTTATAAATATTGAATTAAATTCTTGATACTAGCTGTTGCCTGTGGCTTCGCCGCCTGGACTCCGTAGGTTCTCGTAAATATAAAGATATATTCTACATATAAAGAAATAAAGAAAGAAAACATTTATACACATACAGGGTGTGTGTGACAGCCAGGCAAATACTGAAATACTGAAAAAGTACCATTGTTTTGAGTTATACGACAGTGTTATTACTCACAGGAAATGCATTTTTAATTTGTTTATCGGCAATGTTTGCTTTCCGCGCCAATTGTATCGGGTGATCCTGTGACTAGTTAAATTGGCTTATTGGTTATTTTTTTATTATTTATTGAATTCAAGTAACAAATGACTCATAGGCAATACAATACTATACAATACAAAAAATTACATTACAGCTTATATTGTGTGATACATTTCTGTTTTTTAGATCACTTGTGAATTTCCATTGGGGTTCTTTTTACGAAATATGTAAATAAAATTCATCTAAATTTGCTGTCCATTCTTGAACAGATATCAAAATTTTCCAGCATATGAAGCCAGATTTCATTTCAACAGGCAACAAGTGGCTATGTAAATGGATAGACATTATTAGACATCGAGTGTTTAATCTCTGTTATAAAACGTGTGGATTATATCACTGGATTGATTTCGGTTATCAGTAGCTGTTACAAATACCTACTTATGTAAAATAACTGAGTGTAGAACATGGCTCTACAACCTGAGCTTGATAGAGTACCTATCTTTGAATAAGAAAGCTAATACCACATTGGCTAGCCTAACATTGAAACATAGTGTTTTTCATGTATGTTAATTTTTTATAATATGAGGCATCTGCCATTAGCCATTCAATAAAACATCGAACATCTGCTCAGAAACGAATACTTATATTGTTACGATCTTCCTTATGATTTCAGTTTGCTCCTCCCACAAGCTATGTGTTAAAGAACTCCGCTCCGAAAAACATCCCCTATATTTTTGGAAACACTGCCTTTAAAGACAGTGTTAGTCCCCACCCCACACTCGCCCAGGGCAAGTAATCCGCAAACCGACTTCAAAGCCTTTGGAGGGTTTTTGTTTCACATTCTCCCTCTTGTTGAAATTCACGTTAAATTTCCAACTGGGCTTTATCAAAATTATCTAGCTGTTTTTTAATGTGTAGGTGTTTTGAAAGGTATTCACACTTTGTAGATAGTTCGGTCTGTTAAATAAACATTATCCTTATCTTTCACTTCTTTATACTTGGGGAATAAATTTCTTCTTTTAAATTCTATTTAACGTATTATCTCGACCTATACAAACAAAACACAGTATTTTGGTGAATATAAATATTTCCGGGTGTAAATTTTGAGTGGTTTTTGCTTCAGTTTTAGGGTCTAAAATATGCATATCAATATTTTTCTTGCTGTTACTTACACCCTGTACAAATGAAGGCTTTTGGTAATTAGCCAGATGTAGAAGAGACAAATATTACAAAAATTAAAATATGTATTATAGCTATACCACACTTAATAGAAAGCATCGCACACTAGTCCGGTTTTCATTTTAACATTCCACATTAATTTCTAAAATTATTTTATAATTTGGCACATGTATTCATTGTTATAGATTTTCCGCCGCTAGTTGGTCAGACTAATCAACAATCCAATTAGTACAGAGTGCTGCAGTGTTCGGTGAATCTAAAACTTGCTTTAACTCAATGAACATTGTGCCAGCTTATGTTATCGAAATACTGATATCTAGATAGACCTATGTGCACAATTTGTAGGGGCCTTAGATAAAGTAACATTCGATCGAATCGATAGAGGTCCGTCACCGACACTTTTGATTTAGCATTCATTTTCGCGTGTTCGTCAAATCACGTGATAAATTGGTGGGAGTGTTGCGACAACGAACGATGATAGCAAAAGACGCTATTTTGTCTAAATACCCTGGTCCGATAGAAAAAGCAGCCTCTTCTTTATTAGAGTGTTATTTGACAGCAGCAGCACTTTCGTGCTGACAATGTAGTCCCAAATTCACACAGCAGTCATCAACTATGGGCAAAAATCCCACTATGGCAGTAGCCTTGAGGCGTGCCGTAAGGGAGGTCTTCATCCAGCAGTGAACTGAAAAAGACTAATGTTGTTGTTGAAATGGAGCTTTTAGGGATACATTGAACTTGGGAGTACGTTAAAACCTGAATCAAATAACTAGATGAATTTATTACTCTCAGCATTTTATCTTAAAGTTTTGTAAATAAACTAACATACGTTCATTTTGTTGAACGGTTGTAGGTACTCGTAATTCTCTCGTACTTAATTATTATTATGCTGTTGTGTTTCTAACAAGAGTCTAATGTATAAAATGTTGCACAGTTTTTCTCAATTAAGCGCATTTTACTATCGTAACTTGCAGGAGAAATTAAGGTACTGACTTTTACATTATAATGGCCGGTTTACATGAAGGTTTATTAACTACAACCAGTCTAGAAAACCAAGCCCAACTCACTCTGAAAGACACTGGGTAAAGCGTAGTAAACTTATCGACGTTTTCAGGCAGTTTTCCTTATAGTTAGGCCAAATCTACCTATTGGTCTAGTAGGTAGTGATTTATATCCCGGTAGGTGCAAACATTGATATGATGAATATCGATGTTTGTTTCCGAGTCATGGATGTTTCTATACCTATCTATGTATTTATATACCGTTGCTTAGTACCCACGACACAAGACCTTAGGGATCTTAATGTGGGACTAGGTTAATGTGTTGTGTAGTGTGTGAATATTTATTTATTTATTTATTTATTATAAAGTGTTGAGATATTATACACGGTGTAATCGAAGGGGTATGTTAAGCGAAATTTTTTGAAAATAACGCTCTATTCAACAACGAACAACAGCACTACATGATTTGTTGAATAGTCAACGTTAACGTGAACGGTTTCGAAGTGAAAACTCACACTAAGCCCCGTATATCAAAAGACGGAAGTATACCGTCCCATTCACGCCCAGTGACTTGTAACCGACTCACTGTAAACCCGTCTTTATGTTGTTAGACAAATTGAGTTGTAACTCCTTTAACGACTCCACCAGCCATCTGTTGCTTTGCCAGACGCAGCTCATTTCGAAACTTGGATAATATAAGTTAGAAGTACCTACGTAACACAATTTAGATTTTTCCCACCACGGAGTTTAGTGGAGAAGGAAAATTAAATAAGTGGCTTTCTATTTTATTTTATACGAGTAGAAATAACTGGTGAAAATTGAGTCTCATGTGCACACTTTTGCCCAGTTTCTCTCTTTTTTGGTTCACTTGTGACTCTCCATTGGGTTTGATTATTAACTCACTTGTCAAAAGCGTTTGATTGTGTCCACCATAAAATTTTAATTCGAAAATTAGAACATTATGGTATATAATAATAATAATAATAAGCCCGCAGGGCAGCTTGTGGCGTATTTATATAAATGATTTTCCATACTGTGTAGGTAATGAGCATGAAATAGTATTGTTTCCCACGATGACACCTCCTTACTATTTAAAGTAGCTCATCGTATATAACGTGGTGAACAGTGCTCTCTCTAAAGTGTTATATTGGTTTAGTAATAATAACTTTGTCCTAAATAGTAGGAAAACGAAATTAATAAAAATATCTACTCCCAACGTGAAACAAGTTAGAACTGATGTTTACATAGGCGACGAGAGACTGGATCAAGTGGATCCCTCGACCTCTGTTTTCTTGGGCATAACTTTGGATGCCAAATTACAATGGGGTCCTCACATTGAAAAACTAAGTAAGAAACTTAGTTCTGCAGCCTATGCAGTTAAGAGAATTCGTCTACTGACAGATGCTCGAGGGTGGACTGCTAGAATTGTTTATTTTAGCTATTTCCATAGTATAATGACATGCGGTATTTTATTAGTGGGGAAGCGCAGCTGATTGGGAGTCAATATTTATCTTGCAAAAAAGAGCTGTCCGTGCAATTTAAATTTGGGTCCAGGGCACCCCTCACCCATTAGCCGTGAGAAATTTAAAGAATTGAATATAATGCCCCCTTTAGCGACGAATGACGAATTATATGCGGCCGTATTTCAGGGGGCCCATGAAAATTTATTATATGTTCATAAGAATTTGGCGATAAATTTAATAAAATGTCTGACCGCCTGCACAAAATAAATACAAGAGGTAAGAACAGACTTGTTGCTCATGGCAGGTGTTCCGTCTCCGCAAAGTCAGAAATCATTCATGGGTCAATGTATAGCCCGATTTCTACAACAAGCTTCCAGGTACACTCAAAGGGCTACCTATCTGTAAATTTAAAAACATTATGAAGAAAAAACTTTGCATGAAATAATATTATACAGTATTAGAATATTTAAATGATAGCGAGCCATGGAAGTGAATTGTTCTAGCATCCCCAAGTTACGCAATCTATGTTTTACTTTTATATTTAGCTTAGTAGGCATAGTTAATATGTGTTGGTGAATGTGACCAGAAGCGCTATAGTGTATCATGCGTGACTTCTTCATTCTAATATTATTACCAGCTATAGGTATTATATATTTAAGTTCTGAATGCCACGTTTGCTCTTCTGTTCACATTTTACCGTCGACTTGTGTACACAACACGATATTAAATTTTCTTTATTAAAAGGGCAGTACATTTTATAATAATTACGGTAGGCCAAGATGTTTTCACAATATTTTTTTATATTTTATAGTTTAGTTTAGTAGATACTTATTTGACATTGACTTGTACTCTGTGTACACATTTTTATTTTTATTTATACAGTTTAAATTTGACATGGACCTGTACTTACTTTGTGTAAGTGGATATGTAATTTATATGAATTTAATTTAATTGTGTTATGATAATTGAATTTATACACACTAGGCGAGTTAAGTGTTACTCTGATTATCTGATATCTAATCCAATGTGGGATTCTTTTGTTAATATGTTACTTAGTTTTGACTGTGTCGCTGGGAGCTTTCTTGCTATTTCTTCTTCCAAGCAATGACACTTCACTGAAATGGTGTAACAGTAATAGTAGAATCATGCGGTGTGTCAGACCTAATGTTGGTTTTACCATAAAGGAGAACTGTCTAGCAGCTCTCCTAGATTTCGTCTTTAGGCGACCTTAACTCTTATTAGCTCCACGTTAGTGGCTATTAAGCCCCAAATCGCTAAAGCTGACAGACCGTGACCCAAAACAAATCGCACCTTGGGTTGGTGACCGTTGCCAAAGCAAAAGCTTTGCTATAGCGGTTTCATTTTGGGGTGCGAACATAGAAAGTAACATATAATTAGACAATCGACAAACAAGTTGTTAATGCTTTCGTGTCGAATAAATGATGAATTTGAATTTGAAAAAATTGAATTAAAAAAAATGCAATAACGTTGAAATTTAAACCAATTGTATTTTTGCTAGTTAAGTTTCAAACTGGGTAGGCACTATTTTTTTACGACATTCAACATTGGAAATTGGACTTGATCCCGCCATTTGCCTCGCCCTACCGTGCACCCTTCTGAATAACTAAGAAGACTCAAGACTTCAGTATTTTCTCTTATAAATAATGATACAGCATAAACCACTTATCCATTGCTTATGGGATGAATTTAAATAAAGTAAGTTTATACAAAAAAAAAGGTTGGGAAACGATGTAAACTTAAAAAAAAATAATAATAATAATTTCTTGATCGGGCCAATTTTATAGTGTCCAGTGTTTATGCTAGTTTTTTCATAGACAGATATTAATTATTTTTGTGAAAAAATCTTGCTACGCGCGTTTATGTGCTTTTATGCAGAAAAACGCAATCTATTTACTCAACACTGGACCCTAATATCTTGGGAACCAGATACTTCCCAGGTATGCTTCTATGGAGAAAAATGAACGTGTTGACGACAAAAAAAATTTGTATACCTAATAGTACAAGTGAAACTAACGCCTGATACAATTGGAGTGGATTGCATACGTAGTTGAAATTCATTTTCACCACTTAACGTCAGACGTCGTATCATAGTTCAACATTACATTATTATATTATATGAGATCGCCTGCATCTCCTTCGGTGCGTGTCGTAAGAGTCGACTAAGGAACTCAACGGTATAATACTCTCACGCGATGAGCAAGCATCTTGTCACTAATCATTAACATCTGACCCCGCTATGCTAAACGTGGCTGTAAGGATCTCCTTCGTGATCCAGTATTTTAGGTATACAGCCATATGAATATGTAGTTATGCAGTAATTTTTGCCTGGCTGTCATCTACATCATGTAGGTAACACTGACAAAATGTTATAACTATTTAACAAGAATGCGCAAGAACATAATAGGTAACATACTATTATATCATAACACGGAGACAAAAGGTCGGCTTCCGGACCATCGGCGACCCTTCTAATTGTAGCAACCTTGGCATCAACAATAACGTCATTATTTTATAAGGGATTACCTTTCATATCCGGATCCTCTTTGGCATTAGAGAATTCGCAAAGGTCATATTGTTTAAAACCTAATAGTTATACTAGCTACTGATATGTAGCATCTACACAAGGTTATCAACTGATGTATTCTAGTGAAGAGGAAGCTTTGTACCTAAATAGATAGATACGAGTAGATAAAAGAATAATATAAAAGAAAAGGGACAGGGGAAAGGGACATTGACGACAGTAAATTAATACTCCTCTTCCTTAAAGGATTTCCTTCTTTTCTTAACGCTTCCTGATTTTCCTTAACAATTTTCTTTGTAAATCTATATAAAAAGTAAACGTAAACATAATAACCTAACAACACCTTTAGTAGGGGAGACATTTTATAAAACATCTAACGCTGTTCTTTGCTATCACATAATTTGCCTTTGAAGGTAACAAAATACCTCTCTAATGGAGATTGTGTTTATTTAATACTAGCGAACCTCTTTCCTTTCCTTCGATTAAAAAGCAGTAAAGTTTTCTTACTAAACTTTTCTCAGTACCCGTAGGAGAATTGCTTTATAATTGCTAGCGGAATTATCTCAATAGTTCAAATCAAAATGTTAAGAAATTTGACTCTATGTAGCATTTTTTACTGCATACATATCGGTATCGAAATGGGGTAACCAAAACTGCAAGATTATAAGGGAGATTCCATAGCCACGTTTAGCATACTTAGATTTAGCATTGATGTTAAATTGTTAATGATCATGATTAAAATTAATATTAAAGTTCAAATTAGTGTCAATTTACTTTCCGAAGAACTTATGTAGGTGGGTAAGATTTGATAAAATAGAAGTGTTTTCAGTAGAATACCCACTAAATTTTCTAGTCTGCCAACTTTAAAAAGGATTAATGGCTTTGGCTACATATAAAATAAAGAGCGTTAAGAATAATGTATTTTTAACCGACTTCAAAAAAAGGAGGAGGTTCTCAATTCGTCTGTAGTATAATTTTTTTTTTATGTATGTTCACGATATTTCCGTCAATTATAGACGGATTTCAAAAATTTTTTTTTTGTTGGATAGAGTTCACTCTAGGTGGTCCCATTTTCACCAGGTCAGATTGTGTGGGATCCAGGAGAAATCAAGGGCAACCACCGAAAATTTATGCTCGTATGGTGCTTTTGTTACGTAATAGTCTTACTCAGGAATGCTTCAGGGTGTCAATATCTAATGCTCTGTGCTGATGATGAAGCTACAGAACTCTTAACGGTTAGGAGTTTGGATAGAGTCGCAATTGGTCAATGGAAACTAGTAGTATGTAGGGCTAACGTGTTACTTGAATCAAATCTGTGCTGCTTCTGATGATGAACTACAGAACTCCTTAACGGTTAGGAGTTGGGAGACAGTCTCAATAGGTCGTGAAAACTATTTAGTAGTATATAAGGCTAACGTGTTACTTGAATCAACATCTGATGCTGCTGTGCTGATGATGAAGCTACAGAACTCCTTAACGGTTAGGAGTTGGGAGACATACAGCAATTGGTCGATGAAAACTATTTAGTAGTGTGTAGGGCTGCGTGTTACTCGAATCAACATCTGATGCTGCTGTGCTGACGATAAAGCTACAGAACTCTTAACGGTTAGGAGTGGAGACAGTACAGCAATTGGTCGATAGAAACTATTTAGTAGTATGTAGGGCTAACGTGTTACTTGAATCAAATCTGATGCTGCTGTGCTGATGATGAAGTTACAGAACTCCACAGTCTGCAATGTCGATGGAAACTATTTATTATTTAGGGCAAACGTTTACTGAATCAACATCTATGCTGCTGTGCTGATGATGAAGCTACAGAACTCCTTAACGGTTAGGAGTTGGGAGACAGTACTGCAATTGGTCGATGGAAACTATTTAGTAGTATGTAGGGCTAACGGTTACTTGAATCAACATCTGATGCTGCTGTTCTGACGATGAACTACAGAACTCCTTAACGGTTAGAGTTGGGAGACAGTATGCAATTGGTCGAGGAAACTATATAGAGATGTAGGGCTAACTTGTTGCTTGTGAGGTATACTTGAATCAACATCTGATGCTGCTGTGTGATGGTCAAGCTACAGAACTCCTTACGGTTAGGAGTTAGGGGACAGTACTGCAATTGGTCGATGGAAACTATATATAGGGCTAACGTGATACTTATACGGGTAGATACTACTCCTGAGATGGTTAAATTGTACATGGTGTTTTTTCGTTACCCTTAACTAAGGGTACGATCATGAGTTTATGCAAAAAAAAAATGCTGAGAAACGATGTAAATTTTTTGAAACAATTTTTTTATAGGTATTAAAGTGTCCAGTGTTTATGTTAGTTTTTTTTCATTTCTCGTGAAAAAATTAGTATCAATTTACTTTCCTAATATTTTGGAAGACACTTCCCAGGTATGCTTCCAAGGAGAAAAATGATGTAGGTAGTTTTCGGGAAGTTGACGACCAAAAATCAGTATAAACTAGATTAAGTCCACAACGCATTAACACAATAAAATCGAGAAATAAAGTGACTTTTTAAAAAAAAATTAAACCGACTTCAAACTTTAACTAAAAAGCGATAAATAAGTAACTAATTTATCTACTTGATACATATTAAATATCTCAAATTATTTAAATATTTACAACTTAATACCTAATACTTTAAAAAAGTCATCTTTAACTATTTAAATATTTATAATTATCAAATTTTTTGGAGTCGGTGCCAGCCAAACAAATCAAGTAATTAAGAAAACTGACCCAACTAAATAGTAAAACCAAGAATAGGAAATTGCATTACCGCTGCCTATACACCGTATTGTATTTTGCCGTGTGTGTGGCTTTGCCAACCGCGCGGTCCATCAACACTACGTTACCTAGGCTGCACCGACTCCAAAAAATAAGTGATAATTATAAATATTTAAATAGTTAAAGATACTTTTTTAAAGTATTAGGTATTAAGTTGTAAATATTTAAATAATTTGAGATATTTAATATGTATAAGTAATAAATTAGTTACGTTATTTATCGCTTTTTAGTTAAAGTTTGAAGTCGGTTTAATTTTTTTTTAAAAAGTAAGTTTTATAGTGTTTGAATAGCTACATGAGACTCTATTTTGTAAGTAATATGTTCGTTTAATCCGTAATTTATATTTTTAATGTGTGTTTAATAATGAATAACAATAAATTATCTGTAGATATATAAAATAAGAGTTAACAAGTAAATAAAAGAATAAAAGTTATCATAACTATACTCGTATCTTATATAAAACAAAGTCCCTTAAGAGGTAGGCAGAGCACCAAGGGCCGATAGAACCACATGGTGCCACTTCTGACCAATTTTGAGGGTATAGTTGAGATGTACAAGTTCGATTAGAGTGACAGGTGGTCAAGCCATCGCCTACAAAGAGAGAAGCAGCTGTAGTATTATAAGTTTTTTTTTCACTCCCAGAGCAGCATAGAAAAAAGTCAGTGTATGTAAAACCTATGCTTAAGTTTATCTTTACAACCACCATACCGATTTTGATGTGGTTTTTTTTTCATAGATAGAGTGATTCAAGCAAAAGGTATAGCAAGCGACCCACCCCGGATTTGGCATAGGTGCAATGCTGATAGAAAATTCCTCTATACGCAGACGAAATCTTAGGCAGCCGCTCGTAGGTAAAAACCAAAATAGATTGCAAATTTTGAACTTGTTTTAGAATACGTACCTATAGGTACATACTTCTAATATACAGGATGATTTTTGGTCGTCAACGTTCCCGAAAACTACGGAAACTCCTCATCATCACGATCATTTTTCTGCATGGAAGCATACCTAGGAAGTGTCTGGTTCCCAAGATATTAGGGTCCAAAGTTGAGTAAATAGACTGCGTTTTTCTGCATAAATGCACATAGACGCGCATAGCAAGATTTTTTCTCGAGAAATAATTAATATCTGTCTATGAAAAAACTAGCATAAACACTGGACACTATAAATTTCGCCCGATCAAGTAATAAAAAAATAAATAAATAAAAAATTACATCGTTTACCAGCATTATTTTTGGCATAAACTTACTTTATTTGATGTATAGAGTACGTACCCTTCGTTAAGGGTGGCAACGAAAAAACACCCTGTATTTCATACCTAGAGATTGCAAACCGGGCCCGGCCGGGTGCCCATTTAGACATCCACCGGGCCCGGCTATTCATACCAGGCCCGGTGACCGGGCCCGGTAATTACGAAAACTGCGGCACGGAAGCCCCAACTTGTAGAAAATTGAATGGCCGGGCCCGGTGGATGTCTAAAAGGGCAGAAAGCCCTATATTATTTGCAATCTATATTCATACCACATTGTTATTAGAATTCCAGCCTTTAATTTTACACTATCGGTCAAGTTTTGCGGTGAAAACTGGAACTATATTACTGCTTATTGCATAAAACGCAAACTCTACCACAGTGGCGCCATATTTACCAGAAGTAGTTCTCAGGAAGTAAGTATGAAACCGAATGTATAGATATTTTAAGCGACCATCTGCAGCGCGGTTCGAATCATTGATGTCTATGCTGGGCTGTATTTAGCGTTTCAGTATTCTGGCTACTGTTTACACACTATGCAAACGTAAGATCTATCTTCGTGTAAATGGCCAACACAGCAAATTGGATAAATGGATGTTTCTATATTTATCAATGTATTGATATACCGTTGCCACGTACCCACGACATAAAACCTTAGGGATATGTGGGTCTAGGTCATGTGTTCTGAATTGGGAATATTTATTTATTAATTTTTTATATGACATGCTGAACGTGGCTGTAGAATGTTATTCGCAATCCTGCAGTTTTAGGTATCTACCCCAATTTTGGGAACACGGCCCATGCGTATATTATTATGTACGCATTGTAAGTAATGTATTTGAAAAATTGCAATATTACATACATAAATAGAGTTAGGGTCAGAAGTGGCACCATGTTTTATCAGCCCTTAGTGCTCTGCCTACCCCGTAAGGGATAAAGGCGTGATTATATGTATGTATGAAATAAAAGGTACTTACTTATCGTCCGGCTTTGAGAACTGTCAATGGCAGGGGTGGTAAACTAGCACTTGTAGCATTACTGGTTCGCAGTTTCATACAAAGTAGGAAGTTAATTTCGATTGATCACAGAATAAACCACAGAATTTTGCTTTTCTCGGCAGTTCGGAACTAAAGTCATTCCGGTTAGAACAACTTTGCCGTACTTGTTGCAAATAACTCTATTTTACTCTGACGTTTAAATTAAAGGAGGGAATAGTTGAGGTCATATGATTTTTATATAAACGTAAGATTGATGAATATACAAAATCGCAGTTAGCTTAGAAAAAAAATGGTATAGAAATTTGTTTGACACTGTTACAGAAGTAGTTCTCTAATGTATTTATATGTACTTGGAAAGATTAGTATTAGATTTAATTTTGAAGGAATGTTTGTTATTAATTACCATGATTACGTTCCTTTCCAAAAGTCTTTTGTTCAGCTGCAAAATGTATTTACAAACTCTCCGCTTCGATTAGGCTACCCGAGCCATGGCCGAGGACAGTAAATTGATCAATGAAGTTGCTCTCTGTAATCTATGGTGACAGTGTTTTCACATTAGCCATGTAGTTACTCCCTATTTACTCTATTTTACTTCGCTGCATTAATTGGAATTCTATTAGATTAAGTAGATTGTAAGGCGAGGTGGTAGTTCATGTTGTTTTATCGTTTTTAGGTTGGTGTGTGTGTGAGTGCTTGTTACTTAGTCTAGATCAGTTTTGTAGTAATTTTATGTGACTTTAAAAATTGCAGCTGCTTGAAATAACTGAATAATAACAAAAAGATAAATCTGTCTGGATAATAAGCACGCTTTTAGCTACATTAAATGTAAATTGCTTTTTGTGTAAAACGTTTGGTCCGTACAATGCATACATTTGTAATGGGATCGTAAAGGAATCCTTTCAGCTACTTTTTGCATACGGGTCATAAGTTAATGTTCAGTGCAAGAGACGCTCATCGCCTGAGGGAATGCTCTGAATTAATTTGTCGACTCTTATTACATATTACTTTATTATTAATTGTACTTACTGTTTTTTGATCACTAACCCTTTACATTCTTGTTTAGGTATTAATAATCCTTTTCTGTCAGGCAATGAAAAGGATTATTAATACCTAAACAAGTATACGTAAAGGGTTAGTGATCAAAAAACAGTAAGTACCAATGAATAATAAAGTAATTAATGTAACTAAGAGTCGACTAATTAATTCAGGAGCATTCCCTCAGGCGATGAGCGTGCATCTTGTCACTGAACATTAACTTATGACCCGCTATGCAAAAAGTAGCTGAAAGGATGTCCTTTACGATCCCATTGCAAATGTATGCATTGTACGCGTACACAAACGTTTTACACAAAAAGCAATTTACATTGATAATGTAGAAAAGCGTGCTTATTATCCTGACAGATTTATCTTTTTGTTATTATTCAGGTTATTTCAAGCAGCTGCAATTTTTAAAGCCACATAAAATTACTACAAAACTGATCTAGACTAAGTAACAAGCACTCACACACACACCAACCTAAAAACGATAAAACAACATGAACTACCACCTCGCCTTACAATCTACTTAATCTAATAGAATTTCCAATCTAACGATGCAGCGAAGTAAAATAGAGTAAATAGGGAGTAACTACATGGCTAATGTGAAAACACTGTCACCATAGATTACAGAGAGCAGAAACTTCATTGATCAATTTACTGTCCTCGGCCATGGCTCGGGTAGCCTAATCGAAGCGGACGAGTATTGTAAATACATTTTGCAGCTGAACAAAAGACTTTTGGAAAGGAACGTAATCATGGTAATTAATAACTAAACATTCCTTCAAAATTAAATCCTAATACCTAATCTTTCCAAGTACATATAAATACATTAGATGAAAATTAAGACCTCGTAACAGCTGTCAACACAAATTTCTATACCATTTTTTTTCTAAGCTAACTGCGATTTTGTATATTCATCAATCTTACGTTTATATAAAAATCATATGACCTCAACTATTCCCTCCTTTAATTTAAACGTCAGAGTAAAATAGAGCTATTTGCAACAAGTACGGCAAAGTTGTTCTAACCGGAATGACTTTAGTTCCGAACTGCCGAGAAAAGCAAAATTCTGTGGTTTATTCTGTGATCAATCGAAATTAACTTCCTACTTTGTATGAAACTGCGAACCAGTTAATGCTACAAGTGCTAGTTTACCACCCCTGCCATTGACAGTTCTCAAAGCCGGACGATAAGTAAGTACCTTTTATTTATACATACATATAATCACGCCTTTATCCCTTACGGGGTAGGCAGAGCACTAAGGGCTGATAGAACATGGTGCCACTTCTGACCCTAACTCTATTTATGTATGTGTAATATTGCAATTTTTCAATACATACATTACTTACAATGCGTACATAATAATATACGCATGGGCCGTGTTCCCAAAATTGGGGTAGATACCTAAAACTGCAGGATTGCGAATAACATTCTACAGCCACGTTTAGCATGTCATATAAAAAATAAATAAATAAATATTCCCACACTTCAGAACACATTGACCTAGACCCACATGAAGATCCCTAAGGTTTTATGTCGTGGGTACGTGGCAACGGTATATCAATACATAGATAAGTATAGAAACATCCATGACTCGGAAACAAACATCGATATTAGGAAATTTCATTATCAAGTCATTATTAGCAATTTACGAGTATATTTGCTGTGTTGGCCAGTTTACACGAAGATAGATCCATTACGTTTGCATAGAAGTGTAAACAGTAGCAAGCAGAATACTGAAACGCTAAATACAGCCCAACATTTTTAAGACATCAATGATTCGAACCGCGCTGCAGATGGTCGCTTAAAATATCTATACATTCGATTAATAAATAATTCATGGGTACCTGGGAGTGGCTGTTGGCCCATTTTATGCAACCTATTTGAATCAATCTCCGTCGATATTTATTTAAATATCAACCCTGTATCCAGAAGCGGCGTAAGGGGGTGGTGTGGAGGACTGGTCCACGACCGGCCCCATCCAGAGTACTTAGATAATTTAACATCGTTTGGAATTGAAGTTCGTTGTCGCAACACTCGCAATTCTTCATAATAATTCATCTCGCGAAAATGAAGGCTTCTTACTGGGGCAAACATGTCGATGTCGAAACTATCGATTTAATAGATAAATAATGTTATTATGTCTAATGCCCCAGGGTAGAAGCAAAAGAGACGCTTCGTATTTTTACGTAAACTCAACTCAAATCAAATGATTAACAGTTAGGGGGCGTCCGTCGTAGAAATCTCGCCCAGGCAGTGCTAAAACTGATACTGAGTGCAGCTGAAAGGTAAAAAAATTAAGTTCCAATTCTACAACGATGATTTTCTACTTGGCTGGGATTTATAACAGTTACGAAGCCTCTCTGTATAACATACAATATAACCACCCTCAAACAAATGGCCAACCTTGTATCCATTACAGCCATACACTATTTTAGTGAGTCGTTAATAATATATGGGCTTAATACTAAATGTCCCCTTGACAATACGTGGTGATTCGTAGCGGGGACGGGTGAGGCATCACGCAACGTACAGACAGACGAGATATAGTTATACCTTGTTAGTATCTTGTAGTACGCGTCGCGTCGTCTACGTCCGTCTGACATTATTTCGACTAATAATTTTAGGGCCAATATTCCAATGGAAGGAACAGGAACTCTGTTAATTTTTGATTATGTGAACATTCCTGACATATTTAGGAATTCTCCATAGTAATTGGAAAAAGAAACATCAGATTTCCAGTCTTTAATTTTGTGGATAGGTTTTATCTATAGGCTGTGAACTACTTTCATAGCATTTTGTTAAGCTTATACAGGATGTTTTTTTCGTTGCCACCCTTAACGAACCTAACTAGCGACTACTTGCGACTTCGTCATATACGTCACACATAGTCACCGAGCAGTCACCACACAAAATGTAAACCCTGTACCTAATAGGTAGCAGCATAGGTACTAATGAAAAATAAATCACCTGAACCTCTTATACAGAGCGATTTTTGGTCGTCAACGTTCCCGAAAACTACGGAATCTCCTCATCATCACAATCATTTTTCTCCATGGAATATGGAATATGCATACCTGGGAAGTGTCTGGTTTCCAAAATATTAGGGTCCAAAGTTGAGTAAATAGACTGCGTTTTTCTGCGTAAATGTACATTGACGCGTGTAGCATAATTTTTTCACGAGAAATAACTAATATCTGTCTATGAAAAAACTAGCATAAACACTGGACACTATAAATTTCGACCGATCAAGTAATAAAAAAAAAAAACAAAAAAATGTACATCGTTTCCCAGCATTTTTTTGGCATAAACTTACTTTATTTGATGTGTAGAGTACGTACCCTTCGTTAAGGGTGGCCACGAAAAAACACCCTGTATAGGCTACTTTTTATCCCGGGAAAATTATTTTATCCCGGATAATTGCGACATTTTGTTTTTTCTGTAGTCCACGCGGACAGAGTCGCGGGCGTCCACTAGTATTTAATAGTTTTTCCACTAGATGTCACGTCCACGACACGGCCCCCCATACTAAATGACGAAATGTCGTGGTCGTGTCGTCTAGTGGAAAAACGCCCATTAATCTATCTAATATGGATAATGAATGTTTCTACGTGTTGTTGATAAAACATTTTCAAAATGATTTAAAAATGGTAGGTACTATCCAAGTTTATCACGTGAACCTTTGTTGATTTTATTATTTCACTAGAATGTAGAAAGCTATATAAATTTAACATTTTCATTTCACCCTTTGTTCGCGGAGAATGCAGAAATGGGATTGCTTATCTACTACGTAGTCGACAAATGCTAAGTTAACAAATATAAAGGTATATATAGGATGTTGTTTTAGTTGAAAACACAAAGAAAAATATGTTTTTTGCTGCTGGAGAGATATAAAAGATCAATCGCGTTATATACCTACATCCCTGCAGTAAAGCAGTTTAAGTAATAGGGTCAGCCAGCATATACCTACATACTCGTATTTCACATTTTTCAAGGTAGCAGGTAGCAGAACTATTTTAATCTTTTTCTTGAGATATTAATGTTTTTTCTGTGGATTCTTGAGTATCGCGAAAATGGTATTTGCTTAGCTATTAATACTGCACCGAGGATAAAATACTTCAATAGCGAAAAAGTACCGCAACTTATGGCTAGATTTGGCAAACCTTACTAGGATCCAATGCCAACTGTCTACTGACCAAACAATACAACTGAATTTCGTAACGGGTTTTACCATGTCCTATATTTTGGCGAGTTTCATAAAATGCCTTTGCCTTAGCTTAATCTGGGCTAAACCATTAGGATTACCCATCGCCATGTAAGGTCTTTTGGGATTACCTGTGTGTACTACAAAAAATGGAAAACAAATATGAAAAATTTTAGGCAGTTACTAAGCAAAATTTCACGTCAACTAGGAGCAAATCCGTCACACAATTCGATCAGATATTTTATTGAAATCGTAAAAGATCTATTTTTTTACTACTGTAATAAATATATTACTCAGGGTTAAATAAAAACAGAATTTCAATAGGTACTTAAAGATAAAACATATATGGATTCTATGAATAGCTTTCACCCTGTGTAACCTCAATTTCCCGTGGCTGGTGACGTCATATCCGCTTACTGCTGTCTATCCGTTCGTTTGTCATAATGCACTTGCGCCATTGCTCATTTCTCTGTGTCAATTACTCACGATGCACTCGGGCAGTTCATCGTTCATTCGGTTTAGCGACAGACTTCACTGTAATGCCGCACGATGTTGTTTAAGCCTTGGTAAACGAGACTGAGCGCCTTTGTACTGTATTTGAATTCGTGAAAATGGGGGACTAATTTTGATGAAATTATTACGTATTATTGTTATAATCACATCAGTAACGACAAAATTATCTTCACATAATTCCATTATACGGAATAGAGAATTCATAGATATGTCGTGCCATATAAATTGATCAATGAAATATTTCATGAAGTTCGTTCATGAAGTGGTTGACCAGATCGTTAAATCGTCTACATTTCACGAATCCACGTTTGGCCAAATCGTATTAACATCCATAAAATCCGAATGTGGTAAGAGGTACACCATATATAAGTATACCATAAGGTATGATGGTATGATATATATGTGATATTTTCACTATGAATTCGCATCTGGCACATCGCCGGACGCTGCCTGGGCACGCTCGCTCCGCTCGCTCGGCTCGTGCGTCATTTGTCATAGTCTAACCTAACCTAACCTAACCTATGTAATCTAATGTTTAACAATATTATTATAAACCACCATTAAGTCTAATATACATTATACAATATTATCCGTGGCATAGGTTTTATAACCTTCCGTTATAATTCGTTTACTGTAATCTTGTCAAATGATTAATTCACGTCGATTGCCCAAACCCATGATGTGGCCACAGTTGAACTTTTCATGAAATGCGAATTTCATGAAATGCTCGCATGAAATGATCAATTCACGATATGGCCACGACAGATACACATAAGCATTGGTTAATTACTTAGGAACTTAATTGGGAAAAGTAGAGTAAGATCGCTTATCGATCATTGTTTTAAATCAACTGCATATAATAGTTTTAAGCACACAGTTCCCTGCGCAACTAAGGGCAGGGTAAGCAGCAGATCGTCACAATAAAAACATTTTAAAAAACATTTTTAGCCTGTGCTGATCCGCTCCTCCACTCTTACGACATGCACGTAAGAGCCTAACTAAGGAACTCTAGGGCATTCTTTTAGGCGATGACATAGCAAGTTGTCACTGACGTTTGGCATCTGACCCCGCTGTGCTAAACGTGGTTCATGGATCTCCTTTATGATCCTTTAGAGTAAGCGGGTTCTCGAATGGAACCGCGCCTCGGCAAGATTAGCGTTGGACGCCCACCGGCCAGGTGGACCGATGACTTAAAAAGGACGGCTGGTAGTGACTGGATGGCAAAAACGGGAGATCGAGCCGTGTGGCGTGCTATGGGGAGGCCTACGTCCAGTAGTGGACTGCAATAAGCTGACTAGAAGATATATGTTTTGTATAATTTGTATTGTTGTTGAATATTGTCTTTAGTTTTATATTATTTACGACTTGTCCATTAGGCAAGTTTACTGGCGACACGGAAGACCAGCGTTATAGCATCACATGCTATAACATTATGCTGAGCGGCGACCAATTTTTCGTCGCACTTTTATATTGTCTACTTTAATGACTTTTGCTATTTTTATGTTATTTTTTATGTTTTATGATTGTGTATATATATATATTTATAATGGTATGTATATACATGGTGTTTTTTGTGGCCACCCTTAACGAAGGGTACGTACTCTATACATCAAATAAAGTAAGTTTATGTCAAAAAATGCTGGAAAACAATGTAAATTTTTTTGAAAAAAAAAAAAAAATTTCTTAATCGGGCGAAATGTATAGTGTCCAGTGTTTGTTCTTGTTTTATCATAGACAGATATCAATTATTTTTCGTGAAAAAATCTTGATACGCGCGTCTATGTGCATTTTTGCAGAAAAACGCAGTCTATTTACTCAACTTTGGACCCTAATATCTTGGGAACCAGACACTTCCCAGGTATGCTTCCATGGAGAAAAATGATCGTGATGATGAGGAGATTCCGTAGTTTTCGGGAACGTTGACGACCAAAAATCACCCTGTATATGTAGTATATATGTGTATAATGTATGTATGTATAGTATATGCATTGATTACGGTATTATACCCACTTTATATATTTTAGCTTGTAATTTTTATGTGTGTGTATGTGGCGAAAAATAAACGTTTCTTTCTTTCTATATGTAATTCACCGCACTGGTTCCTGAAATACCTACCGAGTCTCCGAGTTTCAGAGCTAGGGCAATATTAATGAAACCCAACATCAATGGCAATACCTTCAACACATACACAATCGGTTTGTAAAATAATAGCAATACAACTGAATAACATCCCTTCTTTTATTATTTGAGTGGATTAAGTCGAGCGTATAATAATAGGTCGTCATCGGGGAATCTGAGTGCCAATATCAGCTGTTTATTGTTATGAAACTAATAAAAGGCGAATTCCTTGGTTATGGAATATCTTTTTACTTAGGTATGCGCAATCTCCGTAAGAGGCTATAAAAAATTAAATTACAAATTCTTAGGATTGTGTTTAGAACTTTTCTTTCGGAATAGCTAGTTACATTAGTACCTCGAAAGGTAATAACGGAACCCTTATAGGATAACTTAGTCCGTCCTTCCGTCCGTCCGTCTGTCTACCAAGACCCTTTTTCTCAGAAACGCGTGGAGGTATCAAGCTAAAATTTATATCAAATACTCAGGTCTACTGAGAACTAATAACTCAAACCTCAAGCCAAACAAAAATCAAACTTCTAAGCCAACGCAATCAAAAGGTACAGCCGTTTATGCCGCAAATTTTCGGTATTCGCATGGCAATCAAAACCTACAGACAGGGTACTTCCCGTGAACTCAGGATCTTGAAATTTGGTACGAAGATAAAGAAAAAATTGCAAAAACCGTAAACTTTTAGTTACATTATACGGTTTGCAATGGTCGTGGGTTCGATTCCCACTCTGGTGAAGATTTTTTTCCATTTCTTTATTAATAATTTTATATTACATCATATAGTAAATATATTTTAAAATAATTTTATACTTACTACCCCTTTCCTCATGAACACGTAGAGGTATTAAATTTAAATTCATATCAAATACTCTGGTCTATAATACTCGTATCTACAAACTGTAACAAAATCAAACTTCTATATCAATGCATTCAAAAGAAACGGAAATTAAAGCCGCATATTTTCAAACTCGCAATCAATTGGGAACCTAAAGGATGCTTCCAGTCGACCTAGAATCTTGAAATTTGGCATGAGGTAATGTTTTGTAGCACACATAAAGAAAAAATTCCAAAAACCTTAAATTTTTAGTTACATCACATATTTTTTTCCATTGCCGTGATGGGTGAACTTTTACTTATATAACTACAGGTTTGTACGGAACCCTCTGTGCGCGAGTCCGACTCGCACTTGGCCGGTTTTATACTTGTGAAGGACACTAAAAACCCGAGCATATATTGCGCATTAAAATACTAGCTAGCACCTTGTAAATTTTTATATCTAAAGCATAAAAAAATCTTTTTGTAAAATAATCTTCAAAAAATGCCCGTAAAAGCGACAAAATGACTGCTTCTTTACAAAAAAGGCTATCAAATATCGAATAATAACGGTGCTCTGGCAGCTGGTGGTCGATACGTCGCTGGATATTAACACGACAAGCACCACAACACACAAAAGACTAAACATATAAAATGCCTCAGGATCTCATGAAGTTTTCGTTACGAGGTTATTTCGTTCTGTATGATTTTATACAGGCTATATATTTGTGTCGGTAGAGTAAGTTCAGTTTGGACCGTAGAGATCGTACATAATGTGATAAGTTTTTAGTTAGATAAATAGGCGAGATAAATATACTACTGTTTATCTTAGTATATAGTGTTCTGTGGTACTATACCACCCCTCAACTGAGACAAGACATGACATGGCAATATAGCAGAATATGTGGAGTAAACTGGATGGCGCGGCGCGGTGTTCTATAGGCCTAATTGGAAGTTTAAAAATATTAGTTGTTAAGAGTATTAGTATTTGACCACCAAGCTAAACCCTGTCCAAAGCCATCGAGATGTTTTTATCAATCATGCATCGGTGTACCTTTATGTGTTAGGCACATTGTAGGTACTCTGAGTCGAGTCATAGTACCTAAATTACAAGCTTTTGTCATATGTACCTATACATACAATAAATTAGTGCCGCGTGGTGCCGGCAGAGTAGTTTGTACATACCACTCCATGCCTGCCCGTGGGTATCGTCCGAGAGGTGGGCAGCAGCGCCTCCAGTGCTGACAACATAGTCCGAAAATCACACTGCGGTCACCAACCCGCCTGCCCAACGTGGTGACTATGGGCAAAACCCCCCTGTGGCAGTAGCCTTGTGGTGTGCTCTGAGGTAGGCCTACGTGCAGCAGTGGACTGCAACAGGCTGAAGAAGAAGACATACAAATACATGTAAATACGGCTATGTTCCTGAAATGGAGTAGCCAGAACTCAGACAGGTTTACCTTAGCCCCCGCTAATGTATGTAAAGATAATTATGATCATAAATTATCTTTACAACAATATGTAAGGAAAGTTATTTTGGTCACTGTCATTTCAGTTATTGCTGGTAGCTAGATTTTTTTCTTCTTTCAAATTACGAACAAACCTTATGAAAATTCACTAGGTAATGAGACCAAAAAATATTGTACATGAGGTACACTTTACGAGCCTTCTTGCTCATTTGAAGCTCAACTTTTTTATATTTCGCAACCATATTTTTTGTTTACCCGCCCGTAGATCTGGCTAAACCACATAATATACCTAAACAGGCATCATTCCTGTGGTTTAGCCCGGCATCCTGCTAAATAATCCGGTCGTCTAATAACTTTGTAACACAGATTTATCCTTTCCCTCATAACATTTACGATATCAAAGCCTTTCTCGATAGACTTAACATTGTTATAAGTAATAATATTAAATACGTAGCTAGTAAAAATACTTTGTTAAAACTTGATGGTCTAACACAGTAATAACTTTAGAATATTATATTTTATTATATTGTATATTAGAATATTTATTTGTCCTTGTATCTTTATCGGTAAACAAAGTATCCCAGCTTGGGGGTGTACATGGCAAACAACATTTATCTAGTGAATTGGAGTTAACTATACCTAAAGTTCTGTTACTAATTATACCATCGGTATCCAGATAAACCCAACCGGTTTTTGTGTTACCGCATAATCATGTTACCTATGTAAAATAATAAAAAATATATAATAAAAAAAAATACTAAGTTTTACTAACTTATATTTCGCCGACCCCATAAATAATGAAATAAGGGCAGGAATATCACTTTTAATAATTTATTGAATGAGAATAATATCCTTTTATATTCAATAGCTGCATCTCCTTCCGAGCATTATCGTCAAGAGTCGATCAAGAAACTGGCATCCTCTTACGCAATAAGCTAGCAACTTCTCACTGATCATACTCATCTGGCCCCATTATCCTAAACGTGACGCTGTGGAATCTCCTTTATGATCCTGCAGATAATACATCGATCATATACATCTGTCCCCGCTTTGCTGCAGTACTGGCTACCACATTTTGAGAAACACAGCCTTGTGTATAGTATGTACCTAATTATAAAACTTTACTTGTAGTTGTATAGAACAGGCGGAGTTTTCTGAGTCGAAATGCATATATTCAGCGCCGATATCACTTTCTTGAGTCTTCAGATGGCTTCAACAAATTACTAATCTAATCTCACTCATCATCCCTCTCCATGCTATGATTCATGACAGGTTTGAACCTCGTTTGAACTTATTTCATAATAATAATAAAAGCTTTATAATCCACTAGTGGCTCGCCCTCGCTTCGCTTCGGTACATATCAGTACATTAGCTACAACTTCATATGTAGGTACAGCGGTTTTCGTAAAAATTTGGAACGCCCGTTGGTTCCCTTCCCGTGGGAATTTCCCGGGGTCCCAAATAAATATATATGCCCAACTTCAGATTCATATTTAACCGTTTTGTAAAAAATAATTAATTCCCGTTGGTCCCCTTCCCGTGGGAATTTCTGGAAATCCGTTCTTAGTGCTTCCTCGCAGTCCCTAATGAACTTATTGCCCAATTTCAGCTTCAATGTTAGCGGTTTTCGTAAAAATTATAATTCCCGTTTGTCCCCTTCCCGTGGGAATTTCGGGAAATCCGTTCTCAGTGCTTCCTCGGGGTCCCAAATAAATATATATGCCCAACTTCAGATTCATATGTATAACCGTTTTCGTAAAAAATAATTAATTCCCGTTGGTCCCCTTCCCGTGGGAATTTCTGGAAATCCGTTCTTAGTGCTTCCTCGCAGTCCCTAATTAACTTATATGCCCAATTTCAGCTTCATATGTATAGCGGTTTTCGTAAAAATTATGAATTCCCGTTTGTCCCCTTCCCGTGGGAATTTCGGGATCCGTTTTTAGTCCTCCCTCCTGTCCCCAATGAACATTTGCCCGATTTCAGCTTCATATGTTAGCGGTTTTCGTAAAAAATATAGAATTCCCGTTGGTCGCCTTCCCGTGGGAAATCGGGAAATTCTTGTAGCCTATGTTCATCCAGTCCAATAAGGATTTAACGGTGAAAGAATTTTTGAAATCGGTCCAGTAGTTTCGGAGCCTATTCATTACAACCAAACAAACAAAGTTTTCCTCTTTATAATATTATTATTAGTATAGATGACACGCAGCAACCTCTTCAACCTTCTTCAATAAAATGTCTGAACGTGACACGAACTAGCCCTCGCTAGACTAAGGGCAAAATAAAAACAAAAACAAGTTAATTGAACAATCCAACAATTAACTTAACGTTAAAAGTGACCTTCATTAAAAATCAATGGATTTGTTACACGTGCGAGTAATGAAAATACCCATCTATTTAAATACAATTCGTAAAATGCTTTTTAATACTTAGTGATCGAACTGAAAGAATCTGTCTGTACTATTTCAATTGATAAATTCAATTCGTTAGTCCGAGCGGACGTTATGAATGTCAGGGTAAACAGAAGTACTAACTGAACTGCAGTTGCATCTGCCGTAGACCTATTTTAAATGTAGCACTTTCTGGAGTAGGGAGAGAGAACACGTTCTTCGATGACAGCTATATTAATTCCTATGTCTTTACGCGGGTAGCTTTCCATTATTTTCTTACGTTATGTAACTAATATCTAGTTTACAAACACAATTTCTCAATTTTAAAATGCTTCATCGTATTTGTTCTTAGTCTTTTTAATTACCGCTATTCGGTATGGTTCTGATCACAAATGCCTGTTCTTCTTTAGCGTCAAAATCAAAATTTTAATTTAACTCCAACAACAATTCGTCGAAATAAAATTCAAATTTTGGATGAGATTTCATAAATCGTTTACCGATGTAGGGACTACTCGTAATTTATGACCATAGCTCCAAAAATGTACCTTAAAAAATTAAAAGCAAGCAAATAGAGCAAAAAAGTATCGTAACATAATTGAGTGTTCTATCAAAAGTTTTTCACTCTGGCAGTTTTCCAACAACGTGGAATCGCTGACACTTCGCGATTACTGCAAGTGTCTTCGTTACTAAGAAATATTTTGTCTTTAGATATAGTACTACTTTGTGTACTAAACTTCTCATGTTCTATCTATACAATTTACATTCATAAAACTACGTTTAATTAATATTTGATCGGTTATTAAATCGATTCTATCTTTTAATATTGTGTAATTAATGTTTGGGTTCTAATATTTCATGTATTCGTAGTACTTAGTAACAGATATTCAATCAGTTTTAAAATAATTGTAATAGTATATTAATGAATACTTAGTTTATCTCTATACCGCTCGGAGGCAGGCGTCTCTATGTCTACATTCGCAGAATACTAATAAACCTCTTACTAAGTATAAAGACATGCATTATTATGTTGTCTTAAGTGTGTCCTTATTTCAGTGTTTTGAGGGTATATGAGACAGTAATAAACAATTAAAACTGAATTAAATATAGATATGTCTTCGGAATGCCGAATATATATTTTGCATTGCGATTCATTCTAGAAATACATATTATAAACCCCTATTTTCTTTCAGATAATGCAATAGATGTACTGAAAATGCTAATTACAGGTATATCAATATAATATACCTACATCTACACTGTATAAAATGCTCCTGAATGACTAACAACGGATCAACGCATAGTCTAAGCCGCTGATCTCAGAGACCTGAAAATTAGAGTGTGTATTCTATGTATGACGTAGGCATTCTTTGTATGACGTGAGCATTCGATAAGATAGGATTTCGTGAAACTCCCATGGGAACGGGAAAAATTGAGTATTCCATACTGTACGCGGAGAAACTCGTGGGTGTCCAATCTAGTATAACATAAACAAGACTTTTGGCAACGAAATTATCATACAGGACCAACCTATACAAATTTCGTAGGTGAGCACAAACATATTTGTCGACATACTAACACTGGTGTACGACATATACGGCCCAGATTGTAAATCGTCAATAAGAAGGTAGAGGTAAATGGATAAATATAGCGACAAGTTCAAAGTCAACTATTTTAAACAGCAGAGCTACAACACGAGTGCTGTAAATTTTTCAGTAACGGTGACTAGAATCGATCCTCGACAGCGGGTTTCGTCGTTAATATTATATACGGTTCTTAAGGTTACTTTTGTATATGAAATGTTAAGTGGGCCGTTACCTTCTTTCTGTCTGCTTTTATAAAAAAACTAGTTGTATTACTCGTATAGTATTATTATAACACGCCATTATTAATTTATTAGTCTGTTTACCAATTATATTTTATAGACCATGAAATTGAACGTGATTTACGTTGCTATACGCGACACCAAGCTTTTTTCCCTTGAGGACATTCATTTTGAGAAGACAGTACTTTACGTTCTTGAACGATTTAACTAACTTTCAGTATTCAAGGCCTTACAAACTGTCCAAGTTAGATTATTTAAATTATTACGATCATTTTCAAAAATTTCTGGACAATTTGTGCAGGAACTAGAACTACGAGTATTTCACTAAAGTATACATTCGTTAAAAAAAATATATTCCCCTCCTGTACCCGTGTCACGCGTACTCGTACAATCTTACCATTTAATTTTAGTCTTTCCCTCCAGGGATTATGTAATAAATTGCAGAAACGCGTGAAGACTTCAAAAGTTACCAATTCCCCATGGACGAACCTTGTGATCTTTGCATACCTTTGCATTGTGACCTTCTCCGTAGTTCGGAAGAAGACTAATTTCAATTGGATATTATAATTCAATAGATATCACAAAGAAGTTTGACCAGAAAAAGTTTCTAGACTGTGCGTGAGAAGTTTGAGCTTTAGAATAAATCAATAGAAAGACCCTAATAATAATCTTTGAGTAGAAACAGCGTAACTTTACTAGGTAGATAGCAAATAAATAATAAGATAATGTAGTCGTGCATATAGTAACTAGCGCCATCATCCAAAAAAACTATTCGGTGAAACGCACTCATATTTAGATTGCAAACATATTCCCATGAAACCGCGAGTAGGTTGCTGTAATCATACATGGAACTTGTAAAAAAATATATAAGAAATAATTACTTGGATACGTGATTTTTGCCTCAAAAATAAATGTCCAAACCTGAGGTCCAAACACACATACATAAGTGTCAAGGCGATATTTGAGTGACATTACTGGCGATGAATTCATTTTCGAAATTCCAAAACTTTTTACGAAATATCTCCAAAACTCGAAAATACTTTAATGGTTACTTAGATAGCTGCACGGCTTATAAATTGCGTGCTTAGAGGTTTTATCTTCAACTAGAAGAAAATAGCTCTAAATGCTGCTGTTTAATGTGTATTCTAATTGCTAATTCGCAATTCATTGAGCATTATTTTCCCTCGAAGACCACATAAAAAAAGATATTTAAAAAAATCATTTTATATCTGGTCAGTTAGAGTCAACTTTATCATAAATATTTTAAAGATTTATCATAAATATTTTATTGAGAAAAGAGTATAAAAATACATGTTGTGTATTGGATTTGCTGGAATAAATCTTTTTAAGGGAGATTTCTTGCCTTTGTGCATTTAATGTGTAACTATGTGAAGTCACTGTGTGGTTTATGTTTTTATGTACAGTAAAAAACATCAGAAAAATATATTGATGTTACTTATTTTAACCATTGCTTTAGCCACTGGTAAAAAAGTACAAAAATAAAATTTTCAGCAAATTTTTCATAAACCTTTTCCCAGCTTAAAACTTGCTTTTGCGAGGCTTCCTCAGAATAACATTTGCACGATTTCTTTCCCAATTTTCGGACCTAACTTTTAATACTGATGAAACAATTCACGAAAAATACACGAAATAACTCCACGATTAACACGCTCACTGCGTAACAGGCCGATATCGGCCTGCCGCGGTACTTGAGCTGGTGCGGACGAAGAAAACTATGTCCCTCTCGCTTCTGCGAAACGATTATCTCAGGTGTTTGTAAAAATTCGACAGGGACAAATATAATATTCACACACTACACAACACATTAACCTACTCCCACATTAAGGTCCCTAAGGTCTTGTGTCGTGGGTACTAAGTAACGGTATATAAATACATAGATAAGTATAGAAACATCCAGACTCGGAAACAAACATCAATATTCATCATATCAATGTTTGCAACCGGGATTACCTATGACTTTAGGCAGGGTCACTACCTACTTCGGCCGGACAAATATATATTTCATCTTGCGGTCAAAATTGTAGGTGTTCCTCATCAAAACATAACGGCAGGCTTTTATCAATCTACCACGCACTGACGGTGAAAAACATCCGCTGAGTGCGGCAGTGGGCCTATTTCGGCCCGCCTTCCCAGCAGGCAGCTGGCGACCCGATACCGTACAGAGCGCGCGCCCCGCCAGTTAGTGTTGTGCTATCTAACTGTTCTGATAGATAGCACAACACTAACTGGCGGGGCGCGCGCTCTGTGCGGTATCGGGTCGCCAGCTGCCTGTTAGGAGAGCGCGGGCGGGCCGAAATAGGCCCACTGTCGCACTCAGCGGATGTTTTTCATTGACAAAATTTAATCAAAAATTTCATACGTACGGTCAACAGCAGGCCAAGATAACCATTTGCAGTTCAACATTAGCGGTTATGCCTCCGACACAAAGGTGGCACAAAGTCCCGAGTAGATAGTCTGACATGCTTTAGTTGGTACTTATGTGGTGTTAAAAGTTATTTTTTGCTTTTTATAGGGTTTAGCATTTTAAACCTTTTGTCATAATGATTGCGTACTTTTTTTGGATCGGGGGTTTTTTAATTTTTTTTGATATAGTGGATGTACACCCGCGATCTTAGCTGCCATAGTTACCTTATTACTTTATTCACCAAAAAAGACTGTTATCGACTTAAGAGAGTCTATTTTATACCGCAGTAATATTTTACTACGTTTATGTTACATAATCGAAAATATGACACACGATTTATTTTTCATAGCACTTTAACGCTTACCGCAAAACGGAAATTAATATCAAAATAAACATTATCATCTTTGATGTTTAAAATATTAATCCGCGGTTTATAAATGCTTTAACCAGTTGCATATCTAGTATACGGACATAAACCAAGTGACCTAATTAAGCCATTATTTTAAATTCAACTCTTATATGTGACCTACATTGCAGATATGCCGACGAACTGACAATAAGTTTATTCGACTTGGCTTTGCATCCATTGTTTATTCTTTTTAGGGCTGATTTTTCCAATTGGTCAGATAGTCTATCTCAAGGATAAAGTTGATGCTGTCTCTATCTTCAAGGTTTAGAGAAAGACAGCTTCAGGTTATCTAACCATTGAAAAATTACACCTTAAAGAATTCCAGGTGAAATATTTTGGTATATACCTAAGACAATTATACCTACAAGGACATTATCCAAGTGTTTGTAATCGTCACAAGTTATGTAGTTGCCCAGGTAAATTATTACAGTGAATCATACGTTATTTTAAAAGTTATGTGTACGATGTATGAAATATTATACAAATGCAGAATGCGCCAAGAGAAGCGTTCGGGCACTACCTACCTTTTCTCGAAACATTTCGTCGGTTTTTTATTTTAGTTTTCTCTACATTTTCGTCGGTGAAGACATCTACATACTTACATCTTTTCGGGTAATTTCTTGCATTTTTAACTGCCCTTCTATTTTTTGTGTAATAAATATACCATATTGGTACAGTTTTAAAAGTACATTAGCACGTCCATCGCGAGAAGCAGGATTAGCTCTCTGTGACAGTGCTATCCAGTCTATTTTCAGTATGGCCTCGAAAATATATTGTAGCTATATTGAAGTAAGCAAGTAGCGTTGTTGTTATAGTTGCAAACTAGAATATCTCAGTATAGGTATAGGTACAGTAAACACGCCTGTCTTCCCAATGTGGCCGACCACAGCTGCAGGATCACGAAGGAGATCACACATTTATATAGTAGTTAGTATAGTATACTCGTAGATAGAGGCATATGCTACTAATATGTTTAGATTGTAAGTATGGATGGATGGATGGATGTTTGTTACTCTTTCATGGCTGGCTGACACCCTCGATTAACATATAGGCTACTTTTTATCCCGGATAATTTCGACATTTTGTTTTTAGGCTACTGCCGCAGGGGGGTTTGCCCATAGTCACCACGCTGGGCAGGCGGGTTGGTGACCGCAGTGTGATTTTCGGACTATCCACCTCCCGGAAACCCTTAATCGCCTCGTACGATACCCACGGGCAGGCAGGGTTGGTACAAACTCTACTCTGCCGGCACCACGCGGCAAGTTTTAATAAAACCACATTTTTTAAGATGGAGCCACACAAAATTAAAGTGGTACTCAAATAATCTGTAATAAACTTTTACGAGTCTCACTAGTATATTAAGGTGCTCATAATCCTGACAGTGTGCACAGCCGATAAGAAATTTTCCCCACATTCCTACTAATTAAATGCTGGAGATTTTCGCTTAGTTGTGAAAATACTTTGCGAAATACTCTCCATTTATTCCGAAATCCAGATTACAAGATTTTAATTAATTTAATACTGGCTCAACCCCGCAGCGTTGGTGTAATTTTTAGGAATGAATAAACATCTCAGGTTAGTGGTGTTTGTTTTAAGTCGACAAACATATCAGTCATGGTCCGCTCACTTATAGAGAGAGTTTCTTTATTCATAAAGTGCACCATTGGAAAATAATGATCGTATCGATATTATAAAACTACATGCATACATATAATCACGCCTTTATCCCATACGGGATAGGCAGAGCACCAAGGGCCGATAAAACCACATGGTGCCACTTCTGACCAATTATGAGAGTATAGTTGAGATGTACAAGTTATAAAACTAATTAAGTAATAATCCAGTTGTATGTACGGAGAGGTCTCTCGCCCTAAAACACTCACCATACTTCAAAATGACTCGGCGAGTGTGTGGATATATCACTGCAATGTAGACTGTTTGACTAACATTTTAAACAGAAATTCTGAAAGACTTAACTTAATAAAAGTCGACTAAGGAACTCAAGATACAAAGGCGTTCTCCAGCAACTTGTCATTGATCATTTACATCTGTTATCTGCTAAACGTGGCTATAGGATCTCGTTTGTGACTCTGCAGTTACTGTCGCGCGTGTATGTGTGTGTGTGTCATATAAAGTTATTTAGTTGTACAGTCTTGTGCCTGTAAGTAAGTGCTGATCACAAATCTGATCATAAATTTCTTCAAACTTCACCTCTAAATAGAGTTTAGCGTGATTGAAGCCGTACTTTATATTTTGCACTGACCGCACAGGGTGAAGGTCAGCTTTACTATAAAACTGGACTTATAAACCTCAGGACATAGATAAACCCAGCAATATATTAAACAGCAATTGCGTCAATTTGTATCTGATGTTAAATGTGTGAAGTTCTAGAAGTTTAAATAGGCTTTCTAAACTAAACCAGTCTTCTATCTTTCTAGAAGGACAATGGCAAAGACAACTCACATAATATTATAATAAATGCATACAGCTACTAAGTTATGCAATTTTGCAACGTGCATGAGCAAATATCAATGCATTGTTTAACATTTTTAATCTGTCAAATGTTAAACTAAATAAAAGCTCATTATTTAATCGATATTTCACAATTTTCGGTATTCTAATAATACCTTTATACGGGAATTTTCGCGTCCAGTGGTTTTCATGCCAAAGGGCTTAGAAAACCAAGCCCAAGTAAGTCATGAAACCCTATTATTAAGTGTTGCGTGACTTTGGACACGCTAATTTCTATTCGTAGCATAATAACATTTTATAGTAGGGTAGGTCTGATTTATAATAATCGTTTTCGAGATAGGCGAAAAAAATCGTAAAGGGGTTAGGACATTTTAGGCTATACGTCCATCTTTGAAAAGGCGAGTCAACAGATAATTATATGTTCACACATCAGCCTATTGCCGTCCACTGCTGGATGTAGCCTCTCCCAAGGCTCGATCTCCCGTTTTTGCCATACAGTCACTACCAGCCGCCCTCTTCAAGTCATCGGTCTAACGCTAGGCTTACTGAGACATATAACATATGCGGCCGCTAGTACTTAGGTAACTACTCGTAATAAAATTCTTAACATGTCCAAAAACAACAAACACAAAAACTTCCAAAATAATTTTTAATGTACTAAACTAAGATGAAGTACGTGTACTATATCTTTAATGAAGTGGCTCTAAGATCTAGCCCTGTCTTGAATTTAAAATGACCTCTAGTAACAACTGGCTCAGTTGAAAAGTTTCTAAAATTATTATGATTATTAAGTACGTGATCAGGTTTCTAAGGGAAACCATTAATTTCTTTTAACTTTATCATAGTCCGGGAAAATACACAACATGAAAAGCTGAGGGTTTTTAACGTATGAATAAATCTCAATATCTCTATAACTTGCTTCATAACTACATTTCATAATAAATATCAACTAACATTATACTCGTAATGCGAAAGTAAGGTTATTTATACTTCACGCATTATACAGGCTGTTTTTTCGTTGCCACCCTTAACGAAGGGTACGTATTCTATACATCAAATAAAGTAAGTTTATGCCAAAAAAATGCTGGGAAACAATGTAAATTTTTTAATTTTTTTTATTACTTGATCGGGTGAAATTTATAGTGTCTCATGAAAAAATCTTGCTACACGCGTCAATGTGCATTTATGCAGAAAACGCAGTCTATTTACTCATCTTTGGACCCTAATATTTTGGAAACCGGACACTTCCCAGGCATGCTTTCATGGAGAAAAATGATCGCAATAATGAGGAGATTCCGTAGTTTTCGGCAACGTTGACGACCAAAAATCATCCTGTATACCAATTTACAAAAAAAATTGCATATAAGTAGGTAATGTGTATGTTGGGAATATAGAGAAGGACAAAAGCTATATTTGTATTGTATTCTGACAAAGTCACGGGAAATAGCTAGTTATCTATAAAAGTAAAACTTTAGTTTAGGAGGTGCCACCACTTCTGCCATTCGTGAGGAATAAACGAGTTGTTTGCAAATAAATAAGCTATTAGCGCCAGAGTCTAGATTCTTAATCCCTTTGTCCTAAGTAATTACTTTCACTCCTTCAAGTCTTTACGCTCTATATTCCATTACTCAGTTGAAAGTAAAAGTTTCTAGATCAAGGACAACCAATGAACGATGAGCATGCATTTAGTGGCTGTAGAAAAGGCATTTATCATGGGTTTTTTTCCACTTGTCAATAGTCGATAAATAGTTGTAACGAGACAGGCTGTGCCAAGCCACCATTTAGGGTTGTCGGTTATTGTCTTATGCTTATACTCGTATTGTACATACATAATAATCACGCCTCTTTCCCGGAGGGGTAGGCAGAGATCACGGATCTCCATTTGCTACGATCCTGACACACCTCTTTCGCTTCATCTACTTTCATGATATTCTTCATGCACGCTCTTCGGTTTAGGGTACTCTTGACCTGACCTTTCTTAAGAATTTCACCAATTTGATCGGTGAAAGTCCGGCGAGGTCTTCCTCTTCCAACCCTTTCATCCACTCTTCCGTTGTACACTTTCTTTGTCAGTCTACTTTCACTCATCCTCTCCACATGCCCAAACCACCTCAACATACCCTTCTCAATCTTCGTCACCACGTCCTCATTTATACCACACTTCTTTCTGATCACCTCATTTCTTATCCTATCTTTCAAAGTGACTCCACACATACTTCTCAATGCTCTCATTTCCACTGTATTCACTTGACTTTGATGTTTTGGTTTCTGCCATACCCAATTTTCACTTCCATACATAAGAGTCGCACCAAAACACCTCCATGAACAGCCAGACGTGCCGCTTGTGACACTTTCTGGCTACTCATAAAATAATTAAGTGCCCCATTCATCCGATTCCCAGCATTCACTCTCCTTGCAATATCTTTGTCATGCTTACTATCCCTTGTAAACAAAGTCCCCAGATACACGAACTCAGTCACTTGCTCCAATCTTTCTTCGCGAATCATTATTTTGCAATTTGCCATTACCTCATCCTTTTCAAAAACCATCACTTTCGTCTTACTTACATTCATCTTCATCCCTTTACTTTCAAATGATTCATGCATTTTTGTTACCATCTCCTGCAACTCCTCCTCCGAAGACGCAAGCAAAACCATGTCATCGGCATAGAGAAGGCATTTGACAAGTAACTCATTCATTCTTAGACCACAAACATCGTCTTTCAAACCTTGCAAACAACTGTCCATGTATAGATTGAATAGCCACGGTGACGCTACACATCCCTGTCTAACACCCTTTTCGATGGTAAACCAGTCTGTGTAGGACCCATTTATTCTCACACAAGCATTTGAGTCCTCGTAGAGGGATTTCAGTGTCCGAATGAGAAGGCCACTCACTCCATACATAGACAGAACCTTCCAAAGTTCCTTCCTCACTACTCTGTCATAAGTCTTCTCCAAATCGATGAAAGCGCAATAGACCTTCTGACTTTTCGCCAGAAACTTTTCGGCTATACATCGTAAGGAAAAGACTTGATCCGTACATCCCATGCCCTTTCGAAATCCCGTTTGTGCATCCCACACCTTCTGGTCGGTTACTTTCATAATCCTTTCAATCAACACTTTTGCATACAGCTTGCCGACAATGCTGAGTAAGCTAATGCCTCTGTAGTTTTTGCAGTCCAGTCGTGAGCCCTTAACCTTGAACAGAGGTACGATGACAGCCTTGCACCAATCAATTGGTACTCGGCCGGTGTCAAAGCACATGTTGAATCGGTACAACTGACTGGCTACGACGCCCTGTCCAGCCTTCAGCATTTCAACACAAATCCTATCATACCCTGCTGCCTTACCTGCTTTTATCCGTGTCAAACATTTCACAATTTCATCCATGCTTATATTACTTTCCTCTCCAAGCACTGTTTCATTTTACTCTGAGGTCGGCGTCTTTTCTTTTTCCCTATCAAATAACTTTTCAAAATATTCCTTCCATGTCTTCAATATACATACTCGTATTGTTTATGTAAAAAAAGCTATAGTAGGGTGGTTTGGTTTTTGAGCTCTATGGATTGAGCTCATTTGAAACAGAGGTAGAAATGCTTTCAACAGTTTCATTTAAAAAATGTAAGTAGGTTCCGATTTTTAGAGTATTTATGTATTCATTCAAAAACCAAGCCTTGACTAATAAAGAAGTAAATAATGGACATAAAGACAACATAATTAGAATAATCAAACCACAGCCACACCAATTAACAAGAGAAATTTGTGTAGAAAAACGTCCTTAAATAAAAAATATCAGGTCCAATAAATTTCAAGAAACAAATTACAAACGTCCAGAAGCTTTTAGTAAATAAATATCGTAAGCTGAAATAAATCCCAGTTGCTTTGACAGTATAAATTCAGAGTGATGGCAACCCTGATTGTCCACTGTCGAGGTCGCGGCTGTACATTTTTCATGTCAATCGCAATATAAGTGGCTTGTTCTGAAACTTTTACAAGTAAGCTTTACAATACAAGACCTTGAATTACCCAGAAGTGCTAATTTTACAACTTCCATTTTAAGTTAGTTATCCGTCATTGGCACACCCCATGTCTGTCCGTAGGCATCGTTTCCGAGAGGTGAGCAGCAGCGACTACCGTCTTCTATACAAATTACACTGCGGTTTCATCGGGATCAGCCTGGTGGCGTGCCCTGGGGGAGGCCTACGTCCAGCAGTGGACTGCAATAGTCTTATCTGTACCAATTTATTTTAAGCTAGTAGTTTCATGTTTAACACTTAAGATGAGAATAAAATGACACATTTAACACAAGCATATCAATTTTAAAGTACGATTTCTCGCATTTTATTTATTTCACTTCCGTTTAACCAAGTCCTTATAAGGATGTTAGATAATTTACTTACTTTAGCGTAAACATAGTTTAGGGGTTTTTATAATACTCTGGTTGGTTATAAATATAATAATATAGTTTTATATTTGACGGAACCCCTACAGGTTGTTACTAAGTATCCTTGACCGCTGTGCCAAACCGGGCCAAAGTGCCCATTAGCTCTTGCCGCACATAACCGGGTATGCATTAGGGTGCTGCCTCATTACGCCACCAGTGGCTTCGCAACCAATCATACTGCTAAGAAAATGTGGGACCAGTCTAGGACTCACTCGCATTTATTACGACTCTAAATTATATATATACTACCTGTTGCCCGCGGCTCCGTCCGCGTGGTCTGCAGAAAAAAACAAAACATCGATATTATCCGAGATAAAAAAGTATCCTATGTTACTCCTAATATGTTTGACACATAGTTTTAAACCATATCCATACTAAATTTCATCAAAATCGGTCCAGCGGTTTGGCCGTGAAAGCGTAATAGACAGACAGACTTTCGCATTCGCAAATTAGTGTGGATTCACACGGCTGTGCTCCCGAAATGCAGAACCAAATCCAAAGCAACCGGAGCTGCAGGATCACGAAGGAAATCCTTACAGCCACATTAGTATAGTGGGGGTCAGAAGTCAGTGACAAGTTGCTAGCTCACTGATATTATGGTCTATTCCGGCAGTCACACTTAAACATAAACGTAAAATTATACCTACCTGTCCTTTTCTCTCTCAGCCATTTATGTTAGAACGGAGAGAGATAGACCTGACTTAGATTAGGTTTAGGTTAAAGTGTGACTCCCATAATCGACACTTTAGATAAATAAAAATAGATCTCTCTTCGCCTTGCTAAAATTCGAAAACGGAGATTTTATTTTTTGTGTTTATTTCAACTTGTACATCTCAACTATACCCTCAAAATTGGTCAGAAGTGGCATCATGTGGTTCTATCGGCCCTTGGTGCTCTGCCTACCCCGTAAGGGATAAAGGCGTGTTTACATGTATGTAAGCTTTAATCGCTTAGTCATAACCGGTAGGAGGCGCTGCCATTGGATTACAGTAAATGAAGCTGATGAGGAGCCACTAGTCACTGATAATAATCAGCGGTTCCATAAAAAAGTTTGATACTGACTAGACCAGGGGTTCCCAAACTTTTTTTCTAATAGACCCCTTTTAAAAGTTAACTGGTTCTGGTGGACCCCCTACAGGCCTACATCACATATCTACGTATTAATTGTGAACGAATCCCCATTTTTTCACTTCAACGTAGACCCCCATCGAGTCTCCTGTGGACCCTTGGGGGTCCACCTGGACCACTTTGGGAACCACTGGACTAGACCAATATCTACAGCTGTTTTTATCTAATTTCTAGGGTCGATCTTAGGCTGTCTATAACACAAATGGACTTCTTGCATATTTCGTCTGGTTTCCTAGTGAGACGGGTTCTTTAGCTGCAGGTAAATGAATCAAGGCCGTGCCGTGAGAACATGATTCTATTGCCATGTCATAGCATGAATCATTTTATCTTTTATTCGTTTTATTTTGCTCTATAATGCATGGTTGCTGTTACGCCAAGGCTTTGTCGATTGAGCTATTTGGGAAATAGGTTCGAGAGAAAAATTGAGTTATAAGTCCTTGTGTTTGAGAGCGTTTATGATCACTTAATCTTAAATAATCGTAGAGTGATTTTTTCTTTAATGTTTTCTTAACGATGTCACTAACACCCTGTATAGCTTAATCGTGCGTATTAACTTACAGAACAGTATTTAAAAGTGGCAAATGTAAGTTCTTAACGTAACTTCCTTACATAAACAAATGATTTTAAATATTCAAGCAAACTCAATCCTAAAAAACTTTCTCATAAAGTAAACCTCATCCGTAGCACGGCTACGAACGTAGCGCGTCTACGCTTTCGTAGTATTTAGTTATTCCATTATGATTAGAGAGAGTCTACACGCTCATATGTACCTATATATTCGACCTTACACCGGTGTGTAGGTAACCTTTAATTTTATTACCCCGACATTTAGGTATACAAATATTTAATGTTGTTTATTCGATTGGAATCAATAATAATAGTCAAATAAGTCGACTACGAGTATAATAAAATCTCTTATAATGTGCCTATTCATTGGAATGAAACTGGATATTGGTTTAAAAAAATGTAACTTTGTGACAGAAAGACCAAAAAGTTTGTTTTATACATACAGCATTTTACCAATAAAAAGAAAGAATCTCAGTACATTATATTTATTCATTTAGGTGTATAAATTTTAAATAAATAAATTTAAATATATAAATACCCCCATGGCAGTCTTGTGGCGTGCCCTGGAGGAGGCATACGTCCAGCAGTGGACTGCAATAGGCTGATGATGATATAAATTGTAAGGATATATCACCTACGCCGTTAATAGACAACTCTACCTCAAAAACACCCCAAAAGGTACAGAATTTTGTTACCTTAGAACATATTTCTAATTTATTACCAAACATTAAACCATTTTATATCCATTTTTTACGGCTCTTGCTATACCGATCATTACTTTCGATTATAAACTATATTACTGTGGCCAGTAAACAATAAATAAATCAATATTAGCTAATACGACAGTCTCAAGGTCTGGTCCAATTTATCGACCAGTGTGCCACTGGTTTTAGATCGGTACACGGAAGCAAGAGGGATAACGGAGCTGTATGTTTAATTCATCATATCATTACACTTACCTGTTTTTATATCTGCCTTTATACACGTCAGGGGGCCAATTCTCGAAAAGTCTCGAGTTGGAACGAAGCCGAAACGGAACCGTTGTAGGACACTCAGAACAAAGCAATAATAATTTTATGATGACGTAATTAGACACATTTCAGAACGAGTCAGATAATTGTTTTTATTCTATCACATTCGCGACCGATGTTTGCTAAAATATACCTTATTACTCAAGCGGTAAGTATATATTGCTTCGCACCGTGTTTCGTTAACGGTTTGTTAGTGGTTGCGTTTCGGTTCAAAAAATTTCAAGAATTGCTCCCCTGGTCACCGTTCGTCATACATACATATAGGTACATATAGACACGGATGTGTTTCCGAAGTGAGTTAATTAAGTTATATCTATAGTTATTTCTTTTGGGCTAAAATATATTGATACTATACTTTCCAGGTGTCGCGTCCAGTGATGGTAATATTGTATTGATGGTAATATATAATATTATCACATTAAATATGTAGGTAATCAATTGACCCAGGTGTAGTGTTTTTATTTTTATGTTAAGGCATAGTAAGTCTGTACTTTGTTATTAATTTGTTTGCTGAGGCGGTTGCTCACTCATAAAAATTGTATGATGCTTTGACATATTCATACCTTGAAAAGTCCACATTGTATGGGTGAGAAGCTGTCTTTGCCCCTGTTTCTAAACGTACCACTTTAACACAGAAATATTGTGAAAACCTATTCTTGGCCTAATTATAACTTAAATTTACATGTAATTATTATAAAATGTAAATACTGTTGGTAATCTCGAGACATTTAGATGTGGGAAAAATATACATATCAATTCCTCATACGTAAGAGAAGGGTAAAAGCAATAACTTCAAACTTTACTCATTTTTGCTCACTATAGATAAGCGCTAACAGCTCCAAATTTTCCCACGTTCACGTTATGTAAGGTCAACAAATGATAGGTATGCCCAGCCTAATTACGAGTACACTTTAGAAATCTATATGTGGCATAACTTTTTTGTTTACGACACGAGGAAGCCTTCCAAAAAGGGCCTAGCTGAAGTATTTTTATTAGGTTAGGCTGTCTAGCTGCCTAGGGCTGCCTGTCCACTAATAGAATTGTATAAAATATCAGCTAAGCTCCAGTCCTTCAATAATGGTTAATATTTATCTACTTCGCGGCCTCGCACCGTTTCGTAAGACAGACAGCCTAGTTAGCGGTTCCTGTGGGAGTTAAGGGAGATCCTTTTTTAGTGGATCTATACGCCACAAGAGGAAGCCACTGTCAAAATATTACGTTTCTAGATTCACTATATTATGCCTTGGCGTTGATGAATCAGAAATACATAGATATAGAGAAAAACGGACGACCACAACTTTGAACTTAAGATATCCCGTAGTAATTTCGGGAAGCACTTTCTTATCAAGTGCCTACATCATACATATACAATGTTTAGAATAGATATAATGTGTCCTTATTTTGTCGCTGTTTATTGTATCAGTATAAAGCGCAGTGCAAGATCTTTTATTATACCTGGCTCAACATATTAGCTATATCCTATACCTATCTCATCTGATATCTATAATATTAAAAATGAATCGCTGAATGTGTTGCTAAGCGCAGATCTCGAGGACAGCTGAACTGATTTCGCGAATTCTGTCTCTTACGGAGAGAAAAATGAACAATCCGCCCTGGCTTCGCTCGGATGCAACGCGGGGTCACGTGGACGATGTCGTGGGCACAACAAAATAACGTGCCCATTATATACAATATAATCCATACAAAAAACTTTGAACGGATTTGGAATACAATTTGTTTTGCTATCTGAACTCGGCTGATTCATTAAAAACTCTAATAATCCCCGGCGGGATACACGCCGGAAGGGATTATGTAACGTACTTACTTATTTATTAATACAATGATCTTTAAAAAAAATGTGATTTCTTTTCTAAGAAGAGTATAGAGAAGGTATAATATTCTTTTCTACCTAAATGTAAAATTTACCATAAAACTCACCTACATGTTGTCAAAGTTATACGGTATGAAAAACTAACTTTTAATCCATACATATTAAATGCTTTGTCCTGAATGACCAACGGATCTATATGACTAACGTATATATATATCATACAGCTGAAATCGCTTAGAGACCTGAAACTTGAAGGGTGTATGACGTAGGCATAAAATCCCAAAAGGAACGAGAAAAACGCGAAATCAAAACTTAACATAAGTATACGATGTAGGGGGCGGCCGTTAGTATACTGATATTACTTATACTGTGCTAATATATGTTCCGAGTAAAATATATAACATGTAAATGTATATTTTACTCTATATCGTATCTGAAGAAAATCCAATGGTATCGCACGAATGCCCGTATTGAACGGTACTCTCTTTATGTTTCCCTGCGTAGGTGCTATTGTGTGTATGCTCAAATGAAGAGTTTTAGATTAAAAATTGTTTCCTTTATATCACACGATTTTAGGATTCCGCGCCTCCGAGTATGCAGCTGTAATTTGGGTAAAGCTATAGAGTGGAGTCGGCAGAGTAGAACATCATCCCAAGTCTGCCAATGAGTATCGTAAGAGTCGATTAAAGATTTGTGGACGGAAGGAAGTGGGCAGCAGCGTCTCCCGTGTTGAGAATAGTCGTACCTATAGTCCGGAAATCACAATGCGGTCACCAACCCGCCTGACCAATGTGGTGACTATGGACAAACATCCCCTATTACAGTAGCCGTGCGTCGTGCCCTGAGAGAGGCCTACGTCCAGCAGTGGACTGCAATAGGCTGATGTGTCTATGTGTGGTTTCTTAGGGTAACGGTGATATGATATAGCGGAAGTCCGAAAGCAAAAAGACCTTCATTTATGGTGCTAACAGATGAAAGTTACTGCATGGCCACTAAAGCACCGCTATCCAAGGAAGCCAAAGCTTAATCATCCTACCCTCAATTTTTAACATAGAGAGCGGACTCCCACCTAAAATTTCTAATGTACTAGGAATCTGTATAGACAAAGACCCAGGAGGATATCGAGTGGGCACAATGGTTGGAACCTGTCCAGGTTCTTCTTTCCGTTCTTCTTCTTCCTCCTGGATTTTCCCCTACGCTGGTTCCCCTCTGTAGGGACCAAGTCAGTGGCGCCTCAATGCTCTCTAAAAAGGAACTATTTGAACTTTTTTAAAATCTTTATTTATATTTAACGGATTTGATATACATAGGTCAGTCCCATCACACCCTAAACATTTCTTATAACAGGGCCCGAATTTGGACTTCTGTTATTGTTTAATTGGAACAATAACTCAAAAACCGGCCAAGTGCGAGTCGGACTCGCGCACCGAGGGTTCCGTACAAACCTGCAAGGTTTACAAAGTTCGTTCATTACGACAATCGAGTCATAACTATGGTATTTTTATTGCAAAATGAAATTCATAACATTACAATGAAAAAAAAAATTATAAGTCAACGCAAAAACGCAAAACGCAAAAGTACATTTTGCGTTTTTGCGTTGACTTATAATTTTTTTTTTTCACGGGTTAAAGGCAATTAGATCTAAGTATTTGATATGAATTTCAACTTGATAGCTCTACGCGTTCATGAGGAAAAAAGTAATAAGTTTATATTTATTAAAAAATATATATTTTGTAATGTAACTAAAAATTTAAGGTTTTCGGAATTTTTCCTTTATGTGTGCTATAAAACGTTGCTTCATGCCAAATTTCAAGATTCTAGGTCGACTGGAAGTACCCTTTAGGTTTTGATTCCCTTGCGAGTACTTGCGAGTTTCAAAATATGCAGCTTAAATTGCTGTTTCTTTTGATTGCGTTGACATAGAAGTTTGATTTTGCTACAGCTTAAAGGTATTATAGACCTGAGTATTTGGTATGAATTTCAATTTAATACCTCTACGCGTTTATGAGGAAATGGGTAGTAAGTTTAAAATTATTAAAAAAATATATATTATGTGATGTAAGTAAAAATTTATGGTTTTCGTAATTTTTCCTTTATCTATGCTATAAGACGTTGCTTCGTACCAAATTTCAAGATTCTGAGTTCACGGGAAGCATCCTGTAGGTTTTGATTCCCTTGCAAGTGTCGAAAATTTGCGGCATAAACGGCTGTATCTTTTGATTGCGTTGGCTTAGAAGTTTGATTTTTTCACAGCTTCAAGGGACAATAGACCTGAGTAATTGATATAAATTTCAGCTTCATACCTCCACGCGTTCCTGAGAAAAAGGGTCTTGACAGACGGACGGACAGACGGACAACAAAGTGATCCTATAAGGGTTCCGTTTTTTCCTTTTGAGGTACGGAACCCTAAAAATTAATAAAATAGTAATTTGAAATATTTTCACAAAATCCTATTTTTGAGTTTCGTTCAAACAATCAAACAAATGCCTCACTGTAATACAATAATACCGACGTTACCCACAGGGGAATTTGATGTAGAAATAGCTCATAAAAACTAAACCAATATCAGTGCTCGTCAAAAGATTTAACGAGTTCACATACACGACATGTCTAGTTACTTTATGATTAGTTACGAAGTGGGAAAATTAATAGTAATAGTGAAGATTTTGAAAAATTTACAGTTGGGCCATATATCCAAGTAAAAAATAATTAATTGATAGACAGTAACCATCGCATACTTTGACCCCCTGAATCGAATATTGATGGTCTGCTCTCGTGCGGTCGACTGGGCACTTATCCTAACTAATATTACAGTAAGTTTGTTTGTTTGTTATTTGACTTTACTTTATATGACGGCTGACTGGTTAAGTTTTTTATTTTTATTTTATTTATTCAACAGTGGTTGGTTATGATGCCATAGGTCCTGGATTCAAATCCCGGTAGGTGAAAACATTGATATGACGAATCGATGTTTGTTTCCGAGTCATGGATGTTTCTAAACTTATCTATGTATTTATATACCATTGCCTATTACCCACGACACAAGACCTTAGGGATCTTAGTGTGGGACTAGGTAAATGTGTCGTAAAGTGTGTAAAAAAAATTTACTCAACCAATCTTTTTGAAATTTTACATACATATTGTTTGGAGTACGAAGAAGGGCATAGGCTGTATTCTGTAGGCCACGCAGACAAAGTCAGCTGTTTTCATATACATAATTATCTTACGTTTACTGACTGTTGAATCAGTCTTCATGCGATGGTTAATTGCCAAAAGTTCAGTATTTGTTTTAACATCTATTATGCATCTATAGATCCACTTTATAGATGTCTAGCGCTGCTACCAACACAGTACCTTTTAGGTACATATTATTATTTTGGAAGCAGGAATTCAAGAATCTCTACAATGTCATTTTACATTTTTGCTTTAATTTTAGCTTAATTAACTTCTCATGAACTTTTAAGTACCAAAAAGTTGCTGTTTCCGTTACGAAATCGTTCACAAGTTACCTTTTGTTTATGTGAAGCTGTCAATTGTAACTTTGAACTTCTATAAACATGATGAAAATAACTGGTTAAACAAGTATATTCGAGTTAAACCAGTTAAGGTTTGTAGCAAACACGTAGCAAACATACAAAATTCATGGAAATTAATATTGATTATAATATATTTCTTGGGCGTTTCTTGTTGAAAACTGAAAACCGTAAATATTTTTAATCCTTACCTGATGCTGATAATGACCAATTTAAATTATGATAGTATGGATTAAAATTAAGTCATGATTAAATATGAAAAGAATTAAAAATCTACATTACATATAGCACAAGCGTACATCATCCTAAGCATGAGGCACATTATAAGTAAAAGGTAATTACTACCGAGAGTGACTAATCACTCTGTTTCTATGGTACAAATGAATGTTTGCCGACTCACAGAGTGTGTATGTAATGTAGACAGAGGATAGAGAGAACGGAGCAAATAAATTTCGAACATGTACAGGTGTTAAATTTACTGGTCCAGGTACCTACGCATTTGCTCAAGGTCTACTACATAATTAAGTAAAGTAAATAACAAACCACCCTAGAGTAAATAGCGTTTCAGTAAACCTTGAGGGTCATCATTAGTGTTGCCCAAATGCAAGAACAAGACGAGACTTAGCCAGTCTTGGTCTTGGTCTTGCGCCAATACACCTGGTCTTGGTCTTGGTCTTGGTCTTGCGCTCCCAGTCTTGGTCTTGGTCTTGGTCTTGCAGCAAGAGTCTTGCAAGTCTTGCAATTACCTATTAGTCTATTACTATTTATTAAAGTTTACTTTAAATCTTAGAAAAACGTATTAGAATTGACATTGTGAGCTTGAATTAACATAGCCATAGTAAAGATCAAGCAGATTAATAAATAACTGAAGATTTGATAAGAAATTCGAAAAATCAACTGACCTATATGTCGTTTTCCATGGAAGTAACTGTTTCTTAATAAACATTTATGATTTATAAGCTTACATTTGCTAAAACATGTAAAAAAACAAATTAATTACAATAACTTGACTGTATTTTAAAGAACAATACTTATCTGTCTAGAAAGAGATTGAACCCTCAACTTATAAGAAATTTAATAAAAGAGTTTTACGATTTATCATTTATTTGAATAAAAAATAAAATACAACACAAATTAACAGCTTTATCATTAGGTTATGATACTTTATATCAATTCTTTTGACCAAGAATTAATACAAAGTAACCATCTGGCTGACTCATCACTTAACCAATTTCTATGTTTTCTAATTACTAATGATGCTTTAGAAAATAACCTCTCAGCAGGTACTGAAGTTGCAGGTATTGAGAGAAAATCACGGGCCATTTTCGATAAAATCGGATACTCTGTCTCATGCGTCCTCCACCAATCTAAAATGTCTTCCGAGCTGGCAGTTCTTGGTTTTCTCAGGTACTCCTCCAACTCGTCTATCACTAAGCCTTGAAGACAAGATCCAGATGACGTCGAGGGACATTCATAGAGTTTATCAAAGTCTATTACGTCTTCATCTTCATCACATACTTTATTTTCTTTTTCTGGTAATTCCAGAGATTTGTTCAGTGAGTGTAGACTTTTATATTCTTCATAAAGTTCATTGAATTTGCGCAGACTTTCTGTTTTAAGTTGCTTCCCCCACATTGTCAGGTCAAAAGTTTGAGCCTTATGCCTTGGGTCTAAAATTAAAGAAGTACAATAAATCCAGTTGCTCTTCTTGTAATGTTTAAGCATTTTGTCTCGAGCTGCTTGGAAAGCTAGAATGAGCCTTTCATCCACTTCAGATCGATTAGGTTTCTCATCTAACTGTTTTACCATGGATTCAATTTTATCTAGCAAGAGATTGAATGATACAATGACTAGCGGTAATGTAACATATTTGTCTCCACCAAGTTTTGTACTTAAAAGTTTAAAGTTTATTAGAAATTTATGTAATTTTTCGAGTACCTGCCATTCATTAGCTGTGATTTGAAAATCATTCAATTCGGTGACAGAACTGCACAATATGTCAATGCCCGCTCTCACTTTTAAACCAAATCCAATCATATCATGTGTGGAATTCCATCTCGTTGGACAGTCAAGAATGGCATTTAGATTTGATGGCACGCCAGCTGCTTCACAAGCAGACTGAAACTTCTTCTTCACTATCTCACTTCTTTTTATTTTACTGGAAATACTGCGTAACTTTGTTACAGATGTACGCGAGTCAGCAATATTTGGTGCAGATTCTTCATCTTCCTCATCCTCAGTTTCGTCTGCATAGTCTTCGTACTGCTGATCTTGCGCGTTAGTGTCAGACTCACAGTGTAATGCTAAGGTCTTTAATAAATCTTGTACACCAAGGTTTAAAATGTGAGCAAAGCACCGGAAATGTTGATTGTCTGAATCAAAGTGTGGCGGCAGCTGTTTGCCCAGTTCAAACATAAATTTGGTATTTGCACTTGCGTTGTCGACCGTGATAGCTTGTATTTTATCAATTATGCCATATTCCAATAAACATTCATGGAAAATCGTTGCAATATCTTCCCCAGTATGTCGACCGCGTGATGGTATAAAATCAAGAACTATAGATCGATACTTCCATTCGTTGTCTATATAATGAATAGTAACCCCGTAGTAACTCCTACCAGCAATTGACGTCCACCCATCAATGGTAAACGACATTTTAGATGATAATTGTTGAAGTCGTTCCTTGAGATTCAATTGGAGCTCTTCAAATCGCTCTTTGACTTTCCTTCTAAGTGTAGACCTTTTAGGAAACACCATATTAGGGCAAATACGTCGAAAATATACTTGTGTAGCTTCGTCATCGAAAAATGAGAAGGGAAGATATTTTTTCACCACCCAATCAACTGTAGCTGTCGTGATGTTGTCACTGCTGTTTCCGACTGAAACAAAACAATAAATCTTGTGTTATTATTTAAAACATACTAGGTTTGAGCGTATAAGAGGAGGAGGTTTGTTGTTGTTAAATCGAGAAAATCGTTAAATTGATATTTGTTATATTAAGGTTGCACTGTACTGTAATTTACCAAAATAAAGTACTTAGTTGTTACTGGCCGATTAAATGAAAATATGGGTGTTTATAAAAAATATTTAAGACGATAATTACATACTTAATATGTCGCACCCCTAGATGAAAACACCACTAACTCAAAAATACTTACGTAAGTTAATGGCGTTTTTGAAAGTATCGCATGAATAGCTACGCGGAGTTAAAATTCTTTTAACTGTTAAAAAAATATTCTTACCTGTCCACTTCTTCCAGCGGTTACTAAAAAGCTTGTGATATCTCCACTTAATTTTGGTTTAACAGGAAGAAATATTTCTGATTCCTTTTTGTGGAAAGATATTAGATGTTTCCTTAAGCCTGAAGTGTTTCTGTTTTTCATTTTTATTTCAATCTTTTTATGTTGGCACAATTTACACAAGGCAGTTTGGGATGCATGAATTATTTCGAAAAACTCCTCAAATTTGCTTTTGGGTCTTTTAGATCTGTGACTCAAACTCTCGTTACTCGGACTAGAATAATTTGAATCTTCGTCACTCATATTAAATTGTACACGTGATACGTTTTTAGAAAACAACCGAGAATTAGTAAAAACAATTATTAAGTTAGACTCGAAGCACAGCTCAATTGGAAATGACTGGAATTAAAATAATTCGTATTATGAAGTATAAATAAATGAAGTACGTTTCCTTGCTTTCTACCGCGCCGCCTCGCCACGTGCCGGCTCTATGAAAAGGATGCCGCCGCAAATCAAACGATGCCGCGTGCGGCGTACAAACACACACTAAATATTACCTACTTGTACAGACGCGACGCGTGAATAAAATATATGTAAAGAATTAGTGCCAATCACTATTCTTTACATATAAGTGAATGTTTTGGCGTACATCTATACTAATATTATAAAGCTGAAGAGTTCGTTTGTATGTTTGATGACAGAAGTTTTAAAATAAATAAATAAATCCTGAACGTCACTATACCTCCAAAGTTACTATTCCTCGTGGACGAAGTCGCGGGCACAGCTAGTAAATACTTACTCTCATCATCTCTCTCAGAGATATTCGGGCTGGTAAGTAATACAAAACTCTTATCACATGCTTTTTATTTTATTAGTAGGTAAGTACCTACGCTTTTTATATTATTTTATTAGTTTTGTAGAATTTTTTACACGTTTCAAGTATATTTAAAACTGGCTACAATATTTATCAAACGGGTGATATTTGAACACTTTTTTGCTATTTTTTCTTGTAAAAACTTAAGAAATATAATGACTAAATGTACAATAATAGTACCTAAGTAATTAGTTTAAAACCATATAAGTAATCAATATTATAATATATACTTACTAGAATGAATTATTATGATATCTACTACCTATCCTTACCATTTTATCCTAATCATAATACTACTTGCGTGATCAGTATAATGTATTCATTTTCATTCTAAGCACTCTGAAACTTATTTATTCTTTGGAACACCTGTAGGTACTCTTAAAATTCGAAATTATTTGCATGAGTATACCTACGCCCTATGGCGGCAATCAAATAGTGTCAAATGTTATGATTTCGGCGTGGCGGCAACGATTGTTTTAGATTTCAAAAGAAGCCGCCGGCGCGTGTATCATAAGTTCATAACCATGTACTTCCGAAAAGCGGCAAATTTCTTTGAGAAGTAAGTACAAAACCTTTGATGCCGCATTATCAAAGTGCCGATGGTTAAAACATAACTATGCATGCACTCAGTTTGATTTTAATAGATATTTTTTTATTCGCTATGTTTATGGTATTAGTCGTAATGCGCATAGGTCCATTTTCATATTCTTTGATACAGTTTTTTGCGTCTCATAGAATTCCTAAGCGTACCTACCTATACACCGAACTGTTACACCTAACTACTCCGTGAAATAGCGCAAAGTCCTAGCTGCAAGACGCAAGAGTCTTGCAGCTATGTCTTGTTCTTGCTCAAGTCTTGCACGGTCAGTCTTGTCTTGGTCTTGCTAAAAATAGCGGTCTTGTTCTTGGTTCTTGGTCTTGCAAACGCAAGAACAGACCAGACTGCAAGACCAAGAACTGAATTTGGGCAACACTGAGTCATCATTATGTGGTTAAATTATTCAAACAGTTCTCATGTTCTGATGCAGGGCTTCACTAGAATAAATCTGTAACGTGGCTGTTGGATGTTCTTTATTGTCGATTTGAACTCTTCTTGTATGTTTTTGAACATATGTGCTTGTGTCATACAACCCCATCCCTCTGTGTTAGACTGAACTCCGTTAGGTCTTAAAGCCCTTAATAAAAACCTCACAGCACTGCAATAAACAGGAGTATTCAAGTAGTGACTTTCCGTTGCAAGGAAGTTCGTTCATTATCGAGTACGCGCTTGTAATGTAACAGGTTTTATTTTTCCATGTGTGCTATAAAACCTTCATGCCCAAGATTCTGGACTGGAGACCCAGGTTTTGATTCCCTTGCACTTGCGTTTCAAAATATGCTTAAATTCTGTTTCCGTTGACATAGAAGTTTGATTTTGCTACAGCATTTAGACCTGGTAGACGCTAGTGTTTAAAATTATTAAAAAAATATATATTAATGTCTAAAAATTTATGTTTTCGGCTATAAACGTTGCTTCGTTTTATTCTGATTCTGTAGGTTTTATTCCCCAAGTGTATTTGCGGCATACGGCTAGATAGAAATTTTTTCAAGCTTCGACAGAGACTTGAGTATTTATATTTCAGCTTCATACCTCCACGCGTTCCTGAGAAAAAGGGTCTTGACAGACGGACGGACGGACGGACAGACCTATAATGAGGTACGGAAAAAAATATATTAATCCATCACACACTCGTATCAACGAGAGATAAATAAAACGTCCTCGTAGTCCAATAAATACGAACAATGGCATCTTTCAATATTGAAATCCTTTTCGAAATCGCACCCTTGTCCTTGGCATCCATTTTACGAGCCAGCTCTAGTAGCATGACCTGCAAAACACGATATGATAAACCGATTTATCGACATTTAGCTTGTCAAAATATGATAAATATAGCGGCATGTTGAATTTTGTATAGAGATGATACGATATCTACGATGCGTGGTCATGCTAGGAGGGATATACATATTTAGATGGCAAATCCAATGGGTCTTGAAACCTTTTGTATTGACTATAACATTTACGACAACGATAACGTAGTTGCATCCAAGCGACTGTCTCCTGAGACCAAAAGCACGATGTATTTGCTTGAGATGGTAAAAAATGAACTATAACTGGAAAGTCATGTTAAAGATACTTTTAAAGTTTAATAAACAATAAAACTGCTGTAGATATTTCTTTTACACCGACATCATTTGAAACTTTTAAATCTCGATGTCTTTCCAGCATCTACATATTACGGTTCTTTTTCCATCGTCCAAAATACTTCTCAACTCTAGAGCGAACAGAAAAACGTAAATATCGACTTACTAGGTAGGGAATCTGTTGAACCTTGGCACTATGTGTACCTAGGCCATTGAGCTCGTTTCAATCATTCGAGCTATACTAAATTCTACTTTTTATTGTATTCGGTATGTCACTACCGACCATTCAATGTGCAAAAAATTAGAATTTTGTAATATATTTTAAAGTCTGATCGTTTTAAATGTTTTATAATAGTCACTTAACTGTTATGTGCTATCGGCTCTTATCTTTATATATATAAATCTTCTGTTTGTGTGTTTGTAATGGATTTCCCTCTAAACGGCTGAACCGATTTTGATGAAATTTTGTGTGTGTGTGTGTTTTCAAGTGGGTTCGAGAATGGTTTAGACTTACGATTTGGTCAATGATATTTTGTTTTCTCTGCAGTCCACGCAGACGGAGTCCAAAAACATTATTTAGTGGACAGAATTGTGAAGCTAAACCATCCTCGAACCCACCTAAATATACACACAAAATTTCATCAAAATTGGTCCAGCCGTTTAGAAGGAGTTCAATTAAAACCATACGAAAAGAAGATTTATATTGTTGTTTATGTTAGAACTTTTTACATAGGATCCGACAGACTGCGGTGCGAATATTCAAATTCGTGTGTTTGTAATTGAAGTTCTTCTAAAACAGCTAAACCGATTTTGATGATTTTTTTAGTGTGTGTTTAAGTGGGTTCGAAAATGGTTTAAATTCACTATTCGATCAATTAGACAATGTTTTTATAACGGTCCATATTGTTACAGATTATTTCAGAAAGTTTTCATTTAAGGCGTGGGACAGGACAACGTCTGTCGGGTTCGCTAATGTTTAATAAGTATCAATATAGTAAAAGGTTACGAGATACGTAACCTCTAAACTATTTAAAATCTACCGTTTTGTTGAAGTTGGAGTAGTGTTGTGCCTCGGTCACTGTTGATCAGTTGTTACTTGGTCAGTGATTTCTACTGCTTCGAATGCTTAAGGCTGAATATCATATCTACATATTTATAGTGTTCTTATAAAAGCTAGTCCTAAATATTAAAAAGTTAAAAGAAAATAAGCTATGTTATATAGAAGAAAGTCTTGCAATCCACGTGGACGGAGTCGCGGGCGTCCACTAGTAAGTTATAATTTCAAAATATGCAAAATATGATTTATGTACTGTACGCCAAATCACAATATTTATTTAATATCTAAAAACTGTCCTAGGTACAACAGTTTCCCCTATCTATCGTCCACATACCACAAAACTGACAACACGCAAACTTTTTCAAGCAATATCATTGTGTTATTATGGGGGGGGGGGTAAAAATGTTAGCGGGATCCAATAAAAAACAAACGAGTGGGGTGGAACTCATCACACAATACTATCAAAGTGTAGCAAGAATAGTAGAACCACTGTTTGTTTCTGGTATCTTCGAGATGCAACATAATAACACTTTACGCAAGATGTTTTTGATAGTGCCGTATGGACACTGCTATACCTAAGTTCAATATATTTAGGTGTATTTTCTATAGATAATAGATAAAGCCACCAGCTAGGTAGACATTTTATTTGGCATCAATTTCACAAAGCCACTAGTATCAACCTCTACAAGATTTCTTGACGACATTATGAATATACAATACTAATATAAGTCTCTTATTTTACTGCTATTCTGTTGTACAGATGCACTGTCTGTGACCAACGAGCTAGACTAATTTATTTCAGCTAGCTACATTTCATTTAGAAGTGCTGTTTACATGATACTAGTTAATAAGGTACTAAATTGGAAGACTAGCCTATTTATCCCAAATAATATTACAAATGCGTCTCCTTGTGTATTTAATTTGTTATCTCTTCACGCTTTATTTACTCAGATATGCTATGCTGCGTGAGTAAAAACTATGGAAAGACATGCCTACATGTACATATATCAATTAACCTGATGCAATCGGTGTTATTAATAACGTCCTACTATTCTTTACGTACCATGTTACCTGAACATTGCTATCGTATCCCCCAAATACGACAAAGTTTAATCGATACATTTCATATAGAGCGAAATCGAGTTATACAAGTATGCCGAGGCATTTTGTCTGGATGTTGTCAGGCAGAATTTAATTATGACCTATTATAAATGTCGCGTTGTAGCGTCGCCCGTACTGACAGCGCACATTCTTTGCTCACATACTTATTACTATTAAGTAGACTTGCCAAAATAAGTTAGATACCTACATTACTTTCAAATATTTGACCCCTTTTGTATTTTAGGCGTTTACAGTAAACCCGTGGGTAAACCCGTCTTTCTAATACACTGTGCTAGGGAGTCTTCCGGCGACTCGGGCCACTCGAAGCTCGGACTGCGGTTCCAATCGCCGGATACCGTTTTTGAATAACGTAAATTGTACAGTCACCAGAAAATTTTGTAGGCAATACAATAACAATGTATCACTACAGTAGAATTTATTTTAGCTCTCTCGATCCCTCGCGAAGTATACAGTAGACAGCTACACGTTGTCTCCAAATTTCCGGTTTTTATAATATGGAAAAGCGATTGTACGTGAAACGGAATAATTCTGTTGAAAACAGCTGATGTTGAAGTGCCTAAAAAGGACCAAAATTTGTTGCTTGCTGACTGCAGAGAAAGAAGAATGCACATTTTAGTGTTCGCTGGTGAAGAAATGAAGAAATACATAAAACATGTAAGCGTTTTTTATTGATGGCACCTTTAAAATCTGTGTCAATACTTTCTATCAACTTCATACGCTACATGCAGATGTAGGAAGTACTGAAACCCACTTGAATATTGTTCATGTAGCATATTCATTGCTATACAATTTTAGTATAAGATAATTAATAGTTAAAATGTAAAAGGCATTTTTTAAATTGAAATTTGTTATTAAACTTTTTGAAAGGAACTGGTGTGATAAACAGATTGTAATTTTTTAATTAAGTTAAAAAAATATTTTTTTTATATTGTTATTTTAATTTATAGTACCTTACATAATTGTTATTTGTATGTGGTATTTAAACTGTTTTTTTTTTCAACAATTAATTTTTTAAATGATTTTCATACAAAAATGTTTTTTAATTTAAATTCTTTTTCTTCTGACTGTACTACAAATCGATCAGAACAATAGATTTTTTTATCCATATTGAGCGTGGTCCCAGTCGCCGGAAGAAAAATATTAAATTTAATAGATCCGGCGATTGGGACCGCGGTCCGAGTTTCGAGTGGTCCGAGTCGCCGGAAGACTCGTGCTAGGCAGGTTACATTCATAGTAGTATTTAATAGTTTTCCCGGAAAGGATGAGGATTGTTTACAGTATTACCTGATTGGGATGGCTCTGGATAACTTTAACTAGTATTCTATTCGATGAAGGGACAGACCAACTTTTAATTATTTTTTCCAGATATTAATAATACTTAATTCACATCTCGGAAAAAAGTACTTCTACCTAGGTACTTCACGTTTAATTTAATTAGATTTAATTTACGTACCTTAATATTAAATACGATTAATATTAAGGTACGTATAGGAACTTACAGGTTAGTTAATACAAAAAATATTTTTAGTCTAATGCGTCCATAATGTTAACAGTTGATTATACTTATAGTATGTTAGTTTAATACTCAGTACAATTATATCACTACATATTATAAAACAAAGTCGTTCCCGTTGTCGGTCGCTATGTATGCTTAGATCTTTAAAACTACGCAACGGATATTGATGCGGTTTTTTTTTCCAGAGAGAGTGATTCAAGAGGAAACTTTATGTATTACTAGGGACCCGCCTCAGCTTTGCACGGATACAATGCCCCCTCACGCGAACGAAGCCGTGGACGGCCGTTGGTAGTATTTTGGTATCTTATAGACATATAAGTGGATATATAAGTGACTCCTTGTTGACCTTCTACAGCTATGTGGTGCTACAAGTATAGCAGCGCAAACTACAGCTTGTGTGTAGGTATGTGTACTGTATGGTCCCAACCTTTAGCAAATATGGGTGTTGGTTATCTGGTGCCCTACTTTCGTTTTCCACAACGTTTTAGAAACTTTTGTAAAACAAAAATATTAATAAAGAAATGGAAAAAATATCCTCATCCGGGTGGGAATCGAACCCACGACCTCTGCATGCCGTGCCAGCGCTCTTACCACTGAGCCACCGGGTCAAATACTCGGATGACGAATTTTACCATCTCTTTTTGAAATTATATTATTGGAAACGTTATTTTTTCATCCCGATAGCTATACATAAGCCAAATCTCGGCAAACAAAGCTGAATCCCTCAGCACAATGTTTTTTAATGATGAAACGATCAACCATATCCTAACGGATTATATTATGGAGAAGTGTTTTTATCTTAGTCAAGATATTATATATTATAAAATTATTAATAAAGAAATGGAAAAAATTCCTCACCCGGATGGGAGTCGAACCCACGACCTCTGCATTCCGTGCCAGCGCTCTTACCACTGAGCCACTGGGTCAATTACTCGGATGACGAATTTTACCATCTCTTTTTGAAATTACATTATTGGAAACGTTATTTTTTCATCCCGATAGCTATACATAAGCCAAATCTCGGCAAACAAAGCTGAATCTCTCAGCATAATGTTTTTTAATGATGAAACGATCAACCATATCCTAACGGATTATATTATGGAGAAGTGTTTTTATCTTAGTCAAGTTATTATATATTATGAAATTATTAATAAAGAAATGGAAAAAAAAAATACGTTTTTAAAAATAAATATTTTGTCTACTGTTAAGCTGAATCTCGGAAAACAAAGCTGAATCCCTCAACACAATGTTTAAAGATGAAACAATCAACTATATCCTAACGGATTATATTCATGGAGAAGTGTTTTTATATGTAGTTAGAATTTTATATAAACGTTTTGAAATGTAGAGTTAAAATTGATTAAATCAACAAAAGATAGACGCCCACCAACTTTTATAAGTTCTACTTTTAGTTTCCATTTCCAGTTTTGTTATACATTGTTTTCTATTAGAATATTGCTTTAGGAAAACGTAATTAATAATAATGAAACTAAATAACATTACCACGAACACTAAAGCCATCTTGTCAATATTATAAATGCGAAAGTTTGTGCGCTAAAATCTACAATAGAAATAGGTTATTTATAGTCTGAAACAGTAATAGTATAGTGACGAAAGATAAACAGTCTTTCACATAAGTATAAATCTTTAGGAGAAGTACACTCTCATGAGAGGACTCCCGAGATCTGTGTCCAACCACAAGTAATGGTTAATTTATTAATTTTAATATGTATTTACTCGCCGAAAAGTGTAATTGCAATAGTATTTTATGTCTGCCCAAGATATCAAATACGAGAGATCCTTCAGAGATGCGTCCTGGCGAGAACGGCCGAATACTGAAAGTGTCCGAACGCGACCATGAAAACTTTGTTACACATGAATTATTTCCCAGTAAAGTCTCGATCTGTGAGGTCAGTGAGGTCTGAGACTTTGAAGTGCGACATTAACATTTTGAAAGGCCCCAATACTCCAGATCTGTACAAATGAAAGCAAAAGTAGCATTTAGAGACTGCTCTCGCATAAACGTATGCGGGCGAGAGTGTGCAGACACCATTACAATCCACGACGATAGTTAGCCCTCTCATACTTACGTCTGGTTTGAACCCGACCGTTGACAAACACAGTCGACCATATTATACCTACAACGTTTACCTTCCAGGAATAACTCGAGTATTCCTTTATTCGTGACCCATTTTCAGTATCACATAGAAGCCTGACAAATCACAATGGTGCTTGTGAAATGTGCAACATTCGGTTCGTAAAGTTCTCATTTCCAGTTCAGTTTTCCTTCGGTAGTATAGTAAGTGCATTATTAACTATTTCTTCTCATGAATAGAGTTGCTGATTGTGAAATTAAACATGATTATGCGTGTTCGTGTTCGCAGATTGCATTTGATTTGTTATAATAAAGATTGGTTGCAATCAAAATCTGTATGTAAGTATTGAGGGTTGAGTGGATGGAGCTATTTTCCGTAAATCTTTGGGACTTTGAATAGCCAAATTTTCAAGATATTAGAGGTACTCACTTACTTTTGTTTCCAGAAAATAATTGTCTTATTTGTAATTTTATAACAGGCATTAGAAAAAGAGATAAAGAAGAAATAAATACATTATATAAAACATACAGTAAAATTTTTAACTCTACGTTGTTTGTCCACAAAAGGGCTTAAGGGATATTTTCAAGAAACGACGTACCTAGATACCATTTCATCAAGGGATAATATTACATTTCTAATAAATTTGAATGCATATAAAGTGGCAAACTTATAAAAGCTAGGCATGTGTTTGAGTGGTAAGTAATTAGAAAATTATTGAAGTCGTTAGATATATGAGTCTAGAAGTGAATTCTGATAAAAGGGACCAAAGTAGTATTACGCAATTAATAGACTACGGTACCAACTGTTACATGTGTGTGTAGAATTAAAAGAATACATTGTTACCAAGCAACAAGAAAACTTAATATATAAAATTATATTAATAATATTAAGATTGTCTAGATTATTCGTTGCGATATTGAAGGATAAGGTTTTTCTTAAAATTAATGGAAATAATTCAAGAAATAGCTATTCGATGTATGCCATCGTGTAACATAATATTATCCACTCTATGTTAACTTTATCTTTTTCGTGGTAAATTCTGTTCGCTTGAGAGCTGAATCTAATAAGTTGACATAAAATCCAGCCAACGGTGAATGATTCTTAAATGAACATTATAAATATTAATTTCAGAAGCTTTTCTAATTAGTAAACTATATAAGATATAAGGAAAATTTTGGATAAGGGCAATTAATAATGTAAGGCTTCGTTTTTGAATAAATTGATGACCGTTATCTATGAACTCATATTGTAAGTAGAGATTTCAAAAGGGGTATAAAATACATTATTAATAATGATGATCTCCGACCGTATTTCGGCCAAGGCGACCAATCTCTACGGAGATTGGCCAGGTCTCTATTCCGTTACTCTCATAGTCCGATGGGACGGAAAGCCGACACGACCAGAGAGAGATCAGGCGCAGGACCAACGGTTTTTACGTGCTTTCCGAGGCACGAGCTAAGTGATATATATTAATATCAATAATATTATACTCCATTTAAAATCAGAAGATACAAGATGAAGATAATAGACTTATCCTTGATAATAGATAGATGTAATGTTTAATCCAGTCTTGAAATACTACCTAGTTACTCATATTTTTCTTACATTCGTGCTGTAGATTGATTATGCAAATAAAATGAAAACTTAAGTTTGCCCGAACGGATTATTTTTATTATTATATAGCCATGGAATCTTTTATTCTTATGTCATACCTACATTTTTGTTTAGCACGTAAATAGCGAGTAATAAAAACATAGTAATAATACCTATCTAATTTTAAAAATTACCTCCTTTTAGAACGGCAAGATACTTATATAAATTCCAAAACACCGGAGCGAAGTAGGGGCTTAAAATCGAATAAAGGGAAGCACAAGCATAAATCTCCATACATCATACATCTATTTTTATATACTTAGCCAAATGAAGATTGAATGAAACGAAAAGGCACTAGAACAGGAATAAAATTTTATTATACAAACCAATCCAATTCACCTTTTATTGTATTATAAAGTACCTATACCTGCGCGGTTGGAAGAAAGGTCCATAAAATACTAGTGATCATGAACAAAAGGGTTTACTATAACCCAAAGATTCAAAGACCTTTAGGAATTGAAGAAAATCGTCAGCGAAATAATAGATCAAAGGATTTGGAACTATCCAATAGTAACCAAAAATTGCAGTTGGGTAAAGACAACTTCGAGGGAGAAATCACCAGAAGAGTGTAGCTTGGATGAGCAGCGTTTGGGAAGTTGCGTCATATCTTTAAGTCATCCTTGCCACAATGCCTCAAGACCAAGGTGATCGATCAGTGCGTTCTACCAGCCATGACTTACGGAGCCGAGACGTGGAACCTGACGGTGGGGCTGCTCACCGATTACATGTCACTCAGAGAGCTATGGAAAGGTCAATGCTCGGAATCTCGCGAATTGACAAAGTCCGAAATGAGATTATCCGGCAGAAGACCAAAGTAACAGACATAGTCTCGAAATGTAGCAGTCTGAAGTGGCAGTGGGCCGGTCACATCTGTCGTAGAACCGATGGACGGTGGAGTAAACGGGTTCTCGAATGGAGACCGCGCCTCGGCAAGCGTAGCGTTGGGCGCCCTCCGGCCAGATAGACCGATGACTTAAAGAGGACGGCTGGTAGTGACTGGATGGCAAAAACGGAAGATCGAACCATGTGGCGTACACTGGGGGAAGCCTACGTCCAGCAGTGGACTGCAATAGGCTGACGACGACGACGACGACGAATAGTAACCTATGGTGGTAAATCCTTCAAAGAATGTGTGACATGACATTCCTAAGAGTAGTCTGTAGGAAAGACCGGGGATTGATGATTAAGGTAGATATAGGAAGGTACAGTACGAGTTTTGCGTTATCTAATTACAGCATATCTTTGAATGAAATTATGAGAGATAAGTGTATGCCATAATCCCCTGTATTTAGTAATTCCCATTTTGAAAGAAGATATTTTCATATTTCATACTAGTGGACGCCCGTGACTCCGTCCGCGTGGACTGCAGAAAAAAAAACATGGATAAAATCCAGGATAAAAACATTTTCCCGGAATAAAAAGTAGCCTATATGTTAAGTGGGACCTGTCATAACATATTCCTGAAAACTGCATCGAAATCGGTCCAGCGGTTTCTGAGATGCACAAACATCGATCCGTTACAATTTTATTATACAGAATGATTTTTGGTCGTCAACGTTCCCGAAAACTACGGAATCTCCTCATCATCACGATCATTTTCTCCGTGGAAGCATACTTGGGAAGTGTCTGGTTTCCAAAATATTAGGGTCCAAAGTTGAGTAAATAGACTGCGTTTTTCTGTATAAATGCACATAGACGCGCGTAGCAAGATTTTTTCACGAGAAATAATTAATATCTGTCAATAAAAAAAATAGCATAAACGCTAGACACTATAAATTTCGCCAGATTAAGTAATTAAATTTTTTAAAAAAATCCCAGCATTTTTTTGGCATAAACTTACTTTATTTGATGTATAGAGTACGTACCCTTCGTTAATGGTGGCCACAAAAAAACATCCTGTATGTATAGATAGATAGATGGGAAGTTTTCAATTATTGTATTTCAGACGGGCGATAGTAAAGAGGTATTTTCATTCGTTCACTTATGGGGTTTAGTTTATGCGCTTCCTATAACTTATTTAGCATCTTTTTGGCACACCATGAAAATTACATACATATAATTACGCCTTCATCCCCTCCGGGGTAGGCAGAGCATGAAAATTAATTGACAACAAAAAATTTTAAACAATTTGAATACATACCAAAATACACGTTTCAATCCACAAATTATAATTTTGCAGGCACGAATTCATAAACGAAACTTAGTTTATATTTTATAGCACTGTTCAAAACTTTTCACCTGTCAGTTTGCGCGCGCTTTTGCTTTGGCACCCGCCATAATCGAAAAGCGCGGGACGACCGCCCGGCAACGGCAGCGGTAAGCAACTGCCTGAAATTCTGAAAAACAGCCAAACTGCGAACAACAATAATAAGGTAATTATTTACTATGTAGTCTATAAAATAAATTGAGATTTTAGACCAATATGTTACAGTGTAATGATGTAGCTGAAAACATAATAAAAGAAGCAGTAATTTTCACCTGTCCCATAAATTGTCGAGCGCGTATTATTTTTTTTCTTTTTGATGTTTCCATGCATGAATTAAACTAGATTTTCTGTTTTTGACAAGCGCAGATTTTAGTTCATTTTTTACAACGCCTAGTGTGTTTTTAAAAAGCGAAACAATTCCCGTTTGCGAATGTATAAATGTTTGAAAACTTTACTTTAGTCATAGTGCTTATGATGCAATATTATTTCCCCTCCTCACTTATTTTATTATTTCCGTAAGCCTTTTATCTGAGGCGGGTTACTGTTACTATCTGTAGAAGTTTACATAGATTATTTTTTTCATCTTTTCCGTAAACTCCGGAACGCGGGAAACCCTCCTCTCGACTTCTACTTCATAAAAGGAAGCCACGCTTCAAATATCACGTCTTTTACAGTTGTTTTGTTCGATATCAGTCATATTACTTTACATAAATTCATCATCTTCCTGATTGGGTCGGCGCAATATGTTTCCTTTCACACAAAGATTTCTCTCTCTCTCTCTCTCTCTCTCTCTCTCTCTCTCTCTCTCTCTCTCTCTCTGTGTGTGTGTGTGTGTGTGTGTGTGTGGTGTAAATGTGTAGGTGTCTGTCTGTGGCATCGCAGCTCCCAAACGGATGATCCAATTTTGATGTGGTTTTTTTTGTTTGAAAGGTATATCAGTCGAGAGTGTTCTTAGCTATGTTTGGTGGAAATCGGTTCAGGTCTTCAAGGTCATCAGGTCGTTTGTTAGGTGTGATAGTAATGTTATACGCTCAGTTTGCTTGCAAGCATATGCGGGATCTGACATTTGAAATACTAATGTCTTCTGGAACCACTGAGATGGTCTGCTGTTAGGGCTCGAAGATAGGAGACGTAACCCTGACTGCCTTTTAGTAAACCCATCGAGTTTGGGCTCGTTGGATTTGTCTTAACTAGTTCTCTTTTTGTTTCTAATTGACGAGGACTTGATGCTGGAAATCTGGAACCTCTGAGCTGGTCTGATGATAGGGCTCGAAGGTAGGAGACGTAAGCCTGGTCTACCTTTTAGTAAACCCATTGAGTTTGGGCTCGTTGAATTGTCTCGACTGGTTCTCTTCATGTTTCTAATTGACGAGGACCTGATGCTGGAAATGGGATGGGCGGATGAAACCCTGGAATGCCGGAATGAAACGGATAACCGATTTGCATCAAAATTAGCGGTTATTCCGCTGAAAAGTCCCGAGTAGATAGTCTGCCATGCACTTACGTAGTGTTAATCTTTTTGCTTTTTATAGGGTCTGCATTTTAAACCTTTTGTCATAATAGCCATTGCGTACTTTTTTTGGGTCATGGGATTGTCCTCATCACATTCAGCTTTTAACTTCTCTTTCACTGTCTATCGGTAAAGCTATGGAACTCACTGCCTCACTCTGTGAGAGACTGTCCATCAGTTGATGTTTTTAAGGAAAAGATTGAAGATTTATCTCTCCCATCTTCTTGATAAATAAAAAATAAAATAAATTAATAATTACATTTGATGTTATTTTTATCCTTTAGTTTGTATACTAATTATCTATGCATATCTATGTTTATGCAAAAAAAAAAACGCAATTTAGTTTATTGGTCTGTTTGTGTGCACACATACCTACCTCTTATGTTAAAGGTTTGCTGGAAGAAATCTCTTTTAGAGATAAGCACGCCTTTGTACACCCTATAAAAAGCATAATAGTAATAGTAATTTTACACAGATCCTAACATGTACCTTTAATAACACCTGTATATCTACAAAGCCAAAGAGATAAGATACATAACTAAGAGAGAAAGAAAAGAATACCAGGTACTATCTAACACTCGGGACTTTTGCCTTCGTCCTTTATGTTTATTCAACAAAATGCAGATGAGGTGATTTAAGATTCAGAACCGCACTATCTTCTAATTTTGAACTGCAAATAAGGTGTACAAGATCGTAATTCGACCTGCCTGTCTTGTGTGGATCTGAATGCTGGGCCGTAAAGAAGAAAATGAAAATCAACTGCGATATGTTGATGATTTACAAGAATTGATAAAATTGAGTAGGAAGGTGGGGTAATTGAGAACGGTGGGTAATTGAATATCAAATAAACCCCCGCACTACACCGCCCGCACACATTTAAGCCGATGCGCTTGCCGGCCCTTAGTATGCCCGCAAAAGTGCGAGTGAGAGGATGCACGCATTTCGTCACGGTTCAAAAATACGACTTACCTTTGAGGTTAATGACAACATAATCAAATGATTCCAAGTAGTTTTAATTACCGCCCTAATGCGAGTACAACATTCGTATAATCAAAAATGGGCACATGATAAATTATGTTACGTATCTAAACAAAATTATATCGTTATATATTAAATTACTGATAAATACGAACGGCAATGTTTTTTATTTTCTTTTTTTTTTATTATTATAAAGTTTATTTCTAACAGTTTTGAGTTAATTTTTCTTTGTAGTTAGATAAGTAACGTTCATGTTGCAATAAAAGTTGATTACATTTATGACTTTCTTTTATTATTTTACAGGTTGTAAGTTAGGTGTTCCCAAATACCCCACTTTCCCCTATGTAAGAGGAAGTTTGAAAGTTGCGCCGATCACAGACAAGTTACAAAGTAACCGTCTGTTTTGGTATGGGCGTGTAAAGCGTCGGGATGAAAGGCATATTTTGCAGAGAGCGTTGTGCATGAGTGTGGATGGATATAAAGGAAGAGGTAGACCAAAGAAGTGTTGGATGGACTGTGTGAGGGAGGATATTCGTGTACTGGGAATGAGATGACGGATAATAGGGATGAATGGAAGAAAAGAACATATTGCACCGACCCCAAATAAATGGGAACTGGGCAGGAAGTTGATGATGATAATGAGAAGTACTATAAAATCTGGTTACGCTAGTCCTTAGGTTAACGTTACCATCTATTTCTTTGGCCAATAATCAGAAGTCAAAAGAAATAAGAGAATTTTGTTATTTCCTATTGACTTTTACACGACTTTTACGTAAATCAGTGTCATTTTCTTTTTCCCCAAGAAAACATCTCAAAACAAATTGCTAAATAAATATTTTTATTGCTCTTTATTAGCTACCTACCTAATATTAAGTACTCCTCTAAGGCTCCTTCCTCTACATAAATGAACTAAACCATTAAAGGTAAATGTTGTTTATTTATTATTATAGGTATTCCGAGGATATAAAACATAGGCTGTGTTCACGAAATGGGATAGCCAGAACTGCAGGATCCCAAAGTCACGTTTAGCATAGCAGGGACAGATCAGTGACAAGTTGCTAGCTTATCGCCTGATGCAGGTGGAGCTGATGTATTCTACTGAAGCCCCGAATCAGCATCATCATCATTATCAGCCTATTGCAGTCCACTGCTGGACGTAGGCCTCCCCCAGGGCACGCCAAAAGACTGCCATGGGGGGTATTTGCCCAGTCACCACGCTGGGCAGGCGGGTTGGTGACCGCAGTTAGTATTTTGGACTATGTTGTCAACACGGGAGGCGCTGCTGCCCACCTCCCGGAAACCCTTAATCGCCTCGTACGATACCCACGGACAGACATGGGGTGGTACGAATTCTACTCTGCCGGCACCACGCGGCTAATCGAATCAGCATGACTGGGATATTTATTAACGTAGAAAAATATTAGACACTCATTTCGGTTTGTACCCGAAGGTCCACGACTCTATTGTTTTAAAAAAATGTAAGTACATACTTTAATTCCCAACAGGTCCACGATATTGAAAAATAATAAGCATTTTCTTTCCCAACGGGTCCATGAGAATGTTTGGTACAATCAGCAGGAAAACCTGGGTCAATTTATTATGAAATAAAAGACAGATAATAGTTTAAATGAACAAGGAGTCTTTATTGTGTCAGACTGTCTCTTTGCACTAAAATAGGCTTATAATTAAAGGCATTAAAATCACAATTTCGGAATATCACAAAAATCATTCCAATCATACACTGACCGTCCATGGTCCTTGTCGTCTGCTGACTGACCTGACCTAAGCATTAAAAATAACACACTTTTAGTATAATCATAGGTAGTAAATCATCTCAATCTTACAGTAAAATAGACTTAATATACAAATAGCACAAACTCTCTTGTATCGTTTTTGCTGATTGTACTTCGGATAAATATCGTGGACCCGTTGGGAATTCGTATATGAAAGTTTTAAAATATATTTTACGAATTTCATGGACCCGGTGGGAAAAGAAGAACAATAGAGTCGTGGACCTTTGGGAATAAGCCCTTATTTCAAGTACTGAACTCATTGATAACTGTATGTATTCAAAGGCCATTAATCACAAGGACTTTTGGAACACTAGGTACGTAGAATTGATTTTCAACGTGTATTTTTAGAGTCATCAAGTATTAAGCTTCTTTAGGTATTTATTAGTAGAATACTAATAATATACCCTCAAAATTGTGTCAGAAATGGCACCATGTGGTTCTATCGGCCCTTGGTGCTGTGCCTACCCCGTAAGGGATAAAGGCGTGATTATATGTATGTATGTACTAACAGTAAGTGGGACAAACGACATCTTTTAAGGAAGGCATACGATAAAGTCACACAATTATTTCAATAAACAGTATTAACTGGTAATAATGGAAGTAATATTACTATCACTTTAAAAAATTCTGTACACGTGTCATTTAAAGAAACTTCCTTCAAAAATATAGGTTAGGCATTATATATGAAAAGATATACTCTAAACTAAACTATTTACAATTTATGGGTCTTACGTCTCACCTAACCACATAGCAATGAAATTAGATGCAACTGATTTATTGCTATTTATTTTTCTCACGTTACATCTAGGCTAACCAAATAATGCTACTAATTTAAATAGAGATAAGATTTTAGTATGTTTATTTACCCACGACCCATAATTTATGTGAGGCGGATCAACTTACGTACTTACTCATGATTAATAACCTAAAAACATTTAAATTATAAAACACGCCATCTTCCTATCCTCATCCCCTTATTTACGAGGTCGGCGTAATATGGTTTATTTCGAAACTCACTTTGTCAAGGATGGCGTTTGTTTTACAGCCGGACTGCTTCCCTGACTGACGCCAACCCTCTTCGGTGACAATGAAATATGAAAATACATTAGTGTATATGTAATAAATCCAGTGATACAGGCTCGAAAACATATGCCGTCCGATTGGAAGGCACACGTCTTTACACACAGCTGTGTTGTGAGGTATCCACAGAACTACAGGATTGTAGAGAAGATCCTACAGCCACGGTTAGCATAGCAGAGACAGAATATGTAAATTATCACTGCCAAGAAACATCATTAATTAGCTAATTAGCTAATTTTGATAGTGCAACCCAGTTCGATAAAGAAAGTTTTTGTTACGGCTAAAGCCTAACAATCTTCATACCTACATCCTGCGAGGCTTTACAGCCGCGGTCTACTCGCGCTACTAGGCGGTCAGCTGCCAGCGCCGAGCATCACACTTTCCCCGGGACCACCTACTTTCTTCGGGTCATTTATCTCGAGCTTTGACATCACTTCTCGCCTTCCAAAGTTACGTTCTACTTGTGATCGAGAATTGTATTGAGAACCAAGACTTCGTTCCCTCGACCCTTCTTAATATAGCTTGTAATTTTTTTTATTCTTTTATTTATATTTCTTTTTAAGCCTGACTGCTCCTTGACTTACCCAGTTATGGAGTAGACAGGTTACATTCGCTAGGGTAGATAGAAAATGGTTTTCCTTGTTTTTATGGTAAGATACGGCAGGCGAATCTTCCCCCGATCATTTCAAAAATTTAAGGGGAAAAAGTTTTACAACCGTCATTGTGATATAGTACCGTCGATTTTACGGCACCATGCACATAAAAAAATGTGCTTCGACCTTTTTAATAGTCTAAATGTAACCTTTGTAACTCCATAACAGCCTCGATTAAACATTCATCAAAGGAAGCCCATGTGAGTACGCGGTTTTAGAAGGTATGTTAACCCAAAAAGGTTCTCGGGTAGGTATACTTACCTACCTGGACTTCGGACTACGTGTTTCATGAACATTGTAAGAATCTCTAATGTTACCTAACGTGGTTTCTGTCTTAAAAACGGTTTTTGTCTTTAATCAATTTTGATATCTGATGAATTGCTTTTGTAAAGACCCATAGATCTAATTATTATTTGAAATAGTTATTATTAGCTTTATAATCTAATCATAACAATAACTAACTATATAATCTACTATTTGTTCTCGAGAATCAATTTTTTCCAGAATTTTGCAGATATATCATATTTTTGGATATTTTGTCCTTACACCATGTGCTATGTCCAGGGTCACGACTCCATATTAGATAATGTAATGTCGTTTCGCATCGTCACGTTCGCTATCGTAACATTCCCACTAAAAGTTCATAACGTGATTTACCGAACGCGCGACAATAAAGACTTCCTATTGGAGCAAACGTGGCAGCGATCCTCTATCGATTCCATCGAGAAATAATGTTACTTTGTCTAAGTCCCCAGGCCCATTAATGCATTTATTTATGTCCACTTATCTTCATTACTCCATATACTCCATATACTGTAAACCTATCTTTCGTTTCATCAATATTTCTTAAGTAATACCGTGATTGCGAGGTTTTCTTGGAAATTCTGAGTATTTCTAGTAATATGACGCCTACGCAGTTTTAAGAACTAACTTACTTGAGTGCACTTCAAATTGGATCTCTTCAGAATAAGTAATACCCACACTTCCTAAAATATCTCTCATTACTACCGCATTGAATTGAAAATTAATGACGACATTTCAACTTAGATGTGTATTAAGACCGGTATCTTTATTATTACCCATACTTCTGTTAATACCTTATTCTTATGTACCACGACCGTGCCAAAAACGTAGATATAGCACAGATATGATAACATAGCTTACCTTCTTGTATTGGGTATCGATCTGTTTAAAAATAATGTTATAAAGGCTACGTAAAGTATCTTTGAAACGCAGAAAGCAACCAAGGACGTTTCGAAAACGTTCGACTGTTTTAATGAAAACGTAATCAAGGCCTCGATTCTCATGCCCATCGACATTATATCTAAATTCGACGTAAATGTTCATTCTAATATGTGTAAAACAAACTGGGAGAGATTTGTGTAAAACAACACTGCTGAAAATATCAGCGATTATAATTAAATCTGCCATTTTATTTGAAAATGCAAATACGTCAAGTAAGTATATATACACATCAATAGCACTTTTGAATCCAAAAATTGCTTTTTTAACTTTTTCTGGAAAAAAATTGTTCTGTTCGTTTAAGTAGGCTTTAAATAATTACTTAAAGACACAATTTTAACCTATGGATAATTTTCAAAAAAATGTTGCTTTAAAAAAGTTCAATTAACTGATCAACCCCAAAAGAGAGTCATAAGTATAAGCGATCCAAAAAACAGCAAAGTATCACACAATAACCAATAAACCCATTTAATATCAGGACCGCCCGATACAATTGGAGCACAAAGCAAACATTGCGTAAAATATCAAAATTAATTAAATAACACTGCCAATGGTATTTTATCTAAGTATTTTATGTCACACACACCCTGTATGTTGTAGAGCGGTCATTTTTTCAATTAATAGTGTTTGTTAAATTGTTGTATTAAGTTGAAATATAAATTGTGTAGTTCCGATAACGGTAACAACATTTACAATTTTATGGTGTCATACCACACACAAAGACACACACTCATTAATTAAACAAAAATAATCATCTAAATACTAGAATAATAATAAAAGACAAGAATAATTAAATACAAATTCCTATTATAGACTCAGGGCAGGGAGAGAATGGGATAGGAGAATAGGATGGGAAGATACATATTGTTCGTGGCATATAGGTATTACTTCCATGGCCCTGTCACAAAAACATTAAATACAATACACTTTTCAAATGTTCGTCATTCCTGCTGAATAGCTAACGAGCGGTTTTTAACCGAGATCCCAGGGTCGCCATGCATCATTTATTTCATTGTTCGGACAAGGCGTACACAACAATATGATAATTGCGCCTCGCTTCGTCTTCAGCCTATTGCAGTCCACTGCTGGATGTAGGCCCCCCAGGGCACGCCACAAGGCTACTGCCACAGGGGGTTTTGCCCATAGTCACCACGCTGGGCAGGCGGGTTGGTGACCGCAGTGTGATTTTCGAACCATGTTGTCAGTACGGGAGGCGCTGCTGCCAAGAAGAAGAAGAATAAGATAGGGAGGCTCCCAAGATCCCAGGGGAGTTGTGCACTGTGCTGAGGGGCTTTGGATGACCTATGAGTAGAGGATTCTCGGGCGCAGGTGGCGCCGCCGAGTAGAGAGCCCTGAGGAGGCAGGCCTCTCTGTACTGACTGAACGCACAGAAACAATCGATGCGGAGAGGCCTGAGTAGGTCACATGGGAGGTGGGAGGCGTAATTGCCCTGAGGATTCGAGGGCATACGGGCGGACAGGTCGCAGCACGGGGTCGGAGGTAGAATGGTTCGGTAGTCCCACAACCCCGTGCAGGCAACGAAGAGGACACCGTGGGGTTTTAGTGGGTGTCCCCGGCCATCTCCATCTTTTCGGCTGGTGGCGAGTCCTTCATAACCCGCTGTCGGCCCTAGCGCCCTTCTCAATGCGTGCCGCGGGTATTCGTAAAGGGATTCCCTCAACGTAAAAAGAACCTTTGTATAGCACACGCATATAAAGTCATGGGCGTCCACTATGGAATAAAATTACGATTAATAGAGTTTTGAAACAAAACGAAATGATCTCTTACGTATAGTTTCGTCATAGCCGAATCAACAGAATGTAGAGACCCATATAAAAAAATAATTATACTTGCTAGTTAGGTAATAATAAATATATTTACTTCCAGGTATCCAAGCAAATGACATCAATTCTAAATCTATACTACAACAAGGAAGCTGTTGACCACAGGCGACATATAGAAATTTAATTTGATATCAGATTAATGGTTTCGTAATGTGTTGTATATTTTCCACATTTTCGTGGTTTTTAGATGCTGTACAAAAGTAAGTAATTAAACTAGTATTTACAATAAACTATCGGAACAGGGGATAAAATTATTTCATAAGTCACAATGCGAATGCTAATACTCGTAGATAGACTTGGCCTAATTTTTATTTTAAGATATAGGTGGTACTGTTTTATTTTAATTTTTACAATTAGATATAAAGTTTTCTTTACTTTCTCAGAACGATAACCTTCTGTGTGGGATGCTTGATAGCCATGATTATGTTTTTGTTCGTCGCATTGGCTATTACCACCGGAATTGCATACGGCTACAACTACACATTGGCTGAAGTGATATCTTCGAAAAGTAAGGTCTTTACTTCATATAGCCTGAAGATGTAGTATTAGTATATAGTATTACAAATATAGTATTAGGTTTACCCCTGTTCACTAGGCCCATTTTAGACTAGCAATTCTGAGATTGATTATTAGAGAAGATCGATCGAAGAGATCTAAATAAGAGATCAGTCTATCCCCATAATTTAATAAAGTTTGTTATGGGAAAACATGGATTTTTACGATTTAAATCAATTGAAAAATCAATCTTTTTCGTAGAGTATCGTCAAACCCTACTTAACCCACTTAAAGACACCGAGACATGTTAGTAGTAGTTGTAGTTGAAATAAATATACAGAGAAAGCCTCAAAACAATAGCGTGTCGAACGGTCTTTCGCTATTAATTTCTATATAATAAGATAATTTTTCCTTTTTCATATTAAAGAAGCCTCATGTCAGCATAGTCCTTCGCCGTGGCAAGGGGCCCTTAGTCCCAGAAGAAAAATTAACCCTATTGAGTGATTTGGAACAGAATATTGCAAAACGTAGTGATGTCGACTTCAATCGTAAGTGAGACTTATGTTTTGATCGAATAGATAATATATACGTAACTGTATATGCTTTAATGTATATTAACTAACTTAGTATTAAATAATGAGTAACTACGCTACCTAGGTATTCATAATTTTGTTAACTAAGCGATTTACTACAAGTAAGTCATGTCACACCTCTATGAGGAACGCTTTAGTAAACTTTCTTGACTCCTTGTCTGAAGGACACAGGGACACAGGACACAAATTGGTCTTTGGGAAGTAATAACCTTTTGAGAACTTTGCGAGCAAGTTAATATCTATCTAAATACCAACTAACCATTAAGATAATTTTCATACATAAATGACGTTATAAAATTAAGCATAAACAGAATGGAAGTAGATCTATCTACTCTGCATACGGACTTATCATAGCTTATAGCTGTTACCAATACCTAGATATAAAAGTTTTTATAATTGACTTTCTAGTCTATACAAGAGGCCTTGAAGACGATGAGGGTGTCCCTCGAATTGAGCTGAATCCATTATCCGAAACCTGGCCAAAAGCATACGATACAAAGCACTATGCGGCAATACTCACCAAGTTCTTCTCGGAGCCGCCAAAGGACCAGCATTTAAGACCTTACACTGTAAGATTATAAGAAATTAAACAATAGACCATGATTTGTTACTTGTCAAAGAGCTAGATTATTTATTATTACAATATTAAACTATTCCTGTGCTTGTGCGGGCTCATTAGAATACATCCTACTGCATCTCCTTCCGTGCATCTCGTATAAATCAACTTAGAAAGTCAAGGGCGTTGTTGCTACACTAAAGATGGCTGTAGAATTTTCTCAATGACTTTTAGCTACTCTATTTTGATAGCAGCCAATTGTATGTAATGTTAGGCTATGTATTTAGTGCTAGCTGAATGGAATTTTTATCAAAAGACAAAGTGTAGGTGGCTGTCATGTGCAGTTCCCAAGCAATTGTGTTTATTCCAGCTTTTCCAGCTGAATGTATTATCTTGCTCCCTCTCTTTGACAGCCTAACTGGAATGAGCAAGACAAAATAATTTGAATTAATAATACGAGTATAAACCTTCAACTCCAGATTACAAATGCAATATATCATATATTATCTTGACTAAGATAAATTTATAAAATTATTAATAAAGAAAATGGAAAAAATTCTTAACCCGAGTGGAAATCGAACCCACGACCACTGCAAACCGTGCCAGCTGCTATAACCACTAAGCCACCGGGTCAATTACTCGGATGACAAATTTTACCATCTCTTTTCTAAATTACATATTGGCAACGTTATTCTTCATCCCGATAGCTATACACTAGCCAAATCTTCGGCAAACAAAGCTGAATCCCTCAGCACAATGTTTAAAGATGAAACTATCAACCATATCCTAACGGATTATATTAATGGAGAAGTGTTTTTATAAATTTATCTTAACGTTAGAATAACGTTGCCAATATGTAATTTAGAAAAAAGATGCTAAAATTCGTCATCCGAGTAATTGACCCGGTAGCTCAGTGGTTAGAGCGGCTGGCACGGTTTGCAGTAGTCGGGGGTTCGATTCCCACTCGGGTGAAGAATTTTTTCCATTTCTTTATCAATAATTTTATAAATGCAATGATGATGAGCATCCACTGACGCAGTTAGGTATAACAGACGTAAAGAGCTACCCAATTTATTGCTGACTAAAATAATGAACTAGTACACAAATTAACCGTACACTATGATCGCAAAAACCTTTACGTGTTCTTAAAGATATTAAACATTTTTTTTACTAAATAGTGCCATAATTTGACAGATATACCATACATTTTGCTGACAAATATCATTTTTAACCACCGTTAAATTCTTAATCGTCTTGGGAATTCCGAGACAACCTTCGTTTTACTCCAAAACCTCTCACATAAATATAGTGGTTTACCGCAAACCTGTCTTGCTTACCAAATTTTAACATATATTTTATTTTTTTAGTATAGCAAGGTCTCCGATATATCATCGAGCGAAATCACGGTAGCAACCAGGACACTGGAATCATTGGTAAGCTACTAGTGGTTAGGTTAGCTTTTATTTATTACACACACTTCATAACACATTAACCTTATAGTCCCACATTAAAATCCCTAAGGTCTTGTGTCGTGGGTTCTAGCAACGGTATACTTATAAATACATAGATAAGCATAGAAACATTCATCGATCGGAAACAAACATCGATATTCATTTTATCAATGTTTGCACCTACCAGAATTCGAACCCAGGACCTATGGCGTCGCAGCGGAGTCACTACCAAATACACCAATCGCCGGTCATTTTCATTATAATCATAGTGCTTACTATATGACGATGATGGCCCTTGGCTTTGTCTATATACATATAATCGTGTTATCTACCGAACAAACAAAACTGTCCTGCCTTTTTGTAATGAGCAACTTTTTAGTAATTATTTCTTATTTACAAGGATAATATATTCCGACGCAAACATCTCAAAGGACCGTGCTCCTTTGAGTCTCAAGATTTCCAATACATAAAAATAGCATTGTAGACTTGTAGAATAAAAATTTCCTTTATTTAGTAAATAAATAATCCAGTAATCTTCTCCCGCAAGGAAACTAAAACGAATACGACCACAGAAGAATTTAGGGAGCAATCAGACTTCCTAGAGTCACTGACGGAGCAGGTAAAGACCTTTTTAATTATTAGTCCTGAAAAAATAACGTTATTTTCTTTTATATTTAAAAACCTTTATTCGGAGACCAACTGATAAATCAAGATTAGAGAGGCCTTTGTACGAATATCTTCGTAACTTCAGGAAGATGTTTTTTGTTTTGTGGTGAGATATAATACCATAGATACTAAACAAAATACTTCTCTCTTATGATTGTATGTTTCAAATTCATCATTTTCTTGCCCTATTCGTATTAATTTAGGGTTGGTTCAAAATATCCACATCTTCCATTCAACCCTAAATTATTCTTTTATTCTTTATTCTTTATTGCACATACACAAAAAGAAATATGGCATACAACATTAAAGAAGAGATGCATGTACAATGGCAAGCTTATCTCTACCAGATTAATAAAATATATTATTAAAATTACATATTATTTAACTTTAACGGTGTTATTATAAAACTGCGCTTATTATCAGTATACAGGGGATTCAGTTACCGTAAACAAGCGCACAGAAGAATCTACAGAAGTGTTTGAACCACAATCCAGGGTACAGGAATCTTTGCAACAACAGGTAAATAATAACATAGAACCTATTTCAAAATTATAAGATAGTAAAATATTTATTGAGTCGGCGGAATATTTTTTTTCACAAGCAATACTATCATCTAAGAATATAAAAATGAATCGCTGAAAGTGTTGCTTAGCGCAAAAAAAAATCTTACGCAGAGAAAAATAAAAAAAATCCTGAGTAAGTCTAAAAACAACACTCTTCTATAGCGGCCGCTAACGTGACCCTTTCCCGTGCAAAGTCGGGGCGGTTCCCTAGTTACTAATGTTTTTGGCCTTATGGCCGGCTGAATGCTCGAGCACAAACCTACCTTAGGCATTGCTTTCAGTGAGATTCAATATTAATAATTTATCCTAATGCTCCTTCTCAAGTAAATATAAACCGGATGCCGAAGATAGATAAATAGAATTCTTCATTGTAGGTACTACTTAAAACATTCTGTAAAAGATAATGATTTTCTGAAATATATTTTCCTGTTTAATGCAATACTTTCGTAATTTTTATTTTAACCCATATTTACATTTATATTACAGCAGGAGACATTATTTACATCGGACAGTCCTACGGAAGAGTTCCAAGACCCGACGATATTGCAGGAAACAAGAGAACAGGTATATCGGGTGACGACAAAGTTAACTATAATTGGTTCATAGCAAGACGATATCCAAATAAAAACTTAAGCGCTAGATCATGTGATCAAGGCCCCATTCTCACTTATTTTCCGTACCAAAATGTAAAAACAAAGTGGCGTATTTATGATCATTCAGCACTCGACATTCATCTCTAATGCTAGAGATAATGTTAAGTACTGGCAATTCATACCTAAGCTGCTCGAATATTCACCATATGCAAAAATCGGGTCCCAAGTCCAACCACTGTTAGATGAAACCAGCGTAAATCACGATGACGACTTTAGATATCTGATCCCTACGAAGCTGAGTTATTTAAGTCCCCTGACTTTTCATGATAACGTAGATAGGCACTTAAATAATATTGGAAATAGTTGTAAAGCTGCACTGAAAGTTAAACATTTTTTCTTTTTCCAGCAAAAGATAGACGTGTTTACTTTAAGTAAACCTACAGAGGAATTCACACCGTTAACTAGGGAGCAAGAATCTATTGGAGATCAGGTAATAATTTTATATCTGGTCTTCATACCTTGCTGCCAAGCCTTTTTATAGTCACACGAAATAAAAATAGTTTGGAATTTTAAACTTAGTAAAAGACTTTGGAAGTTATCGAAGATTGTACTATGGTGACTAGCTGGTAACTTCCCACAGTGTAGTGATAACAGAAATTTCTGATGTATATAGGTAATTGCCGCGTGGTGCCGCCGGCAGAGTAGAGTTTGTACCACACCATGCCTACCCGTGGGTATCGTACTATGCGATTATGGGTTGTCGGGGTCGGGCAGCGGGCAGCAGCGCCTCCCATGCTCACAACATGGTCCAGAAATCAGACTGCTGTCACTAACCCGCCTGCCCAGCGTGGTGACTATGGGCAAAAACCCCCCCATTGCAGTAGCCTTGTGGCGTGGGGAGATCTATTGTCGTGGGTACTACTGAACTACGGTATAAAAAAAATACAAATATCAATAACTCGGAACAACAAAACATCTATATTTTACATAATTAGCAAATGTTTGCTCCAACACCAATCGGTCATCAAATTCAATACGCTATTTTGGATTGCACCTCACATTATTTTTTCCAATCGCCTCTTAGTCCTTATAAAATGGTCGTTTAACGCTTTCATCTTTGTCAATAGACTAAAGACTTATTCACGTTAGTGGAGCCTACTGAGAGTTTTCAAGAACGAATCCAGCAAGGCATTCCACTGGATGAACAGGTAATCTAAGTCTATAATAAATACGAGTAACTCTATCTATAGGTATATTAACAGTTAGAAGCTTCAATCAATGTATCATCATAACATAGTATAAAACTGTCAATGAGTCTAAAGATAGATTTAATAAAGTATTCTTGTCGGTCATGTCGTAGTAAAGCACTTCAGGGGTTCTAGACTGTATTGAAACAATCAATAAACTTTAAAGGTGCCTTATACAGTCCAGTGGTCGACAATGCCACAGTCTTTAGTATAGGTGACACACACATTGTTGGTTGCAGGATAGTGATGAAAACCACCTACCTACCGAGCGTGTGAGCCTACGGCCGGTATACACTTACACAGAGACTGTCTACATGGGCAGTCCTGACATAGAGCTCCAGAAACACGAGCCAATACATGACTACGTTGACGTTAACAACAAAGATGTTGTAGAGACGCTTGCGCCTGATTACGACACTCGTCTAATGGATAGAATTAAATCCAATCTAAAAGTCTGGGAAGAGAAGTTTCACGATCAGCGAGAAGATTTAAAATGGCATACTGATAAAAGACGTCCGTAAGTTTCTAAGTTCGGTAATAAAACGGTGTTTAGTTTTAAAATTTAATTTACACAATGCACATAGTAAATGCCCTGTGCTGATGCGGAGTTTTACTAGAATACATCAGCTGCATTACTTCCAGGCATGTCGTAAGAGTCGACTAAAAAACTCGTGCATTCTCTCAGGCGATAAGCTAGCAACTTGTCACTGATCATTTACAACTGTCCTCGCTAAGCTAAGCGTGGCTTTTATGATTCTTATGTTTGTATATGTACCATAGTAACATTGTATTTAATTTTTGAAGTATAGTATAAATATTTAGGTATAGCAATAAGTAACTCCATATTTGGAGGCTTTGAGCCGCCTAATATCAATAAACGTTATCGTATGAATGGCAGCATACAACTCCGATTTATATCAAAATTTTGGGTGTCATTTAGATCATTATAAATTTAAAATTGTGCTATATTAATTGGCAGATTTGATGTGTTACACCTCTATACCTACATATCGCTTTTTTCAGTAAAATCCACATGCGCCACTGGGACCAAGACAGAGTTAATGTACCTACGGTATACCAGGAGTATGCAGATGACTACAGTGTGTACGGCAAGCCCGTTTAGTTTTAAAATATATGCGCAGGCGATGAACAGTTTTTATAATTTACCCGACTGCCCTTATTTATAATCGATTTTAAGGTACGTATATATTCATCTGTTTTATAATGTGATAATTTAAGTTAAGTTCACTCACGCTCAATTTTCACAGTGAGCCTTAGGGCATGCATTAGAAAAATCAACCGACCGGGAATACTCGTATTTGGTTCCAAGTCATTCTAATTCGGTATATGTGACCCTCAATAATATAATTGTAACTGAACTGACTTACAGTATATTTTATAGTGGAAAAATACGCAATTGGCTGCGTTAATCCATACCACAAAACTATATATTATAGTACTTTGTAGATACATGTACGACATATGTAAGTAGATATAATTGTTGACGCATACTTCCACAGGCCAGAGGTATATTTGCTCGGACTCATGTAACATATCATAATTGGGCTTTCAACGTATCACATATTAAATATACCGTGGCATGGTATTAACCATAAAAATTAATCGTGCCGGTATTTTTCTGGGCCAGTTGATGGGATTCGACTAGATCAAGCTTTTCTTTTTATTTCTTACTGTCTCTTGCCCGCGATGTCTATTCTCCGGTATGAACTACAGACATCATCTTTCTACCCTGGGGTCGGCGCAATAAGTGCTCTTCTTTCATTCATTAAAATTATCCGCGTGTACTACAGAACGTAGCCTAAATCCTTCTGCAAGATTTCAAGAAGACTGGTTGAGTAAATAATATAGTATGAAGAGGTAACAAATATACTTACTTTCGCATTTACTTTACTTTACTTTAGAATATTAGCTTTCTAATAGGGTTTCCGCAACTTCGTCCGCGTTGATTCTAGAAGAAACAAAATGTCGAAATTTTCTAGGTAAAATATTTATACGGGATAAAAAGTAAGTCTGGTCCTTTCTCAGGCTCTAGCTAGACTACCTGTCTACCCTTTAACTTTACACTTTTATTTAATGCAGTAGTATTGTCCTGAAGAGGTTACTAACAAACGAACAAGAAAACTTTAGCATTTAGGTATGCCTAATATTGCATACATACATAAAGTCACGCTCATTATCCCCCAAGAAGTTGGGCAGAAGTGTGCAAATTACACACCCATTTTTCACCAGTTAGCCTATTAAGTCCTACGTGGTAAGGGGTGAGCCTGCCGCCGATTACAGGCATAAATACAACAATCTAGAGTGACCGGTGATGAATCCAAAAGGAAATGTGTTCGTGCCATTCTAAATATTATTAATAGCTATTTAGCGTCAGATCAGAACCTCGTCCGTTAAATAACAGAGTGCACCACGGGCAGGTGATATTAACGTTACTTGATGATCTCCGACTATATTTTCGGCCAAGGCGACCAATCTTTACGGAGATTGGCCAGGTACGCAGTGTGTACAGGTACAAGTGTGTGCGCAAACACAGATGCACTCTCTATCTCTCCGTTACTCTCATAATCCGATGGGACGGAAGCCGACACGACCGGAGAGAGATCAGGCGCAGGACCAACGGTTTTACGTGCTTTGTGAGGAACGAGCTAAGTGACAAAAAATCTGTACATGAAATAAATTCATTCGTACAGGCCCGTGTCTGGGATCGAACTTACGCCTGCCGCTTGGAAGGTGCACGTCTTAACCACTGAGCTTTTTTTTAATGTTACTTAATATTAGTTGTAGGTAGATGGGATTGGAATGGGGTGGGATGTGTTTGATACAAATTTACAATTCGAGTTATCGTCGTCATTGCAGCCATTGTTGAAAATAAGCCTCCCATTAATGACCTCCGCTGCGACACACCTTAGTAAATAAAATAAATTAAATATAATGAGTATGTATGTATATATAGGTACTTAGATCGTAAATATTACTAAATACATTGCATTAATTTTATCTGGGTACGTTATTTAACTACTAATACAGCTTAGGGTATTCCTCTATTTGTAGCTAAGTTAATGATTATGTCAAAAATATAACTGTATTTGCATCTGATGTGGCTTAGATTAAGCGGGTTGATCTTTAGTAATTTGGTTTTCTTTTTTAATTTTTATTGAAACCATTTATATTAGATTTATTCTCCGTTACATTAAGGGTTTTAATATTCTTTTTAACATTAACATTTTTTGCTGGTTTATTTTTGATATTAGCCTTCAGTGTAGTTTTGAGATTTGATTTACTCTTGAGAACGGGTTTTGATTTGAAATTTGGTTTTGCCTTAATGTGTGATTTGGTTTTCGCATTTGGTTTAGCTTTAAGATTAGGCCTCACGATACCATTTATTTTAGTATTAAGATTAACTTTCTCTTTGGTTGATTTCTTTATGTTTGTATTATTTACATCTCTTAGGTTTGGTTTTCTGTGACGCTTTATAGGACGTCTTTTTCCACTCTTCAACCTTTTAGAACGTAGATCGCCGTGATTATAGTTAGCACCTGGTTCAGTATATGATTCTACTTGAGGCTCAATAGTAAGTTCAACATATGCGTCGCCGGTTTCATCTTCTACTGCAGTTTGACTAGCATCGATTTCATTATTCAGTTTTTCATGTTTCAACTGATTTATTGACCCATGATCTATGTCGTCTTCTATAAGTTGATCTGGTGGATGCTCATCTTTAGTATTTGTATTTAATGCATTTTCATCTTCTCCTTCCTTCTCCTCTTCGTCATCTTCGTTAGTACTATCATGGCACTTCTTCTTCTTCTTTTCTTTTCCCTCATCGTTAGGTGCCGCTTTTTTATGAACAATGGCAGTAAATATAGCTTTTTCGAGATATTGTTTAAGTATATCTGGTAGTATGTGTAATAGGTATCCTGTTATTAATTCATAAGACATCAGTCTGTCATTTATAAGTAATTGTTGTAATGGAGTAGTAACTTGCACAGTACTGAAAATAAAGAAAAAATAAAATATAAAGTTTATGCATTTAGGTGCATAAACATTATTAACATAAACAGTATACAGGATGATTTTTGGTCGTCAACGGTCCCGAAAACTACGGAATCTCCTCATCGTCACGGTCATTTTTCTCCATGGAAGCATACCTGGGAAGTGTCTGGTTTCCAAAATATTAGGGTCCAAAGTTGAGTTAATAGACTGCGTTTTTCTGCATAAATGCACACTGACGCGTGTAGCAACATTTTTTTACGAGAAATAATTAATATCTGTCTATGAAAAAACTAGCATAAACTCTGGACACTATAAATTTCGCCCGATCACGTAATATTTTAAAAATTCAAAAAAATTTACATCGTTTCCCAGCATTTTTTTGGCATAAACTTACTTTATTTGATGTATTAAGTACGTACCCTTTTATAAATGAAATTGTATTAGGCGTTACAATTCGGAAGTTCAAACATTTACTATGGGTGCGCCCACCACCGGGCCCTACACCCTCCACTGACCCTCGGATCTGATAACTCATAACTGCGAAAACAAGCACTTGCACTAACAACTAATTTATCAATATTTTGGTGAATATTTGAATTTTTTCATTAAAATTTAACTAATTCACCCAATACTATTTGGTTTGTGTGCACAAATAGTATATATTTATTTGAAATATAAATAATGGTGGGTAATTATTTATATATTTTTAATACTTAGTAGAGGGTAGTTAATTCTGTGTAGGTAATGTGTTGGGTTTTAGAGTTTCATAATAATTAGTGGTTTACTAATTTACTAATTTCTATAATCCTGAGGATGCCACGGTTGTTGGCGAAACATATGTAGATTATATATCTAGTTTTTGATTTCGGAATAGTGCAATGTATTGTCATGCATGCTAGGTGCTCGGGTCTGGTTTCTCGTGGCGATTGTAGTTAGAGCTAGTGCCTGTTTTCGCAATGAGTTATCAGATCCGAGGGTCAGTGAAGGGTGTTGGGCCCGGTGGTGGGCGCACCCATAGTGAAACGTACCCTTTGTTAAGGGTGGCAATGAAAAAACATCCTATATGTACTAATGTTAAAAACATAGTAAGTATTCGTTGGTACCTAATGCATAACAATTTAATGTGTTAATTGTAATGAGGATGTCTTTTCGTTGCCACCCTTAACGAAGGCTAAGTACTCTATACATCAAATAAAGTAAGTTTATGCCAAAAAAATGTTGGAAAATGATGGAATTTTTTATTATTATTTTTTAACTACATGATTGGGCGAAATTTATAGTGTCCAGTGTTTATGCTAGTTAATAGACACATATTATTTATTTCTCGTGAAAAAATTTTGCTACGCGCGTCTATATGCATTTATGTAGAAAAACGCAGTTTATTTACTCAACTTGGACCCTAATATCTTGGGAAGCAGACACTTCCCAGGTATGCTTACATGGAGAAAAATGATCGTGATGATGAGGAGATTCCTTAGTGTTGGGAACGTTGACGACCAAAAATCATCCTGTATTTAGGATGTAAGTGACAGCTAGGCAAATACTGAAATGCTGAACAAGTACCAAAGTATTGAGTTATACAACAGTATAATCACTTGCAGGAAATGCATTTTTAATTTGATTATCCGTAATGCTTATTTTCCGCGCCAATTGTATCGGACGATCCTGTGACTAGTTAAATGAGCTTAATTGTTTTTTGTGTGACACAGTGCTGTTTTTACCCGACTGCGCGACTCAAAGGAGTGGTAATATGTTTTTAATGGCCTTTGTATTTATGTATGTTTGTATGTTTCTTTGAAGCACTATACAGACCAAACGCCTGGGCCGATTTTTATGATTTACACGTCCATCGATTCCTCTTAGTCTGCGAGTATCACTAAAGACATGACGTTAGTGAAAATCCAATATGGAGACTACTAGACGCCATTGTGTGAAAATGAAAAAAAATAAAGTCAAGAAACTATATTAACAAACTATATCATTATCAATTTTCTCACAACATTTTTAGATCCGACTGACCGTTTAGGATCTATGTCGATTTAAAGTTGCGTAACCAGCATTCCCGCATATAAGTTTTTAGACAGCAGCAAGACGAAAACAACTTGCTACCGAGCATGTCAAGCATGTTTCTTAAAGGCTATTAGTAGCTATATTAACTAAAAAGAATATTTTTTTTTTTTAAACATAATTCAAAAAATTCAAAAACCCTACTGCGTAAAAAAGAACCAAACTATGTAATAATAAAAAAACTGAAAAGATGAAAACAAGCACTTAGATGTCCGGTGGTCTAGCATTCTATAATATTATTATGGAACTAGTGGCCGCCCGCGACTCCGTCCGTGTGGACTACAGAATAAACAAATGTCGAAATTATCCGGGATAAAAACATTTTCCCGGGATAAAAAGCCTATATGTTAAGTGGAACCTGTCAAAATATATTCCTGAAAACTACAACGAAATCGGTTCAGCCGTTTCTGAGATTAGCGTGCACAAACGCACAGACAAACAGACAAACCGACAAAAATTCCAAAAATCATTGTTTTGGGTACTATTGCGTTGATAAAGGTATTCTATAATATTTTTTCTTATATATCTTCCATGTACAGACAGCGATCCGTTACATTTTTGTTATATGTATAGAAGATGAATACTATTGAAGAAAATAAAATATTTTCTAATGATGTAACATAACAACTGAACAGCCAGGATCCATTGAAATATTAGCTTGGCTGTCGGATAATGGATCCCGACTGTTCAGTTGTTTTTTCTTTTTTTGCAGTCGGGTTTTTGGATTTTTTTAATCATGTTTTTTTTAAATCACTAGTGACTCTCTATTAGGGTTGATCAGTTTTTCAAATTTTGTTTTTAAGCCTAGTTTACGGCCAATTTCAATACGAGAAATCAAAAAGAATCTTGGATTCTTTTATTCCTAATTTAAAATTTTGTATGAAAGCAATTGAAGATTAAATCTTAGATATGCAAAAAACCTCTAAATATCAGTTATAGAAATTGACGATAAATGAACACAATTTTTTTTCCGAAAAAATAAAGAAATTGAAATTTTTTGAATTTTCTTGCTAAATTTTTTAGTGGTTTTTGCCTAAGAATCATGGTCTGAAGTCAGCATATCAATATTTGCCTGGTTGTCACAAACACCCAGGAAGGATCTAACATCAATAAGTATATTTCATGCACAATACTATGGACTGTTTACCAAATTCTTGACATTATGTGGGCCTTAATTTGAAAAAAAAAGTGATTAATATAATCCGGAACAACAAGAAGAATATCGGAATCGGAAAAGGCATCTACGATTTATGTTTTCTTCTAGTCAAAAACGTCAGTTAAACCATAGCAGTTTTGACGTATTTAAAAGCTTAGCTACTGATCGTTAGAGAGTAAGTATATTCTTTGCTACTGATTAAACGATTTACCCTTACAAACTATTACTGAACATTAAATTATTTACCCAAAAGCTATAACTGCAAGGCGTATTTCTAATTTTGGGTCTTTATTTTCTTTGTCTCCCAACATTATCAAAACATCAGCGGGCACCTCAGTGAATTCTACTACAAACCGTTGTGTAAGTTTCTGCGTGTTGCTAGTAACTGAGAGATTTCCTCGCACCTGTAAAATTGACAATAGAATTGTGCTATTACAAGAGCCGTTGAAGAAATAGGACACGGTATTAGTTACTTTGGTATTATTACTAGCAAAAATGCTGAAATACATACCTATAAACCTTCCTCTTGAATCACACAATTTATTTTTAAAAATGCATTGACATCTGTTGCGTAGTTTTAAAGATCTAAGCATACATAGGGACAGAACATGGAGAAGATATGTTTAAATAAAGGCATATATTTATAATTAAGTTTATTAAATCAAACAAATACAAGCTAAGTCTGTCAAGCCCTGCTAGACGCCATGTTGCAATGACACATGCGCATTGCCGACAACCTAGGCAAAGGCTGTACGTAAACATTTTTTTTAAAGACACCAAATTAATATGTTAGTTAATTAAAAATGTTAGTTTTGTAGGTACATTTGTCAATCGAATACATTGCTTGCAATAATTTTTTTTTTTCGTTTCCCAGGGTTGGTTCCATAGAAAAAATTATCGTTACGTTACAAAGAATACGAGGTATTAAAATAACAACGTTGTCTTTTTACACCCTGTATGTAGTGATATGTAGTGATGCTACAAATTTATTTTAGAATTATTGTACCTATGCATTCAATTCACCTTGCTCTAATTTTTAATATTTTGTTATTCACCGAAAAGTAAGTGTTAATATTCTACGACTATTACCACTATTACTACGGAATCCTAAATAAAAGGTCGCCATCGATAAACTTGAAAAGAGTGTTTCACTGTGGTCTACCCAACTAAAATAAATACGTTGTTTAATGTGCCGCTCACTAATATATGCGAAATACTTTTATTTATCGATCATGTGACTCCTACAGTCGGCGTTTCAATGGCATTGATTTGTTTAATACAAAATGTATTTATAAAAGTAAAATCGTTGCGGCCCTTGATCAATGTTAATTGTGGGGGTTTCATAGATTTATTTTTTGGTTAGTTGCTCCTTTCAGTGTGATGTGTTTGGTTGGAGCTTCAATTTTTTTCTGTGTTTTTATTGGTAGATACTTTGCTGGTGTATGTGCTACTTATGTATTTTGTAAATATATTTGTGTTAATAGTACTGTTTGTGCCTCATGAAAATAATAATAAATAAAAATTACTACTACCTACACTGGCTACTTACCTACATCACAATCATATCAATTTATCGATGTCTTATTACATATTCAGATGAAAAATGCATAATTAAAAGACATACTATATTTGTAATTACTCCACCCCTACCAATATTGTGTTCGTCGTTTCGGCACAAAATCATTAAACTCATAATGATTCGCTCAGTCCATAAAGGTTTATACATCTTCTTAATATATAAAAAATCCGTGTCACTGTGTATGTTCCGAATAAACTCAAAAACGAGTCAACTGATATTCATGAAAATTGGCATATATATGTAATTTGGTCCAACTTAGATGATAGGATAGTTATTATTTAAATTAATGGTCTTAATAACTAATAATTAATAAAAAACTGATCATCAACGTTGGTTGTTGTTATTAATCGTACGTTCCATAAGTCTGCAACAGATGGCGCCTTCTGAATTCTTCTGTCTTTTCTGCAGTCCACGCGGACGGAGTCGCGGGCGTCCGCTAGTATTTCATATATTTACTAGCGGCCGCCCACAACTTCGTCCGCGTGATGGGGCATTACACCCGTACGAAACCGAAGCGGGTCCTTAGTTATATACATAAACTTTTCTCTTAAATCACACTATCTATTTAAAAAAAACCGCATCTAAAGATGAACTGCATTTAAAGATCTAGCATACATAGAGACAGAGAGAGAGGAAGTGATTTTGTTTTATAATCAGAGGTCGGAATTAGGTAGAGTCATTTATGTACTTGCACTGATTTCATACAGCGAAAGAATAAAGTGGATATGCCTCAAATTCCGGTATTAATTTTAAAGAGCAGAAATTTTATGTTAATTATCTTTGTTTTATTTGTCTATCTCTGAGGGTTTTATTATTATTTATTTGTAATATTGTTGGCCACACGGGATTGTCCATTAGAAATCCTGGGAGGGTCCACATTTATATCAACATTTCGATGCAAGTACATAAATGACTCTACCTAATTCCGACCTCTGTTTATAATATACGCATGTAGTGATGTAGTTTCTGGACGCCTGTCCCTGTATATTGCAATGTAGCAGCTAGAATCAACTATAGAATAGGTTAATTTCTATTATTATAAATATTAATAAGAAAATGAAAAAAAAATCACCCGAGTGAGATTTGAACTCACGGCCTCTCGCAAACGGTGCTTTTGCTCTAACCAACTGAGCTATCGGCTCAATTAACTCGGATGACAAATTTTACCATCTCTTTCTATTAGTTTATATTACCTGTAACTGGTGGAACCTGAGAGTCTCAGATATAATCATAACGTCCATTTCGAAAGGACCTCCAGCGTTGCCCGAGTAGAGAGTATCCACACCGTACAAGTTCATGTCATGCAGAACAATATTTGTCAATGCAGCTTTTTCAACACTCTGAAATAATACTTGCTTCATAGATTTCTCGACATAGAACAAAAGAATAAGTTTATAACTATACACATACCTACACAGACATTTGCTATAGCAAGAATATAACAAAGAAAAGAAAAGTAAAATATTTATTTATCTTTCCCGACTGGTTTGGTGGAAGAAATCTCTTTTAAAGATAAGCACGCCTTTGCAGTTTCTTTGTTGAACTTTTTGTAAGTACAATTTAAAAAAATAATAAAATGTATGGAGCTAAAGTAGCAAGCTTTAACTTCAACTTCTATAAAATATCACAGGGGTGACAGTTACTGTTAACAGGGTATACAGGGTGTGGGTGACAGCCAGGTAAATACTGAAATGATGAACAAGTACCATTGTGTTGAGTTGTACGACAGTGTTATTACTCGCAGGAAATGTATTTTTGATAGATTTGATAATTGATCTCTGCGCCAATTGTATCGGACGATCCTGTGACTAATTAAATGGGCTTATTGGTTATTCTGTGACGCATTGTTGTTTTTTGGATCACTTGTGACTCTCCATTAGGGTTGATCAGTTATTTGAACTTTTTTGAGGGAAACTTTTTTTAAAAACATCTTTTGGTTAAAATTTTATTTTTAAGTCATTATCTAATTAAATGAAAAAACTGTTTTTTCCTGAAAGTATGAAAATAATGTCAGAAAAAAATGAAAGATTTTTTCTTCGAAAATTTTCAGTGTTTTCCGCCTCAGAATCGTGGTCTGAAGTCATGGTATCACAAACACCCTGTACAAGAAAAAGTCGAACTTAAAACCTCATGTCGCAAGTTGGTTGTCGATGACAAAAAGGAACTTACTGTGTCATTCCAATATAGGTTCAATGAAGGTAACTCCAATGAATCGACGCCACGCTCGTTGATATTTCTTGTCACACCAATCATATATGTCAGCGTATGGTTAATCAACACGCGTTGATTTGTGCTAGTAAATTAAAATATTAATCAGTAAAGCGATGGTTTCCTAGAATAGCGGTGCAGTTATATAGCAGTACAGTGATATAACGGTGCGGTCATATAGCGGTCGTGAAGGCATTTCACATATCGGCACCGTAAGGCAGCACCTCACAAATTATTATTTTTGGACCTTCCAAAAGTACCATAGCGAAGGGCGGATCCAAGAGGGTCATGGCGGTCCCAACTAGGGTTGCCACCTTTTCTTTTTGCATTTAAAGTACATTGGCTGTTATAGGTAAGAAAAAAAAGTACATAGCATCAAAATAAAGTACCTATAATTTACTTTTCTTTATTATTATATTTAGAAACATATTCGCTATTCGAGCGTTTTTTTTATTTTTTACTATGAAATGGCGTTATTTATTGAAAAACATTCCATTCTATCAAGTTAATCAGATTTTCCCTGGCATAAAAATCCACGGACGCCCTCCAAACTAGGACTAATCCGGGGAAACCCGGGCGGATGGCAGCCCTACTTAAGACTCAGCTTTTCAAAATCCCAAAGAAATCAAATCATACGAAATAAAGTATTTTCACGTACTTTTTTTTTCTCATAAAGTATAGAGTACAATTACCTGAAATAACGTACAATACTTTATTATAAAGTACGGGTGGCAACCCTAGTCCCAACCCCCTAGGCCTGAAACCGGCTTAGGCAACATTACAATTGTACGAGCGACAATGAAGTTCGCAACGTTATCGAATTCTGTCCAACTCGTGACTTTTTGAGAATTGGCCCCCTAGTCACTTACCTGTAACTAGCAAGGTTCTTATTGAAGAGATTCCTCGTGTTCACGTAACTCAATATGGCTCCTTCGATCTTCGGCAGTAGTTCCAAACGCACCGCCTTTGTCATCAAACGCAGCATTTCTACGCCTAAATATTAATTACCATGTATTTTTCTTACTGTAGAATCTTTTTGTAGAATGAGATTGAGCTACTTTCCAAGTACTTCATATTCGGTATTTCATATATTTTTTAACAAGCAAAATGAACCATATCTTTTCTGCGTTTGTTTACTTTTTAGGCGCAACTACTTACTTTGAGTTACGGAGAAGTAAGGTGCAATAACCGGAGGGGAACCTCTGTCTGGGTTAAATATCTGAAAGTTTCATTTTATAAATTACTAGCTGTTGCCCGCGACTTCGTTCGCGTATGCTACAAAACTACAGAATATACACAGGCAACAAAATTATAGGTATCATTTAATGAAGCCTTAGGTAGGATTAGGGTTTACGAGTATAACGAGTAGCTAATACCCGACATGAGTCCGATGGTAGTAGAGGAGAGACCAAAATTAAATTACACAAACGTACGAGGCGATTAAGGGTTTCCGGGAGGCGGGCAGCAGCGCCTCCCGTGTTGATAACATAGTCCAAAATACAAACTGCGAGCGGTCACCAACCCGCCTGCTCAGCGTGATGACTATGGGTAAAAACCACCCATATATATAGCATATAGCTTAATAGCCTTGTGGTGTGCCCTGGGGGAGGCCTACGTCCAGCAGTGAACTGCAATAGGCTGATGACGTAAACCTACTTACCTCTATTTTGAATTTACAAGTGTGTACTCTAAAGCTATCCTGGCCAAAGTGTACTGTCCTTCCACTTAGTATTGTAAGCGCAATGCCTTCTAGGTAGCAATCGTGACCTGTAATACTGAAACACAACTCACGCACGATTATAATGTACTTAGGTTTTTCTTGTATGACTACGTCAGTACATACCGAACGTAAAGAAACCTTTATTTAAACAATTTTAATGGCAAATGTAGAAAAATCTAAAATTTTTCTCTTACATTAGTCGATACTAACAACTGCGTGAGCGTGTCTCCATACGGCAATATAGCTGATGATGATTATCTATTTGTAGCCATTAACCTATAAGAGTTCCTCTACACTAGCGTCTCCTGAGCGTCTTTTCAACGTCGGCGTAGTGCGAGCGTCAGCGTGGCGTCGACGCAGTGTCGACGCGACGTCGGCGCTGAGTGGAAGCCGAACGCTGTAATTACGCTACGTGAGCGTCGCGTCGATGCAACGCCAGTGCCGCGTTTTCTGCCATATAATTAAAACGACGCGACGTTTGCACTGCGTAATTACAGCGTTCTGTGCGTTCGGCTTTCACTCAGCGCCGACGTCGCGTCGACGCTGCCTCGACGCCGCGCTGACGCTCAAAAGACGCTCAGAAGACACTAGTGTAGGGGTCTCTTATATACAAATTTGTATATCCGCAGGAAGAAGCCCACAAATGGCAGGATAAAGCTATTTGTTTCTTTCTCTTCTTCTCTTTTTCTATCCTCCAGCCACGTTTACCATAGCTGATCCGGATATATAAGATCAGAGACAACTTGCTATTTCACCGTCGGAGCTCTTACAACATACACGGAAGGAGATGCAGCTGATGTATTCTACAGCCATTCCAGGTCAGCACAGAAGATTGAAATAAAATAAGCTTACGCTAAATATCCTGTAGAGTGAACCTGCTGGAGGGTGAACGGTGAATATGTGTGAGGATCCGTCCCCACGTCAGGAACGTAAATAGATGAAGAGTTCCTGAACAGCACATACTCCGCTAGCATGTAAATTGGAGTCAGATCTGACTTCAGTCTCAAATAATTTTTTGGTATATTTAAATCCACAGACGGCATGACCAGTATTGGTAATTCAGTCAAGTTAATGTTTAGAAGATATCTGAAAGATAATTTTGTTATTTAGTTTTATTCGTCTTCACTTAGGGCCGATTTTTCCAATTATCGGATAGCCTATTTTTAAGTTAATCCTGTGTTTCTGTAAAACTTGAGCAAGATAGAGATAGTATCAACTTAAGATCTATCTGATAATTGGAAAAATAGGCCCTTAGAAGAACAAAATTCATAGAAAATGTAACAATTTTACGGGCGACAGTGAAGGTCTCAAAGTTATTGCGAAATTTTCACCAATTTCATCACGTCATTTAACAGACGTGCTACTGAAGGAAATGTTTCAATAACTTTCAGAGCTTCGCTGACGCTAGTAAAATAATTATGTTTATAGTACGCCTTAGGCTTTTCCTTAGTAATGAATAATAAGGTTTCCACGTTTCTATATGTTTCTCTATGTCACTGTATGAATTTTAGCATTCTTTTCTCATTTTTGTTTGTGACTATCCTGTCTTGCATCTTCCTACCGTGAACAAAGAAATGCGATTTGATAACCGATACTTACAAATCTACCGACCCATCAGTAGTATACAAAGATTGTGCTAGACTATTACGATCGCCTTCCCTCTTCACGACTACGTTGACATCTTTGTTTGCGAATGTCTCTTTCAGCGCCTGAAGTAAGCAATTGGTTTGTTAACAAAGTTCTCTGATCTATTGTACTTACTTTAATGTACGAGTATGACTGATGTACACAATACAGGGTGTAAGAAAAGGGGTATGTTAAGCGAAATGCATTGGAGAGTACCTAACTACAAGATTATGGACTCGAAATTACAGAGTTTATGTTGTTTACAAATTTCTTCAAACTATCTGGATAAACATCCAATTTTGAGTCTAATACGAGTATATTGCGAATGAGTTCTCTATTAGTGGACTTTATACATAGAATTTTGCTTAAAATACCCCCTTTTTACACCCTGTATACGAGTTATAATAGAGAGTGAATAATGTAAAGAGTAATGTAAAGAGCCTACTTACTTAACTTTTGAACATAACATAAACATTCTAAGTAGATTGGTCGAAGGTTATTAAAATTGGTTTCAAGTATCGTAAGCAACACGATACATGAGGGACGATTTGCTGCAGAATTTATTTCCTACGGCTAGGGGAATCAGTTTTTTTTTATTACAATCCTAAGTCACTATTTGCACGATTTGCAGTTCTAAAGCTATTTACCATAATAACTTTCATAATACTGACCAACGCAATCGCCCCTTCGAAGGGTTTCTTGTATATACTCCAAACTTTTTCAAATTGGCTGATAGACTCTGAAAATTAAAATACATTGATTTTGCAATACTTATGTTTTTCTTATGCCAAATTAACTCAAATATAAATTAATTTACCATTTGTAAAATAGTCGCGGATCGTCTCCTCTATGTCGAGTGAATTGACTGTTATACTAAAGGAGAGCAGGAAAATCGGGATCAAATGATAAATTATCATTTTCGCATCAAAACTCGTTTGTGGAATGAAATAAAAGTTAAAATTAATAATTTCTAAATTCTTATCGTGTATAAATAAAAAAAACAATGGATTTTCTTAAATCAATTAAATTATGTAATCCAATTTTAGATAAGAATCCTATGTTTTTGAAACTGAATTATAATATACTTCTGTAGAGAAAAAGTTATAATACCCATGTGTTTTTAAGATGACTTTAATAATTAAACTATCACTAATATTTTCTTTATATTTATCTTCTTTGCAAGGGAAGAAACTTGTTGCAAAAAAGGCTTTAAGAAATGACCAAGGTAATATAGGAAAAAAAATAGTAGTGATGTACGCTTCTCTTACAAATATATTTAAATTTTAATACTTTATGATGATGATAAATTTAAAGAGTTTGTGCTAATGCAACGCTTTACTAGAATACATCAACTGCGTCTCCTTCCGTGCATGTCATAAGAGTCGACTAAGGAACTCGGGCATTCTCTCGGGCAATCTAGCAACTTGTCCCTGAATGTACTCGTATACATCTGTCCTTTATGCTTAACGTCTATCGGATCTCCTTTATGATCTTGCAGTTCTGGCTACCCCATTATGGTAACACAGCTATGTGTAATGTGTCCGTATCTTAAACATACATACATACATATAATCACGCCTTTATCCCTTACGAGGTAGGCAGAGCACCAAGGGCCGATAGAACCACATGGTGCCACTTTGACCAATTTTGAGGGTATAGTTGAGATGTACAAGTTCGGTTAGTAGTGGCAGGTGGTCAGCCCATCGCCTAAAAAACACGAAGACCCTTGCTTGTCCCTCTGCTGACTTGTACAGTATGCCCGGGAAGAGAAGCAGCTGTAGTATTTATTATACTTTTTTTTTCACTCCTAGAGCAGCATAGAAATAATATAGCTAAAATGGAATTGAATCGTTCAAAAAATCTCATTAAGGCTAATGCCACACTACGGCAAAACGCCGCGGGTTTTAACCGCCTGACTTTTTAAGTATGGCTGAGTAAAACCGCCAGTGCGGCCGCTTCCATTAGTTTCCTTTACTCACAAAATCAGGCTGTTTAAAACCGCGGCGGTTTTGCCGTGGTGCGGCCTTAGAGTAAAATAAATAATACCTATACAGTATCCTAATAAGGCACCGGAACAAAACGTGTTCTGAACCTAAAGCTGATTGATGATCAACTGCTACGTAGGTACATCAATAACCCAATTAGATTTAAACTTTTTGTTATTTTTAGCCAACAGTGACTGCTGGATGGATGTACAGGCTCCAGAACATTTTAAAATCATGCAGGAAATAGACGGTAAAAACGCAAATACCCTATATAAACTTTCCTTACTTCTGTATACGTACTAAGCATATTTGTTTAAATTACAAATTTTACGAGCTATGGCGCAGTCCGCCAAGTTCGTTGAACGAGGTTATTCATGGAGATGTGTCAATTTTGCGAACTTTACTGTAAAATCGAGCGTATCTCAGGTACAGGCAAACGTACGCTCGACGCACTAACGTATCATCGGTTGAGTGTGAACGGTCGAGTGTTTTTCTATACATTTTCTCTGTTCTGGCGTTACGCGACCGATAATACGCGACGCATGTTCCGTCAGATATGAACAGCCCCCTGATTACCTAATTTGCAACAGTAAAGCCGAAGTAATGCTAGTAAGTTCCTTTGAAATTCACTTTACGTAATACGAATTTGACAAGCAATCATAATTACATTGTTTAAGCTGAGATTATTATGCAGCGCACATTTATTGAGAAGGTAACTGGTTCCATCAAAGATAATTTAATAATATACCTACATTACTAGCTACTATATGATGATGACTCTAAATAGCAGTAAACCAAAAACTCAACACTAGTAATGTATTTCTATAGAATACCTAGATAAGATACTTACAAAGGAAATAATGTTTTGTTGTAGCTGAATTATATGAAAGGAATTATATGGGGCTCACCCCATCTTCCACACATGATAGCACAACGCATGCTTAGTGATTCCTAACACACGGTGACTGCATAGTTACCTCCATAGGTTTCTAGGTCTACTTATGTATAACATGAGCACGTTGCACATTCAAGAAAAGTAGTCTGCGCCATCGCAATAGTTTATAATTTTCTTGTTCTCTATAGATACCGCTGGAGATGTTCCCCGGACTTTCGATGATAACGCACGCCAAGTTGGATTTGATGGGGTAATGCTCGAAGTAAGTGATCTTGGTTTTACAGAGACGTAAATGGGTGGCTTACCCACGATACGGCGTTGTAGAAACTCACTAATAATTATTATCGATGCTGCGTTGTAACACAACGTATTGCATAGTGTTTAGCTAATATACCTATATATATATGAGAGCCTTCAGTGGCATATACAAAAATATGTTAATTATTATAATCTTTATTCAAAGAATACATATAAGTACACTAATGGTTATTGATGTCTACTGTAACGTTACTTCTCCCCTCTGTATCTACATAATTGATGCTTGGCGTTTTAAAGTGACCGCTTCTCATCGTATAATATTTTACTCCAATAGGAAGCCTTCATTTTGTGTTTAGATGACGTGATCAAGTTCAAACGCTATTGGTTGTATTGTATCAAAACGGTTAGACTTCATGATGGCTTACCTATTGGACCAAACGTGTCGTTATTGAGGAATAATGTTACTTTGTGTAAAGCCCCTAGCCATGATAGCGAATGTAATTTTTTTTTTTACATTAGAATACTTGGATTTGTTTTGTAATAGTGCTTTGGTGTTATACTGTAAAGCAGTTAAACGAATTTTCAAATAATAAAACTATAAATGGTACATTTATCTACGTACCCTGTGCAACAAATCCTTAGTTTAGTATATTTCACGTAATTATGGTCTGATAAATTGAGTTTATTTTCTTACTTAGTTTAAGAAAATGTAGTCATTGTCATCACAATGACTATGATAATGTAGTTTTAATATTTTTTCATTTTTCAGGCTCTTCTAGAGAGTATAGGCGTAGCTGGACGCGCAGTGGTGAATTCAGATATAAAGATGACAATGATACCTGCCGGACTGAATATTGGAGGCGAAGGCATGATCGTTCTGGCTGACTCTATTCTGTAAGTCAAGAGTTCATGACACCATGGTGGTATCGCGGCTAGAGTTTTAGAACGATATCTCTCACAATTATTCTCTCCAGTCGTCCTTTTTTCATATAATGTCATCAAAACCGTATTTTTCCGGCATCCAATCTCAAACAAACTACGCGGGAAATATTATAATACACAAGTATGTGCGCAGACACTGGTGCACATACCTCACTCTCATAATCCGATGGGGACGGAACTTCGACACGATCGGAGAAAGGTCTGACCACAGAACATTATATACTCTAGGAGGGTCTGACGCAGGACCAACTGTTTCAACGGCACGAGCTATGTCAATTTTATAGTAAAATCCGTGTATTAAATAAATTATTTTACTACACTATATGCCAACCGTCGTGGCACGCGCTGTCATATAATTTTTTTGGAAAATGAAATCTGCTTTGATTTCTATTACATCTATGATTATACTGTAAATTCTATCACCAGGTTCTTTCACCGCATGAAGCTCCGCAACCACACTTACTTCAGGGTGCTGGGCCTCAGGAATGACTTAGAGAACATGACACTGAACGCCAAATTCGCTCTACACGACCTTCATCTCTTCGGATCCTATGAACGAGTTGGCATTAACATGGAATTGCCTTCCAATCTTAATTTTAGACCCACTTACGGTACCCTTGAGTAAGTTGAGATTATATTTTTTTATCTGCAAAGTGTACAATAACCAAGAAAAAATCCTGTACCTACTTACAATCTGTAAAAGGATTTTTGCTTCGTTGTGCTAGCTGAATGATAGGATATTTTATGTCAAACTGTTTGATAAACATGAACTTGTCGCTACAAAAACGTATTCTCTTCGGTGACAAGTTTAGTTTCGAGCGGATTAGGTTAAATATCCACGAGCGAATCGAAAGCGATTATATACTTATGTTGGGATTCAACCCGGGATTATACGGGCTCAAATAGGGCTCAATACAAAAACACTCTCATACATACATACATACATAAAACACACCAGCTGTGTTTTCAAGGTAGGGTAGCCAGAACTGCAGAATCACGAACAATAAGGTACAATCACGTTTAGCATATCAGAGTCAGAAGTTCAGCGATAAGTTAAGAGTGAACGCCCCTGAGTTCTTCAGTCGACTCTTACGACATGCAAGAAAAGCAAATGCAGCTAATTCTACTGAAACATTACAATTAGGTAGGTACTATTAATACAATAATGCATATCGTTTAAATGTATACGAACCCGACGTGCTCAGTTCTTTTAAGCTTTATTCAAAGCTACGGTACATAGCTGAAAACCTTAAAGGATCGGAAATAAAGCTTAAAGGATCGGTCACACTGTACCTGGTATTTTATATGACGCAGGATCAATAGAGCACATCTGTCGCAATCAATTTAGTCTCTCTGGGTACAATCTATAAAGAAAGATCAAAATAGAATCCCAACTAATATTAATATAAATGCGAAAGCAAGTTTTTGTACAACCATTCTTTTTGAATTTTACATACATTTAGTTCGGAGTACGAAGAAGGACATAGGCTTTATAGGCTACTTCTGTAGTCCACGCGAACAAAGTAGCGGGCAACATCTTGTAAAATATAATATATTCCATGATCATTGAATCTTTACAAACTGTCTAATACGAAATTGGTCCTAAAACTGTACTTCTATGATCTCCACTATAATACAATACGAGTGGGAAACTGTGACATACTGCTAATGACGTATTCAGTCTGCATGGCACTTAAAAATAGCAGGAGTAGCAGAATGATTGTAGTGCAATGTTTTTTACCCGGCTGCGCGCCAGGATGATATTTTTCGAATATAGGTATGTATGTATATTTCCTTGGTAGGCTCTAGAGGCTAAGCGGCTTGTCGCATTTGAGCATTTGGTTCGTCTTAGTCGTAAGAGTGGTACTGGGTCAAAATGTTTACAAAGTCTGGTTTTTACGTCGCGTTGTGGGTAGAGATGGGTTTCTACCCGGGTATTTACCCAAATCAGGTATTTTTCAGGTATATACCCGGTAAAATGGGTAAATTGGGTAAGTATTTAGGTATTTTCATGTAATCAATTGTTTTTTAATCCATTTTATGTTAAACTTCCTATAATGCTAAATATCTGAATTTTACATCTAACACAGCGACTGTAATATGCCTTGCTTGACTCATTTGGCATTTATGAGAGACAAAAGGTACAGGCGTTGTTCTATCTAATGTGGTTCTATCGGCCGTTGGTGCTCTGCTTACCCCGTAAGGGATAAAGGCGTGATTATATGTATGTATAGGTAAAGGCGGTGAATCCTCACTGCGATCAGCATCGATAGGAAACTTTGTCTAGAATTCTAGATCAACTGCTGTGTATCAAAAGGCCAACCCGCTACCGTAAAATACGCTCCCTGTTTGACGAGACCTTAACTCTACAACAATACATTCTTACTTCTTATTTTCAGACTGCTGTTAAAGGATGCGTATTTTCAATTTGAGGGTCGCTACCATATATTGAAGGACCGACTCAGGATAGACATTGCAAGAGGTATTTTATCCGTGGGCAAGGTTCTGCTGTCGGTAAGTAAATTATGTAATAACTATAATTACGAGTACAATAACACAACACTCGTGACTTCTTCGAAATCTAGAATTAAAATGTCCACACAATATCGGATCCAGACTTAGAATCAGGGGTCATACGTTCATTTTGGACTGGGGATCGGATATGCTAAGCTCCGATAAGCTAGTCCGAGCCAACAGGGGGTGGTCATGACCCCCTATATGTCTAAAATAAAAATGTTCTACTTGCAAGATGTGACTCTAGAAAAGGCTTAGGCTTAGTTGCCCACGAAGCATAGTCTAATGAGTTATTGTTAGCTCCATCAAGGGGTTCGTCCACCACCGGGCCCTACACCCTCCGCTGACCCTCGGATCTGCCGACTCATGGGGGGTCATCCATAAATTACGTCACACGAATTTCATTATATTTTTCCCCTCCCCTCCTTGTCACAGCTGGTCACATTTGTGAGAGCCCCCTTCCTAGTGTGACGTCACATTTAAACTTTTTTGCAAATTTATATTTAGAGATTATTGAATGAAAATGTGACGTCACGAAATTTAGCCCCCCCCCCCCCCGCCACCCCCTTGTCACACAATGTCAAGTTTGACGACCCGTCCCTCCCCCTTAACCTGTGACGTAATATATGGATGGCCCCTGGTCACGAACACAAGACACTACAGTCGTAACGAGAAGCCAGATCCAAGCACCTAGCAAAATACATAGCTGCTAATCCAACCACTTAAAATTGTTAATCGACATATGTTTCGCCAACACCCGCGGCATCACCAGGACTAGTTTTTCATTGTTCACAACCTATAGTATAAAGGTACAATAATGAATATACTGCGCGTTGTGAACAACAATGATTTCTAAATAAGTATTCTAGTTTAGTATGTCACCCATAGTACCTAAAGTTAGAAGCTATTATTATAGTCAAGAATTTATATAAAAAATTACTTTGATTTACAGTATAAAGGTTTTAATAACACCGAGTGTGGTTCCGAGGTAGAACTATCACTTCAAACTGTGGGTAAGTTATCACTGTTTATTATTATTTTATTGACTAATATGTTGTACATCTCAACTATACTATATAGTGCTCTGCCTAACCCGTAATATGTTTATCTCTCAAATCTTTAGCTGTAGGTATAATTAATACCTCAACAACTAAAGCAAGTCATGCCATACATACATCACCATATAGTATGGACCCGCCTTCAATAAATTTTCAATGGAATATAGTTGTATAAATACATTAGAACTTTGAAACTGCACTTACGAGGGAGGTAGTGAGACCTCTTTGATTGTGTCTCTCATACTTGACCAATTTAATTATGAAGGTATGTCAGACAAGGAAAAGGCATGGAAACTTCTTTAATTAATTATGGATACCAATTATTACCAATATACTGTTTCTTCAAAAACAGTTTATTATATTGATGCCTTGTGTCTATTGTTCCAAATTCTCACCCCCCTCTCCTTCCCTTCTTTGAATTTTGACGTAGACACAAAAACACGAGATGGGATTTTTTTTCGGAATGCCATTCGAATCGACAAAATTTCATCGTCGCGTGTTTGTCTGATCACGTGATAAAATGTAACCGTTATTGGTGGAAATGTTACGCGATACGAAACAATAGGGTCGATTCCGGCAGTCACACTTAAAACAAAATCAACAGAGAAAAGGACATTAATTTTACGTTAAGATTTAAGTGTGACTGCCGGAATCGACCATAATATTACATTGTCTAAGCACCCTGTGACGTCACCTAGGTTAGGTATAGACTTGCCCCATACTTGCCTGCCGCCATATCATCAGTCGATGACTCGATGAATCGCTACAATGCCATAAAATATTTTTCGGTGTCATAAATTCAAACAGCAATAACACCTGACTTTTAAGAACAAGGTGAGCGAATCGAAAAATAATGCCTATGCCGATGAAATCAAGAAAGTTACCGATTAGAATAGGAGTGTTAATTTATATTATTATGTTCTAGTGGACTTCGTGGATAGACTTAAAACAAACTTGGGTAAATGGCTGAGGGACTATTTCAACGATTACCTAGTTAACGTCGATTTGTCTCGATTTGGCCAAGTAGAAAAATTACAGTAAGTTTCTATCAAATTTGACAAAATTATAAGAGAAATTAAATATTTAAAGAGTATTAACAATATGTAGTATATCACTACTAAAGATTTTAATCTGACAGGAAACAATTCGCTAGGTAATTTACTTATTAAGTCTGTAACACCCGTTTCTAAAACAGCAATTACTGCTTAATAACTTTTTCTTACACAAAACACTGCAGGAAAAACAGAGAAATTTGCAAAAGAAATGTATAATTTCTTGAAAATGTCATTGATCGCCAACAGAATATTCTTCCATGATTTATTCTATAGTGGTTGGCTTTGAGTAGTTCTATCTTTGAAAAGATCTTACCATAAACCATAGAGTAAATCATTTCTTACTTAAAACAAATTATTTGATTATTATTACTTCTTCTTTATTATTATGTACCTATAGATGCGGATGTAAATAAATTATTGTACCCCTATCCACTTGATTGATTTAACCTAGGGTCATCAATTTTTTTTTAAATTCATTAACAGGCAGTATGACAAAGAGAAGACATCCGCTCTGAACGAGTACGTAGACACCGTTCTAACTAAAATAAGAAACAAACTGCTGAACTTGGGATCTAAGTCAGATGGATTGGTGAAAGTACCATCTTTTAACTTCTCTTGCTATGATGGAGCGGTGAGACATATTTATAATCTTAACTTTACATTAATGAGACCAAAATACAATTTTTCGTATGTTTCTTCTCCTATATAGAATTGAAGTATCTGATTAAAAGCGCACATCGCGATCGTATAGCGCAAAATCGATAGTTCCGAACATGGTAGCTCCAGTACAAGAGCAAATATTACATTACAAATCTCCTGGGTTGAAAGAGAATTGCTAAGTACTTTTACTTAGCTTTAGTAAGCTTAAGACAATAATTAAAGCAGCAGTCTCATAATACTTGCATGTTGTCATTTTCCTCGCACTATAGATACTTTGGCTTGGAATATGCTTAATTATAAGTATATGGTACGAGTAGATAGAGGACCAGCGTTTTGTAAGGTCTATTTTATTATATATTTATGGTGGATGAACGATTTAAGTTGATAAAAATAAAATAAAGTCATTTTTTAGACAATTGTCCTGACAAATGGAACACTGAAAGGCCTGGACAGCATACATCGCAGGTCCATATCCACCGGTGCCCAGCTCAGTGAAAAAGTACGGAAAGTCGACACTATCGTCGGATTTAGCGATTTGAAGGTCTGTTTTTTCATATCATCATCACGCTACTGCAGTCCACTGCTGGATGTAGACCTCTCCCAGAACACGAAACATGGCCCGATCTCCCGTTTTTGCCAGTTTTCAGCCGCCCTCTTCAAGTCATCAGTCCATCTGGCCGGAGGGCGTCCAATGCTTGCCGAGGCTCGGTCTCCTTTAGAGAATCGGATACCCACAAATTAGCGCATAGTCACTGGGCGCTAGTCTATCATAAAATAAAGGACTTACACAAAAGATCGTCCTAGCATAAACTTGTATAGTGTAGTCTAGTTATTTGATTATTCATTTCAGTTGATATATGAGTACAACATAAAGTTAGGCCCAAGTCACCCTCGCATGAAGGGCTTGTTCATCCTAGCGGCAGACGGGATCACCGCGCACATGGGCCTGACGCTGATACAGGTCACAACTATCTTCGAGCTGTATTTCGACTTTATTGACCACGACTTCCTGGAGTAAGTAACTGTCGAGCTTTTTTACTCTTGCTTTGCAGTTGGAGTGGGACCGTCTAATAGTGGCTACATAGTGCAGAATGTTCTCTTATAGTCCTATTTATACTCAGATTATATTGCGCTGCGTAGGCTACATAGACATTTGCACACCAGCTGCACAATGAGATTACAGTTAAGCACCCTTCTTTTTAGTACCTCCGTTGTCCCTAGGTTTAGAAAGGCAGAACTTTTGTAAAAAAGATTAAAGTCTATTCCTTAGTCGACTCTTACGACAGGAGATGCAGCTGATGTATTCTAGTGAAGCCCCGCATCCGCCCATGACATTATACGTTATTTATATTTCTATTGCAGACCCCGAACGCTGACCATCAAAGGTCCCGCTAACCGACAGATTGCAAACTTCAAACATAAGCTAGAAGTTGAAATCTTTACTACAATGTCCAACGTGCTCATTCACAATATCAGAATGATGGGCAGTTTGGATAGATGCGGTAAGAACTTGTTTCTTTGAAAAATATATATTTATTTTAAATTTTCGCCTTCTTTATAGATTAGATAAAGAAAAAAATTTTGATAAATAAATAAATAGGTATATATATGTATATACATGTATATATACAGGGTGTAACTGAAAGGGTATATTAAGCGAAAAGCTATGTAAATAGCCCACTATAGAGATCCTATTTCCAAAATTTGAGACTCGAAATCATATTTTTATTTTTCAAGATTGTATGGACATTCCTGAGTTGTTTCGGAATTCTTCATACTACCTGGAAAAATATACGTCATAGCAGTTAGTGTCGCCGCACACGGGCCACCGGCCACAGCTACAAACGCCGCCACGAAAAACAGTCGGGATCCATTATCCGACAGCCAAGCTAATACTTCAATGGATCCTGGCTGTTCAGTTGTTATGTTACGATCATTAGAAAATATTTTATGTTCTTCAATAGTAATCATTCCATAATAATATTTTAGAATTCTAGACCACCGGACATCTAAGTGCTCTTTTTTTCAGTTTTTTTTATTATGTACATTATTTGGTTCTTTTTTAAGCAGTCGGGTTTTTGGATTTCTTAAATTATGTGTTTTATTAATTAGATAATATCTTCATGCGCTTCGGTGAGTTTGTAATCAAACTCGACTTGGCCATAAAAATGTGTAGAGTCCATTTCATAGCATAACTGCTATGTCTGATTACGGAACTAACATTTTTTTATGCAGTGACATAGATAATGTGGTCATACACATAGTAACTAGCGCCATCATCTGAAGGAACTATACGGTGAAACGCACTCTACCTATATAAATGTGTACCTACGCTCTAAAACATCAAACTAATTGTAAATGTTTTCATATTGCAGTGCCTATACTTTTTACTCAAAAGAACGTTTTGCTTCATGAAAAGGAAACTCACAATCAAAACGATGAGAGTAGCGCAGGAGGAGATGACCACGAAAACCATGTTCAGGACAATGAAGAAAATATTTTGATGGAATTTCAACAGGACGACGAACCAGAAGCACTGGCTGACGAAGAAGGAGATATTAAGTTCTTGCCAGAAATACCAGGAGTGTTGGATGTAGACGAGGACTCTCCTTCCAAGATTGTCAATGACGACTTAGCATTACAAGCACTTAGAAATCGATCCACAACAAAATCAACAAAAGGCAAACTAAAAAAAGTAAGCAAAACTATAGGAAGAACATCGAAACCATTACGTAACAATAAATCGAAACCTGTAACGAAAACCAAAGTATAATTTAGATATCGATATATCGTATTAATATAAAACTGGAATATTATAGGTGCTCTTTGTACTGAAATATCTCGTACTGCATGTACATACCTAGATATGTACAAATGTAACACTACATTGGCACATATTTCAATACACAGTTTTTCAGTTATTTATGGTTTTTTATTTAACTACCTTTACTATAACAATATACTTATCTCATTCGCAAAGAAAATTTTGGTATACATATATAGGCGATGTTATAATATGTGAATATACTTGTCGTGTCGGTTATATTAATGACTCTCCTAACTCCTACTGCTAATTTGGTTAAAATACATATCAGTGATATTAATCACATTATTTATACACTACAACGAAATTAACATCAATAATTATATTATTTCACAGTTCCAATACTGTTTACACAAAAAAACGTTTTATCGCATGAAGGGGAAAATGAAGAAAACAAGAACACTAATCTAGATGATGAAATGATGGTATTTCAAGAAGATGATGAGCCAGTAACGTTGGCTGATGGACCATTAACACCAGTTGAACAATCAGGAGTGACAGCTGATGAGTCAATAGAGGAAAATATGGAGATGCTCTCTGATATAAGTGCATTACCACCCGATGAGTGGCCCACTGATGCACTCAGAAATCAAAGCAAAATCGAATCATTCAAAGGAAAAAAACTAAAAATTATTAAAAATGTAGTGAAAAGAAAAAAGAAACCTTTGCGGTATAATAAGTCGTAACCAAAGGCGAAACCTTAAAGCCGCTCAAATGCAAGATTTTGATTCGTATATGTACAAAGATTGAGGATAAGCAAAGTAATAAATTTTGGTCCAGACCTTCGTAGTACATAACTATACTTACCCACCAGCCACCATGCTTCAATCTTTTCATCATTTTTACCCGACTGCGCCAGAAGCAGGGTTATGTTTTTCAAGTGTATCTATACATATAATAAAAATGTAACGGATCGCTGTCTGTACATGGAAGATATATAAGAAAAAATATTATAGAATACCTTTAACAACGCAATAGTACCCAAAACAATGATTTTTGGAATTTTTGTCTGTTTGTCTGTGCGTTCCTGAAAACTGCATCGAAAACGGCTGAAACGATTTCGATACAGTTTTCAGGAATATATTGTGACAGGTCCCACTTAACATATAGGCTACTTTTTTATCCCGGGAAAATGTTTTTATACCGGATATTTTCGACATTTTGTTTTTTCTGTAGTTCACGCGGACGGAGTCGCGGGCGTCCACTAGTATAATAATATGTAGGTACTTATGTATATTTATTTGGGACGCTCTAGACACTAGAGCAGCCTTTTTCAAAGTGGACGATAACGCCCCCTTATGGGCGCTGCAGGCCTAAAAGGGGGCGGTAAGAGACCCAGAAAAAAAATTGGGACGTTGTGTAGAGGCTTAGAGAGTTATAGTAGGTAGTTTTTAAGTTTATCTATCTATCTATCATTAGACTCGTCTTAGTCGTCAGAGTGACCCTGGGTCAAAATTAAAATACCTACATGAGATTATTAGGTGGTGTAGGTTCCGTAAATTTATGAGTTTCCAAAACAATTAGATTTATAAATTATTCTGCTTTACAAAACAATTATTATAAAATTATTAATAAAGAAAATTGAAAAAATTCTTCACCCGAGTGGGAATCGAACCCACGACCACTGCAAACTAAACCACCGGGTCAATTACTCGGATGACGAATTTTGACCTTCTCTTTTCTAAATTACATATTGGCAACGTTATTCTTCATCCCGATAGCTATACACTAGCCAAATCTCGGCAAACAAAGCTGAATTCCTCAGCACAATGTTTTTTTTAAAGATGAAACGATCAACCATATCCTAACGGATTATATTAATGGAGAAGTGTTTTTATAAATTTATCTTAGTCAAGATATTATATATTATAAAATTATTAATAAAGAAAATGAAAGAAATTCTTCACCCGAGTGGGAATCAAACCCACGACCACTGCTAACCGTGCCAGCCGCTATAACCACTAACCCACCGGGTCAATTGTTTTGTCACACCCGAGGTCAAAGAAAAACGGATAACACCTAGGTATCCACATATAAGAACTGAAGAGTCACAAAGGAATCCTACACCTATGTTTAGAATAATGGCGGTCGGTGCCACATGTAAATGATCGGTGATAAGTTGTTTGCTCATAGCCTCATAGTACTGCCCATAGCTGTAGGAAATGGGGTCTATTTGAAAATAAAACCTGTTGCAGGTCTTCTAGTCTTTCCGGCACCATGTGGTTTTATCGGCACTTGGTGCTCTGCCTACCCGGTAAGAGATAAAGGCGTTATTATAAGTATAAGTATTAACTAGGTCAATAGGACACTTTATGTGACGGCTAAACACCCTTATTTCAGAATTCGTGACGCTTCCGAATCTTAGATAATCGATCGAAAACGTGTCCAGACAGCTTGAAAAACCACTTTACGCTGGTCTCTCAATTTCAGTAATTCAATAACGGGAGCGTTTTCGAATATGGTTCCTCTATTAACATTTAGTGACGCAATTTGTGACGGTAATAACGTTTGATTTATGGCGTCACGTGTAAGGGTTTACGAGAAATCAATAATAACTTCCAAAATGCTGGACACATGTATCTCCGCTGCCTGATATCTCCTCTCCTCTACTTCGAAATATGTTCAAATTTTTGTAACGGGAGCCCTAATACTTATACTTATAATAACGCCTTTATCCATTACGGGGTAGGCAGAGCACCAAGTGCCAATAAAACCACATGGTGCCACTTCTGACCAATTTTGAGAGTATAATTGAGATGTACAAGTTCGGTTAGTAGTGACAGGTGGTCAGCCCATCGTCTATAAAACACCATAGCCATAACTAAGGTACCTACTTCTTTCATAATTTTATGGTTTAGTCAACTTTGAAGGAGTAAGGGAGGACCGTGGGAGGACAGAATTCAACTTTAGTGCGTTGTCGACATAGAAATTTATACAAGCAGATACCAAATCCCTGGTTGTCGATGACGGTGCCGTCATGTAGCGACAATGTAAGGACATTACTCATGTCGACATCGTAAAACGACATCTATAATAAGCATTGAAGTATAATGTACTACATGATAATAAGATGACATTGCTTATCAAGGAAACCAGAGCTTGAGGGGAAGAAGACCGCAAGCTCGTTAGAGAGTAGTATATTCTTTGACCGCAAGAGATCACATAAAAGAGTGAAACAAGGTATAAATAACTTAATCTTTGCTGTATAAATTAATCCCTTATTCTATCATTCTGAAAAAAATATACGACATTGACATTGACACATGACAGCCACGATTTACTCGCGTCGTCGCGAGTTCACGATTTGTTTATTTCCTTTTTCCGTGGACATTGCAATATGTTTAGTTAAAAACTTTAATTTTAGAGTAATAAAATTTTTGTATTAGTGTTCGTTTCCAATTATAATACTCAGGTGATGCTTGCTATGCAATGGCTGAAGAAGAAAGTGTGGATATCGAGCAACAGCTCAAACAACTCCTGACGAAAGTTCAACCTAACTTGCAAGACGTTATCAAAAGGGTAAATAGCGATTTAAACTTGTTAATAATGCCTATATCTAACTACCAATTAAATATATATAGTATCATCTAAATAATATATCAATTAACGACCCATAATACATATAACGTAAAAGACCTTATTTCCTTGCCTGTAGGTTCTTATAGATAGATAGATTAGAAAGAAGTTAGGCCCTTACTTACTTTCCACTGACTGATAAGGGAGAGCAGGTCGGCGTTGCAAAAACAATAATAAATTTGAAAATACCTATTATCTTTGCTAATGGCATCCATTTTATACCTACACAATATCTTCATAAATAAACATGATTTATTTTTAGAGTTTCACAAATGTTATGCTACAGCGTCAAACCAAAAATGGTGAACAAAGCAAACCGGACATTCTGGAAGATACTTCTTATTTTTCCAAAAATACCCAAGTGTGAGTATCCTTGATTAGTTTAATAGGTCAATTGTTAATCTGTAAATATAGGCCTCTCAAATAACCTCCACTGGAACCTGTTGCAAGCTGCCTGCATAACTACAGTGTAGGTACAATGTTAAATTTAAAATATTTCCCTAATTACAAACTCAATTTCATATGGCATGATAATTTTTGACTGTGACCAATTATCATGAAAAATACTGTCATTATTTCAGCAACCTAAACAGACTGGAATTGGTGAAAGCACCAATGTTTCATGTGCAGACACTTTCCTTAGACTTACTGTCCATGAGTCTTCAGCTACGATGTTCGCTTGGAGAAGTCAATGTCAGAGGCCTGTACAGTTCATTCAATGAAAACCTTTACAACCTCATACCTGTTATGTCTGAAGGCCATGTTTTGTAAGTACTACTTTCCATTTTTGCTAAGTACTACAAGCTGAAATAAACTAGCTAAGCTCAAATATATGTATATTTTATACTATTTGGTTACTGAAATTATATTAATTAAGTATAATGATGTACCTAGGTCTGAGCACTTTATAAGGATATGGTAAGTACTGTACTATTATTAAATTGCTAAATTAAACTTTTTAAAGGTGAATTGTAATGTTTTTAATTTTAATAATGTGCAGTTACTGTCTGTAGCAAAGCAGACATTGTCTTGGTCTGGTAAATAACCCATTATGCCTTTCATAGGTATTACGAGTTCTGGAATTGACTCATTATCTGACCATTTCTGTTTCTTTTAGAATAACTCTGTCAAACATGATAGCAGATGTGAATGTGGGTCTGGTGCTAGAAGATGACGCATTTTCATTCATAAATCCTGGCATGGATTTCAGTCATGATGAGGTGCTAGTCAAGGTAATTAAACACTAACCATCTTCAAGCCTTTAAACATTGTTTAAGTAGTTAAGTAACCTAGTTAAGTATATTTTATACTTGCTTCTATTTAACAGCAGTATTAAATAGTATACTTGTTTAATTAATCAATTTAAACATAGTTTTGTAACCTTTAAAAATATAATAGTGAAATGACTATCCATGTCTCATTTGGTTAATATCTAATAGTAAGATGGCATGACAATCAGAAATCTGACCTCAATGTGTTCTATTTCATGTTTTCCAGTTGTCCTGGCCATCCCCTCAAAAATCTGGTGGCTATGAGTTTACTACCACAGAGCAACTAGCTAAACATATAGGTAAGCTATCAATGTAGAAGTCTTACTGGTTTATTTATTTCAAACTCCCATACTGATGTGGGGCTTTACTAGATAACATCAGCTGCGTCTCCTTCTGTCATGTTGTAAGAAGACTAAGGAACTCACTCAGGCATTCTCTGAGGCCATTAACTAGTAATTTGTTACTGATCATTTACATATGTTTCTGCTATGATGGACATTATGTGGGATCTCCTTTACGACACTGCAGTCCTGGCTATTCCATTTCAGAAACACAGCCTTGTGTATATGTATCTAGCAGTAGCCGGGTGCAGAGCCGATACTATACACATAAACCTTCCTATTTACCCTATCTATTAAAAAAAACCGCATCAAAATCCGTTTCCTATTTTAAAAGATGTAAGATAGGGATGGACAGACAGCGGCAAGTGACTTTGTTTTATAATATGTAGTGTATTATGAATGATTTATGTAGGTAGGTAAATAATCATCTGAGTAATTAATATTGTTTATTGAGGGTACATATTGAATAAATCAGTTTAGTTTTGCACTGCAATGTTGTATCTTTTATAGTGATTTACTGTCTTTTATCTGCAACTCTGTCTGCTATATCAAAATGCTACAAAGGCGAACTTAAAGCCACATAGCATAACCCAGTTAATTAGGACATCGTTATTTTCCTATAAAAAGTATTCTGTGTAACATGTACCTTTCATTTACATATATGTGTATCCGTTTTGACGTGAGAAACGAACATACAAGTAATTAAAGTTAGGATGTCGAAACTAATATACCTATAAGTATGTACATTACTTAGGTAAGTATGTACATTACTTTGTTCAGTACGTTGCGCTTATCTCTACAGCATAATCGATACGATTAAAACCGGTTACGTTAAATGTGTCACTTATACAGGGTGTGACAGAAAGGGTGTGTTAAGCGAAAAGCTATGTAAATAGCCCACTGTAGAGAACCTATTTCCAAAATTTGTAACTCGAAATCACATGTTTATTTTTCAAGATTGTATGAATATTGAAAATGTGTTTTATTAAATAAATTCGACGGTCGAACAAATAAGAAAAAAAATCAGTAGTTCGACGGTAGAAGAAATGAGAAAATAAAACTCACTAGTTCGACAATCGAACTAATGAATCGAACTAGTGACAATAAGCCGTGTATTCTTTGGTATTTTGCCGCTGGCGCAAACTATATTGATCTATCTACAATTTAATCTAAAATACGCGTAAAGAATTACCTACAATATTAAATCTCCTCATAAATTATTCGATACCGGACAAGATAATGGTTAGATAACACATAGATTGGTAATTTTAGTGATGTCGTGGAATGGGCTTTTCTCAGGTTAAAGTTAATTAAACCTATGTATGTGTTCCTTGTGTGGTTCATTCCGCGTTTATTCGTATGAAGCGAGGTGTCTCAACTAGGTATAGTATTGTATTATCTGCGCTGTACTAAGCTACACGAATATAGATATACAGGGTGTAAAAAAAGGGGTATGTTAAGTGAAAAGCTATGTAAATAGCCCACTAAAATGATTCTACCCACAAAATTTCAACGTATAATACTACAGTTGCTTCTCTTCCCGGGCATACTGTACAAGCCAGTAGAGGGACAAGAGGGTCTTGGTGTTTTGTAGACGATGGGCTGACCACCTGTCACTACTAACCGAACTTGTACATCTCAACTAAATATACCTACCCTCAAAATTGGTCAGAAGTGGCACCATGTGGTTCTATCGGCCCTTGGTGCTCTGCCTACCCCGTAAGGGATAAAGGCGTGATTATATGTATGTACCTATGTATGTTTCTTTCTATACTTCTCTTTGTGTATTTAGATTCCATTGCTTAGTACCCACTACACAAGACCTTAGGGATATTAGCGACACTAAGTTAATGTGTGGTGAAGTGTGTGAATACTTATGATTTATTTTATTGTTAGAGTATATTTTTTTTCCAGACGATCTACCTCTCACAGCAGCGATATCCCTCCCTCTATACGCTTTACTCCGGCGCCGCCTGCAGAGCCATCTGTCGCTCGTGTTGCGCAGAGCGACCAGCGTGTCTGATCTCATGTGCTGTAATCCCAGCCTTTTTGAAGCTTATAGGTATCTTTATTTATTTATTTTGCACTTGTAATAGATTACATTCATTTTTACAATGAGAAAATAGTAAATAACAGTAGGTAAATATTAGCGCGGCTAAGTAGGTGCTAGGTGCCGGAAGAGTAGAATTTGTACTGCCTCTGGGTAGCGTACAAGGCGATTAAGGGTTTCCGGGATGTGGGCAACAGCGCCTTCCGTGCTGACAACATAGTCCAAAAATCGGACTGCAGTCACCAACCCGCCTGCCCAGCGTGGTGACTATGGGCAAAAACCCCCCTATGACAGTAGCCTTGTGGCGTGCCCTGGGTGGGGGAGGCCTACGTCCAGCAGTGGAGTGCAATAGGCTGAAGACGATTCTGCAATTCAAACTCATCTCGCGGGTGGCCTTCCCACGCTGCGTTTGCCGATACGTGGTATCCACTCTAGAACCTTTTGGCTCCATCGGCCATCGGTTCTTCGAGCTATGTGCCCTGCCCATGCCACTTTACCACCGTTGGGCTATGTCGGTGACCTCTGTTCAACATACATAAAATATTTTTTTCCAGTGCAATGGCGGAAAGCTTAGCATCAAACGGTAATCGGATATTCGACATGATATTAATAAATATGCGTCGGACGTTACTACAGAACCGGCGCGAAGTGCTCGATATCCCGCCTTTACATTCCACGTTTATGCATAAGGTAAAAACATACTTGCCTAAGGTAAACACATACATACATACATAAGGTTACACTTACACACGCCTGTGTTTATTTCAATCAGAAATGAAGGATCACTTACTTATAAGACAGTAATAAAATTTAAAAAAAATAGATGGTACAGAAAAAACTAACTAACTTATTAAAGAGAAGTATAGGTAGGATGCGCTTAGTCAATCTCCTACCTAGCATGTATATGTGTAACTACCAATCAGTAATCGTAAGGGTAAAGACATACGGACTGCAATTCATGCATGTAACGTGCAGTTTGATTGCAGTTGGTGAGCAGTTACACCGACAAGTGACAGACACCGACAGTTACGTTAACGTGCAGTGGACAGGGTCGGCCCCCTAATTACGTAAAAGCAATAGCAAAACAGAATCCGCGCGATCGCGATAATTAAGAGTGTTGCGTGCGCGCAACGAGCGCTCGGCGTCCTCCCGCACCCCGCACCTCGCCCAAGCACATACACTCAATTATCGCGATCGCGCGGCTTCTGCTTTGCTATTGCTTTAACGGGGGCTGTTCATATCTGACGGAAAATGCGTCGAGCGTATCTCCAGGTACAGGCAAACGTACGCTCGACGCACTAACGTATCATCGGTTGAGTGTGAACGGTCGAGTTCACATTCTGTCAGTCTGGCGTTACGCGACCGATAATACGCGACGCATGTTCCGTCAGATATGAACCGACCCTTACAGTTTCATTGCAGTCGTGCCAGCTGCATTCAAACTGCATCGGAACTGTAATTTTTGCAGTCCATTTGCAGTTGAATTGCAGTCCGTGTGTCTTTACTCTGAATGCTTACTTATGGCTACTCAATTTGTCCAGATAGGTTCAATATCATTCATGGGTAAGTTCGAGACGGGTGTTGGCTGGGTGAAGTCCCTGGCGACGGTCAACCGCAGCGGTGACGTCAGCGTCACGCGACTCGACGACACACGCACTTGCTTCCGAGTCGCGCTTAGGATCAAAGATTTGCAGGTAAGCTTAGCAGTAATCGAGGGTAAAGTGACGCCATAATTCATCTTCTATACATTCTATTCTACTATATTATTTATATACACCATGTTTACAAGGGTATGCTTTAACTTTGTATAATGCTTCTATAGCCCTTAGTTAAAGGGAGTAGTAGTTTAAAAAACATATTTTTTGGGTTCATCATCATCATCAGCCTTTTGCAGTCCACTGCTGGACGTAGGCCTCCCCCAGGGCACGCCACAAGACTGCCATGGGAGGTATTTGCCCATAGTCACCACGCTAGGCAGGCGGGTTGATGACCGCAGTTTGTATTTTGGGCTATGTTGTCAACACGGGAGGCGCTGCTGCCCACCTCCCGGAAACCCTTAATCGCCTCATACGATACCCACGGGAAGGCATGGCAATTTTTCACTACTTTAATTGCGTTCTGCAGTAAGAAAATATCTATCTGTAAGACGGCGCCTGCCACTTGGTATTTATAAAGAGTGAAGACTCTTGCACGCTTACTCTTACATTTGATTAAACCATTTGTTATGGTTATCGAAGTTACCATGCATTAGACCTTGAGAGGTATAAATAGATTCGTCCTAATCGTAGGAATGAAAATCATTTTTTTTTTTGCGCTATCGGGCTTTTTTCTAGCTGTATCATCAGGTGCATCATCTATAACCTAGTTTTCTATAACAGATGGGTTTCGAGGAGTACCGCATGAAGGCGATGGGCGTGGCTTGCTCGGGCCGCCTCGCCGCAACGTTCGTCGATAACGAGTTACTAGCGAGCGTCACGCTCGGCTTTACCAAGTGGGAAACGTTCGCGCAACTTGACGACCTTTCTGTTACCAGACTGGAGTGAGTAAATACTAGTTTTTATTTGTTACTCATTATTTGTATTAAGTGCCTTACTTATAAAACACTTTAGACATTGATATTTAGTACACTTTGCAAATCTTACAAAATTTATACATACATACCGGGTAAGGAATTTTTTCCATTTCTTTATAAATAATTTTATAACATACATACATATATATAATCATGCCTTTATCCCTTACGGGGTAGGCAGAGCACCAAGGGCCGATAGGACCACATGGTGCCACTTCTGACCAATTTTGAGGGTATAGTTGAGATGTACAAGTTCGGTTAGTAGTGACAGGTGGTCAGCCCATCGCCTACAAAACACCAAGACCCTCTTGTGTAACCTCCCTCTACTGACTTGAACAGTATGCCCGGGAAGAGAAGCGGCTGTAGTATAATACTTTTTTTTTCACTCCCAGAGCAGCATAGAAGAATTTATTATTACAATGTTATAAGTAATACTAAAGCCAAAAAATAATCCGCCTGTTCTATTACTCCTGCATAAGAAGAACGGAAAAGAAACTTAAGTAAAGACCTGTCTTTTAAAGGTACTAATGATCCCTTTAGGTATGTAATGCCTTGTTTACACACTGCGAAGTGCTAGCGCTGCTTACAGTGCAGGTGCGAAAAGGATTGCCGGGCGTCCGATTAAGCGGCCCCCTGATTACGTAAAAGCAATAGCAAAGCCGAAGCAAAGCGATAGCGAAAATTGTACAATATTCGCCTTGAAATGTCAAAATTCCTTTGAAATTCGTTTTACGTAATATGAATTTGACAAGCAATCAGCGATTTTTGTACAATTTCCGCTATCGCTTTGCTTCTGCTAGTTAGGTAATAAGGGGGCCGGACATAGTTAGGCGCGTTTTTGATTGCGTGTCGGGCCAAAATAAACAGCTTGGCCTCATTTGTGATACTTTTTAGGTACATTTCGCCAAAGGAGAGTGTGCTTAGTGTCGCCTTAGGTGCGTAGTAGATTAATTAGGCACTGCCACTCGCACGCAACAGCACAGTTTAACAATGTGTAAATTACTACTTAACTGAGGTGAGGCTGCTGACAAAAAGGTCCCGACACAATGTCGGCGGATCGGCGACTTTTCTTTTTACTTTACTTTTTTATTGTACACAGAAAATACAAAATATATTAACAAAGATAATGTACAAAGGCGAGCTTAGAGAATAGAGATATATTTCTTTTTACCTATTGCATTGTCTACAGCGGCATGGACCTGCACATAACCGGCCTCGGTCCGCTCAGCGGCACGTCCCCTCTCATATCGTCGTGGACGCGCGGCGCCGCCTCCTCCCTTACAGCGCCATCTGTGTCGCGACAGCTGCAACACGAACTACACATCGCGCTCGCTGAGTTACCGCTGTGGGATTTGATGCATGGAAAGTAGTGCGTGTGTAAAATGGTAAAGGTTTTAACTTCTAGCTAGCAATGCAATCTTCCTTATTACTCTTGCAAACAACACGCGTCAACCCGGAGGTAGATTTAAAATCAAAATGTTGACGGTGATGTCGATATATTAAATATCTTTGATTCAAGAACGCTTGTATGTGGGATTCTAGTGGTGAAACTTATAAAGACAAATTTATAAAACAAGAGGCATGGAAAAGCATTTGTGAAATAATTATGATAATCAATCATCAAACAATTATCTTTACAAAGGCAGAGAGACGTCTATCTACACTCGAAAATCATGGTTACCCTACCGTGCAACAGTAAAACGCTCTTTTTCGCGGCGGCGCCGCAACGCAAACTGCCGATTTTTTGCAAGTTACGTTATCAGACTGACTATTATTGTGCATTCACGTAATGTGTCAAATCTGTAGTTAAGACCCCATATGTATACTAGAAAACTTCGGAACAGTTTCGTTTCAGGACCCTAATTCTCACTTATCGCTCGACATAAATTGTCCATACAAATATCTAAAAACAAAATGGCCGATTTGTGCTTAGCTGATATTTTCCCTAATATACTATTAGTTTACTATCGTACGAGTCGTCGTATATATCGTATTAAGGGTTTCCGGGAGGCGGACAGCAGCGCCTCCCGTGCTGACAACATAGTCTGAAAAACACACTGCGGTCACCAACCCGCCTGCCTAGCATGGTGACTATGGGCAAAACCCCCTTTCGGCAGTAGCCTTGTGGCCCTGGACGAGGCCTACGTGGTCTGCAATAGGCTGAAGACTGTAGTTTATAGTTATATATTATAGTAGGTATTCACCAGCACTCGACATTCATCTCTAATAGTTCCGACCAGTCGAGATCCTTTACAGCGCTGGCGGTTAATACAATTTGATGATATCAGCTGTTCAAATATCCGCCATTTTGGTTTTAGTTTTTTGTATGGACAAATTATGTAATTGAGCATTACGGGGCCCAGTTTCTAATGTTGCGATAGATTGATACCTACGTTTGTTGATTGACCAGTTTTCAAACGTTATTTTAAGTGTTTTCGTTTGTGAGTAAACATAGGTGCAATGATTATTAATATAATAAATTATATTTATACGAGTATGTAATCCAATTCTTTTTTTTTTAACAGAATATTATATTGTTGCTGATGAAAGAGGTAAAAAAAATCCTGTATTTTAAATTTGCTAGCTGCCAATAAAATGTATAATACCATAGCATATAAGTAGGTAAAGTCCATTTTTAGCTCAGGCCAAAATTAATGCGAAATTAATTTTACTGTTAGATAAATTTTTCATGAACTCCGTCCATAATGTACCGTATCATTTCAGCTATTTTGTAAACCCAGCTAATGGTTTTTCTCAACATCCATAATTTATTTTTTTGCCATTTTTGAAGTGTTTTTACTTATTATATTTGTACATAATTTTTTTATTTTTTATTAACAAATGCACATTTTTACCTTTTTCGAAGAGAGGCCTTTACCCAATTACCTAATCATCTTTGCAGATATTTTTCTTAGTTACTTTAGTAAGCCATTATGACCCCTTTTTGTACTAGCCTTTATACCTACGAATCACAGATGTCTTCGCCAGAGTAGGGATTTAGTGCAGAGACACGTCTGCCAGATCATGACTGTATTCACTCTCAGAAGATATACTTTAATTTATCAAAGATTCGCCGCGACGACAGCTGCTGTAGGTGTTATAAAAGGCAGTCGTATGTTATGAATAACTGTTATGTAGATATGTACTGCATTGAATCAATGGATGATATTGAAATGTACCTATACTATATCGTTTTTATACGATGTGGGTTTTATTTACTACACTGCCAATAATTTGTAAAATAATTCTATTTATTGACGTAATTAAAGCAATATTTTTTGTATACTCTTATTGAAATTATGCATATAATCTGTATATTATGATTTGTTTCGTTAATGATTTTTCTCAGTTTCCTACGATAAAGTTACCGTTATTATATTTAACGGTATTATCACGAAACCACGTCTAGAGTTAGACATTGTTTTAATATGACATTTAAATACGACATTTGACAGCAAAATATGTGGAATATCTGTCAAATTTAGGCAGTGTTTAGCTTAAACGTTTAACAAAAGAATTTGAACATTTGTTAAGCTAAACATGCCCTAAATTTGGCAGATACATTTTGCTGTCAAATGTCATATTTAAATCACTCTTCTGTAATAATTTTCGCTCTTTTGTAATAACACCGTTAATTTTTTTTTTAATAACACGGTAACAGTCTGATCTTGCCTGGATCACATGATTACCATCTGATTTAACACGTTTGCTGCCGGCTAATTTGATGATGCGTCGGCGCCACTCTAGAAAATCAAGTGAACGCAAATATATAGTTGATGGTATACGGCAGTGAATGCGTTAAGAACTGCCTAAATATACAGGTTGTAATAAAAGGGATATTTGGTTTGTGAGAACCCTAAACGAGACGGTCTTAAGATGCGGTCGTTATATTACGGCACCGCTATCCTACTCCATTATATAATGGTAGCGTTATCGTAGGAAATCTTGAGGTTTGAGAATTTTTCTATTTTGTTATACTATTGGTTGTGTTTAAGTGCCTTACGATCATAGATTTATTATGCTTATGATGATGGAATTGTTGTATTATTTATACTGTTTTACCATACGCAGTGAATAAAAAGAATTTAAATATTTTCAAATCTAATTTGTTTATCTTTCTATAAAATTTCACCCGGCCCAAGGTCCGGTCCTATACAGGTGTGAATGACAGCCTGCCAGCAATACTGAAACGCTGAACAATTGTGTTGAGTTATACGACAGTGTTATTACTCGCATGAAATGATGGTGGAACCAACCACTAATGTTGCAAATAAAGAAATTTGATTTGATTTGAAATACATTTTTAGCGTTTTACATCACTATACCTACGGTGAGACCTACGGTACTGCTCTTACAAGACTAGCTAGTACCTAGTACCGGCCTCCTGGTTACGTAAAAGCAATAGCAAAGCCGAAGCCGCGCGATCGCGATAATTGGGAGTGTGTGCGCGGGCCCCTGGGGCAGTAACCTTGTCGCGTGCCCTGGGGAAGGCCTACGTCCAGCAGTGGACTGCAATAGGCTGAAGAAGAAGAAGAGTGCGCGGGGCGCGGGAGGACGCCGAGCGCTCGTTGCGCGCACGCGCACACTCAATTATCGCGATAGCGCGACTTCGGCTTTACTATTGCTTTTACGTAATCAGGGGGCGGGCCAGTGGCCTTCCTGTACCGTTCAAGGTCCGTGGCAAATTCAACAGATGCCCCCATAAATAATTCTGAGAGTTAAGATCTCCTTTGAACGGGGGCCCCTTCCCGTTGGGGGCCTGTGACATTTTGCCGACTTTCCTCCCTGTAGTTACGGCCCTGCAATTTACAATTTGCTTTCAAGGCTTTCTACGTTTCAAGGATTGTTATCTACGTGCATTCCCCGGTAGTGACGCAGAAGCGGTAGAAGTCATGGTGTTGCCAAGTCTCGTAAATTGCCGAATGCTGATGATTCTCTTCTGCTTCCAGCATTTCTGCTTCTTTTTTTCTATGGCTGACAATTTGTTGTCAAAGTCAAATTATTATCAATTGAATTTATTATAAATACTGAAATCTGTAAATAGAAAATAATTATATTACATAGAATATGTTAATTAAATGACTATTCGGTCCAATTTTACTTTATAGGTACTGTATATGACTGTGACGATCTTTTGCTCTGAAGTTTTATGTGACTGCCAATGAGTGCTATATTTTACTGTTGCAGGGTATTTGGTCTACCAAGTTACAGCTTTTTGTTCATAATAGGTACATTTCATATTCCTGTGGTGATACGGAGCCACATACCTACTGCTTCAGCTGCATCCCCTTCTGTCCACGCAACGCTAAAGGTGGCTGTGAGGTCTCCTTTATGATCCTGCAGTTCTAGCTACCCCATTTGGGTAACGTAGCCGTGTGTATATGTATTTATCTATGTACCTATTTCGTAATTAGTGCTTAATTACTAGCAAGCACTATGTTGAGTTTACAAACCTTATACTCGTATGCAACGGTATAAAGTGCATGAGCGTATTTATCGGACGGTATTAAACGTGTGTTCGCTTGTCGTGTATTCGACCTATGTTTTCACGTTTACAAAGTTAGTCGTTCGTTAAGTGTTTTAGTCGCAGGTATGTACATAATGTTTTTAATATTTTCAATGTTATTTTTTACAGCTTTGTATATGGATCGAAATGGGTTTGATTCAATCAATATTATGTTCAACCGTATTTTGTGTTGAAAGGTAACAATTTGTTAAATTACCTTGATAATATCAAATATTACCTTTTAATTCTAAACGGCCTGTGGCTTAGTTATAGCAATATATATTTGTAAGTAGATAGCCTCGGATGCAAAACAGTTGGTCCTATGCCTGATCTCATCGGCTTTCCGTCCCATAGGACTAGGAAAGTGGAGGAATAGAGAGTGCACCTGTTATTACGTACACACTTGTGTACTAATATCTCCTGCGCAGTTGGTTAATATCTGTTGAGATTGGCTGCCACAACCGAAATATGACGGGAGGATATTATTATTTATGTAGGTAGGCATTAGGTGTTATGAAGTAACCGTCTGTCTTGGTACGGGCATGTAAAGCGACGGGATGAAAGGCATATTTTACAGAGAGCGTTGTGCATGAATGTGGATGGATATAAAGGAAGAGGTAGACCAAAGAAATGTTGGATGGACTGTGTGAGAGAGGATATGCGTGTACTGGGAGTGAGCGATGAGATGACGGATAATAGGGATTCATGGAAGAAAAGTACATATTGCGCCGACCCCAAATAAATGGGAACAGGGCAGGAAGATGATGATGATGATGTAGGTAGGCAAAGTATACAGAGTGATTTTTGGTCGTCAACGTTACCGAAAACTACAGAATCTCCTCATCATCACGTCTGGTTTCCTAAATATTAGGGTCCAACGTTGAGTGAATAGACTGCGTTTTTCTGCATAAATGCACATTGACGCGTGTAATAATTAATATCTAATAATTAATATCTGTCTATGAAAAAACTAGCATAAATACTGGACACTATAAATTTCGCCCGATCAGGTAATTTAAAAAATTACATCGTTTCCCAGCATTTTTTTGGCATAAACTTATACTTTATTTGATGTATAGAGTACGTACCCTTCGTTAAGGGTGGCAACGAAATAACACCCTGGTACTACGTCATATAAATAAGTGTAAGTTATTGAACTGGAAATTCATCTAATGTCTGTATTTCCAGAGTACTAACATGGACATGTTGTGCGTTATTCCTGATACTGCTGATGTTGATAGTGATCGTAATTATGGTGTATGGTATATCAGTGGGATATCATTACGCGCAGAACGAATTGAGCAAGAGTAACTTTTACACCAATACCAAAACACCTGATGCAAAAAGTGGGTACAATACGTTATAGCGAGTAGTAATAAGAGTATTATAATACCCATAATTAGGTACATAACCAATGGAGATTCCTTTAGTAGCTACCTTAATCGTTTCCAGAAAGAAGCTTTTACTGCTTCCTTAAAGGCTATGCTCTCTGAATAGCTTTGAAGTTCCTTCCATCAACCGATTTGAGTGCTATTTCTCTTCTATATTGGAAAACATATTAACCAAGGCAATATTTTTTTAACCAGTGAGATTAAGAAGTGCACGGAACAGAAATATGAGTGACATTGACTACACCGACCCGGTGGTGCGACTGGTCGCTGTCGACGGCGTCAACAGGCGACGCAGTAGGTATCGACATAGTCTATTTCATTCTATGCCCCATAAACCATTGAATTCGCACACTTTCCCCGTAACACAGTCCCGCAGTAAGATCCTTAATATCTTGTGTCGTTGGTATAAAAATTCTGTGATTTGGAAACATACAAAATAATACATAAAGAAAATAATATCTACCCAATTACAGGCAACTACAAGCCAACCAATACTCCGCAAATATCAGAACAGGAGTCAGTGTAAGTAAAAAAAATCTAAAACTACTTCCATAGCTTCGCCTTTCAGATGCTGGTGCGGTCGCCTCTGCATCAGTAATTTCTTAGCTAGATAAAATAAATTTTAATGTGTTAAATTATTATTGCGTTTTGATTACTTTGCATATTTGTAATTATGCAGCCTTAACAAGATCTATTAAGATCACAATCATATTTTCAGAGCTAAACCGAAGCTAATGCTGCCTGCATTCGCGGATGACCTGATCCTGAATCGAGTTCGTCGCTCTAAAGACAACCCTACTGGGACACCAATTCGAAGGCCTTTCAACACTGGCAAGAGTAAATCATTGAGCTTTTTAGTATAGTGGTTATATGGACATAATGCAGAAGGTATAAAAGTGTAAAGTAATCAATTCAATGTTTCTCCAAAAATGAAACGGGAACTAATAATTTACAGTAATATGGTAAAATTATATGATCGCGATGGAAATTGCTTTTTATTTGTATTTTTTTCGTAGAACCTTACAAATAAGGCTGAAACTTCGCTACATGTGCTAAACATCGTAGCAAGAACTTCTGAGTGTGATATTAGCCACCTGGAACATTTCTAAATAGAAATAAATATATTGTATACGTACATATCTACAATGTTGTATAATACGTTTCAGATATGCGTAGCAGTGCTACGAAACCCTTTACTATAGTAGCTTCGTAGCTCGTAGTACTGCTACGATGCTACAGAAAGCGCTCGCGCCTCATGCGATAAGGTCTTGAAGCAACATTTTCCATAGTCATGTCGGGACCGTAAATAGAGCGTTGTTTTGTATATGTACGACGCTATTGTGCCGGCAACGCTATCCTATGAAAACATAGCTAAATAAAAATTAAATTTGAACTCTAAAACCAGCCTAATGTCCTGAATAAATCACACCCGTTACATGCGTCACATAATGGTAAGATGTTTCAGTCTTAGTTTCAGTCGGATGACGTAGGTTCGATACCAGTCACGGGCCTGTGCCGCTGAACCAGGGATTTGGTATCTCACTGAACATGTATGGATTTTACTGATATTAATATACTAAAATTGTCATTTAACTATACCCGATGAGAGTTGGCGTCAGCCTGGCAACCGGCCGTATAACAAACGCTAAATCCTTGGCAATATGAGTTTCGAAAGAAATCATGTTGCGCCGATCCCATAAATAAATGGGATGAGGGCAGGAAAATGATGATGAATATGACGTTAATGGAAATGGCTGGCGCCCCACGGTTATCAGGGTGGGTAGTGAAATCACCACACAAAAAGGCAATGTAAGGTCTTTGCGAAGGACATTTGCTACTTCCGACCCGTCCCATTTCATACCCGTTTGACCATATTTTGTGTGAATCGACCTTTAAATTCATAGAGCTCATCAAAAAGAAAAGAGAAGCTTATCCTTATCAGACTGACATCTTTTTCTGACATTTAGCTGATTACAAAATAAAAACAACGCTTTTTTAAAGAATTTTTGTGCGAATTTTAATCATCAATTTGCTAAAAACTTCTGGAATTTCCAACGGTAAAAATACATTTGTAATGTCTTGAAGTTAAGACCTTCTACGATGAATAGATGCAAGTAATAATAAAGAGATCCTTATATTTTTATCACTTGTACTTGAAATAGAATATTAACGTAAGTTCTACTTCAGCAAGTTTTGTCTTTGTATTAATAAATATAGATAAGTGTCTATGCCTAGATTACTCACGTAACATTTCCTTAATTTATATTTATTTAGAGTAAAATAGTCCTGTGCTGATGAGGGGCTTCACTGGGTTACGTTAGCTGTATCTCCTTTCATGCATGTCATAATCATTTACATGTTCTCTTGCATGTTCCCGCTTTGCTAAACATGGCTGTGGGACATTCTTTACCATGCTGCAGTTCTGGCTACCCCATTTCGGGATCACCTACAAACAAGTTCGGGGCGACTTTGATTGCCTTTTCAACTGCCTGATAAATGAATGAATGATAATTTCAGATTAATATCAAACGCTAAAAATGGGTATGGTTATGTCTGTTATATCGGCGACGTGCTTTTGTATGGAAAGGTAAGCCTATAATTATATTTTGATATTCGTTCAGCTATGTAAGTAGGTACGTACAACAGCTTTTTTTTAGCAACATGCTATTTCCCCAAAGGAAAATAAATATAAATATTCACACACTTCACAACACATTGACCTAGTCCCACTTTAAGATCCCTCAGGTTTTGTGTCGTGGGTACTAAGCAACGGTATATAAATACATAAATAAGTATAGAAACATCCATGACTCAGATACAAACATCGATATTCATCATACCAATGTTTGCACCTACCGGGATTCGAACCCAGGACCTATGGCGTCGCAGGCAGGGCCACTACCAACTACACCAATCGGCCGTCAAATATTTGTAATTCGCAAATATTTTGCTCACCTAAATATGTATAAGTTTAGGACTTTTTACTTTCGAGAGTTAGGGTTCCCAAAAAAAAGAATTGGTTTAGAGAATAGTAAGGCGTCATTCGACAAAATGCTTCGTAACCTAAGTCCGTAAGTACTTTATTACAAACATTGAATAGAAAAGAATATTATTTGAAAATTACATATACATTGCTTCATTTGTACCCTATTTTATCTAATAGGTACTCATTGGGCTTTTTTCCAGGGTAGTCAAATGGGCCTGCTGCACTAGTGTTTCTATACTGCTCATGCTTGCAATTATTGTATTCACAACATATGGAGTCCTGGTCGGATATAATTATTCCAAACTGCATAATACTGAAAAATTAATAATGAGTAAGTAAGTGGCAATAATGCCGCGTATTTGTGGTTGTGTAGGTAGTTATGGCTAGCGCAATAGGTAATAAATAATGAGGATTCAAACCTAGAACCTATGTCGACATATGCAGAGTCGGTACCAACTACGCCAATCGGTCTTCTTCACCTTCATGCACGAACTTCACAACCACAAAGAACTAACGCTACTATTGTGGGTAAATAGATATATCCTTTTTCTTTCAAAGTTTCTTTCCTTTTTAATAAGTTTCCTCTAAACACTTCGCCTGAACTCATCATCATCATCATCGCCTGAACCTGAAACTACGCCTGAAATACTTAACAACGGATTTCCTAAAACATCCTGTGTCCCTATAATAGTAGGTACTGTCCATGTGTACTTTTAAATGCCATACTCATGCCAAATATTCAGTAAACTAATTATAATATTGTTTTCTTTTCAGTATCAGGTGAGTACATAGAAGCTGGAAACCATTACCGGTACTTGCCGGTAGAAAACCGCACCTCAGTGAATTTCCACGTGCGAGCTAACAAGGACGCCTTCATCATGCTTACTGCAGAGCGAGGCTTGAGGCCCGTGCCTAATGTTGAGGTAATCTTCATATTTATTTATTTAAAAATTGTGAAACTAGAATTTAATGTAAAGATATATCTTAGTTCAATCTACCAAGAGCTATAAAATACCTGACATTTTATATTACACCTTAACCTTCTTTATTTAGTACACACAGAAAACATAAATAATAATAATATTAAAAAGATAATGTACAGAGGCAAGCTTATCTCTGACAGATATTTCTTCCAGCTAACCAGTTAACATTTTGTGATTGGTAGGGTGTGTAAGGAAGGACATCATACGTGCAAATCCAAATTATAATTAACCCCTATAAAAAAACACAATATAAACAATAAAATACAATATAACTAAATAAATACATATATAAGAGCTTTTTAAAATTAGTGATTATCTTTTGACACGAGGTAGGTAAAAAGAAACCACTTTCACTATGGGACCAACTCCGAAATAGTGAAAAAAACAGCTGTTCCATACATTTCAGCGCAGTAATTATTCAAGACTAGTGGACGCCCGCGACTTCGTCCGCGTGGACTGCAGACAAAACAAAATATCGAAATTATCCAGGATAAAAACATTTTGCCGAGATAAAAAGTAGCCTATATGTTAAGTGGGACCTGTCGCAATATATTCCTGAAAATGGCATCGAAATCGGTTCAGCCGTTTCTGAGATTAGCGTGCACAAACATCGATCCGTTACAATTTTATTATATGTATAGATTGTATGGAACAGCTGATTTTTTATTTTTTTCACTATTTCGGAGTAGGTCCCATAATGAAAGTTGTTTCTTTTTACCTACCTAGTTTCGTGTCAAAAGATAATAAATAATTAATTTTGAAAAGACCTTATTTACATACATTTTACCTATTAACAAGGTCTAAATTATTTTAAAGCATCATACATCATACCACTGATTGCCTTAAACTCCATTTGCATGTGTCAAAAGTACAGTTAAAAAGTCCATGTTAAAAAGTTGTGTTATAATTTTTTTAAAACGAAAAACCGACTTCCTCCCAAAACTCGAGCTTACTAAAGTAAAATTTTACTAAAGGGCAAATATATATTGCGTTAAGCTGTGTACGAAGTTTAGAAGGCATAATATTGTCACATTTATATGCCAGCAAATTATTAAATAGGCCACATGACAAAAGAGAGAAATGAGTAGGCTTCGAAACTTTACGTCTGACAATATAAGCAATCATTTGGTGTCGGTGCAATATGTAGTACTCTTCTTTCATTCATCCATATTATCCGTCATCTCGTTATCCTCATGTCTACCTCTTCCTCTATAATCATCTTACTTCGAATACGGCTTAACGCAACATATAATTTCACCACTTAACACAATCATCTTCATAAGCCTATTGCAGTCCACTACTGGACGTAGGCCTCCCCCTGCCATAGGGGGATTTTGTTACTAAAAAGTTTCACTATCTGTTTTTTGACGGCTCCATCATCAGACCCTCGTTTCCTTTATATTATGTGTAGCTGACCAAATTTTTCTATAAAAATCTAAAAACGGACTACTCGTTTTTTCGTATTTGAGGATACCCCTAGATTCCTTAGAGATTCCATCATCAGATGTAATCTCTAAGGAATCAGATGTTTTATATGTAGGTGACCAAAACGCTCAGTAAAAATATAAAAACAGACTACATGTGCCTACAATATTTGAGGATTGCTCTCGATTTCTCCAAGATCCCATCATCAGATCCTGACATGGTGAATATGGGACCAACTTGGAAGCATACCATGACAAACTATAAAAAAAAATTAAATCGATTCATAAATGACGGAGTTCTGAGGTAACACACATAAAAAATAAAAAAAACATACATACGCATTGATAACCCCTCTTTTTTGAAGTCGGTTAAAAAGGGGTTGGATTCTCATCTCGATTATTTCAGCCGTTTTAATTATGAAAGGGTAGTCCGGCATCATTATTTACATGTATGTAATTAAATATTACAGTAATTAAATATTATTTGTTTTACAGCTACTAATTTCGAATCCTCTATCAGTCATTAGACGAGAGACAGAGCATGACAAATTCGTGTACTTAGTAAACGCATCTACCCTGAAATACCTTAGTAAAGAGGACTACCGTAAATTCTACCTCAGTTGGGAGGGCGGTGTCATAATGATACGTAAATGGGAGGAGGAGGCTGCGTTCCTCGCCTGCTTCATCCGCGACATCCATCCCATCAACTATATCGGCGTGGCTGGCTCGTCTGGAGCTACTAGCGAGTTTATATTTCAAGGTAATCTTTGGTTCATGTCATTCTTCTAAAGTAGACAAAAGGGTAAGCATGAAACTTATTATGCGCCGTAACGCTATCGACTGCCAAGCAAAATCTATGCGATTTGATAGCGTTACGGACTATCGAGAGGTTCGTGCATGCCCCACTGGTTACAAGCCATCGAAGAAGTTTCTCAGGTTCCATGTGTAAGGTTTCAGTTCCATATTTCTCTCGCCTATTAATTTACTGTGTTATGCTGATGCGGGGCTTGACTAGAATACATCAGCTGCATCTCCTTCCGTGCGTGTCATGTGAATCCACTATAGAACTCAGAGCCGTTTTCTCAGACGATGTGTGTGCAACTTGTTACTGGTCTTTTGTATCTGACCCTGCTATGATAAACCTGACTGTAAAATATAATTCGTGATCAAGCAATTCTAGCTACCCCATGTTTGGGACATAGCTTTGTGTAGGTATATTTGTTTATTGTATTAATTTTCTTTATATCTCAGTCAAAATGGCAATCTTTTAATACTAAAAACTTCGTATCAATTTTCGAATTCGATTCCATTTTATTTATGTAACCTACATATCGTAATTATAAATGCACTATTTATAACTACCCATTTTCAGGCATGAAAGGAACCAATGTTATCGTAAGAAATCCAAGCCTAAATGAAAAAGAACATTTTACTGATCTCACGTAAACGAAGTTTATGCATCATAGATATGATCTATGTCGGTAACTTCATGGCTGCGCTACCAGAGGTGATACAGTTTTTTTCTATTAAATTATTTGCGCAACCAAGCTCAGTACTTATTTAAAATTAAATAAAATAAATCATTTTTTTATGCTTTTGTTTTATTTATCGTTTATATCTACGCATTTTATGATATATTAAGTAGGTATTGTGTAATCCGTAGAAGCGTGATACAATGTCTTTGGAATAAGCTCTTTGTAAACAGGGTGTAACAAAAGGAGTATGATAAATGAAAATAGCCCAACGCCCTCTATGGAGGACCTATCCTTAGAATTTGGGACATAATCAAGTTATCTTTTATGCTGTTTAATAATCCTGTGATTTTCTAAAATGAAATCCCTAAAACAGGGTATGTGTGACAGCCAGGCAAATGCTGAACAAGTACCATTATTTAGAGATATACGATAGTGTTATTAATCGCATGAAATGCATTTTTAATTTGATTATACACATTGTTTTTTTTTCCGCGCCAATTTAATCGGCCGATCCTGTGACTAGTTAAATGAGCTTATTGGTTATTGTGTGACTCGTTGCTCTTTTTTGATCACTTGTGGCCTCTTGTGACTCTCCATTGGGGCTAATCAGTTAATTGAACTTTTTTGAGAGCAGCTTGTTTGTTGAAAATCAACCATAGGTTAAAATTTTGTTTTTAAGTTATTATCGAAGTCCTACTTAAACGAATGAACTACACAATTTTTTTCCTGAAAAATTCAAAAAAGAGTCGGAAAATTTTGGAATTTCGCATCAGAATCATGGTCCGAACTCAGCATATCAATATTTGCCTGGCTGTCACAAACACCCTGTATAGAGAAAGAAAATTCGGCCTGGAGACGACAAGATTATTCATCAACGAATTCATTATAGTTTTCCACGTCTTTGACTAGCTATTTAGAATTCTCTTTCGATGGTTATAACTGACAACACCATTTTGTATAATTTGCAACTTTTGGATTGTGAATTTGTGCCAAAGAGAACTGCGACTTCCTTTTTAGACATGTTACTTTATTATTTGATTGCGTCCTTGTGTCTGCTGTTAGCAAATACGTTATCGGTGTTGTACTCTATTGTCGGCTGTCTTTTAAAAACTGTTTGTTGCACGAACGGAGGAGATTCTTTAGTCATCTCCTATGATTAAAATCTATGTTCACATTAGCTTGATTGGCTATTTATGTCAACTCTTATTAAATTAGGTTAGGTTATTTATACAGGTTATAAACTTGTAAACAACTTTGAAATAAATTGTAATGTTTATCACAATCATAAGCAATATTAGATCATACTATTAAATTATCGGTCTATGTTAAAATTCTCCCGTAAATTATTAATGATTGAACAGCCAAAATCATAAAATAGAATCCTAGAAACCATGAAAGGTTAGGTAGGTTTAGAAAGAAATTTTAGTTTACACGCAAAATCAATTTAGAAATTGGAGATGTTTAGAAAGCATTTACAGATTCTGGCATGGGTTTGACTTCATCGATATTTTATACAACAGTATTTTGTTGTGAAAGGTAAAAAATATACTTGTTTATTACCTAGTAACTGTAAATATATATACTAGATATTAGTACATGTACCTACCTACATAATATCTTCGTTAGTCACCATAAAACTTTTTTACTCGTATGTGTGTATTTGAATGGGTTCAAAGATTGATTAAACGCAAAGTTGGACCCGCTATGTGGCTACAATATTGGAGTAGAGATTATTGTCATGTGATGGAAAATTAAGATCATTAATAGCATATAGGGTTAAAACTTGGATGGTACGGTAGATGGGCTAGTAAATGAGTTTGTGTTATTTATTGTACATTTTGTTACAGAGTGTTGAAATGGACACTTTGTGCAATGTTAATAGCATTGTTTATGGCCGCAATCTTTATGACTATGGTGCACAGCGCAGTACTGGGACGCAATTATGGAAGATCTAAAATGAAATCATTGAGCACAGGTAGGTACTGGCTATTATATATTATTATACTGGCTTTCCACGGTGCGTGATATTGCGGACGAACCGCACCCGCGCGGCGCACAGTGGGAAAATCTTACGTGTTTTACCTACTATTTAGTAGGTAGTAAAATGAATTAAAAGACAGATTATATAACGTAGATGTACTTAAGGCGGTGTGATCAGACAAAAGAGGCATTTTAGAATCGATTTTTTAAATACTTGTCCGATTACCACAGCTCTAATTTTTTTATATGTTATTATTTAAATCTTTATCAAGTTTGTGGCCAACGTGGAAACTCAATTACTTAAAAAATTCTCGATAGAATTTCGATTTGAAAATTACCTTTTTTACGTTCTTATAAGCGATATATCTTGAAAACTATTGTGAATATCAACACGAAATAGAATCAAGAATCAAAACGCATAGTTGTATAGCGCTTTATCAGATCTAGTTTATGGCCAAAGTACATTTTTTGTAAATTTTGTAGATAATTAACAATTAATAAAAAACACATCTACAACTACGCTGTGTTCTAATCCTTGCACTGGCCAGTCTCGCTCGGAACATTCAGTACCGCCGTGACCACTGTCAACGCCGGTTCTGTGCTTGTTTTTTCGCGCGCAAATACATAATATAAAATACTATATTTATTTAGTAAGTAGACTTGGGAAATCGTAGTGTAACAAAAGTTAAAAAAAGAGAGACCTTACGTAAAAGACTTACGTAGAAAACGTTAAGTACCTACCTACATAGATACTTTATAGTATGTTTTAGATTGTACTAGCGCCCGCCCACGGCTTTGCCCACGTGAGAGTGCATTACTCCCGTGCGAAGCCGAGGCGGGTCCCTAGTTACATTATAAACCTTCCTTGTGAATCACTCTATCTATTAAAAAAACCGCATCAAAAAAATCCGTTCCCTAGTTTGAAAGACCTAAGGACATAACATATTAACATAGGGACAGACATCAGAAAGCGACTTTGTTTTATAATATGTAGTGATTTCGTATTTAAAAATGATATTCATAAGTAGGTAATTATGTTACGTGTCTATTTTACCATTTCTATGACCTAGTATAATTTTATATATCTACTTAGTTTTTTTTAGATCCACAAAATCCCGGGAAAAAAATCCGAGATTTTTCCGAACATTTTGTGCAAAAGTTTACGTGTGTTAGTATAGTCCTCTTTATGACATTAAACTGCAAATAACTTAGTATCAATAGCAAATATAACAAGTAGCAGTATATACAGGGTGTAACAAAAAGGGTATGGTAAGCGAAATACTATAAAAACAACCCACTGTAGATAACATATCCCGAAATTTTTAGACTAGTAATCGCATGTTTATTTTTCAAGATTGTATGTTCATAATATTCCTGAGTGGGTTAGGTGTTCTCCATACTATCTGGACAAATAAATATGTGATTTTTAGTCTCAAATTTTGGTGATAGGTTCTTTATAGTGGGTTATATTCATAGCTTTTCGGTTAACATACCCCTTTTGTTACACCCTGTATATACACCACTTTGGGGGATAATGGGCGTGACTATTATGTATATATGTATATGATTTCAAATTGTTTCGAACATAAATCCCTAAGTTGCCCGCGAATCCCTAGCTGTCCCGCGACTTCGTCCGCGTGAAATAGTGACTTTCGGCAGCATTTTAAATTTTTTTAGGCTAATTATTTTGCAAGTAAAACACATGTACATTAAAATAAGTTATTAAGCTTATTTAAGTACATTTTTATATGCGACGTTTTTATTACGACTTTTACGATTTTTAAAAGAGCTGTTTGATGCATATTGTCCTGCTTGATAATCATTATGAAGTTGTACTCGCATATTTGTAGTGAGACAAAACTTTTAAAAATGACGTAATTTCCATACAAACTTTCATCCCCTATTTCAACCCCTTACATCCCTTTTTTGCATATGGCGCGCAGTGCTTGGCAAGTTTCTTACTTAATTCTCTGTATTGTTCTGTTCTATATTTTTATTTTCTGAGCCCTAACCTTTTTTCCGATGTCATCACACAAAATTTTTCACCCCCTATTTTTAGCCCCTTTAGGGTATTCTTTTACAAACTTTGAATGTCGTATTTATTTATATTTAATGAAAAGCCTAAAAAATAAGTTTTAAGATTCTAGCTTAAAAAATGACGTAATTTCCATACAAACTTTCATCCCCTATTTCAACCCCTTACATCCCTTTTTTGCATATGGCGCGCAGTGCTTGGCAAGTTTCTTACTTAATTCTCTGTATTGTTCTGTTCTATATTTTTATTTTCTGAGCCCTAACCTTTTTTCCGATGTCATCACACAAAATTATTCACCCCCTATTTTTAGCCCCTTTAGAGTATTCTTTTACAAACTTTGAATGTCGTATTTATTTATATCTAATAAGTAAGTTTTAAGCTTCTAGCTTAAAAAATGACGTAATTTCCATACAAACTTTCATCCACTATTTCAACCCCTTACATCTCTTTTTTGCATTAAAAAGTAGCCTATGTCCTTTTTCAGGCTCTAGACTATCTCTGTACCAAATTTCATTTAAATCGGTTCAGTAGTTTAGGCGTGATTGCGTAACACACAGACAGACAGAGTTACTTTCGCATTTATAATCCGAAGGAAGAATTTGAAGATCATACTTTAATACCACTTTGGGGTAGAAGAGTTATAAATAATAATGTGTATTATCCAGCAACTGCAACCTATAACCGATCATAGTTATTTGTTTAGGAGATATTTTTTTTGCACATCAAATAAATAATCGCCCATCAATTTAATCTCATCTTTTATATACTTTATTACATACATACATACATACATATAATCACGCCTTTATCCCTTACGGGGTAGGCAGAGTACCAAGGGCCGATTGAACCACATGGTGCCACTTCTGACCAATTTTGAGGGTATAGTTGAGATATACAAGTTCGGTTAGTAGTGACAGATGGTCAGCCCATCGCCTACAAAACATCAAGACCCTCTTGTTCCTCTACTGACTTGTACAGTATGCCCTTTATATACTTTATTACAGCAATTAAATTATTTTAGTACAAATAAACTCAATGTTTTACAAAACAACTACAGCAGATAATTCGAAAATACATAATATCAGCCCAACATAAACTGTTTTCCTCGAATGCAAAACATATTAATACATTTTGGTACAAAAATACTACAATCTCATCATAAATACTGACTGCACATCAAATTAACCTTAGCGCACAACTAGTATAAGACGAATGACGTTTTGTCGGTGTAACAGTTCCCTTTTCATACAATGATAAAAATAATAAGTTAGGTTTAGAGTATGACAAACAACGCACGAGCCGAGCGAGCGGAACGGAGCGTGTGACCGCGGCAGCTGCCGGCGAAGTTTCAGAATCGAATTGATGAAACGATATTTTAGTGTTGATCTCACTCATTATGTTATGTTTTGTTTATTTAATTCGGCCTTAGAAAATAGCTTAAAAACAAAAATACCAATAGACGATTTAAAAATAAACCAGTTACGCTCAAAAAGTTCAAAAACCTGATCAACCCTAATAGAGAGTCACAAGTGATAAAAAAAAAACAGCTATGTATCACACAATAACCAATAAGCCCATTTAACTAGTCGATATCGCCCGATACAATTGTCGCGGAAAACAAACATTAGGTACGGATAATCAAAATAAAAATGCATTTCCTGCGAGTTATAATATTGTCGTGTAACTCAACCCTAGGCTGCCACCTATGTGCCTGGCTGTCACCTACACCCTGTAATTTTTTTAATTATATTTACAATTTACGCAGTAAGCAACCCAGTTACAAAATAGATTATACAGAAAAGAAATTAAAATCCCGGCAATTAATCCCGAAATCAACCAGAATACGGATGGTGACAGAATAAGGACGTCCGCGGGAGATTGCGCTGGTTGCGGGGGGCGCCCCGCAGTTACGTCTACCTCAACCCCCTCAAATACCTAAAATTCGTCTATTGGAGCGCAGTTGACGCCCGCGACTCCATCCGCGAGGACTGCAGAAAAAACAAAATGTCGAAATTATCCAGAATAAAAAGTAGCCTATATGTTAAGTGGGACCTGTCACAATATATTCCTGAAAACTGCATCGAAATCGGTTCAGCCGTTTCAGAGATTAGCGTGCATAAACGCACAGACAAGAATTCCAAAAATCATTATTTTGGGTACTATTGCGTTGATAAAGGTCTCCTATAATAACTTTTCTCATTCTTCCATGTACAGACAGCGATCCGTTACTTACATGTTTATTATATGTATAGATTAACATGAAAGACATTTTACAGTTTCAGATTGTCCTCTCTTTGTCACAGCATTTGATTACCAATACATTAGTTTATCAAAGAACAGAAGAAACGTGACATTAGATATTTCATCCCCTCAAGGTGTTTTTATCTCCCTATCCCCTAAGCCAGAAAAGGGTAATCCTATGATCGAGGTTAGTACATTCTAATACTCAAGAGCAGCAGTAACTTATTATTTGGTGCATTAAGCTAAGCCCGCTTGCATCTGGGTGCTGGATTATCTGGTCTAAATTAAAAGTTGACTATCTTTCAATTTAGGTACGTAGGTACAAGATAGGCTAGAAACTTGTCACTGATCTCTATTGAGGGATCGCCCGCCACCGGGGCCCTATACCCTCCGCTGACCCTCGGATCTGCCCACTCATTTTTTTATTTGAACTTCCGAATAGTGACGCCTGATACAATTCAATATTGTCACTGATCATTTACATCAATCTCCGCTATGCTAAACGTGCCTATGGGATCTGCTTTATGATCCTGCAGTTCAGGCTACCCCATTTCACGAGATGCAGCCGTGTATAATGTGATGATCTCTGACCGTATTTCGGTCAAGGCAACCAATCTCTACAGAGATTTGCCAAGTACGCAAGAAATATTATAGAGCACAAGTATGTGTGCAAACACAGATGCACTCTATTCCGTTAGTCTCATAGTCCGATGGTACGGAAAGCCGACACGACCGGAGAGAGATCAGGCGCAGGACCAACGGTTTTACGTGCTTTCCGAGGCACGAGCTAAGTGACAATTTTGCAACATTAAAATCTGTACATGAAATAAATTCATTGGTACAGGCCTTAGATGAAAACAAAATAGAAGATAGGTGACTCGTCTCCAGCGCGTGGACTGCTTAAATTAGGCCAACGTCGCCTGATTGTTCTCATTTGCAGTTGAGAGTAGCAATAGCGCGCTCGTGTGACGGAAGAAATTCTTTTTTTATTTTAAGCGGGCTAAAAGTATTCAAAATGCCTTCATGTACTTCTGTGCGTTGTACTAATCACTCAAAAAAGAAACAAATCACATAGAATCACTTTTCACGCATAAGTACACGAAAATTTTAAATTCTTAGGTTAATAATTGTAAATTCACTTATTGTTTTGATCGCCATTTTGCAGAGCGAGATAAAAATATATTATACATCTATGTGCGACAAGATAAACAAGCAAACACGTGCCGTGCGTGTGCGAATGCGCCCGCTGTGTTTCGTTTTTGCAGTAGCTTCTTACCATAGTTAATAGCCGGGTCCACACCGGACGATCCATCGCGCTCCGATCGCGCGCGGCAGCAGCGCGATCCAAAGATGCAGGCGGTGTGGACGTGCCGCGCGCGATCCATGCGCACGTATTGGAGCGCGCGCTCCCTACCTCGCGCGATCCGTGTGCGGTCGGTTTTTGTGCCAGCCTCAAAGGTGCCTCAGTTGCGTGATGCGCGCGGTGTGGACGGTTGTGTTGGTTCGCGCGATCCACCTCGCCATGGACATCTCAGAAAGTCGCCGTTTGATATCGCTTTATAAAGAATTTAAATGTTTATGGGATCCCAAAGATTCTAATTACACCAATAGAGGTGTTAGAGATGATGCTTGGCGTCAGATTTCTCGTGAAATGGGGAATAAGTCGATCGAGAACCTTAAGAAAAAAATGCGATCTCTGGCGGGAGGCTACAGAAGGGAGAAACACAGAGAGAAGCAAAGCCGTATAACTGGATCCGGTAAGAAAACAAAGCTACTTTTTATCTGTAGGTATTAAAATTATATATTTTATTATAAGTAATTACATCATAATATTTACTGTGGATTTCACGTGATTTCGCTTTTTACATTTAAGCTGTTAGAAATACACGTGGTTATTTTAATGAGTAACTTGTTTATTTCAGGTGCTCAAGATACATATAAATCAAAGTGGTTTGCGTATGATGACTTCGACTTTATGGCGGATAAAAATGAACCCGGAACCACACGCGATACATTGGAACATGTGAGCTACCTACAATACGGTCCCACTTAGCAAGACACTTTGTTACAAACCATACAATAGTTTGGCAAAATGAATATCAGTAAACTAATAGGTAGTGGCATTTTCTGTTGCTCTTCTTGGTACGACGGCCATCGGTTGTAGCGATTGTGATGGCGGTTCATTTCGCCAGCTTCCAGGTATTACATCTCCATTCTCCTGTACTGTATCAAACGTTCCTGGCGATATAAAGTTAGGATTACTGCGTAAGTAGTTATATAGATGAACCGTTGCCAGCACGACTTTAGTCGCAGTTTCTGGTTCCAAAAGCATAGGTTTACGCAGGACTCTGTAGACAGAACTAAGTACTCCAAACGCGTTTTCAACTACTCTACGTGCTCTTGACAGTCGGTAGTTGAAAATTCTTTCACAAGAACCCCTTTCCCGTGTACCATCGTATGGTTTCATAGTATAATCATTAAGCTGAAAAGCTTTATCACCTAGTATATAATAGGGTACCTCAATTTTATAGGGAACTTGCAATATCTCCGGTGGAGGAATATTTAGCTCTTTTTTTTCAAGTTTTTTATATAAATTTGTGCTTTTGAACACGCCTCCATCTGATATTCTGCCTTTAGTCCCAACATTCACATACAGGAACCTATAATTTGCATCTACTAATGCAAAAAGAACAATACTAGGAAATAATTTGTAATTATCAAAGTCGTTGCCACTATTAAAGGCGATTGTATAGCGACGTGTTTGCCGTCCATCGCTCCTATCACGTGTGGGAAATTCCACTTATTCTCGAATTGCTGAGAAACTGTACGCCATTCTTCTTTAGTTGACGGCACCTGAAAATAAAGGAGATCTTAATTATAATATAAAGCTGAAAATAAGAATAAGCAGTAAATAGTAATAATAATTGTTGTTACAGGTAGAATCTGATACGACTGAAGGGGAACTTGAAGTTAATACTACAGTGAGCGAAAACGAGAACAGTAACATTACTAGTGACACACAACCGGAGAGAGCCAACCACCACACAGATCAGAGTAGAGAGCAGAATGATCAGAATGCACAATCCAGTGTCCAAACAACAAACAAAAGAACAAAAAAAAGAAAGAAAACTACTTCTAATAATGCAGATGACATATCAGATGAAACTCTTTCAGAGGCTTTCCAACTTCTGCAATAATGTGCTCAGCCACCACAACCGGAAACTGATTCTTACATTGCTTTCGGGCAGTATATATCTCTACTGAATTGCGGAAATATGATGCAGTAACATTAGTTAATGTCAAAAATGCTATATGCCAAGTTATTTTTCAAGCTGACACAGGAAGATATGGGGATAGCAATTATGGATATTACACTAATTCATATCCTGGCACACCAATAGCATCCACTTCATCACAGTCCCAGTCTCTACAACCTCAAAATTATCCAGCTCCAATTCCACAGACATCACCGTCTGCTCATCTAGCCTCCAATCATCGCAGTCCCAGTTTCTGAAACCTCAGGATTATTCACTTCCACAGTCACCACCGAATTAAATAAGTACCTACCTATATCATGTTTTCAAAAAATAATTAATAATTGTAAACATGTTACTTCTTTAAATTATGATTGTAATACACTACTTTTTTATGAGTAATAAAGTATGGTTTTACTTACCTTTACATAATCATTTAACAGGTCAATGATGGCTTCACAAACTTCAGGAATAATTATCGATATAGACTGTTTGGAAATGCGGAACAGATACTGCAAACTGACGTACGAATCTCCAGTTGCTAAAAATCTCAATGTTAGTAATAATCTTTCCTTCACAGTAATGGCATCTCTATAATTTGTATCATTCTTTCTTAGCTTGTTATTTAATAATGAACACAATATCTCAAATTGATTAGCATTCATTCTTGCAAAATTGTGTTCAACTTTATCTGACACTAACTCTGCGTACAGCTGAGTCCCAGATTCCAAGCGATTTTTGTAAATTTGTTTCACCCAAAACCGTCGTTTTCTTTTTTGTGATTTTATGCGCAAGCATTTAAGCAAAATAAAAGTTACTGCTGCAACGGCAAGACGCCGCCGTTGTACGTGTGACTCCATATCGTACAAGAGTTAGACTGGCTGAATCACGGATCGCCTTAGGATCGCTTGGAGCGCATATTTGGGATCGCAAGGTTTCCAAGAGTGGATCGGCCTAACACGATCCACGATCCACGCTCCGCGATCCTGGATCGCGGATCGCGGGATCGATGGATCGTCCGGTGTGGACCCGGCTATTGTCTGGGACACGAGCTGACACGACTCAACCCGAAATTATTCCGATGAAGCTCTATTGAAACGCGGTTGTCTCGCTCGCGCTACTGTCGAAATAAATAGGTTTGTCTCTATCGCTCAGTACTGTACAACGTTAAATACAATTACAGCTGTGTGTGTGTTCGTGCGTGTAGTTGTATAGCATGCCTAATTTCTAGTTGACGATTTTAAGGACGTGCCCTATCTTGCGCTATTTTGTTTTCATCTAAGATACAGGCCCGTGACTGGGATTGAACTTACACCTCCCGCTTGGAAGGTGCAATAATAAATGTATAATGTATGTATGTGGTGTACAAGACAACAAAATATCGGCATTTTATCATGTTTTTCAAGTAGGCCGCTCGATGAACTAAATGAGATCCATGAGGCCGTCTTAGGCCCGTGTTCATCAACGTTCGATTAATGTAATCGCTCGGTTAGCAGATTTTAAAGGTGTTTTATGACCACTAATGTATAAGATTATTACCATTAAACACATGTGAAATTATTAAGTGATAATAGATAATTATTAACAATATTATTCATATAAAAAGGGTCAATAAACACCCTTTCAAAAACATTAATCGAACGTTGATGAACATGGGCCTTAGAGCCTCAATTTAGAGCTTTGTAGAACATGTTATTTGGCTTTAGTTAAGCAACAGATCTGTTATATGTGCTTTGCTGTATGTTCTTTAAATGAATCTTTATAGGACGCCACGTGCACTAAAACCTTCATCAATTTATCTTTCAGATCGGAATAATGGTAGATGGAAATGAGAATTTCATAAGGCACAGCTTCCCTTCAGTATACGTAGACCACGTATATGGATTGGGAAACATTTACAGAGACAGTTTTCGTACATTTCACGTCAGCTGGGAAAACGATATGGTGACAATTCGACGTTATGGTGAAAAGAAGCCTTTTTTATTCTACTTTGACAGCCAACACATGCCTAAACTATTTCTGGGTGTTTCCAATCAGAAGAACTACTTCGGTCGAGTGGCCATTCAAGGTTAGTGAAATATACTGCACTAGTGGACGCCCGCGACTTCGTCCGCGTGCACTGCAGAAAAAACAAAATATCGAAATTATCCGAGATAAAAAGTAGCCGTTTTGACGAGAAAGAGTAACAAACAGTACGTACCCTTCGTTAAGGGTGGCAACAAAAAACCATCCTATATAAGTAGGATTTATGTGATTTATTAGAGAAAATAATATACATCTCGATCGAATCGACAGATGTTCGTCGTCGAAACGTTTGCTCTAGGAAGCTTTCATTTTTACGCGTTCGTCAAATCACGTGATAAAGTCACCGCTATTGTTGGGAGTGTGACAACGAATTATCGTTCAAAACGATGTTATATTGTCTAAGCACCAATGTTACTCGTAAATGTAATTCTATCGTTTTCAATTTCTAGTAAAGAAACAAAATAATTACATTCGCAAAGAATACTTACGTAGACATGCTCTACAATATCTTAAACGAAATAGGTAGGAAGGACATCTTTGACGTATTTACTTATCTACTATTTACTTTTCAGATTGTAAATCTTATAATAATGGTCAATTTGCGATTATTTAGTTAACAATTCCATGTATGACTTTGGACAATTAATTTAGGAAATGGAGTAGTATGGCCTCGATCCTTTAAATTTTGCACTGCTGCCTCCATATTTGATGATCTAGCTATAGAATCAAATTGGGAAATGAAGTGTCCCTAATGTTATAAGGCAAACAGGAAAACTATATGGCAAGAAAGTATTAGAAGATATCGTAATATGATGTGGAACTGTGAATTCTGCATATCAACTGCTTATATATTTTTTTTATTTCCTTGAAAATAAGACTGACCTGAAAATGAAAATGATAAGTTTATACAGTAAATAAACTATAGGGCATTTAATTTAATCTTTTATTATAGTTAGTATTCGACATGTTATAAAATATTAATAAAAAAATGAAAAAATTCTTCACCCGAGTGAGATTTGAACTCACGACCACTCGCATTCCGTGCATCGCTCTACCGACTGAGCTATCGGGTCACTTAACTCTGATGACGAATTTTACCATCTCTTTTAAATTACGTTTTTGGCAACGTTATTTTTTCATCCCGATAGCTATACCTAAACTAGCCAAATCTCGGTAAACAAAGCTGATTTCGACATGTATTTATTAACATATTTGCATCACTTATTAGATGATTTTACCAACGCAACGGATAAAAGAACTGTTCGAGTCCATTTTACTAACAATATTAAAGCATGTGCAGTAAATAAAATTTTGCTCTTCCCATTATTTAGTATTGTATGTCATCTTCTTTCATAATAACTTGTAGGTTATTATTTACTCATTTTGTCCTCATTGTGACATCACACTAGCATTTGATTCACGAAGTAACGATCTTTGTTAGTTAGCCTAAATTGGCTACTAGGACCATATTCTCGGTATGATTCTTTCTTACCCACTACAGAGTAGTAAGTAGGCATGTGAAAGAATTCGTTCTACTTCTTTTCTTTATTCTTCTAAATCTTTATTCATTCCTCAATATCTGAAATTGAAATAACACATAAAACTTCTAGTACATAAAAACCTCTTTAAAAGTTGAGGTCCACTTCACTTAGACAAAGCCCGTAACATCCTGAACAGAAGAAGTTACACCTACAGCCTGTGCTAATGCCGAACTTCAGTAGAATAAGTCAACTGCAACTTCTTCTGTGCATTTCATAGGAGTCGACTAAGGAATTTTGTGGCTTTCTCTCATGCCTGTGGGATCCTCTTCGTTAACCTGCAATTCTGGCTACCCCATTTTTTGAACACAGCCATTTATATGTACATCTACTTACATTATTGCTTCTAATATCATACCTTTGATTCTAAATACGCATGGATTCAACGCGTAAAAAGACTCATAGCGCACACATACATAGTTGATACTGCCAAGTCCAGCATTAGGCAGAGACAAAATAGGCCAATCCGGGGATTCCCCAACACGCTTCAACAATACATGGTCGTCAGCCCAATAGATCCAAAATTCCACGAATTTGTCTTCATTCAAAATATTCGGTGTATATGTTGTAAGTAAGGTTATATAATCTGAATATGAAAGAGTGCAGTACTGGTTGTAGTGGGCGCCGATCGAAATCTGTAAAACGATAGTGTTTATAACCTCATATAATATACATATAATATAAGTCTCAGACGTAAGTATACAATAAAAGACATTTGTTATTAAAAAAATTATAAATAGCAGCCAATATTTTGTGATAGACAACCCAGTAGATCATCATCAGCCTATTGCAGTCCACTGCTGGACGTAGGCCTCCCCCAGGGCACGCCACAAGACTGCCATGGGGGGTATTTGCCCATAGTCACCACGCTGGGCAGGCGGGTTGGTGACCGCAGTTTGTGCCCACCTCCCGGAAACCCTTAATCACCTTGTACGATACCCACGGACAAACATGGGGTGGTACAAATTCTACTCTGCCGGCACCACGCGGCCTCTCCATTCTCCTAATCATAAATGTTTGTAATGTTCAGGTTTTATTTAAAAAACAGATGAGCGTCGTATATAGGCTATATGTATTTACGTATACTTACGTCAAGTATATTCTCGCTGAATGTGGGTACAGGACTGAGGCCGACTACAGCAAAACCAGGTCCTTTTATGCTGACACTAATAGAGGTGGCGGAGTTAAGTGGTGCACACTGATACGATCCAGTTCCAGCTATCTCTGAGGGGCAAAGAGGTTTTTCGTTACGTAAAGGTTAGGGGTCATTTTCAAAATAATTGCTCATTTCAGAAATGTTACTTTTATGTCACAATAACATAAAAGTAACATAAAAGAAAACAAGGGCTGCATTCACAGTGGTAAATAAAACAGTTTTTTAGTATTTAATATTGTAATAATTAATCAAACACGTACACGTACATTATTATGTACAGTTCGTGAGGTTTAAGCCGAGCTTTGCATTGTGTGAGTGTGCACACAGACACAGGTTAGGTTTATACCGGCGTCACTCCGTCGCGCTCCTACATTTCTTTAAGCACCACATGAATAGCTAGCTTAGGCGTAGACCCGCGGGCTGTACGGACATAGTGAACATTAAAAGAAAATACAAAATAAGACAATAATAAAACCGTCAGGGTTATGTAATTTGAAGATGGTTTACCAGTTAATCATAAATCGAAAATAAAAATATTAATATTAAAATGCGAACTTTGAACATTCTCTCTATCGTCATGATAATACTGCACGATTAACTTCCTAATATTTATATATAATATCTGCCTATTCATACATGAAATATTTTAACAGTAGCTTCTTAAGTCGTATCTAAAGATACAAAACAACAAAAAAAAATATTTTAAGTGTTTTCTTTTACGAAATTAATAATTCAATTTTTTTTATATATATTTTGCATAAAACCTTTAATGAAAAACCCCTTAAATGAAAGTAAATAAATAAACGTTCTGAATGTTAAAGGTCAAAAAATAAGAAACCAGTATTATTTTGTAGCTCAAGTAATTTTAAATTATTTAATGTAAATATATTTAATAAAATTAGAAAAAAAAACTTTTGAAATGGCTCGTCGTTAAACCGTCTAACAGTTAAAAACCGTTAGATGATACCCTTAAAATATTTCGGGTGTATGAATAGGTAGACCTTATATAACTATACATATTATTCACTATCGCTACTAAAAAGATCCCAGAAATTTCTCTTCAAATCAAACCGTAGAAACATTATAATATTTTGATGGCTTTTTAACCATCTTGCTAGATCCTTAGGTTTAAAATTTACTTTAATATCAGATAAAATAGTAACATTTGAAGTAGATGCATTACTGACATGATAATGATTAGTTTCTCCTATAGGTTCGACATCATCAGAATTAGGTAAAACTTTATTGGTTACTAACATCTCTAGGTCTTCTTGCTCAGATTCACTTTCAGATGTAGATTCTATAACAAGTCGTTTTGCTCTTGAACGTTTAACATGATCAGTAATTAATTTGTGACTTTTTATGGCATAACATTGGCAAATATTGGGCTTTAAACAAAAGCAGCTTAAAATTCGATATTGAATTATATTATCTTCGTTTGGTATTACTTGGTGTATTTTTTGCGTATTTGGAACGGCCACAAATTTACAACCCTCAATTTGATTTTCTATTCTCAATATGTCCTCCTGATCAATAAGAAATAATTTTACAGTGGTAGCAGTATTGTGTTCAAGTAATTGAATCGCAGTTTCAGCATCAGGTATATCATGTCCGTATGATATTTGTTTATCTAACAATCTTTTTACTACTCCACCCAACCCCATCCGCTGCACCCTTCCCATGGGCCGCTTCAAAAAAATTCTAGGTTGCAAAAATAAAACCATAAGATTCTATCATTTTGGTGAGAAGGGCAAAGTTCTTCTTTTGCCTGTATTGACTTGACGGACCATCTGAGAAGAAATGTATAGTGTCTTTCAAAGGAAATCTATGTTTAATGTCACGCATCAGGGGCTCCAAGTGAGCCCAGATCGATTCCGGTGTGTGTTTGTTGCAGTTGGAAAATGTAAAAAATGATTCGGGATCAGTTTCATCATTATATATAATGCTTGTGTGCAAGGTGATTTGTGAATGTGATGCTCCAAAATGTACTGCTTGTATTTCATTATGAAATTTGCAATTAAATTTTCTGAGAAGTCACAATGTAGCATAATTTCATTTCTTTGTAAATTCTCCTTCAATGATTTATAAATTTTGTATTGATGTGAAATGTTGTAAATATGAATTTTAAAGCCTCTTAATTCCGTGTCAAAATTTGATAATAGAGATTCTAACATACCTGATATGTTATTTTGTTTTTTGTTTTTTTTTTTGATTTTTTTTCATTGTTCTTTTCATATTCTATGGTTTTGACCGTCCACTCTAGCCATGACACTTTTTCATTCAATTTTATATTCAGTAAGTCATATCTGATTGATTTGTTTTTGCAAATATCACATGTTGAATACATGCACTTTTGGGAGTATAAATCACACACTGTAGACTTTATAACGGTGTCCAAAGTATCACCGTCCTTAAAAATTTTTAGTGTTTTTAGGGATGTAACTTGAAATCTATATTACTGTGTCTTTTGCAAAGACAAGTATTTCGATTTGATAAATTTGGGATCAATACGTAAAATGGCTTGAAACGTCTGAATGTATGAAATTGGAATTCCAGTCTCCTTTACAAATTTTAACCGTAAATTTACCATCGAATCTAGCAAATATCGTCTTTGCATTTTAACTTTATTTTTTGTTTTAGTTTCTTTCTTAGCTGCAGTAGCTCGACTGACATCATCTTGGTTAAAAAAAGTATAAATTTTATTTGCTAGGTTATTTCGTTTAATATTAACTTTTTTTGCATTACGTCTGATTGGGTATTTAATCCCAATAGCAGACTGTAATTTACTTTTCATTTTATACCCTTTTACGATGTCGTTACTTACAATTTCTTTTAATACATTCTCTTTTCATTACTTCCTGCTGCATTATATTGTATTTTTAAGGATTCTATTAACACATTCTTTTCAAATAACTCCTTTTTAATAATTTCTTTTTCTTCTTCAGTAGTGTTTAAATTAGCAACAAATGAGTTGGTTTTTGATATTGGGCTTGACACAGTATAAAATGACTCTCTGCTAAACATATTTTCTTTTTCTTCGTCTTCTTTTGTGTTTTGCAAAATTTTGTATCTATATATTTTTTTCTTTAAAGCTTTATTCTCTTTGATTAATAATTCAATTTTTTTCTTCATATTTTTATTTTCTTTGGTTAATGTTCTATATCTTTTCTGATATATTCTTTGGTATTCTTTTCGAGTTTTACCCTTTTCTATAACTTCTTGTTTATAGTCTGATTTTTGTTTTAAAGTCCTCCAATATTTTCGCCTGCTTTCTTTCTCTCGATCCGATAGCTCCCCAATTTTTTTATAGAATTTTTTAGCTCTTTCTAAAATTTTTTCCTGTAGTGCTTTCCATTTTTGGGGAATAATTAAATTTTAGTCGGTCTCGGTACCGTTTTTGCCTCTCTGCCGCAGACAAAGGCATATTTTCTGTAAAGAATAAAAAATACAATGTAATAACTCAGAAAATAATAATTAAAAAAATCATATTTAACGATAAAAGCAGTCTATTTTGAAGCATACGTCGTCGTAAAATTTAACGTGAAAATTAAATTTTGCATCACATTAACAAATCACATTGTATACAAGTATTTTGAACATTGAGAATAGTATCAAACTTGTCATGCTAGAATAAGTCAGAGCCTGTTAATGCTAGACGAAAATACTTGGGTTATATTAAATAAATATATTACACTAATAACTCAAAGCTGCAGATCGCAATATACACTCGATCGCGCAACTTGTACAGTATAAACCAAAACGAAGGTATAAAATGATTAGTAAATTACAGTCAGCTATTATAGGGCCAATTTCTTTTGAGTGCGAATACGTGCATAGTAACTGTCATCCTATATCTATACACACATAATATTATGTATAGGTCAAAAACCTGTTCTACTATGTATCCCGTTATTTTATTTATCTTATCTATAACTATTTATAATGCCCGGGATCTTCGACAACTTGGCTTTGCTACCTATTGTGAGCGCTCGTTTTGTCTTACACATTGTAACGTTTATGTTGATTGCGTAACATGGTTTTTATGCCTTTTACTTTCCTGTGTGTTAATAATTGTAAAGAGTATGTGTATATTATGCGTACGGTGCAATTTTGACTATATCTCTTTTATGTTTTGCGTAAAAATAAAAATGTGTATGAAAAACAGTAGCGGCACTATACAAGCGCTGCATTTTTGGTATACTTACATACAATTGTCAACATGTTTTAATATAGGCTATCATGTATGTACCTACTCAGGTCGTTGTCCCTTAGCTGGCTACTTTTTACACAATAACATTCCTACTTACTACGTGTTAATAATTTTAGTCATTAAAGTAGTCGTATACTGTATCTTTATGTGTGTGTGTTATGGTTGTGTTTTGGAGATACCTATGATGAGTGACCAACGTGTCGTCCCTTACATTGATAGTGTGGAACTGGTTTTATATGTGTGCGTTTTCTGTGGATTAACATCTCGTAATGGAACATACTTCGTGTGGCTATTATGTTATATATTTGCTATTTATACAATTCAACCCTTCTAGTCTTAGTATATTTTATCAAAATGCACGAGGACTGCGCACGAAACTTAACTGTTTGTACTCTGAAATATTAGTCAATGATTACGACATTATTATAATCACAGAAACCTGGCTTTGTGATAGTGTTTTGGATAGTGAATTGTGCGATAGCCGTTATGTAGTTTTTCGTCAGGATCGCGATTTAACGAAAACTGGCAAGCTCATAGGCGGCGGTGTTTTGGTCATAGTGCGTCGGGAATATTGTGCTATTGTTGACAATTTGTGGCAACCAAATGCACCCATAGAAACTATTTGGGTTACTGTACCAAGCAGAGTGCTGGCATATCCCTGTAATACAATTTCATCTACGACTACTTGTAACTTGCATATTGTCGTTGCATATGTTCCTGGAAAATCCTCCAAACATCATCGTACTGATGATATGCACGCACGCGATATTTGCACGTTTCTTACTGCACTTACTTGTCAACTCTCATTTGACTCCGTAGATACTTATGTCATAGTAGGTGATTTTAATTTGTTTAATGTAGAATGGAATCTCTGCGGCCCCACTATCTTAAGATTAGGCTCTACTGAATTACAGATCGCGGCATCCAAACTCATTAGTGAATTGTCCTTGCTTGGTCTTAGACAACAGTCCCACATAAAGAACAGTAGTGGCAATACCTTAGATCTATTATTTACAAATGCGGATACTGAAATTTGTCGTAGCGATCGGCCCCTCATTAAAGAGGATGTGTGTCATCCATCTTTTCACTTTGAATTAAATTTTGCAGTCAGCCCCCTTAAGTCTAATGAAAACGTCAGATATAATTTTCACAAGGGTAATTACGATGACATAAATGAATACCTTATGTCTATCGACTGGTATGAAATTCTTGGTGGGGACTCTGTCGATAATGTGGTTGCTAACTTCTATAAGGTGCTATATGAAGCTATAAATAAATTTATACCCAAAATAAGGAATTCCCGCAATAACTCTTGGCCCCTGTGGTTTTCACCCGCTTTGAAAAAAGTAATTAAAGAGAAATCAGCTGCACACAGGTGTTGGAAGAGATTTGGTAATAGGGTTGATTAAAGGACTTTCTCTCTACTAAGACGGCGCGCTGCAATTCTTCAGGCTGAATGCTACAAAGAATATATTAATAAGACCCAGCAAAAGATACTAAAAAACCCTAAACACTTTTGGACCTACATTAAGACTAGACGAGGCGGTACATCTGATCTTCCTTCTAAAATTATCTATAATAACCAGGTGCACACTGAAGGTATCCAAATTGCTAACGCGTTCAATAATTTTTTTCAGAGTGTGTTCTCCAGTCCATCTTCTACTTATATTTGCCCTGAACTTCCAAACACTGCTGATGTATATTATATTCACAGGTTGTTTATTACCAGGAAACAAATACATAAAGCACTGATGAACATTAATGTTAACAAGGGTGCAGGTAGTGATATGATACCACCTATTTTCTTATTTAAATGCAGCGATTCCCTGACTTTCCCCCTCTTCTTAATTTTTAATCGTTCTCTTAGCGAGGGTCAATTTCCGACAGTTTGGAAACAGGCACACATTGTTCCCATTTTTAAAAAAGGATCACGACTTAAAGCCGAAAATTATAGGCCTATATCAATCCTTAATTGTTTTGCAAAAGTCTTTGAAAAGTTTGCTCTTGATGCTATCTACCCCACAATCTGTGGATGTCTGCCGGACTCTCAGCACGGTTTTTTGAAACGTAAATCAAGCAGTAGTAACTTAACTGAATTCATCTCTTACATTCTTAAAGGTATGGACAAAGGTGGTCAGGTTGATGTGATCTACACTGATTTTGAAAAAGCTTTCGATCGTGTGGATCACAATATCCTGATCTACAAACTGAAGCACATCGGTATACAAGGTGATCTTCTTAGGTGGCTGGAGTCCTATCTCAGAAATCGTAGTCAAGCTGTCGTGGTCGGTGGTTTCAGATCTGATTTCATTGCCGTTACTTCTGGGGTGCCTCAGGGATCACATTTAGGGCCTTTGCTATACAATGCATATCTGTTCGATATTCACACTTGTTTCAAAAATTCTTCCTACATGATGTACGCTGACGACAAAAAAATCTTTCTCAAAATAAATGACCTTAACGATTGCTCAAGTATGCAAGATGATATTGACAGACTTTCATCCTATTACGTCTCCAATCGCATTATTGTTAATAGCAACAAATGTCAAATGATCACATTCACAAGAAAAGTGAAACCCTTTAATTTTACGTATGTAATGGATGGAATACCTATTACTAAATCTTCCCTCGTAAAGGATCTCGGAGTCTTACTCGATCACAAGCTTATTTTTGACGCGCACATTGACTACATTACCAATAAAGCATACCGAAACCTTGGCTTCGTCCTACGCACATGTAAACCTTTTTACAACGTTACCTGCATGAAAGTACTTTTTTATGCATTCGTACGTAGTACGCTTGAGTACTGTAGCTGTATCTGGTCTCCTCAGTATCAAGTCTACATTGATAAGGTGGAAAGGCTACAGAAAAAATTTCTGAAATACTTAGACTATAAAACATTAACTCATCATGCATCCTACGAAGAAAGATGTGCTCACTACAAGTTTCTATCTTTACTTAAGCGCAGAGAGTTACTAGACCAAATGCTACTGCATGATGTACTTCACGGAAGATTGTATAGTCCAGACTTATTGTCCCAGATACAGTTCTCGGTTCCACTTTATCGCACAAGACATACTAAGCTTTTTGCTACGCTCGTCTCACGCACTAAGTATGCTCAGAACTCGCCTATTAATCGTATCTGCTCGCGAAACAACCAGCAATTTTCTGACATTGATCCTGTATTTTGCTCTAAAACGACATTCAAAAATAAAATAATTTCCATACTTATGTAATAAAATCCTGTTTAAAAATAACCGAATAAATACGTCACTATATTTATATATGTATGTATACATAAGTATATGTATCAATAAATACGACAAAAAACTGCGAAATTACCAACTTTGTTCGCTCACGCGTAATATAATGTTTTTATCTTGTACCCACTTATACCTATATATTATTATCTTGACGTCTTGAGTATCTCCTAAGCGCACACATGACACATACTATATATCTGGTATGAAAGCTGTTAAGAGTAAATACTCATCACTCATATATTATTATTTAGTATGCTGCAGGTTCATTTGATTTTACCTGATTACTCTTTATATTTTGCATGCATCTCTCGCTTTCCATTGTGAGTTTTAATAATGCACTATTCTGACTTATATCCGCATGTCAAGAGATTAGTAATATTTACATTTTCATAACTTATTATTTGTAACTTAATTATCATTTAGCATCTCCTGCCTTCCATTGTTAATTTTAATAATGTACTACCCTGACTTGCATCTGCGTGTTAAGGGATAAGTAACATTTACATTTTCATAACTTATTTTTTGTATCATAGCTTATAAAACAAAAACTATATGTACCTACTAAAAGAATTGTCCGCTCAGTGATAAAATGTTATGTTACGTTAGGGACACCTGCTTATTGGCTTATGTTAAGATTAATTTATAACTAGCATAGTTATTTTGTTGTGCTGTTTGGTGTTCTAAATAAAATAAATAAATAAATAAATAAATAAATAAATTTGAGGATTTTAAGTTATCCAAGCATCACTCAAAACACTGAATACGACCATAGAAAAACATGTTTATTTTACTATTGGTTTAATTATAATTTATATAATATTTTAAAATCATGCTGTGGACACGTCTTAATCCAATTTTATGTAACGTAACATAAAAAAATGTTACATAAGTGTGACATAAAGGAACAAGTAAGCATGTTTTTCTACAAACTAACCTCAAATCACAGAACATAATTCACTCGATCGTTGCAGCTAATTAGCGACAGAATAGCACTATCATAATAGTTTCCTGACAATTAAAAATAGTTTAAATTTACTTACCTTGCGTATTTTTTCCAATTTACCAAAAAGAAACCAGATAAATGTTTTTTATCGACGCACACCATACACCCAACTTTTTTGCCGAGAACAAAATGGCTGCTGCCCTGTGATTGGTCGCCTGAGGTTCGGACAGTGACAGCAAATGTTGCCAGTATTAAAGTTTAACAAAATACCTTTTTCGCGACTAAATAATGCGTTACATAAATGAAATAACATCGATGAAGTAATTTTGAGACCAGTTTTATTTTTTATTTATAACTAAAATTAATGTGTCAAATGAATTTTCAAGGATTCTACACACATTTTACAGTGTTATTAGAGAGGATAGCCAATTTTGTTTGATAATAAATAAAATACTTTTAATGTTTTTTCAAGTTTAAAATATCAGTGCTGGAAGTTGGACACACGTTTTTTGTAGGAAGACCAGAAACATGCTTTAAAAATTTCGCAATATATAAAAAATGAAGTATCAACTACCAACAATGACATTATAATACAATATAAAGAAAGGCTTCTTTGTAATGTTCAGTATTTTATTAATATTGCCATTACAGTTTTTTTGTAGAAATTAAGGAAAGATGATGGACAAGATTTTTTTCTGAAATGAGCAATTATTTTGAAAATGACCCTTAGGGCAGTTACTTTAAGAGTCCATATAAGTACATATTTACAGGAGCTTTACTATTAAGAGTCCTTTGCTGAATCGAAGCTTCACTAGAGTACATCAGCATCTCCTTCCGTGCATGCCGTAAGAGTCGACTAAAGAACTCCGGCATTCTATTAAGCGATAAGCTAATTACCAGTATATCTGAATTTAGACTTTCCCTCTTTGGTTTTGTTAAAATCTTTGCTCAAAGAATATTTGTATCCCACCGACACACCATACATCATTAGCACCATTGTCGCAACCATGAGAAGAGTCAGTAGTATCGTTATAGAGGCCCATGATAATACTCTGAAAATAATCAACAATAATAATACTTAATACTCGAATGGAGACCGCGCCTCCGCAAGCGTAGCGTAGGGCGCCCTCCGGCCAGATGGACCGATGACTTAAAGAGGACGGCTGGTAGTGACTGGATGGCAAAAACGGGAGATCGAGCCATGTGGCGTACACTGGGGGAGGCCTACGTCCAGCAATGGACTGCAATAGGTTGACGACGACAACTTTTTATTATCGACCAAGAGCAAGTTGTACTCGAAGGTTTTCATAATAGGTATGCCCAGTGCCGGATTAGCCATATAGCAAGAGTAGCAAATGCTACAGGCCCCGCGTCTTGGGGGGCCCCGCGCTCCAATGCCTACTCGTATCGGACAGTGATTTTTAAAAAATCATGCCTTTGTAGGTTTGTAGGTAGGCGTAATAAAGGATAAAGCCGGGCATAATCAAGCCTTATAATATCGTGTCCAGCCTATCCTACTTTTATTAGGTTATTTGCCAAACGCGGATTCATTGTAATGGTGTTCATGACTACCCCCTATGGTTTAGGTCAGCTTAGGCAATTTCATAATTTTACGAGAACAAGGAGCCTATTTTTGAGTTTGAGATGCAAAATTTAGATCAGTACAAGTGGTCCTATTTTCGTGCTCGCTCCGCTCGCGGTTGTTTTGTCAATAGTCACAATTTCTCGGTAGAACTTGAATTTTAGGTAGTAAATAGGTAACTAAAGTAGTCGCAATGTCTCGCTGCAGGCGGGGCAAAATATGAGAAAAAATTTCGCTTTCACTCTGCTCGCGCATTTATTATATGTATAACCGAGCAGTCTTTCGCTTTTCAATTATGGGACTCGTAAATTCCAAAAATTCTTGATAATGTCTACCCGATTGTAACCTATTTCGCGTTTTAGCAATGACAGTGACACCATGTGGTTCTATCGGCCCTTGGTGCTCTGCCTACCTCGTAAGGGATAAAGGCGTGATTATATGTATGTATGTAAATCCAGAAAAGTTTATTTGTACCTAACAGTTTTGTTTTATTTAATACCCCTAAACATGAGAACCTAAAGCAAACCAAGGGCCCCTTGAAAGAATTTGCTAGGCTTAATCCGGCACTGGGTATGCCGTTAACCATAAAAACAGTTTAGTTGTATAGGTGTTCCCTTAAATATTAGTTTTAATCTGTTCTTGTTTGTTTAATCTTTAAATATCTGGAATTTTATTCTTTGTTAACAAAAATTTGCAACAGAAATACATCATCCTGCGATTTCAATTGTCTAGCTATCACGGTTCTTGAGATACAGGCTTGTGACAGACAGACTTGGATAGGCAGACGGCCAGAAGAATCATAGTGGGTATTAGGGTCCCGTATTCTGATCTCAGGTTAAGACAACATCAGGTTAGCCTTACCTTTCTGCGCATTGCAATGTCGAACAACACAATTGGATCAAATCCATGTCCAATTTTTGCACCTACCTTCTAATAACATTAAAACAAGAGATTTACATTTAGGTGTAATATAATTTATCTGAAAAAAAAAACATAACTGTGTTAGGACGAAAACGTTTAATCTATTTCATACTTTGAAATAAAGTAATTGTAACTAATATTTATGTATACTTATATACCTACACATACAATATTATGTATGTATCTCTCGCCTAATGTACTATTCTGACTGATATCTGCGTGTCAAGAAATTAGTAACACTTACTTTTTCATAACTTATTTTTTTGTATCATAGTTTATAAAACAAAAACTATATCGACAGTGGAAAGGCAAAAACGCTAAAACGCCACCAGGCGTGATGGCGCTTTAGCGTTTTTGCCTTTCCACTGTCGATATGTACCTACCTACTTATAGAATTGTCCGCTCAGTGATAAAATGTTATGTTACATTAGAGACATCTGTTAAGGTTATTTTATAACTAGCATGTTTATGCATGTTTATTTTGTTGCGCTGTTTGGTGCTCTAAATAAATAAATAATAGGCTTAATTCCCGAAGGAAGGATGTAGCAAAAGTGCGATCCGTAGAGACTACGCCCGTAGCAAGGCGTAGCTAATGCTACGAATTGCAACGACCTAAGTATAATACTTAGCTGTTTGTGAGCTTTATATTATTTACTTACGAGTAATATAAAAGAATTTTAAGGTTATTTCTAATAATTTTATGCAGTGCCACGGGAAATTATGAAATATATAATATTTATATGTACTTACTTACCATTGAAGACTTGAAACCAAATCCTACATTGTTTCACTAGAAAATTATGTATAATAACGTAATGCTCGTACCTACTACATAACTAAATCCTAATCTATATTAAAATCATATTTAAATACTAATAATAAACATTTTACTAAATAAATGCATTTTAAAGTCAATGTCAAGTATTTGCAAATATTATTTTTCAATAGTTTTCCAGATAAAGAAATCAAAAATGTTGAAATAAAACTAATTTGTTTCTTTAAATAGACAGAATTTTTACAAACTACGGGGAATCATTTTCATAATAATTTTGTGCGCACAAGGCATAAAATTTATCGACACAATACTTGAGTAAGTTTATATAATTACATAATTATGCTTTGACTTTATATAGGTACAGCATGTTTGTGTTTCATTGTCTAAGAATAAGAAAAAAATACAGTTGTAATGTCGCGCTAATATTTACAAATATAAAGTTATTGTAATTAAATCGTGGAAACCATAAATTCTTCTAATATTCCAGTAGATACCGAACCATCTACCATGCTAAATATCCGTAAATCAAATTGTAAGTAGTAAACGTGATATTTATTTAATTGTATCATAACCTCTTCCTTCCTTTGAATTCCCTTTTCTACTCTTATATCTCTTCTTAGTATTCTTATGAAACTAACTAGGAGCGTCGTACTTAGTTTTTATAGTAAGAAAACTTATAACTTCTTGTAATTCGTAGTTTACATACATATAATCACGCCTTTATCCCTTACGGGCTAGGCAGAGCAACAAGGGCCGATAGAACCACGCATGGTGCCCAATTATGAGGGTATAGTCGAGACGTACAAGTTCGGTTAGTAGTGACAGGTAGTCAGCCCATCGCCTACATCAGCCCGTCCCTCTTCTGACTTGTACAGTATGCCCGGGAAGAGAAGCAGCTGTAGTATTATACGTTTATTTTTTTCACTCCCGGAGCAGCATAGAAGAAATTCGTAGTTTATGTAAACATAATCCATATTCAGGCATTTTATTTCAGATCCAAGCAAAATATTAATATGGGTTTGATTCAATCGATGGTATGTTCAACACTAATCTGTATAGAAAGGTAACTTTGTTCATATTTACTCTAGGAGGCTAGGAATGTTATAAATGTGAAAGTTATGAGAATTTGAATTTGTTTGAATGTTTTCTCTTTTATTTACACATAAACTACCTTACTGAGTTTGATGAAACTTGTCTATTATATAGCTTATATTAGCTAAACTAGACATCAGAACAAAACATAGGCTATGTAGTTTCTTGCAGGCATTCGCTAGTCTTATTTCAAAGCTAATAATCACATTTTAAAACCACGACAAATATTTTGAAATAGAAGATGTAACGATTATAGATAACATGTATCTTGAGCTTATTTTCTTCGGTGGATTGACTATCCCGAATTATGATCGTTACACGTTTATTGTTTGGGTTTTAGGTAATAAGCGTTACCGATAAGCTAAGTCATAATAGTTATCAGAAAAATAAAAAAAAATCTAAATTATGTAATTTTATTTTCAGTACAGCCAGTTAAGGTTGGGCGAAGTATTAATTTTAAATAGTTGGTTGGGCAAAATGTGACATTTTCTTCCAAACTGGAGCAGTTAGCTTAGAATTTTAGGCAACAAGTTTACAGAAGCACTTTTCAGGATTACAGAATAAAAAAGAAATTGACAAAAAGTGTAATTTGTAGCAACCGGAGTTAACTATCACAGGTGTAGATTTTCTCGATTTTTTTTAAAGTCCTATAATTTATAAAGTACATAGATAAAAAAAAATCTGATAACTATTATGACTTGGCCTATCTCCTTTTTCCGGCTTGACGTCGACTTCCGGGACACCCTGTATATCGTAATAAGTATAACCTTATAAATATACGTTATTTGTAAGAATGTGTAAATGGGAAAATGTTCGGATATTTACGCAAAAAATACTGAACCGCTTTTGACAAAACGTGACGGTTATTGATAAATAGGTACATCGGCAATAATACATAGGTTTCCTTACGGTTCCTTATACGAATGAAGTTGGAAGCGTCGTCGTCTAGAATAATAATAATCCCATCTATGTAATGATCCCTTATGATTACAAATTTTTTGTTCGTTACCTCTTCACGCTTTATTTACTAAACCGATATTTTTAGCTTTGAGTACGGAGGAGGACATAGTCTTTAAAGTTTACGGGTACACGACACGGGCGTCCGCTAGAAAATTTATATTTTCGCAGGGTATTATCATGGACATGTTGCGCAATTCTTTTGATGCTGCTTATGGTCGTAACTCTAGTATTCATGACATACGGGATCTCTGTCGGATACCATTATGCGTCTAAGGGACTATCCGCGGTTGACCAAAACGTTACAATAAAAGATGCCCAGCAGTCTAGTGAAGACCCGATTATTGGTAAGTATGATTTTATTGAGTTTTCAATAGCCTATCTACCAATCGCACTACAAAAGACCTCCCTGGTTCGACCCCACACTTGTTCAGAGGGCTTAGTGTGACTTTTTAAATTAACGTAAAGTAGCAAATATTTAATTGTATCAGGCGTTACTATTCGGAAGTTCAAATTTTCATCGAGGGCTTGCGACTGCAGTGGCTTGTATTCGTGACCATGAGTCGGCAGATCCGAGGGTCAGCGGAGGGTGTAGGGCCTGGTGGTGGCCGAGCCCATGATGGAAAAATAAAGTAGTAAACTTTAATCCATTTATGCCAAGATAACGTGATTAGTTGAATAGTTTAAATTACCAAATAGAGTTCGAAAGAACACGCTGTCTGTCCCCGCTGTAATACATCGGCTGATCATTCCTCCATCTTCTCCTGGGTTTTCCCCTACTGACGAAGTAAAATTATGATTTCTAAAGGCCCCTAACTAATAGGTGTCAAAATAGGTAATACTTACTATAACTAAAAATAAAACTACATATTATTTTTAGTTAGTGGCTATAGAACTTATCTCTTCTATTTACCTTGCAGAGGTGATCACAAATGATACTCAATACATATACTACCCGGTTATCCATGAATACATGAGTTTCAACGTGAAAAGCTCAAAAGACATTTATGTACTACTCGCATCTGTTCCCGAAGCTACGGCACCTTTTATAGAGGTACTTAATTTACAAAATACAAACTTATATTTGTACCTACTTACACTATTTGGGTTGTAGCACGGTGTCGCGAGATTATAGCCATGGCGTCGAGATTGCAAACCCTACGCACCATGCTCTGCTACCTTGTAAGTCAGTCAGTGTTCATGCCACATAGCAAGTAATATGTTTTATTATTTTCATTAATCCTGATTTCTGTAATCGTCCTTAAATATTAATAATTCGCCAATACCATAAATAGTATTCGCGCCTGATTCCGAAACTGAATCTACTTATGAAGTAATTTGTCCTGACAAATTCATCAACGCCGAAGCAAAACTACAGAAGCTAGAAACATGATATTTGGACCGTGGCTTCCTTTTGTGACGTTTTGTTTCACTAGGTAAGAATTTCTCGAAATTCCCACAGGAACGGAAGATAATGGAAATTTGAAATTTTACGCGGATTATGTCGTAGGCGGCCGTCATCAATGGTGACCCTTCACTAGTTTGCCTTTCAGACGATCAATGATTTCTCTTACAGATGAACATCGGTAGAAATTCCGAAGAAAATTTAATGATTGACGGCGACGATAATGTCTTAGAAAAGGTTTTACTCCCAGACTTGCTGAGCAGCACCGAATACCGTGGGTTCTGGTTGCGATGGACGATTAATCAGTATTCTTTCGGACGCTTCGGCTATCGCCTGCCTCTACTATACCACAAGAGTAAGAAGAAGTTTGACGTTAAGTACGTTGCTATAGGCACTCCTGACAATGCACATGCTGTTTGGCTACTTAAAGGTAAGAAGGTTTAACTAAATAAGTTGTGTAGATATGAACTATAATCCAAAGAATCCATTTTACACAGCCTAAGTGGAATTCTCATTTGCTGGTAGGTCTTATTGATATTTATTTATTTAAAGGTTTGTTTACAGTAGTTACATTCTAACATTATACGATTTTACATGCTTAAGGCAAAATGTACCACCAATTAAAATGTAGTGATCCATGTAAGCTACCTATCTCAAAGAATTGCAGAGACACTGAGTATAGTCACCAAAAACAAGTATCAGAATCTGGTCCACCAGGGCGGTCTAACGGTGGATCTGATTTGAAATTTATGACTTCTTTCAGGTTTGAAGCCTTTCCCGGTTGTGCCTACAACGACTCTTCCGCCAACCACACTACCAACCGCACCGCCAATACCTACTCCAGGCCTATCTCCTATTGCTTCAAATGTACTCAGATATGCTTACGAATACTCCGACTATTGAGGCCTAAGCATTGAGATCTTTCTTGTCTTGTAATTTTACGCGAGATTATTCCCGCGTAGATACGTAGGTACTGTTGATATATACAGATTTTTATTTGACTAGCCACGTTTATTATTTTCGTAGCCAACAAAATCTTATTATGTAGTAATAAAATATAAAGTAACATTTCCTGACATCAACGTCAAGGCCACGGCAAATAACGAGTACCTAAGTCGTGGGCGGCCGCTAATCAGATACGAGTATACATTTGTTTCTATCATCATTATTCTCATTCTCAACCCTGGGAAATCCACTGCTGAACATAGACCCCTCTCCCAACAACCTCCATTCCGACCGGTCGGAAGCAGCCTGCATCCAACCGACGCCCACAACCTAGGCTAGGTCGTCCGTCCATCTCGCGGGTGGCCTTCCCACGCTGCTTTCGTTGATTTGTTTCTAACATTACTTACCTAAAAATCAAAAGCAAATTAAGCAATGCCCAATGTATATTATAAAGCCATAATGTACATATTTGATTTACTTATAAGGAAATAAATTAGTACTTAAAAAAAGACACTTGTTTTATTTGAATAGTATCAAAATACTGCACTATGGCAAACAGGCTACATGATACTCAAGCTAAGATAGAGCAGCCTAGATTTTTCAGAGGAAAATACAAGCATATGAGCATTGATCGACTCTCGTATCTAGCCATTATAGTTTTTTGGTGTTAACTGTTCAATTCACGAAGTAACAACAATTTCAGTGACCGTTCTGAGCCACCATTCGGTTGTATTAGTTGAAATTCGAGTAATAGGTATTACTGTAGTCGTTTCTAGAGGAGATTCTTCAGGCATCGCTCGTCGAACGTTAACGCCTTCCACGTCCACTGCTTCGGTGGTGAAATCGTTGAGGTCGCCGAGAGCACTCCGCCTTGTTGTCGCTGCAAGGGGACCAATAACAGCCGCGTTAACACCAAAAATATACTTATTCTTATGCTTTATTGTACACAGTAAAGTTTTCACAAAATAAAGTTTATAGCGAAGACAAAGGCCTGCGAGCTTATATCTTAGAGAGATACTTTGTTGAGTAAGTTGCTTATAATGTCGTAGGTAAATGCGCGAGGAGATAGGGACTAGGGAGGTGACTCTCCTTAACAATGATGTCGAACCCAATGTATTAGGCGTCAGGTAATAGAGGTCTCCTTGGCAATATGGCTTACACGCATACACACATCAGCATATATCCACTGCTGGACCTAGGCTAGGCCGGCCTATTCCACTCTAATCCACTGGGCAAATCCATTAATGGATTAGATTCCACTTTTTCGTCCACTCTAATCCACTGCTATAAAACTCACTGGGGAGTGGATTACAGTGGAACATCTATTCCACCATAATCCATTGGTCAAATCTATTGATGGATTAGATTCCGCTTCTAAGTACACTCTAATCTATTTCCATTAATTGACTGATTGGTGAAACCTGATTATACTCGTAGGATACCAAAATAATAATTTTATTGGAGTAGCCTCTGATCATCCAGTTGATTATATTTCGCAGGTTATAGACACTAATGAGTCGCCAATGATCATACATACATACATAAAATCACACCTGTTCCGGCTCGAAGGACCATATGTTTATTGAATAATTAAACGATGAAATGAATAGAAATTGATATCAAAGGAAGAATCTTGTTTAATTAACAAATTGAATTAAAAAACGAAAGACTATTTACATGCATACTATAAATCAATTATTAATATTAATCAAATTTTTTAATACAATGCAATACAAAAAACGTACTTTTAACCCTAGTATTTTTAATCGACTTCAAAAAGAGAGGTTATCAATTCGTCTGTATGTTTTTTTTTTATGTGTGTTACCTCAGAACTCCGTCATTTATGAACCGTTTAAATTTTTTTTTTATAGTTATTTTAGTTTTATAGTTTTTTATTGTTTTTTATAGATGGTATAGTTCCAGGTTGGTCCCATATTCACCACATCAGGATCTGATGATGGGATCTTGGAGAAATCGAGGGCAATCCTCGAATATTGTAGGCATATGTAGTCTGTTTTTACACTTTTACTGAGCGTTTTAGTCACCTACATATAAAACATGACATCTGATTTTGTAAGTGTTGTAAGTAGCCTAGTGTTGAAAGTATTATTTGTCATTGACATTAGAAACATTTCTTAAACAAATGAGCGTAGTTTTAGCAAATAGTTTTATAGATAAGTTATCTGTAAAGCGGTTGCATATTCTCTTAGTATGGTAGTTGAGTAGGTACAATTTCCTGGATTACAATGTAGGAACTTAAAATCGGAATCAAATCTATCAATAGATTCTATAGAACTGTTGAAGTATCATATAGTGTTTAGTATCCCATCAGTAGTATAGTGTATGTTGTGTAGTATAGATAGAGTATACTGTATAGTATAGTAGTGTATACTATATAGTATATTAGAGAGCATGGTGAACATCCCAAAAGTTCTATAGAACCAACTATAAAAAAAAATTAAACGGTTCATAAATGACGGAGTTCTGAGGTAACACACATAAAAAAAAAACATACAGACGAATTGATAACCTCTCTTTTTGAAGTCGATTAAAAATACTAGGGTTAAAAGTACGTTTTTTGTATTGCATTGTATTAAAAAATTTGATTAATATTAATAATTGATTTATAGTATGCATGTAAATAGTCTTTCGTTTTTTAATTCAATTTGTTAATTAAACAAGATTCTTCCTTTGATATCAATTTCTATTCATTTCATCGTTTAATTATTCAATAAACATATGGTCCTTCGAGCCGGAACAGGTGTGATTTTATGTATGTATGTATGATCATTGGCGACTCATTAGTGTCTATAACCTGCGAATATAATCAACTGGATGATCAGAGGCTACTCCAATAAAATTATTATTTTGGTATCCTACGAGTATAATCAGGTTTCACCAATCAGTCAATTAATGGAAATAGATTAGAGTGTACTCAGAAGCGGAATCTAATCCATCAATAGATTTGACCAATGGATTATGGTGGAATAGATGTTCCACTGTAATCCACTCCCCAGTGAGTTTTATAGCAGTGGATTAGAGTGGACGAAAAAGTGGAATCTAATCCATTAATGGATTTGCCCAGTGGATTAGAGTGGAATATAATATTTTTTTCTTATATATGTTCCATGTACAGACAGCGATCCGTTACATTTTTATTATATGTATAGATAAATTTATTAATAAAGAAATGGAAAATCACGGCCTATTCCACTCTAATCCACTGGGCAAATCCATTAATGGATTAGATTCCACTTTTTCGTCCACTCTAATCCACTGCTATAAAACTCGGCCTCCCCCAGGACACGCCACGGGCTGCAAATTGGGTACCTACTTATTAGTCTAATATGGCCAGATTGTAATTTTAATTCTGTTCGTCACTTCCCCAATATGCTAGATGTGGCTGTGGGATATCCTATACGATCCTGCAGTTCTGGCTACCACGTTTCATGAACACATATGTAAGATTTGTGATCAATATATCAGCAATAGACCCGCTAGAAGAGGGTTGGAAGTACAAACCTACTTATTTACCTTTTATAGATTCATCGACAGTATTTTGAACAGTACAATAATGGTATCCTATGCCTATGCCCAGTAGTCCGACACTTATAACGGTGACCAAAAACCCGCAGAGCAAAAATGCGCAGAGAGTACATAAGGATATTCTGTAAATTAAAATAACAAACAATAAATTGCTTAAATTCCTACTTGGATCTTGTGTATAATAATTAACTTAGGTATAAGGATGACCTAATAATAAAGTAAGTATGTAAATATATAGATTTTGTGGTTAGGCAAATTGAATCCAGATTAGCAATCCACTATCAGTAGGTAAAACCTACTAAAGACGATTAAGATATAATATTTTCTGGTAATGCCTCGGTGAGCTCGCCCGCAGAATATGGGTAGTACCTACCTACCTACTCAATCTGGGGAATGAGACAAGACCTTTCTGGTGTTTTGAAATAGAAGATTGTTTTAGTTTCTCGGCTTTAACTATAGGTATGCCTATCTAGAGAGGTAGGTACGTTAATTATGTGCACTTACCGCTCTAAACCTTGCAAGCAATTAGCACAAATGTTACCAAAAGAAGAAAAACCGCAGCACATTTTGTAAAATTATTAATTTATACAGTTACGAGAGAACTAGATTATACTATTATTTTCTGCATTGGGTAGCCTAATATAGCTTAGCTAATAATTCGAATAATTTAAGAAAGTCATAACCAAATCATAAACATTACTATAAAACGTTTGAAATAACGTGAAAATAACCAAAAAAAACTTTACTCCATAGAGCAAACTCATTTAACTACTCTCTAGATTTACTTTGTCTCCTCAGATCAAGAAAATTGTCTCTGTAACTTAACTTTATCTTTATCATTCATCTGAGAACTTTATCGTGCGAGGAGAACAGGGATTGGTATCTCCTCTTATGATGGATTCCAAGCTCTGAACAAGAAATTAAAACATTAAAAAATGACAGCCTCCCCCCCTTGTTTTCCCACAAGGGATCCCTTACACAGCAAAAAAATACCCTATATGTAATTAAGACGTTAAAAAGGCATAAATATAATATCATGAAAAACATGGATTCGTTTTGAGAATGTTTCACATATTTAATAGAGTAATGAAATGTATTTGATGTAATTTGTAATATAAAGTGTACAGAATATAGTCAGTGGCGGATTTACAAATTTTCAAGGTATAGGCTGAATAGTTTTTGCCGCCCTTGCCTCAACAATTGTCATATCATACATTATTTTTACAATGCAACAATTTCGTTGAAATTGCACGTAAAATAATTTTTCGGTATATTTTTGAGCTAATCGAAGCTCAATCATGTAGGGGCGGGGTAATGTATGCTATTTACACAATAATGAACATTTGGTAAACGTTAATAAATAATCTTTATTGCGCTTACAAACAGTTAAAAATAATCGACTCCGTCAAGTCGGAATCAATGACCAAGATTACTTACGACGGAATAGAAGTTCGTTACAATGCCTTTTTGCGCGATTTTTTGTTGGCAAAATCATCGATGATGTCGTCGTAAGTAATCTTGTTCATTAATTCCGACTCTATGCACAAAAGAGCTAAAGCGTTCAATTTTTCTTGGCTCAAGACTATCTCGCTATTACTGTTCAAGATTTTTTTTAAATTCCAATCGAATTTTCTGAAGCTACTAGTGCATGTGAAACACATAATAGTCGATACATAAGATTGAAATCGGTAAAATTATTCACTAAATTTATTCATTATATTCGAATAAAAATCGAAACATTATATACAAACCATCCAGTTCGTAGCCTCCAACCAGTAGTAAGACTGGCATGTATGGGTTGTTAGTGGGAAGAGGGGCATATTTTTTACAATTGCGCTCTTTTCACTCATAAGAAGTGTGGGCAAAGGGCGCAGAGGCGCGAGGCCGATCACTGCTTGAGGGGCGGCGAACTAGCTGTTTTACTCTAGAATATGGAAGTTTGCTACTCTCGGAATGTGCAATGACAAGTGAGAGAGAAAAGTCATCGACAAAATTTGTTGCAGACTTCTATCTGTAAGACATCAGAAAACCGTCATAGAAAAATATTTTTGATTTCTATGAGGTAAAAAAAAATAAAAAATCGTTCCCCAAATTTGCCGCCCCCAAAATCTGCCGCCCTAGGCTCGAGCCTACTCAGCCTGCTGGTAAATCCGTCACTGAATATAGTAAAACAAACCTTCGCGGTAGCTAAAAATTCCGTATACATTTTTAATTTCATTAAAAAGGTATGTTCTGTTCATAGAAATGTATACAAGCTGGAAACAGCGCTTCTTACTAAAAACTGCCTCCCGAAAATTTGACCAATTTGACCTCGAAAAACTAGACGGGAAGAAAAGTAAGTAAGAGTAACAAGTAACACAGGAAGCATTTTAACAAACGGATAATTAACTTATGTAGAACTTAAGGTTCGTAGAAACTCTTATATGAGTTTACCGAGCATCTTGATGCTTTACATGAGCATTTTGAAACCATTATGATGCTTTACACTGTACAAGGGGTGGATAATTGCATATCAAAATGATTTTGTAATGCCTGTAGTTTTAGTGCATCAATACACAAAGCAGCTTTGCAGCTTTCAGCTGTTTTTAGTACATTTGGCTCTACAATTGCATTTTTAAGTAGGATATAATGCTCAATGCTGTTTAGCAGCATAAACATAAACTTAAAAAATAGCATAAACTTGTGCTATTATAATGCACCGTAATTCTATTCTACAGCTTTGGGCTGTTTTTAGTGCCCTTCGTTATTTAATAGCACTTTTAACTGGTAAGGAAATGAGGTTCATAATAATTAGTGGTTTACTAATTTACTAATTTCTATAATCCTAAGGATGCCACGGTTGTTGGCGAAACATATGTAGATTATTTATCTAGTTTTTGATTTCGGAATAGTGCAATGTACCGTCTTGCATGCTAGGTGCTCGGGTCTGGTTTCTCGTGGCGATTGTAGTTAGTGCAAGTGCCTGTTTTCGCAATTATGAGTTATCAGATCCGAGGGTCAGTGGAGGGTGTAGGGCCCGGTGGGGTGGGCGCAACCCATAGTGAATAGTAAGGAAATGCCTAGTATTGCTAAGAAGTGTAGCATAAACGTTGAATCAATGTAATGCTTGCATTTTTGAAGGTCAACTGAGTTCTGTTAAACAGCTAATTTTTATGGTGGATACATATTAATTAATAAGTGAAGATTAGATTATCCGTTTCTAAGGAAAAGTAGGAATAATTGCAGAGAACCCAATGGAATTTGTATTGGCCTAAAAAATAAGGTAAACATAAAATTTGCACAATTTACATTACACATTTACAAAATAAAAAAGGATGGTCTTAGCCATTGTGATATTGTCCGTGATCCTAAAGACCTGGAATATAAATTGGTATATTTACGAGTACATCATTATGAATACTTATATTTCATAGCACTATTGCATACGTATAAATAAGAAACGTTGCTTTAAGTACTTTAGTGTTTTATTTAGATTAAAGGGATTTAATAACTAAATAACCATTAAATATCTTTTATTTTATTTGCACAAGTTTTTCCATCGCCCTTTGAAGCTGAGCATAAGAACGATAAATGTTTTTGTAATGAACGACAATTTTTTTCTGCTCTATCTGCCAGTAATTGATCCAGTGATATAATATTTCGGTAGCTGTAACGTTACTATAATCCATACATGGGTTTCCTTGATTATCTGAAAATTTAAATTTTAGCACCTATACTAACTAGTGATTACAAAATGTTACAGTGATAGGCGCCACCAAGCTAGGCGTTTTAAACCTTTTCTGGGTCCACCCAAAGCTACGCAGAGAAAATTATCACTAAAATTAATCCGCTCAGTAAATGGCGGCAGTAGACGTAAAAGCGAGACAGACACAGTTACTTTCGCATTTATAATGTTATATATGATAATAAAAAATATAACATTTCAAAATAAATTCATTGTAGGGTCGGTCTCTTGTTATGGAAAAGTATGTGCACCCTACTCAAAAATATACAATACACAGAAAATGTTTAAAAAGTCGCTTCAGAAGAAAATATTGGGATTATGAGGATAAGCAACTAATTAAATAAAGTTTTGTGACAAATATTTAAAAAAGCAAAATATTCATTGCCTAAAATTTGCCGTTTGAGTTTTTGCCTAGGGCCATAGTTTGGAAATTCAATTTTGTACTTACGAGTGATATAGAAGTGATTCAAACAAATCGACTTGACATGATTTGACAAAATTGTCATGTGCTACCCAGGGATACCATTACATAGCAACAGAACATTCCTTAAAATACGGAATTTTTGCTACCGCGAAGGTTTGTTTTACTATATTATGTACACTTTATTTATATTACAAATTACATTAAATACATTTCATTACTCTATTAAATATGTAAATATTTTCAAAACGAATCCAAGTTTTTCATGATAATATTATATTTATTTATCCTTTTTCAACGTCTTTACTTACATTATAGGGTATTTTTTTGCTGTGTAAGGGATCCCTTGTGGGAAAACAAGGGGGGGAGGCTGTCATTTTTTCATGTTTCAATTTCTTGTTCAAAGCTTGGAATCCATCCTAAGAGGAGATACCAAATCCCTGGTTCTGTTGCTATATAATGGTATCCCTGGGTAGCACATGGATTCGGCGGGAAAAGCTGGAAGGGAGCGGGTGTAATTTCCTTATGAAAATCAAAAAATATTTGTAAATGGCTTGCATGTGTCCGTAAAGTGATGTTTTCTGGTAGATAAGTTATATTTTGATTACTTGTGATGTGAATCTAGTGCGTGTATTTAGTTAGTTGCTTATCCTCATAATCCCAATATTTGCTTCTGAAGCGACTTTTTAAACATTTTCTGTGTATTGTATATTTTTGAGTAGGGTGCACATACTTTTCCATAACAAGAGACCGACCCTACAATGAATTTATTTTGAAATGTTATACTTCTTTTTATTATCATATATAACATTATAAATGTGAAAGTAACTCTGTCTGTCTCGCTTTTACGCCTACTGCCGCCATTTACTGAGCGGATTAATTTTAGTGATAATTTTCTCTGCGTAGCTTTGGGTGGACCCAGAAAAGGTTTAAACGCCTAGCTTGGTGGCGCCTATCACTGTAACATTTTGTAATCACTAGTTAGTAAAGGTGCTAAAATTAAAATTTTCAGATAATCAAGGAAACCCATGAATGGATTATAGTAACGTTACAGCTACCGAAATATTATATCACTGGATCAATTACTGGCAGATAGAGCAGAAAACATTTGTCGTTCATTACAAAAACATTTATCGTTCTAACAGTGGCGGATTTACAAATTTTCAAGGTATAGGCTGAATAGTTTTTGCCGCCCTTGCCTCAACAATTGTCATATCATACATTATTTTTACAATGCAACAATTTCGTTGAAATTGCACGTAAAATAATTTTTCGGTATATTTTTGAGCTAATCGAAGCTCAATCATGTAGGGGCGGGGTAATGTATGCTATTTACACAATAATGAACATTTGGTAAACGTTAATAAATAATCTTTATTGCGCTTACAAACAGTTAAAAATAATCGACTCCGTCAAGTCGGAATCAATGACCAAGATTACTTACGACGGAATAGAAGTTCGTTACAATGCCTTTTTGCGCGATTTTTTGTTGGCAAAATCATCGATGATGTCGTCGTAAGTAATCTTGTTCATTAATTCCGACTCTATGCACAAAAGAGCTAAAGCGTTCAATTTTTCTTGGCTCAAGACTATCTCGCTATTACTGTTCAAGATTTTTTTTTAAATTCCAATCGAATTTTCTGAAGCTACTAGTGCATGTGAAACACATAATAGTCGATACATAAGATTGAAATCGGTAAAATTATTCACTAAATTTATTCATTATATTCGAATAAAAATCGAAACATTATATACAAACCATCCAGTTCGTAGCCTCCAACCAGTAGTAAGACTGGCATGTATGGGTTGTTAGTGGGAAGAGGGGCATATTTTTTACAATTGCGCTCTTTTCACTCATAAGAAGTGTGGGCAAAGGGCGCAGAGGCGCGAGGCCGATCACTGCTTGAGGGGCGGCGAACTAGCTGTTTTACTCTAGAATATGGAAGTTTGCTACTCTCGGAATGTGCAATGACAAGTGAGAGAGAAAAGTCATCGACAAAATTTGTTGCAGACTTCTATCTGTAAGACATCAGAAAACCGTCATAGAAAAATATTTTTGATTTCTATGAGGTAAAAAAAAAAAAAAAATCGTTCCCCAAATTTGCCGCCCCCAAAATCTGCCGCCCTAGGCTCGAGCCTACTCAGCCTGCTGGTAAATCCGTCACTGCGTTCTAATGCTTAGCTTCAAAGGGCGATGGAAAAACTTGTGCAAATAAAATAAAAGATATTTAATAGTTAATCTAAATAAAACACTAAAGCATTTAAAACAACGTTTCTTATTTGTACGTATGCAATAGTGGTATGAAATATAAGTATTCATAATGATGTACTCGTAAATATACCAATTTATATTCCAGGTCTTTAGGATCACGGACAATATCACAATGGCTAAGACCATCCTTTTTTATTTTGTAAATTTTATGTTACCTATTTTTAGGCCAATACAAATTCCATTGGGTTCTCTGCAATTATTCCTACTTTTCTTTAGAAACGGATAATCTAATCTTCACTTATTAATTATTATGTATCCACCATAAAAATTTGCTGTTTAACAGAACTCAGTTGACCTTCAAAAATGCAAGCATTAGCAATACTAGGCATTTCCTTACTAGTTAAAAGTGCTATTAAATAACGAAGGGCACTAAAAACAGCCCAAACCTGTAGAATGGAATTACGGTGCATTATAATAGCATAAGTTTATGCTATTATGCAGCATTAGGCATTATCTTACTATTTAAAAATGCTATTGTAGACCCTTAGACATCAAAAACAGCTAAAATCTGTATGGCGAATTTACATGACATAATGGTTTATGTTTATGCTGCTAAACAGCATTAAGCATTTATATCCTACTTAAAAATGAAATTGTAGAGCCAAATATACTAAAACAGCTGAAAGCTGCTTTGTGTATTGATGTACTAAAACTACAAGCATTACAAAATCATTTTGATATGCAATTATCCACCCCTTATACAGTGTAAAGCATCATAATGGTTTCAAAATGCTCATATAAAGCATTAAGATGCTCGGTAAACTCATATAAGAGTTTCTACGAACCTTTAGTTAATTATCCGTTTGTTAAAATGCTTCCTGTGTTACTTGGGTTGTTCGTGGTAGAAATGTCATTGAATGAAATGTCCATTAAAATTAAATTGTGAGTACACTCTTTTTTCCCGTCTTGTTTTTCAAGGTCAAATTGGTCAAATTTTCGGGAGGCAGTTTTTAGTAAGAAGCGCTGTTTCCAGCTTGTATACATTTCTATGATTATAGCACAGAAAAATATAAATTAACTTTCGTTTAACAGTTTTGTTGTAATTATGCCAGTTGGATGAGCGGATTTTAATGTCTTGCTTTCTTTTTTAAACTGACATTGACGTTTCACTTCACATCACACATGTGTCACTGTCATCCATGGAAATTGGAAAACGCAAAAATGCGAATTTTCTTATAGATTTTTTATAATTCCCATTGGATTTATTTCGTGCAACATTGCGAAGTGGACAGACTATGGGAGACGAAAACATTAGTCAACAGAAGAAAGAGGATCAAAAGAAGAAACAGAAAAGAACACCAAACAAAAACTATGCTCTTCGTAAGCGGCTTCCACCATCTCGTCCAGTAGAAGGGGACAATGTGGTTTTAATAACGAAGAAGACAAATTTTAAGGTATTTGTTTGGCTTAAACATAAACGAGATATTATTAAATTTCTGACTATATTAAAATCAACTTCACTTTACTATTGGATTCTTAGTTATTTGGTGAGATCCATGTAAACATTCTTTCTGACGACATAAAATTCTCATTTCCACGTTTCCTCTTTCAGGCTCAGTTAGATAAGTGTTGTGACCTATTAACTAGAGGAGAAAATCAAATAATACTCCATGGTTTAGGGGCAGCTGTGCAGAGATGTTGCAATTTGGCTCTTCAATTGGAAACATTGTTTTCTGGAACTTGTCAAATCGAAGTTAATACGGGAACAGTTGATATTGTTGGTAAGTAGGTTGTTAAATTAAAATTAAGTGACATGTTCCTTAAAAGTACAACTACTAATTAAATGTCTTAAAATCCCATTTCTTGTTTATACAGATGACCTGGAACCTTTGACCGACGACTTGGAATTTGGTTCTCAAGTTAGACACACATCTTCCATTCATATAAGAATATTTAGAACTGCTATGTTGGGAGCTAATCAATAAGCACAATGTTTTTTACCTTAAATGAAATTGTGCAGTGGATTGGACTGACAGTGTTTGAAATATGGATTCACTTAATTACTATTACTATATTCTCTGTTTTATTAGCTTTAAAAATAGATGGTATTGTAAATAGTGCATGGTGGACAATATTTGCTCCACTTTTTGTAAGTGATGCTATGAATGCTTACTTCTGCTGTATAGTATGTATAAGAATGAATTTAGAAAGTTCATATAAAGCCTCTCTGTACAGGGCATCTTGGAGTGCCATATTTTTAGGACTAACATTTGTCTTCAAGTTTTTACTGTGCAGAAAATTGCAAGGTGATTCTGCTATAGAGTACAGTGAAGTATTTGCACCACTGTTTATATTATTACAGTTAATTGCAGTAAGAGCATGCCAGTTGCACCAATAAAAGTAGTTTTTAAGAATTAAAAAGTTTTTTAATCAAGACTTTTTAAGAAAACAAGTAATTTGTAAGAATTAATGACATAAGTTTCATTTCTGAAGAAACATACTGAACAATCCTCCTCTACTTTTTTTCTCATCATTACCAAAGCTAAAACTAAATTTGTTGCCCGTTGCCTGTCCGCCTTCAGAATGAACTATTGATCCAGAAGACATTCCACCAAAAAATGACAATCCAGTCTTCCGTAAACCTGGTAAAAGTATATTATTACTTATCCTCATTATGCATATTGACATAAATAAATTGTTTTGCTTTTACCTGATAAAAAATTTGGCACATCTTGTGACAAAACTTCAGGATTCCCATCATTCATCAGATCAGGTAAATCTGCTTTAGGAGAAAGCAACAAGCTGGAGTCTATAATATAAGAATGGAATACTTATTATTATTTGTTTAATTAATGAAAAATTCTCTCAAAGCTATCTTTCTATCAAGTTAGATATTAAATTTAAATATTAATGTATTGATACATAGCTATTGCAGTACCTACCTATACAGTGTGGAAACTCAGAATCTCCTTCATCATAGCCAGTTGTACTAATGGAAACATTCAAGGAGTCGGGTATTCCTTGAGCTCCATGGTTAAATAAAAATCCTGATACAGCATTTGCAGTTATTTGTTCTTGGTTAGCCAATACCTTTAAAAAAACGTATTAAGGTGAGTAATGATGGCATGTTTTTTTTAAATTGTTTTCTTAGAAATACAAACTTTTAAGCTTGTAAGTTCTTCAACTTCCATTTTGTTTTCCGTAGTTCCATCCTTATTTATTTCTGTGGTGTCACTAACTTCTTTTGCGTCCTCCGCAATTTCATTTTGTGTTGGTCTCTCTTCAATCAAATCCTCAACCTTGTCTACATCATCAACTACTTTTGTAGTTTGTTTAAAAAATTTTGAAGTTACTATTTGATCTTCAGTTCTCTGAAATATATTTTTCTTATATTTCTATATAACTGTAAAACATGGCTTAAAAAAAAATAATAACTTCTGTTTCTAAGTTCCATTACCTGCAATATGTTATTTTTTCCGTACACAAATTGTGGTGACAAATCAAAATTATGCTTCTTTAGAATCATATCCTTAAGCCTTGAATATGTTTCGTCGCTAACAGAGCTAACATCCAGTTGACTATTAATTGTGTCATTAATGTCAGTTTCATCCACTCTTTGCATATCGATTTCATTTGTCTCCATATTACCAGAATTTGTTAAATTGAAACTGACTTTCTTCTGGACAGCTGATTCCTGGGTAAATTATTATAAACGGAAGATACAGAGTTAAGGTCTTTCACTGTGATTTTTTGACATGGGTACCTAATAATAACCGAAACTTCAACGTCGGATCGCTACATTAAATTATTAAGTTCTCTTCTGTGACACTTTTTACGATGTGCGACGCTTTAGCGACGACTACCCACACCTGCCATTGCAGTACATACTTTGTCGAGATTACAATATTTCTTACTTACTTTAGATGAAGTACCTGCTGCTTCAGATTCTTCAATATGCTGATGCTTACAATTTTGCGAATTCTATAAAATATAAATGATTGAGTTTGTTACCTATATGAGGCTAGGTATATGTATACGATACTTGTTTACTTCGTAATATACTATAGAAGTGTTATATTATAAATACTTACCTGAGTCTGCGATAAGTCTAAAAACTGTGTTGGTGGTACAATTAGGTTCTCAACGAGTTTGTCATCCGTTGTAATTTCTTCAATTTCTTCACTCTGTATAGGCTCAATATCCTGCAAGAATCAACTTAATAGTTGTAATCATAAATGATATTAGCTAGTCGTTTTTTGTATCGGAAATGTATGTAGGTACCTTTTTAGAATGACCAATAGCAGCATTTTCTCGGGATGTTTCTGGGGTGGTTATCACATCTACACTTTGCATTTTCTTTGGATTCACCGTAGCCATTATATTGTACACATCATTTTTATTAATTTTAATATCTTCCAATATGTTAACAAGTTTCCTTTTAGAGTAATCGTTAGATTTATCGCCAACATCTTGAGACACGTTGTATTTTTTAGAGTCAGTGAAATATGAAGATGCGTATTGTTCGAAGTCTTTTGTTTCCAAACAGGGAATTTTGTTAATGTGAGATACCGATAGTGTGGAGTCAGTTCTTTTCAGTTTGTTTATTTCTTCGTTGTTGTCTCGTTTTATCTGAATAGAGTAGGTAATTGTTATTACTACCTACATAACTAACAATGTACTTCTAATACGCACCGATAAGTATAGATATTTCGTCTTTCCTACAAAAGACGGTAGAAACCTACGGTCTTAGAGCAACTAGGTACTTACCTAATGTTATATGCAATGTGTGATAAATAAATTTATTTACAAAATAACCCGAACCTTAGTACCTATCAGGTGCACAATTTCTTTTGAGCACCATTATTACGAATATTTTAGATGTATATCTACTTACAGCGAATTTCAATAACCGATCTCGAGATTTTTTGCATGTTATGATTGAATCTTCAATTGTTTTCATACAAAATTTCAAATTTGGAATTTTAAAAAATCGAGTTCTTTATAATATATAATATTCACTATGGGTGCGCCCACCACCGGGCCCTACAATGGGTGGTGGGCGCACCCATAGTGAATGTTCGAACTTCCGAATTGTAACGCCTAATACAATTTCATTTATAATTATATAATATTGAAATTAGCCGTTAGCTAAACAATTAAATAAGTATTTATATTAGATATTGGCAAATATAGATAATTTGGTCGATTCTGACCGTCACACTTAAACCTAAACGTAAAATTAGTCCTGTCTGTCCTTATCTCTCTCAGCCATTTATGTTGAGAACGGAGAGAGATAGACCTGACTAAGATTAGGTTTACGTTTAAGTGTGACGGTCAGAATCGATCCTAATATAATATTTCATACCTGGACTAAATTGTAGCTCAAAATGTCAAGATCCATATTTGAGTAACGTAACTTCGGCATCTGAAAGAATCAGAAATTATTTAGATTATTTTCGATAAAGGTCTCAATCACAATACCTACTTAAAGTACTTAGTTATGTGACTCACCATAACACTGTTAATATCTGTCATAGATTCTTTGAGACTTGGCCAGGACTCATCGAAAATAGATATTTGCTTTTGTTCTTCATAATTCAACGGATTCGAAGTATTTGAACCTGTTTGTATTTCATTCATCTCATCTGCTCTATTATCTTTAAGTTCTTGTAGTTTTTTAGATAAGTCGTCAATAGCTTTAGTTTTGTCTTCTATAGTTTTCATAAAAACTGGCATTTCATTAACAATAAATTCAGCAAACGCTATTATACGTTGTTTGTCCAAATTCTTTACCTCTCTCTTTTTTGTTTCGTATTCTTTGACGAGTACCTCAGTTTCTTTTTCAAATTTTTGTATGGCTTTTTGAATATTTTCAGTTTGTTGTGTGGTTTCAAGCCACTTCTGTACATGGGGGATGCTCTCGTACCTCTGTCGGCTTTGCTCCCACATCTCATGATACTTTATTTTGCCGGTATAGATCCTCTCCGCTATCTTCTTTTTACTCTCTTTAGTCAACAACAACTCTTTCTTTAGTTCGACATTTGCAGATCTTAACGTTTCTTGAGCAACTAGCAAACTAAAATAAAAGTAAATTCCTAAGTTATGCTCCAGAGTAGTCCAGCCAGTTGTCGTCAGGCAGTTACCCGGCCGTGATACAAATGCCAAAGCCTTGGCAATATGAGTTTCGTAAGAAACAATATTTCGCTGTTGCCATAAATAATGGTATATGAGCAGGGAGATGGTGATGATGAGGTGGAGCTATCAAGGATAACCGCTATTTCAGGTGCAGGTAAGTAAACACCAGAGTAAGTAGGTAATCAGAAATAGGCAGCTAGCTATCTCCATCTCCTTAAAATGCTACAATAAGAATAATCAATAATCTCTTTAGCGATTTCACTTAGTAGGTAGGTACATAATATCTGCTCTCATATATCGTTAATGAAGAAACTTTTACATGTCCGAACAGTAAAGACAGCTATCTTTTTTGAATTTTTATGTCTGCTATTTGACGACAACGCTATCCTAGAAAACCTTTATGTGTGCCGATGTGGTGGTAGCGGTATGTAAGCGCTTACGGTTTATAGCTATAACGTAAGCTTAACTAAACTAAACTAACGTCAAGGAATATTATAGTTTATCAAATTATATGTATTGACATGAGAGTGCAACTCTACCTACTGGTAGTAGGTAGCCTAGTAAGTATGTGTGTCTGATCACAACAAAGTACCTACATAGATTTATGTAATAGATAATTGGAACTACAATCCACTAACGTTGTTAAATTTGGCCACCTTAATTTTATTAGGTAGGTACCTCCACCAAATATTTAAAAAAAAGACTTGATCTAGAAAAACCTACTAATAGTAAATTGCTTTACCTGTTCACCTCTCCTTCTGCATTTTTTATCTCGGTCTGCAGTTTCACATTGCTGCTACTTATGAAATTACATATTTCCTTCTGTCTTTCCGATTGTTTTCTTAGTTTGTCTACTAAAAATGCCTGGGCTGCAAGCAAGTATTGAAATCCAAGTTCAACTATTTATATCCTAGTAGGTACATACCTACTTTAGTTGGTTTTTTATATTTTTCTTACCTTTTATGCAATGGCTAGAAAGAGTTATTTTTACTTGGGAGTCATCGACTTCACTGCATATTTTTCCTAAAGCTTGAACGTCTTTCGGTTCACCAGGTTTGTCCATTTTAGTCTATTTTTTATTGATTGTTAATAATTTTATTGTATTTCCGTGTTTTCCTACGAAAAGTTTTTCAAAAGTGGCGCGAAGGCGCGTCGCGAACATTTTTTTTATTTTAAAAATAGAATAACCGGACAACAGGCTAATGAGTAATCAGATTTTTCAGCCATGTTTTATTTAGGATTCAGACCAATTTTATTAGTAAAATATTAGGTACATAACCTCGTTTCTGTAGTGCGTCAGGGATGTTTGCTGAGTATCAAATTGATGGATTCCATGCAATCATACGCAAAAAAAACAGCCTCCCTGATACGCAGAGTTCGGGCCAGTCCAAACAGCATCCTGGAGACTGTTGCGGATAGGTATGACTCGCCAATGTGGCGGTGTTTCGTGCGAGGGGTGATCAGCTAGTCTGCGACTATTGTTCTCCTCTTAGACGGGAGACCTGCCGGGGCGTGTTGTGCCTGTCCGCAATAGTCTTCCTATATTGTAGCTGTGCATTATTATTTTCCTATTTAATTAAATTTTATTTTTATTATTACTAACACCAACATGATTGTATTTTCACTAACCCCAATATGGATCTTCGGTCTGAAATAAATTATTTTTATTTTATTTATAACTATTATAAATTTTACATAGGCGAGCTTTAAGTTCAATCTGTAAGTCTCGATGATAGCGTCTCGATTAACTAGTTCGCGTTGACGTAAAGCACTCGACCAATCACGTTATGGCGTTATGTAATAAAAAGTAAGAACGACACTAGGTAGGCTGGAAGCTGGTTGAACATACATACATAAACACACGGCTGTTCCCAAAATGGCTTAGCCAGGACTGCAGGATCACAAAGGAGATCCTATAGCCACGTTTAGCATAGCTGGACAAAATGAAATGTGAATGATCCGTGACAAGTTGCTAGCTCATCGCCTTTTAGGCCCCGAGTTCCTTAGTCAACACTTACGACATGCACAGAAGGAGATGCAGCTGATGTATTTTAGTGAAGCCCCGCAGGATTAGTAGGTTTACATAGGTGCCTAAGGGCTAAGTACGAGTTATCACTTCGAACTCGACGCGTTAACGTATTGTACGTTGTAATATAAATAATTATCGTGGTAATAAATGAAACAAATAATTCAATACCTAAAATTTATTAACAAAATAGTGTCATACAGTTATTCAAAATAACAGACATAAATGATAATTTGCAATACAACCTAGCATCCTAATTAAACCAGGTACTTTTCATAAATTTATCCCACAAAATAAAAAGGACAAACAATGACGAATGCAGCACAAAGGAATGTTGGCTAACACAAGTCATTCATCATCATCGTACATTGCGATAAATTATAATGACGAACACATCCAGTGTAAGTATCAGTGAAAAATTAACCCTTATTCTCTAGGTGACAATTGCTAAAGTACAGCACCAAAAGCCTATTCACTGAAATATACTTACACTTGACTTGCAGCTGTTAACTAAACTATCAAATTAATCATAACCAATAATATAGCCCTACGTTATATACATATAACATTGTCTAGCTATGATCCCCATTGCTATATTTAAATAACAATAATTTGCATATAATCTACATACAAATCAATATTTATTGGTTAAAGTTTAATTTGACTGACAAATTCAACTAAATAGAAATATGTATCTATCATACAACTTTATTATAGTCGTTATGTATTGCTATCTCACTCTGTATAATGAAATTGATTAGAGACAACACCAAAGCTACCATATCTGCTGCCTCTTATTGCTGCAAAGACATCTAATAGCTCTTTGAGCTATTTGTCACCGGGCTACCATATCAGAGTTAGTTTTACCGAATAGTTCCCTTGGATGATGGCGCTAGTTACTATGTACATGACTACATTATCTAAGTGACTGCATGCAAAAATGTTAGTTCCGAAATCAGGCATAGGAGTTATTCTATGAAACGGTCTCTGCCCACAAAATGTATAGCTGTTTGGTAGCTTACGGACACCACGGTCGCCCGGTGAAATATAGCCCTTATTATTCACGATCTAATTTGGCCCACTTTCACCAATTTTTTAATCCTAGATTTACCTTTATTCACGGACGTATTTACTCATAAAGAGTTACACAAATAAAAGAAAACGTCGTGTGAAATAAAATAGACGTAGCTTAAACTAATCTGAAGATTAAAAATTTGATGCAAATGGGCCTCACGTTAGTTACATACAGAGGAGATTCCAAATCCCTGTTACATACAACAAGTTAGTTTCGTTCCAGCAAAAGTAGGAACTTTTGACGGCTGTAAGATGTTTATTTCACAGCAAAACAAAAAGATTAATAAATAAAATGTGAAAAAATAACCATACTACAACTAACATTATTATTTGCAGCAAATTCCCTGATTATTTTTACAAATACCTTTAAACCAAGATGCTTGATGTTTGTTAATTATCAGACATAGGATCTAGAGATACTATTGTACATTTTTATTTATACATACATATATCTAAAATGTATGTTATAGGTAATGGAAAACCCTGTCCTAAACTGTTATTTACATAGCATAGCACACATCAAATAAAACATTAACATAAAATAGCAGTCTGATAATTATTATTTACTGGTTTAACGAAATATAATAAGAATTTTCAATATTTACACGTCTTACATAACCTACTCCGGAACATTAAAGTCACATTCGAAAACCGCAAAAAAAAACCTTAGAATCTTCACAGTATGTAATTAAACATCTATCAATTACAACAAGCTCTTTCTACACCACCCTACACAATAATACTGTTGGCAAAATTATAAATTATTTTGTCAAACACACACCAAGGCCCAACTTCCAAAACTGACAAAATGTCCAATAATTTAATCCCAGTTTACCATGCATACCACCATGACATGACTTAACGTCACGTGTGCTAAGCGGTGATCACGGAATCCGAATGCTGTATTGCTAGTGGGCCTAAAGCTTTGGTTTCCTAAGATTGGGGTGCCGTCATATAGCGGCCTTAAAGGCACATTACACATGTCGGCACCGTTATTAAGTGCTTGAACAACATATCACTAATCATCTTAAACCCTAAACTGTATACACCGATAAATACATTCAGCGTTCGATTAGTGACACGTTGTAAAAGCTATTTTAATCAGCTAAATCAAAATGACAATCGACACAATTTTATGGCAAGATGAACTTTGAAACATATTTGAACTTATTTATTTTTTTGATTTAGATTTATTATTTAAAGTTTTATTTGTAGATCTGTTGTTGACACCGATATAAATATATTTTGTCGTGTCGTGACACGGTTTTAAATATATTTTGAGATTACTTTCCACCGGGGATGTTACTGAACTAAATTTTCGACAAAATACGAGTACATATACCTTAAGATTGTCATTTTAGCTAATTAAATACTATCATACGACATAAAATCAACAAAAGTAGGCCTTGTCAATAAAAGTGGATTACTTGCAAAATATATCGTATTTTCCACATGATTTAAATCTTACTTTTGTTTGACAAAGGCTGCTAGAACATAATGTATCCACTTCAATTCGAAAATCTTTAAATATGCTATGTATACAGGGTGTGTGTCACAGCCAGGCAAATACTGAGCAAGTACCATTGTTTTGAGTTATACGATAGTATTATTACTCGCAGGAAATGCATTTTTAATTTGATTATCCTCAATGAAAATTATCCATAGGTAAAAATTTTGTTTTTAAGTAATTATCTAATGCCTTCTTAAACAAACTACATTAAAAAAAAATAGTCGGAAAATTTTGGAATTTTCCTGCGAAAATTTTTAGTGGTTTTTCGCCTCAGAATCATGATCTAAAGTCGCCATATCAATATTTGCCTGGCCGTCACTTTCACTCTGTATAGGTATATTATGTGAAAATATGTCAAGAAAATATGAAAGTTATATATATAAATACACATCACATAAAACCATGAAGAAGGTATGAAAGAGGAGGTGGAACTATGAAATGAGTCGTGTGGCAATCGTGAGGCCATGACGTCATGATAGGGGCGGAGCTTCAGCGCCAGTGTAACGCAGTAGTTGTAACCACACGCTTGTGCTCCGAAATGTAACCGTATTAAAATTACAAAGACACTAGCTTTTATCGGGGTACTTTTTTTACTAAAACGTAGTATAATATTGCCATCTAGTGCTGAGTATTTGCACTGGTAAAACAATCTTGAACCATATTGATAATGAGCAAGTAGTTTGACTAGTCACTACAAGGTGGTTTCTATGTAAATGGGCAGGACTACAATGCTCCCCTCGTCCCATACTTCACCCCCGCTACGCGGCACACTATTTTTGTACGAAAACATACTTAGCCGCTACTCCTCTTTTATTTCTTCTCCATGCATAAAACTAACCTCGGCATACCATACCAAGACTTGAAATAATCAAAGATGTTATAGAAAAATAGACCTCCCACTAGCGTCTTTCAAACTTTTTTCGTCCAACCAATCATATTGCGGCGTCATGACGTGATATGACATCTAAATAAAGACGCTAGTATAGAGCTCTATAAGGTAAAGTTTAAAGAGCGCTTATAAATCACGCTGTCTTGCTCCCACTATTGGATTTATAGAAAAAGAGAAAGGATGATATCATCGCTCTGATTACACAACGTTTATTGTGAATGAGGTAATGTTGCACATTGTTTGGAATTCTCATTTCCAATTTACCTTTTATTACATAGATCTTTAAAAACACAATGAAAACTTTAGAGATTGATTCCTATATGTATAGCAAATTTTATGTACACATTTTGTAAAGTACTGATTGCACATAACCTTATTTTCATTACTCAATTATATCATTTTACTAATAGAAGAATGGCATCATAGAAACTAGAAAGAACTATGTATATGTTTATAAGGAAGAACAAGATTTAGTCACGACCACAGTCTATAGTCATCGGTAAAGTTACAAGGCAACTTTTCCGTAAATAGAATCAAACAATATACAGCATTACAATGTTGTCTATTGGATAGTTATTCTAAAATTGCAGTACTGTTATGACGTGAGTTTAAAAGTGTTTACTCTGTGTAATAATCAGGTCAATTCCACCGTTTTATTCCTTTAAAAATCGCAAATGTATAATGACTTTACGATGAAGAATTAAAAATAATAAATAATACACTGCGGCGTACCTTATACTCCAACGTAACATAATTATTATTTTTCTTGTAATAAAATCGTAGAATTGACCTAAAAAAATTGCACCCGACAGATATTATGTAGTCAGTACTTTAAGATCGCTTTCTATATAGTATACATTCTAGGACAGCTTTGGCTTCATTTACTAACTGGGAACAATTTTAGTACTATCTGTACTACAAGCGGAAAAAACGTGCGTTATATTATCTGCAATGCAATCTAAATGCAAAACAACTAACTACTGTCATTGTTATGTTAAATATGAAGGCAGGCCGTCAATCTGGTTAATAAAGACGGTAAGAAATTTTCGAGCATCCACATAAAGTAATCAATAAACTATTTTTCACCAAAAAACCATCGCTAACGAATACAAAAAAAAATCAGTCAAAAATTTCTTAGTGTCACGTGACATGGCGACCGCACTCGAGTCCGCACTACCACTCAAGTCCGATAGACGTGGCGCCACTATCTATTCTTTCACCCTTGCCTTTAATATTACAGTATTTAGTTCCACTTTCTGCCGCAGGCCTTCGAGTGGCAGTGCGGTCTGCAAGCTCCGATTAGTAACGATAGGGAATGTCTGCATTTGAGATATCACTTTGCTAGGCTGTTCGATGAACACCCAACAAGCGAGGGAACAAACGTCAAACACGTCCTGCAATAACCTAATTAAGTATTACTTAAATACATTTCCATATGAATATCTACTGGGTCCCACATAAAAAAATACAGTAATTCCGAATACAAAATTAACATACTTAGTTTGTACCGCCAACATTCGCTAAGTGCAGCCTACTCTGCAATTACGTAAAAAGAACACTATAATAATACACTAACGATAGGTGGGCGCGAGAATGGTACAAAACTAAACTACCCTGACGACTCTCCACGTAATCACATAGTAACAATTAAATTTTCCTACTTACATCAGTCGAACGATAATTAGATAATAAGGAAAATAGATTTCATTTTAGGGCAGCAGGTCAATATACCTGGAGCAGTTCGGGTGCGTTCGGGCGCGTTCGGGCGCAGTCGGCGGCGATCGGACGCGTTCGGGCGCGGTCGGGGCCGGTCGGGCGCGGTCGGCGGCGGTCGGACGCGCTCGGCATTAGCTGTAGGGCGGCGCGTGCAGGATGTCGGTCAGCAGACGCTTGAGGCTGTCCACGCCGGTCAGGAAGCCGCAGTCCGGCCCGGGGTGCCGCGCGCCGCCCGCTGCCGCCTCTGCGCACGCTGTGTGCGCGAAGTCGATCATTCTGGAAATCGCATTGAATTGTTAGCAGTTTGTTGTGTATGAATGTGCACATCGTCATCGTCATCAACCTATTGCAGTCCACTGCTGGACGTAGGCCACCCCTTAGGCACGCCACAGGGCTGTGCACTGCCATGGGGGGTATTTGCCCAGTTACCACGCTGGGCAGGCGGGTTGGTGACCGTAGTTTGTATTTCGGACTACGTTATCGACATGGGAGGCGCTGCTGCCCACCTGTCGGAAACCCTTAATCGCCTCGTACGATACCCACGGGCACACATGGAGTGGTACGAAATCTACTCTTGATGTCGACTCGCTCGGCGGGCGTGGCGCCCCAGGGCTCCCGGCTCCTGTGCCGTGTGTACACACCTGATGTCGACTCGCTCGGCGGGCGTGGCGCCCCAGGGCTCCCGGCTCCTGTGCCGTGTGTACACACCTGATGTCGACTCGCTCGGCGGGCGTGGCGCCCCAGGGCTCCCGGCTCCTGTGCCGTGTGTACACACCTGATGTCGACTCGCTCGGCTGGCGTGGCGCCCCAGGGCTCCCGGCTCCTGTGCCGTGTGTACACACCTGATGTCGACTCGCTCGGCGGGCGTGGCGCCCCAGGGCTCCCGGGTCCGAGCTCGCTTGCCACTGGCTGATGCACTATTCTCCCCTAACTCTGGCAGGTCAGTCTCGCCGCGCCATGATTCGCCGCTGCAACAGATTTTATTTTAACGTGTTAATACATTCTTTGCGTAACTATTTGCTTAATATACCCCTTTTGTTACAGCCTGTAGAAGTAGGATACTAGTAGCCAGAAATTCAATTGGTAAGGTAAACAAATATTTATCACACCTTCATAATAAATAAAGACGCTAACGCAGCGAGAACAAAAAATTTTCTTGCTAATAAATCGTCAAATACTTAATAAAAATATTTACCTTCTAGCTTCCCATTTTTTAAAACACAGCCGTGTATACCATGTATGTAAGTAATATTAATTTATACCACATTGACTTCCAAAAAGTAAAGATCATGTGCATGCGGATTGAGGGCCCGTGTACTAAAAGTGTTTGAAAGGGTTTGAAACTATGCTTAGGATTTAGTACTCATTCTAAAACAATTGTACAGTTAGTTTAGGAATTTGTAGTTATCAATTAAGCGAGTTATAGCCAAAAATGTCGGGCCCTCAGACCGAATATGCCGTCTGCATATCGGAAAAACTATGGATACTAGAGCCAAAGTATTTACGTCGAAATCGTCGAAGTTAATGATAAATTTAAATTTGTACTACAATGGTTTATTTCAAAACGCTGTCATATGTTGTGAATATTCGTTCAAAATTGGCCCTCAGCCGCACCCATGTTTAACACCATTACAAAAAAATCAAAAGCCTTCAGATAATGTTTTAAATGCTATCTGCTGCTAATTAATTTGTACTAATTTGTACCGGCAAGACGCAGTCGTTTCTTCTTTTCGTTTAAAAGTTATTACGATTTTAAAATTCAGGTCCTCAGTTCGCCATTGTTGTTGTGTTTTTCTTACATTATGCTTAATTTCGAAGGTTACGGAGAGGGAAACATTGACTGTTTATGTGAAAAAATTTGTACTATAAATTGGTTTACTTCTTTGAACTTAAAATGGTTATATAGTCTACAAAAATACGAAATAAATAAATATATGTACCTGTAAATTTTTCATTACATGTTTTTTCTTTAGGTTTTCTTTATCTCGAAGGCATAGGCATAAACATATCCACACAGCCATTGTCTTTTGCAAAATGTAAGTCTTTGTCATGATATCACCGTGATATCACCAAGGCGATATCACGGTGACAGACTCGCGAACGTAATGCGTGCGAGGAGCACGACGAAAGAGATGCGTTGGGTCGTACATACGCATGTGCTGCGCGCAGCGTCTTTCATCGCTTCCCAAATTGATAACGTTGTTTTGTAACTCTCATATACTAATTATAAACTGTTCCCCGTTAAATTTGCGGAAATATTAAATCATTTAACGTAAAAATATGTCAATCGGTTTTTTTATCACTTGTAACTCACTTGTTGTACCTAAATAAATACGTTAACGAATTTATAAAAACATTTTTTTTTACTAGTGGACGCCCGCGACTCCGTCGGCGTGGACTGCAGAAAAAATAAAATGTTGATATTCCGGGATAAAAACATTTTCCCGGGATAAAAAGTAACCTATATGTTAAGCGGGACCAGTCACAACATATTCCTGAAAACTGCATCGAAATCGGTTCAGCCGTTTCTGAGATTAGCGTGCACAAACATCGATCCGTTACAATTTTATTACGAGTATATGTACAGATAGAAGAAGATAGATAATCATCTCATTGAATCGCAATAGGTATAGTGCAATGTAATGTTATGTATTGCTAGTATTATATTATTCCTAAGCATCACCACCGTTTACATCGATTGCATTACCCGCCAACTAAGGATACTACTACCTATATTACAATCACCGTAGTGTACGGTATAGCATTATGCACGGTAATGTTAGCAAGGTAATGGTAATGGTTTCGGGTGATATCACCTCAGCCGGTGATTACATTTCATAGCACTGTTTTGCGCATCTCTAGTTTCTATTCATTATTTTATTATTATCATCTATCATAAATTAGAAACTCAATTTATAATAGACAATGGCTGTGTGGATATGTTTATGCCTTTAAGATAAAGTAAACCTAAAGAAAAAACATGTAATGGAATATTTATAGGTACATACATTTATTTATTTCGTATTTTTGTAGTTTATATCACCATTTTAAGTTCAAAGAAGTACACCAATTTATAGTACAATTTTTTTCACATAGACAGTCAATGTTTCCCTCTCCATAACCTTCGAAATTAAGCATAATGTAAGAAAAACACAACAACAATGGCGAATTGAGGGCCTGAATTTTAAAATCGTAATAACTTTTAAACGAAAAGAAGAAACGACTGCGTCTTGCCGGTACAAATTAGTACAAATTAATTAGCAGCAGATAGCATTTCAAACATTATCTGAAGGCTTTTGATTTTTTTGTAATGGTGTTAAACATAGGTGCGGCTGAGGGCCAATTTTGAACGAATATTCACAAATATGACAGCGTTTTGAAATAAACCATTGTAGTATAAATTTAAATTTATCATTAACTTAGATTTCGACGTAAATACTTTGGCTATAGTGTCCATAGTTTGTCCGATACGCAGACGGGATATGCGGTCTGAGGGCCCGACATTTTAGACTATAACTCGCTTAATTGATAACTACAAATTCCTAAACTAACTGTACAATTGTTTTAGAATGAGTACTAAATCCTAAGCATAGTTTCAAACCCTTTCAAACACTTTTAGTACACGGGCCTTCAATCCGCATGCACATTAAAGATCTCCCTCCACCTCTAAAGTATCTACAAAAAAGACATGTCATACAAATATAACACTAACCTAGCCGATGAATAAGCCATCCAGCTATCCGCCGAATCAGGACTGGGCTGTCTTCTCGGCGAATGTGCTAGCTCCCCATCCTCATAGCCTCCCATGGTCTCCTCACTGTGATGCGTGAAGGGTTCCCTCCCTTTGGGCGTGGGGGGTTCAATCTGCGCGTGTAACGTCGACATGTCGAAGTGGGACGGTGATGGTGGTGATGGTGATGGTGACGGTGATGATGATGGTGATGGCTCGTCGGCGGTGCTGGTTGACGGGGCGGTTAGGTCGCCTTCGTAGACTATTAGTAGAGAGCTGCGGACAAAATTTTGTTTTGAGTTTTTTTTTGTAGCCTGTATCGAAGTGACATACCAGGTTTTAAGTTGGAGAATGTGCATGATTTGGAAGAGTTTTTACTATACTATGATACTAAACAATACAATAGAAGAGCGGGATGGCAACACATTTAATTATTAAAATTGGTATATTAATTAAATGCAATATCCTCATTAGTATGTACTGAATAACCAATATAAAAAAAGACTGAAAGGCGTATATACAAGGTGATTTTTGGTCGTCAACATTTCCGAAAACTACGGAATCTCCTCATCATCACGATCATTTTTCTCCATGGAAGCATACCTGGGAAGTGTCTGGTTTCCAAAATATTAGGGTCCAAAGTTGAGTAAATAGACTGCGTTTTTCTGCATAAATGCACATAGACGCGCGTAGCAAGATTTTTTCACGAGAAATAATTAATATCCGTCTATAAAAAAAACTAACATAAGCACTAGACACTATAAATTTCGCCTGATCAAGTAATAAAAAAAAAATTCAAAAAAAAAAAATCCCAGCATTTTTGTTGGCATAAACTTACTTTTTTTGATGTATAGAGTACGTACCCTTCGTTAATGGTGGCCCCAAAAAACACACTGTATGTAAACTTAAACAATCATAAAAAAATATTCAATCTAATAGGGCCGATTTTTAATGGTCATATAAATTCGATCCTTTTTTCTTAAAAACTTGTTTAAGATACTTAAAAAAGGTGCAAACTCACCACGAATAAAACCTATAGTTAGTCTGCTTAGCGATAGCGCGCCTCAGTGCGTCGAGGCGTGATAGCGCGCGGCGCACGACGGGCGCACGCAGGGCCCCGCCCCCTCCCGCCGCGAAGAACGCGCGCAGCGCCTCGCGCAGCCCCGCCTCCGACAGCGCGCGGCCCCAGTACTTGTCGCGGCGGATGCACGCGTCCGTCTCCGGCACGTATACCTGTTAACGAAATACAGAGTCGAGTGAGACGACGGCGGGTTAATACCTAACTTGCGGTAGCAGAGCCGAAGTAATGCGACAGCAAAAATTTAGAGTATAGCGCGCGCGTTGCTATCGCTCACAAACTCGTTTTCATGTCCGCAGAAAGTTACGTACGTACGAACAGCCTTTTTAGGGTTCCGTAGCCAAATGGCCATAACAAGTTTATCACCTGCATGCCGCACAGGCGCACGCCCAGCGACCCCGACGTGCTCGCCGCACACTTGGCGATCTGCTTGCTCCTCTTCTCTGCTGTGGCGTCGTCTCCGTGCTGCCGCGTGCCCATCTTCAGGTCCAGCACGCACGGCCGTCGGTAGGACGACGTTATGTTCTCCATCATCAGGAAATCTAGTAGACACGAGGCAGTAATAAACAATATGTTCGATAGAGGACACAGTGTGTAGTCGCGGCGGATCTTTGCGGCTGTAAAGTTTGCGCAATATCGCCAACAGCCTTCTGTATAATATGTTGAGTCCGTTTCATAGAATAACTTATATGCCTAATTTCGGAATTAACATTATTTGTTAGCAGTAACACAGATAATGTTACACACACAGTAACTAGCGCCATTATTCAAGGAAACTATTTAATGAAACGAACTCTACTGCGACGCGTGCACGAACTACACAGCCGTGAAGATTCGCCGCGACTACTGTAGCTAACTTGAGTGACATACCTCGCATGTCGTTGCAAAGACTTTTGGGAGTTTGGTCTCCATTCCCGCTGTCAAAATTACGAGTTTACAATCCCGTGTATTCCGATAAGTATACTTATAGTAAGTGCTAAGAAAGATACTCACATTGCTTGTTAGAGTTATCCATGTGCGCTATGCTCTTTAGCACTTCACTTGCATTTCCATTTCGATGCACTTTAAATCTGCGGAAAGAATGAAAGATTGTAGATTGTTGCAACTCGGCCAGATGAGAGGTTACACTACAGATTACATAGGAGAGAATTGAAACACAGATGGTGGAGATATCTGTTATATTGTTACATTGTTATCAAACATTGTTATTACCACGTCTGCGCGGCGGAGCCCGGCGTCACGTTAGTGGGGGGTCATGTAAGGTATGATAAAATGGCGACGGTCGTTCCCGGCCGCGTCTCTCTGAAATATGATAAAGGACACATGACAAGTGTCGAGGAGAGCGCGGGCGGCGCGAGTCGCATACGCACTTGAATACGTCGTCGCGCTTGCGCTTGCCGCCGAGCGATGCCTTGCGCCCGTTCTCGTCGCGGAAACAGGGCGAGTAGCGCTTGTCCAGTTTGGCGCCGCCGGCGTTAGAGGCCTGCATCACGCCTGCAACAAACAGCCTCCTAGTCAGTACACCCGCTTCACTGCGCACATGGCACGTACAACAAACAAGTAATCACAAACTTATTCGGACACTAGATGTATATTCCATAATGGCATGAAATATGTATGATCGCTCACCGGCTCAGCCGGGCTTTGCGCCCGGAGCTCTGCAATGCTTCCAGCGTGTTGCTTACACCACTGGGCCTGAATGTTATCTAGTCGCACTCGACATGATCGTACTATAGTGCAAGTCGTCAGCGTTACATTAATGAGAAAGTGAAACAAAGGTTGCGATTATTTTAAAAGGGTTTGTATAATCTTTTGTGTGTCATTCTGTTGTATGTTCGTGTGGAGTGTTGTGTGTAGTGTGCGTGGGGGTGGTGTTTGTAGGTTTAAGTAAAGGTTTACAAACCCAAAAGGTAAAATTACCGCTCTAGGGCGCTATAAGGGGCGGTAGAGGCTGGTCCGGCTGGCCGCTCGTCCGCCGCCGCGCCGGGCCCTTGCGACAACAACCAAACTAATATTGTGTTCTCTCCCTCTGCTCCCGCTCACCCATCCGCTCTCAAACCCGCCTCTCGCCTCGCTGACACCGAGCACATACCTCAACCGACACTGTTACACAATCATAACACACAATCCTTTTATTTCAGATACATCAATGAATGTTACAGTCGTTTGCGTAAGTCGCCAAGAAATTTCTCAACACGTGAGAGCAGCAATAGCATAATTTACATTTACAATAACAAATAACAGCATTATTTTCTATTTCTATTGAAGTTTATGATTGTATAACCGGCCTTCTTGCTTTGGAAAGGCATTTTCATTATTTATTCATCACACTTTTTTTCTTCACAATACATTGACTTTCTTACAGCTTAAAATATATTGCCGATTAAAATTATTTATCCCTTAACAAATAACAGCGAACTTATACTAAGTAATTGAATACATCAGGTTCAAGCGTCTACAAACGTAACTAAAACAATTTCTTCTGCAACTTATAATAACAATAACAACATTCATTTCCAAAACATGTTGATATCGGAAAATATCAGGCGATGTAAACATTTCCCCCTATGCAAACATATTTTATTAAAACATGCAATAATTTATCAAACACAATTTTAAATTACACTCCGTACACCTGTATCTTTATCTTTCCATATCAACAAATACAGCTCATTTATAAACAACTACGAGATGTTTTCGCATGAAAAAAATAAATATTTATCTATTTCTACATAGAACCATTCTACGGCAATCGGCGGGTTTGCTGAGTCAACCACATCATGCACACGTTTCATTCATACACACAATTGAAATAGACAAGTTGATTACGGTAATTGAGCAATAAGGAGAATAAGCCTCAATATAAAAAATGCCATTGCCTAAGAAAAATTAAAAAATATATATGTAGAAATTCACATACAACACTTTAGTTTATTTTGGCGTCGATAAGATTGAAATCAGTATTGCGTGAAGGATATGATAAAGATGACGCACACTGTAACTTTTCTACGAAATTGCGTTGAATCGATAAAAACAAACTACGTTTCAGTAACATTATTTACCGCGTACGTACACCGTACGCGCGCCGCGATCAGTTATAAAAGCATTCTCGGATAGAAACTGTTCACTTCACTGTTCACACGAGCTTTGATTGTAATCACTTCCATGACGTACACGAATTCGAATCAGCCGATCTATAAATAGCCGCCAGTCCATTACACTATTTATTCGCGATAAAACTCGATTAAAATCTCACTATCTTTTAGTCCAGCATTAAAAAATAACGCAGACAGATAACGCCTTTACAACCTTTATGCCATAACATAAAAAAAACAATCTCCTTAATGCTCTTAGAACGATTAACATCAATAGATTATCTATAAAAATAAAACATAACATTGAAGAAACATCATTATAATAAAAAAAGAAAATGACAGATGCAATGAATGATTATGAATGCATTCAGCGAATCGGGAAAGCGTACGAGCAATAAAGTATTTGTAGGGTCTTCCCACACTTTGCGGCGCGGAATTTTTTGAGCCGAAAGTGTAGAGAGGCCTTGAAGCGCGTGGCCATAGAGCTCACCTTTGTATCTGGGTACAAAACTCTGAATGTCTTCCGGAATGTTCTGGTAGAAATGCAGCTCGCGGATGTTGAGCGGTTTGATTACTGTGCTGTCGTTGAGCACTAGTAGTCTAGTATGGCCGCCCACCTAGAAAGATAAGAAGAAACGAGTTAGCACATATTTTAATTTAACCTGTAAAGTAAACTTAATGAGCGTTCTAGTAAGAGTAAGGTATCCAATGTGGAATAGCTTTCCACCATTGATAATTTTTTGCGTATAAATATTCACAAATGCGACACGTTAAGCCCTACTTGGCAACAATAACGATTTAGTACAATCAGATATGAGCTGTTTCCTGGACATCATAATCTGAGCCAAAACTAACCTTCAACACTTCGCAAAATAACTTTGATTGAATAAAAATACAATGCGCATGTTTTCTAAAATGAACTTCACCTTACATATGTACCTAACTGAACTAACAGATTAAGAACCTTGAAGTGAATGTTGCCAAATAAACACATCCGATTCGGTGACGTCACATAGCATGGTGGCACGGCACTTGTTTTCGAAACAATGCCCGTTTATCAGCAACTCGGTGCGTATTTCGTGTTCCAATTGGATTTCCAATCTCCAAAACCACACCTCCATACGTAACACAAGTACATAACTTGGCATTATTTCCATGGCAATAAACTTTCGAATTCGTTTGCCCAGTTGTTTTAAAGCCAAATCAATGCCGCAGTAACTTGCTTCAATTCTACTTATAAAAGAGCTAGCTACAATGCGCGATTGTAGAGCTTTTCTACGAACTACCCACCTATACATCGATATTATTCTTTAGTCTCCGAGCCATATCCACTGCGCTAACTCGATCGAATTACCTACATGTACCCGTGTGTCTACAAAAAACTACGGAGCCGTTGACCTATCATCAATGGATACAGCCTTCAAAGTCTACAACATAGAGATGGCATATTCGAGCAAGAACAGTAAGCAAGTAAAACAGAAACTTTTCGTCTTTAAAGGATTGAGTACTGCAACAATAACTTTTCCATCTAGATATCTAAATGTTCAGTTAATATTGTATCAAACTAATCGAAGATTTTAGAATAAGTGACTACTAAACAACTTCGTGCGATGCCCACTCTTGCGACCTCTACATTTTTATACCTCAAAGGTAGAGCTCAAATGCCCCAAGCAACACATACTCTCGTCTCGTTGCATGACTTTGTCCGCGCTATATCATTTAACCTTAAGCCACGGTTTGTTAGCGACCTTAACTTAAAATTCAAGACTGAACTATAAAAAACCCAGACACAGAAATACGACATCTTTGTTATAAGTACCTACTGGTTTAGTGGTCGGCTGACATGCTTTGTTTGTAATATGTTATGTAGCCACAACACAAACGATGAAATTTAGGTAGTAGATATTGATTTGTACGTTCACACACTGCTTTGAATTATATTAGTTAAATCTACATGCTTTGCTTGTATTCTAAAACTAGAGATTCGCCCCGGCTTTACACGGGTATAATGTCCTTTCACGTAAACAAAGTCGCCCGCTATAGAAAAGTATTTTTTCTATTTTAAGAACCATCCTCGTACTTCAAGAAATAGTCTAAAAAAGAATTAGCGAAATCATTTCAGCCGTTCTGGAGATTTGCGCTTAGCAACACATTTAGCGGTTCATTTTTTTAATATTATATATTCTACATCGTATAGCATAGTTTTAATTGCCATGAAAGAATGATGGAGCTAAATTGATTCGTCATTCATACAAACAACTTCTACGAAAGAAATAAAATAAAATTGACTAAACCAAATTATTCACACAGAAATCCTACCTATCTGTGTAGTTATATTAAGTACTTATAAATAACTATTAATCTTCAAAGATAAAAAACTGGGCATATGAGTCACTGATATAATTAGATATCTACACTATAATTCGGGGAATACCTCGCTGAAAATACAGTGGACATAAAATATAGTCTCTGCCAAGAAAGCTATGAAAGACACGATATAACGGCAAATTATCAAATATTATGACGTATACATACCTATAAAGATTTTTGTCCGCTCGTCCGTAACAATTTTGGCGTTGTATCCTTCTACGACAATGTCACCTCACGTCTTTATAAATATCACTTACCCATTTGAAGTCGAGCAAAGTAAATTATTGGACTCGTTAACAGTGTTGCTTGATACGACAAGCTTCACACATCAGCCTGCTGCAGTCTACTGCTGGATGGAGGTCACTCTGAAGGCACGTCACAAGGCCATACCGCCATATAGAGGTTATTTTGCCCATAGCTCCCAGGTGGGTTCGAGAACACGGTGTGATTTTCGGATTATGTTCTCATTATGTTCTCAACACGCGAGGGGCTACTGTCCACCTCCCGGAATCCCTTGATTGCCGCACGATACCCACGGGCAGACATGGGGTAGTGCTATTCTACTCTGCAGACACCATGCGACAACGATGACACGTCAAGCTTAGTTACTTGAAATGACGCTATGATAATGTAAGTTTCACAAATTTTCCCACGACATGTGTTGTAAATAGGTAGGTACTATGTCACGATTTGTTAGACAAAGTGTACGCACGACAAAAAGACGAACAATGGTCCAAAAAAGACACGTCTCAGCAAAACGTAGGCACAAAGACCCAAAAATACATTTTAATATTAGAATATGTGTTACGCACAGCTAACAAAGAAGGGCTGGTTTTCAATATGGAGGCCTTTCTTCGGATGCGACTGAAAGATGTACCTAATGAGTCAAACAATTGAATATCAAACGATACTTTGAAAATGTTTTAAAATCGTTCTTTTGTAAAGGGGTCAGCAATGTTGGTACGTGATTTCTGTGAAACCCCTCAGGGAAAAAGGGCGTTATTTCATATATAGGTTATAGGTACGAGTATGCTTTCTGATAACGTTTCAGATAATTTGCATTCGCTCATTAGAGAGAAAATGGTTCTTATCTTTTGTTCTAGTTACAGAGGATTTTTTGCTGAAAGTGGCAGCAAAAGAGAAAATTAGCTTTTGTGATAATATTACAACAAAGAATACAGAACCTATTAAAACTTGAAAAATAGCAATGCATTGCACGAACTTATTCAACAGAGTTCCAGGCAGTTTATTAATTGTATCTATCCCGCGGGTTTAACATCTCCCTGAATGGCTAGTTTTAGCGCACAGAGCAGTATTGATTGATTGGGGTTCGACGCAGTTATGCCGCGTATTTGTCTAGGAATAGGTATAGTTGTGAATGACAAACCGAACCTAGGTTCTGTCTTATTTACCCTGACACAAAACCTCAAGTAAAAAAACCATATCCTAATGCCTCGCCACCTTTGATACGGTGACTTTTCTTTATGTTCCTATGTCCCCTAGAGGGCCTCCACAGTGGGGCAACCACAAAACTCGACAGTCCGTAACGCTATCGTCACACTGTCATATCTTATTGATTTCATTAGCGTTACGGCGCGTAAAAATGTTCATGCTTATCCTACGCTTCTCCACCATACCGCTCAGTTTTGAGGTTCGCGTTTTTAATACGGTACTGACCTGATTGTGCAGCGGCAGCACATCAACTTCATGGCCGTCGTCAGGGGAGAGCGCAGCGGGGGCCGGCTGCGAGCGCTTGCGGTCAGCTCCGCGCCGCTCCGGCTCGCCCATGCCCCAGCCAAGAGAGTACACCATCACTTCAGCCGAGCCACCGCCACCGCTATCCACCTACGAGGGAGACACTTGGTTAAAAACTGTTGTACAAACTACTAATAAGGCATATCGTAGAGCACGCGGCATTACAAAATGACTAGGCATATTGAATAATATGAAAGAAAAAGCCTTCTAGTTATTTTAACGGTCTAACATAACCAAACCTATTTAATTAAACGGACAAAGTACTAGAAGTAAAATTCCCTCCTTTTAAATCCTCTCTCCTATCGTCCTTCCTCTGAAACCCATATTATTTCAAATGCCTAGCCTCGTCATCAACACTGCCTACAGCTGAACATAGGCTTCCCCCAATAACCTCCACTGCGGCCGGTTGGAAGCGTCTTGCATCCAGCAGATATCCGCAATCCTGACTAGGATACATCATACATCAATCATACAATATGCAGTAACTTAGTGGGATTTTATATTGCTAGTCAATGCTTCACGGGTTCTTTCGATACCTCTTCTAAAAAGCCCTATTTCTGTATTATTCTTCGATTTTCACAACCCTTAAACTGCATGTAAAATCTCCAAACTGACGAAGATGCAACATCTACTACAGAATTATACTACGTCGTTACATCCTCAAGATTTATATCCACTAAGGTAGTCCAGTTTTCTATGTACTAGGCATCGAGCACAATTTTAGAGCTAAAAAAAAGTATCTAAAAACAAAAAACGCAGTGCTATCCCCACTCATACCCCCTGCGCCCGCGCTCGCCCTTCTACAAACGTCATTCGCTTTTTTTGTGCTGGCATCGAAGCAACTAAGGTTATTAATTTTCACTTCCACTAATATTACAGTGTTAACTAAGTCTATTTGTATTGTGAATCGTGCTTCAGTTCCATTATGGGTAAAAGAAAACATAAAAAAGATTCTGCTGATAGATATATCAAAAAGAAAATACGTCGATTAGAAAAACTACTGCGCCATCGATCCAGTAGTGAATCTAGTGAAGAACATGTCTTACTTTAAAATGTCAAACTACCCACATATTTTATAAAATGAATATTAGATAAGAGTATATTGCACTTTTAAGTATTATGACGAGATCATAATCGTGCTTCATACTGGGATAATTAGTACCTACCTAACTTTACTTTTTTGGTTGTTTTGGGCAAAAACATTTTTATAAGTATGTAAAATTATTAAGTAACGTAACAAGTTTACGATCAATATTTATTATGGTTAGTACCATGACGTGATCTTGGTCAGAAACCTTTACAATAATATTAAAATAGAAATAGTGCCTTAACGACATTAAGGTCTTAAATGGAATGTGTCATGACGTGATTATGACCGGGCCTTATTTTGTTCCCACAGTGTATGAAGAATGTCGTAGCCCTACCTACCCCGAAATAGTTTCCGATTCGGACTCTTCAGTCCACCATCAAATACAATCTACCGTAACAATCACAAACAATGGATCTAGCTGCACAGAGCAAGCCGATCCAGCAAACACGGACACGGCCCCGTCGACTGACTCACAGCCAACTCCGGCCACAACCGTAGCGTCTACCCTCTCAGATGATATTCTGGAAGCTTTGGGGGAAGCTAAAGGTAAGGTAGAGGTTTTTGGACCAAATATTATCTTAACAGAAGGATTAAATAAGGACCAAAAGAAGGTCATAATGGACCGCCTATTGGTTACTGAAAACTTTACACTAGTAAAGGCTTCCAAATTAAAGGCTGAGATATCAGCAGTACTCACTGATTCCTCATGGAATAGAGACAAACGATTAGAAATAGCTCAGCACCACTTGGGTCTGGGTTTATGCGGACTCACTAGTGTGATTTCGACGCTCATAGATGGCGATATAAATAAGTTAGACTTGATAAAGAAACTATCTGAAGTTAACCAGATTCTTCTTGATTTGCACTTTGAAAATACGACAAACCGTCGCAAACTTATAATACCTACTCTGGATTAAAAATTCCTTAGCATTATTCAGGATGTAAAAAGGGACTCGTTCCTTTTTGGTGAAGGTCTAGGCGACAAAATTAAGGCTTTGACAACAGCTGAAAAATCGGGGCTTCAAATAAAAAAACCAGATCCCAAATTCGAGGCCTCGTCCTCGAAAAAGTATTCAACACAGTCGGGAAACTGGAAAGCGCCACCTCGCCAGGCTCAGCGAGGGGGCAGACATTTCGGGCCCAAGAATCGCTCCAGTTACTACAATCCGAAGAGGACGGGACAGACTTCAACGGATCGTTATCGTGCACCGCCGCCGGCGAAAACGACTGCCAAGTCTACAACCAAGCCACAGTAGAGGTATGCAATCATGCGGGTAGATTAAAATACTTCGCTTCCAAATGGAAGTTAATTACAAATGATCCAGTGGTCTTGCAAATAGTAAAATACCATTCAGCAAGCCTATATTTCAAAGAGCTGAACCAGTCAATTCGGTTTTTAGTGTAACTGAAAAACAAAATTTACATTTCGAAATAGGTAACCTACAAAAAATGGGCGCCATTCGTTCATGCAATGATATTCCCAGTCAGTTTATTTCAAAAATATTTCTTACACCTAAAAGTGATGGTACCCACAGATTTATTTTGAATCTAAAGGCCCTTAATAAATTCATTGACGCACACCATTTCAAAATGGAAGATGTTCGTACAGCTTGTAAACTAATGACACCTTTCAGCTTCATGGCAAGTATTGACCTCAAGGACGCCTACTTTCTTATACCGGTGCATCCATCATTTCGGAGATTTTTAAGATTTAAATTTGGTGGTTACACATATGAATTTCAATGTCTCCCATTCGGTTTATGTTCGGCGCCTTACGTGTTCACAAAGCTATTGAAGCCAGTGGTTTCCTTTCTGAGACAAAAAGGTTTACTTATTGTCATTTACCTTGACGACATACTTTGCTTAGGACAAACATACGATAAATGTAGTGATTGTGTTTCTCAGTGTATCAGCCTTTTAGAAACTTTAGGATTTGTAATAAATTACAGTAAAAGTCAGTTAATTCCTGCTCAAACGCGAGTCTTCCTCGGTTTCGAATTAAGTTCAATTAATATGACATTAAACCTCCCAGGGAAAAAACGCGAAAAGGTAAAAAGTTTAGTAAAAATTACTTTAACAAGATCAATCAAAATTTCTAGGTGTACTCACTTCTGTTTGTCCCGCAGTAGCTTACGGCTGGGTATACACGAAAAGATTCGAGACAGAAAAATTCTGCGACGTTCGAACGATGATTTTGACCAAAACATGACACTTAGTCAATCCTTGCAGCCTGACTTTGATTGGTTGGCACAAAATATTATGTCAGTCAATAACCCTATTCGTTCAGGTATTTATACTTTAGAATTTTTTTCTGATTCATCCCTTACCGGCTGGGGTGTAATGTGCAAAGGGGTTCGTTCTCACGGATTTTGGAGTAATACAGAGGCAAAAAGTCACATCAATTTCTTGGAATTGAAAGCTGCGTTTATTGGCTTAAAGTGTTTCGCAAAAGATGCACATGATGTAGAAATCCTTTTACGAATTGATAACACCGTGGCCATATCCTATATAAATAGAATGGGCGGTGTCCAACATACGTACTTAAATGACATTACTCGCGATATTTGGCAGTGGTGTGAGCAGAGGCGTATTTTCATTTTCGCGTCATATATTAAGTCTAGAGACAATATCGAAGCCGACGAAGAATCGAGACGCACCAATATTGATACCGAATGGGATCTCGCTCACAGCGCATTTATAGATATAGTTAGTTGTTACGGCCAACCTGACATAGACTTATTCGCGTCTCGACTTAATGCGAAGTGCGACAAATATGTATCCTGGAAGCGAGACCCATCAGCTTACAACATCGATGCATTTACACTCGACTGGAATTTTAATTTATTCTACGCCTTTCCGCCATTTTCTCTCATTCTGAAATGTTTGCGGAAGATTATTAACGAGAGGGCGACAGGTATACTAGTAGTGCCTTACTGGCCGAGTCAGCCATGGTACCCTATCTTTACTAGCTTAATGTGTATAAAGCCGTTATTCTTAAAGCCTAACCGTATGTTGTTATCGTCTCCTTCCAGGGAGCCTCATCCTCTTTGGAGAACGCTTACCCTGGTATCCTGCCTACTCTCAGGTCAGCGTTTTCAAGACAATCACTCGAACCGGAGACGACAGATATAATGATTGCGTCAATATCACCAAATTCCCTTAAGCAGTACGACGTCTCGCTTAAAAAATGGTGGCAATTTTGCAACACTAATAGTGTTGATTTCTGGGCCGCTGACACTAGACAAATTTTGATTTTTCTTACTGATTTATTTAATAAAGGTGCGAGTTACTCTAGCCTGAACTCCTCCTGATCAGCACTAACGCTAATATTAGGGAAACCAATTAGTGAGAATGATAAGGTCTCCAGATTCTTTAAAGCTGTTTTAAGACTCAGACCCAACTACCCTAGGTACCAATCAACTTGGGACCCTAACATAGTTCTCGATTATGTCGCTAATTTGTACCCAAATGAAAATCTTAGTTTTTCCCAATTAACAAAAAAGACTGTTACTCTGATCGCATTGTCTCCGGGACAACGAGTGCAGACGTTATCCTTTTTACGAATACAGAACGTTAAAATTCACGAGTCGAGCATCGAAATTATCATTACTGGCCTTATAAAAACTTCTGCCCCGGGCCGGCAAATGCCTAAACTAGTTATCCCATTCTTCCCTCACAGAGTCCAAATTTGCCCGGCAAAGACACTGTTGTCATATATCGAGGTTACAAAAACATTTCGAACAAACTCGATTACTGATCATATCTTCCTAACTACTAGGAAGCCTATACATAACGCAAGCCCATCGACCATCAGCCGATGGATAAAAGACACAATGAGTGAATGCGGAATCGATACAAACACATTTACCGCTCATAGCACACGTCATGCATCGACGTCTGCAGCACTTCGTAGAGGTGTATCTGTAGATACAATTACGAAATGTGCAGGATGGATAGGTTCATCCCTAGTTTTTGCCAAATTCTATAATCGTCCATTGATTACTGGTGACGATGAGGTTGCATTCGCAGAAGCTGTCTATGGCTGATTGATTATTACATTGATTAATAATTAATATAAGTATATAGTTTACAATGTATAAACTGAACTGAATAATTAGAATAACTATGTAGTTTAAGATAATATATTGCTAAAATTGTTTATTTTCTTTATTCCACCCTTCAACGGAATCGGTGTTCACCTCAATTTCTCAAGGAGCGCTAAACATCTACCTTAGTGGATATAAATCTTGAGGATGTAACGACGTAGTATAATTAATGGTTAAACAAACTTACCTTTGTGACGTTTGACCATAATTATGCAAGTCGTTACATCCGAAGAGATTTATATAAACCCTCCCAAGCCCACAACATTTTGATGTAAGTACATAAAATGTTGCCATCCCGTTGTTTTTCGAAATTGCTCTGAAATAATGACGTTTGTAGAAGGGCGAGCGCGGGCGCAGGGGGTATGAGTGGGGATAGCACTGCGTTTTTTGTTTTTAGATACTTTTTTTTAGCTCTAAAATTGTGCTCGATGCCTAGTACATAGAAAACTGGACTACCTTAGTGGATATAAATCTCTTCGGATGTAACGACTTGCATAATTATGGTCAAACGTCACAAAGGTAAGTTTGTTTAACCATTAATAATATACAATACGAATAGAATAATAATATCAAGAATAATCATACATAAGCTAGGTTTCAATTGCTTAAAATGTTTAAACATGTGCATCTGTGTTTACGCACACACTTGTGCACTATAATATCTCCTGCGTACCTAGCCAATCTGCGTAGAGATTGGTCGCCTTGGCCGAAATACGGTCGGAGATCATCATCATCATCATCATGTTTAAATAACTGGCACGAATACATAATTTTAGAATACAAGAAGAACAGCATTATGCAGCGAGGAAATTATCAAATGTTCAACTTTCTATAATCCAATCCATTTTTCACGCTAAGCCCTCAAGTGGTTTAAAACAAAGCTAAAGCTAAACGAAGCTAGAAGATCGATTTCCTTCACCTGTTTCCAATAACACGCAGAATAATCTAGGTAAATTACCAAAATAATCACAGAGCATTGTTTGAACCTTCGTTGTAAGAAATGAACTTTTAATTGATTTTTCATATATTCTCAATGGAAAAATTAAGCCTTCAATCAACAAACTCTCATCCGCATGACTGTTCCATCCGCATTTTTACTGTTCATAGGTGACCTAAATTCATTAGGATTAATCTAGGTATATAGGTAAATGGACTAGGAAGAGAAGACTTTGTATGCAATATTATTTTTCTTCTTATGTAATCAGGACATTAGGATTAAGCCCGCAGGGCAGCTTGTGCTTTGGGAGGACACGGACCTGAAGTACTCCCGGGGGAAGACCCTGTTCCTCATCTCCGGCGCCGGAGTGAAGTCTGACGAGGAACAGTTCCCCCACCTGAGAGTAGTCGCGAGAGCTATGACAGCTCGAGGGTGGAAGTAAGTGGCAAGTTGGCTTCGGTTTAAAGTCCAGGGGCACCCCTCCACCCTAGCCACTCGATGTTGCCCCCTTTGTCGCTCCGTGCGTGCGGCCGTTTCAGGGGACCCAGTAAGTCGGCAGTCACCGCCTGGAGAAATGGCAGGCGTCCGTTAGTCTCCTTCAATAGCCCAGTTACCCAACCCCACCCAATATTCAGCCTCATAGCCCATGACATCGCATGACATAGATCTGCACTAGCCCTTGCACATGGCGGGGACCATCGCCGGGTGTATCTTTGTTTGCGGTCGGCATCCGCCATGTGTGCACATCCCACACCATATTAAAGTTCTCTAAAAAGGGTGGCCACGGCCCGATCGGCACGCCTCTCAAAGGACCGGGACTCTGTAGTTCGAGAATTTAAACTAAAATAATAAGCATTCCATGCAAAATAATAATATTTACAAATAACAGTTCATTTTAATACACTTAACATTAGTTAATACTCTGTATCTATCGGGTAAAAGCCTCCTCCAAAGTCTTCCATTTTTTCCTGTCGCTTGCAGTGTCGATCCATGCACGACCCGCCACCGACATTACTTCGTCTGCCCATCTCGCGCAAGGCCGACCTCTCGCTCTAGTGCCTGGCGGGCCAGACCACTTTATTATTCTTTTAGTCCACCTATCATCTCTGTATCTAGCCACATGCCCTGCCCAGTTCCATTTTCTTTGAAGTGAGAAAGTAAGTGCCTCGGTTATTTTGGTTTTTCTCCGGATTTCTGTATTTCTCACTTTGTCTTTAAGTTTTAAACCTAGGTAGCTTCTCTCCATTTTTCTTTGACTAGTCTGGATCTTGTTTTTAGTTTTGAGGTCGAATATCCAGGTTTGACACCCATAGGTAAGACATGGGAGAATTTCTGAGTCCATAACTAACTTTTTGGTAGGCAGCGGAAGCTGTGATTTAAATATTTCTTTATGAGCCCAGTACTTCCGCCAAGTGATCGCTACTCTTCTGTCCACCTCCTCAATACCTCTATCTTTATGAAAAGCTTTCCCAGGTATATATACTTATCTACGAACTCGAGAGGGACGTCATTAATTGAAATTATGGAATTAATGTGGTGGTTAGTCATAACTTTCGTTTTGTCGAGGTTTATTTCCAATCCAACCGTTGCACTGGCTTGTTGTAAGTCATTTAACATAATATTTAAATTATGAGAAGATTCCGAAAACAAGATGATATCGTCGGCGAACCTGAGATGACTCAGATTATTCCCATTAATATTGATACCTTGCGTGGACCATGGTAAGCCTTCCATTATGTGTTGTAAAACAGCTATAAAGATTTTTGGAGAGATCGGGTCGCCCTGTCTCACGCCCCTTTTTATATGTATTTTTTCACCCACTCTATCAAGTTTGACTCTACTTGATATTGTTGTAAAGGTTTTCAGGGATGTATTTTTCTTTAATTTTTTGTGATCTTAATGCTTCCCAAATGCTCGCGTGTGATATCGAGTCGAAAGCCTTTTTATAATCAATAAATGCTATATACAGTGGCCTACGGAACTCCAAATATTTCTCTATTACCTGATCTACCACTTGTATATGATCCATAGTGCTGAAGCCGCTTCTGAATCCGGCTTGTTCTATCGGTTGATGTAAATCAATATCTTGGGATAGTCTTTCTAGAAGGCATGAGGCAAATAGTTTGTAGAGACACGGCATCAAGCTTATTGGGCGGTAATTCCCTATGTCGGCTGGGTCTCCTTTTTTATACAATAAAATGATTTCGGATTCGGTCCATGCGGTCGGCACAGATTCTTCTTCCAGTACTTTGTTAAATAGTAGAGTTATTGGAGTCAATAGTAGACCTTTAGCAAACTTGATGTGTTCGTTTGTTATACCATCTGGTCCCGGGCTCCTCTCTGGCTTAAGCTTCATAATTTGTTTTAAGATTTCAGACTCTATGAACTCAGGAATTGGACTCAGGACATTACGCACAATATAAAAAGTTTAAATTATTCTACCCACTGTAACTACCCATACTGTCCCTAAGTTGTGCGTTTAGACTCAATATGCAGGAGCATATTTTTCAATTACATTATCACCATTATGTACCCATATTTATGTAAATAAATGATCTGAATCTGAATAAAAATATTTGTAAGTGATAAAATAAAAACGCGATAACGTGACCCTGAAAAGGTCAGTTAAAATAAATAAGTAAATAAATACACGTACGAACTCGTAAAGTCCAGAACATACGCCATTTAATTATTATTCGAATGACAGACAGTTTCGTTTACAAAATAGAGTTTGAGTCGCCTATTCGAGTCGCGCACTGCCCCAATTCACGTGTCCAAAGTTAAATAGAACGCTTACGATAAATGAAATACAATGACTCGCAGTGTTAAATAATCCAATATTTGCATACGCAATCTCTGGCATTTACATGTATGTGATAATATAAAGCAACAAGTTATTCGCTTATATACGATCTTACATAGATTAGATAGATAGATTTTTATTGTCATAACTGGGTACATACCTTTACATTACATTTTATCTACCTTGAACCTTACATGAAACAAACAACAAATTACTGATGCAAGAGTATCACGCGTTTCTTCATTAACATTTACAATATGCACTAATGAGAAAATTATAATAGTTATCAGTCGTTGGCACGCGCTGGCGATAAAGCGTCCAGTCGAAGTTCAAAGAATTATCTCAAATTGAGGTAGTCTTGCAACAAAGGAACTGCGTAGAACCGGGGTGATCATGAACTGGTTACCAGCGGTCAGTGTTCAGGAACCGGCCGCGAGGCAGCTAGAGACCGCCGCTCACCAACCGACCGACGGGGCAGCTTTTTGTTCCAATCTCACGTTCAAAACAAGGGCCTTTTTTTTAAAACAAGGGCATTTTATAACAATCTTTAAACAATTAATGCCAAAGAACACGTTATAAAGATACATTATCCCATTAATTTCTCAGCAGTATTAGCAAAATTTTTATCGCGGCTGTCACTCACCTAATTTGCTTGTGAATTAATTTTGGGATTGCAATCATTCTGCATGTTTTCTTCGCTTAAATTAGTTGAAGACATTCATCCTGTTTGTTTTAGATCAATAACATGTTTTGATGAATCAAGAGGCACGTGGTTTGTGTTATGTATGGCTATAGTATAGGGTTGCCAACAGTCCTGTTTACCCAGGACATGTCCTGCTTTTTGGGGTGTCCTGGGCTGTTCTGGATAGTTTTTAGGCATCGTACGGAATTTTAAAGTCCTGACACCATCGCTGTCAGCAGATTTTCGAAGGGTACCGACATCGGGCAAATAAGCGTCAGCAGCTCCTCTAGAAAGCCTAAAAGAAGCAAATACATAGTCACCGGCACTGAATGTGTTAAAGACCTACGAGTATGTTTTGAAATTCGCACGCCACTAACTTTCTCCAATCGTATTGTCCTGGCTTTTAATCGAAATGTCCTGGTATTTCTTCCTCAAATTCTGGTTTTAAAAGTTTTGAGATGGCAACCCTAACTATAGTATGAGTTGTGACGCTCGACTCATCGTTTACGATGCGTCGAAGCTATTGCGTTATACTCCCGACGTCCCAGCGATGAGCGTCACCAAATTAGACGCGAAACTCCGCACTGGGAGTATTTGTGTGACGTGCTGGCCCCGCCTCCTACCGCGAATTTCTGGCTGCCTTCATGAACCAGAGACACAGAAACAACACACGCGTCAAAACATCAACTAAAATAGAGCAGCGCATACCATGGTAACCGGGCATAACTGTACAAACTTGTATCATTCATATTGCGACGGGTGTTATGTAAATCAACGACAAGGAAATGTAGATCACACCATCGGTAAATACTAATATCAATAACAATAACCTCGGAGGACTTTAAACTTGATATCAAATCACTACTCTCCATAACACGCGATTAATAAAATGATAGTTTGAACACTTATGATAATAGGGTCAAGAATACAGAGCAGCGGATAGAACCGGTTAGTGAAGACGAGTGTGTATTTCGACAGACTCCTGTACTTATCTCTCTAGCTCGCAATTACCAGTTGACGTTATGTAAAACCATGTTAACTCGTAAACATACGTGATTTATGTACTCGTAAAATATTAGCTTTATATTAACCGGATCGAATCTGTTCATAGACGACAGGTTTGTTCTAATAGTAATGCGGAAAAAATCTGAATAGCCGGGTTAATCTTAAAAAAACATCATCTTAAAATCATAAAAAATGACATTTGTTCTACGAGTTATATCATAATATTTGGTAAATATAAAATAAATAAATAACTCAATACATTAACATTTATTTTAATTTAAGAATTTACACAAGGGTAGAAATTTTTATGACTAACTTAAAAACCTCTTAGGGCTAGCGTGTATACGGTAGATCGGTCGGCCAGTTCCGGTTTCACAGGTTGGTCAACCGATCTCCGTTATCAGGTAGCGTGCCCAAAATGCTGGCTGCGTTGCCGCGCTGGATTGCTATACTTATTCTGGCCAGGTACTTGTAGAATTGGAGCGCCGCTGGTCCCCAAGGGCCCAGCGTCTCCACGCCAAACGGCGCAAATAAGTAGCCCCTGTCGAGACTGGAATATTTACGCCGTTTGAGGGATTCCGCAGCTTGGCAGCGCCGCCTGCTTTTGGCGACGATTAAGGAAGGTGGGACAATACATTAATTAAAAATTATTTTTCAAGCTTTTATTGTACTGTCGTGACATAGGTATACGAAAAAGTTGACGCCCGCGATCGTGCACGCCTCAATATTATGTACAGACTTAAGAACATTCAGGGGTAATATTAAATTTATTTGCAAGGTTGCGGGCGTCGGTTGGATGCAGGCTGCTTCCGACCGGTCGGAGTGGAGGTTGTTGGGGGAGGCCTATGTCCAACAGTGGACTTCTCAGGGCTGTAAATTATGATGAATGATGATTAAATTTATATTTATTTTTGTATGGAAGTAAAATGTGACAAATTATCAAAACTCGTAGAACGAATGTTGTTGTTTATGATGGTAGCTACCTAGTCTTGCGAGGTTATTGATGTTTTCATCGCACGACTTATGTAGATCTGCACTCCAATAGTCTTTGCACATGGCGGGGACCATCACCGGGTGTATCATATTGTGCGCTCGGTGATGGTATCCGCCATGTGTATCCCATACCATATTAATGCTCTCTTAAAAGGGCCTCTACATCTTGCCTAAGGCCCGATGCACGCCTCTCAAAGGACCGGGACTCTGTAGTCCCGTGAATTTCTGAAGAGATACAATAATAATAATATAATAAGCTTTATTTATTTCCCATCACCTAAATAATACATACAATATAATTTTTTTATACTATCTATAAGTCTTGGATAGAAACTCCTGATTAGGTAAAAGCCTCCTCCAGTGTTATCCAACTTTCTCTGTCTTTAGCTCGTTCAAGCCATTCCTTTTCAGCTGTGTACGAGTATATAATTTCGTCACTCCATCGTTTTATCGGTAGTCCTTTCCGTCTTTTCCCACTAGGTCCAATCCATTTTGTTGCCTCTACGGTCCATCGTTTGTCGCTGTATCGTGCTACATGCCCAGCCCATCGCCATTTTAACTGTAGACTGTAGTGCAGGACATCGATTACTTTTGTCCTCTTCCTTATAAGATCACTTCTTATTTTGTACAATTTTCTTATTTTTAAAATACTTCTTTCCATTGCTTTCTGACAATTTCGTTTTTATTTTAGTATTGTAAGTCCATGTCTGACAGCCATATGTAAGAGTTGGCAGAATGCATGTATCTGTCGTGGCCATATCGTAGAATTGATCATTTCATGAAATGGTTGAGCATTTCATGAAATGGTCGCATTTCATGAAATGGTCGCATTTCATGAAAAGTTCAACTGTCTATTGGCCACATCATGATATGGTTTGGGCAGATCGATGATTAAAAATCGTTTCTCGATATGGGCAACTAAACGCCCGATCATTTCATGAAGTGGTCAAGATTATTAATCATATCGTAAAATAGTTACATGAATCACCGGTAGAGGCGCTGCGTGCGTTTTATTTATGTGTGAAGATGGCGGATTTTTCTTTTTAGGTTATAAAACAAATTAAAGAGAGTAGGGTGACTATGCAGAAGAAGTTCACGGATAGTGTGTTATATTGTATAATGTATATTAGACTTAATGGTGGTTTATAATAATATTGTTAAACAAACACCTTAGATTACGATAGGTTAGGTTAGGTTAGACTATGACAAATAACGCACGAGCCGAGCGAGCGGAGCGAGCGTGCCCAGGCAGCGTCCGGCGATGTGCCAGATGCGAATCGCTTTTGTAAAGTCTTTTATGTTTTTAAATATTATATTGTGAAAATATCACATAAATAATAGCAAAAAAAATCATACCATCATACCTTATGGTATACTTATATATGGTGTACGGTATATATTATTTATATAAGCTCTTACCACATTCGGATTTTATGGACATCCTGTTAATACGATTTGGCCAAACGTGGATGACAAAATCGTGAAATGTAGACGATTTAACGATCTGGTCAAATTGAATTGGCCACTTCATGAAATGCGACCACTTCATGAAATGCTCGACCATTTCATGAAATGATCAATTTAACAATATGGCCACGACATATCCATGACTATTTTCTTCAGGTGTAGCGGATAATAACCATTCATGATCTCTTTGAGTGACCAGTATTTTTTCCAACTCATATTTATACGGCGTGCTATCTCTTTTTCTTCGTTTTTATCTTCAAATGATAGTTCTTTCCCCAGATATATATATATAGTTCTTTACATATTTAAGTGTCTTCCCCTCTAATTATATTATACGCGTATAGCTGTTAGTCATAACTTTAGTTTTAGCTTTATTAATCAAAAGACGTACTTTTATACTTTGTTCGCTTAATTCATTTATCATTTTCTCTAGACCTTTGCTACTTTCTGCAAAAAGAACTATATCATCTGCGAATCTAAGATGACTTAAGTGCCGGTTGCCTATAATAATTCCTTCTTTTTCCCATTCTAAACTCTCAAAAACGTATTCTTAGTATTCTTTATTGTACACATAAATTTTTATCATAGACAGTAAGTTGTACAAGAAATAGTACAAAGGCGAGCTTATCTCTAAAAGAGATTTCTTCCAGTAAACCATTAAGTACAAAGAAAATTATATAATATATAAAAGAAATATCATACGTGCACACATATTAAAATATAAATAAACTTAACACAAAATAAATATAATTACTAAATAATAACAATACTTAATTATCTACTTAGATACATACATAATAGGGACATACATATAAATAATTTAAAAAAATATATAATACTACTACATACTAATTTATCTATACAATACATACAAACATGATATTGTGACCTATTCAAACTATATCAGATAATAACACAGTGAAAGAATTAAGGAAGAGACAGGTAATAGTTTCTTAACCTATTTTTAAAAATGCCTATGGACGGAGTTTTGTAGCACTGTTATAAAAATTTTAAGGGACATGGGGTCTCCTTGTCTCACTCCTCGTAATATCGGAATTATGTCTCATAATATCGGAAACCCTCCAGTGAATAACTGAATATAGGTTTATAAAAATATAATTATTATAGGACTCCATTATGGGGTGCCAAAGATGTCATAAGTTTATTCCGAGGTGTAAACTATATTTCTTTTATGGAATAGAATCTAAAGTCGATGTATACTTGGCTTAAGATGACGGATTAATAAAACCGTAATGCAAAAAACATAGAGCTCTTCCTTCTATACGACCATCATTCTAGGAAAACAACTACATTTTCTCATGTTGTTGTAACATGTAATAGAACGCAAGAAAATAAAGTTTAATTTAAAATCAATTATGTTAAAGACCATTAAACATATTTTTACATCGACTTTGACCTACTTCACAGTTTCCAAGCGAAGTTTTGTATTTGAGTCAGGGAATGCTATACTGTTCAGAAAAACCTTGATCACACAACGTGAATGTTTCGTTTTTACCTTTCAAAGTTTTCAACATCAGTGCAAGTTGCACTTAAATAACAGGATATAAAACTAGTGTTCAAGCATGCAAATGTAATAAATAAAAGGTATTATTAGAACCACAAGGAAGTTATTTACCTGAACAGCGGCAGTTTGAAATAAATGTTATGAATGATAAACAACAATAACAATAGAGCAATAGAATTAATTGAACGAGATCGCAGACAACCTTCCGAAATTTCTCGAACCGTTAATAAGCTAGATCAGACATTACTCTCGTTGGTTGTAGGAGTACCCATCGGCTTTTAAGTGCCCTCAATTTGTTATTAAGAAACTCTAGTCAGAAACGCCTTCCCGGTATGGACATATGTCTGACGAAGGGCAGGCAATAGACATGGGTAACTCCGGACACAACTATATCCTCGGATATATATCCAGAGGTGGATATGAATCAACTCCTTCACTTTAAAGAAAGTTACCATATCCTATATCCGACCCACTCCGATCTACCGAATAATGCCGAAGATAAGAATAAGTGAGACGGAAAACGCGCCAGAACGCGCGGTACTATCGCAGACGATGGATTGAGCGCGAATGTAACGACATTACACGAGTATATACGAATACTCACGACCGACAGGCATGCCGTATTAGTTCCATCATGCAATATTATAGAATTTAGACCACCGGACATCTAATTGTTTTTTTCTATTCATTCCGTTTTATATTTGATCTTAAGTATTTTGTTTTTAATGCAAATAAAAGCTGTTTGGATTTTGAATTTTTTAGGACAATAGTTTTAGTGTACCTATTTAGTGATTTTTAAATACGCCTATCAAATATTCTAATTCTTAAATTCTTATTTAGATAGATCATCCCAATCATATCTCGGTTCGCTTAATCTCTTCATTCCCGGATATGCTACGTTGTCTGTTAAAAACCTACAACAACCTAACCAAACCAATCGTATATCCTAAACTTCGTTCCCGAATCGAGTTGGATATGTTAAAAGGATATTTTTAAATATGCTATTCAACGATTAGCCCATCCCTAGCAGGTCGATTCACAAAATACGCGTCCAGTAGTCGATTACGATTTTCACTAACTTCACTAGTGCGCCCACCACCGGGCCCTACACTGACCCTCGGATCTGATAACTCATAACTGCGAAAACAGGCACTTGCACTTCATCGCCAAGAACCAGACCCGAGCACCTAGCATGCAAGACAATACATTGCACTATTCCGAAAGTCAAAAACTAGATAAATAATCTACATACTCGTATGTTTCGCAAACAACCGTGGCATCCTCAGGATTATAGAAATTAGTAAATAGTATTATTATAATAATTATTATAATAATTAGTGGTTTAATAATTATTATAATTATTAATATAATTATATCTATACATAGTATAAAATGAAGTTGCGAAGGGCGCCCAAAATGTGTTTGTTACCTAGGATCTCAAAAACTACTATATCAATAGCTATGCGGTTTTCAATAATGGAAAGAAGACATTCCAGGGATTCTATAGGTGTATAATTTAGGTGTACCTACTTAAGAAATTATTAGAGTGATCGTAACAGTTATCAGACGGACGGAAGAAAAACGAGTGCTTCCATTCGCATGGCCTGAAATAACTCAAAATACAGAATAACAATGTATGGGGGAATTATTCTTCTCATAAAGTTCTATAAAAAAGTCTGCGATAGCATATGTCTATCCTTTAAGGTTTAGCCACAATAACGATTTTAGTGGTGTTCAAGTTTAATTTACGAAATATCTTATTTTTCAATTACTCGATGTTCCTACCGACATAGACCAATAAACATAAAACAAAATGCATATCAAATTAAAGCTGATGAAATGAGGATTCCGAATATATACATATCATAACACTATGCCGAGGGCAGAGATGGTGGCGGCGGCGGCTGCGTTCCGTCGTTGTGTCAGTCGGTCGGTCCCATAGCACGACAGTGGCGGCGAGTGGCGGCGCGCGGCGGCGGCGACGGCGTTGGGGGTTCATGTTGAGGTGCTCGACCCCCAATGAACAACGTTATGGTTTTCATTCATAAAATTTAGGTTTTCGTAAAAAACTCAATTCCCGTTTTCCCCCTTCCATCTGTCAGAATAATTGGCAACTTAATCCGTTTTTAGTTCCCTCGCTGTCCCCAAGCCGGAACATATATGGATTATAGAAATTTGTAAATTTGTAAACCACTAATTATTATCAATAATTATTATAATAATTAGTGGTTTACTAATTTCTATAATCCTGAGGATGCCACGGTTGTTGGCGAAACATATGTAGATTATTTATCTAGTTTTTGATTTCGGAATAGTGCAATGTATTGTCTTGCATGCTAGGTGTCGGGTCTGGTTTCTCGTGGCGATTGTAGTTAGTGCAAGTGCCTGTTTTCGCAGTTATGAGTTATCAGATCCGAGGGTCAGTGTAGGGTGTAGGGCCCGGTGGTGGGCGCACCAAAAAAGAATTAGTAAATTAGTGACCACTATTATTACAACCAAACAAAACAAAGTTATTCCTTTTATAATATTAGTGTAGATAAAGGATTATAGAAATTTGTAAACCACTAATTATTATCAATAATTATTATAATAATTAGTGGTTTACTAATTTACTAATTTCTATAATCCTGAGGATGCCACGGTAGTTGGCGAAACATACGAGTATGTAGATTATTTATCTAGTTTTTGATTTCGGAATAGTGCAATGTATTGTCTTGCATGCTAGGTGCTCGGGTCTGGTTTCTCGTGGCGATTATAGTTAGTGCAAGTGCCTGTTTTCGCAGTTATGAGTTATCAGATCCGAGGGTCAGTGGAGGGTGTAGGGCCCGGTGGTGGGCGCACCCATAGTGAAGTTATGGCTTTGGTTTGGTGCGCCTAATACAATTTCATTTATAAAGCCATAACTGTTAACAACACCAACCAACGATCGGTTTTTAGTTGCCATCAATACAAATATCTTCAGTATTTTGAATGAAATTAGCAAATTTGTCAATACAATAATGTATATTGCCCGTTTACATAGTGTCACCATCCTCCAGCGTGTTGTGCTCTATCTTTGCGTTCGTCTCACTATGTACTTTAAGAAAATGATTGATTAGGTGATGACGACAAATGATAATATTGTTATCATTCACAAGAATGGACCAGAATTTAATTAGACCGTTATCAAGTAATAAACAAATAAACAGAGATCGTAAGTTTGTGAACAAATACGTCATAACTCCACAACATTAGTATCTTGTTTATTATTGGAGCTAGATTTATTTAATAAAAATAGGAAAGTACATGATAAGTAAATTAAATGTCAGTTAAATTTATACCTTTACTAACTAGAAATATTAAATTGAAAGACAACTTTCGTCTCAAAAGATTGTGCATATATTTTCATCAGTTTATCTGAGGGCAGGAATCAGAAATCAGCCCGGGAATGCGAATGTAGGTTATTGTCAGGTCACTGGGTCGTCGCGGCTGCACCTGCCATTGTGTACACTATTCAGGTCCACAGTCCGGATCTAGGTCCAGTGCTCTCGGGATGTAACCAAGAGTTTTTGTGGTTATATAGACTTGAAACTGTTTCGTGTAACACGAGTATTGAGAGCTCGACGGCATTATCCAAATATAATTAATTTATGTGGAATTTACACCAGTTACTCAATGCTTTTACATTAAGCCCTGCTATACTAAACGTGGCTGTATGTAGGATATCCTGCATTTCTGGCTACCCCAGCTTGGAACATAGCCGTGTATGCAAGTTTATGGAAACATATGTAGAGAACTATGAGGAAATGTACAAGATCACCATGTTTTCCTACATACGTACATACATCCTCACCTCACGCCTATATCCCATAGGGGTTCCAAACATACCTCTTTCGCCTCATCCACATTCATTAACATCTTCATACATGCTCGCCGGTTTCGGGTGCTCTTGACTAGCCATGTTTTCCTGACTTATATTTATTTTAGTCGCTTAATATTTTCTTTATTAAGGAGAGAAACAAACTAAATCAGTGCAAAAAGTCACTGTACCATCATTAATTGGCGCAAAGTATATATTGCTCTTTACCTTGAGCTTGACCTGACGATAACCAAACAAAAACACCAGTGCGGAAGTTATCGGGTTGGGTTACGTAATCACAATTCAGAAATGGCTTGTATACAGGCCGATTTTTGGTCGTCAACGTTCCCGAAAACTACGCAATCTACTCATCATTACAATCATTTTTCTCCGTGGATACCTGGGAAGTGTCTGGTTCCCAATATATTAGGATCCAAGGTTGAGTAAATAGACTGCGTTTTCTGCATAAATGCGTAGCAAGATTTTTTCACAGGAAATAATTAATATCTATCTATGAAAAAACTTGCATAAACACTGGACACTATAAATTTCGACCGATTAAGTAATTTAAAAAAATACATCTTTTCCCAGCATTTTTTGCATTATTTGATGTATAGAGTACGTACCACGTTAAGGGTGGCAACTAAAAAACATCCTGTATATAGACTTTAGGTCGCAGATTTATTGACATCCATATATTTTAAAAGATAAGGAAAATGTGTCGTGCTAAGCTGGATAAGCCAAAATACACAATATTAAACGCAATATTCTAAATTTCTTCCTAAGAATACTAAACATTTTTAAACTAATATAAACCTTATGGTTTTTTGGAAGAATGTCAAAATACAAAAACGTCAATACATAACCTGCTGTTCAACATTTTAAAGAATACAAAATAAATCTTACTTGCAGGTTTTGTCTGGTTACGTGATTTTAATTGTTTTGCACGGAAACATAATTAAGCAATCAGTTACATTGCATGGCGATCACATGGTGCCGCACGCGCTGACTCTTGCGCTCCCGCCAACCAATGGCTGCCAGGTATAATTAGAGAGCTAACGATACTCATAAACTGTGATTGACGGTGTTACTTTACAGTCATCTACTTCCCATTAGCAATAAACATCATGTAAAATGAGGTGAAGGATTAAGGATTATATGACTCTACAATGTGCATTTGCCTTGTAGATATCTACAACATCTGTTTGTTTTCGGTTTCAACTTTACCCATCGTTGTATATAATGTCTTTTGCATATTGTAAATAAAACGTTTAACTTCTAAGTATAAACTAGGATATTTAAACACACCACTATTTGCATGTGTGAAATTATGTTTGACAAAGATTACTTTATCAATATGCAACCTCGACTATCTGCAGAAGTGCTTCCTCAGACGATAAAGCCTCAAGTGATATGGTTACGAGTTACAAGGAAATATAGCACTGAAGCAGCACAGATAATAAAACAAAACAGCTGTATATACACATGTACATACGTAACCGAAGCTGACACTATGCTTTCTAGCAGTGAACGCTTGCAATGCAATATACAAGTGCGCTGCTCTGGCGCCACTTCGACACTTTCACTACCTACAAAGAATATTGTACTACAGAGTACTGTAACTATGTCATTCTCTCTTAGGAATCAGTATGTTTTCTGTAGAGTAGTAAGAAAAGGAATGTTAGTTATATTATAATGCATAGTGCAATATGCCAGTCTACCTATATATAAACAAACATCTCAAATATATTTACTAAGATTTCAAACGCTTTATTTGAGAAGAAATATTTGATGAAATTGAAAGCTGTGTGTATAATCAAGACAAAAAAGAGAGTTTGTGAATTATCTTTCAATTTCTTATGCCTTATTATGATCGAACTGTTGTATGTTGGTTAAACAAATAACAACTATATTGTAAGAAATTCCGGTTGATTGACAATGAACACGGATGCAGTCAACGCGAGAATGGACGTACTATCAACAATATAAATAATGTAAAATTATTAATAAAGAAATGGAAAAAATTCTTCACTCGAGTGGGAATCGAACCCACGTCCACCGTGCAAACCGTGCCAGCCGCTCTAACCACTGAGCTACCGGGTCAATTACTCGGATGACGAATTTTACCATGATAAATAATGCTTTGCAACACAAAATCAAGGTAGCAATAAAGAAAATGATTGATTGTGTGAATATGAATATTCACAAGACGGTGAATGGTAGCGTGTGAATCGCAGCTGTTGCCATGCATTTACATGCAGAGAGAATATCTCGACCCAGAATTTGCTAGCAATATTTTACGGTTGGATTGGAACATTTGCATATTATAATATAAACTATTGTCTACCAATACCAATGTTATATATTAAAGGAATTGTCATACCTGTTATCCTTCTAGCTTAATGGGTAGATTTATATAACAAAGATTTTAATACTCATTGTGTCTATAATAATGCTTTAATATTTACGCTGGATATCCGATTAAGCATCCTAAACTTTGTCACGCTAATGATCTAATGGACATTGACAATATTAATACATTTACATAAATGGTCATTTGTGTCCGACCGACTTTTCACGGGTGAAATGCGCAACGGCAACATGTGCGAAAACGCAGACGATGAAACTATACTAAACATACTTACTATGATATTTCAGGATGATTTACATACTCTAGATATTCATTATCTACCACTTCTTGATGTAGGTAGTAATATACTAGGTATTATTGAAGTATTCCGTAGTACAACTTCACGTTTAACTATAGCAACTGTTTGATGCTTGTTTTTTTATAAAATAATCGTTGGAAGTACCTAACTGGTTTAATAAGCTTCCACGTATAGTAGGTAATAAAACCAATAGAATTACGTTAATCACGGCCTTGTTAAGCCGATATAAATTTTTTCATTGAATATTACTCAGTCGTTAGGTAACGAATAACATAAAAAAGATAAAATTAACAGTACGAAATCGTACATAAATAAAATAAGTGACCTGAAATAAAAAAAAAATCTTATCAGGTCATCTAATAGTGTAATAATGCAATTGGCAATAAATGCATAAATGTTATTAGAAATACCGATGACATTGAAAATTACACGAGCGGATCATCAAAAGTATAATGTATAGGTAAGACCAAACGGTGAGCAGATTAGAACAGTTTCGACAATGAACTTACAACCAGTAGAACATGATGAAAAAATCAAAGAACCGCGAATGTCACCCACTTTCTACATAGTGAATTTATGATGTTGTTACCGCAATTAATGAGTGAAAATAAAAAAAACCCTAATCAAGACAATAGGATTCTAACTGCTTTTCGCCTATTATTAAACCTGTATTCTGTGGCGTATGTTTAATTTAATTCTGGTTTTAAACTGATGGTTCAAGTGGACTTTAGACAGATGAGATATTTTTAAGCTAGTATTCCACCGAGTGCTATCTTGTATTTAATGGATTTCGTTCCGCCACCGCTAAGCAGTGACGTGGAGCTACGACAGTATCGAAGAATAATAGCGACAATCTAAAAAACATCACACATTTGTGAACTATATTGATGAAGTCAACTACAATGACGCAACAAATGACTTTGTTGATAGCTTTGAACTCTCTCCAAATTAAATAAGTAAAAATTCATCTATAAACGTCGCTTAAAAAAGATTTTACGATGAGGAATGGACCAAATATTTTAATATAATAATTAACTAATTGAAATATAATAATTTAAATAATAAACAATAAAAAGTAGAAAATCATTAAAAAATAACTCACTTGACTATAAACTTCCTTGAGCCCGCTCGTGGTGAAATCCTAAATTGGAACACGTTCACGATGAAATCGTCTGATTCTATCACAAGCACAACCACTACAACTGACACAGAATATTACCCAACACAGGAACCAAAGAGAGGGTAAAACCAACGTAGAACACTTTGTTGAACAAACAATTGGTATCTCGTTCACAAAATTGTAATGTAGAGACGTTTTGGAACGGGTTTCCTTTGTTGAGACACAGAGTTGCCCAAAAAAAATTAACGCAAAAATAAACGTGACGTTTGGACAGGCTGAACACTTGTTTCCCCTGGCGTTGCGCACTGGTGACTGAGACCATCGCACGCGAACCGCGAATCAATGTTGAGCGGCGCGGCAGTGTGCGTTCAGACAGCAACGCACACAGCCGCGCGGGCTCCGGGGAACACTGTCTGCACCTCGGGGACCGAGCCTTGGTGTACCTGTCCGACCGCTCAATGTGAATACCCCTTCATTGACCTCTGTATACCTCAAGATTGGTATCTGCCCAATGTATTCTTTACAAAAAAACGCCTATGCAACTTGTATAAAGGAAAAACTGAGTAGTTCGTGTATGTAAGAAAAATGAAGAATATGTCACACGACCTAGAAACATGCCGTTAGTTTAGCACGATTTAACAGATATCTGTAGTAATAATAACTAATGGCAATGAAGTCGACGACATCGCAGATCATTTGCTTTACAACAAAGGCTACTTGTAAATAAACTAGAAATAATTGATAATATACATACATATACTTATCAAGCAACTTCAATTTCCAATTAAAGCAAAGCTATAAATGTCGACAAAGGAAAAATAGTTGAGACTCACATTATATATGGTTTAAAAAATGCCTACAATATTTGTATTTGGACAATCTATTGTGGCATCTAGCAAACAAGATCAAAACTAGATATAAGCAGTAGCCGCACGACTGATTCTGAGAATATCAGGTTTGATTTAAAGCTTTCCTATACAGCTGCTACAGATAAATCGTGACAATCAAAAATACAACAAATAGAACGAGGCATTTCCTCGTTACATATGGACACTTCTTAAATTTTTCACTATGACACATTGTTGAAGAGATTAAATGATATCAGTTTGATTGTGATTCAATGTTTATATGCTGCTATAGCGACCTATTTATAAATAAATAACTTTATTTCTTCAATCGTCATTAATGACAATGACCGCACCACAGCTGCCGACGCATTAAGTAGCCTCAATGGCACTTACATTGGCTCTTCGCAATACTTCGGTATTACGCACTCGGTTGGACCATCTGATTCTCATGATGGATCGGAGGCACTTGAGGTGGAATCGGAATTTGCATATTAGAATTCAGACCCTACAACTTACGAAGTAAGACTCTATATTTTCACAGTACCCACTGCAACGAAACGTAGATGCTAATTAGAAATAGACAAAGGACGTCATTGTTAGACTCGTACAATTTACGTGAATACTGAACATTGCAAATTAGACGTAACAGAATCTCAACTAAACAAAAGAACGTATGACGACACAATATTAACGAAGAATTTAATGAATCTTCAAAAACAACAGTATGCACTCTGAGTTGTTAACAGCAAATTAGAAGTCAAATATCAACAAAAGTCCCTCGTAGTCTATGAAAAATTTGCATGAATCGTGACGACTGGCTGATGATATTGACAATACGAGCAAAGTTGATTGACTGCAAATACCATGAAAACGGAGCACACACCAAAAATAACTTGAAGGCACAGACCTACCTGCACCTACGAGAAGTTTATTATTAACTTTCAAAGTTGAACGTCGGTTTCTCGAAGTCTTTACGGAAATATTTACTTTATAATAGCCCGTTAAACAGGCGTTACTTGGCTTCCAGCTTTTTGTCTACAAGATTGGTACATTTTTATGCAATGGTAAGGCTTAATTACGTAGTTTTCGACGCTCCAGCTTATTTACTACTAGCGGCGGCCCACGGCTTCGCCCGCGTGAGAGTGCATTACTCCCGTGCAAAGCCGGGTCGGGTCCCTAGTTATACATTATAAACCTTCCTCGTAACTTACTTCAAAATCCGTTCCCTAGTTTGAATGATCTAAGCATACATAGGGACCGTAAGACAGCGGCAAGCGACTTTGTTTTATAATATGTAGTGATTACACATTTAAAATAAAAAAAGATTTTACTATCCGCAATTTAATCAATTCAAGTTTCAGAAATTATTTTTTTGTTATTTTACTTACGTCACACATGATAAAGAAATGTAGATGCTCACAGATAGTCCATTGAAAAATCAAAAATGTGATTACATATCGCAATAGTGGATATACACAATTCATCTGGACTTGAAAAAGAGTTGGAGAAAGAACATACAATAACTATCTACGACAGAAATTAGACATAGCACCAAAACGATTCCGAAAATAGCCTAAGAACAAAATATAGAGATAAGCACGCCTTTGTACATTGTCAATGTAAAATGTTTTTCCATATAAAATGTCTGTGTACAATAAAGAATAGAATAGAACAAAAACACATAATGTTAATTCTATTCTATTGTCTCATTTCAGTCATTCATGAATCAAGACACAACAATCTGATACACTTTAATCAATCAAATCAAATCAAAATAAATTTATTCACAACATTTGGCAAACAATAACTTAGTTAATTCCTTATCACTAGTATTTAAAATTAAAACAGCAAAAAATATATTATGAAAACATTTAAATGTTATGAAATGGCCTCAGCTCAGCATATGCAGGTTATGAAGCCTGCGCTGATATTTCTGCTGAGACCACTGACATCCCAACCTAAATAATAAAATTAAATAAAAGTGGATCAATAATGAAACATCGTTAGTTAAAGGACTAATCTAATTAAGTTTGCAACAACGGAACTTACCTCGTCAATAAACTGTTGATTCGAGCTAGAAGTCTTGAAGTGGTGGAAAGATTTGGAACTGGCGTCCAGAAAAGACGTGCGTCTTGCACCTGAGGACAACATATTGTAACATCAGCTTGCTAGCTTTATTTAACGATTAGGCACTAACTTGATAAGATAGCACGTAATGTACATTCATTACTACTTAAGACCACTTTAAAAGTGATTGATCAGCACAATCCAGGACTAATTAGATAGCTTAGTTAGGTATCCGATGAGAATGATATATGTTCATCATATTCAATTGACCTTGGTCTTGGACTTAGCATTTCTATATATTGGTCAATAGTATGACTTCTAAGTTGAGTAGCGATCTATTTCATGGTATTTCTCATATATGTGTCAGTCTGTAATTTGAATAGACTCAAGACGTTAAATCCCAGTTATTAAACATGGTATCGATGAAAAATCACACCCTGAAGCTATGGTTTCGCCGAAGACGTTAATACTTTCCTCGTTTACACTGCGATAGGCTTCTTGTAGTGAAATGTATATCTAGAAAAGAAAAACTAACTCTAACTGCTGTTACACTTGAAATTATATAAATAAATACGTGACTAACATACAAGTTTAGATGAACTGGAAGAAATGGAAAATATTAACTTTAACTCTATCTACAAGTTTTACGGATTACGTACTCATAACAGTCTCCAAGGCATGATTCGTTTAGTTAAACCAAATAAGAAGTAAGCAATGACGTATATTATGTTACAAAATTTTCCTATTATTTCTGAGGTGGTGCCTAAATATTTGCCAAAGAATTTACAGCTCTATTTGCTACTAGGCTAATATTATTACAGTATGTTCTTCACACAAGGCTTACGAATCTCAGGGCAATATTTTATCGTGCAGTGTTTGTGTAATCTAGAGTTATGTCATATAACATTATAATTATTATGACCCATGGATAAATCTTACGTAATAAGTATAAATAGACGTAGATATTATATGGAGTTTCAAGAGTTAGTCATTTTTGTTGTTGAAGAAAGAATTTGCATTGGAATAATTTTAGCGTCTAACTAAACCGGAAACTATTGTATGATATACCTACTTAAAGTAACTTATACCATAAACTACTCATGCCAAATAACATTTAAGAGAGTGCACTAGCTACTGCTTGACTCATATTGCATATAAAAACAAAGGCAAATCGCCAATATTTCGTCGCCTTTCGAATCCCTTTTAACCGACTTCAAAAAGAGAGGTTATCAATTCGTCTGTATGTTTTTTTTTATTTTTTTTTTATGTGTGTTACCTCAGAACTCTGTCGTTTATGAACCGATTTAAATTTTTTTTAATAGTTGGTCATGGTATACTTCCAGGTTGGTCCCATATTCACCACATCAGGACCTTGGAGAAATCGAGGGCAATCCTCAAATATTGTAGGATGTAGTCTGTTTTTATACTTTTACTGAGCGTTTTGATCACCTACATATAAACAATAATATCTGATGATGGAATCTCTAAGGAATCTAGGGATATCCTCAAATATAAAGGGCACAAGTAGTCCGTTTTTAGATGTTTATAGAGAATTTTGGTCAGCTACACATAATATAAAGGAAACGAGGTTCTGATGATGGAGCTGCCGAAAAACAGATAGTGGAACTTTTTAGTAACAAAATCCCCCTATGGCAGGGGGAGGCCTACGTCCAGTAGTGGACTGCAATAGGCTTATGAAGATGAAGATAATTGTATTAAGTCGTGAAATTGTATGTTGCGTTAAGCCGTGTCCGAAGTAAGATGGTTATAGAGGAAGAGGTAGACATGAGAATAACGAGATGACGGATATTAGGGATAAATAAAAGAAGAGTACCTACTACCTACTATATTGCACCGACCTCAAATTATTGGGAACAGGGCAGGAAGAAGGAGTGTAATTATATGTTGCTTAAATAAGAGTGTACATGGCTGTTGTGCTGCCAAATCTCTTATATTCCTTCGAGGCGTGGTGCATGTACCGTCGCCACATACGCACTCTGGATCGATTCCACCTCAAGTGCCTCCGATCCAGCATGAACGCCAACTTAGTAATATCTAGGAGTAGAAGTGGTCGCCATGACCGAAATCGGTCGGAGGTCATCATTATCATCATCATATTGTCAGACGTAAAGTCGAAAAGTTTCAAAAGGAACGGCCTTATAGATCTTTGTGTTCTTCCTCCTCCGTTCTGTCACCCTTTTTCTGTGGAGGTATGAAGCTATTTTATATTATCAGGTTACTGCTTGGCTGTGAAAAATATAAATCTGATACAATGCCGCAAATTTACTTGCTCCTACAAACTCAGAATCGTACGAAGACGTCGGCTAGATATTACGCCATATTTTTATACATCACATAATATATATTTTTGGTCTCATAAACGAAATTCCCAAATACTGCGGTCTATAATACCTTTAATAGCTCAAACTTCATGTCAATCACAGCAATTTAAGCTGCAATTTTTTCAAGTCTCGCAGGGAAGCAACCTGGGAAGTGAAGCAACGTAGCACACTGGAAAACCTTAAATTTTTTTACCAACTTAACTTTTTTCCTCATTAGAGTCAAGTTGATTCATATAATATAGATCTGCCTTTAACCCGTTTTAAGTCTGCATAAATGCATTGATACATATTTTGACTCGCGCAAGGGTAAAGCGTTGGAATCTCGATTTTAAGAAGCAATTTACAGCACAGGTCAGAAAAACGAAAAGCTTAAAAAGTAGTTATAATTGTTAATAGTTCTGACCGCGAGTTTGGGGAGGGCAACATCAAACGGCAAAACGAACTCACATTAATCCCATGTTTTGGTAATGTACTGTATAACTAAAGTCCTACACTACTTAAATTAAAGAGATCGTCATGCTCCTCCATCCCCAATGGAAATTTTTAAAAAACCAAGTTAACTCGATCGTAATGAAAAAAACCTTGCAACGGAAAGTCCGAATCCCATGTGGCATTTTTTATTCTGGCCTCCACTTCGTAACGACTTACGCTATTATTTCTTTATGTATAGAAGAGTTTTAGTCGGTTTTTCGTAACCCTTTCGAATAGGTTAAATGTGGCTTTCACAAGTAATTAAATACACCTATATAGGTATATTTCTACATGAATCATATCTACTCGTATTATGGTGGAAAATCCTCTGATGAGTAAATATTATTAAAAATTTTCAATGTATCTATTGGTTAATATTAAATTCAGTAGGGCACGAAATTTCAAGGAGCTTCAATGAATAGTTGCAACTAAAAAGCCACAGTTCTCATGCCATTGTTATTCACCGTGCATCAATTCCTTGCATGTGAGTGAACGGGAAGTTGATATATTTTCTGGATAATTAAATAATATATGCACATGCTGGGGCTTTCATTGTTCAAAATAACAATGACCTTCACCTTATCGGAATACCGAATATAGATTCGCGTGCCAATGAGCGTTAAAAAGCTCTTATCAAGAGAGCCATACTTTTTTGTGATAAGAGCCTTCGACACGCGAATTTATATTCGTTATTTCGATGACATCAATATACAGACTTAAACTACTCAGCATACGCAATATCGCAACAAGTGATATAGGTAGGTTTGATGATGATGATGATGATGAGTAAGAGGTGAAGAAGACACTGGACATTGGCCCCTATAAACTCTTGTCAGCAGGAAGTAAGAGAAATAAACAAGAGTTTGTTTACTCTATCTATCTTTCGCTACAGCCGATACCCCGAATATTCCCAATGCGATTCAGATTACTCATCGAGTTCCCATTTGAATCTAGAGTCGAAATCGATATCTTCATCGAACTTTATTTTTTGTTTTTGTTCTTACATTATTTTTGGACTGTACCAAGACCCATTTGATGACCATATCGCTCCGGACAAATCTGTCTAGTATAATCTAGACAATTCTGGTCTTCTGCCTCAAGAAAATTATTATTAATGGGACCTAATTAATTTTTTACAAAGTTTAAATTGATAATTCTCCATGTTGTTTAGACAATTATTTAAGGTTAAAATAATTAACAGTAAGTCAGATTTTCAACATTTTATAGTCTGTGAACAAACTATGAGAATACTATATAAATACTACCATCAGGGTCATCTACAATAATATAATAAAGAGGTTACGCTTGTGGCATTGTGGTTTTGTTGAGAAGCCAACAGCGAGAATATGCAGGTGGATTGGTTTATTGAAAACTGAGCACGACACAAGTAAATGTATCACTAATTATGGATGATAAAATTCTATGGAAATTAAAAATGAATAGAGATAGTTCGTTATCATGCAAAAGGAATACAGATAAAATCGTTAAGCTTAAGGATAAAGTATCTTACTAACTGTTGTGGTTAAGAAATAGAAGAGGAAAATTTCTGTGTTTGTTATTCTAATACGACGCTTATGTTAATAGATGCAAGAAACTCAAAAGGACAAGTCGGTCGATCTTAACCTGTTGATATTTTCTATTAATATTTCACAGACCGTGTTGGCTTTGCAGCAAATATCACAATGTGTGAGGTGACTGACGGTTTACGAGTCCAGTATAACGAGTATGTATGTCGAAAAAAGTGATCGCGGAGACTGAGAAGTCCCTAATGAGCTAAAGAGTTCGATCCACTCATAACTTTTGTTTTCGCTCATTTAGTAACAATCATACATACATATAATCACGCCTTTATCCCTTACAGGGTAGGTAGAGCACCAAGGGCCGATAGAACCCCATGGTGCCACTTCTGACCAATTTTGAGGGTATAGTTGAGATTACAAGTTCGGTTAGTAACAATCATCACAATATAACGAGGATATAATGTCGTGCATGGCCTGACCATGCCAAGCATTGACCAAATCGTGCATGGTAAGACGCGTGCATATATCGAAATATTTGGATTGTAACTAACTTACACTTTACATTAACGGATGTGCCAAAGATTTACGAGTTCAATAAGGAGTCATGAACGCAAGGCAGTGACAAAAGTTCAGCTGTTTGAGAATTCCTCCTGAACAATATTGGCGAACGGCCAATGCTATAAAAATAGTCTAATTAAAATAAATCTTCATGCAAAATTTACTTTTAAAACAAATAACAAAAACTTGCGTTAAAAGCAGTGCACCTAAACCATATGCAACGTTGTGATATTATGCATATAAAAACAGAAAATGCAACCAAATATTGGCATTAACATAGGTATAATCTTTTCCTCTTAGAAATATGAATTGATCAGTATGGTGTGTAATAATCAGTATACACATAATTAGTAAATTTACTTATTTTTAGTGACATCTTTTATACGTAGTATTGCGGGGTAATAAGTTAGCATGGGATCCATTTTCCACCTACGACAGATCCTTGAGGTGAATAAACTTACTTCATTCATGAATAAACAACATTTGTCTATATCATTCAGTTTTACATCGATGGCATCTAAATTAAGAATTAAAGCAAACAGTTCGATTGGAGTTAAGTGTAAATACTTCTTGGAACCGACCACCGTAAATATCAACAAATGTATCAAGATAGAGGATGTACCAAAATACTTCCAGATTAAGAAGACTTATAACTGCTTTGGTTTGCATTGAACCGTCGAATGTTTCCTTTTACTAGCGGAAGTATTAAAACTGTAGGTCAACACTCGTAAGGTCAAGTACATAAGTATTACCTACCCAAGTGTGTATTAAATATTTCACGGTCACTTGCTATGTAAACCTGGAGAGATCTAAACATCATCATCACATACTTAATAGTAGACCTTCTGCAAGTTGAAGTAGTCAATTATTATGTTACTGTACAAAACAATAAGGTGAGGCAATTAAAACGCGAACATGATCATCGTAAATACTATAAATGTATTATTCATGGACGTTTCGAACAAACAATCTTACACTGCGTCGACGCTCTACGTAATTTATTATTCTAGGTCCCAGGAGATAGTATTTGCATATTAGGCACCGTACTCATCGATATATTGCCAATTTCAATAAGATAATTACATATTATGAAACTCAAATTCAAACTTTTTGTAATCATCATCTTATATTTCATCTTATTAAACAAAAACTGTCGAAATTTATACCTATTGCTTTTTCGGGACCTGAAATCACTTATTATAAGGTAGCTTGCGTAAGCATTGCTTGCGTAGAAAATATTTGGTGACAAGGTATAGATTGCTTAGCAATTATACCATTTCTTCACAATTATAAATTGGCGGAGTGACAATTGTGTATTTTCTCCTGTTGTACTAAACTCTTCTCTTGTTGTTTACATGTTTATTTCTTAATAGAGCCCATAATTAAATTTGTTTGGTTGCATACGCTTCATAAGTAGCACCGAAAATCACTGAACGTTGCTTATTTCTCCCAGTGACGGTCGTTCTTTAGGCTAATACAACAAAACAAATGAAAGCAGAAATGTTTCAAACAAAGCTCAAAGATTCACACACGGAACCAAATAAAGTAAGATGACTGACGGAAACAAAAGCAAATTGAGGTCAGTCGTTTATTTACGCCGAAGTCAAAGATAGAAAGGGTGGCAGCAATAACGTTATAGCGAAAAGACTGAAAGCAAAACATAAAATCGCAAATATAACAAGCCATTTATTAATAGAAGTCATAGTGATGGAAACAACCATATTTGGTGATAAGTGTGAAACAGAATAAGTAACGAAACTTGTAACACTAGTAAGAACGTGAATAAACCTACGACTGAAGATGACAACATTTAACTAACCATGTTACAAAAATCGATTGTACATTGATATAACGTACTGGTTACATGAGCCTTAAATTATGCTATGAAAAAACTGAAGAGAAAATTATAAATCCAAAAACCCGACTGCAAAAGAACCAAACTATGTACATAATAAAAAAATCTGAAAAGAAAAAACAAGCACTTAGATGTCCAGTGATCTAGAATTCTATAGTATTATTATGGAATGAATACTAGGTATTGAAGAAAATATAATATTTTCTAATGATGTAACATAACAACTGAACAGCCAGGATCCATTGAAATATTAGTTTGGCTATCGGATAATGGATCCCGACTGTTTAGTTGTTATGTTACATCATTAGAAAATATTTTATTTTCTAACAAACCTCAATCGTAATGATTGATTGTAAAATAATAAATAAAACATATATATATATATACAGGGTGTGACAGCCAGGCAAATACTCATATGCTGAACAAGTACAAGTATTGAGTTGTACGACAGTGTTAATACTTGCAGGAAATGTATTTTTGATTTGATTATAAGTAATCTTTACTCTCCGCGCCAGTTGTATTGGGCGATACTGTGACTAATTAAAGAGGCTTCTTAGCTATTGTGTGACACATTGATGTTTTTTGGATCACTTGTGAGTCTCTATTAGGGTTGATCAGTTATTTGAACTTTTTTGAGGCCAACTTTTTTTTAGAAAATATATTTTTGATATTTTTTTAGTCATAATCTAAGGCCTAATTTAACAAACAAAACTATTTTTCCTGAAAATACGAAAAAAATGTCGGAAAATTTTGAAATTTTCCTGTGAAAATTTTCAGTGTTTTCAGAATCATGGTCTTAAGTCATGGTATCAATATTTGCCTGGCTGTCACAAACACCCTGTATATATAGTTTGTCGACTTTAATTTTTTCACTTTTCAATATGGCGTCCAGTAGTCGCCATATTGGATTTTCACTAACGTCATGTCTTTAGTGACACTCGCCGAACTAAGAGGAATCGATTGACGTATGAATCATAAAAAGGCGTTTGGTCGTGCCAAAGGAGGCTGTTGTGGGTCGTTATGATATGTAAAAGACTGTGTAGTGCTTCAAAGGAACATACATACATACATACATAGGCTGTTAAACACAATACCACTCCTTTGCGTCGCGCAGTCGGGTAAATAAAGGAAACCTTAACTATCTCAATGTTATGTAGGCATTATGGTACTTAAAAAGCTGAGACAGACCTCCGTTTAAAATACCCACTCTACATGATAATGGTGTAACAGGTAATCAAATATTCTCTTGGTTATGATTTAAGAGTTTGATCATCTCCATCAAATACTAATAATAATGAAATTATAGGTGCTGCAGCCGCTAAGTTGCCACAGAAAAAACTGTTTATCATAGTCAAAGCTAAGTCTACCTTGCTGAAATTTTGATAAACCGTTCCGAGAAATGTACTATAAATTCAGCGAATTCATTAATGTAGACAGCTTTGGTGCATTAGTGAACACGACCCTTAGAGACCGTGCCTACGACCCACCTACGCTGGCTTACTTAACCCCCGCCCCATCCCAGAGCCACCACCTCTCCCCACCCTTACGTAACACTTTTATGAAACAAGCCATGACATCACACAGGTGGAAGAGAATTAGGGTTTCAAATATATGATTTTTTGGCATATGAAATTATGGTATACAGCAAATATTTGATATTTTTTAACTATACATAATGCAATTTTCGTAGTACTTGACAGATTCAATCTAACCTGTAAGCAATATTTTATACCTATATACCAATTTTCAATGATTGAACCAATCAATCAAATCAAAACCTGCACGTATAATTTTAATAAAAGCAAGGGTAAACTAACTGACGTGATAAATCTATTTTCTACCTTAAAATTCAAGCAAAATTAATATGCTTATCATAATATAACTAGTTTTAGTGACATACAATCTAAAATCATCTCCCGACCCGACCTGAGTTTATGGACTAGCAATGTAGTAGGCTATCTGCCTACTACATTGCGGATTTTGCAGCTTAAAACTAAATATTTGTAAGTCTAAGCTAGCTTGCTCATCTAAAATGGAAGAGTGGGCGAGAGTATAACTTAGTCCATTTGAAAGACAGCCAAAGGTCATGCATAGCTCACATGGTTCCACACCGGAGGGTCTACATTGTCTTTGATCGGTCTCAAGGTTGAGTTCGGGAATGCCGCATTGCGTACTCCTCTGCCTATAAATCACTCCAAGGTTAGAGTTCCCGGGGGATGCCAGGACGTGCGTGGCATAAGAAACAAATGGATGAGCCTCGTATTATTCTACATTAGCATGGCTTATGTTAATTTCATAAATAAATCCAAAGTAGGTTGATTCTATAAATTATATAAACAGTAAAATAGATCAATCCAGAACACGGGAAAAACTCGAATGAAAGAAAGAAATCGTGTTTTATTTTACAAGGCTAAATTTAATTGTCTACCAGCGCGGGTTTTCTTAAGGTCACATTTTTGCTGATTATAATGAAAAAGTTGAACGACACCTATAATGCCTTCTCCACAATGTCAAGTGTAATGCACAGGGGTAAGCCTTGGCCTCGACGTGGATGCGTAGGGGGCGCCACGCGGACCGTGACGTCACCGGCTCAATGGTGCCCTCGCCCTCGCCCGCACCCTTCGGCCCATTCAATATCTACCACGGAGGAGCTGACGAAATTGGTTTATTTTATCAAATCTATTGAAGCTTAAAGGAATTTAGGACAGCGATGAAAAGACCTTTTAGAACCAATAAATAAGACCAGACGAAGCGGAAGCTTTATATTACGCTACTTTATGACAAATCTCAAAAATAACTACACCAAAATATCTGGCCTGAAAAAGCACATTAAACACGTGTCCCAAGTTCAATGTGGCATGTGCGAGATGCCGAATTTCAGCACTCTGAATCCCTCCCACAATGTCGCGTCAACGCAAAACAAATGCCGATATTTGTCTTCGCTAATTACTGTTCTGAATGAGACGAGTTCCTACGTACAGTGTATCGACTCCCTCGCAATTTTGAACAGACAAATTTTCCACAGAGCTATTTATGACCTCCGCACATTGCGCTGCAAAACACGCAATGTGCAAGGATTATTTTAAGCGTCTCCTTACACACGTTTACGCATTGCGTGTGCGGCAATATCGATCTGGGAGATTGCATTTCGGCTAGTAACTGTCAATTGAAGATTTGATTTGTTATTATGACTATTGCCTTCTTAGTCCTCTAGCAAAAGTTAAGCTCTTCTAAGGACAAATCAATACAAAAGTAAATATAGATAGAATTCTGTTAAAATTGTAAGTTCTTCAGGTGTAGGAGCTGGGTCAACAACCATCATGCGATTTTTTTTTAATCTATTAATTAGCATAATCGTCAATCATATAGAAAATAAGAAAAGCCACCAATTTAAAAAAGTCCTTAAAAAACGGAACTGGCTGTTAAGGCTAGCTCTAATCTGCCAGTACTGACCCAACTCCGAGAAATCATCCCATCGCCAAAGAAACTAGATTTACGACTATTATGCAGTCATGTTATTGAACTTTGGCTTTCTTCTGGCATGTGTTGAACATTCGAAACCTATCTAATGTGAACTGATAATTGGCGTACATCCAATGCAATGCAAATAAATAGCGTTCTCACCAGTTTCTCTTGTAATCAAGATACTATCACGATACTTGACAATCTTGACGGAAATAGTACAGTTTCCAGTAAATCGACTGTGGCAGCATAAATTATTGCGTTATAGCGCGAACAAATCACGAAAGTTACGATTTGCGACGGAACTAAAGCGCCATCGCGCCAGTGAAATAAAGCGCAGTTTTGATACTAATTTTAATTTGCGGATAAAACAGTACGACCTGAGTGCTATTAATACACGGGCTTCAAAACTCTTGCTACTTGCTGGCCAGTTTTAGTTCATTTAAGTTTTACAAATAACGTTTTAAATTCTAGATTGTCAGTGAAAGCTTTTGGTATATTAGGTATGGTCTGATCATGCATTTTCTTGAATTATTCACATAAAAATGTTGAACTTCCAGAACTGACTCTATGTTGTGAATCGATCGGAATTATATTATTTACTAAACCTCCCCTTCTAGAAAGCTTCACATCCTATAATAGTTACACAGATAATATGGTATTCATCAAATTTTCCACTACTATATCGCATCGTATTACACAATTAATGCATTTCTACTGTATTTGTGTACATTACACTTATTTTTATCACAGTAAACAAACTAACGCGATGACACTCAAAAAGTAAACGATAACTAACCGTTAAAACTAACAAGAGATATCTCTTGATCCGTTTTATAAATGTTGAGCTAATTTGCACATTTGATTAGGTAGACATACAAATTCATAGCACACAGGTACTGTACAAGCAAATTATTAATCCTTCATGGATTGATTGGTGGTCGCGTGAAAAGGCATAATTTAAATAAAGGGAAATAGGTTGAAGCTCTAATCCAACCAACAAAGGATTATTTCTAAATGTATGGTTTATAAAAATTTCAAAACTCATCTTTATTGTAATGTAATTCAGGTTGTTCGCCACAATTGGACTGTTTACCTACTATGGTTGAATTTTAATGACTTTTATGCTTATCAGAATAAACAATCAAAATCATACCTATCTGTGAAATTAAAATTTGATTAAGTGTCCAAATGAGGTAGTAATAAGCCTTCAAAGTTAAGTGAGCAAGTCCATTTTTCAAATGTGAAATTCATTGATGAGTGATGTTGTAGTTAACATCACAGGTCCACCTGCATCATTTACAGCAACTTTTGCTTTGTGACCATTTATAAACGCAATATTTAAAATAGCTACAGAACAAAAGTTCTTTTACGCGCATACAAGTTACTGAAAGAATGACGTCATAATTGTTGTAGCCATTTGTATGGAGCGTTTTTTGAAGGGTCTAAAATTGTAATTTTAAAATCGTTACATATACCTACCCCGAAATATTTCACGCTAGCGAAGTTTTTCTTTCGCAAATGTTTCTTATATTTTATGATCTTTCGATATAAATACAAACAAAAAACCGTAAACAAACCTATTTGAACAAAAACACTCAACTTTCTTTTTCAATATTATGAGTGTGAAATCGTATACTTTTAAGATTTCCAGCAGTCATTATACAAATTTTGAGTAGGTTTTGGGTTTCGATAACAATATCCAATGGCCCAGTGAAAACATAATGTAGCTGATTGTTTTGTAAATATAAGCTGGAAGCGACTTATCGTGACGAGTTAGCACCGGTTTCCGTTAAATTAGGTGATTGTATGATAGCCACCTGTAAATTTCCATTGATAATATGATATATTTATCTTGCAATGGTCATAAGTATTTGTTTTTAAAGGTTATCTCCATGTGCCGGTGTGTTATCAAATAGATTGATTCAGTATTTTATAACAATATTATAAACTCATATACCTGAACGGTATTATTAAATTTATTACATTAAGAAATGTTTATGTTAGGCTCAGTGGCCAGTATACCTACTCCATTAACTGTGCCAGTTATGAAATAGCAGTAACAAATTGCTAGTTCTTTAGTCGACTCTTACGATATCAAGGAGATACAGCTCATGTATTCTAATGAAACACCGCATATAATCACGCCTTTATCCCTTACGGGGTAGGCAGAGCACCAAGGGCCGATATGACCACATGGTGCCACTTCTGACCAATTTTGAGGTATAGTTGAGTGAGATGTACATTATAAACTTAATAGATAATGTTAGTTATAATTTACCCGGTCGTCTATAATAGTGAAGGCTAAACAAAAATAATTATAGTTCCTAAAGCTCACCTTGTGAAGCGTAGAAAAGAAAATAATAGTTATAATGTTCCTGCCCTTCATACTACAAAAGCTTCATAATACACGGTGTTTGATGAAGCAGACAAAACAGTTAAAACTGGTGTTTTATAGTTAAATTTTTAAATTAAAAATCGTACCCGTTTCATATAAAGTCCTTATGAACCTATAAACACGGCTGTGCTCACAAAAATAGGGTTGTCAGAACAGCAGGATCGCGAATGGGATGCTACAGCTAAGTTTAGCATATCTAATGTAAAACATCAGTGGCAAGCTGCTAACTCATCATTTGACACTTGACAAGGACAGAGGGAGACGCAGCTGGTGTTCTAGTGAAGCCGCACTCTGCACAGGAGGTTTTAATAGCAAATTAAAAATTGAAACTACCCGAACTCTATAATCCGTAAACTCCAAATAATCCGGTGCGTCCGAAAGCGATAAAACAGAGAAAACTAGGCCAAATAAACTGCAAGTTAGTAAGGAAATCATTAATGCGGCTGAAGATGGAGGCTCGCCAACTAGGGCATGCATCTCTGGTCACAACTCGTTAGCCGAGATCAACGTTAGGCTGCACTCATACCAAGCAAACCACTCGACTATGACCGCGGACGGAGGAACCAAATGGACTTAACTGGATGGAGGAACTTAATGGACACAAATATAGGCTTTAGTTTTCTATGATAGCGGTGCCGTCATATGGCGCCCGTACACAACACCACCTTCTTTACGATGACGACTTGTGTAATGTTCTTTCAGGGCTATATGACCACCGCTACCCTAGTTTAGCACCGCTAAATTATAGCTTTACAATTTAATCGATGACTCCAAGCGGCCTTTTCCCTTAAAATTGGGGTAAGTATTACCAAATTGGTAGGTATATCGCCATCGCAGAAAGATTGATCCAGTACCCAGTTACAGGGCAATATACCAATATAATAAGAGAAGATGGTTTTCTTTTAGATACACCTACCTACCGATGAAGTACAAAAACTGAAACTCTAACTCGCAAGGGCTACCAAAAGTAGGTTTAGACGAGATTTATCTTAATATACGCGCCACCAGCGTGGTGACTATGGGCAAATACCCCCCATGGCAGTCTTGTGGCGTGCCCTGGGGGAGGACTACGTCCAGCAATGGACTGCAATAGGCTGATTATGATGATGATGATGACGCTTGTTTTATGTTAAAATAGGTAGGTAAGTCCAAGGGGTCGTCATTTTCTAGATAGTGGTTAAAACCAACTTCAAGTTTTCCAATTAGGCTGAATGTTTATTAAGCGATTATTTTATCAATAACCTAAATCTATTTATGTATTGATCCTACGTCAAGGGGCATGAAAATCCGTCCGCGCCTACGTGCCTGGGCCTAATATAGAGAGATATAAAAGGGATAAACTTAAGATTGCCTATCGATCTGAGGATTATTTCTGACAAGGAGATCAAAAACAATACATTATAATCCTCATTGTATCTCTCTTGCATTACCTACCTCTGATTATACCTACCTACATTCACCTTCGAGCGGTTGGAAAAGTTACTAAATATTTCTTTGCTTAGCAATTTTATTTACTTAGTTGTTCCTTTCTATATCGATCCTTCATGTTTACTTTCAGTCTATGCTGTTGAATTATCATAAGGATAATGTATAATATATGTAGTAGAAAACTCTAGAATACTGTAGTTCTATTTATAACCTAATCTCTATGCGCCACCGCCGAGTGTCATTGAGGAAATGCGGAACTAATCGTAAAAAGTATGACGAGGTTGATAATTTTACGCGCATGCGCACGTGTTTATCATTAGTATGCCAGATTCAATGCAATACATACACAATACATTAATCAATACATTTCAACCCGAACAACCATATGGCAGTAAATTAGAAAATTATTAGCATCACATAACATACATGTACATAGTATGTTTAGTTAGTTACTTAAGTATACTCGTATAAAAACTAATGACTAATCAGTGATTGGAATAGAATGTATCTTTGGATACATTTTCGCAGGCAGAGCTACGGGAAACAGTTACCTCATCATCATTTCAGCCATACGAGTAGAAAGTCCGCGGCCGAACATAGTCTTTCTTTAAGTTACGAGGTACCAGAGGGTTCCCCACAACATCTTTTGGAGCCCAAGCCCACCACATTATGCACGTGGTTGTCCTGCCGACCAACGAACTAGGCTTTGGCTTTGGGTCTGCAAAAATCCCACCAAACTAGACCAGGGTCCTCCATGAATACCTAGTACTACTAAAATACATATATCTTGACCAATTTTCGCAAGTACAATGTAGACATAGTACATACATACACATAATCACGCCTTTGTCCCTTACGGGGTAAGCAGAGCACCAAGGACCGATAGACCCACATGGTGCCACTTCTGACCAATTTTGAGGCTACAGTTGAGATGTACAAATTCGGTTAGTAGTGACAGATAGTGTAAACATAGTAGATGTTATAAAATGCCTATTACCTATAATTTAACAAATATATTTTCTAGTCATGTTTAAGGCCGGAAACACTACTCAAATATGTGTATATTATTGCCCAAATAAAGCTTTATTAAGTATACACTTTGAATTGCTCCCGTGGAAATTCAATAGGTAGAATTCAATGCCACTGCTGATTTAACCATAGTATATTCTATTGAGTTTTTCTGGCGTTAACCATGAAACGTATCAGGAAACCGCTTGTCCTAACATCCTTATTGACATTCAGATAATTTATTTTCTATCGTTACACTTGGTCTAGTGCCAAAATTGGGAAAACACATTATACCGTACAACAACAAACTTATATTGTCAATTTAAGTATGTAGAGAAAATACTGCAATATTTTGAATGGTGGACAGTGGATAATATTACTTTCTGAAAGTTTCCATTTTCATAGTAGACTAATGGACGCCTGCGACTCTGTGACCCCTGTGAATTTGTACGGCCGTCAGCGCTGAGCGGTCCAGCGCGACTCAAAAACGCTATCTGTAACTACATACAAATTGACCCCATCAGCGCCGACCGTCAGCGTGACTCTAAAACCAGCCTAAAATTCTGACACACTTTGAATGTCATATTTATTAATGTGTAGACATAGACTGTCATATAGAGTTTAAGGAGTTTAAGCAAGTAGTGATACGCCAATCCAGCGAATTCTAATGCAAATCCAATAATTGAGAAGAGTTGTTTACACGACGGAGTAAGCATGGCCAAAACACCATTTAAAATGATTATTGCATGAAAATCGATTCCAAAGTGCATACAAATAAAATAAAAGTTATGGGAAATAAATAAACTTCAATTTTGCTATTACTACATAGAATAAATAAAAACTATCGAGCGATTTACATCCTCACTAATCAAAAAACCGCAAACACAAGACACAAGCACGATCCAATTGTGCCAACCTCAGATGAATGTGCCAACCCCAACAAACAAAAGCCAAGGAATAGAATTGAAACAGAAGTAATGGATACAAAACGATATAATCCCCATCAGCCGCAATAAAAGTTAATTGTATAAACAAGTACAAGTAGTGGTGACTGAGTTGGTGACTCATGCATGACCATTGACCAAAGAGTGATGGCGTGACCACGAGCCGGCCTCACAGCCAGCCTGTCGCCTAATGCTCTAGGAGCTGACATCCTAGATAACCGCATTTATTTATTCATAGAAAAAACCTGACCGCGCAAAAATTTTCCTGGTGTCACTCTCACGACGAATCTAAAGGTACTTCTCAAGTTCAAATGCGACATGCCGTTGGGTCTAGCTAGAGCAAAAAATATACAGACATACATACACTCGAAAAATATAACCCTCCTTCTGGCACAGGCAGGTAAAAAGAAGCCTATATGACTATGGCTCTATCAATTCTCTCGGCCTCTATATATATGCATAGTACGTGTATATTTATTCTGGATCTACCCTTGAGCTTCGGATGTTAGTGTATGTCAAAAGTGTCTTGTATAACAAGAAAAATTTGTCATAAATCATAATGCTCAGCCGTGAATATATGAAATAAGCGAATACGCGCAATTTGAATTAGATTTACTAATTTCGATTGTGATTATCCTAACCTAATCGGAAATCTCCCAAATTCCCATTAGGAATTTAACACAAGCAAATATAGGTACACCACTGGAAGGATAGGACTATTAAAAAAATAAATTTTAAGATCCAAATTAAATTCCTAGCTCCTAATCTATAGCCACATTATTATTCCACCATTGATATTGCACGACTCTAACTTCAGTACTAACGTATTCATGAAGTAACTAACCTTAATTACATTATAATAGATACTATTTTGCCATTTAAACGCAAACTTTATAGAAGTGTGAAAACATTGGGTACTTTAGCCCGACGACTGTTAACGTACTTGACCAAATATGTTATTGTCGCCGCACGACAACGAAACTTGCCATTTTAGGAGTTTTGTAAACTCTATCACACTAATATTATAGTCCAGTTTGTATAAAGATACGTATAAGCCTGTTTTTAAGCTGACGTAGGCGTGTACAAAAACTAATTATTAGTCCTGTACTCATGGCAAAAAATAATTAGTTCTTGGAAATTGTTTTGCAGTTGAAAATTGTTGCATGTTTGTATCTTACGGAGTAGTTAAGTGTACAACGAAGGTACGAAATAGTTAATTTATAGACATAGTTGGGATATAGAAATTGTATAAGCTAACCAAATTAGTTAAGCTAGACAAATTTTTGTGATAATTTTTTGAAATTAGGTTTTTACAGGCTGAGAAGCATGGGTAAAAAGCCTATTTGTAACAAATATGTTTTATACAGGGTGTCTATATCTATACATCAAATAAAGTTAGTTTATGCCAAAAAAATGCTTACGTGAAAAATGCTTAAATGACGTAAAAATTTTTTTTTTTTAATCTAGTTACTTGATCGGGTGAAATTTATAATGTCCAGTGTTTATGCTAGTTTTTTCATATATTAATTATTTGTCATGAAAAAATGTTGCTACGCGTCTATGTGCATTTATGCAGAAAAAAAAGCAGTCTATTTACTCAACTTTGGACCCTAATCTCTTGGGAACCAGCCACTTTCCAGATATGGTTCCATGGAGAAAAATGATCGTGATGATGAGATTCCGTAATATTCGGTAACGTTGACACCATAAAACACCCTGTATACCGCAGTGAAAAATAATCTATGTTACTCTTAAGAACATTTACGAAAAAGCATAGCCGTTTCCGAAATACGTTTTAAACTGGTCACTGATTCGTTTCAGTTAAAAGCATGCAATTACTAGATATATCTATACTAATATACTAATACTAATACTAATAATATTATAAAGCTGAAGAGTTTGTTTGTTTGTTTGTTTGTTTGTTTGAACGCGCTAATCTCAGGAACTACTGGTCTGATTTGAAAAATTCTTTCAGTGTTAGATAGCCCATTTACCAAGGAAGGCTACAGTCTATACAACAACCTGCCCGGCTTCGCACGGGTTCAACGCCCCCTCACGCGGACGAAGTCGTGGGCGGCTGCTAATTACTAGATATAACTGCAGCCCGTGTTTGCGCTACGTCACAATTTCGTAAGTAGTCACAACTCTTGTAGCAACTACGAAAATAACACGTCAACTGATACAAAAGAATTTAAAAATAGTTAAGATACACATGGCCTAAATTTGACACATATTCCATATAATATTTTGCTGTCAAATTTAATTTTTACACAGTTTAACTATAGATACGGTTTTGTAATACCACCGTTTTAATTTTTAAAGTTTTAATTGCTTCCAACGTCCTACCCTGGAACCAAACTAATGCAAAAGCATATTATGTATAAACAATCATGTGGACACGAAAAAATTATCAACCGGATTTTGATAATACTCTATTACCAAAATAAGTTACACATCATTATCATACCTAGATAATTCGCCCGAGTTTTTATACCTAAAAATAAACCAACTACAGGCCGGTAAAATTACAATAACTACTAAGCGCTTGCTACAAACTACCGGTAATTTTTATTTAATTTTACCCTATGAGCGTCAGATCTCCGCCATCTCGAAGACACAAGAACAAAAATCAAGTACTAAAAGCATGTACATTTATAATTTAGGAAAAAATAGAGTATGTACTAATAATCAGTCCAGTACCGAATAAAGGTACCTGCTTAGATGAATTATTACATCGCTGGGTACGTGCCTCCAAATTGAGTCATATGACTGATTATTTATTTGTACCATATATACGTGTGCAACCTGTGTGTTAATCATCTATTCCATTTGAAAAGAGTACCTAACCAACAGATGCGAAGAACAGTGCGTGTATACCTACTCACGCATTTACGCATTTAAAATATACTGCGCATCTGACCACCACCTGACTTTGTGTGCTTTTTATAGCAAAAATAATATGCCACTGCTGAATTCGGATAGTATAACTATCTATACGTATACGATTTTGATATTAGCTCAGGAATCCCCGCTGCGTTTCAAAAATGCCTAAATTATAATTTTCTCTCCCTTCCCGCTCTATTTGTGCCAAAATAAACAAAACTAGATTTAATGTATGTATCTAACAAAATCACGCTAGGGCTCACTGAGCGAACTCCATGACTCATCTTCCATCAGGGTTGCGAGGGACACTCAGAAGAATGCATGAGGTGTGCCAAGAGCCACAAATGATACGATGTGATGCATTCCATAGCAAGTTATATTATTTTATCAATGAAACTCACAGCATGCGTGACTATAATGTAGAACAAGATACTCGAATCGTACATTCATATACTCGTACATAATTCATTTTGTACAAATAATACAAATTGTATACCAATAATAGATTATCTCTCCAAAATTGTACAGTACTTCTTACATTAGTACTCGATAATATTCATGATAATAATAGAGTAACCAAAACTGTAGGATCGCGAATGAGATCGTTCATTTGTATGATACAAAATGTAGAACAAGTAATATTAAATTGTATACCAATAATGGAGTAGCCAGAACTGCAAAATCGCAAATTCGCGGATTAGATTCTGCAGTTTAATGCACGTTTAGCATAGCATGATCAGATTTAAAAGATCAGTGACAAACAGATATTGATTGGTTTTGGTACTATCATAGATTATGCTGTCGGACTAAACCAAAAGCTTTAAGTTCAAGCTCGAAGATTTTATATAAAGAATTATTTTAGGAGATGTCCAAGATAGGCCAATACCGTTATAATCGACAAACAAAATCTCCTAGAGGAGTAGTCACAATTAGTGTTGCCGAACTATCGACTATAGATAGTTGATCTCGAAAATCATCTATAATATAGATAGGCCTATCGATACTATCGACTAAAGTGGTATTGACACACAGCAATACTATCGATAGTATTGAAGCTCGAAGCTTGAAAATAGTGCAACAGTATTTAAGGAGGATTTTATCAATTTACCCTCATACACCTTGTAAGTAATTTATTGTTGTCAACTTAAATGACAATAAAAATTATTATACGCAAATGTTTAAAAACCTTAAAACCATCTCATATCCTGTCAGCCACTAAGCTAGACAATTATGGTATTAGCAATACTATTGAAGAAAAGGTCACTATCGATAGGAAAAAACTATCAATAGTATCGATTGTTATTGCAATATTCAGTAGCAATAGTATCGATACTATCGATAGTACATTTGATATTGAGCTTCGATAGTATCGATACTACCGATAGTATTGCTGCGTGTCAATAGTATTGCCCCTCACGGGGCATACTATTTTTTTTGCCCAACTATCGATAGTCTATCGATAGTGTACTATCGAGCGGCAACACTAGTCACAATACATAGCATATAATGATATTGTTATGGTGAATTATTATAGTTCGCAAAGTAGAACTAATAGTAGGTACCTATTGTATTGATAGGTATCAGTGAAAACGTTATCGTTATAAAATTATTAATAAAGAAAATGGAAAAAATTCTTCACCCGAGTGGGAATCGAACCCACGACCACTGCAAACCGTGCTAGCCGCTTTAACCACTGAGCTACCGGGTCAATTACTCGGATGACGAATTTTACCATCTCTTTTCTAAATTTTCTAAATTACATATTGGCAACGTTATTTTTCATCCCCATAGCGTTATCGTTGTTTTTAAAATCAACGTCAATAGAAAAACAGAAAGACGCAACGCGTAATCAAGATTTAATTTAACTTAGATACATACCTACTTTTGTTTATTTTTTCAAGTTGTGGTATACTGTGGTGTGGTACTTTGTTATCGTTTGTTACTCAGTTAATCCTGGTTTGGAATCAACAACTTACGTCCTTTATTTGTAAAGTATGGTGTTGTTAATTAAGAACCGACAATCAATATTTAATTAGGTAATTAAATTAAAATGGGCACAGTATATGCGCCAACCTAAATAACGTTATTTACCGATACATACTAAAATAGCCTACTTAGAATAGAGTAAACCTTGGACAGTAAAAATAGAATCGTATTAACAAATAACATTACCTACGTGAAAAGAAAACATAGTACGTAAACGCATATGCAAGGAGGTCTTGCGTAAACAAATGTACCGAGTAAATGTATTGATCAAGCAGCTTACGCTGGACTATTTTTGTCCTCTTTCTATGGTCTTTGTATCATAATCCAACATGTGAGTGCTTTGTACTGCGTACTACCTATAAGCCTAAGAAATCGCACAAATGCAGTTATGTACCGATGCATTTTATCATATCCTGATAGCGTAAACGGATTATTGAAGTAGTTGACGAGTAGCGATCTAGCTAGAGTCGCAATAGTCAAGCTTCTATCCACATACCTGGGCCACAGTCAGAGGTCAAAAACGGTGTCTTATAATAAATAATACACTAAATAATATTTCGTTAACAGACGCGGGACTTCACTATGATACATCAGCTGCACCTCCGTAGATCTACCGCTAAGTCCCTAGACATACATAGTAGAATAGAACACGTTTAGAATGTTGGCAGGTACTCTAAGTAAGTAACATCTTTGGCAAGAATTTAATTAATCACAGCAATTATTATTTCTATGCAGGCGCTTTTAGCGATGAATGGAGTAATAAGATTTATGTAGGTGCTTAAGTAATTATAACGTATTATTCATTTTTGGATCCATCCCTTCAGAGATTCAGACGACATTTCGTCATCTACTAAGAGAGGCCGTGTCGTGGTTGTGTTGTTATGTCTAGTGGAAAAACGACCCATCCTATTTTTAATACATTTTTGCTTCGAAAGCCTGCTCTCGTTGCGCGCACATACACACTCTCAATTATCACGATCGCGCGGCTTCGGTTTTGCTATTGCTTTTACGTAATCAGGGGGCCGAGGTCATGTCGTTGTCGTGGTCGTGTCGTAGCCGTGTCGTCTAGTGAAAAAACGCCCATTAGGGTGTGTGTCGCAACACTCAGTTTAAAAGAAAGATATTAGGACACAGCTTTTTTTAGCTTTTTTTGTCAGAGTGGGTGGAGTGTGGCCATTGGAAGATGGGAAAAGTTACACATTACTTACATTTCTATACGTATTTATATACCGTTGCTTAGTACCCACGACACAAGACCTTAGGGATCTTAATGTGGGACTAGGTTAATGTGTTGTGTAGTGTGTGAATATTTATTAAAAAAAAATAAAAAATAATTTCAAAAATATAGTTAGTTATATGAACTTTTACCAACATTAGGTTAATCTAAAACCAATTTCAAGGTAATATAACTTGTAAGTTTATTTACTTGAATAATTACATTTCTACACAGAATAATACCTATATGTATAACTTTGACTGTTAAACTCAATCCCAAAACAAATATTAACATTATCTATACTAATATTATAAAGAGGAAAACTTTGTTTGTTTGGTTGTAATGAATAGGCTCAAAAACTACTGGACCGATTTTAAAAATTCTTTCACCGTTAGAATCCTTATAGGACCTGGATGAACATAGGCTATAAGAATTTCCCGATATTCCCACGGGAAGGCGACAAACGGGAATTCTATATTTTTTACGAAAACCACTATACATATGAAGCTGAAATCGGGCATATATGTTCATTGGGGAGAGCAAGGGAGGACTAAAAACGGATTTCCCGAAATTCCCACGGGAAGGGGACAAACGGGAATTCATAATTTTTACGAAAACCGCTATACATATTAAGCTGAAATTGGGCATAGATGTTCATTAGGGACTGCAAGTAAGCACTAAGGACGAATTTCCCGAAATTCCCACGGGAAGGGGGCCAACGGGAATTAATTATTTTTTATGAAAACGGTTACACATATGAATCTTAAGTTGGGCATATTTGTTTATTTGGGACCCCGAGGAAGCACTAGGAACGGATTTCTCGAAACTCCCACGGGAAGGGGACAAACGGGAATTCATTTTTTTACGACAAGCGCGATACATATGAATTCGAAATTAGACCTGTACGTTCATTAGGGACTGCGAGGGAGCGCTAAGAACGAATTTCCCGAAATTCCCACGGGAAGGGGACTAACGGGAATTCAATTTTTTTACAAAAACCGCTGTACATGTGAAGCTAAAATCGGAGACTGCGGGGAAGCACTGAGAATTGATTTCCCGAAATTCCCACGGGAAGGGACTGTCTGTGCGTTTGTGCACGCTAATCTCAGGAACGGCTTAACCGATTTCGGTGCAGTTTTCAGGAATATATTGTGACAGGTCCCACTTAACATATAGGCTACTTTTTATCCCGGGAAAATGTTTTTATCCCGGATAATTTCGACATTTTTTTTTCTGTAGTCCACGCGGACGGAGTCGCGGGCGTCCACTAGTCATATATAATTATAAAGTGCCTTCCTTACCACTTCTTAATTGATGTCTTACACAAACATTTTACACAGAAAAAATGCATTAGGAATGTTTTAAAATCGACTAGTTTCAGGGAACCAGATCAAACAAACAAAGGAAATAATCAGTACTAATAGATATTATGTACAATAATATACAATAAATATATTACAATTTTATATTATGAAATTTATTGTTTTTCTAGGCAAACATGTACCACCTTAGGCCGCATCTTGCTTAACATCAGGCATGATGGCGGTCAAATGTTTGCCTATCTAATTGTAAAAAAGACAGAGGAAAACGAAGGGGGGATTAGAGATAGAAGGAATGAGATATTTACTGGATGAGCAATATTGTCCTGTAAACAGTCCCAGAGGGGGATTTTTAGGAGAGGGCAAGATATCAGGAGGAGATCAATGTCACCCTCAGCTAAGCCACATTCAAATTAATGTTTTATGATCATGACATTAGCTTAGGTACTTAAATTACCTATAGAACTCTAAATCTATAACACCAATAAAATAATCATAATGCAACAATGTTAGTACTAATTACTAATAGTTAGGCATTTTTTCCAAAAATAACCCACTTGACCTCTACATATAAAAATGTGTCATAAATTAGTGCAATGACATTATTTTCTTTAAATCATACACATGATTTCAATGTTTTGTACTATTTTACTTATTTTTAGTATATGAATGTTAGTTGATTGCAGTTACTGATTGCCGATTAATTCACCGGAAATTTTCCATGAGAAAAATACATTTTATACAGACACTCAATGGTAGGTATTTGCATTATAATGATGGATGAAAGAGGCTAGTCTAAATAGTAATTTACACTCACCAGGATGTGGGTTGATTTACACAGGATCAAGGCGAATTTCTGTGATCTTAATGGTATCCTTATAATGGTAGGTAAATTATGAATTTCTTCTGCAAACTTCAAAAGCTTTTTTGAAAAATATTAAAATATTTTTTTAATAAAACTGTTTACTGTGTATTAAATAGGATTTGGATAGCAAGCACACAATTAAAATTACAAAATATCCGTAAAATTTAGATAGATAAATATTTTTTCTAGGGGCTTGCTGGCTCGGCGCACGGCTCGGCTGCCTCAATGACATGACATTGACAGTGACTGTTTTAGCTTTTTTTATAAGCTACGGCAAAATTGTCCATGAAATGTTCTCACAATCAGCCAGGTAGGGGAGCAAGCGTAACTTGTCACAAGAAAACCGTGAGTTTAAAAATCTTGCAGTACATATTATAAAATATTAATAAGAAAATGAAAAAATTCCTCACCCGAGTGAGATCTTGCAGTAGTTAACTTTACTCTGATCGCATTGCTTCGGTTCTGCTTCTGCAATAACTTGCAGAAGCAGATTATGTAACCATAATCTGTATTTGCTTGTGATATAAATTTTGAAAATAGAACGTCGAAGATACTCTTTGGCAACATTTTGGTATTACCTTAGTGCTTTCTACGCCTTAGTGTGAGCTTTGGTGATCAAAACCATGTCAAATCATATAATTATGTCATTGAATTGACTAACAATTAATTTTAATAACACTTTTAATAACGTTAACAATAGCAATAAAACCAAATATTGCAACATTAGAATAGTTTTCTTAGTTTATTTAGATAGTTTCATTTGAAATCATTTTTGTGGCTTTTATATTGAACATGTTCTTTTGATCAAAGATAATGCCTGTCGAAACTCCCTGTGTATGCAGTTCTGCAACCGACTGTTTAGGTAATCAGAATGCTAATCAGCTTGGTGGTCATATAGATGCCCAGGTATGTTTTGTATTGATAACCAACATAAAATATGTTCGAGGGGTGAAAGGCTATTTGATTTAAGTGACATTTTGTAAACTTTACAGGAGAGCCATTTAAAGTTTTAAAATTTAGACAAAAATCGTAACAAAATAAACGGCTTGCACTAATCTTATAAAACTCATTTTCCTGGACTCAGAAAATGAAAAGTCAATTAGTTGGATACTTCATATAACTAAAAAAGCAGCTGTATCAAAGATAACTGGCGCTTAAACAAAATGTACTTTTCATAGAAACAGGCTAAATGAATGAAGTGCCTTTAACACCATTATAAGAAACAGGAGAAAACGCTTAAGCGACATAAGTCTGCAGAGTAAGGTTATAAGACTCAAATGAGTTAGAACGGTCATTATAGAAGTAAGCTATTTCATTATATTCAACTTCATATTGATGTTAATTACCGATGCAGGCAAAATATTTTAAACGACAATCAACATCAAAAATTAATATTTGAAGTGTCTTTAAATGGGAGAAAAGTTTTAAACTTGGCTGTTAAACCACAATAAAAAAAAGAGCTATATTAAATTACAAGCGTTTATGTGTATGTTTGTATATTAAACTAGCGGACCTGACAGACGTTGTCCTGTCCCACGCCTTTGAACTAACATCACCCAATTCCGCGGTGAAATTTAGATGCAGACAAAATATTTTAAGCGACACAACAGAGCTAAACTAGCGACAGTCTAAATGAATCAAGAGCCATTATGTATATAAATAACAGCTAGGCTAAATGCTTCAACTCGACCTCATATTTGTGAAAGCCAAAATTATTTTAATATTTAATATTTTGTTAAAATAAACCTACGTCTTAAATCCATGTTTACAAAAATTGCTAACTTTTTAAGTCGGTTCACAGTCCGATGGAAATGATACTGAAAAATTGAGTGTTTCAAGCGCCAGAAAAGTGCTTCAATCTTCATGAAACCGAGTGCATTAGACGCGGAAAAATTCGCTGATTCCAAATATGTATATAACTAATTTTCATCCAAAGAGTCGATTAAACCAAATAGCCTTTCACCCCTCGATATAAATTTCTTCACAAATTCGACAGCACCATTATATCGCTTCTTGGTCAACCCAATTTGCATAGATAATACTTCAAACAGATTGAAATAACTCTATTTTTGTTTGCAATTTTATTTTGATTTGGATTTACAACTGTGTTTTAGTTTCTTCCTCAACGTTTCTATTATTCGTCATCGTATTTTTTTTCTGACAACCTATTAAACACACTTGGCTGTATAGGTTAGGATTATTATGGTACTATCTTTGCCTATTCTTCAAGTCAAATGAAAAAGAAAATTGATTATTCAATAATTTGCTTTGACTGTGGATCTCTTTCTACGATAATTTCAGTTCATTTCTTTCATTCTTTTTAAATTAAATAAAATACAACGCGAGGCGGACGTTCTGGTATAATTTGTAAAGTTTCACATTTCTTTGTACAAAAATACTTTATACATACATATGGATTTAACCTATGAACTGGACCAAAGCGACAGCGGCATGGAGTCTTTGACGGCTAGCAAAGATGATACCCCTGAACGCAAACCTGAGGAAAATTTTATAACTCCTACAATGGTACCTATATTTTGTGTGCATAGTTATATAAAATAGGTATTTCTATTACGTACTCTGTAGTTCATTATTAACCTACTATTCTGTACAGGTAATTACAACACCAGACACAGGACTTGGAGGCGTAGGCGCACTTAAAGAATACGACGATGTAAGATAAAGCCCCGTAAAATTATAACCAAACATTTAAAGTGTAAAACTTATTAAGTCCTAAAGTTTGTATGTTCAATATTTTCAGGAGCCTGATGAAACTTTGTCAGAGAGACTATGGGGCTTAACTGAAATGTTCCCAGAGTGTGTGAGAAATGGCACCTACATAGTTACTACCAAAACATGGTAAGTTCAATTTTCTAAATTTTCACTGCCAGATACATTTTGAACCTTTACAAATGTTACATTAAAGAGTACTATTGTTCTAGGTCTGGTGTAAAATCATTCTATGGATTATCTCGCTCAGTGATGTGGGTTGTGGCTAGCTCTTCAGTCATACTGTTTGCACCAGTCATATTTGAGGTTGAACGAGCACAAGTTGATGAAATGCAAAAGTCACAGCAGAAACAAGTAAGTTAAACAAGTAGTAAGATAATTAGAGAATACAATCCCGGTCACTATTTCCAATCACGAGATCCCAGGATTTGAGTACACATGAAAATTACTAGAAAAATCCGAATTATTGTGTAAATTCCAATTTAACTTTTATGTGTAAGACATTCAGACTGAAATTGAATAAAAATAAGGTTATGACGAAATATGTAGAACGCTTGCTGTAAATACAAATAATAACATGTATACACATATTTGAGCAAATAAACATTGATTGATAAAAAAAACATGTAAATTTTCTAGTAATATCCCACCGACTCAAAGAAAGTAGTGCCTATGTGCATATTTACTTTTAACTATTTTAAGCTAAGAATTTTTTTATTTTCTTATTAATATTTTAAGCTACTTTTGACTTGCTTAAAATCCGTCGCACCCCGTTTTGAACAGGACAGTCCCGTTTTACAGTTACCTGTCCCGGTGTCCCCGAGATGGACTGCGGGACGCAAAATTGTCCTGTTTTTAGAGACCGCCCAAAAATTTTAGTAGTTAGTAGACGGCCAGCCACTTTTTATGTCAGGGGATCTGATTAACTTGATAGAATGGAATGTTATGCAATAAATTACGCCATTTCATAGTAAAAAATTTGGATCCCCTAAATCGGGATCCCGGGATTATATTCTCTAAAGTTGCCTCAACTGCCTGCCTGTTTACATATAATAATAATAATAATAATAATGTAACTAACTCATCACTATCAAGGAAAATGATCAAATTTAAGTCTTAAAACTACTACATAGCAATATGTGACACCTAAGAACATGTTTTATAACTAGAGGTAGAATGGGGACACCAACATTTTTGACATTATCACATTCGCTAAGGGCGCCGACATCAGGTCAACGCCTAGTGTGAGGATGCAAATAAGTCTAAGCCTAGAATTTGCAAATATGTAGTCGCCAGCACTGAATGTGTTAATGATAAAAGCTTAATACAAGAGTTTATAGGTTTTATGACACGTAGATGATATAAAATACCAATGTTTTTTCTTTGTTTGCAGGTGTTACTCGGCACAAACACAGCATTAGCAGGTCCAATGCCAAATATGCCACCTATGCCACGATAAACCAAATAATAATGTATACTACATGTTTCATGTTTTCATAAATACCCATTAGATTGATGCTCTAAAGGAATCATTTAAAATGTCATCCTAAATGCTTTAATGTTAGTGTTAGTTTTAAATAGGTCTATACCCGTATGTGAATTTATGTAAATTTTTCCAATATTCATAAACTTGAAATATTTCCTTCTACTAAATGTTCTGCCAAACAAATCACTTTACCTTATCAAATATCTATGATAATCAGAATTTGTTTTTCCTAATGCATTTATATACTTTTTAAGAAAATGTTGACTAATTTAAAATGATTAAAGATAATCAATAATCTTTAGTTACTATTGTTCATTAGGGTTCCTTTCGTGTCAGTTGGTTTTTTGTTTCAATATAATTAACTAAAGTATGATTTTGTAGATAAATTTTGTTAACACCACAACTAGTAATAAAGGTGTGTGAAATTGTTTACTTATTTTTAATTCTAGCTAGTAATTGCTGTTGCTGCTCAAGGAGCATGACCTGCGAAACAAGTTATGATAAACCGATTTATCGACTTTTAGCCTGTCAAAATACGATAAAATATAGCCGCCATGTTGAATTTTGTAGAGACGATACGATATCTACAATGCGTGGTCATGCTGGACTATAACATTTGTCAATTTTCCAAATTATCTAAAACTTTTCAGTTAGGTAAAGTTGATCTTGCTTGATGGCACTCGCCAGGGGAAGGATGATTGCCTATGATTGGAAAGTATGAGGTACTAAAAACCTAAATAAGATCGAAAATCAAGGAAACCTTCAAAGGCTCTGTAGTGATTAAGGCATGAAGTGCTGTGGTAGTGGTTGACAATCAAAGAGAATAACTGCATTTCATTCAGTATTCCAATGAAATGCTGGAAAATTATACTAATTCTTTAGGATTTTTTTATTGGAAACCAGCCAGATACTTCCATGGAAAAAATCTTTATGACGATCAGAAAAATGCTTAGTATTTGGAAACGTTGATCAGAAAACACCTGTGGGGTAAGCACGAATCTTTTTACACGGCGTAACGCTAGCGACTCACTAGCAAAATTGACAGTTTGACGATAGCGTTACGGACTATCGAGAGGTTTGTGCTTAGAATAAAGATTCGCTCCGCGGAGCGAAGACGTATCATTCGTGGTTCCCCTCTGTATAGTCTAAGGCGCTCACTGCCGGCACGGCACGGGATGTTATGGCAAAGGATTTTATTACTAATCAAGTTATTTAGATTCTTGTTCCAATTTGTTAAGAATTCATGTTACTTTATTTCGATGACGCGGCGCGCCGCGGGATGCGGATTTGAGGCCGCAAACGCACACTACGAATTAATGTGAGCGGCGGCGCTCCAGTTTAAGCTAATTTTTCATACGAAATCTTCTGTTTCACACCCCGGCCTATATCGGTATGTATTAATACCATAGATTTAATAAATGTTCTCTAAACTTCGAATTTGAGCTGATATACACACCACCGATATGCAGCGTGTTAATAAGATATTGATAAGAGCTGACGAAATGTCAAACATCTGCAAAAATATGACCATTACGGGGAAAGTAACTATAAACTCTCGTATTATAGTGTTCTGTGATTTCGGGCGGGCTATCGAAGCACACCGTGATTTACCATGTTCCCTTTTTATGTTTCGTTATCCGATGTCAAGCTCTCAGTTCACTTCACAGCTGTCAAAAACTAGCGTAAGTAATTTAAAAAGAGATTCGGCCGGAAAAGCTGGAAGGGTGTAATTTTCTTCTGAAAATCAAAATTTATTTGTAAATGGTTTGCATGTGTCCGTAAAGTGATGTTTTCTGATAGATAAGTTATATTTTGTTTACTTGTGATGTGAATCTAGTGCGTGTGCATGGTTTTATATGCAGGTAAGCTAAGTAAAACTTAGTCGGAATACGATCTCTTCATGGGCTCATGTAAGTTGTTTCTGCAATCTTTCTGATTTTCATTCATTTTACACTAGTTTTTGAGGATTTTCCTGACGTTCATCATCATTATCATCCATCATAAATTCAGAATTCATTTTACTAAAGACAATGGCTGTATGGGCTTAGTTCCCTTTGCCTTTCTTTCGGGATAAACTAAACAAACAAAAAAGTAATTTAAAAAAATAATGTCATAAATTTTGGAAGTTGTTGGACGTGCCAATGTTATTCTTTAATAAATAATTAATAAAAACATGGCAAACACGGGGTTATTGCCATTTGTGCGAGGCGTTGATTTTACTAGTAATGATTTTAGCGTGAGTACATATTTTGGTAATGTGCCTAGGTTACTCCACATTCACTCACAGCTGATGATATCATAACAGCCCATCCTCCGGCTACCTACTATTTTTAATGATTGGCCTACATGCTCCTTGTTTCAGGAGGACAAGTTTCCTGAAGCCATTCGGTATATGACTGGTCTACAATGGCTAAGACTGGATAAAACAAATCTCAGTGATATTCCTGAAGAGTTGGGAAAGCTTATGAAACTGGTAAGAATAGATTGATTGCAATAGATCTCGAACACTATTTTGTCGTATGTAATTTCTCTTAATTACCATTGGTTTAATTCTACAGGAAAACCTTTCTTTAAAAAAGAATAATTTGGAAAAGTTATTTGGGGAACTGACAGAATTGAAATGTTTGCGTTCTCTAAATGTGAGGCACAATAAAGTGAAGAGTTCTGGAATTCCAGCTGAGTTATTCCACTTGGAGGAGTTGACTACTTTAGACCTGTCTCACAATAGACTAAAGGAAGTGCCAGAGGGACTTGAGAAAGCCAAGTCATTACTAGTATTGAACCTAAGCCATAATAAGTAAGTTGTTATTACTGCTGTTAGTTCAAACTTTGATATCTACAGCTTATTTGTTACTAGGGTCATGTATACATGTCAGACAAATATTGTATTTGTTGTACAGAAAAAATGTACAGCCTACTTCAATACTTCCTATTTTAAAATATTGTGCTATGCTAAGCAATCTAATAGGTGGTTTTATATTGTTTCAAGTGTTACAATTCAGTTTGATTTGAACCTCCAACTGGGCCTTGTCAAATGTCAGCAGAGGCTTTAGGGTAAAGTTTGGGGGGAGCATTAGTTTATATATATATTTTTTAATTTCTATGCCTTAATTTGAATTCTATACAACTTTAGGTACCTAATAATAAAAATATAAATATATTTGTTGAATCTTAATTATAGTTTTTAAATACTGTAACCATTTTCTATCAGTAGTAATGCACCTACCTTTTTCAGAATTGAGAGCATACCACCCACCTTATTTGTCCAGCTGACAGATTTATTGTTCCTTGACCTGTCTGACAACTTATTGGAGACCTTGCCCCCACAGACCAGAAGGCTGGCGAACCTCCAGACACTTATACTTAATGATAATCCATTAGGACTATTCCAATTAAGGTAAGTCATTTTCACCTTGTTCTCCAAATGATTCATGAATTATTTGTTAATGTATCTTTTTTGTTTTGTTGAAGCAGTTGATTTTTTATATAATTTTCACCAGTTTAATCATGTAGGTTTGACTGATTAGCCCCTTTTATACACAGTTATTTACATTAATAGGAATGTATATCTATTTATGTTTAATTTATTTTTATTACAGACAACTGCCATCTCTACAAAACCTAGAAATACTCCACATGAGAAACACTCAGAGGACCCTAGCAAACCTACCAACCTCCTTGGAGAACTTAACAAACCTCTCTGATGTAGATCTGTCTAAGAATGCTTTAACCAAGGTTCCAGATGCGCTGTACTCTTTACAGAGCCTGAAACGGTTGAACCTGAGTGACAATGATATAACTGAGGTGTCTTCTGGTAAGTCATGAAAACAGAATTTAATTTAATAAGTAGTACAATTCCAGTTGTTACTCAAATTGTTATAGTTAAATTATTATTATAAATTGACTGAATTATGAAACTACATCTTATAATATAAATTATTTGTTAATTGTGACTAATATTTCCCTCATTTCAATAAGTTTTTTTCCCTATAAATGGCACTATTACATTACAACCTATTTCATATTATTAATTTGTTAACAAAATAACAAAGGTAACAGTGGTAATATGCAAAAAAATTGTATATAAAAGTTGCCAACTTTTTATCCTCTCTAAAAAATGCTATAACAATAACATTCCAAAGAATGCATCATCAAGTTTAGTGTCTTCAACACTTGCAAAAAAATTAATTTATGAATGTATCTATGAATTTTCTTCATTCATTCATATACTGATGTTAACTTTTCGAGAGGTGGACCTATGTGTAGCTAACTATGTATTGTTCTGTTCATTACTTATACAACGGCACTCTTATTCGACTATGGACTATTTCCAAGACTGTCAAAAGTCCTCTTTACAGTTTTCTCAAGACAACAATGACTCTCATGTAAATATAACACAGCCATTTCAACACATTGCCTTTAAACCTTACTATTGCTTATGTTATTTAAAGTACATATGCCAAAAGTAATGAAGATCATTAATTTTTATCTAACAGCAGTTACCTGAGTACAGAAAAAATAGATATATTTATTTATGTTTTACGTCACGTAGGTATAAGTTTAAAGTCTCGTGATCTCGTCGCATACTATGGCCATTCTTCATAAATAGATGAACGACATACTGTATTGTACTGGCCCTTGGTATTTTGTCGCCACGCATATACTATATGTACGTAAGCAGCCAGTGACACAACATTCAGCATATCGGGGACAGATGTTAATGATTATTTTGTGACAATTGAGTTGCTAGCTTATTGTCTGAGAGAATGTCTGAGTTCCTTACTTGACTCCAATGACATGCATGTATGTATTTATATAAAAAAAGCGAATTTGGAGACTTCTGCCCAACCTCTTTGGGGGATAATGGGCATGACTATATGTATGTATCTAGACCAGGGGTTCCCAAACTTTCATTTTTCATAGACCCCTTTTAAAAGTTAACTGGTTCTGGTGGACCCCCTACATACTTACAACACATACAAATTAATTGTGAAATCCCATTTTTTCACGCCAACGTAGACCCCCATCGAGTCCCTTGTAGACCCCTGGGGGTCCACATAGACCACTTTGGGAACCACTGATCTAGACTATCTAGCTCCAATTTGCCTATTATTCTAGCCATGGATATCTGGCAGAAGCTGGAAAGCCTGAACATGTCGCGCAACAAGCTGACCGCGCTACCAGCGACCCTGTGCAAGTTAACCAACCTGCGGCGGCTGCATGTGGACGACAACCAGCTGGATTTCGAGGGCATACCCTCGGGCATCGGGAAACTGGGTAGCTTGGAGGTGTTCTCTGCTGCTAATAATCTGCTGGAAATGATCCCGGAAGGGTTGTGCAGGTGAGGTTTACTTCTAGAATACTGCACACTCAGTATTTTTTATAAATGTATACAGGGTGTAACAAAAGGAGTATGTTAAGCGAAATGCTATGAATATAGCCCACTATAAAGAACATTATGTACAAAATTGGCGACTTGAAATCACATGTTTATTTTTCAAGATTGTATTTAACATTCGAGTTGTTGAGGAATTCTCCATACTATTTGGAATAATAAACATGTGATAAAGATAGATTATCAAAAGACCTTAAGTTTTAAAATGAACAATAAAAGCTGAAGTTTATTTTTATGACTTGAATTACTTCCTTAGTTACGAAGTAATAAATTAATATATAGGTAGTATTGCTGAGGGATTCAGCTTTGTTTGCCGAGGTTTGGCTAGTGTATAGCTATCGGGATGAAAAATAACGTTGCCAATGTGTAATTTAGAAAAGAGATGGTAAAGTTCGTCATCCGAGTAATTGACCCGGTGGCTTAGTGGTTATAGCGGCTGGCACGGTTTGCAGCGGTCGTGGGTTCGATTCCCACTCGGGTGAAGAATTTTTTCCATTTTCTTTATTAATAATTTTATAATATAGTATTAGTTCTCTGAGCCACCTCAGAGAGCCTTGGAAATCTGACTGTAGTCTCCAAAATTAGAAGCAAATGGATGAACGTCATAAAGAACACTATAGACGTTTTTAACCTATTGTGTGTGCCTCATACTATAGAAACAATCGTCGGTATCTTCGTTTTATTTATGTAACGAACGATCTTTTTTCTATAGCTATTACTATGCGATGCAAATGACTAGTTGTGACTACCTACTCTCCATTTCAATACACGTTTTTATTCATGCGCGTGCGCAGCGACCGATGGCTTGAGGGATGTAAATTATATTGTGCACTTATTTATTATAACCAAACACGTTGCTGGCGCTAGCATCTATGTCATTTTAGAATTTTTTACGTTTCAGTTAATCCCATGATACTTCGCCGGCCAATATAGCGTGCCGCTACTTTAGGAACGTATCATTAATAAGTTATTAATAATAACGCATAATTGCAATTAAATTATTGGCTTAGATAATTCATGTCTTTATCATGTGTACTCCTTTCACACAATATTAATTGTTTTAATAAGTATTTAGGTACTGTCATAGGTGGAATTAGAGGGGGAGGTGTGCTTTCACCGGACACATTATCATGATAATTATCTTGATAAATATACCAAGATAATTTATCTTATAAAAATCAAACACTAAAATAATCTCATTTATTTATGTGTATCTGAACGTCATTTGCGTATCCAAACGCGCTAGACCTCAAACTAAACAAAAAAACCGTTTTTCTAACGAGAAAAGTGTGAATTTCTGTTCTTTAGGTACATTCTTACTTTTGTTTGATGTCATAAAACAAATTGTGAATTAAATTGTATATTTCTCACATTTATTCCTTGCTGTTAAATAATTAATACTGAAAAATCTACACCCTCCTTTGGGATAAATATATTATCATTTAAATAAAGAATATTTCACGAAGTTAAATGGAAAATCAGCTAGGATAAATTATAAGATAATATCAAAAAAAATATTTATCTTGATAATTTCGAACCCTGGATTATGGGTGGAGATTCTATTACGACACATACCTACTTATAGTCAAATCTACCTGCCCCTAAACAAGAGATTGCATCATAGCACGTGCTACTACGGTGAAATCAGACCTTACCAAGAAATAAATTCTGTATCCTCTGTTGGGTACAGTGAGGCAACGAACCTCTCGACAGTGTAACGCTATAGGCACATTGTCAAATCTCAAAGATGTCGCTTGCGACTCGTAAAATAGTTTGTGCTGATATTATGTATGTCTCTGTATGTATGTTTGTGTAAACTATGTAAGTGAACCTAAATAGCTATAATAACAGCAACGTATTTTGATGCGGTTTTTACAATCGAAGTAACTTATGACGACATGATTTCCGGGTAGTCCCCGAAAACAGAGCTGTGAACTCCGTCATTTATGAACCGATTTCAATTTTTTAAAATAGTTTGTCATGGTATGCTTCCAAGTTGGTCCCATATTCACCACATCAGGATCTGATGATGGGATCTTGGAGAAATCGAGGGCAATCCTCAAATATTGTAGGCACATGTAGTCTGTTTTTATACTTTTACTGAGCGTTTTGATCACCTATATATAAAACATAACATCTTATGATGGAATCTCTAAGGAATCTAGGGATATTCTCAAATATAATAGGTACGAGTAGTCCGTTTTTAGATTTTCATAGAGAATTTTGATCAGCTACACATTGTGGTGGATGGTAGGGCTACCGTCCACCTACGAGTTATGTGACTGCACAAGGATGAATAATTATGGAAGATAAAATATATTTTCTAGGTTCGGTAAAGACAATATATTCAGGAAGAATTTTCCAACAGAATTGACAATTAACTTAGTTGAAGTAATTGTCAATTCTCTTGGAAAATTCTTCCTGAATATTTTTATAATTTTATGCCTCGTTGAGCGAGTGTACTGGCGCATAGCTACTCGCTACAACATAATATAAAGGAAACGAGCGTGTGATGATGGAGCCGCCGAAAAACACATAGTAGAACTTTTTAGTAACAAAATCCCCCTATGGCAGGGCGTGGCCTACGTCCAGTAGTAGACTGCCATAGGCTTATGAAGATGAAGTGCGTTAAGCCGTGTCCGAAGTAAGATGGTTATAGAGGAAGAGGTAGACATAAGAATAACGAGATGACGGATAATAGGGATGAATGAAAGAAAAGTACCTATCCCAAATGATTGGGAACAGGGCAGGAAGTAGGAGTGTAATTATATGTTGCTTATATTGTCAGACGTAAAGTTTCGAAGCCTAGTCATTTCTCTATTTTGTCATGTGGCCTATTTAATCATTTGCTGGCATATAAATCTGACAATATTATGCCTTCTAAACTTCGTACACGGCTTAACGCAATATATATTTGCCCTTTGGTAAAATTTTACTTTAGTAAGCTCGAGTTTTGGGAGGAAATCGGTTTTTTGTTTAAAAAAAAATTATATTAAGTTCAAAAGGAAGGAAACGATATGTGCATGAACAATAATAATAATGATGATGTGATTAGCCATGGGGGGTTTGGGGGAGGCCTACGTCCAGCAGTGACGACGACACGAGAAGAGATGATGCGATCAGGACGTGCGACATGGCTTATATGTTCGCTTACTGCTTCTTTTTTTTACACCCTGTATCTATACATATAATAAAATTGTAATGGATCTATGTTTGTGCACGCTAATCTCAGAAACGGCTAAACCGATTTCAATGCAGTTTTCAGGAATACCTATATGTTGTGACAGGTCTCACTTAACATATAGGCTACTTTTTATTCCGGGAAAATGTTTTTATCCCGGACAATTTCGACATTTTGTTTTTTCTGCAGTCCACGCGGACGGAGTCGCGGGCGTCCACTATATAATATAATATAAAGGACTCTTTTGAACCTATTGTCCGCAGTTTTATCTTCTGCGTATGTACAAAAATGCCTTTATCCCCACAGGTGTGGATCCCTAAAGAAGCTGAACCTAAGCTTCAACAAGCTGATCACCCTGCCGGACGCGATCCACCTCCTCAGTGATCTGGAAAGCCTGCAGCTGCACGGAAACCCTGATCTGGTGATGCCCCCGAAGCCGGTAGAGCGGGCCAAGGGCGCTGGCGTCCAGTACTATAACATTGACTTCAGTCTTCAAGCACAACTTCAGTTGGCCGGTGCAGCCACTGCGGAGCCTACGACTCCTAATAGTAAGTTTATGAGTACAGGCGCAGTATGATAATGTTTGTCATATTAAGATCTTTTTGCTTGCTAACAAGGTTGTTTTGCTAGTTTGATGGAATGGGGGGGGGGTAAATAAGGCTTATATGTATAGTTTATGAAGTGTACAGTTTACGGGTTATTACGTTTCGTGGACACTTTTTATATGCACATTTAACCCTTTAGGTGCAAAATCAATAAATAGACGTGACTCTCCCTTCAGGTGTAAAACCAATACTTTACCATGACCGTCCGTTCATACAAAATCAATACAATAACCTCTCCCCCCCTCAAGGCGTGAAGTCGGACCCGATAGCGCGCAAGCTGCGCCTGCGCCGCGGCCGCGCGGAGCCCGAGCAGACGGACTCGGCGCTCATCCTGCGCGGCATGCAGGAGCAGGCCAACACGCAGCACCAAGCCGACCGCCCTGACCGACCTGACCGCCCCGACGGCAGGAACAGCGAACTTAAGTAAGCTCATCTAGCTAAGGTCTTCAAGGAAAGGTGTTCAAAGGCCCAGGCCCGATGTCAAGAACAGCGAGCTCAAGATGAATGAATAGTATAACAAGTCCCCAGAAGAAGTCATCAATGACAAATTTTATGCCGGGTAGTGAAGCAAAAGACGAGGCAAAAATCCTGCATCTTCCGCTCTTCTAACCCGCCGATTGTTGCCAAATTGAGAAATATTATCACTTTTTAGAATTTAATATAGTAAATAGGTTGTAAAACCTACCCATATGCCTAGGAATAGGGTGAATGTGACTCATAAAGGGAAGAAATAAAAATCAAGTACCTACCTAGGCAGCCCGCCATTATGTCCGTGTGAACTTTAAAATTCCCGTTCCCGTAGATATTTAGGATAATCCTCTCTTACAGCTTACAACTACAAAACCCGAGGAACCCTTCCTATGCCCAGTGGTTTTGGCTGTGCTGTACATTGTCTGTCACTTAATCAGTAACGCAAGTGTTTTGTATGAAGTGTGACTGATATTGGCCCACTATAAAATAAATCACAATATTTTTTTCAGTTGTATTTATGTCGAACAAATTAGGTGTGAGCATACCTACATTAAGTATTAACATACCTTCAATACTTCCAGACCTAAGCGCTGGGACGAAAGCCTGGAGAAGCCGCCGCTAGATTACTCTGAGTTCTTTGACGAGGATACAGGCCAAACGCCCGGGTTGCTCGTGTGGGAGATTGAGAACTTTATACCTGCGCCCGTGGATGAGGTAAGTTACTGATATAAACAGTATTTATTATATCGCCAATTCATCTGACTGATAGGTTTGAAAATTACATACTTCCATATACATACAGGGTGTGGGTGACAGCCAGGCAAATACTGAAAAGCTGAACAAGTACCATTGTGTTGAGTTATACAACAGTGTATTTTTTGATTTTATTATAAGTAATCTTTGCTCACCGCGCCAATTGTATCGGGCGATCCTGTGACTAATTAAATGGGCTTATTTGTTATTGCGTGACACATTGTTATTTTTTTTGGATCACTTGTGACTCTCCATTAGGTTGATCAGTTATTTGAACTTTTTAGAGGGAAACTTTTTTTTTAAACATCTTTTAGTTAAAATATTATTTTTAAGTCATTATCTAAGGTCCAAATAAACGAGCCAACTATTTTTTTTCTGAAAATATGAAAAAAATGTAGGATTATTTTGGAATTTTCCTGCGAGAATTTTAATTATTTTCCGCCTTTCAGAATAATGGTCTTAAGTCATGGTATTAATATTTTATAAAATATTAATAAAAAATGGAAAAAAAATCCTTGAGTGAGATCAATATTTGCCTGGCTGTCACAAACATCCTGTACAGTCACGCCCATTATCCTACATTGGGGTTGGGCAGAAGTGTGCAATTTACACATCCACTTTTCACCACTTAGCCTGTTAAGTCCCAGGTGGTAAGGGGTGAGCTTACCGCCACTTTTCGGGCACAAATACAACAATCTAGCTACCGGTGACGAATCCAATGGGAAATGTTACAGAGTCATTCTAAATAGGTATTACATATAAGCTTTTAGCGTTAAAGCCTCGTTCGATAAATAGCAGGTTGCACCACGGGCAGGTGAGGTTGAGGTTGACTTTGGGTTCTAATGTATAAGTCAAAACCACTTTCACCACTTTTATGTTATTATGTTGGTTATTATCAGGTGGCGTACGGAAAGTTCTTCGAAGGCGACTGCTACATTATTCTGAAGACTGCCATCGAGGAGCAAGGCCAGCTGTCCTGGGACATACACTTCTGGATAGGATCTAAAGCTACGGTAACTGTGATATCTTTAACTTTGTATTGTATTTGGTTGGTCACCATACCTCCCATTTTGACCTATAAGTATAAAATATCTTGTGATGACATGTTGCACATTAGGTTTTTATATAAATTATTTTAAATCTATTTGTGTGAATGAATTAAATATAGAATAACATAACTACAAAAGAAAATAACAGGGACATTGAAATGTTTTGTAATAATGTATGTAAAACTAGTGGACGCCCGCGACTCCGTCCGCGTCGACTGCAGAAAAAACAAAATGTCGAAATTATCCGGGATAAAAACATTTTCCCGGGATAAAAAGTAGACTATATGGATAGATATTGTAGAAGTATTATATCACTTTAAATACATTTCACTTCTTGCCTTAGTATCTTTTTCTATACTAATATTATAAAGAGGTAAACTTTGATTGTTTGTTTTTTTGCAGCGAATAGGCTCCGAAACTACTGGACCGATTTAAAAAATTCTTTCACCGTTAGAATCCTTATTGGACCCGGATGAACATAGGCTATAGGGTTTCGCATAATTTTCTCTGGGCTGGAATAAATATGAATTAAATACAAAAAAAATAAAAACATTTGACGCATGGAGGTATAAGTTTGACATACACCATAGAATAACAAGTCCCCAGAAGGAGTCATCAAGACAGATGTATTCCGGGTTGTAAAGCAAAAACGAGTCAAAAATCCCGCATCTTCCGCTCATCTTACCCGCCGATTGTTGCCAAATCGATAAATATTATCCGTTTTTTAGATACAGTAAATAGGTTGTAAAAATTTTACATACTAAAAAGTTGCTTCAAAAGTGTGCGTGATCACGGGTTCTGGGAATTTATTATTCTTTGACGTACAGATGACATGACACAACATGACAGATGAAATTTGGTTTTTTTTTGGTTTGGTTTATCCCGAAGAAAGAGCATGAGGAATACAGCATCCATACAGCCATTGTTTTTAGTACTGATGATTTCTGAATTTATAATGGATGATAACGATGATGAATGGAAACGTCGGGAAAATCCTCAAAAACTAGTGTAAAATTAGTCAAAATCAAAAAGAATTGCGAAAACAACATACCTACATGACCCCACGAAGAAACGGACACATGAATACAAATAAATTTTAAATTTCAAAAGTAAATTACACCCACTCCCTTTTGGTATTTATGTTCATTAGGAGGTACAAGAGAGTACTAAGAGCGGATTTCCCAAAATTCCCATGGGAACGGGGCAGACAGGAATTCCAAATTTTTACTGAAATTTCCACTGTACCGAAACAAAAGCTTATTCAATAAGTATAAAAATAAACCGTTTGTCGTATACAGATGAAATTTGGTGTGTATGTTTGTTAGGGGGTGTAAAAGACCATTAAGAACGGGTTTCCCGAAATTCCCATGGGAACGGCACAAACAGGAATTTCAAGTTTTTACGAAAACCACATGACATATATGAAATATGACAGGTATATTCGGTAGGGAGTGTAAGAAAGAACTGAGAACATATTTCTCGCATAGGGACTGCTAGGGAGCACAAAGAACGGATTTCTTATAATTCCCACGGGAACTGGACAAACGGGAATTCCCAATTTTTACGCAAACCACTTGACACATAATGATGAAATATGACAGGTATATTCGGTAGGGAGTGTAAGGAAACACTGAGGACTTATTTCCCGAAATTCCCACGGAACGGGACAAACGGGAATTCCAAATTTTAGAGGATATGTACCGAAGCGAAGCGAGGGCGGGTCACTAGTGTACTATAAGTAAATTAGCCTCGTACGAGACCCACGGGTAAACATGGAGCGGTGTTATCTACCCTACCGACACCACCTAACAAATTTACACGGCGCGACAATTTGACGTAATTCCTCACGCAGCTGGACAAAGGCGCATGCGCGGCCATGCACGCGGTCAACCTGCGCAACCTGCTCGGAGCCAAGCGCACGCAGCGCCACGAGCAAGGCGACGAGACCCCCGACTTCCTGGCGCTCTTCAGCCCGCCGCCCGTCTACATACAGGGCAGCCGCACGCCGTCCGGGTTCTTCACTGTGGACGACCCGGTGAGTGCCAAGCATAGACTGGTGGACGCCGGCATACATATTCCTAAAATAAAACAATGAAAGAAATCCGAAAAAATAAAAATATTAAAAAAAAACCACAGAATACGTTTTACCTTTCTAATTATTCTCATTAGAATATTGAGATTACTACACGACACTTGGAAATAGGATGTTTATAGTGGGCTATATACATAGTTTTTCGCTTAACATACCCTTTCTGTTACACCCTGTATAAGAATATATAGGTGTGTAACAGAAAGGGTATGTTAAGCGAAAAACTATGTATATAGCCCACTATAAACATCCTATTTCCAAAGTTTGAGACTCGAAATCACATTTTAATTTTTCAAGACTGTATGGACATTTCTGAGTTGTTTCGGAATTCTTCATACTATGTGGATAAATAAAAATGTGAATTTGAGTCTGTGATTTTGGAAATAGGTTCTCTATAGTGGGCTATTTACATAGCTTTTCGCTTAACATACCCCTTTTGTTACACCCTATATATAGTCATACATATAGACACAGCTGTGTTCCCGAAATGGGGTAGAACTACAGGATCCTAACGGTGATCCCACAGCCTCGTTTAGCATAGCTGGGACAGATGTAAGTTAACAGTGACAGTTGCAAACTTATCGCCTAAGAGAATGCACGAGTTCCTTAGTCCGACTCTTACGACATGCACGGAAGGAGATGCAGCTTAGGTATTCTGGTAAAGCCTCGCATCAACACTATTATATTTTTTTATGTTGTTGCGGTGGTAAAAAGGAAAGCGCTTCCGGCCCCACTGGGCCACTAGTTGTTTGGCCCATATATCAATCCAATCGGCCGATTGGTGTTGTTGGTAGTGGCCCTGCCTGCGACGCCATAGGCCCTGGGTTCGAATCCCAGTAGGTGCAAGCATTAATATGATGAATATCGATGTTTGTTTCCGAGTCATGGATGTTTCTATATTTATCTATGTATTTATATACCGTTGCTTAGTACCCACGACACAAGACTTTAGGGATCTTAGTGTGGGACTAGGTCAATGTGTTGTGAAGTGTGTGGTGAATATTTATTTTTATTTATTATTTTATTAAACATTGCAATGCATTGTGCGAAATTTCGATATCGCGTTCTGGGATGTCTGTGTCTTTGCGTACTGTAGAACTATTGTAGCACCGCTACAATATTAATATATTTACATATGTCTTCCTTACAGCACTACGTGACGAGATTGTACCGCGTACACAGCGCAGGCAATAGCATCCATTTAGAGCCGGTCCCCATTACGTACGAGTCGCTCGATCCTAACTTCTGTTTCCTACTCGATGCTGGACTTGTTATCTATTTGTGGTGAGTTGGAAAGGAGAAATAATGCTGTATTCCCTAGAAAATGTTCTAGGCATGAAGAAGGTATAAAAGAGGAGGTGAGACTATGAACTGAGTCGTGTAGCAATCGTGAGGCCATGACGTCATGATAGGGGCGGAGCTTCAGCGCCAGTGTAACGCAGCAGCTGTAACCACACGCTAGTGCTCTGAAATGTAACCGTGTTAAAATTACAAAGACACTAGCGCTTTTATCAGGGTACTTTATTACTAATACGTAGTATAATATTGCTGTGATGAGTAATTGCACTAGTAAAACAATCTTGAACCATATTGACAATGACCAACTAGTTTGACTAGTCACTACAAGGTGATTTCTATGTAAATGGGCAGGGCTACAATGTTCAATTCTCCTCTCGTCCCATCCTTCACCCCCGCTCCGCGGCACTCTATTTTTGTATGAAAATATACTTATTCGCTACTCCTCTTTTATTACTTCTCCATGGTTCTAGGTCTTCCAATAGATTTTTTACTTTATTTCACAGTTAATTCATTAGATATTGTACATTTCGCCTACTATTAAATAGCATTAGGCTGGCTACACTACACTGATGTATACACATCATGCACGCATCAGCCTAAATTGTAGTTCATTGCATTATTATACGTTACAATATATTAGTAATGTAGTACATTACTATACATTACACTAATAGAATCTAAATGTCAAGGACTGGAATTGTGAGGCACCGAAAAGTCTAATGGTGCATCGAAACAGTTAGTATGACATTAGCACTGCTGGGCAGGCGGGTTAGTGACCGCAGTGTGATCTTCGGACTATGTTATATGTATGTCAACACGGAAGGCGCTTCTGCCCATCTCCCAGGAATCGCCTCTTACGATACCCACGGGCAGACATGGAGCGCTGCTGACCCATGTCGTGATCTTTATCTGACATTAACATGTATATATATATTAGAAATATGCTTGTTTGTAAGGAATAATATGGATTATTGTAATAAAATCAGTAACAGAAGAAGAAATGTCCGATCACAATATACATATGACATTTGTGCTGTGAAAGCTTCCAGTTACATACTGAAAAAAGCACATATATAAATGGGATTAACATATTTAATAATTTGCCTAGATCGATAAAATCACTGGATGACATGAAATTTAAGAATGCATAAAAAAATGGCTAATACAGAAATCTTTTTATGACTTATCGGAATTTTATAATCTATACTATAATATTATAAAGCTGAAGAGTTTGTTTGTTGTTTGTTTTGATTGAACGCGCTAATCTCCGGAACTACTGGGTCGAATTAAAAAATTCCTTTTTGTGTTGAATAGTCCATTTATCGAGGAAGCTTTAGGCTATATATCATCACAGTGCGACCAATAGGGACGAAGAATAAGAGGAAAATGTGGAAAAAACGGGGAAAAATTATTCAACTTTGGAGACTTCCGTTGCCGTGCGCTGCGTAAAACGGTTCAAGTTATCAAAAAAATATGTATGAAAGAATAAAATGACGTAGGAAATGATATGAAAGAAAAAAATGAAGGTCTAGACTGCTGATGCAGAACCCTTAGCAGCCCAGCTAAACTTTGAGAGATATGAAAATACCGTCTTAGGAAAAGTTGCTCAGCATGATAAGCACTTTCTAATAAACGTAATAAATTGAAGGTCTAGATACCTGATGCAGAACCCTTAACAAGCCCAGCTAAATTTTTGAGAGATATGAAAATACCGTCTTAGGGAAAAGTTATTCAACATGATAAGCCACTTTCTAATTTATACTATTGACTCATTATAACCTGTATATCAATATTTAATCGGCTGTTGCCCGCGGTCTCCGCTCGCGTGGATATCGCTTATTTCCGTGGAAGGGTTATGAAAAACAGATAGTAGCCGATTCTTAGACCTACTGAATCTATTAATATTATAAACGCGAAAAGTTATGTGAGTATGGATGAATGGATAGATGTTTGTTACTTGCACGTAAAAAACAGCTGGGGGGAGCGATTTTAATAAAAATTGACAGGCTACTTTTTATGTAGGCTATACTATTTTATACTTTTTATAAAGATAAAAGTTTGTTTTTTTCTTGCAGTCCCCGCGGAACGAAGTCGCGGGCGTCCACTATTGTAAATATGAACTCTTATAATGAATAACTTAGGAATAACTTATTTAATATTATATAATGTATATGACTATTGTACGTCCGAAATGGACAAACTGTTGGATCAAAATTAAATATGTATGTATCAACAAATGTAAGTACAATAAAAATCTATCTATCTATCTGAATAGTCATGTCTGGTGACTATTCAGATCACGACATTCCACTCTGCCACACGGCTACCATACATATATACATGTTACGCCCATTATCCTCCAAAAAGGTTGTGCAGAAGTGGGAAATTTACACACCCACTTTTCACCTATTAGCCTATAACTCTCACGTGGTAAGGGTGAGCCTGCCGCGCTTAACGAGTAAACACTAATTTATAATATATATATTACTAGTGGACCGCCCGCGACTCCGTCCGCGTGGACTACAGAAAAAACCAAAATTTATTTCACCCCCAAACTGGTAAAAATTTCAAAATGCTAGAACAAACGATTTTTGGTTTCTTATGACGTGATATTTGGACGAACTTGCATACTAACTTTAAACCTTATTTCACCCCTTAGCTGGTCGAAATTTCCAAAAATGCTAGAGAAAACAAATGTTTAATGATTTCTTATCAAATGCTTAAATATAAAGGTTTCAGGTTTTATCTTTAAAATTAAGAAATACCATACAAACTTTCAACCTCTATTTCAACCCCTTCATCCCTTTTTTCGAAATAAAAAGTAGCCTATGTTCTGTCTCAGGGTCTAAAGATTGTCTGTACCAAATTTCTCAAAATCGGTTGCGAGGTTTAAGCGGGAAAGCGTAACAGACAGACAGACAGAGTTACTTTCGCATTTATAATATTAGTTGGGATTTTCTTTAATTTCATAGGAATGGCAAGAAAGCTAAGAACACATTAAAATCGAAGACCCGTCTATTCGCCGAGAAGATAAACAAGGAGGAACGTAAAAACAAAGCGGAACTTATAGCCGAGCCGCCCGGGAAGGAACCCGCTAGCTTCTGGAAACTTCTAGGTTATGAGGGAGACATGCCTTATGTGGCGCAGGTAACTACGGTGTACATTTTCATATTTTACATATACATACACATTAGAGGTGGGTCGTCGACGCTTTTTTCATCAACGAAACGAAACCGTCGACGTTCATTCGTCGACTAGTGGATTAACTAGTTGAATCTATCGACTAGTTGACGCAAAACGTGCGAACGAATATTAACTGGAGTTCATAAAAACGAGTTCTTTTCACTTCATGCTGGCTGACCTTGCCGTTGCTAGGCAACGCGTCCACCAATTAGAGCGCCATTATTGAATAGTCTATTCAAGCACCATACCAATAATTTCTAATGAACTTACTACAAATATTAACTTTCTTTCAAGCACACTAAACTTGAAAGTCTAATCGTGTTTCCCTCGTCGCTTAGATGTTCGACGTTGCAAAGTAAACGACCGAATTATAATGTACAAGTTTGCGTATGACGGTGCATTAAATGATTCGACTCCCGAATTTTGTCGTTTATGAACGACGGATCGCGCCGCATGAACTGGATAAACGACCAAATAAAGTTGTACCAGTTCGCACGATTTAGTCATTTAATAATTCAACTAGTCCATGAGTAAACGGTGGACGGTCCATCTGTTTACAGTAGATCAACGTTGATTTTAACTAGTTCGTTCATCCAACGCCCCCCTCTAATACATATTACCTATACATCCACCTACTACTAAGACTATTTACATATGGGGCAGCCAGAACTGCAGAATATTTAAAGAGGTTCTACAGCCAACAGTCACGGCGGGCGCTATATGTAAAAGATCAGTGATAAGTTGCAAGTTCATTGTCTGAGTGAACTACGCTGAGTTTCTCAGTCGACTGGTGTATTGTTAACCTCCAGATCAGTACAGAGAATAAGGATGGTGGGGATATGTCTTATTTTAATGTAAATCCCATCTCGCGCTAACGTGTAGCCATCCTAAGCGCAAGCTTACTTTGGTATCTTCTATTCGTTTTAAGTTCTATTTATTACTCCTGCACAAGAAGAACGGCAAAGAAACTTGACAGGGTTTTTATATATACCTTGCAATACAGTGTCATTGTGACTTTTTCTCCTTCTTCTTCTTCAGCCTATTGCAGTCCACTGCTGGACGTAGGCCTCCCACAGGGCACGCCACAAGGCTACTACCAAAGGGGGGTTTTGCCCATAGTCACCACACTGGGCAGGCGGGTTGGTAACCGCAATATGTGACTTTATTATTTATGTAAAATTATATTATGTTATGTTATGTATAGGGATAGGGGGAGGCATATGTTCAGCAGTGGGCTTCCCAGGGCTGAGAATGATGATGATGATGATGATGACTATGTTATGATGCAGAGTCACGTGCCTGACGACTGGGCGTGGCCGGCGGCGCGCCTGTACCGCGTGGAGCTCGGCATGGGGTACCTGGAGCTGCCACAGCCGACGCCCGCGCTGCGCCGCGCCGCGCTCGCGTCTGCACACGTGTTCCTGCTGGACACGGGCGCGGACGTGTTCGCTTGGTGAGTGACGTCACACTGTGTATGTACAGAGCACGTGCTACCTGGAGCTGCCGCAGCCGACGCCCGCACAAAAGATTGAAGTTTATTTTAATGTTTTCTCGAAAACTAGCGAGTTAATTTAGATGATTTTTTCATTAAAGGTTATATTATTTATTTACTGATACGTCCTAGAAAGATAATCACTACTTTTTGGAAGATACTTATATATTGCTTATTTATAAAGAATTAAAGGATATTTGACCAGGTTCGGCAAGAAATCGTCTCGCCTAGTGCGCGCTGCGGCGGTGAAGCTAGCACAGGAGTTGTTCAACATGGTGACGCGGCCGGCGCACGCGCACGTCACCAGGCTACAAGAGGGCACTGAGACTCAGGTGCGGCACCAACTTACCAGCTGCTTTAAGATATCCTAACTAATATTATAAATGCGAAAGTACTCTCTGTCTGTCTCGCTTTCACGCCAAAACTACTGAACCGATTGGAATAAAATTTGGTACACAGGTAGTCCTGAGAAAGGACATAGACTACTCTACAATATCGCAGGAACATTTTTGTCCCGACTGGTTTCTACTTCTCACTTACACGCTTGATGAAATTATATCACGACATAATGTGATTAGTTAGCTGCGTTAAGCACAATATACACAAAACTGTCGACCCGCGGTCACTAATGAATATTATACTACACTAGTGGATGCCCGCGACTCCGTCTGCGTGGACTACAGAAAAAAAAACAAAATATCGAAATTATCCGGGATAAAAACATTTTCCCGGGATAAAAAGTAGCCTTTATGTTAAGTGGGGACCTGTCACAATATATTCCTGAAAACGCAGTCGAAATCGGTTCAGCCGTTTCTGAGGATTAGCGTGCACGAACACGCACAGACAAACAGACAAAAAATTCCAAAAAAAATCATGTTTTGGGTACTTTTGCGTTGATGAAGATATTCTATAATATTTTTTCTTATATATCTTCCATGTACAGACAGCCATCCGTTACATTTTTATTATATGTTATAATTATGTAAGACTAGCCCGCCGACAAAAAGCTGCCGATATTTAGGTCGGCGGGTCGGCAGTTATGCTGTGCAAAGTAAAGGTGCCAATTAGTACTAATTTCATTAGCTATCTGGGTAGATATTTCGTACAATAATATCACGGTCCTTGCGCTGAAAGCGAAAGGCTTTGTATTACAAACTCGCATTCTACACACAGGTATTCAAGACATACTTCAGCGGCTGGGAGGAAGTGATCGCGGTAGACTTCACTCGTACTGCCGAGTCAGTCGCGCGGACTGGAGCCGACCTGGCCACGTGGGCACGACACCAGGAAACCAAGTCAGTACACCTCATCTTCCTGCCCTTATCTCATCATTTATGGGGTCGGCGCGATATGGTTTCTTTCGAAACCACCGTACATTCTTTGAATGAAAAGAAAGAAAGACCCCCTTAACAAGAGCAAAACGATGTGAAAAATATTGCTTGTAATGGCAAATGCCTTTACGATTCTGTAACTAAATACGAACTTTATTGGCGATTAGCGATAATAGTACAATTTTTGCTTTTTGTACGTACTCAAAACTACGCCATCTTTACGGCGCCGACAATGCCGACATGTAAAATATTCCAAAACCAAAGCTTTACGCAGAAATATAATAACCTGTTTAAATTAAACTTTGAACATGTGCAGGCTTAACCCATCCATGTTTCGACAGGACGGATCTATCAGCACTCTTCACACCTCGCCAGCCAGAAATGCCGGCCTCCGAAGCCAAGAACCTCTCAGAGGAATGGAACGAGGACCTTGAAGCGATGGAGGCGTTCGTACTGGAAGGCCGCCATTTTGTGCGCCTCCCGGACAACGAGCTGGGGATATTCTATACGGGAGACTGTTATGTGTTCCTGTGCAGGTATCTCCTGCCTAATGAGGTAAGTCGAAATCTTATATATAAAATTCACAATATTAGTTACCATACTCCTCCAAAACGCCTTGACCGATTTTTATGAAATTTTACATGCATATGCACTAGGTCTGAGAATCGGCTATACTCGTATATATTTTTCATATATCCCACGCAATCGACATCCACGCGAGCGGAGCTGCGGGCAACAGCTAGTAACTTATAATAGTGTGGTCGGTCTGACCACTCTGGACTCTGACCGTCACACTTAAACCTAAACTTAAAGTAGGAGTACCTGTCCCCAGTGCCGTAAATAGGGCGGTGCCACCGGTGCCCAGGCACAGGGCGTAGGACTCTGGGGGGCGCAAGAATGGTCACTGGCCAGACCCAGGGCACGGATAAAATAGGAGCGAGCGCAGTTTGTTAAGGGGGGGGGGGGACGCTCGCACAGGGCGTAGCGAAAAGGCATTTTTACTGCTCTGCCTGTCCCTTTCTGTCTCAACTATTTACATTAAGAATGGAGGACTGACATGATTAAATGTATGTAAATTTCTTTGACAGACTAGTCTAGACTAGAGCCTAAACGGCGATTCGCATTTGAAGTTGAGAGATGTCATTAGATTCGTCAGGCGTAAGAGTGAGACTGGGTAAAAATTTACGCAGTCGGAATAGAAATGGGTGCTTTTCTTTGAGTAAATGAGGCTACAAGTATTTATTGGTTTGTCTAATAATGTACTTTATTATATACTCTAACTTTGTACAATATACAGGGTGTAACAGAAAGGGTATGTTAAGCGAAAAGCTATGTAAATAGCCCATTATACAGAATCTATTTCCAAAATTTCAGACTCAAATTCACATTTTTATTTTTCCGAATAGTATGAAGAATTCCGGAAAAAAACTCAGGAATGTCCATTACATCTTGGAAAAATAAAAATTTGATTTCGAGTCTTCAAATTTGGGAAAATAGGATCTCCCATAGTGGGCTATTTACATAGCTCTTCGCTTAACATACCCTTTCTGTTACACTCTGTATATCTTCCAGTAAACTCACACACCCAGATGTTACACGATTATACAAGGCACCTCATTTATATGTTTATAAACTATATTTTTTTAACATTTCAAATGCCTCCACAGCCGGAAGACGAAAGCGAAGGTTCAAACATCGAGACAGAAGACGACGGTGAAGCGGCAACCTGGGTGGTCTACTTCTGGCAAGGAAGGAAGGCTCCCAACATGGGCTGGCTCACCTTCACGTTCGGACTCGAGCGGAAATTCAAACAACTGTGCCGGAGATTGCAGGTAACATACTCTTTTACATCCTGTATATTAGTGCAGCAGATGTTGTCTGTTTTATATGCGAATCTGTCGTGATTTCACGACTCCAACTAAATATATCTAAGACTTCAGGTCTATTATGTAAGCACACGTCTGTGCTGAGTAGCTAAAACTGTAGAATGGTAAAAGCAGATCTTACAGTAAACGTTTAGCGTAGCGTGGACAGATGTAAATGATCAGCAGTGGTCGGAGTAGGTATATTGATTTTACATACTTGCGTCATGATATCATAACATGGACATGCATTTTTTCCGGAATGTACCGGAGTTTCCAAAAATTTGGTAAATAGAGTAATAAAATAAGAAAACCATACGTAACATACCAAACAAAATAGTTTATGTAATACAAATAATCATTATTACAATTTTATTTAAAACATAATTTTTAATCCTCATCGGTTCTTACAATTTCTACATTTTTGTTTTTCTGTCTCTTATACAATTAAAATAAAATAAAAACTATAATATTTTCAATATTTTCTAATTTTAAGCTATTTCTTTTAACATCTTAGATCCATTTGTATGTGGAAAATGAGGCGTATCCATATTAACATATGCGTTTGATGTCAATGACCTTAATTCAATATACCTACTCCGACCACTGATGACCAGTGACAATTTGCTAGCTCATCGCCTGATATAGTGCTCCTGAAATTAGGAGTTTATGTTTTAAAGAAAATACTTAATAAAATCAACAAGAAGTAACTATGTAATCGACAATCTGCACACTTTATGTTGTTCAGGTGTTACGTACACATCAGCAGCAAGAGAGCCTCAAGTTCATGTCGCACTTCCACCGCCGGTTCATCATCAAGGACGGCAAGAGGAACGTCAAGCCGGTAAGCCCTCGCCATTTGTAGACACGTTTTGTCGGGACGGGTTGCAAATTTTTTTTCTCCGTAGCAACCATCCTCGTACTTCAAGGAATATTCTAAAAAAAGAATTTGCGAAATCGGTTCAGCCGTTCTCGAGATCTGCGCTTAGCAACACATTCAACTATTCATCTTTATATTAAAGAAGACTAGCGCCGCCCACGGCTTCGCCCGCGTGAAGGTGCATCACTCCCGTGCGAAGCCGGGGTGGGTCCCTAGTTATACATTATAAACTTTCCTCGTGAATCTCTCTATCTATTAAAAAACCGCATCAAAATCCGTTCCCTAGTTTGAAAGATCTAAGCATAGATAGGGACAGACAGCAGAAAGCGAATTTGTTTAATATAATGTAGTGATTATATATTGAAAGGTGACACAATAATAGAAATGAAACAAACTGAAGTGGCAGTGGGCGGGCCATATCTGTCGTAGAAGCGCCCCCTGATTACGTAAAAGCAATAGCAAAGCCGAAGCCGCGCGATCGCGATAATTGAGTGTGTGTGTGTGTCCGGGGCGAGGTGCGGGGCGCGGGAGGACGCCGAGCGCTCGTTGCGCGCACGCACACACCCGAGATTATCGCGATCGCGCAGCTTCGGCTTTGCTATTGCTTTTACGTAATACGGTGGAGTAAACGGGTTCTCGAATGGAGATCGCGCCTCGGCAAGCGTAGCGTTGAGCGCCCTCCGGCCAGATGGACCGATGACTTAAACAGGGCATGGTATGGCAAAAACGGGAGATAGAGCCGTGTGGCGTGCCCCTGTGGATGCCTACGTCCAGCAGTGGACTACAATAGGATGACTACAACGATAATAATAGAAACAATCGCGACATTAGGCTTGCAATCTCTAGCTAGACAGAGGTAGCTAATTCATTAAAATTAAACAGACCCTATCACTGTTTTCCCTTATATCTTTTCTAATATTGAATCTTTATCAAATGTTACTAGGTACTAGGTACCTAGGTTACTAGGTAAGTCCAAACTTTGAGAAAGGGAGGTAACTCGGCGAATCCAACTCGTTGGGCAGCGTTCGGGAAACTACGAAGCTCTTTGTGTCCCAAGATACCCCAGGTCCTTTAAGACGAAGGTGTTCAACCAGTGCGTGCTGCCGGTGATGACTACGGTGCCGAGGGACGTGGTCTCTAACTATGTGCCTCATAAAAAAGCTCAGGATCGCACAGCGAGCGATGGAGAGAGCTATGCTTTGGGATCTCTCTGCGTGATCGAATCAGAAATGAGGAGGAGATCCGCAGACGTACAAAGATACAGACATAGCTCAACGGTCCCAGCAAGCTGAAGTGGCAATGGGCAGGGCACATAGCTCGAAGAACTGGTGGCCGATGGAGTCGGAAAGTTCTAGAGTGGATCCCACGTATCGGCAAGCGCAGCGTGGGAAGGCCACCCGCGAGGTGGACGGACGACCTGGCCAAGGTCGCGGGTGTCGGTTGGATGCAGGCTGCTTTCCGACGGTCGGAGTGGAGGATGTTGGGGGAGGCTATGTCAAACAGTGGACTTCTCAGGACTATAAATGATGATGATCAAATGTTATTGATGTATTAAATTCCTTAGCGTCCGTAATAAATAAAAATATGTATTAATCTCATATTATTTTCGGTTACGTGTGTTTATAGGAAGGCCGGCCACCGGTAGAGTTATACGAACTACGCAGCAATGGATCGGCGTTATGTACCCGACTTATTCAGATCAAGGCGGACCCAGCTTTGCTCAACAGTGCCTTTTGGTCAGTGTATAGTGTTTTCAAAAATTCTTTCACCGTTAGGGACTATGAGGAAGCTCTAAGAACGGATTTCCAGAAATTCCCACGGGGGTTCCAATTTTTTACGAAAACCGTTGTACCTACATATGAAGTTGTAGCTAATGTACTGATATGTACCGAAGCGAGGGCGGGCCACTAGTTTGTAATAATTTAATAATACATCATTTATTATTGGACAAAACGCATAAGCATACATTAAAGGGGTGCCGTGATTTCCACACTAGGATTCCCTGTGACGTGGAAACCAGATTATATACATACTTCATCGGCGTGGCCTTAGTCTATGTGTTAATCTGACGTTTAAGCTACATAACTGTCAAGTTTCATCCTAATCCATTCAATAGTCTCTGCGTGAAAGAAGGTGAAGGTAGCTTCTTTATTACAAACTTTCACTTTTATATTTGGACGTCCGCGTTAAATATTAAAATTTTCCGGGAATGTAATATTATTTCTGGGATATAAAGTGCACGTGGCACTTAACGCGTGGTGAAAGCTGGGTGTGTAATTTGCACACTTCTGACCAACCTCTTGACTGGGCGTGATTATACAGGGTGTTTTTTTGTGGCCACCTTTAACGAAGGGTACGTACTCTATACAAGAAATAAAGTAAGTTTATGCCAAAAAAAATGCTGGGAAAAAAAATAATGTTTTTTTATTTTTTTTTTTTTATTCCTTGATCGAGCGAAATTTATAGTGTCTAGTGTTTATGATAGTTTTTTTATAGACAGATATTAATTATTTTTCGTGAAAAAATCCTGCTACGCGCGTCTATGTGCATTTATGCAGAAAAACGCAGTCTATTTACTCAATTTTGGACCCTAATATTTTGGAAACCAGACACTTCCCAGGTATGCTTCCATGGAGAAAAATGATCGTGATGATGAGGAGATTCCGTAGTTTTCGGGAACGTTGACAACCAAAAAATCAACCCTGTATTTATGCATGAATAAAGTACACACTGCTGTAACAACCGTCACATTCATGTCAATATGTAAAAACCTCAGATGAATGAAGTATACAGATCTGAAGAAAAAAAGTAAAAAAATGGGACAGTCCGCCATTGAACTTACCACATACTATGAGTTTTGACACTCGAAATACTTTTTTCTATAGGTAACAATAATGGCCGTCGGTGCCGTTTTTATAAACGTCAAAAAACAAGAATAATGACAGATATTTATACTCTCTGTAAAAACTACCTACCCAGCTGTTCTATAACTCGTGTTCCACTTGCAGTTACATACTAAACGTACCACTAGAGGGCGCTAACAGTGAGTCGTCGGCAATAGTGTACGCGTGGATCGGGAGCAAGGCGGACGCTGACTCCGCGAGGCTTATCGAGCAGATTGCTGAGGAAAAGTTCAACAATCCATGGGTTAGCATGCAGGTAAGGCGTGGGTTACATTAGTTATGGACATGGTCGAAGTATATAAGATTTTTTTTTAAAAAGGAATTACTGCGGATCTTACGGGTCATGAGCTGTTAATCTTGTTACTTTTATTTAGCATTGCATATAATGCTGAACGTAACTATAGTATACCTTTATATGTATAGAAAAAATATATAAATCACATTTGATATTTTGCAGTTCTAGCTACCCCTTTTGTGAGGGAATAGGTACAGCCGTGAATCTAGCCAGAATGGTAAATATCAGAAAAAGTATCTACTATAAAATAAGAGATGATGAAGGTCACTTAGCTGTACCCGAGGAGGGTTGGCATCAGACAGGCAGCCGACCGTAAAATAATAGCCAAATCCTTGGCAATATGAGTTTCGTAAGAACCCATGAATAACCGACCCCGTAAATAATGATATAAGGGCAGGGAAACGATGACGATAATACTCTTATCGCTAAATTTAACGAGACTGACATTCCCTAACCCTAGGTGCTGACGGAAGGCAGCGAGCCAGATAACTTCTTCTGGGTGGGTCTGGGAGGCCGCAAGCCGTACGACACCGACGCGGACTTCCTGCAGAGCACGCGCTTGTTCCGGTGCTCCAACGAGCGCGGCTACTTCACTGTGTCTGAGAAGTGTACCGACTTCTGTCAGGTAAGGACGGTAACTTCTGGGTGGGTCTGGGAGGCCGCAAGCCGTACGACAAATTCAAATATACCTACTAAGTTTTAAAACTACATCAATATATTTCGCTAACTCGACGATTTTCAGACTAATTTTAAATATGTGATTATTAATTTTATCAGGACGATCTAGCTGATGACGACATCATGATCCTGGACAACGGCGAACAGGTGTTCCTCTGGCTTGGAGCCAAGTGCTCCGAGGTGGAGATCAAACTCGCGTACAAGTCCGCACAGGTACGAGCACACTTACTTACAGGAGGTGGTAGATGAAAGGAGCAGCACGAGTATTGCGTATCGTCTTATAGTGATGACAACTCATTTAAACTCTACTAGTGGAAGTTGCATGTATGTATAGTAGATCAAAACGTGCTTGCAAATCGTGCAATGCATTATGCCACTTCCAATTGATGAATGTGCGATCATCAATATCAACTGTCAAAAAGGATACCTTTATGTTCTGATAGTAATAATTGACGATATTGTTTGAAGTTTTCGCGCAATACGCCTAGCCTATCTGTTGAACTTTGAACCCCGTTTTTACCTAATTCCATCGCCGCCAGGTATACATACAGCACATGAAAGCAATGCAGCCTGACAGACCGCGGAAACTCTTCTTAACACTGAAGAACAAAGAATCTCGAAGGTTCACCAAGTGCTTCCATGGATGGGGGGAGCATAAGAGGCCTCCAGAATAAAATATATTTGAATATGACTTAATTTAACTAGTGTACCCACAAAGAATCAATAGTAGATTTTATATCATCAAGTGCCTATTTACTTACCTTTATTGCCACTGCCTTGGTCACTGTATAGTGCTCCAAACTTATCCGGCCCCCTGATTACCTAATTTGCAATAGCAAAGCCAAAGAGATGCGATAGCGAAAATTGTTCAATATTCATGTCATACTTTCTAGCGGTGTCATGACGTTGTACGAAGTTCATTCTTATATCAAAAAAATGTACGTAATTAGTACTTAATTGTACGCTATATTAGTACAATTTCACATATAATATCACAAGCAATCAGCGATTGTTGTACAATTTTCGCTATCGCTTTGCTTTTGCTAGTTAGGTAATTAGGGGACCGGCCAGTGTCATCTTTGCTGCGAAGAACATTTATTGACATTAGTAGAATAAGGTTTGATGTTTTCCCTTGTTTCCACCTGACCAGATACAAGATATGGTAATATGGAATGTTGCACTGAGAGCATGTTGAAAGGTTCTCAGTGACTATTGGTTTCATGGGGCTATAAAAATTTGCCAATTATTACATATGTGATTTGAGCAGATTATCTGATGTATTATTATTTTTTTAAATTAATTTATGAAAAGAACAAATTACCTACTAATATATTATTGAAATCATACTCTCATTCTTGTAAAATATTGCCATAAATTCTTATATTCTGATTTATTGTGCAATAATGGTTTATTTATTTAAAAACTGAATGTTAGTAAACTGATGCTGTACAAATCCCTAATCAAAAATTTGGATTCAAATTTTAGTAGTTCGTTGAATTTCTATCAAATTTGATTTCATTATAATTATGGATAGAAATATAATAGTGTAAAGTTGATATTATAATCCTACTTTTTTATGACACCTTTACAGAGAAACAGGTGAATGTGTACTATTATAATATACTATACCATAACAAATTAAATTACACCAATTAGCAAAAAATATAATATAATTTATTAAGGTACACCCCCATTTTCATTCTTTTAGTAGCTCCTAAGATAGAGCCATGGTGAAGAAATAAAAGAGGAGTAGCGGCTAAGTATATTTTGATAAAAATAGTGTGCCGTAGAGCGGGGGTGAAGTATGGCACGAGGGGAGCATTGAACACTGTAGCCCTGCCCATTTACATAGAAACCACCTTGTAGTGGCTAGTCAAACTAGCTCATTATCAATTGCAATTACTTATCACTAGATAGAAATATTATACTGCGTTTTAGTAAAACAAGGTACCCTGATAAAAGCGCTAGTGTCTTTGAATTACACGCCCTGTCAGATACGCAAAATGTTGTAATTTTAATACGGTTACATTTCGGAGCACAAGTGTGTGATTACAGCTACTGCGTTACACTGGCACTGAAGCCGCCCTTATCATGACATCATGGCCTTACGATTGCCACACGACTCAGTTATAGTCCCACCTCCTCATTTATACCTTCTTCATGGATAGAGCCCATTGCCTCTTTTTAGGCGATTATCACACTTCCACGCACCATGCAACGTAGCGCGTGAATGCGTTTTCTAACGTTGCTTGTATCTCCGTTAATACGCACAGTCCAACACACAGAAAATGCCTCCACGCGTACCTGCGTAGATCCGTCGACATGCAGCGTGGTGCGTGGCAGTGTGTTTATCGCCTTACTCAGATTGATAAACAAGCATTGTTTTCATCAAAATATAATGGGCTTCCTTCCTTCCCAATAAAAGACAAAGCTATAAATGTTGAAATGAAAGACTGAATCATGCCATTTTATTAAGTCGTTTTATTTATCACTTTTTCTTAAAATTACCAAATAAATTAAGCACAATATTCATAATGAGATTACCTAAAGTATAACTTCTTTACATGAACTGGTAGTAACATTTTGACTAGTATAGCAGAAATTGCATTTGCTTCATTTATGTAAAGCATTTTATCTCAGTATTTAGTTTCGAGGCCACTGTACAGTGCTACAAACTGCTTTGACTTAGACTATCCAGAAATAGCGTCAGGCCCAGTTGCACTTTGGCATGTAAATAATTTGAAATTTGGTGATAACCATGCAATTATTTTGTATAAACTGGAGGACATTGCTTCTTATAAATGTAACAATAAAGATATATCATGTGTAAGACATTATTTTGTTAATTCTAGTAAGTACTTTGTATTTTGGTGCAAGTGGGCTTGAAGCAGCGTTGCCAGATTTTTTTGCGTGAAAAAGCGGGATTCATTTGTCGAAACATAGTAATAAAAACATATTTAAACAAAAGTTTTTGAAATATTTTTTATTTGAGTTCAAATTACGTTTATGTGACAGAAAATATTCATAGAAAGGCCAGTCCACACTTGTCTGTGCCACCCACCCGCACATTCTCAGTACGCTAAACACACAATCAAGTTATTGCCGAAAAGCGGAACTGAGACTTTTCTGCACGGGACATTTGTTTTTTATTATAAAATCAGGACTGTCACGCAAAAATCGGGACATCTGGCAACGCTGGCCAGAAGTTTCAGTTTCTTTAACAGTCTGATCATGTTTGATACATTATTATGTTTATGTAAATATGAACAGTTATCATAAAGTAGGGTAAACTTTTAGCATAATGTTATAACATGTTTTGTATAGTGTATCCAGTTTTATAACAATAAATGTAATTATTTACAATAATCAAGTCTTTCTATAACAACATTTTTTTGACAAACCTATGAACAAGTGGGAAAACACATTAAAAACTAAGATTTATAAACATGGGAAACTAAAATTTATAAACAATTATAAACATAACATAAACACTTCTAAAAAGTTAGCAATATTCTTGCTAATTGCACTCATCGTCTGCATAAGGAAGTTCATAATATAGATATGTTTTAATGATAGAGATAAATTACAACTGGTTTAGATTTCCTTTACATGTTAAATCCTCTGATAAATTTAAACCTTTGATATTACATATCCCTCGGACACAAACCTTCAAATACATATTATATGAGATGTAGGTGCCAAGTCATGATGTAGATTTAAGCATAACACTGTGTGTTGAATTTAGTCATCATCATCGTCGTCATCAGAAGGAACGAAAAGCTCATTTTCTTCTAAAAAGTTAGCAATATTCTTGCTAATTGCTGCTCCGATTAACAAACCAGGTACAACGGCACACACAAGACCTATAAGACCAAATGGCTGCTTCTCAGGTTCTGGGAGAATAGCACAAGTTGGAGATGTGGTTGCAGTTCTTCTTTGAATTACTTGATCATGCTTTGTAATGGTCTTAGTTTGAGCAACTAAACGTGACAATCTGGTGATAGCCATTTCACCAAATGTAATGCAAAATGCGTAACAGTATATGTAAGTTAACCAAAAGTTACTTAGATTAGATAATTTTAGAAAATTATGAACGCACGTATAGAAGTATAGAAATACCACAAACTAAGTAGAGATGCTTTTTTTTTTTTAGTTTATCCCAAAGAAAAGGCAAGGGGAACTAAGCCCATACAGCCATTGTCTTAAGTAAATGATTTCTGAATTTATGGTGGATGATAATGATGATGATGAATGGAAACGTCGGAAAAATCCTCAAGAACAAGTGTAAAGTTAGTCAAAATGAAAAATAATTGCAGAAAAAACAACTTACATGGGGCCATGAAGAGATCGTATTCCGGCTAAAGTTTTACTCGGCTTACCTGCGTATTAAAACCATGCACACGCACTAGATTTCACACATCACAAGTAATCAAATATAATCATCTACCAGAAAAACATCACTTTACGGACACATGCAAGCCATTTACAAATAATTTTTAATTTTCACAAGAAAATTTACACCTGCACCCTTCCAGCTTTTCCCGCCGAATCAGTAGAGATTTTTTTTGTTTTGTTTAGTTTATCCCGAAGGAAAGGCAAGGGGAACTAAGCCCATACAGCCATTGTCTTTAGTAAATGATTTCTGAATTTATGATAGATGATTAATGATGATGATGAATGAAACGTCGGGAAAATCCTCAAGAAACAAGTGTAAGTTAGTCAAAATGAAAAATAATTGCAGAAAACAACTTACATGCGCCCATGAAGAGATTGTAATCCGGCTAAAGTTTTACTCGGCTTACCTGCATATAAAAACATGCACACGCACTAGATTCACATCACAAGTAATCAAAATATAACTCATCTACCAGAAAACATCACTTCGCGGACACATGCAAGCCATTTACAAATAATTTTTGATTTTCACAAGAAAATTACACCTGCACCCTTCCAGCTTTTCCCGCCGAATCCCGAATCAGTAGAGATGCTAACATATAGTTTTTTTTTTTTTTTAGTTTATCCCGAAGGAAAGGCAAGGGGAACTAAGCCCATACAGCCTAATCATTGTTTAGTAAAATGTATTCTGAATTTATGATGAATGACAATGATGATGAGTGAAAACGTCGGAAAAATCCCGCTCCCTTCCAGCTTTTCCCGCCGAATCCAAAACCGAAATGACATTTTGTTTAGTGATGCTCGATGTTCATCGATGTTTCCTTGGCATCGATGTTAACACACTATTGATCTATTGATGTTTTAACATCGATAACGATATCTAATGAATATCGCTAATTACCTCATACAACCATCTTTACGACGAAGCGCTTGGCCACATTATAAAAACTTCGCGTTATCGCGACAACCTCGGACCGTAGATAATACAACGTGTCGAGTATTAGGTATCGCATAAAATATCATCTCATGAAGACAATCAACCGTAAGGCTTAGAAAGAAAGAAATTATTTATTCAGCATTCAAAAATGTTTCACAATACAGCCATATTAGACTATAAGTTTCAATTTTATTACTTAGCAAAAATACATACATTCATTAGAATTCGAAGGTAACTTTAGCCACCTCTTACAAATTTATAATAGATAGATCAGATGGCAAATCGGACGAACTCGAAATCAAATATTCCTGGTTCGAATCCGGGTTCAGACCGACTTTTTTCCTTTTTTTTTACAAAATAAAAATACTTTACCGAAAAAACCGATACTAAATGTTCAGTGAATAAATATTCTACGTATTTATCTAATACGTAATGGATTTCTAGTAATGGAACGGCCATACTGCATAAATATTAGGAACAGGTATTTATAAATATTAGTATTAGGTGGAACAAGTACAATTTTTACCTAATCCGACCCATCTCTATTCAAGCGCGCAAAGTGTGGCCACCTACACGAACTTTATCGCGACAAAACCCTTTGATGTGCGGCAATTTACCGACATTGGCGCGAAGTACATTTTGTGTCGCGATGATGATTCGCGACAGGACGAACTCTCTGGCCAGACATGTTGCGACAACGCGAATCGTCGGATGTGTGGCCAGAGCATTAAATATTCTAATTTAAATCTTCTATTCTGGTTGGTTATTGACAGTTTTTGAAGGTGACATACACGTGACATACTGTTTTCTTAATTTCAATATCGCTATGTATGCCGTGATCTTCCATAAAGTTAATAAGGTATATCTATTCACTATGGATGCGCCCACCACCGGGCCCTACGCCCTCCATTCACCCTCGGATCTGATAACTCATAACTGCGAAAACAAGCACTTGCACTACCTACAATCGCCACGACAAACCAGACCTGAACCTGATGTAGAGGTATACACCTATTAAATTATGATTATGGATTCTTCCGATCGATTGCATTTTTCAATGATCCATCCATAATCTAAGTGTCGAATAGATCGAATTAATTAATTAAAGATTAAATTTATTTGTGGGATCATTTAATTGTTTTACGTGGATTTTATTCAGGGACACTAGCTGATATTACCGGTAAGAACTACACTCAGAAACACAGACTAAGTAGAGATACTCATAAACCGGTTTTTCATTTTATCTGTGGATGTTTCAGGAATGAAAATACCGTTAAAAAAGGAGTCGGCGGGAAAAGCTGGAAGGGTGCAGGTGTAATTTTCTTGTGAAAATCAAAAATTATTTGTAAATGGCTTGTATGTGTCCCTTAAAGTGATGTTTTCTGGTAGATGAGTTATATTTTGATTACTTGTGATGTGAATCTAGTGCGTGTGCATGGTTTTATACGCAGGTAAGCTGAGTAAAACTTGACGGAATACGATCTCTTCATGGGCTCATGTAAGTTGTTTCTGCAATTATTTTTGATTTTTACTAATTTTAAACTCGTTCTTGAGGATTTTTCCGACGTTTCACTCATCATCATTGTCATTCATCATAATTTATGATTCATAAATTCAGAATACATTTTACTAAACAATGATTAGGCTGTATGGGCTCAGTTCCCCTTGCCTTTCCTTCGGGATAAACTAAACAAAAAAAAAATGAAAATATTGTTCTGTTTTTCTTAAAATAATTTTGGATTCGGCGGGAAAAGCTGGAAAGTGCAGGTGTAATTTTCTTGTGAAAAAATCTAAAAAAATTTTATTTGTAAATGCTTGCATGTGTTCCGTTTTTAAAGTGATGTTTTTCTGGTAGATAAGTTTGATATTTTGATTACTTGTTTGTGAATTAGTGCGTGTGCATGGTTTTATACGCAGGTAAGCCGAGTAAAAAACTTTAGCCGGATTACGATCTTTTCTTGGGCGCATGTAAGTTGTTTCTGCAATAATTTTTCATTTTGACTAACTTTACACTTGTTTCTCGAGATGATTTTTCCCGACGTTTCCATTCATCATCATCATTATCATCCATCATAAATTCAGAAATCATTTACTAATGAAAATGGCTGTATGGGCTTAGTTCCCCTTGCCTTTCCTTCGGGAACTTAAACTAAACTTAAAATAATTTTATTATTAATATATGGGAAATGAAAGGCTGAACGTGTTGTCGTGTCGATAATTCATTCATTCTGCCGCAATGAATATTACCCTCACTAGTTTGGAAGCATTAATTTGTAAGTATTTATCAACAAAAATTTTTAAAGGGTTGGGTACCTACCAGTGATGATTTATCGTGGATTCTTTTAAATTATTGTTTAGTGAAAGCCACACACGAATCATTGCCATGTCCGGACGCTGCAGCGTTAGAAGCGTTCCTTGCAATCATGCGAGATGCCAACGAGGGACCGCTGCTTGCCTCGCAAGCCCTGGCGTCGCGGATGCATTCTCCGAACGCCCGCGAGGCTATGCTTGCCCTTGTGATGCTGGACCGCTGTATGCGTCGCGCTGACGCTAGCTTCCACGCTGAAGTTGGCAAGTTCCGCTTTTTGAATGAGATGATCAAACTTGTGTCTCCCAAGTACTATGCCGATAGGACTGCTCCAGAAGTGCGCATGAGGGTGAGTTTACAATCCCTGCATATTAGAGTAAAGCATATAATCTTTCAGACTTATACTTCCTTCCAAATTAGTTCAAAATATAAGATAAAGCTATTTCAGAATAGGTACTGACTGTATTGTCTGTTTAGGTGTTACAACTCTTCCATGCATGGTCTATAGAATATCCAAAGGAGTCAAAATTCAAAGTAGCTTATGACATGCTAAAGAATCAGGGTGTGGTGAAGGAGACACCTCCCCCCCTACCACCTGAAGATGTACCACATCCTTCAAAAGCGAGGGCAAAGAGTGACATATTTGAAGATGAAGATAAATCAAAGTTGTTACAAAAACTACTGCAGAGTAAAAAACCTGAAGACTTACAACATGCAAATAGACTGATCAAAACTATGGTCAGAGAGGTAAGCAGTTAATCTGATCATACATAATAATGAGGATGCCTAGTCCCAGTCCCTGTGCACCCTGGCATTGCTGAGATTTTCTGTACAGTAGGTTACAAAATCCACAAAGGATTAATATGAATGATCACATAATATTAGATTGTTATTCAACAATTGTTCAGACAGATCATTCAGTTAAAGTTTAACTGTATAATCTTACCCTTACGCAAAATAGGTGCACAGTCGTCGAGTTGCGGAAACAAGCCATACCATATACCATACCCAATTGATATATGTTGTCTGCTTCAGGAGGAGCGTCGCAGTGAGGCCAACAGCCGTCGCGCTCAAGAAGTAGGTGCAGCACTGGACAGTGCAGGATTACTCTGTGATATGCTGTCAAATGCGGCAGATGCTTCAAGTGACGAGGTGCAACTTATTCATGAACTTCATGCAACTTGCATAAGACTTCGACCTGTTTTGGAGAGACTGGCTGGTGATGATACACAGGCTGAAAACTTAGGTAATTTTTAGTTAAACATTGTAGGGTTTGTAGATATGTTCACTCCTCTGGTTACTAAATATGGGTGTGTAAATATGTGTATATTAGGGTCACTTTATTCCACTTAGAATATAAATTAAATAGTATTAAAACATATTTTTAGATGACATTCTTCATGCCAGTGATGTAATAGATTCAGTATTTGAACAATACAACACTTTCCTTGTTGAAAAAAAGGACTCTCCCCAAGTGGAAACTCAAATCTCAAATGATAGTCTCCTTGACTTTGCTGGGGCTAATGCTGAGGAAGAGGCTCCAAAGAAAGCAGTAAACAAGAATGTTATTGATGAATTAGGCGACATATTCTCTACAGGAGGACCTAGTATTGCAGAACCATTGAAACCTTTCAATTTAAGAGCAAATGGTATGTATGTAATTTCCATTATAATAAACTGGGAAATGTATTTTACCTAGCTTATATTCTATTTTACTTTCAGATGACATTGCTGCCAATGACAAAAATTGTAAACCAGAAGGATGGAATGAATTGGATTCTCTTGGAGAACAACTGATGAAACAATCACTACCGGATAATGCTCAGAGAATTGACTCATTTAATAGGTTAGCACTAATTTTATAGTATAGAAAATAATATGTTTATCCAGTTATCACATCATTTTTTATTTCCTTATACTTGAATATGAATGAATATTGTTTTTTTTTTTCAGTAAAATAACAAAAAAGATACCAATGAATGCATTGGAGAAACAGTTACCCATACCAGAAACGCCATTACCAAATGGCACACTACTGGATTTAGATTTTTTTACAAAAAAAGTTGAAGGCACAAAACTGATCAAACCAACTGAAACTACTAGTTCTATATCTCCAAATGATGATGTAATGGTGGACATCACAGATCACAACCCTACTAATAGACTGAATAATAACACAAATAAAGCCATGGATACTGTAGACATTCTAAACATAAGTCTACCTGTAGAACATAACAAAACCAATCTTGAAGTATGTAAGGAGACAGATTGTAATGAGAAAGGAGATAGTGTTAAGTGCAAACCCAGTGAAGTAAAACCGTTGACAGATATAAATGTGACGTTACAAAGTGTACAACCAAGTAACTTGCCTCCTCTAACTGCATTCCAAGAAGAGGATGGTCTAACTGTAGTCCTACACTTCTGTAAGGATAAACCTAGACCTGATGTGAATGTTATTGTAATATCTACAACAAGCAAGAGCAAAATGCCTATAGATGACTACAAATTCCAAGCAGTATTACCAAAGGTGAGACATCACTTGAGGGGTATAGAAGCAAAAACGCCTCTGTCCATATGGACGGCCAATGGACAGAGGCGTTTTTGCTTCTATACCCCTCACTTAGAAATATCATATATCCTTACTTATTTTTCATCTTCTTGACCTTTCTTGACACTTGAGTTATTGATCAACTATGAATAACAGCAATGTTTATATTTCCAGGGTTGCAAGGTGCGTCTACTTACCCCATCAGGGACCTCTCTACCGGCGTTCAACCCGTTCCTGCCTCCGCCTGCTCTAACACAGGTGCTGCTGATTGGCCGCCCCCAAGCCTCGCCTAAGGTAAACCTTAAATTTGTAATTACATACTCCTCAGATGATGACACTTGCTCCGAAATGGGCGAAGTTAAAGAATTACCGTTAGACAATATTATATAGTGTTTATTTTAGATATGTGATAATCAATTTAAACTATTTGAGAAAAATTGTTTCAATTTGCGGACTTTGATGCAGTCTTTTTTCTGGGTCTTGAGTGTGTACTTAAATAACACTTATTGTAACGATGATTTTACAAGATGAAAGTAGCTTATGTATACTTTTATGCAATACTAACCCATCCGTAGGTGTACCAAAGATATTTAGTCAATTAAAAATCTAAATGAACAAACAGCAAATTATTGTTTTTAAATTTTAACGTCATTTATGGTCAATTCTGACAGTGGCACTTAAACCTAAACGTAAAATTAGTCCTACCCGTCCTTTTCTCTCAGCTATTTATATTAAGAACAGAGAGAGATAGACCTGACTAAGATTAGGTTTACGTTTAAGTGTGACGGTCAGAATCGACCCTATTGTAGTGTAAATAATCAATGAGAGATACCAACGGTAACTCATAGTCGTGTTAAACTGCTTATACAATTTTCTTATTGCTTTGGACAGTTTTTACTCATTTAATTTGTACTACTAGTTGAAGCTTATTATTGGAAATTACTTAATGATCAAACGAACTTACCTGTACGTGAAGTTCGATCATAATTATATGAGCAGCTTCATTCGACGCGATTAATAATAACCCAACCCTTAATATGACTTGTATATAATTGGACTTAATCCAATAAATAAATATTGTGAATCACCAATGCGTAAATTTTTTGTCTTTTTAACTGACTTCAAAAAAGAGAGGTTATCAATTCGTCTGTATGTTTTTTTTTTAAAATTTTTTTATGTGTGTTACCTCAGAATTCCGTCATTTATGAACCGATTTCAATTTTTTGTTTATAGTTTGTCATGGTATGCTTCCAAGTTGGTCCCATATTCACCACATCAGGATCTGATGATGGGATCTTGGAGAAATCGAGGGCAATCCTCAAATATTGTATGCACATGCAGTCTGTTTTTATACTTTTACTGAGCGTTTTGATCACCTACATATAAAACATAACATTTGATGATGGAATCTCTAAGAAATCTAGGGATATCCTCAAATATAATAGGCACGAGTAGTCCGTTTTTAGATTTTTATAGAGAATTTTGGTCAGCTACACATGATATGAAGGAAACGAGGGTCTGATGATAGAGCCGCCGAAAAACAGATAGTGGAACATTTTAGTAACAAAAATCAAATGATTGGGAACAGGGCAGGAAGAAGGAGTGTAATTATATGTTGCTTAAATAACAGTGTACATGGCTGTTGTGCTGCCAAATCTCTTATATTCCTCCGAGGCGTGGTGCATGTACCGTCGCCACATACGCACTCTGGATCGATTCCACCTCAAGTGCCTCCGATCCATCATGAGAATCAGATAGTCCGACCGAGTGCGTAATACCGAAGTATTGCGAAGAGCCAATGTTAGTGGCATTGAAGCCTACTTAATGCGTCGGCATCTTCGGTGGTGCGGTATGGCGGAGGAGAGATTGGCTAAGCGCATCTTCTTTTCTGAACTTGAGGAGGGCAAGCGGAAACGCGGCGGGCAACTCCTCAGATACAAAGATGTTCAGAAAAGACATATGAAGAGATGCAATATAGATCCATCTAAATCGGAAGTTTTGGCAGCACAACGACCTGAGTGGCGCAGAATGGTGATGAAGCAAGTTCACGAGTTCGAGGAGCAGCGTCAAGCTGACCTTGACGCTAAACGTGATGAACTAAAGACTCGTCCTCCTGCTGCCATTATCTATAATTACAATAATGGCGCACTAACCTGTCCTCTGTGTGCGCGGGCGTTCAGGGCGAAGATTGGCTATGTAAATGTAAGCCATCTCCGAGCGCATGAACGCCAACTTAGTAATATTTAGGAGTAGAAGTGGTCGCCATGACCGAAATCGGTCGGAGGTCATCATTATCATCATATTGTCAGACGTAAAGTTTCGAAGCCTAGTCATTTCTCTCTTTTGTCATGTGGCCTATTTAATCATTTGCTGGCATATAAATCTGACAATATTATGCATTTTAAACTTCGTACACGGCTTAACGCAATATATATTTGCCCTTTAGTAAGCTCGAGTTTTGGGAGGAAGTCGGTTTTTCGTTTTCAAAAATTTATCTAAATATGTGACCAAACATTGAGCAGGACATATTTCAGGCTTAATGTTATAAAACGGTAGCTTCAATACTGGTTGGACTGAGTTTACTATTGAGCACTGGCGGCTGGTCCTAAGGAGCTCTGGTGCAGTGCACTCCCACCCACGAAGATTACATAGGCAATCTATATTTCTCTATAAGATAAATCTTTATTTGATAGTAAATTAAGATGTCACATTTAAAAAATTGTCCTGTATATAATTGTATTTATAATTATCTTTCAATTCTCAAGTAAGTTGTAATCTTATGTATCGAGTGGAGCGCTAGCGACCGCGCTCCAATGAAACGAAATTTGGTACGATTCCTAGTACTCTTTTGACAAGAGAATCAGGCATGGCAGCCTTAACCTCCGCATTGAGAACTGGTGGAACAAGGAATTCACAATTTGCCGGCACAATATATTCTTTTAACATTGCATCTTTAACTTCCTTGGTTAATCCTTTTTTCAGTATATCCTGCCATCTTGTGGCGATGTCCTTATGAATGTTTGGTCCCAATGCAGTCTCAATATTAGGCGCTTCACCCAAAAGTAACAAGGTTTCTTCATCCAATTCCGGTTCAGCGTTCGCCGGCTGCGTCGCCAAATTGTCAGATAACGGGTTATTGGATGAACATGGAACGATATCTTCATGCTTGTCCATTATTTCAGAATCTGAAAGAACATAAAGTGTTCTTGAGGTGAAAGAGATAGCGCTGGTAGCTACTCGCAACACCTTTATAGGTAATGCATACATATGTGACATGAAAAACCCTGGTGGTTAGTCCGCATCACTAGCACACGTAACAGAATCAAGCCTGGTACTTGTTCGCATCACTCGATATGGCGATATTAGCAGCGTTTTTCCCCCGAAGGGCAGAAAACGCTTATTTAGGTTTCAGCCGTTCGGCTTGATCCACCTTGAGACTACGCATGTACATTCTGACGTCATAACAACGTGAAGTTAGCTCTTTTCGATAGTAGCGCCCTCTGTCGCAAGTGTGAAGTGTACCAACTTCACTCCAATGGAGGGGACTCATTCAGCGCGGGTGGTGTATTGGTCAGTACAATTTGCAAGCCGGCAAGGCACTGAAAATTATGGTGGATCAAGCCGAACGGCTGAAACCTAAATAAGCGTTTTCTGCCCTTCGGGGGAAAAACGCTGCTATTTAGGTGTTCGAGCCTAAAGGCTTGATCCACCTTGAGACGTGTTTCTTATCTGCCGGCGTTGAATGAGCGTACTGTGATTAACTGTTAAAGTTTATCTATACTAATATTATAAAGAGGAAAACTTTGTTTGTTTGGTTGTAATGAATAGGCTCCGAAACTACTGGACCGATTTCAAAAATTCTTTCACCGTTAGAATCCTTATTGGACCTGGATGAACATAGGCTACAAGAATTTCCCGATATTCCCACGGGAAGGCGACCAACGGGAATTCTATATTTTTTTACGAAAACCGCTATACATATGAAGCTGAAATCGGGCATATATGTTCATTGGGGACAGCGAGGGAGGACTAAAAACGGATTTACCGAAATTCCCACGGGAAGGGGACAAACGGGAATTCATAATTTTTACGAAAACCGCTATACATATGAAGCTGAAATTGGGCATATAAGTTAATTAGGGACTGCGAGGAAGCACTAAGAAACGGATTTCCAGAAATTCCCACGGGAAGGGACCAACGGGAATTAATTATTTTTTACGAAAACGGTTATACATATGAATCTGAAGTTGGGCATATATTTTATTTGGGACCCCGAGGAAGCACTGAGAACGGATTTCCCGAAATTCCCACGGGAAGGGGGACAAACGGGAATTCATAATTTTACGAAAACCGCTATACATATGAAGCTGAAATTGGGCATATAAGTTCATTAGGGACTGCGAGGAAGCACTAAGAACGGATTTCCAGAAATTCCCACGGGAAGGGGACCAACGGGAATTAATTATTTTTTACGAAAACGGTTACACATATGAATCTGAAGTTGGGCATATATATTTATTTGGGACCCCGAGGAAATTCCCACGGGAAGGGAACCAACGGGCGTTCCAAATTTTTACGAAAACCGCTGTACCTACATATGAAGTTGTAGCTAATGTACTGATATGTACCGAAGCGAAGCGAGGGCGGGCCACTATTTATAATATAATACAAAGATAATGTATGAATAAAGTGTATTTATTAAACAGAGTAATATAATCATCATACTAACAAAAGTAAATAATTCTTATTCTTGATTAAAGGAACTTTGATTATTTATCACAAGTATAATAAATCAGTCGATTGGCACAAAATTATCTGAAAGGTTATTACTGATTGTATTTGGGATTTTAGGGTTGATTGGTTTAAGATAATGATTAAATAATGTTTTTGCAGTTGGCCAATTACCCTTTTTCATAATTTCTTCTATGTTTGTATACCCGCGTAACCAATTAACGGTTGCAACAGCTGATCTGCAGCTACCTGGAGAGGCATTTATGTTGGCTTCTTTGAACAGTGTGCCGTATCCATCCCGCTATCACTGATCTTGAAGCTGGGGCGACTTTACCGCGGGTTGTTATAAACAAATTTGTAATACCTTTGTTTCTTCGTCTTGGTTCTGATATTTCCTGTAGGCGTCTAGTCCAGGTAACAAGGTCTAAATTTTTGACTGGGTTCATTGTTATTTCCCAATCTGATTGTATGTATGTACAGGAATCTGTTTTCGAGCCAAATTTAGGCCATAATTTAATACTTTTATCTGTTATTTCAAAGAACTCGTCGCTTATATCTAATAAAGTTAGATCGTGGATTCTTCGACCTGTGGCTAGAAGTAACAGGATAGCTAGATGTCTGCTGACTTGAAAGATGCTATCCCCATTTAATTTGTAACACTTTAACCACTCGGTAAGTTCGTTTACCTTCCAGGTAAGTCTACTAGGACGTTTCCGCCCTTCTAAGCTGATGCCTTTCAGCATGTGTTTTACCAGAGGGTGCGAGCCGATCGATGCGGTAGCATCTGGATTTGTAAAAGTGCATACTACTGATTTATGTAGTGCTATGGTGTTCGGCGCTAGCTTCATCTTAGTGTGTAGGAATCCGAGATAACGTGCTAAGTCTGTTGCTTTTGGTTCTTTCACAGAGACACCTTCTTTTAAAGCCCATGCGACCCACTTTTCCCAAGCTGGTCTGTATGTTTTGATGCTAGATTGTCGCCAAGAGTTTTCTACTACGTGTTTGAGTTCGGTAGGCCAGGGGTTAACGAAATTGGACCAGCCTGTATGTGCCATACCTGCAAAACTATTGTGTCTATCCCCCGTGGAGGTTTTTGGGTCCGTAAGTCTATAAGGTGAGTTCGCAGATTCTCCAGCCGGAGGGGTTTGCTTGTAGATCTGTTTTCCAACATCGGCATCCAGAATGCATTTGTCCATTCCGGGGTTACAAGCAGGTAAGCCCCCGTGCAGTTGTTGAGATGGCGAAGAACTCTTGGTATTAATGCTAGCGGTGGGAAGACCCACCCCAGTTTGAAGTTCCATGTTCGACTGAAGGCGTCCGTGTATAGGCTGTTCCGGTCCGAGACATCTTCGGTTACATAATTGGATACGACTGCCGAACGTTTTGAAGCGAATAGGTCTACTTGTGGAGTTCCAAACTTCTGAAAGATTTGGCCAAGAATTGCTTCGCTTAAGTGCCATTCTGGTAGAGCATTTTGCCTTGATAAGCTGTCGGCAATGCCATTTAATTTCCCTGGGAGATATCTGGCTGTTATAGTGATATTCAGTTGCGCAGCTAGGTTTAGTATCTTCGAAGCTGTCTTCAGTAGGATAGTTGATTTCGTCCCCCCCTGTTTGTTGATATAGGCTATGGTTGTTCGGTTGTCGGATTGGAAGATAATCGATTTCCCTTTCAGGAACGGTTTCTCTCTTTTGAGAACTTCGTAAAGTGCCCAGAGTTCCTTTTGGTTGGAGTGCCAAGCTTTTTGTTTGTCGTTCCATCTTCCTTCCAATTTCTTGCTGTTCATTAAAGCTCCCCACCCTGTGTCTGCTGCATCTGTCGTTATGAAGGCTGATGCTGGTTTCCGGTGAATAGGAAAGGATTTGTGTAGATTTTGAGTCCACCATGTGAGGTCTTCCCTGGCGGCTTGGTCGATGGTCACTACTTTGCGACGGTTTGACTTTGGTAGGTGTGTTGACGATCTCTGGATATTTCTGCAGTGTAGGCGACCTAAGGGTACTACTTCTGCAGCAAAATTTAGCTTTCCTGCTATGCTTTTTGCATCCCACCAGTTCCAGTGACCCACTTTGAGAAGTTTCGTGATGTGTGTTTGGAATGCTTTTATTTTTTCTGGTGGCAAGTACTTCAAGTTTCTCTCTGTATCCCAGGTTACTCCCAAGTATTCGACGCAGCGCGTTGGTGTAGTTATAGACTTGGAATGATTCACGCACCATCCGAGACTTTCCAAAAGCTCTATCGCGAAGCGTTCTTGCTGGATTAAAATCTCTGGATCTTCGTGCATCAGCAGAAAATCGTCTAAGTACACGATCACTTTTAGTTGTTTCTCTCTTAGGTACTGTGCTAACCAATTTGTGATCTTCGCAAATGCTGACGGGGCACTTGCGAGTCCGAATGGAAGGCATGTCATATGGAAAAATGACTGATTGTGCTGGAATGTTAAGTACCGTTGGTGTGCTTGAGTGACTGGGATGTGGTAATATGCCTGAGAAATGTCTATCTTCAGCATGTAGTCTTTCTCCCACAGGTGATTTGGTATTGAATATAAGTTTGGGAGGTGAAACCTTGGAGTGCTCACGAAATTGTTGAGGTTCTTTAAATTTATTATAATTCTGTAATCTCCATTCGGTTTCTTTCTCAAAAATATTGGAGACACAAAACCTCTTGACTACCTTATAGGGATAGCTGCTTTCGATTTCAGAAGTTTTCGTCACTTTTGCTTGTATTTCTGTATTTAAGTTCATTAAAGGTGGTTGTTGTAGGAAAGGTATTCTGTAATTTTGAATCATTGATAAAATTGTACGGGGTGCTCCTATACTTTTCCATATATGGGTGAATTGGGCTAGTTGACCCGCTTGAAATGAGTCAGAACTTTTTGGTATGTTGATTGGTCGATCGTTTGTTGGAACTGTTTGAATTGTTGTATTGAGGTTTCCTAGATTTTCTGTTGGCTGTTGTGTTTCCACGAAATGGCTCTTTGTTGGTGAAGTTCTTTCTGTTGTTGTGGAAATTCTTTGATGACGCGGTTTGCTTATTTTTCAAAGGCTTTCTGGATTTTACAGGAAATATTCTTATGTGGTCCTCCATGATCTTTCACCACTTCGCTGAGTGATTTTTCGGAAAATAAATGAATATCAGACGGTGGGATGTCATGGAGGATTTCGTTTAGTCTTCTTTGATAAATTATTTCAGATCTTTTCCCGCATGTATGTTGAAGTAGAGCATCTGATGTCTTTTTGAATTTAGATTCAGGACCTAAGAGCTCTTTATTGACTTGGCTTTTAAGCTCTGGACTAAGATTTTGACAACATTCTTCGAAGTGTTTACGTTGTTGTAGAAGACCATGACTTATAGATGCCAGTGTACTGTCGATTCGTTCGAGGATTGACACGCTGTGCCAGAAAGGGGTAGCGAGTGCTAAATGGCTGTTAACTTTAAGTGACGTGAATACCGGAGTCGCCTGAAATTGTTTCTGGACATCAGCGTAGCATATGTTTTTCCATGCATCTTCGCCTAAACGTTGGCATCTTGAACCTTGTTTTGCAAGTTCTGGATCAGCTTTAGCAATTTTTACTTGAGATTCAACTACTAATGGTGAGAAATCGATATTAGTTTCGGTTGTTTGAGGTTGAGGATTTTCTTTTTGTAATTCAAGTAGTTTTCGTTGAGCATCTATTATTTGGATTCTAAGAGATTCTTCTTGGTTGATTTGTGCTTCTTTATTTTCATCAGCATCATTAGATTTAATGGGTGTCCAGATATAAGGTGGTGTTGCGTTCGACTCTGCTTCTTCGTCATCTTCATTCTGAAAGTTTTCTGGATGAGTGCTGTCAGCGAATGATATGTTAAGATCCTCTGGGGCACTGTCAGGTGATCTATGTTCTAGCTTCATTTCAATTTTAGACATCTTTTCTTCTTGATTTTGACTTAGTTGTACGATACGCTCAAGCATCTTATTCTGTCGTACTTGTTGTTCTAAAAGAAGTGAGAGTAAGTCTTCGCTTTTTGCTGATAAAGCGGGTAGAGTAGGACGATGCCTCTTTGGAGAATCTGTTTGGGTTGGTGAAGACGATCGTATTCGTTTTGCACGTGCTTGTGGTGAGATCGAACGTTCTGTGGAGGTGCTTGTTCTTTTGGTGCCCTGGAGGCGCTCGAAAGCACTTTGTCTCGTGAGTATAAGAGGTTTCAATTTTGCAACTGTGTCCATGAAGACGTTGTGAGACTTATAATGGATTTTTTCCATAATATTATGTGGCGAATATAGTAACGCGCGGCCAAAAGACCAGTTTAAAAGGCGCCGCTTCAAGTCTCTGAATGATCTTTCCGAAGCATTTGTCGAATCAGGGTAGATCGCTTGAATAAGTTCCACTGTAGGTAACGCAAATCGGATTTTCTTTTCGATTTCTGGTGACATGCTGCCTCCAAAAAGGTTTTCGAATGAGTAATTTTGGATTTCCCATTTTTCCCAATCTGGAGGGTAATATTTTCGTACGAGTTGTAAGACTGTTTTAAAACGTCGCTCGTCTCCTTCTGGTATAAGACTTGACAATTCGCCCATCGTCATTGTCTTCGAGCAGGAAGCGGTTGCGTCCATATTTCTGCAATAAGATGAATTAAGTCAGAATAGCTCATTGACTTGTATATGTCGAATCATTGTCGTATCAATTTTATGCGACTTGTGTCGTACCAGCCGGTTGTCGTATGAGACTAGTGTCGAATCAACTACGTTTCGGTGTCGCAGAGGGGGTTGTCGTATCGAAGATGAATACGACGTATCGGGTGTCGTATTACGGTCGTATGATATTAATCGAATTGATGTTTCGTTTGTCTAACGTATCAGTGATACGACGTCGTATCGTGGTACTGCGACGCACGGTATTATTATTTGAGGTTAGTCGTCAACCCACGCACGTGGCACAAGGGCGCACTGCATTTCGTGGCTCAAGGGCGCACTACGACTTTTCTGTACGACGGAATATTGTATTATTATAGCTTTTTAAGAACTGATTGTTGAAAATATTACTTACCGCGAAAAATATCAGCTTTTGTATATGTGTTGACTTGTCAGAATGCAAAAGCGTACTGACCAATACACCACCCGCGCTGAATGAGTCCCCTCCATTGGAGTGAAGTTGGTACACTTCACACTTGCGACAGAGGGCGCTACTATCGAAAAGAGCTAACTTCACGTTGTTATGACGTCAGAATGTACATGCGTAGTCTCAAGGTGGATCAAGCCTTTAGGCTCGAACACCTAAATACTCGATAATAACGTTATATATACAGGGTGTAACAGAAAGGGTATGTTAAGCGGAAAGCTACGTAAGTAGCCCACTGTAAAGAACCTATTCACAAAATTTGAGACTCGAAATCACATGTTTATTTTTCCCAATAGTATGGAGAATTTTTAAATATCTCAGGAATTTTCATACAATCTTGAAAAATAAACATGTGATTTCGAGTTTTGTGGATATTCAAATTTTGTGGATATGTTCTCTATAGTGGTCTATTTACGTAGCTTTTCGCTTAACATACCCTTTTTGTTACACCCTGTATAAAGTAAGTACAGTAGAGCCTTGATAATCCGAACTAGCAAAAACTAACCCCTGTTCGGACTCACGAAGCGTTCGGATTATAGTATGTAAGGAGAAAAAAAAACATTTTTATTCTTAAAATAGTGTTTAATTATATACATAGTTTAAGAGGTACAGTAAGCAACGAGCTGGGCTTTACATATTGACCTTGGGAACGCTCTTATTACAAGCAGCGTAAGGACTACAGTCGTAATGCAAATAAAAAGCCCGGCTCGTTGCTTACCGTACATTTACATAATATGTAATTAGGTACCATAAAATACGTAAGGTGTAAATTGTCTATTTAGTCATAAACTGATCTATTTTAGTTTGGCGAGTCCTGTTGATGGACCAGAAAAAAGCTTTGTCCCTCAAGTTACGTAGCATCATCTTTTCCGATAAGGACAGGTCATTTTCTTCAGCCCACTCCAAGCAAGTGTTCAAAGATGATATGGCTTGTGAATGAGTAATTTTCTTGACATTTGAAGCAAAATAATCTTCAGCTAAAGACTCGTCATTCTCTTGCGTTATTTGGGTTATGATCTCATCATCAGTTATAGGATCTGTGCAATTCTCCTCTTCACTCATAGACAAGAAAGTGGAAATGGTTTCTTCTGTATAACCACGATTACGTAAAAGACTGAGCGGGAGATCGTCTTCTACGTCGAAGTCATCATTTTCTTCTGATCTATCTTCTGTTGAATTTATTTTTTCAGGCCAAAGAGGCTTCCAAGATTTTTCGATAAGAGACGATGATACATGATCCCAACATTGCGCTAGCGAAAAAATGGCGTCTTTAATTGTGACGCTTTTTTATAACATCATGCAAGGTTAAAGCCTCATCGGCTTCTTGCTGCACGAACATTTGAATCAGGAGTTTCTTTTTGTAATTTATCTTGACATTTTGGATTACGTTTTGATCCATAGGTTGGATCAAAGGCGTACAATTTGGAGGCATGTACAGTACAGAGAAGTTGCCGTCTTCTGTTGTCAAATCTTCAGCATTTGGATGTCCAGGGGCATTGTCTAAGAGTAGCAATGCTTTTTGTGGCAGTCCCATTTTTTTTAAATGGCGTTTGACTTCAGGAACAAAATGGCCTCTAAACCACTCGAGAAAAATATCTCTGGTTACCCAAGCACGCCTCTGCCCTTCATAATGCACTGGTAATTTTACAGATCCAAAAGATCTTGGCTTTTTTGCCTTCCCCACAACTAGCAATGGTAATTTGTGATTCCCTGTAGAGTTTGCGCAAGGCATAAAAGTTATTCGCTCTTTAGACACTTTCGACCCAGGAGCGCTAGTTTCAGCAGAGAGGCTAAAGTTTTGTCCGGCAGAACCTTCCAAAACAATCCTGATTCGTCGGCATTGTAAATTTGTTCAGGGCAAAGGTTCTTTTCTTTTATCTCGTTTAGGAATTTTTCTTGGAATGGTTGAACAGCTTCCGTATTGCTAGAGACTTTCTCACCTGACACTTTCAGCTGACGTATGCCATGACGTTTTTTAAAATTATCAAGCCATCCTCTACTTGCAGAAAAATCCGAACCTGTTAGTTTTTTATGGAAGAATCTCGCTTTTTCCATTACGACCTCACCAGACAATGGAATGTGGCGTCGTCTTTGTTCTAAAAACCATGTGAACAGTGCTTCTTCTAGCATTGGATTCTCTGGTAATTTTAGAGTTTTTCTGAACCCTGGTCCTTTCTCAGTTTTAGCTATAAAAGATCTCAATTTTTGCTCATTTTTCTTGAGGTCTGTAATTGTTGATTTTCCAACGCCATACTTACAAGCAAGAGAAGTTGCCGACACTCCGTCCTTTAAACTGTCTAGTATGGTGCACTTTTCGGCTATAGTCAAAGTTTTATGTTTGCGTTTTGGTGTTGGAACCATCTTTATAACCTCAAAAAACACGCCGCGCACGAGTACAGAGCAGAAAAACGTGGAATGGACGCGCAACGTGGCAGTCGTAACTGCAGACTAATTAATAAACAACATAGCAGTGAGGCGAAGGCGAGGAAGTGGGGTGGGGTATGCAGTTCGGATTATAGCGACGTTCGGATTAGCCTGAGTACGGATTATCGAGGCTCTACTGTACATAACATGACAGAGACAACCCTGGTAGTTGCTCGCATCAATAGGTTAACTTTAGAAATAAAAGTTGAAAGTACCTACATTTTTCTATTTCGAGTTTAAATTACTATTTGTCATCATCAGTAACCTTTGGTAAGTACTTACCACTGAGTTCATTTTCTGAAGACGATGAAATTACACGAAGACGACGCCGTTTCCTTTAAATCTATTCTTTTTTCCTTCTAATCTATCTCTAATGTGATCCTCGGTGTGATCGCGGCTTCTCTTTTTCCCCATGTTTAAAGACTAATCCTTGTTTATTTAACTATCACTAAATTAAACACTGGGTAAAAATTTTATACAATATCGCGAAGTTGGGTCCGAGCGTGCGAAGCCTACAGCACGGAAACAAAGAATGAGTATGAAAATGGCGGTATTCACCGGGCGGCATTGGGTCAAATAAACTGCTTTTATTTTTATTTATTCTTTAAAAACTCGTGCGAAGCTAAAGCGTAGGAGCATAGCTACAATATGTAAACCTAATCGCTAAGAATGAAGCTGTAAAATATAATTGATGAATGACTGAGATTTTAGAGAACAAGTAAATCTATACCAACTGTAAATGTATATTAAAGCATGGTTCTAGTCGAAATTGTAAGAATTTATTGCATTTAATTTGTGACATTCCATTTATAATAGTGTAAGGTACTTAATTTTATAATGAAAATATGGTCGATTCTGATCGTCACACTGATGCTCCGGCCACATTGTCGCGACAAGATTCGTGTTGCGTTGTCGCGATAAAACTTCGTGTTCGACTTTACGACGAAGCGCTTGGCCACATTATAAAAACTTCGCGTTATCGCGACAACCTCGAACCGTTGAGGCATAAATAATGGAATAGGTATGTGGATTAGGTATTTTTCAATACTAGTCGGTACCTAATACAACGTATCGAGTATTAGGTATCGCATAAAATATCATCTCATTAAGAGAAATCAACCGTAAGGCTTAGACTATAAGTTTTAATTTTATTACTTAGAAAAAATACATACTATATCATTAGAATACGAAGGTAAATTTCGCCATCTCTAACAAATTTATAATAGATCAGATGGCAAATCAGACGAACTCGAAATCAAATATTCCTGGTTCGAATCTAGGTTGAGACCGACTTTTTTCCTTTTTTTTTACAATTTTTAAAATACTTTATTTAAACAAAATATGTGACACCAACGAAAAACAATTTAATGAAATATTAAAAATTTGACCTAATACAAAAAGCACATTTCGCTATTATCATGATATTTTTTATTTCCACAACTATTCTTTCTACGTAGGTTATTTATTAGGTAATGGATCACTGATCAGTCATCGAAAACCGATACTAAATATTCACTGAATAAATATTCTACGTATATTCTACGTAGTATAATGGATCACTTAATAGTAATGGAACGGCCATACTGCATAAATATTAGGAACATATATTAGTATTAGGTTGAACAGGTACGATTTTTACCTAATCCGACCCATCTCTACTCAAGCGCGCAAAGTGTGGCCACCTACACGAACTTTGTCGCGATAAAACCCTTTGATGTGCGGTAATTTACCGATATCGGCGCGAAGTACATTTTGTGTCGCGATGATGATTCGCGACAGGACGAACTCTTTGGCCAGACATGTCGCGACAACGCGAACATTCGCGAATGTGGCCGGAGCATTAGTCCTACCTGTCCATTTCATCTCAGCCATTTATGTTAAGAATATAGAGGGCCAGGCCTGACTAATTTTAAGTTTACGTTTAGGTCGATCAGAATTGCCCATATTATCCTGTATTATTTTTAGAATATAAAATAATTGCAGTTACTCTTGAATTGAAACCAAGGACCTACCTATAATTTTTTTGCCCTTGTCAATGTATCCAACTCAAGATGATTAAATTATATTAAAGTGTCTTCAAGAGTACGTTATAAGTACATGAGTTATTATTACAGTATTAGAAATCTCGAAATTATTATGTATGGTCAAACGAATATGCGGAATATGCCTCATTCAGTGATAATGTTAAAAAAATGCATATTGTACAAGCTCTTCAATGTTTCGTGCAATACACACATGTATTTTATTCAATGTTTGTGATAATAAAAAATATATATTTATTTGCCAAACTTCTTTTACTTTTTGTACTACTATGATACTATATTAAGTTACTAGTGGACGCCCGCGACTCCGTCCGCGTGGACTACAGAAAAAACAAAATGTCTAAATTTTCCGGGATAAAAAGTAGCCTACCTATATGTTAAGTGGGACCTGTCACAATATATTCCTGAAAACTGCATCTAAATCGGTTCAGCCGTTTTTGAGATTAGCGTGCACAAACGCACAGACAAAAATTCCAAAAATCATCGTTTTGGGCTCTATTGCGTTGATAAAGGTCTCCTATAATATTTTTTCTCATATATCTTCCATGTACAGACAGCAATCCGTTACATTTTTTAACCGACTTCAAAAAGAGAGGTTATCAATTCGTCTGTATGTTTTTTTTTTTTTTTTTTTTATTTTTATTTTTTATGTGTGTTACCTCAGAACTCCGTCATTTATGAACCGATTTCAATTTTTTTTTTATAGTTGGTCATGGTATACTTCCAGGTTGGTCCCATATTCACCATATCAGGATCTGATGATGGGATCTTGGAGAAATCGAGGGCAATCCTCGAATATTGTAGGCACATGTAGTCTGTTTTTATACTTTTACTGAGCGTTTTGATCACCTACATATAAAACATAACATCTGATGATGGAATCTCCAAGGAATCTAGGGATATCCTCAAATATAAAAGGCACGAGTAGTACGTTTTTAGATTTTTATAGAGAATTTTGGTCAGCTACACATAATATAAAGGAAACGAGGGTCTGATGATGGAGCCGCCGAAAAACAGATAGTGGAACTTTTTAGTAACAAAATCCCCCTATGGCAGGGGGAGGCCTACGTCCAGTAATGGACTGCAATAGGCTTATGAAGATGAAGATAATTGTGTTATATTATATGTATTAGGGTATAGAGAACCGGATATGTTTCAAGGAACCGGGATTTTCGGTACCGGATCATGCTGGAACCGGGAATTCCCGGGATTTTCGGTACTTTCGGTTTTTTTTTCAACCATACATATGATGCTAATTGATAAATTGAAATTGTGACGGTCTCAAGAATAAAACTACAAATAAAAATCATAAAAGAATGTTTTATTTGAGTAGTAATCAGCTTTTAGCTACAGCCAAACTTAATATCAATACAATACTTACAATCTAGATAAATTCAGTCTGTCATTGAATGAGATCAATCATCATCATTGGGCATCAACATTAGCCACAATAATTAACTTATTCCAACTTAGCCTAGCTATTCACCCGATAATCGAGAAGCTGCAATCAAAATTAAACGTGTGGTATCTAGACGATGGCACCCTAGGAGGCGAAGCGAGCTCTGTCCTAGGGGATCTTAAACTCCTGAAGCAGGAATTAAAATTAATAGGGCTTGAGCTCAACACGGGAAAATGTGAGTTATATGTCCCCGCTTCCACCCCATCCCGTAACGAAATAATTTCTGCTTTCAACCCATTGGCTCCAAATTTGTCTGTTGTGGATAAAAGCTCTTTTCGCCTTTTGGGCTCGCCCATCTTAGACGAGTCGATACCCTCTTTCGTGGATGAACAAATTTAAAATTTTGTCAGCACCTCAGATAGCCTTTTCAAAATTAATACGCACATGGCCTACTATATAATACGCCCATTGCCTTTTTGGCCCCCAGATTTATGTACTACCTTCGCTGCAGTCAAATCTGGAAATTTCAGGATCTTCTTCTTCGTTTAGACCAAGCTATTAAGCAGACCCTCTCCTCGATTATCAATATCAGTTTAGATGATCGTTCCTGGGCCCAAGCCTCACTACCGATAAGGTTTGGAGGTCTGGGTGTACGCAAAATTACTAGTATACCACTCCCAGCCTTTTTGGCTTCAGCCCATAGCACTCTCCCACTAGTCATCAAAATTTTAAACAGCCAAAGCCAGGTCGAACATATAGCTGAAGCCAAAACCGCCTGGAAGGCGGTCTGCCCAAACGGAATTGAACCGTCTACCCCATCGTCGCAAAGGCTGTGGGACGGGCCGCTTTGTGAATTGCTACGAAAAAACCTATTAAAACACGTCAACCAGTACCGCAGAGCGTGCCCGCCTTACAGCCTTGGGCGAGTGGGAGTCGGGCCTTTGGTTACAGGCACTGCCGTCAGCCAATGTCGGTACACTTTTGGACCGAACCACTTTCTGCATTGCCACACGCCTACGCCTGGTGCGCCGTGCGATGTCCCCCACCGATGCCGATGTGGCGACGCCGTCGATCAACTCGGACACCATGGCCTCTCATGTGCCAGGAGTGCCGGTCGCATCCCACATCATGCTAGTATTAGATATCATCCGCCGGGCTCTTGCCACCGCCGGGGTGGCAAGAGCCCGGCGGAGGTGGCGGATGCATCTGTTTTAGAACCTGTTGGTTTGGTGCGCGACGATGGCAAGAGACCGGACGGCATGACCCTCGTGCCCTGGGAGATGGCGCGCTCTCTAGTATGGGACGCTACATGCGTCGATACTCTGGCAGCGTCCCATGCCCCAGGCACAGCCATAAGAAGTGGCTCTGCGGCCGCCACAGCGGAAAACCTCAAACGGCGTAAATATGCAAACCTCAGTGGAGACTACATATTTGAGCCGTTTGGGGTTGAAACCATGGGGCCCGGGAGCCCATGCCCTTTTTAAGGGCATTTCGAAAAGACTGGTCGAGGCTTTTTAAATATGATTAATGACAATCAAACTTAATATTAATTAAAATGTAGTTAAAATCAAACTCAGTGGTGAGAGCGCTGACACGCGGAATGCAGAGGTCGTGGGTTCAATTCCCCACCCGGTTGAGGAATTTTTTCCATTTCTTTATTACTAATTTTATAAAATCAAACTATTATTGAAAGTACTCGTAATTAACGCAATAAAATTAATAAGAATCCACCATAAGAGGTGGGAGAGGGTATACCTTAGGCTAGAATAAATTGAATTCAAATAGATAACAATCAAATAAAATCTACGCCTTCACAGATAAAGTGGAACTATTTGGTCTTTTTGCCATCTCGACTCTAATATTTGTTTTATCGTCATTCTTCGTTGATCTAACACGTTCCTTCCTAATCTTCTGGAGTTCTGCATTTACGAGTAGTTCGTCGCTCTTCGTAAGATTACTTCTTTCTACTGCGGATTCTAAGTCCTCTTCTATTTCAATAACCTGATGAGCGTGTGAATGTTGGGTTGTTGTTGATGGCGGGGGACTTGTACGTTTTAGTAGTAGGTAATACAATGTTATTGCACATTTCGTTACTATTTGGGCGGGAAACTGGCCGCTCCGCTCCTGAACCGCTCACGCGTAGCGTCAGTGTTGCCAATCACCATATATGTATACGGATTTGTGTGTATAAACTATAAATTACAGCTAATATGAAAAAAAGGGTTTTATACGAATTTTTTATGATGTCGATTTACGATTTCAATAATTCCCGAAAGTACCGAAAATCCCGGTTCTTGTATTTTAATTCCCGGTTCTTTTACCGCTTCTAAATCCCGGGAATTCCCGGGAATTTCGGTACCGGGATTTCCCGGTTCTATACACTAATATGTATAGATTACATTTTTTTAATTTTATGATAGAATAGTGGACGCCCGCGACTTCGTCCGCGTGGACTGCAAAATGTCGAAATTATCCGGGATTGAACCGTTTACGCAGCGCACGCAACGGAAGTCTCCAAAGTTGAATAATTTTCCCCGTTTTTTCCACATTTTCCTCTTATTCTTCGTCCCTATTGGTCGCACTGTGATGATATATAGCCTAAAGCCTTCCTCGATAAATGGACTATCCAACACAAAAAGAATTTTTAATTCGACCCAGTAGTTCCGGAGATTAGCGCGTTCAAACAAACAAACAAACAAACTCTTCAGCTTTATAATATTAGTATAGATATTATTATATATATAAAGTATAGATTACAAAATCAACTGAATAATTTGTTACAAATTTAATACAACCATTAAATGGCAATAAAAATGTGAATAAAAAGAATAGACATGTCATTCAATTAATTTAATTCTAATTAATATACTGAAAAGAACTTTACAAAATAGTGTGAGGTAATTATTTGATTATTAAAAATAACCTATTAGTATTTTTACTTTCTATTTGACAAAGAAAATGCATTTCAATTTAATCTATAGGAACCTTAATAAAATAATATGTACATGTCACTTATAGTTATTACTTATTCAGCCTTAGCTGCCATTTGGCGAAAATATCAGGAATATAAACATCATTAAAATTTGGATCAGATTATAAAATTATATTACATAAATAACTTCATGATGGAATCATCTTTAGGTGCACCATAAGAGAATTGTGATCACTGATAACTTTTAGTAAGGGCCGGTTCTCACCATCATTGACTCATGTCAACACAACAATTGTGTCCATTCTTTTAGTTGTTTACCTACAGTAATAGATTTTATTATTGCATAATAATGAACTTAATTAGTCTGTCGAATCCCGCCCAAAATGAGTTTAATTCAAATGCGATAAGACGAAGTCAGGAGCATGCTAGGGAAGCTTGATATTTTTGAAATAATGTTACTAGCACAGCAATGTTGTCTAAGCCTCAAAGTGCGCCTATTAAATAGTTACACTACGCGTCATTTTGAGCCACACCAAAGGAGTTGACAAACTAGTAGTTTTCCAACAGATCGTACATTACTACAGAGAGCAATAAAACGCATATCAGTGATACTGGCTCGTACTACGTTCGAGAAACACATAAGCACCAAATCAGGCTGCAATAATTTGCTTTAGCTAACAGCATGATCTCTGAACGCGAGTGCAGTGATAGACTTCTGATGACCGCAGTACTCTCGATCGAGGGTGCCCTTCTCGAGATTCCACAGTCGAGCGTAGCTATCCGATGAACCTATAATAAGATTTAAATATTCAGCGGCGACGGTAGACGTAGTGAGACTTAATAGACTAACTTGTGAATGTGTGATTTGCACATCCTATTAATATTAAAAATGCGAAAGTGTGTGTATGTGTGCTTGTTAGCCTTTCACACAAAAACTACTGAACGGATTTTAATGAAACTTGCCAGGTCAATCAGAATAACACATAGGCCCTAAAGATGACGCGGGCGGCCGGTAGCAGAGTTACCAAATCGGATTTTTAAAAAGACGTAGCCCAGATGGCTCGATATCCCGTTTTTGCCATCACTCACCCGTGAACAGATATCGCGAGTCCTGGCTGAAGGCGGCGTCCCACACCCAGCGCTGCGCCTCCCGCTGCATGCAGCGCTGCAGAGACCAGTCGCTCGTGCGCCACACCTTCGCGGTACTGTCTGCCGACGTCGTCACCAGCAGGCTGCCAGCAACAACGAAACAAAATGTGTATCAGGACCATGGAGAAATCTTAGAAGAAAACGTTTGTTCATACAAAACAATGCTTCACTTGGGCGGGGGGAAAGGGAGAAAACTGTCTCATCGATTCTCCACTTTATACTTCGCAGGTTCTACAAATGCCCACAGATTTTCCGGGAAAGAGGAATGATTTTATGTATATTCCCAAAATGAGATAGCCAAAACTGCAGTATTATTAAAAACGTACAGCACATTTAGCATAGTGTGATGTAAATGATCAATGACAAATAGCTAGCTCATCACCTAAGAGAATGCCTTAGTCGACTCTTAAGAAATGCATGGACGGAGATGCAGTTTATAAACCAAGGTAAGGTTTAGCAGGAATCCTGTATTTTGGAAAGTCATCTTTAAATTAAGTATGCCTATTATAAGTAAATTTTCACTAAACTTAATTATTTTGACAATGGTCAGATATCTAAACAATAAAGTTGATGCTGATCTTGATCAAGATTTAGAGAGTGTCAAAAGGCTATCTGACCATTGGAAATGCCCTAATAGATATTTAATTTTCTGACATACCTAGAATCAGGACTAAATTTGCATCTAGTCACATATTTACTATGTGCCTGCAAATGTTTTCTTGGTATCGGCCTAGCTGGTGACCCCCCGAGTGACCACACATAGCAGTTGCCTTTATTGTTTACCGTGGCCATCATCTTTCCTTCGGGGTCGATTGCTATGTCTTGAATTGATGCTTCTGCTTCTGGTATCTGATGAGCATAAATAAATTTGTGTTTGTACACTTATTTCTGTATACAGGTGTAACAAAAAGGGTATGTTAAGCGAAAAGCTATGTAAATAGCCCACTGTAGAGAACCTATCCACAAAATTTGAGACCCGAAATCACATGTTTATTTTTCCCGATAGTATGGAGAATTTTTAAATATCTCAGGAATTTTCATACAATCATGAAAAATAAAAATGTGATTTCGAGTCTCAAATTTTGGAAATAGGTTCTCTATGTATAGTGGGCTATTTACATAGCTTTTCACTTAACATACCCTTTCTGTTACACCCTGTATACATATTTACCATTTTTCCTATAATATAGGCACAATGTTTACGTATATTTCCCATTGGATTTTACTGGTATGTAGATTGTTGTTACTGCCTGAAAAGCGGTGGTAAGATCACCCCTTACCACGTGGGACTTAACAGGCTGGGGTATAATGGGCGTGACTATACATGTATTTATATTTAGGATGCAAAGTTCAGCTTTTTAGTATTAAGTGATAAGTTAGGATGCCTTTTAGTTTCGCTTTTTATACAGCAAAGCAGTACTAGAAGTATAAAAATGCCTACATTATTATTATTTATTAGCATAGAAGATTTTGGTATGGGTAGCCATAATGTTTATAAAAGGTAAATTGTCTGAACTAAACTATCATTGTTCATACCAGTTGTTCATTCTGATCAGTTCTGAGGTCCCACATATGGATGATGCCGCTCTGGTCTCCCACCATGATCTGTGTCTGGTCGGGATGGAGAGCCACTGCATTCACCGGTGCTGGCACTTGGAATATACGCTGGCATTGGAACTGACGAGCTACCCTGAATTAATTGGAGTTTCTACTAATTTATACAATCACATACAAAATGGTGAATGTTATTGTGACTAACAAGAGTTAGATAATATATCTTTTGAATTCCAGTAAGGATAAGATGCATAATGAGACCTGCTTTTAGAACTTCAAGGAAGTGGCATTAATTAAACTATTAAAGATCTAGAGGTTTTTCATGTACCATACTGCTAACATTATTTTCCTTATTTATATTAAAAGTAAGCCTATGAAGTACTAACCTCAAGTCCCAAATTCTGGCTGTGCAGTCCTCACCTGCAGTGTACATCCAATTTCCATCTTTCTGCATTTTTAAATAAATAAATCAAATCATTGAAATTTCACTAACAATATGGGTAAGAAAGAACTAATTTAAAAAAAATATTTTGCAAAAATATCTGAACTAAACTCTATTTGAAAACATATTTTTGATTAAAATATATAAATTTTTTCACTATAAGCTTACCTGAAAACCAACTTGTGCAATGTTTTTTGTAATACCCTCACAGTTGATGACTGGATCAGGATTTGCACTGGCAAGGTCGTACAGGCGTATGTGTTGATAGCCACCCGCTGCTACCATTTGCCCATTAGGAGTTATTTCTAAAGCATTTACTTGCTAGAAAAAAAGAAAAAACATCTTAGAGACAGAGTTCGAAGTGATAATTATCTTGATAAATATACCTTGATAATCTTTGATAATTATAAAAATCAAACACTAAAATAATCACATTTATTTATGTGTATCTGAACGTCATTTGTGTATCCAAATGTGCTAGACCTCAAACTAAACAAAAAAACCATTTATCAGACAAGAAAACTGTGAATTTCTGTTCTTTAGGTACTTTCTTACTTTTGTTTGACGTCATAAAAACAAATTCTGAATTAAATTGTATATTTCTCACATTTATTCTTTGCTGTTTAATTTAATAATACTGAAAAACCTACACCCTCCTTGGGATTTAATATATTATCATTTAAATAAAGATAATTTCAAAAAGTTAATGGAAAATCAGCTAGCATAATTATCGGATAATTATCAAGATTATTATCCAAAAAAATATTTATCTTGATCATTTTGAACCCTGTTTAAAGATAATTTCTAGGACAAAGTTAGTTTCAACACACAAGTTAGTACCTACATCATATTAATTAGAGAATTTTGTACAGATAAACATTCTAGACAAAAGCCAAATGTCCCTGAAAGAGATATTTTTCATAGATAAAGTGCTTAATGTGCTAATGAAGAATGATAAAAATGTAGGTAGAAATATTTTACCCTTTTCTAGATCAACAGGATTCAATCAATCTTCTAAGACACACCATTGTGGTAAGTAAAGATAGGTGAATGCTACAAGTGTATATCACAATCGGTGCAGTTCAGGGATCAGGTGCTTCAATATACTGACATTTTCCACCAAGTGGTGGCAGTTCATCCAAAAATTTTACTAAGTATAATAAATAAACGAACCGAGTCAGGGTGCTGCATGGTCCGTAGACAGACACCGCTATGTGCCTGCCACAGTTTTACGGTGTGGTCATAGCCGCCAGTCACCAGGGCCACTGATCCACCTCCACCAGCCACGTCTCCAGCCATCGCTAGCGTTGGATTAGTCAAATTTAACTTCCACCGCCAAAGGCGCGATAAAAGCTTACTAACCTCGAAATGTCTCAAGTCGTAATTGAATTTTATTTATCTAAAAGCTCTCTTTGAATTTACTAAAACTTTATAGAGAGGTAGCAGGTAGTCCTGCGAAATATTTAAGCCCTGTGCTGTGGAAATATTTAAAAAGTAGGGTAGATATTTCAAAAAATCGACTTGAAAAATATATATTTTTTTAATTAGTTTAGCCCGAAGGAAAGGCAAGGGGAACTAAGCCCATACAGCCATTGTCTTTAGTAAATGTTTTCTGAATTTATGACGAATGATATTGATGATGATGAATGGAAACGTCGGGAAAATCCTCAGGAACAAGTGTAAAGTAAGTCAAAATGAAAAATTATTGCAGAAACAACTTACATGAGCCCATGAAGAGATCGTATTCCGGCTAAAGTTTTACTCAGCTTACCTGCGTATAAATCCATGCATACGCACTAGATTCACATCACAAGTATTCAAAATATAACTTATCTACCAGAAAACATCACTTTACGGACACATGCAAGCCATTTACAAATAATTTTTGATTTTCACAAGAAAATTACACCTGCACCCTTCCAGTTTTTCCCGCCGAATCGATGATTCCTTTTGTTTTTTGTTTGTTTAGTTTATCCCGAAGGCAAGGGGAACTAAGCCCATACAGCCATTGTCTTTAGTAAATGATTTCTGGATTTATGATGGTTGATAATAATGATGATGAATGGAAACGCCGGGAAAATCCTCAAGAACAAGTGTAAAGTTAGTCAAAATGAAAAATTATTGCAGAAACAACTTACATGGGCCCATGAAGAGATCGTATTCCGGCTAAAGTTTTACTCAGCTTACCTGCGTATAAATCCATGCATACGCACTAGATTCACATCTCAAGTATTCAAAATATAACTTATCTACCAGAAAACATCACTTTACGGACACATGCAAGCCATTTACAAATAATTTTTGATTTTCACAAGAAAATTACACCTGCACCCTTCCCGCTTTTCCCGCCGAATCGATGATTTTTTTGTTTTGTTGAATTTATCCCGAAGGAAAGGCAGGGGGAACTAAGCCCATACAGCCATTGTCTTTAGTAAATGATTTCTAAATTTATGATAGATGATAATGATGGTTATGAATGGAAACGTCGGGAAAATCCTCAAGAACAAGTATAAAGTTAGTCAAAATGAAAAATAATTGCAGAAACAACTTACATGGACCCATGAAGAGATCGTATTCCGGCTAAAGTTTTACTCAGCTTACCTGCGCGTATAAAACCATGCACACGCACTAGATTCACATGACAAAATCAAAATATAACTTATCTACCAGAAAACATCACTTTACGGACACATTTACAAATAATTTTTGATTTTCACAAGAAAATTACACCTGCACCCTTCCAGCTTTTCCCGACGAATCGATGATTCCTCCTGTGAAGAAAACAAACAATTTTTTTTTATAAAATTATTAATAAAGAAATAGAAAAAATTCCTCACCCGGGTGGGAATCGAAACCACGACCTCTGCATTTCGTGCCAGCGCTCTTACCTATCTTACATATCTGGCCAAAGAGTTCGTCCTACAAAATCGTCCTACAAAATGTACTTCGCACGAATGTCGGTAAATTACCGCATATCAAAGGGTTTTATCGCGACAAAGTTCGTATAGTTGCCACACTTTGCGCGCTTGAGTAGAGATGGGTCGGATTAGGTAAAAATCGTACCTGTTCCACCTAATACTAAAATTTTAAAAAACCTGTTCCTAATATTTATGTTCCAGTTCCATTACTATTAAGTGATCCATTACGTATTAGATTACGTATTCAGTGAATATTTAGTAGTTTTCGGTGACTGATCCATTACCTAATAAATAACCTACGTAGAAAGAATAGTTGTGGAAATAAAAAATATCGTGATATTAGCGAAATGCGCTTTTTATATTAGGTCAAATTTTTAATATCTAGTTAAATTGTTTTGAGTTTGTGTCACATATTTTGTTTAAATAAAGTATTTTAATTTTGTAAAAAAAAAGGAAAAAATTCGGTCTGAACCCAGATTCGAACCAGGAGTATTTGGTTTCGAGTTCGTCCGATTTGCCATCTGATCTATTATAAATTTGTTAGAGGTGGCGAAATTTATCTTCGTATTCTAATGATATTATAGTATATTGTAGTATATATTTTTGCTAAATAATAAAATTGAAACTTATAATCTAAGCCTTACGGTTGATTTCTCTTAATGAGATGATATTTTATGCGATACTAAATACTCGATACGTTGTATAAGGTACCGTCTAGTATTGAAAAATACCTAATACGGTTCGAGGTTGTCGCGACAACACGAAGTTTTTTATAATGTGGCCAAGCACTTCGTCGTAAAGTCGAACACGAAGTTTTATCGCGACAACGCAACACGAATCTTGTCGCGACAATGTGGCCGGAGCTTTCACAAAAAAAAGCAATCGAGCATAAAACAAGTCAATCAAGATTAAAGTTCTTATTTTCATCTATGTATCCATGGAGCTCCATGTATGTAAACGATAGCCTTGGAGAAAATCTTGTACCGATTGAGCTGTAGTATCTTTTGTGCAGATATTGATTGATACGCTATGTCGCTATATTCAATCATGTCGCAATGCGCATGACGAGGGTCAGTTAAAGGGCAATTTGTTAAGTAAGAGGCTATGTATGTACAAGGGACTACCTTACTATACTTTGTTATAAAACAAAAACAGCAGATGTGAGATATCTCGCTTTCACCATGCTACGGGCGCTGGATAACGATTAATTTGAGTACCTACCTAGTCCTCACATTATACCTACGTGTACCTTCTCAGAAATCGCTCGTCTTTACACTATAAAATCTCACACAAAACTCTTATCTACGAATACTCTTTCTACGGTCCGTTCGCTCAACCAAGTATGTACGCTGTCATTTTACAGCACATCCTGTAAGCACATCTCTTTGGTAGCCACTTCCCTATACAGAGTGTAACAAGTGTGTATGTTAAGCGAAAAGCTGTATAAATAGAGAACCTATTTCCAAAATTTGAGACTCGAAATCACATTTTTATTTTTCAAGATTGTATGAAAAGTCCTGAGATATTTAAAAATTCTCCATACTATCGGGAAAAATAAACATGTGATTTCGGATCTCAAATTTTGGGGAAGGTTCTCTATAGTAGGCTATTTATACAGCTTTTCGCTTAACATACCCTTTTTGTTACACTCTGTATAGGGAAGTGGCTACCAAAGAGAAGCTGTCTTTGCACTAAGTAGCGTCCTTTGACTGTCTCTTTCTACGGTAGTGTCCCTATGCCTGATTTCGGAACCAACATTTTTCCTATGTTATATTTCTATATTATGCAGGTATGTACACAGTCTACACATATTAATTAGCACCAACATCCAACTATACGGTGAACGCATTCACTCTATGCCGCGTATCCTATTTCTTTACATCCTTTTTTTTTTTACGGCCGGCTGCAACCTGACGCCAACCCACAGAACACTACAGGATGTTTTTTGATCGTCAACGTTCTCGAAAACTGCGGAATCTCTAATCATTACGATCATTTTCTCAATGGAAGCAAACCTGGGAAGTGTTCCCAAGATATTAGGGTCCAAACTAAATAGACTGCATTTTTCTGCATAAATGCACATAAAAGCGCATAGCAAGATTTTTTCACGAGAAATTATATCTGTATGAAAAATCTAGCATAAACACTGGACACTATAAATTTAATTTCGATCGATCAAGTAAATAAATTTTAAAAAAATTATGTAGTTTCCCCCAGGATATTTCTTTGCATAAACTGAATTTGATGTATAGTGCGTACCCTTCAAAGGGTGGCAATGAAAAAACACAATATATACTCTCGACCCACCTTTCGATACAGCTAGTGACATGCGTTAGCATCTCTAGTCTGTTCATAGGTACGTTTGGTGGAAACTTATTACCTACTGCGCCATGATGGTATGCAATAAACTACATGCATATTATTGCCACCTAAAATATTTCTCACCAATCATAAGATCATATGCACTGTGCAGCCATCAGACTCGCATATACTGTGCAATTCCCACAGAAAATTGAAGGTTGATGAAAACATGAAATAGGTTTATATGAAATTACTTTATTGAACATGTAAAATCCGTATTGACATGAGGAATGCTAATTCTCATTTACAAAATAACACAATGTAAAATTTGAGAGAAATCACATCGAAAACCTACCTATGACTAACTAAAAATACAACATACATCAATTTCCTAAATTATTTTGAAATGTCCAGCATGAATCCACATTACATACCATCAGATTTCTTAGTTTACAGAAGTTTGGTACCATTATCAGGTTTGAAATTTACATAGAAGAGGTAGGTCAATATAACAATAAGCTGTCACATACTTCATGAAGTCATCTCTAATTTTACATGTTTTGGTACAGTTTGATCAAAACTTCTACGCCCAGGAATACAAATAACTCTTAGGTTATCATATCATCATACTGAAATAAGTATAGTAAATTTAAGAAAGCACAGCTTTCAAAATCATTAATTTTAAGAATGAGATAATACTGTTGACATAGGAGTTTTGACAAAATTACTGAAAGTACAATTCAAAATGTGAGCATCCAAGTAGTCACAGCGAACTTAACAAGGGAGGGCTAACTGTACAATTCCCCAGTGTATACACGCTAACACTTATACATTATTTTAGAGGCTTAGAAACCTAGACCCTAAGTAAGGGGTACTTTCCAAATTCTGCAGTCCTCAAAACATTTTATCATTATCACCACAAATTATAAAAAATGGTAAAATTGCTGATGAATCAACAATTTTATTTACAAGATCAGATTTAAAATAATGCATTCAAAATCATTAAAAGTGTATTAAATACCTGCATCTGAATAAACAATGTCACACAGACTTTGGAAAGTCTGTCCCATTTTACTTTGTAATAAATTAAGTCCAAGTAAATTATTCAATATGAACAGAGATGTCTTAATGCCAGGAGATCATTCGCTTTCTTCCTCCTCTTCTTCTCCACCATCTTCATCGTCAGACTCTTCCTTCTTTTTCTTGGACTTCTGCAAATATAAAGAAGTTTATTAATTATACGAAATCGCAAGTTAACAATATGAATAGCTAGGTTAAAGGTGTAGAAAAACTTACAGCGGGTGCAGCTTTCTTGCCCTTCTTTCCTCGCTTCTGCGCCTTCTTTCCACCACCTTCACCACCTCCACCATTGGCGTTAAATGACTCTAGGTCTTTTGTATACTGTTCTTTTGCTTTAGCCGCCTTTTCTTCCCATACCTGTTTAAAAAAACAAGTAAGATTACACATGTACTAAAACGTTTAAATATTTAAGTAGGTCAATAAAACAAAGAAGTTGCTCACACTCTTATCCTTCATTGCCCTCCACATTTCACCACCTTTTTTGGCGATTTCTGTGACTTTTAGGCCGGGATTATCGGCCTTTATCTGTTCTCTGGCGCTGTTGAGCCATAGCATATAAGCTGACATAGGACGCTTAGGCTTGTCCGTCATTTTAACTTTTTTCCTGTAAACAAAATAGTATGAAATAGGTATTAAAACATTCTAAGCAATGTGTGAAAAGTCCCACGCGCGCGTTCCGGCCTCTTGCTAGCCTTGCACCTTTTCTATGGCACAGTATTGAAGTGTATGGGGCGTCATTTTGGCGGGAAAGGCTTTTAGAGCCAAATTACCAGAAAAATATAAAAAATTAATATTCACAACTAAATATTCCATCAAAATATGCAAAGAAACATCAGAAATTCACTAGTTAAACGCAAATCAAGTAATCGGCCCATATAACGAGTTCACTGGCCTAAGCTTGGGTAGTACGAGCCATTTTGTTTTCACGAATACCATGTAAAATACGCAATTATCGAAAATGCCGTCATCACCAGATAATCGATTGAATATTAAGCTATAAGTTGTAGAAGAAGTGTTCTTGTCATCCAATGGAAAAGATCAGAGAAATAAATTATTGAAAATAGGCGTCCCTCGCCATAGGCCACGCTACTAAGGAAAAGTACGACGAAGCCTATAGCCATGTTTGAACGCGAATTCCAACGTGGAATTGATATTATATTAAGGAAAAACGTCATAATTAAAACAATATAATATACTAAAACACTCGTATAGAAATAGAATAATTATTAAGACTCACCTGATGGCAAAAATTTTGAATTATTTTTGAACTAGGTGCACAACCAAACTGTAGACGTAGAGAACCAGAAGAAAATGTATGGAGCCCGAAGCAAAATGTTCCCCGTACAAGCTTGCTTGGGTCGACTCGCGTCACCACTACAGCGCCCTCTACGGCGCTCGTGATTGGCTGACAAAATCAACGCTACCAACGCAGTAAAACTAATTTGACGTCTAGTACTACGTATATCCGTGACGTTTGTCCAAGGTCTACATTCTATTTTCAACTCTATATTTTCAACAGAAAAAACAATTTTCAGTGATCACCAAATTTTCATACAATTCCTTAGAACATTAGTATAGTGAATTTTTGAGGAAAATAAACATAAATATCAAGAAAAATCAACTGTGGAAGGCATTGTATAGGTAGATAAACGTATAAAAACATTTTTTAGGCATGGTTTGTTTTATAAGCATATCAAAAAATGACTCGTTCCACTCCAAGTTCCCATTACCGATTAGTACTAAAATTAATTCGCGCCAAAGTTTAAATGCCGCCAACGTTATTTCGGAAACTGTGCGTGCTGCCTTCGCGGGAAAGGGATGCCAATAAAACATTGCGCGGCTGAATGGCAGAAAGCGTTTGTTTACAATTTGATATTTTGTGAGAAATGGTTTTTATTTCAAATGGAATAAGGGTGTAAGCACTTAAGAATAAGGTGGTAAAATACATTCTTCGGTGACATGGTATCCATGAATGAAATATTTGAGGACCTACCTATGGATAAATAGGTTGTAGGACTTGTAGGAATACTCTTCCCTTGATGATCTATCCAAAGATCCCATCCTGGTCCATCGTAGTAGCATACAATTTTGGCCTACCAAAGCTATTGAAGTCTTAAAGTACGCGAAATACCTATAGGCTTAGTCATTGAAGTAGTACTCAATGGGTCCAGTTTAGTTTCCTACCTAGTGGACTGGACTCATGGACACATCACACATATTGACATATAACCAACATAATATTATAATACATAAATAGGTAGCTAGGTACTTTTATTTCCAACCTAACTAGAGGTCTCCTTGGGACTCCCTGCATCAGACTTCGTAGTATCAGTAGGTAGGTAGTAGGTACGTAGTACACGCTACTTATTTGCTCAGAATCAAAGAACATTGATTTTCGGATCTTGTTAGGGTTCCGTACCTCGAAAGGTAAAAACGGAACCCTTATAGGATCACTTTGTTGTCCGTCCGTCTGTCTGTCAAGACTTTACTTAATGCAGTTCGGCATGGTTCTTTTCGACAACACTTGTTATTTAAAATCTTGTGTTAAAACTAAGTTATCTTATTTAATTGCACCTAAAACACAAACAGATGTGCCAAAGAGGAGAAGATATCCTACCCAAGGAGGGTTGGAGTCAGGCAGGCCGTTAAATGAATGTCAGATCCATATAAGGCAATAGTTTTGAAGTAGGTAGGTACAACATATTGCACTGACCCGTAATAAGGGCAGGATTATGTATGGTGATGATATACAGGATGTAAAACAAATGCACCTACACGTGTTTTTTGAGGTATACTTAATTAATACCATTTCGGTTACCAAAACGGCCGAAGGGTATAATAAGTCCCCAGAAGGAGTCATCAATGATGAATGTATGGTGTGTACGAGTAGTGAAGCAAAAAACGAGGCAAAAGTCCCGCATCTGCCGCTCTTCGAACCTGCGGATCGTTGCCAAATCGAGAAATATTACCAATTTTTAGAGTTTGAAGTTTTAATATTTCTTTATTAATAATTTTATAATTAATATATTGTAAAAACTACCCAAAAAAGGGTGAATGTGACTCACAAAGCAGAGAAATAAAAATCAACTAGATCAATTTGACCGACTAAAAGTTGCTTCAAAGGTGTGCGTGATCACGGGTTTTGGAGAACTTATTATTCTATACTATAAATATTAATAAGAAAATGAAATCATTTTTCACCCAAGTGAGATTTGAACTCACGACCTCTCGCATTCCGTGCATCGCTTTAACCAACTGAGCTATCGGGTAACGATCAACCATATCCTAGCGGATTATATTATGGAGAAGTATCTTATAAATTTATCTTAATTAAAATATTATATACTAAAAATATTATAAAATTATTAATAAAGAAAATTCTTCACCTGAGTGGGAATCGAACCCACGACCACTGCAAACCGTGCCAGCCGCTATAACCACTAAGCCACCGGGTCAATTACTCGGATGACGAATTTTACCATCTCTTTTCTAAATTACATATTGGCAACGTTATTCTTCATCCCTATAGCTATACACTAATATTAATAAGAAAATGAAAATATAAAACACCCGAGTGAGATTTTAACTCACGACCTCTCGCATTCCGTGCGTCGCTCTAACCAACTGAGCTATCTTAGGTTACTTAACTCGGATGACGAATTTTACCACCATTATTCTATGCTTGATACATACGTAAGAAAGCACATTACAAATAATTTCATGATGCTCGCGATTCTAATAGGTAGGTACTTACATTGAAGCAGCCTAGCAGCCCTATGAAGCCTAGCGTTTCAGTTGCAAATTCTGGTCATCCCGGCAGAAGTTTATCTAGGTTGTCCCGCCATCTCCGTCTTCGCTACCCTGACCCTACAACGAAAGCATATAGACAATCATACAATTGGTGGTGTAAACTATCTACAAACAAACAACAGTAGTTATACCAAAATGCTGACATTAGTTAGACCCGTCTGAAAAGAAAACTAAACATTTTGCAAGTCGTAGGTTACCTAATTGTAAGTACATATCTAATTATTTAGTAGTTGCCTGGCTTTCACTTATATCTATTGAGGGATCGCCCACCACCGGGCCCTATACCCTCTGCCGACTCATGATCACGAACACAAGACACTACAGTCGCAACGAGAAGCCAGATCCAAGCACCTAGCATGCAACCATAAATACATAGCTGCTAATCCGAAAACCAATTAAAATTTTAATCGACATATGTTTCGCCAACACCCGTGGCATCATCAGGATTAGTTTTCCATGTTAGTTCTATCTACCGAACCAACTAACTAACAACTAAAACCAATGTATTGCAAATCATTTTTATACCCTCACTTTTTTTGGAGTCCACTGCTGGACGTAGGCCTCCCCCGGGGCACGCCATAAGGCTACTGCCATAGGGGGGTTTTTGCCCATAGGTGACTATGGACAAAAACCCCTCTATGGAAAAGTGTATGTTATATGCTAAAAATGTTATTTAAGTATATTTATGCCTATGGCCGCGTGGTGCCGGCAGAGTAGAATTCGTACCACCCCATGTCTGCCCGTGGGTATCGTACGAGGCGATTAAGGGTTTCCGGGAGGTGGGCAGCAGCGCCTCCCGTGTTGACAACATAGTCCAACAAATACAAGGCCCTGGGGGAGGCCTACGTCCAGCAGTGGACTGCAATAGGCTGATGATGATGATGCCTATGTAGAAATAGGTACATAATTGCTTACCCATTAGATGCCTAGGTGTTAATTTATCATGTTTATTGTTCGCAATGCTATACATACGAGTAGTGACCAAATACGAAGAGATAATGCAAAGATAAGTAGGTATTGTGGATGGAGGTAATACATGGTATTGTGGATATCTTTAAAGCTCAGAGAACAAATACGAAGGAAAATAACCTCATTTATTTGAGAAACAAACGCGACTGCGTAAAAATTTTAACCCAGTTTCACTCTTACGACTACCTACTCGTATGACGATCTAATGATAGGTACCTACATACCTCTCAAGCTCATGCCACAAACCGTTTAGGCTCTAGACATGTAAGTACACTCGAAAAACAAACTCTCCTTCTAGCACAGTCGGGTAAAAAGGCTTCAACCTAATAAACATATACAGGGTGCAACAAAAGGGGTATGTTAAGCGAAAAGACATATACTTAAATAGCCCACTAAAAGGAATCTACCCAAAAAATTTCAGACTCGAAATCACATGTTTATTTTTCCAGATAGTATGGAGAATTCCTAAACAACTCGGGAATGTTCATACAATCTTGAAAAATAAACATGTGATTTCGAATCTCAAATTTTGGAAATACCTAGGTTCTCTATAGTGGGCTATTTACATAGCTTTTCGCTTAACATACCCTTTCTGTTACACCCTGTACAACTGTCTCTCTGTGTGTGTTTTGATTTCTGTGCTAATAAACGCATGAATAAGTTGGAGCCACGAACCCTATTTGGTTATCTGATTTGTATTGTAAAGGAACGACATTTATTTTTGCTAAAGGTTTGTAGAATTTCATTCACAAATAAATCAATTTGAATTTGAATTTTTGGCGTCTATCATCTCTTATATCTTTTTGTCGCCTTGAACTACTCTGTGTTAGTTGAAAGGAAGTAAGTCAAGTCCAACTTATTAAAAATGCCTTTCAATTATGTATTCTTTTTTGTCAGTTACACCCTGAATAAAGCGTGCAACTTGTATGTATATAGGTATCGGATATAACGGAACATCTGCTTAGGTAGTAGGTGCAAACTCTCGGATGCCAGAGGTGATCTTATGAAGTTCATTCATCATACCTACCTACGCTGTGTTATTGAAGGATATAATCATTGATACAATACTACATACTATAGGTATATGACTTTTTATAAGTAACCTGCATTGAGGTTGTTAAACTAAGGTTGAAAGTTACCTACGGTGTACCTATGCCTAATATGGACAGCTAACAGCAATTTAATTGTTTCGTGCCTTGCATGCATTTTAGAAAGGCAACAATAACTTTTATCTTTATTTATTACCCATTATAGTTGTAGGTACCTATTATTAAGTAGATGAGTTGAATGTGTAACGGAACGGGTACCTAAGCCACCCCTAACTAAAATATACCCTTGCTTACCGCGGGGAACCTCTATCCGTTACTTCGTACAATTACATATCGCACAATAGCATTTTTTATATCGTACTACAAAAAGAGGGACCGCTTTGGCGCCTAATTTTGGCGGGAAAGTGGCGCGCGCGGGAAATGATCTATCGAAGCGCGTATGCCGCGTCTTCGTCGTGGACGCGTGCGCATACGTTTGTTACTTATCTATCAAACAAGTTACAATTTTTTGTCTTACACGATTCAAAGCAGATTTTTTCTCTCATATTATTAATATGTATGTCCTTCATCGATAAAAAAATGTTTTCCTTGAAGATGGGCGGGTAAATAACTGCTTGGCTTTTTCTGTTTCATAGAATAACCTCCTATGCCTGAGGTAATTTATGCTGCACTCTAGTTGTCTTGCTTGACTAATTTGATGCCCGCCGTGCCGTCTTTTGGCAAAATAATGCCTGGACGGATCTTGATGGAATTTAGTGCACAGGTAGAGATAATATTTTTTATTTATTGATAACCCTATTACCGGACTAATATCACCCGCACGACCTAATGTTTATTATAGGGGAAATATTATCTGGGGATTATTTAAGTATCATTACGCACCTAGCCACATTATTATATGCCTTAGTTGTACCATAAAAAGAAGGCAGGACCTCTATTTATTTGTAAAGCAAAATTAATGAACATAAAACTAAATAAAAGGGCTATGTATTAAGAAAGGTATTTAATAAATCACTGACACAGTTGACCTTCTTGGGACATAATTGCTTAATTATTTATACAATTAGGTACATTATTATTATATTTACAACTTATACTATGTGCGAAAAATGTAATTACGTCACAACGTGTAAAAACCATAATCACACAAAACAGAGCTGGTTGTAGTGTAATGTATTACAATATTTATACAGGACGTTATACTAACTGCGCCTGCGCTGTGTTTGAAATTGGATTTACGTCCACATTCCTTCATTGGCGTATAAGCAAATCATTATGGAAGTTCATACAATAATGGCCATAATTCGTGACATATCATAAGAGGCCCGACCAAAGGGTATTATTATTATAGGGAAAGGAAGGCCCGACCATAACGAGTCGATCGTATCATCTTACACAAGCAGACATTTAAAAAAAAAAGGAATATACACAAAGTCAAAACGAGGAACTAACTTTTCGGGTGGTTTATTATTAACTTACATTATAACTAAATTCTAAAAGGTATAACGAAGTCTGGAATAAAGGCTTCATACAAATATTTATACGAGACTCGAACGAAAACTTAACATAATTCTAGCTCAGATAGTTCAACACATTGGTTAAGATCCGTGGTATTTTCAATACAGTGTAAAACCATTTTATGTAAACTATCTTCGGGCTACAGTTATAAAAACAGTTATAAAAGTTTCTGATATACACAGAACAAAAAAAAAAAACATAACTTCCTACATATTGAAGAAACCAAAGACATTTCACGTTTCTAGCTGTACATTAACTTTTTTTTACTCATTTAAGTTAACTAATGGCTCAGGTAAATAAACGGCGTAACCTTCAGGGAAAAGGCAGGCAAAATGACCACTTTGTCGCTTCGAGCATTCAATACTTACGCACTTTTTGTGTGCTGTTTAACAAAACTACCTGCTGTCACTTATAGATAAGAAAAAGTTGGACCTTAGTGGTTTTTAAATTATGATATGAACGTGGTAATTTAGCGATTATCACCATGTTAAATAAATATAAATGTTATAAGAGTACACTCCACTTTATATCGTAATAATTATTTTAAATGTTAAAGGTTACTTTCACACAAAATTAGCGAAAGATTTTTCATAATATTTGGCAATTATGTTGCGTATACATCAGAATAACACATTGGCTGCATGCTGCATATATTCACACGTACTTTAGGCCCTATTTGAAGTTTAGACTACTGTATTTAGTGCGATTTATCTAACCTGGGCCCTGTCAAATATCTCATATTTATGCGACAAATTCACATAGCGGTTAAAAAAAAGTGAGCGTATTAATTCGCGTGTAAAAAGGGAATGCAAAGCAATATTTACTGTTACAGTTCAATAATAAAATAAATTAAAAAACGTTTCAGTAAGATTCAGGGAATACGAACTGTAATAATGAGGGATTTTCTGACAAGTTAAAATAACTGTCAAAAATAGATGGCGTGAGCGCATCACCCTCCCTAGCTGCTCCCCCCTTCACCTCCCCCTGTACGTGTACAATGACAAAACAGAACGAGGGATGGTGATGCGCCCACGCCATCTATCCAGGTGATTTGTACTAATTTTTTTTACTTTTAATAGTTGTCAGAAAATCCCTCATTGACCGCAACACACATCTCAACTAAAACAAGTTCACAGAATAGATCCCTAGTTCACATAAAACGATTTTACATACATACAAATTAGACACGGATATCCGACATAACTTAGCCACTCCCACTTCCGCTGTCGCTGTCAGCTCCCGATGATTCCGCTTCTGATGATGAACTCTTGCCTTTTTTCGCCTTTTCTCTGCTCTGATAAAAAAATAGTTCTATTAAAATCTAGACTAGTGGACGCCCGCGACTCCGTTCGCGTGGACTACAGAAAAACAAAACGTCGAAATTACATATACATAAAAATCACGCCTCTTTCCCGGAGGGGTAGGCAGAAATTATCCGGGATAAAAACATTTTCCCGGGATAAAAAGCCGACATGTTAAGTGGGACCTGCCACAATTCCTGAAAACTGCATCCAAATCGGTTCAGCCATTTCTGAGATTAGCGTGCACAAACGCACAGACAAACCGACAAAAATTAAAAAAAATATTCTTTTGGGTACTATTGCGTTGATAAAGGTATCCTATAATATTTTTAGGGTTCCGTACGTCTGAATACAAAAACGGAACCCTTATAAGATCACTCGTGTGTCTGTCCGTCCGTCGCTTACAGTCAATTATTTCCGAATCTATTAGACCGATTAAGTTGAAATTTGGTACACATATCAATTCCTGTGACCCAAACACAGAGGTGTGACGTGAGCAGATGAAATCTGTATATGGGGGGGTCATTTTTGGGGGGGAAGGGGAAAATTAAAAAAAAAAATCTGAAAACTGCATCGTGTGGCATATCAAATGAAAGGTCTTGTTGAGAAGATCTTAAATGTATTTTTTTGTAATTTTAAAATAAATAGTTTCCAAGTTATTCAAGAAAATAGACGAAAATTGACCATTCCCCCCCCTTATCTCCGAAACTACTGAACCTAAAATTTTGAAAAAAATACAGAAATTAGTTTTCTCCTTATAGATTATAGGAAAACCTATAAGAAGTCCATGATATTAAAATAACATGGTAAATCACTCAATATTGTGCGTACCAACTTTTTGTCAGATTTAAAAAAACATGATAGGTAACATCGTACGGAACCCTCTTCACGCGAGTTCAACTCGCACTTGTTTCTCATATATCTTCCATGTATAGACAGCGATCCAATACATTTTTATTATATGTAAAGATATAGGATAGATTTCTACAACTTTCTTACAAAAATACCTAGACCAAATAAATCACTTCTTCTTCCCTTGCTAGACTATGCTGATGTTTGCTATCTTGATGCCAATGAGGAGCTGCTCAATAAACTGGAACGACTCCAGAATCTGGGTATCCGTTACATATATGGTTTACGCAAATATGATCACGTTTCTCAATTTCGTAAAGAGCTAAGATGGCTCCCAATCAGACTTCGCCGGAATGCGCACATTTTAACTCTTTTATTTAAAATTCTTTATGATCGATCCTCTCCCCTGTATTTACGTGAAAGATTTGAGTATCTCTTCTCAAGAGACCATCCTTTGAGGTCCAATACAGCTTCCTTACTAAAAACTCCTCGTCACAATTCAGTTGCTTTTAACTTCTCTTTCTCTGTCTATGCGGTAAAGCTATGGAACTCGCTGCCTCACTCTGTGAGAGATTGTCCATCAGTTGATGTTTTTAAGAAAAGATTGAAGGTCCATTATTTATCTCTCCCATCTTCTTGATTAATAGTGTCTGATTATTGGTTCCTTACTATTGTATACCAATTTACTTACATTTGATGTTATTTTTATCCTTTAGTATGTATACTATTTATCTATGCTTATCTATGTTTATGTGTTTTATTTAGGTATTTATGTTTATGTAGTCTATTTAGGTATTTTTGTTTATTTTAGGTTTATGTCTTTTCTTTAATTAATTATTTAGTTTATTGGTCTGTTTGTGTGCACACATACCTACCTCTTATGTTAATTTCTCTTTCACGGTTGGTTTGCTGGAAGAAATCTCTTTTAGAGATAAGCACGCCTTTGTACATTTTCTTTGTCATAAACTTTATTTGTGAAAACTTTACTGTGTACAATAAAGCATAATAATAATAATAAAGTTGATCTTAGACAAAACTTACTCCATTTACACGTGTTATTTTATGTGTGATATTTTAAATCATTATTCATGCCTTTAATTTCTAGAAATTGAAATTCTAGAGAAAGGTCAGTGCAAGAGTACCCTAAACCGACGAACGTGCACGAAGAATATTATGACGTGTGTCAGGTTCGTAGCAAATGGAGATCCGTGATCTCTGCCTACCCCTTCGGGAAAGAGGCGTGATTTTTATGTATATATGTATGCCTTTCATATTTATTCCTTTAAGGACCGATTTTTCCAATGGTCAAATAACTTACCCCAAGGATAAAGTTAATGCTGATGCTGTCTCTATCTAGTTTTAGAGAAAGACAGCAGACATACTAAGAATCAGTTTTTCATTCAATACTTACATCTTTAGTATCCTTCTTAGCTTCCTTCTTGGGTTCTTCTTTCTTCTTCTTCTCTCGATCAGAGTCGGAGGAGCTGGAGTCATCGTCCTCAATGTACTCCTTACTCTTGAAGTTTCCGGACCCTGATCCTGCTGTTGAGGGCTTCGCCTGGGTACGAAATATATTGCTAGTTAAATAACCTCAATTACTTAAAGGAAAAAACTGCGTAAGTACAAATTTTGACTCAGTGTTACGACTAAGACGAAATATAAAGTTACCTCAGTGTTAAAACTATAATTTTGTTTCTCCCTTTTTTAATCGTCCTATCTCTTTCCTCGCCGGCCGCTGGCCAGGTGTGTTTCCCCCCGCCCCACAGTGGTTCCAATGTATGGGAGGTGCTGGACATTCGCATCCAAAAAATAAAATTGGTGAATCTTGAGAAACTAATTATGCCATCTTGTTTGGTAGATCAATGTCTTTGAAAGTTATTATTTAAAGTTTTTTTGTAACTGTTATATTTGAGGAGATAATTGAGAAATAGTATCTTCTTACTATGGAAATGGTCAAACTTACTTACATATCTCTTGATTCCGGCCTCGTTTCAAGTTGCGGTCTTCGGTATTGTGTTTATATTTGAGAGAACTACAATTAATGCTAACACACATAGTGCGCCAAACGTGCACTTTCTGCGGTACATAGAGATGTCTATTTTTATATACGAAAAAGTTCCATACTGAACACTACAATGAAAGTGATCTTGTAATTTTGATTTTTGACATGTCCAAAATGTAGGTCAAATGGTTTGAGAACTAAATTACACTAAAATTGTTAGTGGTAGTATTTATTTAATAAAATTCAAAAAAATACGAAAAGCACAACATGCATTATAAATCTATAAAATAGTACAGATAAATTTAACTAAAAATGTCTATAAACACAGAGAGAAAGACCCTAGTTACACGAATGAGATCTTTTTATTAAACTGTAATAAAAAATTTATTTATTTATATTTATTTTAATTAAAATTTTAATTTATTTATGAATCGTCTTCACAATCATCATCGATCAATTCTGATGCGGAGTCTATTTCGATTAACTCGTTTATATCGACAAAATTAAATTTACCTGTCTCGGATATAATCAGTTCATAAAATTCTGAGAAACAAGATTTTTTAATAAATTTGTTATACATTGGGCGAATACTTGTAAGAACCGGATCAGAAGATAATAAAAGATTGTGTAGTACATCTTCATTACACGAGACACTGCTATGTTTTCTTGAATGTCCTTCGCGGTACTTTCTAAATTCTTTATTTCGTGCCTCCGAGGCTTCTTCGGACAAAAAGCCGATAGGCATCATTGAAAAGTTCTCAATGACATCTGGCCCATGGACCAGCAATTTGTGGAGACTAGACGGCATATAAAACCATGGATATAATTCCACGTAGAGCAAAGTAGTGTCATTACAGAACATACGAAATTTGTCAATGTCGAGTTTCTCTCCTGAAGATATACACTGTAAAATGACAGCTAGCCTTCTTAAAAGTCTCGCATCTAATCCGGTTAATTCAGCAGATTTTTCTGGGTTTTAAAAAACCTTCTAGCACAATTACCGGTGTTGGTGGTTCCACTCCCTTGCTTGACAACATCAAGACGCATTCCAGTTTCTTTTTTGAAGTTTTCTTGAATTGCTGATTTCTTTCAGCAACATTCTTCTTTGCTTCATCACCTCTAGCTTGCCATGATTTTATGTCTAATCTGTATGCGATGTGAAGACAACACTCCATGGTCCGGATCCATGCATGGAGCGAGCTAAGTCCGTATTTAAACATGTCTTCGTGCACTGGCTTGCTTCTTACTTTACTAATGTCGTTCATCTCATTTGGACGCGCTTTGCAAATGTCGCACACTGATGCTGCTGTGCCTGATATGTATGAGTGAATCTTACCATCTATCATCGTCAAATGCAACTGGTGCTTTACACTTACGTCATCGCTCTTAGTAGGTTGCAGAAGCTTAATCTCTTCTTCGAATTCAGACATCTCCATTTGAACATTTTCTTTTGTTTCTTTGATGAACTTGATTAGGATTGGTCGACAAAGAGATGTTGACGAGGGCCGCTCATTTTCCCAAATTATTTGGCCAGTTTCGGATGTGAGCCGGATTGGTACAAGACTTGCAACAAATACACTGGCGAAATTCGTTTCCTCAGTTTCACTTGTTTTCTGGTGGTAAACACTTTGATCCGAAGCACCGTCAAAGCCCCATTTGCTCACGAGCACCAGGTTTTTCTCCTCAGTGGTAGAGAGGTTTTGGGTTTGTAGAAGTCTTGTCGTAGTAAGGTCTAGCAACGCTTACAATTTGATTTTAGCAGAGTGTTCAGTAATTGTAACGTCTTCTTGTTTTGGGTAACATTTCTTTTTTTCTTTCAGAAGCATGTAATAACTGGGATATTGAGCTACTCCTTCTTTAGCATGAAAATCCCGTAGTCATATAACGCCATTTTGAAAGGTTCATCGACACAAACAAAGCTAGGGCCTTTAGTGGAGATATACATTTATCTGAATCTGTGGTACTCCGTCCGCCAATGAAATCTTGATCTTAGAAGCTTCTGTAGGATTTTCCATTAAAAACTTCATAATATCAGCTACATCATTTTCCCCTGCAGCCCTAAGACTGCTTTGTGCAGAAAACATAATCTCGTCAGTGCTGCTAGATGCCCTAAGTACTTCAGTGCGTCTTTTCTTTTGACGAGGACTTAAATCTTCAAAGGGCTTACGAGGAGAGACATGAGTACACGTAGAGGCATCGGATTTAGAAGGTAAATTCGTCTGCTCAGTAGTTTCTTCTTCTATTGCGTTCGTAGGTAATACTTGTAAAGGCAAATTATTTTCCTTTAGGGAATCCGGCCACTGGACTTCAGACTGCAACCACTCTGAGTGTTTATTTAGAAACTTTCCTTCGCTTCTTCCAGCTTGAGACCATTTAGGATAGATCCGGTAGCAAAATCGACGACACCAGTTCTTTAAGTCTTCTTCGGCACCTTCACAAAGAGAAACGTTGCAATTCGTTTTAAGGACACCGAATAGATGATCAAAGTCACGTAGATCATTGTGTTTGCGTAAAGCGCAATAAAGGTCAAGATTTGTAACAAATCCACGGAAAGACATATTTATTAGAACGAAATAGAAATCAAAACTGATGTAAAATAAAGGATTACCAACCAATTTATACTACACTACCCTCATTACTGCGTACTGCGTACAATTGTTATTCTTGTAATGTTTAGTACTAATGATTTCAATTAATAATCACCTGCATCAAATAATTGTTGAAAATGCTAAAAATTACTCTAAGAATGACATCTGTAATTGATAGAAATGCTAATGACTACTGTCTTAATGATAATGCAATAATTTCATTAATTAATTATTTAAAAGTCTAAGACCGTCTGTGGATCGATCGTTGCCCTCGTTTGCAAATTAATTAATTTAATTATTATTTTTTTATTTCTGCAACATCATTTATCGATACGCATATTTAGAGGGGCCCTTATTCCTCTATGATTTTAACAGAAAATTGTAAGATCCTTGTCATTGTAGTATATTATAATATAAAAATCAAACATTTCTATGTACCGCAGAAAGTGCACGTTTGGCGCACTATGTGTGTTAGCATTAATTGTAGTTCTCTCAAATATAAACACAATACCGAAGACCGCAACTTGAAACGAGGCCGGAATCAAGAGATATGTAAGTAAGTTTGACCATTTCCATAGTAAGAAAACACTATTTCTCAATTATCTCCTCAAATATAACAGTTACAAAAAAACTTTAAATAATAACTTTCAAAGACATTGATCTACCAAACAAGATGGCATAATTCGTTTCTCAAGATTCACCAATTTTATTTTTTGGATGCGAATGTCCAGCACCTCCCATACATTGGAACCACTGTGCGCCCTGCATCTGCCAGTTGCCCAACCACCGCGGCACTGACCTCGCGTCTCGGCAAATGAATTTTGTGTGTGACAAACTGACCTACCCAATCAGAGTGCCCTTACCCTAAAAGTAGATAACGCCCCCTTATGGGCGTTGCAGGCCTAAAGAGGGGCGGTAAGAGACCCAGAAAAAAATTTGGGACGTTGTGTAGAGGCTTGGGAGTTATAGTAGTTTTTAAGTAGGTGAAAAAATGGGGGCGCTAAAAATAATTTATTCTCAAAGTGGGCAGTAGATAAAATAAGTTTGGGAACCCCTACTCTAGAGCGTGTCAAAGCAATATACACTCGACTCTCATTAATTAAAACCTGTGATAATTCGAACTCTCTGCAATTCAAAGTTATCACGAGTTCCCTTTAATTTCTCTTTATATTTCGAACTAATACCATACATTTTTATACACTCGGTAATTCGATCAAAATGAAGCGGTGATAGCCCAGTGGTTAAGACGTGCACCTTCCAAGCGGGAGGCGTAAGTTCGATCCCAGTCTCGGGCCTGTACCAATGAATTTATTTCATGTACAGATTTTAATGTTGTAAAATTGTCACTTAGCCCGTGCCTCGGAAAGCACGTAAAACTGTTGGTCCTGCGCCTGATTTCTCTCCGGTCGTGACGGCTTTCCGTTCCATCGGACTATGAGAGTAACGGAATAGAGAGTGTTTGCGCACACACTTGTGCACTATAATATCTCCTGCGTACCTAACCAATCTCCGTAGAGATTGGTCGCCTTGGTCGAAATACGGTCGGAGATCATCATCAATTCGATCAAAAATATCATTGCTACGTAACAAAACGACGCGTTAATTCGAACTTACAGGCGTCAAACACGCGACAATACAAAGTTGCAGAGAGAAAGATTACAGAATTAGCACTAAGTAAATCTGTTGCACTCCTCATAATTGTTTATTACCTATTCCATGATTCGAAGTTTTTACTTTTTTCGGAAATTTCGAACCATTTAATATTTCAAACTCTCGATAATTCGTAGTATTTTAAAAGTCGACTATACATACTTACATACATTCGAAAAACATAACCCTACTTCTGACGCAGTCAGGTAAAAAGGGTTTTGTATCCTTTACTCCCACAAAGAATACTAATGAGAATACCCTCCTGACCGTATTTGGTCACAACGGAGATTGTAGTACATACTTATACAAACAAGTGTGCACTCCCTATTCCCTGTCTCATAATCTGCTGAGACGGAAATCCGACACGATCGAAGAGAGATAGTGCTAAATCAAAATCTTAAAACATAACATTAACTAAGCTAATTTTATTTCAACAAGGTATCCTTCGTAAATGACAAAGGTATAATAATAAAAAGATATGGTTACCTTTTTAGCGGGCGCGGGACCTTTACTCTTCTTGTCAGCCGCTTTCCGTTCCTTCTCTGCTTGCTTCTTCTTCTGTTTGAACTCATCCGCAGCGCCACTGTCCTTGTATTTCGCCATAGCCGCGTTGTATTCCTCTTTGGCTTTTGCTGCTTTCTCTTCCCATTCCTGTTTATGATATAATGGTAAAAACAATACATATGCTTAGCCTAACTAATACGACAGACTTAGAAATATTAGGATGTATTCTGTAGTCTGCTTATCTATGTAACTTGCAGAAGCAAAGTCAAGGCAATACGATCGCGATAATTGTAAGTGTGTGACGTATGTTTGGCGTCCTCCCACTCGCCCCATGCAAACTCACAGTTTTCGCGATCGCGTTGCTTTGGCTTTACTTTTACGAGTTACTTCATTTCTCTGCAGGCACTATAAGGAACCATATTCATATTTTGTGACAAAATTTTTATAGTGGGCTATATTCATAGCATTTCTCTTGACATACACCTTCTGTTACACCATGTATCTCAACTTATCCTACTTACCGTCTTATCCTTGAGATCTCTCCACATCTCCCCACCCTTCTTGGCAACGTCTGTCACACTGATTCCGGGGTTGCTTTCTAGAATGTTCTTCCTGTTTTCGTTAAGCCACAACATGTAAGCCGTGGACGGTCGTTTGGGAGCGTTCACATCTTTCTCGCGCTTCTTAGATTTCTCCTTGCGTTTCTTTGGGCCTTCAGACTGGAAAATGCGTAAGATAATTAGATATTAGGGCACATTGAAGACCTAACTTAGAGTAAGGGTTGTACGGACCAGTATTTCCTAACTAGCAAAAGCAATGCGATACAATTCGTTGTAATATTGCTATAAATTTCATATTACGTTACAGCAGCCACAAAATAATTTTACATTTCAACGCGAATAATGTACAATTTTCGCTGTCGTATTGCTACTGCTTTGCTTTTGCAAGATACGTAATCAGCCGGCTAGTTTCCGCAACTCGACGCCTATTTTGGGCACTACTTGAGCCTAGAGTATATATTTTCTAGAATTCCTGGCAACCCTTTTAGGTTTATCAGCCGGGCTAGCACGACCATGTAAAGTAGATATGCGATAAAGGATTTCGTATAGTATCTATACCACCATAATTATCGATTTCGCGAGCATGACCAATGGAACGATACATTACGTTAAGAGTTATCACGTACTATCGCGCGAGATAAGTTAAACAATATAAGAATATACAAGTTGACGCGGTTTATACCGACCTATCCAGCGCCTTTGACAAGGTGAGCCATTACTTATTGCTGGGGAAGCCCCGATCTTTTGGCATTCATGGTAATTTACTCGATTGGTTCCGCAGCTATCTTGAGGATCGTCCCCAGACTGTTGTTGTCAATGGCTCGGAGTCTAATATGTATTATGCCACATCGGGTGTCCCCCAAGGTTCACACTTGGGTCCGGTGTTGTTTCAAATATTTATCAATGACATTACCATTCACCTAAAGCACTGTAAATACTCACTGTTTGCGGATGACCTTAAAATATACAAGGTTATAATATCTGAGGACGATGTTCATAAGGTGCAGGAGGATCTGGATAGAATCTGTCATTGGTGTGAGGTTAGTGGCATGTGTATAAACTCAAAAAAGTGTTGCCATATTACATTTTCGCGAAAGAGATGTGTGTTACCCTCAACATATTGCATTGACGGCGAAAGACTGGGAGAAGTTACTCAAGTGCGGGACTTGGGAGTGCTTTTGGATGGCAAGCTTAGTTTCAGACCACATATAGATGGCATTGTTGGTAAGGCTGCACATATGCTTGGATTTTTAAGAAGAAGTGCGAAATCCTTTAATAAAATATCGACTAGAATGATACTCTACAACGCTTTGGTTCAGAGTCACTTAGAATATACCTGTCAGGTCTGGTCCCCGTTCTATGCTAATCACTCTTCACGTATAGAGAGTATCCAACGCGCATTTACCCGCCACTTGGCGTTTATATCGCCCAATATCTCCCACAGATGTCCTTATGATCGAAGGCTAAAGTTTTTTGGGATGCAGACATTGCACAACAGACGTTTATCTCATGACGTAATCCTATTGGTAAAACTGATCGGTGGTCAAATCGACTGCAGTGATTTATTGCGTGATATCCACATCTCTGTTCCTCGTTCCCGTCCACGCTTATAGGTCAAGTCACTGTTCCACATCCCTCCCTCTAGGACAAATTTGGGGTCGTCCTGTCTGATAAAAAGACTGTGCAGAGCATGAATGATGTAGCACACCTATAATTGGCACATACATCAGATTTTTAGTGGTAAGTGTAATTATTGTTGCTCTTAATGTATATTCTGTAAGTGTGTCTAAATAAATAAATAAACAAATGTTTCTAGAGTCAAAAATTTTTTTCTTCTTTTTTTCAATTGTCGTTCATTCTTTTTTTTTTCTTTTTCCTTTTTGACATCAGATGTCATGTTAACTGCTCTAACATGACCAGCGAAACACGATATGATAAACCTATTTATCGACTAACTGTCAAAATACGATAGATATTAGCCGCCATGTTGAATGTTATCGATACTAATTACTAATCATTTAATTTTACCTTTGACCTACCTATGTAAACTAAAACACTAAATTAAAAATATTAAGTTTGGAGCATATAACTGAAAACTTATCGAACCAAAGAATATAATAGGTATTCTCGATTTCTCTAACCTATCTACGCTTATCGCGCACTACAATGTTCATCGATAACAATATCTTGAATTGATTTCAAAATTCGATATTTTTAACATCAAAATAGTCATGCTCGGCGCTATCGATAGTAACCGATGGACATGCTCGCATTTTCATCTATCATATCGTATCGTGCCGTGTAACGTTACCGGCATGGTTATGCTCGCTTAATCGATAAAATTCAACATGGCGGCTAAATTTATCGTATTTTGACAGCTAGGTATCGATAAATTGACTTATCGTATCATGTATCGCTGGCCGTGCTAGCCGGGCAGTATCCACTTAATTAGATAAATAGAATATTTCTTTAAAAAAAAATAAAGGTGACGTGTTATAAACACTTTAGCCTCCTTTGCGTTACGACTGTCCACAAAAGAAACAATTTGGGCTCTACCTATAAAGATTTTAAGCATTGCTTAGGCTAACTAACACTTAATTAGAGAGATATTCGATACATTTTGCTGACAAATGTCGTGTTTAACGGTTGCTTAACTTTACACACGGTTTATAAGTAAGGTCTTTATGGTTAAAGTGTCTCGCTACTTACAATAGTTATAGTCTTCTTGGGCTTCTTCTCTTTCTTCTTTTTCTCCTTCTTGCTGTCGGTGGACGCGGCTGACGCATCAGAGTCCTCCGATGACGATGGGTTCGTGTCATATCTGCAAAGGAACCGTACTCTATGATACTTGTTAAGAGCTTTACTGGTTCCATGTAACTTGGTGGTCCCATATAAAAGTCGATTAGAGTCAGGGTCAAGCAAGACACACATTTAACACGCCACGCGATAACACGCCGAAAATGTATGGAGATTGGGGATCGCGTGTTATCGCGTGGGGTGTTAACAGTGTGACATGGGCCATATAAAATGTATGTGATTGATATGTACAGACACATATGTTGTCACCCTCAAACAATTATTATTTTTATTCCATAGATCTATTATTTCTTTCCCGCAGGTTTGTTTAGTTTCAGTGCTCACTCACTCACTCAGCCACGTCGCTCTCCTTGGCCTTGTCGGGGTTGAAGTCCTCGTCGGTGCTTTGGTCCTCGTCCTCGCTCTCTACAGGTACTCACTCCTCAGCCACGTCGCACTCCTTGGCCTTGTCGGGGTTGAACTCCTCGTCCTCGCTCCTTGAGTCTCGCTCCTCGCTCTCTACAGGTACTCACTCCTCAGCCACGTCGCTCTACTTGGCCTTGTCGGGGTTGAAGTCCTCGTCCTCGCTCCTCGCTCTCTACAGGTACTCACTCCTCAGCCACGTCGCTCTCCTTGGCCTTGTCGGGGTTGAAGTCCTCGTCGGTGCTCTGGTCCTCGTCCTCGCTCTCTACAGGTACTCACTCCTCAGCCACGTCCCTCTCCTTGGCCTTATCGGGGTTGAAGTCCTCGTCCTCGCTCTCTACAGGTACTCACTCCTCAGCCACGTCGCTCTCCTTGGCCTTGTCGGGGTTGAAGTCCTCGTCGGTGCTCTCGTCCTCGTCCTCGCTCCTCGAGTCTCGCTCCTCGGCCTCCGCCTTCACTCTCGCGAGGTATGCGTCTGGCTCCTTTTCGGTGTCCGAGTCGCCAAAGTCGTCGTCGTATAACGCTTTGTCCTGAAAACATATTCAAATATCACGCATGTAATCTCTAAAGGGGTTTTAAAATAGGGCGTAGACTCTGGGGAGCGCAAGAATGGCCGCTTGGCCAGACCAGACAGGAAAATTAGGGCGCAGTTATAGAATCTCGCACAGTCTACCGCAGTCTGCCGGCACAACAATCTAGCGACTGCTAACGAATCCATCAAGGAATTACCATGATACTCGTACCATTAAAAAGTACAATATAAATTGCCTTGTAATCATTTAGTTATCATTACAAAAATCTTTAGTAATTAGGCTAGCTATGCCTAAAATAGTTTTTTATTGTTTGTTTGAATCACAACTAAGATAACGACACGGTTTTCCATTATACACACGGCCGTATTCCCAGATTTTCATGGTCATGAAGGATATCTTATGGCCATTATGAGCACAGCATAGCCTGAGAGAGCGCCACATGGTTATACATGTTAAAACTATAATTTTGTTTCTCCTTCTTCTAATTATCCTATCTCTTTTCTCGCCGCGAATGCGGACCACGTGTATTTCCCCTATCTGACAGTTGCCCAACCACCGCGGTACTGACCCCGCGTCTCGACAAGTGAATTTTTATGTGTGACAAACTGACCTACCCAAAGGAGTGCCCTTCGTTTAAAAGTGAAGTAACAGTGAAGAATACCTAAAAGTGGATTGAAGTGAAAAACCCCAAAACCCTACGAGAGATTCCGCGCGGAAGAAGAAAGAACAAAACCCCACAGGTACCTCTTTGACCTACCTATTTTTTCTTCCCCCTTCCTAAACAATACATATGACACAATATAAAACTCCTGTAAAGTTATAAATGAACTCACATTCTTGCCCGTATTCTTGACGTGTAGCTTCTTAGAGGAGATGTAGTTGAACAGTTTGTCGTACTCCCCTTTCTCGATACTGCTGAACGTATGCACGCTGCCCAGTTTCACTTCAATCTCGAAGTCGAACGATCTGTAGATATTTGTTTGATTTTGAATTTAACATTTTTGTACGCCCACGGGTAGGACATAGAGAGGGACTTTTGCATGTACCAAACACCTTATGATTTACCTATGATCCACAAATAAAGAATATTTGATTTGTTTGATATGTATTTACATACATACATACATATAATCACGCCTTTATCTCTTACGGGGTAGGCAGAGCACCAAGGGCCGATAGAACCACATGGTGCCACTTCTGACCAATTTTGAGGGTATATTTGAGATGTACAAGTTTGGTTAGTAGTGACAGGTGGTCAACCCATCGCCTAGAAAACACCAAGACCCTCTTGTCCCTCTACTGACTTGTACAGTATGCCCGGGAAGAGAAGCAGCTGTAGTATTATAAGTTTTTTTTTTCACTCCCAGAGCAGCATAGAAGATTTTATTTAAATGCATAAAATCACACATCTTTTGCCACAGGCTGATCACGTATTTTGCAAAAGCAATGCGACAGCGAAAAATTCAAAAAGGAGTAAAATTTTGTGGATAGGTTCTTCCTGTAGGCTATATTAATAGCTTTTCGCTTAACACACCCTATATCGGTCCACATCCGTCACATTTGGCATTTACATGGAATAATATAGGTATAATACATACAATGTATTCATAGAAAATATACAAAGATTTGGAAGAGATCTCTTAAGCTTGCCATTTACATGTATCCATCCTGTAATTTATATTTTTTGTGTGTGTGCAATATACAATAAGAATACACATTACTTGGTAGAACTGGCGCCACCTCTCGCGAAGTTGACAGATGCGATCTCTTCAAAGCGGATATGTACGGGGGGCTTGTGCACGTAGATGAAGCCTTTCTCCAGCGGATAGAGGTAGCCGGCTGCTGCTTTGTATGAACACGCTATGGCTGGCGTCTTGTGGTGACTGTGGGGAAGTGTTTACTGGTACAACAATAAGGTTTACAGACTATACAGCATGTGTTTTATGTAGGTATGTACGATATTAAAGAAGTTTCTATTGTTGTTTTTGTATTGAGCCCTGTTTGAGCCCTGTATAATCCCGGGTTGAATCCCAACATAAGTATACAGGGTGATTTTTGGTCGTCAACGTTCCCGAAAACTACGGAATATCCTTATGATCACGATCATTTTTCTCCATGGAAGTGTCTGGTTCCCAAGATATTAGGGTCCAAAGTTGAGTAAATACACTGCGTTTTTATGCATAAATGCACATAGACGCGCGTAGCAAGATTTTTTAACGAGAAATAATTAATATTGGTCAATGAAAAAACTAGCATAAACACTGGAACCTAAAAATTTCGCCCGATCAAGTAATTTAAAAAAAAAAATTACATCGATTCCCAGCATTTTTTTGTGCATAAGCTTACTTTATTTGATGTATAGAGTACGTACCCTTGGTTAAGTAACGAAAAACAATCCTGCATACTTCCATAAAAATGTTCGTGATGATGAAAAGAATGTGTGGTATTCAGGAAAGTTAGCGGCAAAAAATACCCTGTATAGGCCAGTGGCTGACCAGTTAATCGCGATCGTCGATAGTGGCAAGGCACAATTTGTGTACTGATGCTATTTCATTTAAGATTTCAAAGAGTATGTAATTGGTCGATCGCACAAGGTGTCGTTAGTGAACAGCAGATCTTGAGTCTATTAAAGTCAGACATCCCTGATATAGACTATAGGCGAGAAGGCAGGTCACCCCCTCGGACAGTACCCGTCATTATGTCCATTAAATACAAAATACATATAGTCACACCAATTCTCCCTCAAAAAGGTTGAGCAGAAGTGTGCAAATTTTACACCCACTTTTCACCTGTTGATTAAATCAATATATTTATTTGCTCCGTGTAGAGATACATGTTGTTAATTGTATGCACAAAAAGTCCAAATTATTTCGTCATGCAAATGCACATAACATGAAAATTCTAGTTAGCCTATTAAGTCCCACGTGGCAAGGGGTGAGCCTTCCGCCGCCCTTTATGCCCCTTAAAACCTCTTAAACTTACCCTAAGAAATCACCAGGACCCGTCACTCTTCTGTTAATGATGACCTTCATGATCTTAGCTAATACTTCGTATGTAGGGCCTGATAGCTCTTTAGTTATTTTTCCCTCATATTTCTCCTTCAACTCTTCCCTGAAAAACAAAGATATATTGATAATGCACTTGAACATACATAGAAATCTCGCCACGTCCTAAACCTAAAGAAGATCGGCAGAAGTAGGTTCGATCTCATTCACGAGCACACACTTGATTGATTTCATGTACAGATTTCAATATTCTAAAATGCTTCTCTTCCCGGGAATACTGGTCAGTAGAGAGACAAGAGGGTCTTGGTGTTTTGTAGGCGATGGGCTGACCACCTGTCACTACTAACAGAACTTGTACATACATAACTATACCTACCCTCAAAATTGGACAGAAGTGGCACCATGTGGTCTTATCGGCCCTTGGTACTCTGCCTACCCCGTAAGGGATAAAGGCGTGATTATACTTGTATGTTTGTAAAATTGACACTTAGCAACCTATAACCATTGTAACTAAGCTAAACCTGAGGAGGGTTGACTCAGGCCGGCCGTAAAACAAACGCCATATCTTTGTGTTTGAATAAAACATTGGTCCTTACTAGAGATGGGCGCCGAGAATATTCTCAATCTTCTCGAAGTGGAAACTTCTGAGAAGATTGAGAAATTACCGGTAAGTTTCCGTATCTTCTCATTTTGGTGAGAAGATAAAATATTATTAAAAAATATTACTTTATTCATCAAAGATGCGTTTAAAATTGAAGTAGAATGCATTTTAGGCTACACACAAACATTGCCTACCTGGCGCACGTGCGATCAATAAAGTTTTTATCTTTAGAAGTTTACCGCATGAGATCTTTTGTACGTGGGTTTCTATTGTTCTTCGTAGAATTTTGTTACAGTCTCGTATTCAAGTTTTCTGGGAAACTATTCGACCCTCATTAGTACGAAGCAGCTGTTTTATGACACTATGTGCTCAAACATGTCTTTTACTTCAGTCTGTTATTAGTCTTCTGATAGTCTACTGCTGTGCCGTATGTCTTGAAGGATACTGTTTCGATCACGCTTGTTTATTGGACTCTGATTCTCATTTATACGACGACTTGGCTTGTTAAATTGTTACTGTGACTGTTATCTGTGATTTGGACTGTCAAAACCGGACACTGGTGAATACTTCTTGATTCGTAAGTACTTTTTATTTTATTATTTTAACATTTTGCAGACATTTAGAATATAACATAGAATCCTGTTGGTACCTTTGATTCTTCTTTATTTTGCAATCAATAAATGTTTTATTTTCATTATTTTTGTAAATAATCTGTACTCATTCTAATAGAGAATATATTTTATTGTACAAAATATATAGGTATTTATTCTCTTACTGTGACATTAAATACACTACTGCGAATGTAGTCAGAATGGAAAAACATTTGCAGAAATGTTTGAAATGTCCTGCTAACTTCAAAGCTGAGATATTAGAAACACTGTCGAAACCAAAAAGAATGCTGATATTGTCAAAAAACCGTCAATACCAAGAAGTTTCAGAGTTGATGAAGGACAAAAGGAAAACGTTTCACCAAATGCAGAGAGTGCTACACTTATAGTGCCATCAGCAAATCCACGAGTGAATCCGTTGGCAAAAGGAGACAAGCATGACTTAGATATGGCTTTATCCAAAGCTATATTTGTCACTGGGTCACCCTTCGTAATGGTGGAACATCCACTTTGGATTGAATTCTTTGAAAAACTTCAACCATTGTATACTCTGCCCTCCCGAAAAACATTGTCAACAACATACTTAGACAAGATTCATGGTGACATGCGGGAAAGAGACAATTGAAGATCTCAGCATGCAGAGCTACCTACATCTGCAATGTGATGGTTGGAGCGATGTTCGCAATGAGGGTATAATAAACTTCCTAATTTCAAAACCAGAGCCAGTATTTGTGAAAAGCTTGGATACTGCCGACAATCGCCACACCAGTGAATATCTAGCTCAGGAAATACTGAAAGTTATGAACGAATACGGAAGAGATAAATTTTTTGCATTGGTGGGTGATAATGCCAAAAATATACAAAAAGCATTCAAGCTTGTAAAGATTCTCAACCGCACATAACCTATTTGAATTGTGCTGCACACACACTTAACTTATTATGTCATGACATTTTGCGCACAGAAAAATTGAAAATAGCTCTGGACATAGCCATTGAATGCGTTAAGTCGATAAAAAAAAAACCAAGTTTAACTTCGATTCTGGCATCGGCGGTAAAGCAAAAACAGGCTGGAGAGACCCTGAAACTGCCATGCAACACACGCTGGGTTCATATTGCATTAGCTTGCAAAGCCTAATAAAACTAAAACTGCCCTACAAACTTTAGCAGTCCATGAAAAGGCTTCAATGTTACCAAACAAACACAAAACATAACTTGCTAAACGAAGATTTTTGGGATAAAACAAAACAAATTATTGATATTATAAACCGGTAACGCAGGTTATTTTTAAACTTGAATCAGACAAGCTAAATATGCACACTGTTTTTCTGACATTGCGAAATATGAAGTCTGAACTGGAGTTCGCTTTGCTGCAGGTGAGTATGCTGAATGAAGATGAAAAGAATGACATTCTCATGGCAACATTCCATCGAATGGCAATGTGTATAAAACCAATACATCTAGCTGCCTACATGTTGGACCCAGCTACGCAAGGATCTGAACTGGATTCTGAAGAAGAGGTGGTAGCTATGGAATATATTCACACAATCGCAAATCAGATCAACACATAGACATTGCAGAAAATCTTGCAAGCTTTAGAGCGAAAGATGGAAGATTGTGGGGAAAAGCATTTGTATGGAAAAGTGTGACATCTATGAGCCCAACGACCTGGTGGAAAGGCATTTGCAGCTCCACTTCACTGAGTAAAATCGCTTTGCGTATCTTACTGAGCCATGACATCAGCTGCTGTTGAGCGCTCTTTTCAGTACACATGGGTGGATACATAAATAAGACTTACAGAAACCGCCTTACAGCTGAAAGAGCCGCCAAAATTGCATACGTTGCATATAACTGGAATTTATTAAACCGTAGTATCACATGTCCGGTTGAAGAAGAAGTGGAAGAAGATGAAGAATATTCCGTAAATTCTTCAGACAACGAGTCATCAAATGATGAAATCTCAGTCCTTACCGAGATTCCGTCGCTAGATGCTTCATTGTCAGTGGTGGCTGGTCCAAGTGGTACACAGCCGCACATGGAGTTTTTCGATTGCGATAATTTAGATAGTGATTCTGATTGAATTTTGTTAGTTTAATGTAATTTTGTTAATATTTGATTTGTTTCTTTATTGAAATTTTAAATAAATGTTTGTAATTTAATATGATACCTCGTTTTATTTATCTTTGCACATTTATATAGTTCAGAGGTTTTAATTACTGTTTTCATAAGACTGGATTAATTTGTTTAAAACAAATTAATAATACCTTCATATAAAATTACCTAGCCAGATATTTCAAGTACTGAAAACCATAGACACACATACACCTTTTAAAAACTTAATTCCAATGAAATCTCTCCCCTATCTCTAAACTACATCCCTGCCAAACTGCATCTTCAAATATAACGTAGTTTCTGCGATTTCGTTATAAGTGTGTTTCACTTACATAAAACTTAACCAATAATCCAGTTTAATAATCGTAAATACGGATACAAGTACACTGAGCTTAGTAAAAAACGCACATTTCTTGCATCTTAGACCAATAATATGCAAATACTCCAATGAACAAAAAAATTTAATAGGAACATTTTATCTTCTCACCAAAATGAGAAGATACGGAAACTTACCGGGAGGATATCGGAAAGTTTCCACAAAATGGAAAGTTCTCGAGAAGTTGCCCATCTCTAGTCCTTACATAATTATATAAAAAATTAAGCATTGTTTAGTCTAATCAATGCTTAATTTGTCAGATATCAAATTTATTTTGCTGCATAATTTCGTGCTTAACGAGTGCATAACTTTACACACAGTTTATAAGCAGCGCCGCAAGTACTTACTCCGTGAATGGAAGTTCCAAGCTGGTTTCATCTTCAATACCAAACAGCAGCACCAAATAATGGTACCGAGTCTGCCCCTGCTTGATTGGTGGGTCCAGGGAGACCACAAAGAACATCTGCCGGGTATCTTTGTGTGGTAGAAGGAACAATCTGAGTACAGTTGACATTGGTATCTTGTAGTCAAACGTTTTACCGTGGAGCTGGAAGAACGATTGGAAGACCTTGATGTCGTAGCGACCACTGGAATTAAGTGCATTTAGTTAGTTGGTTGTGCATATAGTAGGCAGTCTGGTGGCTAAATTATGTGGTTACATACATGTATACACACAAATGTGTTACCGAAATGGGGAAGTCAAATCTGCAGGATCATGAAGAGAATTCCTACAACTATGTTAAGCACAGTGGGTATAGATGTAAATTATCACTGCCAAGTTGCTTGCTTATCGCCTGAGAGAAGTGTGAGTGTGTGTGCTTGGGCGAGGTGCGGGGCGCGGGAGGACGCCGAACGCTCGTTGCGCGCACGCACACACACTCAATTATCGCGATCGCGCGGCTTCGGCTTTGCTATTGCTTTTACGTAATCAGGGGGCAGTTCCTTAGTTGACTCTTATAATATACAAGGAAAGAGTTGCATTTGATGTATTCTGATCCCTGCATCTGCACAGGAATTGTGTACTTAAGACCTTGATTTACAACTTTACAAAGTTTTAGTATCAATTCTCTGTGTCTGAATGCTGGTATCATTTTAATACCTGTCCCTTTTTGCCTCAGCCGTCATGTCATGGAAAGAAAGGGACAGACTTGAGTAATTTGAAGTTTATGTTTAAATGTGACGGCCAGAATAGGCCATACTATAATTATACTAATATACAATCATGGTTACATTGGCTACACTGTGCAGCTAGCACATGCATGAACCCTTACCGAGGGGTAAGACACTGCAATTCTCTGAAGATGGCGATGGCGTCGCCGGAAACGGATATGACGCTCGCCTTGTTCATGACCTGCTGGTGGAACGCCTCCACCGCATCCATGTCTCCAGCCAGCTCATTGCTCGGGATGTGGAAACGCATCTCCATTAGGCTGACTGGGGTATCGTCATTCTGTAATACAGAGCTTATTTAAAACAGCTGTTTTATGTTAGTGTCTGGTTAGTGTTAGTGTCAAATTACATAACTTGATTTCTAAATTATTGTAATCTCGCGACTTCGTCCGCGTGTACTGCAGAAAAAACAAAATGATGAAATTATCCAGGATAACAATATTTTCCCAGGATAATAAGTAGCCTTTGTGTTATTCTGATATCTAAGCTATATTATTGTGAAGTTTCATCAAAATCCATTTAGTAGTTTTTGTGTGAAAGAGCAATAAACATCCTTACACACATCCTCACATATTCACTATTATAATTTTAGTGGGATATCCTAATTAATAAAGGTACCAATTCTATTAAAAGTAGGTACTTTCAATGCTTGGTGCTACAGACACAGACCACTAGCTATTCTGACTGGAAGTTTTTTATAATAAACTAGCGGCCGCCAGGGGCTTCGCCCATGTGAGAGTACATTACTCCCGTGCGAAGCCGGAGTGGGTCCCTAGTTATACATTATAAACCTTCCTTGTGAATCACTCTATCTATTAAAAAAAACCGCATCAAAATCCATTGCATAGTTAAAAAGATCTAAGCATACATAGGGACAGACAGCAGAAAGCGACTTTGTTTTATAATATGTAGTGATTAATGGAGTTAAAGGATTCAATTATTTGTTCATAGAAAAGGATATTGCATAACATATTGCAAGTCAAGTGCACAATAAGGTCAATTCCGGCAGTCACACTTAAACCTTACCTAAGGTCTATCTCTCTCTCTGTTCTTAACATAAATGGCTGAGAGAGAAAAGGACAGGTAGAACTAAATTTACGATTAGGTTTAAGTGTGACTGCCGGAACTGACCATATTGTTATTGGTGAGCTCTTACTAGAGAATCGGATAAGCTACAATACATGTATAGACTTATTGCATAGGCTTATAGTTATTAGTTATTGAAATGGAGACAGAAGATTAGATTAGATTCATTTATTGCATGTCACAGGTATTAGTGAAATTAGTATTATGTAAGTAAAGTTTAGGCCAGTGGTTCCCAAAGTGGTCCAGGTGGACCCACAGGGGTCCACAGGAGACTCGGTGGGGGTCTATGTTAATGTGAAAAAATGGAGGTTCACAATTAATTTGTATATGGTGTAGGCCACCAGAGCCAGTTAACTTTTAAAAGGGGTCTATGAGTAAAAAAAGTTTGAGAACCTCTGGTTTAGGCTTTAGTTACCCAACCTGTGACACTTCATTACAGTGTACTTCATGAGAGTGTAGTTAAAAATAAATAATAATAGTATAGATATTTATTTACAGTAATTTTAAAATATGACACACATATGCTTTATAATTAGAATAACATCAAAAGATCATTTTGGCATGTAGTAGTAACAGCAGGAAATCATTGTTTCCCTCCTTCAACCCTAAAATGTTGATTACCTGTGATCAGATAATCAAATGCATATTTACCTAAAGTTCAGGTATAGGCTGTTAATGCACTTTTGTATACAAAAAAATAGTTTTATAAAAATATTAAAATACATATGTATAAACTATAAATATCACAAAGTAAAGAACTCATTTCTTTCTATTACATGTTATCAATTTACTTGTGCATTTGAAACTTTTTTGAAATCTCATGATTTTTATTTAGAACTTTATTTAGAAAAACTCATACTTCCATTATCTCTTAGAGAAAAAATTAAGTTTAGGTAAATATGCTTCAGATTAATGTTTGTCCCACATGTGTTAATGTTTATAATACCTGATGAAATTCAAGTGTAACTTCATTTTTGCCAGTATTGCACTGTGATACATAGTGCAGTGGAATCTCAAAAGCTGTGTTGGACCCAACATTGAAGCTAAGGACTGCTCCATTGAACTTAGCTGTGCCCCAATTCCAACCCTTGAGTGAGAGCTCCTTTTCTAACATATCCTTGTTGTAGTTTTTAGAGAAGAATTTAGCAACTTTGTCTTGTTCCTGAAACAATTATAGATACATAGAAAAATTGTAATTTATCGTCTTGATCATGAAGGAGTTATTAAACATTTCTTTGCTGTACTTACCCCTTCTTTAAAGCCTCCGTACCTATGCAAAGTACCGTTTTTCATAAAAATCCGTAAGCCCCATGAACCTATAAACTTTTGGAAATTAACTAACTCGATATCATTTGCCGCTATTTGTTCCACTTTGCCTGTTTTACTGTTTTTGAATATAATGTTCTGGTCATTCATTTTCAGTCTTCCAGGAACCTAGAAAATAATAAAATTAAGGCATGCATTGCAACAGCTGATGTAAGTTAACTATAGAAGACCAATATGCTAAAGATAATATTACCATAGCTCCTTTTATTTCTGCAGAAACATCATTGTATTCTAAGAACTCCATTTTAGTAGGATTTATTGCGTATTATCTCAAATTTCATGTAATTTACTAAGGATTATTAAACAAAACAATGCGTACTACATACAACACGCGCCACCGGAAAACGAAATCGAATGAAGGAAAGGAACGAATAAAAATGACAACCAATGGTGAGCCTCATCCGTTTGGATTGCTTATGGTCGCATCGGTATTCAAAATATTAAAATACTTTGTGACAAATTTTGTACAAATATTTAAAAAAAAATTGGATCTGGCTATTTTCACATTTGTATTCGACGCATTCTCATCTGTGAATGCATGCTACATCATCTATTGGCAAGAAGATAAAGGTTTGCTCGATTATAATAATAAATAAATAAATTGTACTGTCTAGTTAGTAAGTTACATTATAGCTCGCTTTGTACTGTTTGTTTTGTAGTTGGAAGCCCTTGGTAATTCACTTGAAGTTAAACCATTCCCTCTATTTCGTTTTCGGTCATCAGCTGTCAATGTCAAAAGCATTGATGAAAGAAATAAAAATCATTCGGTTGATTCATTCATTTTTGTGGACCGTTGTGCGGATGTGTGTAAATTATTTTGTGCAAAAAAGTAATCGCAAATTTAATGCAAGTACATGGTTTATTGCTTCTAGTTATCATTCATTGCTAAACAAATTTTCGGAAGTATAGTTTTAAGTGTGGCAGATTAAAAAAAAACAAGAAATCGTAGGCGGTTTGGATTTTGATGTTTATCGAGGTAGTAATTCGTGTATCTTTGTAACTTCCTTGCCTTTGTATGAACTTATGGCGTCACTATCCTTGCCCCGAGTTCTTCAGCTAAAGAAGAATAGTCTCGATGCCGAACGGGAACAGTTCGAGAAGTTTCAGGTAAGATTTCGATATGACACTGTTTTTCCGCCAGTTTTGTAAGTGCGGAGTGAAAAGAAGAGAATTTAAATCATTTGGGTATATTTCCACCTAAAACCCTTGTTATTTATGTTCCAAGACTCCCACCTTCTGTACCTACTTAAACAGCTCTAGGCAAGTATTTGGTACAATGAATAAAAATTAAATCTCACTCCTGGCAAATCTTCCAAATACACATCTCAAAAGTCCGCCTTATAAGCCCACCAGTCAGTAGTTGCACCTGTGAGTTGCACAGGCAAGGGTTGATACAGTTAAGGTAATTGAGAATTAATCATTAATTCTTAAGAGACAAATTAGATGACCAAGTGCCTTATGAGACAGTTAGATTTAGTTATTAATTCTCTTCACTCCTCTTCTTAGTTATTACATAACCACTAGAATGTCCAACACTCTCAGCGTATCGAGCTACTTACGTCCCAGCCGACGCTACGCGAGCGTGGCGTTCCACGCTGCGCGATCTTCTCGCTAAAACTATTTATCACATAAAAAGTACTAAAGCTATTTCAAAACCAAAAATTACTTTAAATAAGGTATTATATAGCAAATAAACTTGAGTAATAATATGTATCATCATACCTACATTTTCACAAACTAAAAAATGATCAAACATGGGAAGGTAGCATTTTTGGACTGATTTTCTGTAAGTTTATTTTTTTTGTGATTTACTTTGGAGTGTAGGAGAGTATGTTGTTTTTACTCTTAGTTCACGTATAGATTATAAGGAAGAATTACATGTATCACAATCCTATAAATACACAATAAATCAAAAGAACTCACGGCATATTTGCAGCACAACACTTGCTCAAAAAACTTCTTCTCACTCTGTCGTCAAAATATTTTTTTTTTTCATATTTTTTGTTGCCAGGTATAGGATCTTAAGCTTGAACTTGTTAGAAAAATCTTTGAGAGTGCCATCTAGGACGACGGTAAGGAACTTAGCGGCACAGACACCATTTAAATCGGCAGCCAAAAGTGTAAAACTTCGTGTGGCCATTTTGTACCATGAACGTAAGCGGGCGTAAACGTTTCTGACACTTAAGTACCACGGGACGTTCTAGTGGATAATTTTATATACCTTACAAATACACACCTACAACTAATATTCTGTAGGTACCACTTTCCGGAATGCACCTTACATCTGGTTGTTTTTAATATTTGCTTAACTTTTTTATTTCTATATACTTAATAATGTTAATCATGTGAGAATTAATCTCTGATAATAGTAAAGAAAAAGTTATGCTATAATATAAAGCAGCCATTCCCATGACGCCATGGGCGCTGCAGGCCTATACTGTGAAACACACTCTAGTACATATAGTATTTAATATTAATCATGGGTCCCACAGTCAAACGGCGCAAGCAATTTTAAGTTCTAGAATATTTAAAGAATAATAAATAAATAATAAAGGTAAGAAAAAAAATTTAGGTGTTGTGTAGAGGCTTGGGTAGTTATAGTAGTTTAGTTTTAGTTAGGTAGGTGAAAAATTAGGGTGCTAAAAAATAATTGGACATAGTTATGCAAATGAGAACCAACCCACTAATTTATAAAATAAAATTTTCGGCTACATAAGCTTTCAAAAATAAACTTTCTATCAACCTTGTAAACATCAATTCAATTCAATTTTGGTTCAATGGCTCCGTCGATTGACCGACGATTCTGCCAATGTCAGGGTTTGACAGGACAGTGCTCCGGTATAGAGATAAAAAAAAAAATACAAGAGAAAAAAAAAAATACTACTTGCCAACAGAGGGCTAACGTTGAAAATCTGTAGGCCAAACTGTAACAAGGAAACAAAACAACAAACATTAAATAACAAGACCCAACACCGTTAAACATTAAAACGTACAAGGACTTTGCACAAGGTAGGGGTTATATTTACATAATTATCTAGAATGGACAAGTTATTTACATACCTATCTACTTACATTAATTAAAAAATTAACTAGATACAAATTTATTAAAATCAAGCAGCAAACTACAGTTTGAGGCTATTGAGTTTAATAAACTTGGCTAAAATATGTACAAATTTAGTATGAACTAAAGTTAAAAGAAAATTTACATTAATTGGACGGTTAATATTTACAGGTAAAATATTATAAAGGGGGACAGATATTTTGGGGCAGTGAAAAAACATATGTTCCAGCGATCCTTCCCCAAGACCACATTCACAAATCGAGTGATCACGAACGTGAATTTTTGCCAAAAATACAGGTGTACAAATGTGACCCAGCCTAAGTCTGCTAATGACGGAGGTGATAGACTTGGTGAAATTACGGTGAGTGAAAAACCACGGTTTGGTAGGAATTGAGGGCTGAAGTGAGCCGTAATGTTTACCTTTAATTTGGCGAGTTCTTTGCCAAGCCTTATCCCAAGCTTTAAACATTTCAGATCTGGCGGAGCACCGAACATCACGGGAAAAGCAACCATCATAAGAGTTCAAGCCAGTTCGAGTTGCATTTTTTGCGCAGGCATCAGCAGTCTCATTACCAGATATACCATTGTGACCCGGAATCCAAGCTAAAACAACATTAATACCGGATTTGTGGCAGTCCAATAGAATTGATTTTATTTTGAAGACAATACTGTGTGTATTTTTGGAATGAAAGGGTAATGCATAAATATCCTGTAGGCAGCTTAAACAGTCAGAGAAGATAAGGGATTTGTCAATTTTATGGGATTTGATAAACAAAACTGCTTCGAGTATGGCAATAGCTTCCCCCGAATAGACGGTACATATAGTTGAACATTTGAAATTTAATATTACATTATATCTGGGGATCCAAACTGCAGATCCTACCGGGCCGTTGTCTTCGAGTTTAGAAGCATCGGTATATATTGTGATCCAATCTTGCCAACTCTGGGATAATTTGGTAAGGAAGATATTATTTGCATTTGGAGTATCTTTATCAATGCCAAAGTTGAGAATGACCTGAGGTTGGAAAATAAGTGATTCAAATGGGGATAAAAAAAAAGATTTTTTAAATTTGTTATTATTGGGGAAGAAAGATTTTTAACTTTGTGAAAACTATTAATTAATGGAGGGAGGTCCTTGTGGGTCCAATACTTACAGGAAGGGATTAATTGGGATAAATCAAGCAATTTATTATGAAGAGGATGTGAGGAATATTGGGAAATATTAAAATAAAATCTGTCGCTCATGTACTGACGTCTCAGATGTAGGGGGGGCTCAAGGCATTCCACCTGAAGTGCGTTTATTGGAGAAGACTTCATGGCTCCAATAATGATTCTCAAGCATTTCGATTGGATCTTGATGAGTTTGTCTAAATGTATCTTACTGCATGGTTCCAAAATAAAGCAGCCGTAATCGAAATGACTACGCACGATTGCGTTGTACAGTAGTTTTTGGCTATATGGATGAGATCCCCAGTGAACGTTTGAGAGAGAACGTAATATGTTGACGCCTTTTTCCGCCTTGCCGCAGACATATTTCAAATGTTCAATACACCATTGAGTTTGGAATCAAAAATGATACCTAGAAATTTAGAATAGTTTTGTATGGGAATTGGACAGCCGTCGATGGTAATGTTTATAATGGGCAGGTTTCTTTTGCGTGAAAATACAACTGTTGTGGATTTAGAGGGAGACAGTGATAAGCCATGGTGTGACAGCCATATGTTGAGGTAGGAAAGAGCCGAGTTGATTCTAGACGAGGCGCTTTCTAGAGATCTGGCTGAGAAGTAGAGAGCAATGTCATCAGCGTATTGTAGGATGTCACAAAAGCTAGTCACTGATCTTTCAAGGTCATATGTATACAGGTTATATAACAAAGGACTCAAAACCGACCCCTGAGGGAGGCCTTTCCATATCATTCTCGTCGAGTGTATATGACCATTGACGCGGATGGAAATAGATCTAGCCATGAGCATAACAGATATTATATGAACTAGCCTCACTGGTAAGCTCAGCTGAAGCAATTTTGCTCTGAGCTCAGGAAGAAGAACATTATCATAAGCGGCTGAAACATCCAGGAATACGCCAATGACAGACTCATTGTTGGAGAAAGCGCGACGGATATCGGTGGTAAAGATGCTAAGGCTATCCAGTGTACTTTTGCCCCGGCGAAAACCAAATTGAGAGTTCGGTAGAATGTCCCTATTTTCGACTATCCATTCCAATCGATTTTTGACAAGATGTTCAAAAATTTTGGCCAGAGTGGATGATAAGGCAATCGGCCTGTAAGAGGTCGGATCAGAAGGATTTTTTCCGGGTTTCAAAATAGGAATAACAATTTGAGTTTTCCAAGAAGAGGGAAGAACCCCGCTAGTAAAAATATTATTAATGAGATCTAAGAAATATAATTTAGCGCTATTAGAGCAGTTGATGATGAAAGAATATGGAATGCCGTCAGCACCTGGGGCGGAGTCCTTGAGACCGTCCAGAGCACTGCGCAGTTCGGAGTACAAAAAAGGGAGTCCATAGGGTCATTATTGGGATGAGGAAGAGGGAGAAAATGGGGAAAGCAATTTTGAGGCGGAACATATGGAGGTGCAAGCTTGTTTATAAATCCAGGGAGCCAAGAGTCAATCTGGTTGGAAGTGGCATTGTGATCAATGTGTGATCGTCGGTAACAACTAATTCTCCTCCACACCATTGATGAAGGTGTCCGCGGTGACAGCGACTCACAAAAATTCCGCCATCCAAGGCGTTTTTTCTTTAGTAGAAACCTCTTAGTCTCGGCGTTCGTTTTTTTGTACTGAATGAAATTTGGAATAGACGCAGGGTCTCGGGTGAAGGTCTTCTCTGCAGCATTCCTCAATTTTATTTGTCTGGTGCAGTCAGCGTCCCACCAAGGAGGGGAGGGAATTTTATTACGAGCCGAATTCTTGATAGGGATAGACTTATCTGCAGCAGACACCAAGGCAGCTATAAAATTATTGTAGGCCAAATTTAAGTTTGATAGATTGACAGTAGGAAGATGAGACAGAGAAGAGTCGACGAGAGCCGAAAAAGTTTCCCAGTTTGCTGATTTTATTTTATATTTCAGTAGAGGGGATGGGGCAAGGGTAGGAGGACAATATATATTTACAGTAGAGACTATCGGAAAATGATCACTACCAAAAGTCAAGGGGAGAACCTCCCAAGATATGGAAGAGATTAAGTTAGGAGAGGCTAGGGTTAAATCGACGCAGCTTTTTCTTTCTCTAGGGCATGGAATGCGTGTCGCTCGTCCGTCATTGGCCACACATACGTTTAACTCATCGAGGAGATCGATCAGAGAGTCTGAATAATGGCAGCAATGGGTAGAGCCCCAAAGGAAATGATGGCAGTTAAAATCTCCAAGGATGATGACATCGCCTGAAATAGATGAAAGAAGAATGGATTTAAGGTCAGAGAGGATGTTATTGGAAGGATGGGGAACATATACCGAAACAAAAGATATATTTAAAGCTTTAACAGCTACTATATGGAAGTCCTCACTATGAGGTGGAATAAGAATTTGGGAGAATGGGAGAGAACGATTTATTAACAGAGCACAGCCTGCGTGACCAAGTGGCCTGTCATCGCGGAGACAGAAGTATCCTGGTAATCTAAACCGGGACTCCGGTTTAAGCCAGGTCTCTGAAACAGCGAAAACAGCAGGTTTATATTGGTTAACCAAATGAATTATTTCAGATTTTTTAGGAACAATGCTTTTACAATTCCATTGCAGGAGATGGAATTTTATAAATGGAAAGAATGGATTGTAGTGTGGTATGACGTTGGGCGGTAAGTTGTCGCTGAATTTTGATAATATATTTACTAGAGCGGAGACTAATAATTGAATCAAATTTTCGTTAGGTGAGGGCGAATGGGACATTGTTTGAGGTTGAGAGGACTGAGATAGAGCGGCACCATTTGGAAGAGAAGAAGATGGTGTGCGGATTATATCCTGGAGTTCAGGATCGTAAAAGCTAGGAGACAAGGGACGGGGGGAACGGTGAGTGACGACGGTTTTCCTATAGGATCGGACTGGGGTGTTTGGTGTAGAGATGGGTTGGGTGACAGAGGGAGCATGTGGAGCAGAAACGGTTTTGGATTTCTCCGCATATGATGGCCGAGCAGGGCGGAAGCGTTGAGATGCTTCAGTAAAGCTCAGATTTTCTTCCGACATAACAACTTTTATCGCTTTTTGCCTTGAATGTTCTGGGCATCTCGAATCAGTAGCAATATGTCTACCGAGACATAGGAGACATGAGACCCTATCTTCTGGCATTGAGCACGTTAAACCAGCGTGGCTTTGGTGCATTTAAAGCACCTTGGCGAAGAGCGGCATTGGTCCGCTACATGTCCGAAACGACAACAGTTTCGGCATTGGATGTCGGCAGTTGGTAGGTATCTACTACGATGGACGAGTGAAAGCAATAAACCTTTTCAGGCAGCATTTGTCCTTTAAATGTAACAACCACAGATGAAGTCGGGGTCCACTGTGCGACACCCTCGTGAAAAGTTTTTTTATTAAGGCGCCTAGCTTTAATTACCGGGCCACAGGAATTACCATAAGTGAGACTATGAACCAGCTCTTCTAAAGTCCATTCAGTTGGTATGCCTCGTAAAACTCCCATACGCGTAACATGAAATTTAGGGATTTGTTTCGTGTAAGTATCACCTAAACTGTTGTTAACTAAAAAAGAGTTTGCAGACTCAGCAGTTGCAAATTCAACCGCAATTTTGTTGCGACCGAGCGGTCTGATACCTCCGTCAATAATACCTGAGACACGGGCTTTATGTAGCATTTGAGCTAGTTTAAGGACCCTTATAGATAGTCCTGCCGACGGATCGGGCTCAGCACGCGATACATGGATGATGAATGGGGCAACATCGCTGGACGTATATGTTAACGGGGAGTCTCCTTCGAAGTCGGGATGAGTGTACGTACTCTGTATTGAGTTAGAAGGGCGTGTATTTGTTTTTGCCGGGACGTCGGATCTGATTTTGTCAGTAGCTTGCCTCTTTAATGTTGTTGTGGCATGTTTCCGTATCCATATCGACCTGCGTAAACAAGTTTGGAGATGCCGTTACTTCCGAAGAAGACTCACCGCTAACACCACCACCCCCATCGGGGGGTTCCTTATTAGACATCACACTTAAAAACTAGTAAATTAATTTCCTTACCAATCTACAGTATTATTTAAACCTACACCCCCTGAAAAATACAAAATTTCAAGGTTATTTTCAAGAAAAAGTGAAATTCCTATCGAGCACGTGTTCCACCAAAAACACCTAACGACAGAATCCTTGTAAACATCAAAATAATCTGTAAATTTTGTTAGAATTCCATGTTACTGTTTATGTGGGTTGGTTCCTGTTTGCATAACTAAGTCCAATTTATTCTCAAAGTGGGCAGTAGACAAAATAAGTTTGGGAACCCCTGCTATAAATTAAAGAGCTAGGTACTGCAATCACGGGTATTTTTATTAAACTACTTACTGTAATAAAAACGTAACGGATCACTGTCTGTACATGGAAGATATATAAGAAAAAATATTATAGAATACCTTTATCAACGCAATAGTACCCGAAACAATGATTTTTGGAATTTTTGTCTATTTGTCTGTGCGTTTGTGCACACTAATCTCAGAAACGGCTGAACCGATTTCTATGCAGTTTTCAGGAATATATTGTAACAGGACGCACTTAACATATAGGCTACTTTTTATCCCGGGAAAATATTTTTATCCCGATAATTTCGACATTTTGTTTTTTCTGTAGTCCACGCGGACGGAGTGACGGGCGTCCACTAGTAATAAATATGTATATCTTATAGTATTTTCTACAAAAAGATCAATGTAATAGTTTCTCCTATCACTATTATACATTTACATATATTATTTTTATTACAATGTGGACTCCTAGGAACGACTTTGGGAACCCCTGTGTTAGACCATAGTATCCAACATCAACATGAAACCATAAGTTCCCTCATAGTGATGTTGAAATGATAATATCTACTAGTCTACATTCTCCAGTCTCTTAATATATGCCATTATAACAGTTCTACCCTAAAATTAGGCTAGTTTTCCCCTTAACTGGAGGGAAACGGCTCGTTACGCCACTCTAGCCGCCCGCGGACGGATGAATGGCTCAATGAATTGTGTCACAAGTTACGTCACCGGCGGCGGCGCGTACGCAGCTAGACTAGCCTGGTACAGATGTAAACATGGCCCCGTATTCGGAATAAGATACGTTAAGTTTCTGTGTTTAGTATTCCTATGACGTATTCCACATTACAACGAGCCCCTATAATAGCCACGTAATCTCCTGCCAGAACAACGCACACTTAATACCAAAATAAGCACATATCGTACGACGAAGATAGGCGGCTTTTTTAGACCCTTAGATCCGACATTACATCCTCAATAAGACATTTAGCTAGGCTCTAAAATAGAGTAGAAATAAACAGTTTTGTAACATGCATGCAGCGTGCAGCCGCAGCAGTTGAGCTTCTTTATTCGCAAGGTTTTCTTTAGCAATGCGGCTAGCATTAGCGGCGGTCACAAGACGTGGTTTCATACGGCTGGATACTCTAGATAAAACAGCTTCATCCAGAAGTCCAGTAGCTTTGCTTGAACAGCAGGATCGCGGATCTGATCATTAATTGATTGATTGATTATCTGATCATTGTAATATTAATTGTGCGGGGAGTATTTTATGGACATTGAAGTGGGCGATGGGATGTTAACTTGTCCATAGTTGGCGGCGCATCAGTAGTATCAGGTTGACATGATGTTCTTTTGCGACTTTGTGGGCCCCTAGAGGGATAGGTAGTGGACCGAGTGGGCGACAGCTTATCTACCTGTATGTTTAAACAATAGATAGATAGTGATGTGATTGTTGTGGAGACTTGACGCGTCAACGATAACACTATCTAAAAGTGTTTCGCGGATTTAGATTTAGTTTGTTACAAAACCTTTCGGTATCAAGTTTGTGCTGATTGAAAAAAGGAACTTACTATACAATTTTAGTTATTGTTTTATTTTAATACTTTTAAAATCAGGTAAGTTGTTACTTTTTTGGCAATATTATTCGTTATCAATGGAATAGTCAAGAGGTTGATAACAAAGGTTTGGGTTAGCGACTCTGCAGATAAGCCTTGTTTTGTCCAACAACTAAAAAACTTAAATAATTTGGGTGATCCGTTTGCGAATTTTATATCTTTTGTTTGGTTGGCAACAACAAAGAATGTCCTTTAAGGCACTTTACTCTGTCCTCTGTGAGTCTCATTCTGTCGATATCTTGTTAGTGTAATCAGCTAGGAGGTATTCATAGCTTCAGCCAGTCCCACAATATACTCTACCAATAATAACAACTGTACACTACTGGGTAAACTTTTCCTTTTTCGAATATCTTTGCTAAATTGCTAAATTATCAAAATAGTCTTTGACATTGGGTAGTATAAATATTTTGCATAGATCGGATAGGGATCTCGGCAATCATCAAATGCTCGTGTTCTTTGTGTATGGTTTATGTGCAAATAAACCATCGTCACGACGACGTAGCTGTTCAGTACCACACCATCTAATTTATTAGTCATCCTAAATTTCGTGGTAATGATGAGATTTTGTCGGGTTTTTGATGATGCGGGTTAGTGGAAGGAATTTTTAGGATCCATGGTTTAGTCACTAGCCAATCAATAAACAATCCAGATAGTCTGAAATAATTTTGATTACCTAATTTTTACTATTAATGTACACAGCGCCGGCCCGAAGTAAATTTTAGAATGGAGCGAAATCCAATTATGGCGCCTCTCCTGTTTGTTCCTAATAATATATACCTATAATCATTTAGGTGCTCTCTAGGAGCGACTGCTCCGTTCTCCGTATGGCCGGCCCTGAATGCACAGTATGCAGACACTAGCCTGTAGTCTTATAAATCTGAGTACACCATATTGTTTAGGTGGTGTGAATTTATCTCCCATAAGAGATCAATTGGCCATGATTGTACGCTTCCGTTATGAACGTAAATTGTATTTGGTTGTAAAACAACATTGTACCGCAATAACCCCATGTATCTGGCACAACAGTATCGTAACTAGAATTTATCATAATATTTTCCTTCTTTTGAGTGATCTAGTTCTAAGTATCGAGAAACAGAGATGCAGGTGAGGTAGGTTAGCTTATGTAATGTGAGGCCGGCCGGCATGAGTCACAATTATTTAAATTCTTTATACGATGACCTGTTATTAGTCATAAATAACGTAAACATTTCCGAGGATCTAGGATATGCGGCATTCATTCGTATTAGAGACAATGGGGATTTTTTCATATCATACATACATAGTGTAGATAACTGCCGGGTTAAACAGAAGTGTTAGTGAGATAGAGATCGTGATTAGATTACACAAAATTGTCACATTTTCACAATTGTATGTTTACAAACTTTTTCATTAGTAGCCAACTCTTTGGCATATTAACTACAAACAGCTAGAGCGAGCTAGAAGTTGACATGTCTTACTAGCGGCCACCCGCAACCTCGTTCGCGTAAACATTGTTATGTAGCTTAGATGTGTTATTCTGATTTATAAGCTACATAACTTGCCAAGTTTCATCAAAATCTGTTCGGTAGTTTTTGCGTGAAAGAATAACAAACATCCGTTCATATTTATTTATAACTAGTGGACGCCCGCGACTCCGTCCGCGTGGACTACTGGTTTTGGGTACTATTGCGTTGATAAAGGTCTTCTATAATTTGTTTTCTCATTTATCTTCCATGTACAGGCAGTGATCCGTTACATTTTTTTTATTATATGCATAGATATTAGTAGAAAAGAAAGGATGTGGGAAAATATCCTCTGGAAACAATATTTTATTATTACATCTGTCCCCGCTATGGTAAACATGTCTGTGGAATCTCCCTTACGAGCCTGCAGTTCTGGATACCCAATTTCGGTTACACAGTCGTGTATAATGTAAAGTGTATTATTTTTTTAATACCTTTCCGTAAATAGATCATTGGCTTTACATTATTTTTAACTAGTGGACGCCCGCGACTCCGTCCGCGTGGACTACAGAAAAAACAAAATTTATTTCACCCCCAAACTGGTAAAAATTTCAAAATGCTAGAACAAACGATTTTTTGTTTCTTATGACGTGATATTTGACGAACTTGCATACTAACTTTCAACCCTTATTTCACCCCTTAGCTGGTCGAAATTTCAAAAATGCTAGAACAAATGTTTAATGATTTCTTATCAAGTGCTTAAATATAAAGTTTCATGGTTTTATCTTTTAAAATTAAGAAATCCCATACAAACTTTCAACCTCTATTTCAACCCCTTCATCCCTTTTTTTCGAAATAAAAAGTAGCCTATGTTCTGTCTCAGGGTCTAAAGATTGTCTGTACCAAATTTCATCAAAATCGGTTGCGAGGTTTAAGCGGGAAAGCGTAACAGACAGACAGACAGACAGACAGAGTTACTTTCGCATTTATAATATTAGTTGGGATTATATAGTATAGATTATAAACACATGGGTGTTCACTAAATATATTATGGGTTATTCCAATATTACTATGGGCAAAAGCCCCTATGGCAGTAGCCGTGTGGTGTGCCCTGGAGGAGGCCTACGTCCAGCAGTGGACTGCAATACGCTCATGTTTATGTATAATGGCCCGCCCTCGCTTCGCTTCGGTACATATCAGTACATAGCTACAACTTCATATGTAGGTACAGCGGTTTTCGTAAAAATTCGGAACTCCCGTTGGTCCCCTTCCCATGGTAATTTCGGGAAATCCGTTCTTAGAGCTTCCTTGTAGCCCTAATCCGATTTCAGCTTCGTATAAATAGCGGTTTTCGTAAAAATTTGAAATTTTCGTAACTCCCCTTCCCGTGGGAATTTCGGGAAATCCGTTTTTAGTCCTTCCTCGTTGTCCCCAATGAACACATATGCCCGATTTCAGCTTCATATGTATAGCGGTTCTCGTAAAAATTATGAATTCTCGTTTGTCCCCTTCCCGTGGGAATTTCGGGAAATCCGTTTTTAGTCCTTCCTCGTTGTCCCCAATGAACATATATGCCCGATTTCAGCTTCATATGTATAGCGGTTTTCGTAAAAAATAATAAATTTCCGTTGGTCGCCTTCCCGTGGGAATATCGGGAAATTCATATAGCCTATGTTCATCCAGGTCCAATAAGGATTCTAACGGTGAAAGAATTTTTGAAATCGGTCCAGTAGTTTCGGAGCCTATTCATTACAACCAAACAAACAAAGTTTTCCTCTTTATAATATTAGTGTAGATAACACGAACACGTAATTATTTATACCATACCCCGTTTATGCTTTAATGCTTAATTAAGGTCAAACGTGTGCCCTTAAACAGCATGAAATATTTCTAAAATTATTCATATCTTTGGCTATTTATTTCCACGTACATTATGTACGAATATAGGTACATTAGCAACGACCTTATTTTGCAGGTCGTTGACCGTCGCTGTTTTGTCTAGGCTTAGATTGTACTATTGTAGTTGGTCCATTCCACCTCTGTATGTAATTATTACACGCTTTGCCAGTTTTCGTACAATATAAGTATTAAATATGACAGCTGTTGGTCATTTAGGGCAGATTTTTGCAATAAAATGGTCAGATGGGATAAAGTTAATGCTACCAGAGGAGATACCAAATCCCTGATGCTACCTCTTTCTTGATCAAGTTTTAGCATCAGCATCAATTTATCTATATATTCTATTCTATCTATCTATCTATATCTATATGTATGTATTTTCTATACAGGGTGTAACAAAAAGGGTATGTTAAGCGAAAAGCTACGTAAATAGCCCACTGTAGAGAATCTATCCACAAAATTTAAGACTCGAAATCACATGTTTATTTTTCCCGATAGTATGGAGAATTTTTTAATATCTCAGAAATTCTCATACAATCTTGAAAAATAAACATGTAATTTCTAGTCTCAAATTTTGTGGATAGGTTCTCTACAGTGGGCTATTTACGTAGCTTTTCGCTTAACATACCCTTTTTGTTACACCCTGTATATTATATTACATACATTCTGTATAATAACGGATCAATGTTTGTGCACGCTAATCTCAGAAACGGCTGAAGCGATTTCGATGCAGTTTTCAGGAATATATTCTGACAGGTCTCACTTAACATATAGGCTACTTTTTTATTTTTTATTTTTATCCCGGGAAAATGTTTTTACCCCGGATAATTTCGACATTTTGTTTTTACTGCATTCCACGCGGGCGTCCACTATCTGACCGTTGCACGCTAAAAAAAATCGGCCCTAAGTATTTGTATTACTAACATTATAAATATTCAGAAAAATGTAGTATACGCGTAAACGTTGGTCCCAGTATCTAAGGTACATAAGATAATAGTCACGCACGACTTCAGTGTGACTTACTTTATTTTATTACTTTCGGACACTTGACCTCCGTACCTTGACCGTGTGAATTTGGACAGACTCATACCAACCTGCTTTTCGTGAGAAGTCATCATCAGGCATTGCTTAGCAGTTGTGCTCTTTTAAAACATTGGGTATGTAGAGTAACTAGTAGAATGACTGATGTTTGCCTGGAGATCTTAATGTGACGTTAGTTAGGTATCTTTCGATTTCTGAATGCTAATTGTTTTGTATTACAAATAATGGCGTACCGTCACATATCTCACAAACGCATTCGAGGTCAAGTTTCCATTCCATAATGAGAAATGCCAACGTGCAAGGTTAGCAAGGCAAAACATCACGTCTGTTCGACTATTAATGCTTTTATTGTAGTATTTTGGAGAATAACAATTAGCAGATTTATATAGTCGTTGGTTTTTATACATAGGGTAAAGGTTGGCTATATAGCGATAATAAGGATAAAAATGAAAATTTTGATTCCAAATCAACTTTTATTATAATAGATATTTAAAAAACAGTAACTTAAACCTTTAAAGCCTGTTATTTGGCTACAGTTATTATAATCAGTCCCTTTAATTGTGTCTTAACCAGTCATTATAAATCTCTCCTGAATACGTAGTAATATGGTGACAATAGGGTAATATTGTGATACCTTATTGGCAATGTTGTGATAATCTATTCTGGGGCCTATTCATCGTCATCATCGGCTGAATAATTACCAACGTCACAGTTTTCACATAGAAATTGCGGTGAATAGCAATTCAAGTATTCCTGGTGATACCATTTTGCACATTCCATACATTCAAAACAAACAGCACCATTTTTGTGGGCTACCATCTTGAGAGCCTCCGCATACTTTGCGCTTTTTTGTGAGCAAGGTCTTTTGTATCTGCGTGACGAACGTTCAGATCCTCTTTTGTTTTATGTGCAAGGCAAGCGGCAACCATCAATAAGGCCCGGCTTTTTTTACCCTTTGCATAGTTAAACTGATATACTTGGCCAGTTTTGACAGCTAATGCATAACCGATACGCTTAATATTAGTCACACTTAACCCAAATCCAATTTCTTGAAATGATGTATGAGACTAATCAACATTCAATGTCCTTAGGGAATGTGAATAGTTTTCGCAGCTTTGGTATAGAAATTGAAGAAGGATCTTTATTTTCATTACTCACGTGCGTTTTTAAAGGGGTCCATGGTATGCCATACTCTTTAGATGCTTTGAAAATAGACCAATTATCTGACAGCAGCTCTAAGTGAAGATAAATCATAATCGCGACGATTTCTTCCTTTCATTTGTCGAGGCTTACGCCCCGCCGAAGCGTTTCTGTAAGAAAAAACATCAAATTCATAAGCTCCTAGATTCACACTTGTAAGACATAGGCATATAATTTTTATATGGCCTTTTACGACGGCTATAGTACTATATTATAACCGAAATTCACGAATACCGTGTAGAAAATACAGTTTAAAACAACAAACAAGTGTCGACAGTAATATAGTGATATATACGTACCTATTTTGCTCCGGATTCTCCATAACGAAGTTGGCTGGGCGTGAAAATGACGTACATTGAACGTCGTGTCCGGCGACTAGCTAAGGGGTGAGGTCGGGGGTATGCCATATTACACTTTAAAAGCGCGTACGGCACGCTGGGCATAACAGAGGCAGTCAAAACCAAATTTGTCACTATATTACCATATATCACCGATAAGCCAATCTTTACCCTACATATACCTGTATAGACAGGGCTGTGTTCCCGGAATGCGGTAGCCAGAACGGCAGGATCATAAAGGAGATCCCCCAGCCACTTTAAGCATTATCGAGGACTTGTATGTACGTTTCGGTTCAAATGTTTAGGTACTCGTAGACAGTGTCACTTCCACTTCTGCGAACTAAAATTCAATGCCAAAGATTTTATATCGTATTACTGCAACAAGACAAGACCGTATCCAAGTTCATGAGATGGTTATGTAATAATGTGGCATGGTGTTAGTTCTCAGTTTCTGCGAATACGATCGAGAGTTATCTGCGCTTTTGGTAAAGACGGTTTCAAAGAATAACTACCGCGCCTCATTTTGGAACTAACGTTTTTTGTATGCCCTATCCTATAGCAACATAGCGCTATCTTTCAAAGGAACTGGTCAAACTCACTCCCTATCTAGTGTCGGCACGCGGGCAAATCGTTGATATTCTAGGCACAACTGATTCAATGTTTAGTATAGAGCTCTAAGGCCGAAAACTGGATGTCAGCGATTTGCGGGGCGACGACGACGGCGGTAGCGGGCGCGGCTAGTTGCTCGGACGCCGCTCCTCGCGCCGCTGCCATCCAGTTCCCATCAATAAGAATCTATCTGTTTATCGTACCGCTCCCGCCCCGTTGCCGCCGCCGCCCCGATAATCGCAGACATCCAGTTTTCGGCCTAAAAGCGGCATTATATCATCAGTGCGCGTACTTGTCCGTTTGAGATTTCGGTGAACTCGGTGGCCGCGCTGCTGCTTGGCCGCCAGTGTGCGTTTGGGCTTAGAGCGTTTTACCAAACCTTCCTTCCTTTCATATGTGCGGCTATCTCTTTATATAAATACGTAAATACCTCATTACGATAATGTCTGACTTGAACCCGGTTAGTTTTCGATTAGTATTTTTAATGGAATTTGTATTATGTATGACTAATGATCTGTTTCGACTGTTTCATTGCTTATCATACTGCCGAATATATTTCTTTTTTTTAAATTGTGAAGTTCAAGTGCCTTAGGTAATTGAGACAACTATCTATATAACTTTAAGGACTAATAGGAAAAAATAATAAACGATAACTAATAGAAATTCTTGAATTTTGAAGTTGTACTTTTGTCTGTCTGTAACCACTATGCTTTGGTTTATGTTCAAATTAGCAGCATCTTAAAAAATCGATTTTAAATTCCGGCTAGATTTTCTGATCTATACATTTTCATTCCTAAACATGTAGGTAAGTGGGTATTTTCCCGATATAGTACATACTCTACAAGCTATACAGCTTTCTAAATCACCTATTTATCTGCCCCTTTCTTTGCTTTTGCCTTTTATATTGTTTACTTTAAGATTACGGTAATATGGTGCGGCTTGCGTGTCCGACTTGATTTTTATCGTTCATAAAATTTACGGTTTATCTTGCTTTGGGTTTACATCGTATAAGCACCTACTATGTGTTTTAACGTTTGATATACGAGTAACTAGTGCAGTTTTGTATGATACACTCACGTGAAAAGTTAATTTAGTGTACATAACGTTCATAGAATCATCATCTATTACACTCCACTAATCTTGTCATGGGCGTTTTGGCTTAAATTCACCGTGCTGCTGGGCAGGCAGTGTGTTTTTCGGACTATGTTACGAGTATTATCAACATGGGAAGCGCTGCCCACCTCCCGGAATCGCCTCTTACGATACCTACGGGCAGATATGGGTTGGTGTTATTCAACTCTTCCAACACTGCACGACTTGTAATGATACCTAACCGGGATAACTGGGATTGGCCCACTACTCATTCCCGCCTCTGCAACTCCTGTGAGCCAGGATCAACAGAGGCGACCAGAAAAATGCATAACAAAGCATAGAATATCCCGGGGAAGCTCATCATTACTCTCGCAATGTTAACAAGTTTAAATTAGTAAAACGCACGCCTCTTTGCCACGCCTGAGTAAACTTTCTTTAACACCATATTTCAACAACCCATTTTAACGTGTTTTCATCTAAACACCAGAACTTTTCCAACGCCTATAATAATTACAAACCTATCTTCTTGAATGTTTCTTAACATCTTTGTTATAAACAAAACATAAAACACTTCACGCGAGGAGTTCTATCTACATGTTTGTTTACTCTATGTAGAGATATTCCGGATGCATGCTGTGCTAGTCACCAACGCATCCTCTTCCGTTTAGGATGCTCAGTTATTGTTATTTTAAATAAAACATTGCGTATTTCACATTGCACCAATCCATACGATTTAAAGTCATTCACATGTTTTTACTGAAATAACAGATATTTCAAATTACAGTCTGTATGCCATTGGAAATAACTTATTTATTAAGTAAGGTCTCAGTTAAGGCCTTGATAGACCTCCTGTTTAACATTGATGTAAAATCATATTTTGTCGAATCCATGTGCAAAATCTAATGTATTAAATTCACGTGTCGCGGTATTTGTTACCAAACTCCTCCAAAATGATGAAATGATTTTTATGAAATTTTATATGTTTATTCGGTAGGTCTGAGAATAGGTCGTAAACTATTTTTTACCCCTTCAACGCAATAACATCTAGTATTCCCGTAAAAATCGTATATAGAAAAGTGTTATCAGTGAATTGGTCATCAAGGCGCACCTGACACGTGCCACTCCGCCGAATTACCTCTGTTTCGTCATGCTTTACGGTACAATACTGTCATTTAATTTATTAGGTACCGAAACCGGTAAGATTTTCTGTGGGGCAAGCACGAACCTCCCCCTTATTACCTAACTAGCAAAAGCAAAGCGATAGCGAAAATTGTACAAAAATCACTGATTGCTTGTCAAATTCGTATTACGTAAAATTAATTTCAAAGGAACTTTGATATTTCAAGGCGAATATTGTACAAATTTCGCTATCGCTTTGCTTCGGCTAATTTAGGTAACCTGTCGATAGTCCATAACGCTATCGTCAAACTGTCGTCTCATAGACTTTGCTTGCGAATCGATAGCGTTACGTCGCGTAAAGAGGTTCAGCTTACGCTACTGTTTTAACATTTTTTTCATCAGTGACGTAATAGGAAACACATCACGGAAGTCTGGATAAAAAGCCTGATTTTGTGTCTGTATTAAAATAGATCGATCATCAACATTATCATTTAAAATTATTAATAATTTTTTTTAAACGAAAAACCGACTTCCTCCCAAAACTCGAACTTACTAAAGTAAAATTTTACTAAAGGGCAAATATATTGCGTTAATCCGTGTACGAAGTTTAGGAGGCATAATATTGTCAGATTTATATGTCAGCAAATGATTAAATAGGCCACATGACAAAAGAGAAAAAGGACTAGGCTTCGAAACTTTACGTCTGACAATATGATGATGATGATGATGATAATGATGACTTCCGACCGATTTCGGCGACCACTTCTACTCCTAGATATTACTAAGTTGGCGTTCATGCTGGATCGGAGGCACGGAGCACAACAGCCATGTACACTCTTATTTAAACAACATATAATTACACTCCTTCTTCCTGCCCTGTTCCCAATAATTTGAGGTCGGTGAAATATGTAGGTACTCTTCTTTCATTTATCCCTATTATCCGTCATCTCGTTATTCTCATGTCTACCTCTTCCTCTATAACCATCTTACTTCGGATACGGCTTAACGCAACATACAATTTCACGACTTAATACAATTATCTTCATCTTCATAAGCCTATTGCAGTCCACTACTGGACGTAGGCCTCCCCCTGCCATAGGGGGATTTTGTTACTAAAAAGTTCCACTATCTGTTTTTCGGCAGCTCCATCATCAGACCCTCGTTTCCTTTATATTATGTGTAGCTGACCAAAATTCTCTATAAACATCTAAAAACGGACTACTCGTGCCCTTTATATTTGAGGATATCCCTAGATTCCTTAGAGATTCCATCATCAGATGTTATGTTTTATATGTAGGTGATCAAAACGCTCAGTAAAAGTATAAAAACAGACTACATGTGCCTACAATATTTGAGGATTGCCCTCGATTTCTCCAAGATCCCATCATCAGATCCTGATGTGGTGAATATGGGACCAACCTGGAAGTATACCATGACCAACTATAAAAAAAAATTGAAATCGGTTCATAAACGACGGAGTTCTGAGGTAACACACATAAAAAAAAAAAAAAAAAATAAAAAAAAAACATACAGACGAATTGATAACCTCTCTTTTTGAAGTCGGTTGATAAAGAAATGGAAAAAATTCCTCACCCGGGTGGGAATCGCACCCACGACCTCTGCATTCTATTATATTATTTAGGTTATAATGCCTTATATGTATGCCCTATATTTGAATAGCATGATCATTCTAAGAGTGGGTTTACGTTTCATACAATACGTGTACCTTCATACTTAATAGTATCTTTGCCTGAATATATAAATGTATATAGGTAGTATGATGGTATATGTATGTAAACAACACGTTTTGGTGAGTTAGCAAGCTTATGAGTAAATTAGAGGTTAAGCCACGATAATGCGATTAGAGTTAATCAAGGTGCTCTAATGAAACTACGAGTACCTACGGTTACCTGCATTCTGAATTGCACTTTAACGTCAATGCGAGATGCAGTTGCATGCATATGACCTGTGCCGATGCGGGGCTTCACTAGAATACATCAGCTGCATCTTCTTGCGTACATGTCATATTATAAGATGCGACTATGGAACTCAGGGACGTTTTTTCAGGCGATGAGCTAGCGACTTATCATGATCTTTCACGTCTGACCCAGCTACGCTAAACGTGGCTGTCGGACCTCCTTCGTGATCTCGCAGTTCTGGCCACCCCATTTTGGGCACATGTATGCATAATGCACCTTTCGTATACGTAATGCAGACGCAAAAAGAGCGACGTCAAGAATTGTACCGTTTTTGTATTCCAAGTTAGCACTCATTGTTTATTTGTTTCTCTGAGGTCAGGGCTGATGCGAGCTGACACAATGTACCTATACAATGGCTAAGACGGCTTGCGAAATCTGCATTGTAGTCACAGTGGTGGGCAAAACTGTGGGAGGGATGTAGGTGGCGCGGGAGTTATTTCAGATTTATACCTCGAAAGGGCGTTATACAAAATTATATTTAGAAATACAGTAGGAATATTATAATATACTCCATCTTTCCACTGCTAGGTAGGATATTCAGCCTCCACCACGGAAAACTTTGTGTTTTGTTTGCCGTGGCCTTCACAGTCACAAAAAATGTTGTAACTAAACGGGAATCCTTTTAGTTTATTTACTTTTCATTATCATCGGCTTATGTTTATGAGCTTTATTAGCAGGGAAAATGGTATGCAAATATTATAGCTAAACAAAATATCATAGTGTTTGCATATTTCAGTAGTACGGTAGACTCACCCAGTCACCCCCTACCACGTGGGACTTAATAAGCTAACTCAGTGGTTCCCAAAGTGGTTCAGGTGGACCCCCAGGGGTCCACAGGAGACTCGATGGGGGTCTACGTTGACGTGAAAAAATTTTGGTTTACAATGAATTCGTATGTGGTGTAGGCCTGCGGCCAGAACCAGTTAACTTTTAAAAGGGGTCTATGAGAAAAAGTTTGGGAATCCTTGGGCTAACTGGTGTGAAAAGTGGGTGTGTACCACATCTGCCCGCCATGTACTGTGTATGTGTGCTACGGGGACAGTGCATGCCAGTGCAGTTTACTAAACTCTTGTTGTCACAATACACAGACCTGTCTACTAGGAATGCTAATGCATGAAACAATATGACTCACTAAGCTAGATTCTATGTTTAGTCTTTGTCGGTTTTATTATGTAAATAGAGATATTTTAAGTCTAGCCGTCGGCTTGACCCTTCGGAGATAACGTCTGGTTAACTCTTCGTGACTATGTGTGCTTTCGATCCCATTTCACAGCCCGCGCTCGCCGCTCTCCTGAAGGAGGAGGGGCGGGGAGCGCGGGCACGCTGAGGCCGGCGGTGCGAAGGCGCTCTCGTTAGTACGCTGTTTAACCTTGCGTGTGTTATGTGTGTTTAAGTGATACGCAACAACAGTGAGACTGTTCGATCGAGCGTACGTATTTTAAGGTAATTCAATATTTCTTGGCTTAAAAATTCCCAGTAAAAATAAATAGGTAATTTAGTTATCTAGTTTTATATTCGCGGATACCTTATTGTCTGTGTAAACAGCCGCGATAGTTAAGAATCTTGTTAATTAAGAAAAAAAAAATTTTTTTTCGTAGTTAATGCTGTTAACTTAATCTTTCTTAGGGTTTTGTGTTAATTTCCTTTATTTCCAGCGATTTGACTCAAGTAACGAACATTCGTTTTACTAGAGCTATGTACTTATAGTACTTAATAACCTTGGTTGAATTTGCAATGACCAAATTCATTTATAATTTACCTCAATAACGCCCCCCGGGCAGAGGTTTTTCTGTGTCAAAACGCATACTGTTTCTAAAACGATGCGAGACATGTCCTGTTACTCCAGACAGACACCTGTCGTGTCGACTTTTAAAGTCGTATGGATTTTTGCCAATCGGCGTATCAAAATCCTTGACACGACGTATCAGAATTCCATACACGTCGTATGAAACTTCATGACGCGTCGTATCAAACTTCATGATGCGTCGTATGAAACTTCACGATGAGTCGTATCAAACTTCATGACGCGTCGTATGAAACTCATGACGCGTCGCATGAAACTTCGTGACAAGTCTTATCGAATTCCTTGACACGGCATAACAAACTCCTCTAGTCGTATCGTACTTCTACATATGTCGTATTAAATTTGGGCATGAGTCTTTACTTTATTGGACTCACGTCTGACCCGACTGAGCCACAGGCATTTCCGTGTCTTTGACTCCTGTTGCATCTCATACTCACTGAAGTTTCCGTTGATCATTCAGATGGCCTTAGCAAGAATATGATCACTATCGCGGATCTCTCCACTCGCTAGTTAACATCCTTGGACGAGACAGACAGGCTGTTTCTTGAAAGAATTGTGGAAGCGATTTATATCCTTTTCCCAGATGGATGGGATGAATGGAATGTTTGTGACTTATCAAAAGAAGACCTTATTGGTAGGAAGATCGACTTTGCAATTTTGAGCAAGTTGCATTTCGCCATTTCAACATTGATATTAGTGAAGGCTTTGATCAAGAAGCAACTGCAGTCTCAGAAAGATTTTATCAAATGATAAAATTGCAAGTCCTAAACTTCGATTTTTGAAGAGCGCTCATAATTAGCCCGAAGAATATCGCAATAACAATTCACGGCTCAGCTGTGCAATTAGAAATATAAAAAAAAAAAAAAAAAAAAAAAAAAAAAAAGCGGTAGATCATAATTTAAAGACTGAATTTATATCTAGAACAGTAGTATCGGAGTTATTATCAGGCACTTCAATAAAAAGAATAGGCAAAGATATTATATCGAAATCGTCAAAGAAACCTAGGTTGGGAGGAGATGGTCAATAGTCCCAAGGAAAGATCCGAAAATATTGAATATGTTGCGATAGTTGCTTCAGAGGCAAACTACGAGTAGAAGCGACCAAGAATTTCCGACTTCACAGTCAGAATCGGAAATCTCAGACAATGATGAAAATGACGTTTTTGTTCCGTCAGCTATTGGTGACATTGTGGAGAATAATGATAAAGAGAATGAAGTAGTCAATTTTGACTTTTCGTCGGAAGTTAAGGAAGCAGATCCTTATATTCCGGTAGCAGACGGAGATGTATTGCAGCAGGGAATCTCTTGCCAAATATTTTATGATACTGGTTGGTGCAAACTGCGATATAGTGAAGTGCAGATAAAGCTTCACGCTACACCTACTTTCTCTGCGCTGGAGATCAAGTCACAACTAGCATCAAAGACTCCAAATTGGATCCCGTTTGATCACCTTGTGAAGTTAGACCATGCTTTAGGTACTATTTCTCTTTATCCCAGCTGGTTTGCTGGAAGAAATCTCTTTAAGAGATAAGCTCGCCTTTGTACATTATCTATGTTATATAATTACCTGCTCTATTTCTCATGCGTTATTGTTGCAATGTAAGCGATTGTGAGACGCTTTAAATGCTACGCTAGATGAAGCGAATATTCCTGGTCTCGGTCCAATATTGAGGAAGCATCTTATAAGCAAGGAATCTCCTTGTAATGTATTATCAGATGACCTTCTACGACAAATACTGGACGTTTGTCGTAGAAGAGCAGAGACGATTGAAGCTAGACGTAAAATTTACTCTCCTAAGACCAAACATCTCTATGCTATATTACATGAAATTCCGCCTCCTTCATCAGCCTTGTTTGACGAAAAGACTTTTGACACAGACTTTGCAAGACAACGGAGAATTTCCAAAAATTTTTTCCTAAGCCACACGTTTAAATTACAGAAAATGGATCACCTACGGAAGTCCATCTTACATTTTGAAAATTCTAGAAGGTCTTCGAATCCCTTTCTGCGAGAAACTTCCACTTTCCCACCTGTCAAAGAGACTTTACAGTCGCATGAGTACCCAAAGTTTTCCCGAAATAACGTAGGAAATTGGTGAAATGCGGAGCTCAGGTAAAATCAACTCACCAGACAGGGTTTATTTCGAAAATGTTTTTAGTACCGAAGGCAGGCGGCTCTCTGAGTCCAGTTGTAAATCTTTAAAACAATTTAGAAGATTTCTTATCCCGAAGCCGTTCCGTCTGATCAGTCATCAAAAGATTCCCAGTTTCTTGCAGAAAAAATTTCTTGGCAAAGATCGACCAATTCAATGCATTCCTCGGTATTCCGATAGCCGAAAATCACCAAAGATTTTTAATGATAGCATACGACAACGTGTTCCTTCAAGTACTTTAATATACTCATATAGAATAATTGTCATCCGTTTCACAGAATAGTCCCTGGGCCTGATTTCAGAACTAACATTTTTAGTATGCAGTAATACAAAGAATGCGGTCATGCACATAGTAACGGGCGCCATCTTCCATGGGAGCTATACGGTGAAACGCACTCTAGTACATAGTATTTAATATTAATCACGGATCCCACAGTCAAACGGCGCAAGCAGTTTTGTGGGACGTTGTACCTAATTTTAAGTCCTAGAATATTTAAAGAATAATAAATAAATAATAAATAAATTAACTGCTCTTCCTTTTGGACTGTCGATAGCTCCTTTAATTTTCTCTCGTCTTACCAACTGGGTGGCAAGCAAACTAAGAGAAAAGAGCATCAGGGTCGTGGTGTATTTACGGCCAATTTTAACACGAGAGATCAAAGAGAATATCGGATTTTTCTATTCCTAATTTGAAATTTTGTATGAAAACAATTGAAGATTAAATCTGAGATATGCAAGAAATCTCTCAAGATCAGTTATAGAAATTGGCTGTTAGACGACTTCTTTCTAGCTCACCAATGCCCGGAGACTCTTGCCAGGCAAACAATAGATTTTCTAAAATTATTAATAAAGAAAATGGAAAAAATTCTTCACCCTGTGAATAGATTTTCTCTTAGATCTAGGTCGACAAATAAATTGGAAAAAAAACGGTTCTGACTCCGCACCGTTCAGAAGAGTATCTCGGGATAATTTGGAATCCATCTCAGAACGTAAAGTTTTTGAATGCGGACAAGAAGGGCCGTATTTGAAACGACATTCAAGTGATCATCAGAAAGGGAGAATGGAGCTGGCTTCGGGCCAAATCTCTCCTCAGTCGTCTAGTTTTCGCAGCCTTTGTAGTTCCTCTCGGTCTAATACATTGCAGAAGCTTACAGAGGGCATCAAACCGATTCCCAGAAGATCGTCCAAGCCAGTTATATTCTGTCCCCAAGCAAGTACCTTTAAGACCTAGGTTGGTGGTTAAGGAATTTGAACAAAACTTTTCCAATAATAATCGATGACCCAAAGATTTACATCGTATCCGATGCCTCGGGGTCAGGATGGGGGGTATCGGTGAACGGAATAAAATTATCGGGAGTATGGAACAAAAGTCAGTCGAAGTGGCACTCTAATGTGAAGGAGATTTTTGCAGTATTTCAGGGAGTCAAAAGTTATCAACAACTTCTGAAAGGTCATGTTGTCGTAGTCCAATCGAACAATCGTTCAGTAGTAGCGTACATAAATGAACCAAGTCATCATGTCTTAACAAATTAACCTCCGATCTATTAATGATGTGTCTTCAGTCACAAATCAAACTAGTAACCTTTCATCTTCCTGGTCGTTACAATGTCGAGGCCGATCGCTTATCACGTAGGAAGAACCTTCCCACGTGTTAAGACGCTGTCCCCGGGAATTCTTCAAAAGATTTTTCAGAAATGGGGCAAGCCTTGCATAGACCTGTTCGCGTCAGCGAGTTCAGCAGTAATACCAAACTATGTATCTCTAGATGCAAGAGATCCTCAGGCATGGTTTGTAAATACGTTCAGCCGGGAATGTGTCCTCCGCCAGCTTTAATCCCGAAAGTACTTTCACACTGGAACACGGCCCAGGGGTTTTACATTTTAATAGTTCCTCGTTGGAGCAGTCTTTTGGAGAGCCGACCTAAAGAACAGAGCCTTGGCTCCCCCATACATTTGGAGGCCTGGAAGGTACGGGGTGGTCATCAGGGGGTAGGGAATCAGCTAATTGGGATTATATATATAACTCATGGAGAAAATCAACCTCTGAAATTCCATTCCACCATTGAAATCCTAATCCTAAAGCGGCTTGGTCTCGTTGGTGTAGTTGGACCTCCAACAACGACGTGGCTAGAAACAATCCAAAATCATCCGATTTAGCCCGGTTTTTATGATATCTTTACCGTGTTCACGGTTTTGCATCACAAACCATTCAGTTACATAAGTCTGTTGTATACACTTTTGCTAATTCTTACTCTAGCGAACTTTTAATGTTACCCTCCTCAGGAAAATAATCTTTATCAGGTATCCCGTCATGTGGCTTTATTACTCCTATTAGCATCAGGCCGTAGGCTACACGACTTGACTCTCTTACATATTGGACTGTATGATATGGAAGTTCACGATAACAAAATTACACTTTGGCCACGATATGGTTCCAAGACAGACTCTTCAACAAACCGACAATCGGGCTAGCATTTGTCTACGGGTTCTATTATAACTTTAAACCCAGTTCTGTGGTTAAAGACTTTAATCCCGATCACTGAGTTTCGAAGGTAGAGCAGGGATAAATTTATCTTCTTTATTTATTTCTACTAGAGGCCCAGTGAAAGCAGCCATAAGATGTATAATTGCGGGATGGATAGGTTCCGTCTTTAAAGTATTAGGAATAGATGCTTCTCCGGGAAGCGTTAAGTTAGCTGTGGCATCAAAGAATTTTCAAAATCTTTCTCTAGATGAAGTTTTGTCGAGAGGTAATTGGAGAAGTGAGAGCACTTTTTCTTTTTCAAATTCTATTTTATATAAATAAATCGTACCTCTTCAGATTTGGTTGGTAATGTTCAATCTGTGTTACCCCTTTAAGATAGGGAATTTTATAACAATAATTTGTAAATTTAAGAACAATTATGTTTTATTGCGTAGTTTTCGAATGCTGTTATTATTGGCTTAATTTATTGATCTCATTATGTGAATCATACATACATACATAATATATTATGTTTAATACGCAAAGTAACAGGTTAGTGTTGATTTTCTACTTTAAGTTTGTCATAATTTTTTAAAAAATTCACATTTCTTTTTAATAAAAATATTGTTTCTGAGTATGTACTGGGTGTTTATTTTATATCTTTTTTCAAGCCAAGAGGTATTATTACATTACTTCCCGTTTCACAGTACGCTGCTTCTTGCCCGGCAGAAATCAAACATATCTCCGAAGGGTCAAGCCGACGGCTAGACTTAAAATACAAGCGTTTTCCCCCCGAAGGGTAGAAAACGTATATTTTGGGTCTAGCCAAGGCTTGACCCGAGCAAGCTCTTGCCGGCCATCTTCGGAGCAGGTACTAACGAGAGCGCCTTCGCACCGCCGGCCTCAGCGTGCCCGCGCTCCCCGCCCCTCCTCCTTCAGGAGAGCGGCGAGCGCGGGCTGTGAAATGGGATCGAAAGCACACATAGTCACGAAGAGTTAACCAGACGTTATCTCCGAAGGGTCAAGCCTTGGCTAGACCCAAAATATACGTTTTCTACCCTTCGGGGGGAAAACGCTTGTATTATAGCGGTTTACATAACACATAGTAAAAACGACGCAGATAACACTCGCAACTTAGTTAAATAGATAGATAAGTGACCAACCACATTGCATAAACAATTTGGCTTATCAATGGGGATATTCCCTTTTACTGACGATGATCATGTAAAAAGTATGTATTTTTTATTTTGATCATTTTCATCAGCCGTCTTCTTATCGCCAATTCGATCATCTTTGATCTCCTCTTTCCGTGCAGCCATGCAAATTTATTAGTTCGATATATCTCATCCTTTCGCCCAACTTTCTTCACATCAGGCTGGATTTCCACCAGAGCGTTATGCTACATTACTACGGTTACATGTGATATCCATTAGGGTCGGTTTTTCCACTAGACGACACACACGACATGACAACGATACGACCATGACATTTTGTCATCTAGTATGGCGGCCGTGTCGAGGTCGTGTCGTCTAATGGAAAAACGAACCATACTATCTAATACATTTTTGCTTCCAAAAAAGGCGTGGCCGTGCCGTTGTCGTGGTCGTATTATCTAGTGGAAAAAGGCCCATTGGTGCATGATGTCAACGAATTCGATTAATTAATGAATATCAAATGCACCCAAGTCTGGTGGAAAGGCAGCCTTATGATCACGATGTAAACATAGCGATACTGAAACGTCATGTCCCCCTGAAGTATTAAATTAACAAGTTCATTGCCTTCCAAATGCAGTAAATGATTTCCTTTGGCTGAAGTTATTTCGGGCAGATGTGGTGCAGCGGCATGTATTTACGAGTATTAGGAACTGCGCAAGTGACGGTTTATGCTCCTTTTTATTTCCACCGGACATAGATAGTTATAAAGAAAATGTTATTTATTTGCTGGTATATTGTTTAATTGGGTAATACGATCTTAAGCTATACAAAACGAAGATACAGTGAAAAAATGGCGTACCCTTTAAATTAGGGTAGTCCAATGACAATAACTATTTTTTTTACGTAAGGGATATGTGTATAATATATTCTGCGTCAGGATAAGAGGGATCCTGTAACCCACGTACTCTAAATCTAATTTAATCTACAGTCGGACAAAAACTTCGTCTGCAGTGTTGAAACCCCACCGTGTGCGTAGTAAAGTGCAGTATCCTGATTTAGGCCGCCTCTTCGTGGGTGATGATCACCCAAGTGTATGCGTATGCACCTGTTGCACGCAAATTGTATGTTATAGTTATGTTGATAATATTTCTATTTTCGGGCACGATTGCAGTTGTTCTCGGTTGCGACGAATTTAGGCGTCTCCACGGAAAAAATCTAGAAGTGGGATGCCTATAATGCTGTTTTACATACGCGGCTTTAAATAATATAAGCAAACAATGACTTAATAAATGCTCATTTGACCGCATTTTTGTGCATTACATAGATTATAACACAAACAACGGTAGAATGTGTTCTACATTGCATATAATGAACTGCGGCGAGCACGAACCGTTGCAATTAGCATTTTAATAAACCAGTTGGACCAAACATTAGGCCAATGTTCCAACAAGAGCAGATTTCAGTTCAGTACTACTACTACTAGAAAGAAGATTATGTTACGGAAAACGGCTAGAAGATTGGGTTGACCCAGGTAAACTTAATATAAATAAACAAGCTTTCTGTTAAGGGTAATCCTAGACCAATCAAACCTAGGTTTACCAAAATTTTCTACCATTTCCCGTAACAAATACCAAAACAATTGGAGTTATATGCGGTTGTGATTATTTATCATTCATAGATCATTAGATCAGTCATCGGCATGTTGATAGTGATAGTTTGATGAGACTCGAAATCATAGAAAACCTAGTAGAAGCACTAAATACATAAGTAGGTACCTAAATCAAGACTTAAGTAACGCAATACATTACACCTATAGCAGTGATACGTGTTTTGTAGATCCATCTTTATTGGTCGAATAGGCTGGCCCCAACGTTGGCCCTAAAATTTTATTGCCTTTTTTACGACCGAGCCAGTAACAAAGCTAATCTGCACATAAGAAGCTTACAATCATCGGTATTGCTTGGAAGCCATATAGTTTTGCACTTCACCTGATTTCACCTAGTTCCAGCTTAAGACAATATTGTAAGAACAATAAGGTATATTCATGTCAATAAGAGATTATTACCTTGGAAAACTTTGAAAACGGGACCGTAGGATCTCCTTTCGGTTTTACAACTCTGGCTACCCAATTTCGAGAACACAGCCTTATTCACAAACCCCATGTATACTTACATATTTTCTATGTATGTTATGCTAGGCACTACGAGTACTTATGTATTCGGTTTTCTGTGGTTCTATTATTTATTACGCTACACTTCTGACTTAAATTCTTAATTAATTCGAAAATCTGTTTGTTTCAGGTATTTGTTGAAGGCACCATCCATCCATATTGATATATCACTGCATGTTTAACAATACAATCGACTGCCTATAGACATCAGGTAATGCCTTTTTAAAGGGTGTCTACTAGAATACAGATTTTTTTGATATCGAATTTCATTTTACCGAAAACTATTCCACGATTTTTAATATATATTTTTCTCATTTCATCGAATGGTTAATCATCGCTGTTTTATATCATCGAAAAACGTTTCTTAAAAAAATATTTTAAAGTTGTTTTGATTACCAGAAAAGCGGTATATCGAACTTACATTTCGTAAAAGTATTAACTTATCGATGAAACTACATATTCGTAAAAACATGTTACAATGTGTATCGGAACTCATAATATTTTTTCACGTAACAACTTTTATAGTATTAAGCATACAGCATGCAAGCAAACATGCAGCATGCAAGCAAGCATACAGCATGCAGCAGGCATGGTTTCTGTCACGGCTCCGGCGGCGCTGCGGGGCCCAGGATGTCCCACGCGAGCTTATCGTCGCAGATGAATGTAACGGTCACCACCGCACCTTCGGCTAGCTGGCCGGCTGAGCGGAGAGCGTTGCATTTAAAGTTGTAACAAACCGTATGTATTCGTTACTGAGTAACGGGTACTGCATCAAGTACCGAGTAACGAAACGTTACCCAGGAATTCGTCTATTTACTCGCATGTTTCGTATCATACGTATTTTTCGTATAATACACTGTTTCGGATCGCAAGTGGTGTATTGATATGTTTGTTTTTGATCGTATGTTCTACCAATGCACGTGATGCGGTTCATTTAAATCGCTTATTACAAAGAACGGTGATTAGGTTTGTTTAAAGTAGTTATATTTTTTTTTTTAATCGCCAAAGTTTTTTATTGTTTTGTACTATTCTTTGTAATATGATTTAAGTTTGTGGTTAAAATTTTCTAAATATGTAGTAAATCTATTGCAAATTTGGTATATTACGTCGACAGTTCACGTCTATTCGACTTGTTACCATACTACATACTGTAGTTACTATACCATTATGCGGTATCAGAAGTAACGAGTTCGGTAACGATACGATAGTAACGAGTACTCATGGTCAAAGTAACGAATACATACGGGTACGCTTTTATTCGTTACTGAAAGAAAAAAATCTCTAGTTGCATTCACCTGCTCCTCAGCTCGCGGGCCGCCTCGCCCCTCCGCGCCTACGCGGTTTTACATTGCACTCTAGGGGTAGGGCAAACAAGACTGCGTGGAATCGGGGTAAACTGAGTCGATTTAAATACTTTTTTCATTCATCCTAACTTTTATTTTAAATAATGTTCTAGAAAGAAGAATAATTAATTGCATAAAATCGTATTTTGCCATGTCCATTGATTTATTGAAGTAAAAATCGATGTTTCAATTATTTTGCAAACTGAAACTTACGATGAAACAAAAATATGGGTAATAAAACTTCGATGTAACATTATTTCGATCATCATCTTCCTGCCCTGTTCCCTGTTTGATAAAATGTATAAAACATAAAAACAAATAACGATGAACTGTGTTTTTAGAAAATGTATATTCGAGGAAATGAAATTGCGATGTAACCTGATTCTAGGATTTATTAAATATTGTACAAAAAGTTCTGCGAATCGTTTTATGGGTAATGAAAATCGTGGAAAGGAATTGCGATAAAATTATGGATTCCCTTTTCTAAACTTTTATTTTACGTCACTTATAGATATTTTCATTACAAGAAACGAAATGTTTTCAACTAAAAAAAGCAATTATATGCTGTGGATATCCGGCATATAGTTCTCATTCTCATCGCATGGTATTGTGTATATTATATGGCTGACATGTATGACTGTCGTCGGTAGAAATATCGTATTGTTTTTATAAGCCCATATTCTAAATCAAGCATGCATTCTGTTCATTTATTCACGGATATTAAAATTTTGCTTTTAAATACGAGTAGAGCATTATTATAATAATACACGAATGAATGACATGCAAATTAAACTTCCTGCTAGAATAACATAGAAAAGTGTAAAACTATTGGTGTAATTAAAAAGACTTGGCTTAAAACTCTGTAGCAGCAGCTAATACTTACATACAACAGCATTAGCAGATAAATTTTATTATCGATCATAAACCATTAGGTGATTACTGAAATAACTTCAATAAATGAATTAACTTATACTCTCTCAATGCTTCGTTAAAATAACTTACAATTTTATAGCGTACTATAAATTTTCTACATTGCAATTTAAAATTTTCTCATTCAATGACGCAAGTTACACCTATTTTTATGCTTTCTCGTGTAGCGATGGTTTTGACTCGCATTACTATAAATTAATTTGTTTTCATCCTAATTTTGCCGCATTTCAGTTTACTTACAATTCATGTTTCTGTCCACTAACAGTACTAAAAGGTGCGCATGCGCATTGAGCACTGAGTAATGCATGTTGGCGCATAACACTCTGCACTAACACGCTATGGCGACCCCCTCGGAGAAACGCTTCTATCAGCTGGTGAGTTCACACCTCCTTCTCATAAAGGTATTTCTGAACTATCATTTAACCGACATTGTGGTGGAGTTTGATTGCCATTCTTAATCTTAACATTAAAATTAGGATTTTAATGTAAATGGCTGAGATGGAAAGGGACAGGTGTAAATTTTTTTACTTTATGATGAGAATCAGAATCAACCACAATATCAACTAGCAAAATATTGAGTGTATAATATCTGAGGGAGATAAATCTCTAAAAGACAAATCCATAGATCTATACATAGATGTAAAAATTTGGACAAAGACCACTTAGAAATCGAGAATGAGCCTCCATTCTAGACCTCCCCGACTCCCTTTTTACACGGGACATGCATTTATTATGTCTAGTTAATATAATAGCTTTGTGAATTATTTTTATCTCACCCACCTCATGTCTACGCCTCATGGGTTCTCAGAAACTTTGACTACAATGTTAGCAAGCGACGACGGGAAGTTTACTAGCAGCCGCCCACGGCTTCGCCCGCGTGAGAGTGCATTACTCCCGTGCGAAGCCGGGGCGGGTCCCTAGTAAGACATAAACCTTCCTCGTGAATCACCTTATCTATTAAAAAAACCGCATCAAAATCCGTTCCCTAGTTTCAAAGATCTAAGCATACATAGGGACGGACAGACTTTGTTTTATAATATGTACTGATGCTGCGCCGCATAATCTACATTGGTGGTCGTAGGTCTATCGCATGTCCTTATTGTTCTCCTTTCATGATTGACCCTGACCGTTAGTTATATCGTGTATGTCAATGTAAATGTAAACACTCAAAAATTACGTGAAATACACAGAATGGTTTACATTTTCTACAGTGTAATGTGGACTCTACACTAATAATTAATCTAGATTTCTACCACGTACTTATATTGTACATACAGAAGTCATGTATAAGTTTGTCTTGTAAATATAACATCTAAAGCAAGCATTGGCCCAACATACGCCAACTATCGAACATTATTCTATCTAATACTATACCATCCAATCGTCCACTAAATTTTGTTAGTACATAAACACTATTCTTGTTATTTTTGTATACCCGATTAGTACTTAAATAATATTTCGAAAATCTATTTATAAAAGACGTTGATGTGTTAAAGTAAATGTAAAAACTGCACTTAAATAATTTTGTTACTCATTTACATAAAACATACGCCACACCGGCTAGCGAGTCGATTTTCGTCCAACGAATGGCGTTCGCGTGGCCAACGTGCATGGCATGCGAAGATTTAATTGATTCATACTAACTCGTTCCATGTGCTAATGTTATTCAGAATCTAGATGTAATACTTATCGTACATTGTAGTATTACCATATTACAAGAGCGCTGGAGTGGAAATAACCGTGCTTTTAGTTTTATTATGTTATAAAACATTTGTGCTGTATATTTAATAATTAATTTTAATATAAGTGATTCCGGATTCCGGCAGTTCGTTAACGTAAACAAGTCATAAGACATATCTTGCTTAAGGGCCGATTTTTCCAACGCAACGGTCAGATGGCCTATCTATATAAAAGATTTCTGTAAAATTTGACAAGATAGAGACAGCTTCTTTATCCTAGCTATCTACCGTTAGAAAAAACTGCCCCAAATGTAGATATATTTGTTATTTTTATGAACATTTCAAAATTAAGCTTCACTTTAAATGAAATTGTATTAGGCGTTACAATTCGGAAGTTCAAACATTCACTATGGGTGCGTCAGTGGAGGGTGTAGGGCCCGGTGGTGGGCGCACCCATAGTGAATTCATTTTAAATTATAAAATTATTAACAAATTTTTAAACTTTAAATGTTTAACAGTTCTGCATGATAGAGTAACAATCAACCAAACATCCATTTATTCTTGTAAACATTGTTTTGGTAATATCTCGTATTAACTTGACGAATATGGTGTTACAGACGCTAGCAATACAGAAGGCCATCAACGCAATAGAAGTACCCGTGAAGGAGAAACATGTTCGGAGTACCATCATCGGCACATTCCAGGAGCAAAGCGCCACCACCTACTGGGTAAGAAATACTAACTGTGTACAAAAAACTTCAAAAAGCAAATAAACTAGTCTAATGATCTACTAGTCCAACGTAAACTAATCTTGATTTTACTAGAGAAATAAAATAACAACATTTCTGGTTCAAGATCATAGTACAATAGATGTAATTAATAAATACTTGTGTTGTATACAATTTATTGTTTGTACAAATGAAATTCTTTAGACCATTCTTGATATTATTTAACCTTTTGAATGTTTGTAATAACGATCGTACAATGAGGGATTTTCTGACAACAAAAATAGTACTAAATCATCTAAATAGATGGCGTGAGTGCATAACCATCCCGAAATTCTGCTTTGTCATTGGTCACGTACAGGGGGAGGTGAAGGGGAGCAGCAGGTAGGAGATTCGCTCACGCCATCTATTTTTGACAGATCTATATAAAATAAATATCGACACAAAAACAAAATCTTAGATGGTGGCGATCCGCCTCCCGCTGCAGGACAACCGCATCGTCGCGTGGAAGTTCTGTCACGTGACGCACAAACTGCTGCGAGAGGGTCACCCGGCGTGCCTCGACGACTCGCAGCGACACGTCACCATGATCGAGAACCTGGGCAAGCTGTGGGTGAGTCTACTGTTGACCCGCGGGGTTAAAATAAAACTTACCCCGTGGATCTGAAACTTACCTCGTGGATCTAAGACTCGCGGCGACTCGTCGCCATGATCGAGAACCTGGGCAAGCTGTGGGTGAGTCTACTGTTACCCCGCGGGGTTAAACGTACCCCTTGGGGCTAGAAGTTACTGCAAGAGGGGCACCCGGCCTGCCTCGACGACTCACAGCGACTTGTCACCATGATCGAGAATTTGGGCAAGCTGTTACCCCGCCCGCGCCGGTGTAAAACTTACCCCGTGGATGTAAATTTACCACGGTCTAAAGGTTACCCCGTGGATCTGAATGTTACCCCGTGGTTCTAAAACTTACCCCATATGGGTCTAAAAGTTACCCTCTTTCCGTATATTATCCGAGATCACACCTATATCCTTTTGTGGGATCAACAGCTACTCCAATTTCGCTTTTAATTACCTTTGGGACGTATTCAATATATGTTCAATATTTACCCCGGGGTCAATCACTCACCCCTAGGTTAACACGCAACTCTAATACTAAGCTATTACATCATCTTTCTTATAGTCCAATCGTTATGATCCAATCGATTGTATCAGTTAGAACTGACCGTCCCCCTGATTACGCCAAAGCCGAAGCAAAGCGATAGCAAAAATTGTACAATATTCGCCTTGAAATGTCAAAGTTTCTTTGAAATTCATTTTATGTAATACGAATTTGACAAGCAATCAGCGATTTTTGTACAATTTTCGCTATCGCTTTGCTTTTGCTAGTTAGGTAATAAGGGGGCGTGTCTGGGAGTCGATTGGCATGACAGCAATTCACTTACACACGGTCAGTTCTAACTGAGCCAATCGATCGATTGATCCATGATTGAATGATATAAACAGATGAGAGTCAAACATCCGCAGTGGGATCTTAGACTAATAGAATGGATGGTATATGGCCAGCATAATGGAGTAGCAAATCAACACATAAAAACCTTAGCTTTTCATCATTTTTGATAGCTATACATCCGTTTACGACAAATTCGTCACTGCAGGTGCATTTGCGCGAGGGTTACGGCAAGCTGGTGCATCTGTACTGCAACCTGCTCGTGTGTAAGCTGAAGTTCCACGCACGCAACCCTCGCTTCCCGGGGAATATGATGCTTTCCAGCGATGAACTGGACGCTATTGCTGAGAACGATGTCAATAACTAGTAAGTATATTGAAAGTAGAATCGAAATGGTGTCTATGAATTTTATGTAATACTAGCGGCCACCCACGACTTTGTCCGCGTGAGGGGTCATTGCACCCATGCGAAGCCGGGGCGGGTTGCTTTATGCTATAGCCTTCCTCGATAAATGGGCTATCTAACACTGAAAGATTTTTTAAAATCTGACCAGTAGTTCCTGAGATTAGCGCGTTCAAACAAACAAACTCTTCAGCTTTATAATATTATAATATTAGTATACTCGTAGATTTGTATATTTTTAAATTTCTAATAGGTTTGAATATTTGCATGCCAGACTGTTGGCAAAATATGTCGGATCAATTTTTACATTTTTGTCTTGTTTCTGTAATGTGACACCCATATTTTCTGCAAATAAAGATTATTGTATTGTAATTGTGTGGAGTCGGAAGAGTAGTATAGCACCACCTCATGTATGTCCGTGGGTATCGTAAGAGGAGATTAAAGGCTTCTGGGCAGCAGCGCCTCCCGTGTTGACAACATAGTCAGAAAATCACACTGCGGTCACCAATCCGCCTGCGTGATGTCCATGGGCAAAACCCCCCTGTGGCAGTAGCCTTGCCTCGTGCCCTGGGGGAGGCCTACGTCCAGCAGTGGACTGCAAAAGGCTGATGTGTTTAATTGTAACATGCGTTATTATTCGAAAGTTACAAATATCCCACTACCCTGCTCAAAATCCTAAGCTGACCTCCATGCTGACAACTTACGATTGCAATCACAGGCAACTGCAGTGAGAAATTATTCTAACAATATGGTCGATTCTGACGGTCACACTTATTAAACCTAAACGTAAGATTAGTCCTAATTGTCCCTTTCTCTCTCAACCATTTATGTTAAGAACGGAGAGGGATAGACCTGACTAAGATTAGGTTTAGGTTTAACTGTAGATAATTTCCGATTAGACCTTATTTATAGATTGTTTTGTTGCAGTTTCCAAATATGCGTGGAGTTATTCGACTACATGGACGATATTCTAAATTTACAAGAAGCAGGTTTGTTTTTAATATGATTTAACTTATTTAACATACATAATTACGGCTTTATTTCCAAAATAGGTATTTAGTAAACTGTAGGATGATTGATTATTATTATTGATATGACGTGCAGGTACCATGACCAGTACAGGGTACTTAGACAATGTATCATAGTAGCGGTTAGACTTAATGCCATGATTTGACAAATAAAAATAAATGGAGGCTTCTTATAACAAACTTCGATGACGAAACTCCGTCGAATCGATCGAAAAATAATCTTACTAAAGTCCATCATATGGTCGATTCTGACCGTCATCGTCACACTGAAACGTAAATTTAACTTTAGTCAGGTCTGTCCCTCTCCATTCTGAATATTAATGGTTGATTGGAGACAGATGGAGAGAGAAAGGGGGAATTTAGGTTTAAGAATTTTCTTAATGTAGTTTTGTAGTTTCTTAGAATTTGTTTAATTGCACATGTTACCCTGTTGTTAACAATTTCTCTTTACTTGCTTGGCTTGCTGGAAGAGGTCTCTGGTAGAGATAAGCTTGCCATTGTACATGCATCTCTTCTTTTATGTTGTATGCCATATTTCTTTTTGTGTATGTGCAATAAAGAATAAGAATCGACCATATTATATACAGAATGATTTTTGGTCGTCAACGTTCCCGAGAACTACGGAATCTCCTCATCATCACGATCATTTTTCTCCATGGAAGCATTCCTGGGAAGTGTCTGGTTTCCAAAATATTAGGGTCCAAAGTTGAGTAAATTGACTGCGTTTTTCTGCATAAATGCACATAGACGCGCGTAGCAAGATTTTTTCACGAGAAATAATTAATATCCGACTATAAAAAATCAAACATAAACACTTGACACTATAAATTTCGCCCGATCAAGTAATAAAAAAAAAAAATCCCAGCTTTTTTTTTGGCATAAACTTACTTTATTTGATGTATACAGTACGTACCCTTCGTTAATGGTGGCCACAAAAAAACACCCTGTATATATCTTTTTTTTTACACCTAGTCGTTTTCTTTGCAGTATTTGACAGCCTAGGCAACGCGCGCGCCAACTCGATGACAGCCAGCGGACAATGCCGACTCGCCGCCCTAATCCCGTGCGCGCAAGACGCGTCGCATATCTACGACTGCAGCGTGCGACTGCTGTTCCGACTGCATGCCGCGCTGCCGCCGGATGTGGCCGCCGGACACCGCGACCGGTCAGTGCGACACTAGCGCCAGCTCCTATGCAGCGGAGCCAACTGCAGGACGCAAACAGAACCACATAAATCCTAGAACGCGATATCGAAGTTACTCAAAATTATTGGAATATATACATGGGCCAAACAACAACTAGTGACCTAGTGTTTAACTTGCAGTATGCGTGCGCGTAACGAACGCTCGGCGTTTTCCCTCGCTCCGCACCTCGCCCCGCGCACGCACACAATCTCAATTTTCGCTATCGCGCTGTTTCGGCCCTGCTATTGCAAATTAAGTAATCAGGGGGCCGGAGAGGGCTTAAATTTTCATCACCCCCACACTGGTGACGCTTGTCTTCTATATCCTATGCCTGTTACGGCTGGCTTGTCTCATGCTATAAAGTCAGTTAGAATTAGAACCCACATAAAACATATTGCAATATCAACGTCTTTTATGGCTATATTTTGATTTCAGTTTCCGTCAGCAGTTCAAGAAGCTGAGTTCGTTCTACAAGCACGCCAGCAGCCTGCAGTATTACCGGAACCTGCTCACGTTGCCGGTGCTGCCACCTAACCCGCCCAACTTCTTACTACAGGTATATTAGGGGCCATTGTAGAGAAAGACAGCCTCAACTTTATTCTTCAGATAGGTTATCAGGCGTTTGGAAAAATCAGCCCTATATAAAATGATTATTTATTTGCTCAAAACACGGTGCAATAAAGTAACAATATGGTCGTTTTTGACCGTCACACTTAAGTTTATTAAGATTAGTCCTACCTGTCCCTTTCTGTCTCAACTGTTTATGTTAAGGATTGAGAGGGACAGACGACAATTTTAGGTTTATTATTAGATCAGACATGTTTCACCAAAAAATGTGTCAGGAATACCAAACCAACTCGCCAAAACTTTTCAATGAAAAATTTGATATAGGTGTATGAAATAATCTTTTACTGTTTCTTAGACTTGCTAAAACTTGAAGATAGCTCAACTCAAGCAATTTTTATAGTTCAGCCGTTTCTGAGATTAGCGTGCACAAACGCACAGGTAAACCGACAAACAGACAAAATTCCAAAAAAATCATTATTTTGGGTACTATTGCGTTGGTCTCCTATAATATTTTTTCTAATATATCTTCCATGTACAGACAGCGACCCGTTACATTTTTATTATATTTATAGATGTATGGATTAGTTTACAATAAACCGTGTGTAATTTCCAGAGTGATTTCGGCACGTACGTGACTCCCGTGGTGTCGATTCCCGAGCCGCCTCCCGACGAACCGGACTCGGTGGCCTCCCTCATCGACACCACAGACACTATGAGCCATGTGAGTGTTGAGTGTTTACTTCGTCATCAGCCTATTGCAGTCTACTGCTGGACGTAGGCCTCCCCCAGGGCATAGTCATAGTCATATTTGCCCATAGTCACCACTCTGGGCAGGCGGGTTGGTGACCGCAGTTTGTATTTTGGACTATGTTGTCAACACGGGAGGCGCTGCTGCCCACCTCCCGGAAACCCTTAATCGCCTCGTACGATACCCACGGGCAGACACGGGGTGGTACGAATTCTACTCTGCCGGCACCACGCGGCCATTGTTACTGCTATTATTAGATTATCAAGTGCATAATTTGACAAAATGTCCATGAAATGAACACAGTACAAAAAGATGGATATCATAGACACTACTTATACGAAATATTAAAACGGTTTATTGTTTTTTTTTCACATACATATTTTGCGTGTACAATAAATAATAAGTATAATGCATTCAGGCAACAAGTCCGGATCATTCGGAGACGTTCGACACTAGAGCCACGCCCTCTCCTCAGCCCGACCCCATCGTAGAAAGAGACAGACTTATCGAACATCTGCAGCACGAACTGAAACGGATGCGGTGAGTCCAATTTACATGAAATAATATTGCACAGGTTGGATGCAGGCCGCTTCCGACCGGTCGGAGTGTAGGTTGTTGGGGCAGCCGTATGTTCAGCAGTGGAATGGCGGTGAATGATGATGATAATACACAGGGTGCTGCGTCGACAGTTTTCTTTGAACTTGGCTGTCGTGTTGAAGTAACAAAACAAGTGAATGCTGTGTCAACAAACAGTGCGTTTCACCATAATACTTCCTTTGTATGATGGCGCTAGGTACTATACATGTGCATGACTACAATTTCTACCTGTGTCAAGGCTTTTTAAAAAAATGGTTCCAAAATCGGGCCATAGGAGTTATTTTATGAAACGGATCAGTTACACTGGAAAGAGACACAAACCTATTTTATTAATAGTTATGATATTAGCCTGAAATATTTATTTGATCGTTTATTTGGCTTTTGGCATCTACACATACACAGACAACACAAATCAAGAAAAAAAAAATAGATAAAAGGGAATATAAGACAACAATGAGATTATAACAGTAAGAAGGTACAGGCAAATGACAAATACATAAAGACGATACAAAGAAGTATGGGATACGCTTATATGTATTCTGTGACATTATTGCATCTTTTCCTAACACTTTGTAGTTATGTATATTAGTTTGTTGTTTATAGGTGGTTGTCATCATTTATTTAAGACCATTACGTTCATCATAAGCATGATTATGTGGTGATTATAAAAGTACTTGAATAATATGTGGATTATTATTGACTTATCACAGATCAGAAATGTCTGAAATGAATCAACAGCGCAACGCCATGCTGCGGACAATGAGAGAAAACGTCACAGTCATGGAATCTCAGCTTCATGCCACTAAGGTAATTATAATCATAATATTTAAGAACTTTTATTTTGTTCTACACTGAATGAAAAGTGTATATAATCTATACCTTTCGTTCACTTATCGTTTATCTACCATTCATTCAAAAAGACAGATAAAAACGTTCTATATGTGTTACAGAATGAACTAGAACAAGAGAAGCACAAATCAGAAGATGCAAGCGCTCAGCTACCACAAGTAATACGTAAGTATATATTTTATTTTATTTTATTTTGTCGTTGTGGAAAAATGATAAAAGAATTGTAAGATGAATATCTTGAAGAAGAGTCTAATACGTCGCTATACATAGGTCTTTTTTTCGTAACGTACGTATTTACGTTCGTAGCGAATTAAAAATACATTACTTTTATAGAGAAACTATCTGCAACAGAAGACAGAGCAAAAGGGTTAGAAGAAAAATTCCAGAAGTTAAAAACTGCGTATACACAACTACGGGAAGAGCATATTCCGCTTATAAGACAAGTAAGACAGTACTTATATGTAATCTTTATAAATAAAAAAACCGGCCAAGTGCGAGTCGGACTCGCGCACCGAGGGTTCCGTACAAACCTGCAAGGTTTACAAAGTTCGTTCATTACGACAATCGAGTCATAACTATGGTATTTTTATTGCAAAATGAAATTCATAACATTACAATGAAAAAAAAAAATTATAAGTCAACGCAAAAACGCAAAACGCAAAAGTACATTTTGCGTTTTTGCGTTGACTTATAATTTTTTTTTTTCACGGGTTAAAGGCAATTAGATCTAAGTATTTGATATGAATTTCAACTTGATAGCTCTACGCGTTCATGAGGAAAAAAGTAATAAGTTTATATTTATTAAAAAATATATATTTTGTAATGTAACTAAAAATTTAAGGTTTTCGGAATTTTTCCTTTATGTGTGCTATAAAACGTTGCTTCATGCCAAATTTCAAGATTCTAGGTTGACTGGAAGTACCCTTTAGGTTTTGATTCCCTTGCGAGTACTTGCGAGTTTCAAAATATGCAGCTTAAATTGCTGTTTCTTTTGATTGCGTTGACATAGAAGTTTGATTTTGCTACAGCTTAAAGGTATTATAGACCTGAGTATTTGGTATGAATTTCAATTTAATACCTCTACGCGTTTATGAGGAAATGGGTAGTAAGTTTAAAATTATTAAAAAAAATATATATTATGTGATGTAAGTAAAAATTTATGGTTTTCGTAATTTTTCCTTTATCTATGCTATAAGACGTTGCTTCGTACCAAATTTCAAGATTCTGAGTTCACGGGAAGCACCCTGTAGGTTTTGATTCCCTTGCAAGTGTCGAAAATTTGCGGCATAAACGGCTGTATCTTTTGATTGCGTTGGCTTAGAAGTTTGATTTTTTCACAGCTTCAAGGGACAATAGACCTGAGTAATTGATATAAATTTCAGCTTCATACCTCCACGCGTTCCTGAGAAAAAGGGTCTTGACAGACGGACGGACAGACGGACAACAAAGTGATCCTATAAGGGTTCCGTTTTTTCCTTTTGAGGTACGGAACCCTAAAAATGAATCGCCGAAATGTATGTACTTGTGACTGAACTACTGCACCAAATTAGATGATTCTTTCTATTTTGTGGTTGTTATTCGTAGGATAAGGTTTGTATAAAATGAAATTAATATAATACTTATCTTTATATAGAAAGCTGAAGCAGACAAAATGGTAGCAACACTTAAAGCGGAGGCAGCCCGACATGAGAGTTCTGTCAAAGGTTTAGAACAGCAACTTAATGATCGAGCCAAGTAAGTACAAATTATAATTATTTTGTCGCTCATTTTAAAGTTTTCTGGATTTATTTTATTATACTTAGCTGCATCTCCTTCTTGAGTCGACTAAGGAACTTGGACATTCTCCGATAAGCCAGCAAATTCTCACTGATCACTTACATTAAAATAAAATGAATAAATTTTGGTAATAACCATGTTTATATGTACTTTTTACTATCACTCGATTGTTCTACAGAGACGTTGAATTGCTTCAACAAAGTGCATCGTCCAGCGAGGAGATTGAAGCGTACAAAACGGAAATTGCAAATCTTCGAAACGACTTAGAGCAATCTAGACTAAAGGATGCCGAGCTGGAAACACTACGCGCATCCCTAGCCGCCTTAGAAATTGAACACAATACCGTCAAAACAGAGCAGGAAGACAAAGTAACGACATTAACTAACGAATTAAAAGAAACCGCAGAAGCTTTGGAAAGGTTACAACAAGAGAAACTAGATAAAGAAAATGAACTAAGTAGAGTTAAAGAAGAATTGGTAGGTTTAAGAGAAAAGAGTGGGGACGAATACAATAAAGTGCTTAAGGAAAGAAATGAGGCTTTAAATCAAGTGATGGACTTGAAGCAGACATATCAACAAGAGAAAGAGGTCGGTATTACTAAAGTGGTTTGGTTTTTTATTGACTTTCATATTTTTAATAAGATAAACTAATTTAATAATTTTTAATAACTAACTGCATGAGCATGACGTAGTTTAGTTGATCGTATTAGTTGCATGTTTGTTGATCTAACAAATTAGTCGGTATTTTCTTCATAAATATTTGTTGTTTTGGTTACCTAATAATTTTTCATCACTTAACATTACATGGCTAGTTAGTTTCTCATAAATTTAATATTCATTAGGCACATGAACAAATTACTAACAAATTACAAGATGATATCAACAAATTGAAACTAAAAATAGGTGACAGTGAGTTGGAATTTTCGAACGAATTCAAAATGATGAAACAAAACTTTGAAATTGAACAGCAACATTTTGAAGATGTTCTAGCTCAGAAAGATGTGGAAATAAATGATGCCTTACATAAATTGGAAACATTACAATCCGAGATTTATAATATAAATTCAAATTTTGAAAGTAAAAACCAAGCCAATGCTAAAGAAATAAATGATCTTCACACCAAAATAATTGAACTTACTTTAAAGGAAGAAGAAAATGTTTCTAAAATCCAACAGTTTGAGTTCGAGAAAGAGAAACTGCGTGATACTATTGCAGGATTAGAGAATGAAAGAAATAGCCTTACTAGTTTTATTTCAGAAAAAGAAACGGTAGTTCAAGAATGCAACATCAGAATTAAGGAGCTAAAGGATGAGGAATATAAAATCAAGAAGTTGTTTCATGATTTGGAAAAACAAGCGGAAGAAAAATCTGAGTTAATAGATAAATTGAATATTGAAAAAGAGAATTTAACTAAAACTGTAACTGAACTAAAAGATGGATTAAGTGAGAAGAATAGAGAAATGAAAGATCTTCGGTTGCAAATAAACTCTACAAATTCTTTGTTAGAAAAGCAAAAAATTCAATTTGAGCTGAAATTAGAAGAAAACAATTGTGAAATAGCAATACTAAATGATAAGCTTCAAAACACATCAGATAGTAAAAACGAAATAGTAGACAATTTAAAATCTGTTATTTCAGATAAAGATAAACTTATTTACTCCCTAACTGTTGATAAGGAAAGTATGTCAGCTGAAATATTCAATCTAAAAGAAGAATTGAACGAAACACAAGCTGAGTTAGAAATAGGTAAAAATGAATTTTTGACTGTAAGTGAAGAACATGATCGATTTATCGAACAGAACGTAAACAATTTGTCTTTGAAAAACGAAAAACTTAGGTCTCTTCAACAAGAGGTTTTAGAGCTAACTAAAGATAAAGAAGACTTTGCGAATGAAAAGCAAGAATTAACTAAGGCTTATGCTTCCGAAAAACAGGTTGGTTTGAATCAACTTATACGTATTGTGGCGTCCTTTAAATCTGGTTTCTATATCTTATTTGTTTACGTCTTAGGTACTACAAAATACTATTGAAGAATCGCGACGAAATGAAAGAAAACTTCAGATTGAAATAGAAAATATTTTGAAGGAAAAAGACGACTTAGTGAATCAATTAAATTCTAAAATAGATGAACTGAATAATGCAAATGAAAAAAATAAAGAATGTAATGATAGGGAAGTTACTTCACTGTGTAATAAACTTGAAAGCAAGGACCTTAAAATATCTGAAAGAGATAACGCTATAGTCCAAGCTCAAAAAACAATTCTGGAGTTACAGTCGAAGTTAGAGGAATTAGAAAACAATATTGTTAATACGAATGAAAACATTGCGAAAAAAGATAAAGATTTCCAGGTCAGATTTGTGGATCCATTAATGATTCCTTCATTTACTTATGGTTTCATATCAGAAAGCCCCGTTTGTAATGTTAATACACGTGGAATGGTATATTTGTAATCGTCTTGTATTATCATTATTTCTAATGGTTTTGGGAAAATAAGGGTTCAGCACATTCTCAATTTCATTTGAATTTCATGAATCCATTACTCAGAACTTTATCGTTGGAACATTCATTCATCAACATTCACTTGGTTTTCTGGGATAAATCACTCACAAATCATACGTATTTCTCAATGTTTGTTTCCGAGTCATGGATGTTTCTATACTTATCTATGTATTTATATACCGTTACTTAGTACTCACGACACAAGACCTTAGGAATCTTAGTGTGGGACTAGGTTAATGTGTTGTGTAGTGTGTAAAAAAAATTATAGTGTTGTAAATGTGATTAATTTCTGTTTTGCTGTTATTTTATTTGCTTTACTTTTAATTTTTGTAACGATGAAACTAGACTAGACTGTAAATATTTTTCTACTGTTTCTGTAAATACCCACGTTGGATTGAAGCTAGACTAGACTGGGTTCGATTCCCTCCCGGGTGAGGAATTTTTTCCATTTCTTTATTAATAATTTTAGACTGTAAATATTTTGATTTGCACTTTAATTTCCAAATCTTTTTGATGTGACCTTCAACTGTTCCTATAAACACGCACGGACGCTTATATTCTAATGGCATGTTTTCTCTCTTCTACGCTGGCTGCTGCATTTCCTGCATGCTGATTCTCGCTGGACCTATCTATGGAATGTTCTATGGACGTTGCGCTAAGTATACTTCTTCTGTACGCTCAGTTGTTGGAAGCTAGGCTAGAGCACACAGACAGTGAGAGACTGAATGCCGAGTCTGAATTACAGGACTTGTTGCAACACAACACTGTGCTTGAAGCCGACTTGTTGGCTGTGAAGAAACAGCTGGAAGACGCGCAAAAACTGCTGGAGAAGGGTTGGTATTTCTATGATTTGGGTGTTTGCTTTCGGTTCATTAATACAATTGCTGTAATAGTGCTATAGATGAAAGTTGGCTAGGTACGCTATTATTATGTTTTTAAACTAACCGATATATAAGCTCTTCTAAGAATAAACTAATTTAACTATTTACAACACGACTTATGCATTATTTTGCTTTATTATGACGATGAAGGATTAACATATAAAAAGTTACGCCACTAAAAGTTCAAATGAACACGCTCTGGTGCTAACAAATAATAAATACGAACTATTTAAAGCATTCCCAACCACACTTGCATAACGTTTGATAGGTTTATCGCTATACTAAATTGCTGCAAATAAAACGGCAATGTATACCAACCATATATTTAATTCTCAGAGAGGCTAAAGCTGGTGACGTGCGCGGGAGACGCGGCAGTGGAAGTAGCGAACAACGCGCTGTCCGCTTTAGAGCGCGCTAGTGCGCACGATACAAGCAGAACAGCCGCGGAGTTAGCTGCTAAAGCGCTTGAAGATTTGACTAAGATTTCTGAGGTACCTAGGCATGTTTATTATAATAGGTGCGTAACGAGATGACGGATAATTAATAGGAATAAATGAAAGAAAAGTACATATTGCGCTGACCCCAAATGAATGAGAATAGGTCAGAATATACTTTAAAAAGACAACTTTGTTTTTTTTAATACCCCGTATTCTTTGTAACATCACGATCAGGGGTGCTTCCATAGGAAAAAATCTATGGAAGCACCCCTGGAAACCACGGGTTTCCAAGATATTGAGGTCTAAAGTTATATTGATATTATCATTTTTTTACATAATTCCATCTAAAATCACAAACATAAGTTAGTTAACAAACATTTTTTTCAAAGATACCATGTCAAAATGTTATAATGTTAGTTTTGTAGGTACATTTGTACTTCGAGCATCGAACGAATACATTGCTTGCAATAAAATGACAGTATTTTTTCAAATTTTTTGTCGTTTCCCAGGGTTGGTTCCGTAGAAGAAATTGATCGTAACCTTACAAAGAATACGAGGTATTAAAAAACATCGTTGTCTTTTTACACCCTGTATAGCTTAAGTCGGAATGCGGTAATTTGGCTTAGTTTTTAGCTATCTCTTTCGGATTGGTAAGAAATGAGAAAGATAATAAGTGTCGGTGGCAGTAACTTAATCCATTGAGTTGTGTGGCCGTTATAGACTCCCCAGCTAATTTGTTATAAATATGTTTTAAGCTAATTTGTTTTCTAACTTGCAATCATTTAAAAAATGTCCGGTTGCCATGCCGTTTGAAGATTTTACTACAGTATTTATTTATATAATTATGTATGTACATATTTCTGTCTTAGGTGAAAGGTAACGAAGAGTCGGTAGCCCGTTCAGCGATATTCGCCGCACATAACGCAGCGCAGTTGTCTACCTACGTCACTGAGATCTCCAACGCCTCCACGGATATGGCCTTAGCTGATAGTAAGTTTCTTTCATATATTGTTCGACGGTGGAACTAAAGCTTCCACCTATTCGTAATAATTTTACCATTTATTTATTTTGAGTGGTGAGTTCGTGGACGAAAGAAATCGCTTTTGATATAAACTAAACTTCTGCATGGAATTAATAGGGTATAGTCCGAAGTCCGCAGTATCACAAGCCTAACTGGATTGGCTTAGATAACAAAATTATGTAACTGTTTTTTTCTTCGATATATTTGCCTTAGATTAGATCTTTAGTTGCTCACTACAGTCCGCACGGCCTAAGCTTAGCTTTGGATTTATGTGGGTGTACCTACATTAGATACGCGAGACCTAAGATGTGTAAGCTGCGTCTCTAGATTGTACACTCACACAAACGCAAAGCTACGCTTAGGTAGACCGCGTGGTAGATAGCAACTTAAGATATTACCTGATTGATTGATAATGCTTTTTGACGGGGCATAAATATTTTGGTTTTCTAGAACCCAACTATGGATTTAAGTAAATAAGTAAACGAAATACCATAACCTGTTATAAATTGAATCCTCATTCCTCACACTTTTTCCAGAACTAAACAACGAATGCAGGACAATGCTAACCAGCACAAAACAGTGCCTGGAATACCTCAAATCAGGCGCTATACAAGGCCACGCGGAGGCGGCGGGCCATGTCAAAGGCTTGGCGGAGGCGGCGGCGGCGGCTGATAGAAGCAGCGGTGTGGCTAGAACGGTGGATGATGAACTAGCTGATATGGACCGGGCTATTGAAGAGGCGGCGTCGCAGATTGAGGTCAGTTATTGTGGGGGTAGTGTAAAGGGAAACGCTTCCGACCCACGTTGTATGGCCCATGTATATATCCCAATCATTGTAAGAAACTTCGATATCGCGTTCTAGGATTTGCATTTGATTATGGTTCTCTCTTGCATCCGATAGGTGGCTCCGCTACAGTTATTGATCATTTATTTGGTCAAAACATGGTACAATAAAGTTACTATTACATTAGATCAGAGACATGTGTCGTCAAAAAATGTGGCGTGCAAATATTTTATGTGTACAACTAAATAGGTGCAAATTCTATACATCTATAGGTACAGGTGACTAGTGTAAACTCTATACATCTATAGGTACAGGTGACTAGTGTAAACTCTATACATCTATAGGTACAGGTGACTAGTGTAAACTCTATACATCTATAGGTACAGGTGACTAGTGTAAACTCTATACATCTATAGGTACAGGTGACTAGTGTAAACTCTATACATCTATAGGTACAGGTGACTAGTGTAAACTCTATACATCTATAGGTACAGGTGACTAGTGTAAACTCTATACATCTATAGGTACAGGTGACTAGTGTAAACTCTATACATCTATAGGTACAGGTGACTAGTGTAAACTCTATACATCTATAGGTACAGGTTACTAGTGTAAACTTGATCGTGTATCTGTTATTCTGATAAGTATGTACCTTTATAGTTTTTGATGCATTAAATATTTTGTTTTTCTAGAACCCAAGTAATATGTAAAAACGAAATATTAAGAATCCCGGACTTGAAGTCGTATGTGCCTGTTAGTGTTTTTAATTATTTTTTAGTAGTTTGTTATTTTAATGCAGTCGTGAAAAAGTAACTGCATACGCACGCTGTGTTTGGTATAGAATATCCTAAAGTTCTTAATTCTATTCATTATCATATCTGTAATTATGGTATAAAAATAAATACAATATGATCGATTCTGACTGTCACATAAACATCAAATTAGCTATGTTTGTCCTTCTCCATTCTTAATGTAAATGGCTAAGGCAGAAAGGGACAGGTAAGACAAATTTTTAATGTGACGGTCAAAATCGACCATAATGAAACTTCTATTCTTCAAATTACATTCTAGCGCCACTTCATTTCAATATATCACAGTACAGCATCAGTTATTTTCCCCAAATTACATTACAGCATTACTTCAAATTTTCAAATTACATTCGAACATCACTTCAATTCTATAAATTACATTAAGTACAGAAAAAAACTTCCATTCTCCAAAATTATCTTCCATTTCTCTTATACAAGTTACATTACAGAATCAACTGTACAAATTGCAGGTTCTCCTTCAAGCGAGTAGGTCGGGCGATTCAGGCGTAAAGCTAGAAGTGAACGAAAAAATCCTCGACGCGTGCACCACACTAATGGGGGCCGTGAAGATACTCGTACAGGATGCGAGGCGGCTGCAGAACGAGCTTGGAGACCCGACGACTAGGCTCAAAATGTATCGGCGGAACCCGCAGTGGTCGCAGGGACTCATATCGGCCGCTAAAGCGGTCGTGTTCGCTGCTAAATTGCTTGTGTGAGTGCTTATTTTTAAAGTTTATAACAGCATTGCTAGGTAAATTAATAAAATGTCCTATCTGGAAGGCATCTAAGATTTCAGCGCAATTCTTCATTTATGTTCTCTTATAAAATGATGACGTCAGTATCACTCATGTTCTATAGACGGCACCTAATAATAACAAGCGGAATTCTCCAGAATTTCACGGAAGACGCGCGAACTCTACATAATATTGGTTCGTCTCTACATACGAGTACACATCGTACATTAATTCAATAGCCGTGAAGTCCATTATGATATTGTTATTTATTTATCGGAAGTAATACAGCCATTATTATTATTAAATTATGTAACTTAGAGTAAATATCTTGTCGACATTAAAAATATACAATATTTTAAGGTACATAGGTATAAGTACAATTAAAACTGCAAAGATGCTGACCAACGATTCCTACAGCACATCAGCAGACGAAGCAGTGGCCACCAACCGCGTGGAAGGCGTGTCGGCGGCGGCGCACGAGGTTGCCGGCAGCACGGCGCAGCTAGTCGCGGCGTCGCGCGCGCGCGCTCCGCCCGCCTCCCCCGCGCTCGCCGCGCTCACGTCCGCCTCGCGGGACGTCGCGGCTGCGACTGGCGCGGTTGTGGCTGCGGTTAGGGCGGCCTCGGCGTTGGTGACGGAACAAGGTATGTGTATTTTGTTTGAGTACCCTCGTTGTTGAGTTTTATATCACTTGGATGGGATAAAAGTAAAAGGCCTCTAAAATGGTCTTGTTTGAGGTTCTTTTACATTACTTATTTATCATAGTTTCGTTTCGGCCTTTCAAGTCGACTACTGATTATACAGGATGTAACAGAAAGGGTATGTTAAGCGAAAAGCTGTATAAATAGCCCACTATAGACAACCTATTTCCAAAATTTGAGACTCGAAATCACATTTTTATTTTTCAAGATTGTATTAAAATTCCTGAGATATTTAAAAATTCTCCATACTATCGGGAAAAATAAACATGTGATTTCGGATCTCAAATTTTGTGGATAGGTTCTCTATAGTGGGCTATTTACATAGCTTTTCGCTTAACATACCCTTTTTGTTACACCTTGTATAGGCCTCCAATTATTAGATTACTATTCTATGTGGCAGGGGGTGCAAAGATAGCATCGTCATCGTGTCGTGATAATAAACAGTTTGCTCGCTTAGTTCCTGCATTGATATTTTGACAGCTGTAAGACATAAGCGGACATAAGTGCTTAACCAAAATGCTTGCTTTAAAACCCGTACCATTCCGAATACCTAACCTACTCAGGATGTATTAAACCAAATTCTATACCAAAGCCTTTTTGAAATGCACAATAATAGTGACCTTGAAAAATGTTTGTCAACAGAAGCGCTAGACACGTCCTCATTAACGCTGACAGCGACTCGCCGACTCGAGATGGAGAGTAAAGTGCGCTCGCTCTCACTCGAGGCTGCGCTCGAGGCGGAGCGAGGGCGCCTCGCCGCGCTGCGCAGGAGACACTACCAGCTCGCGCAGGCGCAGGAGGTAGGAAGTAGGGGAGTAAAGTGCGCTCGCTCTCACTCGAGGGGAGCGAGGGCGCCTCGCCGCGCTGCGCAGCAGGTAGGGGGGGGGAGTAAAGTGCGCTCGCTCTCACTCGAGGGGAGCGAGGGCGCCTCGCCGCGCTGCGCAGGAGACACTACTAGCTCGCGCAGGCGCAGGAGGTAGGAAGGGGGGGAGTAAAGTGCGCTCTCTCATTCGAGGGGAGCGAGGGCGCCTCGCCGCGCTGCGCAGCAGGTAGGGGGGGGAGTAAAGTGCGCTCGCTCTCACTCGAGGGGAGCGAGGGCGCCTCGCCGCGCTGCGCAGCTGCTTGCGAGGGGAGCGAGGGCGCCTTGCCGCGTAGGAAGGGGGGAGTAAAGTACGCTCTCTCTCACTCGAGGGGAGCGAAGGCGCCTCTGCGCAGCAGGTAGGGGGGGGAGTAAAGTGCGCTTGCTTTAACTCGAGGGGAGCGAGGGCGCCTCGCCGCGCTGCGCAGGAGGTAGGTGGGGGAGTAAAGTGCGCTCGCTCTCACTCGAGGGCTAATCTCAGCAACGGCTGAACCGATTTAGATGCAGTTTTCAGTAATATATTGTGACAGGTTCCACTTAACATATAGGCTACTTTTTATCCCGGGAAAATGTTTTTATCCCGGATAATTTCGACATTTTGTTTTTTCTGTAGTCCACGCGGACGGAGTAGCGGGCGTCCACTAGTCCATAATAACCCTTCAGGAAGCCTTGCGGTATTTTATTGCGTGTGCTACAGTTTATTTTTACTATTTGTTTCAGAACGGGAACATGACAAACGGCCAAGACTAATTTTGGAGCCAAGTTTCATTTCTTTAAGAAAGAAAATCACATATTACCTGAGACTAAACGTTATGTTACTAAAGAGATGAATGGAATTGAATGAGACCTAAAAAGGGTCTCCTACCTCTATTTTTTAAACACAATCTTTAAAAATCATGACATTTTTTTTAACTTAATTTACAACGAATTCCTATTATAATGAGAGTATCTTCAAGTCTTCCCGCGGAGAAAGCTCAATTATAGTTTTTGTGAATGTAGACCATTGGCTATGATTTTTTTTTATAAAAACAAATATATTTTTACTAATTTCTATTAATTTAAAAAATCTGAAGGTCTCTGATGGTTGGAATGTAGATAAAATAAAGACATTACATACATTTTATATTAGTCAATCTAAAGTACCTATATATTTACTATGGGGTTAAATTAAAAATCGCCCTAGTAGATAATTATGTCCCCTTGTCAATAATTATGTTTTTATTAAAATAAATTATACATACATAAAACTTGGTGATCGAAGATTTATAATGTAATTATTGTTAGCAAGACCTGTATAGAATGTGACCTAGATTGCATTATCTATTTTGGTGTCGTATAGATAGAGATAACTTGTTTGTTATTGCTGCCTTATTTGTGAATGCCAGCGTTTATTGACTTTGGCTTATTTTTTCTTATGTTTATTTCCGATAAAATGAGATATGGCCTTTACACCAAGTATGTTTTGTGCATTTTATTTATGCTTTTATTCATGAATGATAATACGTCCATCACAGAAGCTTTTAAACCGTATTAAATGCTTAATCGGTTGTTATAACAGCAAGATAATTTCATAGTGTTAGTTGAACGCAGGTAGAATTTAAACATCTGACATGGGACTAAGCTTTAAGCAAAGAGACTAACTTAGAATAATGATTCGCTCCGCTCTGAGCGAAGACCAATCATTAATCTAAGGAGACTAAGGTGTGAAATAGTTTTATCTAAATCTAAGTTATTGTAAAAATTAGTTATCTATTTTACGGTCTAGTTATAATGTAACTTTTGATATAATTATAAAAATAATTATCCAGCAAGACCTCACACAAATAGATTTTCGATAAGGACGCATTGTGGGCTATTTATTTATGTTATATGATCCATGTTCGTTTAATGGGACGTCCTATGTTAGGCAGACCTTAGCTAGCCCACAAAAGTGTTTCTAATTAATATATTAAGCATTATTTCCCTATTTTTAGGGTTATATGAAAAAAAATCTTAAAAACCCTGAGGAAGCGTGAACCATGTACTGATATTTTGTGACTAAGGGTTGTCAAAATAAATAAAATTATGATAGTTTTATAAATAACCGTAACAGAGAAATATAATAAAAAAGTATTTGTAAGTATGTAGGTATAGTGGTCTTTTACATCCTTCTTACAATAACTAATATCATTCTAGTTTTATTTGTATCCATGTATTGTAATTAGATAAATTTCTTGTGAATATAAAATTTTTCTTTTGTAATTTGTACCTTAATCATTTGTTACTTGCATTTGTCAATCAATTTATAAATAAAATTGATGTGAAAGTAGGTAATCACATGTGTTTTTATTGACTTAAAATCTCACAAAAATAAACAATTTAAGTAAGGGCTGATTATTCAATATGTCAGAAAAAAGTTGATGCTGTCTCTATCATGATTAACTTTTTGAGAAAGACAGCAAACACTTTATTCCTCTGATAGGAAATCTGACGTTTGGAAAAATCGGCTCTAAAAATGATTTTCTCCACAACAGCTAGATACCTTACTCCACAAGTACCAGCACAGTAGAATGCAGAAAGAGATGTTAATAGTCGTCGGCGCAGGTAATGAGGAAAAGGGAAACAAGATGTTTTAGGGGCAAGGCTTGCGGTTTTTCCATTCGTTTACTAGACATCAAATTCTAAGTAATATAATAATTTCAAACACGTATTGGGGGATAAGGCACTCTATCCATACCTAAGTAAAATAAAAACACATAATTACTTACATATAAGTCATATATTCGCTGTATCCATCTAGTATATACATACTGGCACTATATTAAACTAATTAAAAAAGCTTGCAATGTGTCACACACATACACAATCTAGTATGTGTTAAAAAGACATTAGGGTCGATTCCCGCAGTCACACTTAAACCTAATCTTAGTCAGGTCTATCTCTCTCTGTTCTTAACATAAATTGCTGAGAGAAAAGGACAGGTAGGACTTATTTTACTTTTAGGTTTAAGTGTGACTGCCGGAATCGACCATATTATGTTTTACATAAGGGAACTAATGAATAAAATAATATTAATAAATTTAGATTAAAATGGGAAAGTGGAAATGCAATATGGAATGACAATATTCCAACTAAAGGTAGGTATGAAAGAGTACAGCTCAAGTTGATCACAATAATTATACAAGTACAAACTATATTACACATAAAGATCATTTAAGACTTAATTAAAATTCAAAATAATATTTGTGCAAAGCTACTTCATTGAAACTTAAAATATTATGATGGCTCTGCTACACAACTACAAAATTAGGCCTTTATTATAAGTAACTCTACTGGTGAAGCCATTTTCCTTTCCTTGCTTTTATTTATCAAAACCTTAATACAATGATGGTAAAACCTTCGAAAATTTAGCACCAAATGTTGGCTTCTCACATTAATGGAGGACCTTAAGAAAATATTCAATACTTAATGCAACATAATGTAATGCACAGTAACAAAACAATTTTCAGAGATAATTGACATCCAAGATGGTAATTAGTGCAACATGATAAGATTTGAGTATACAATCATTGTACATAATACATTATTTCCCCAAGGTCCTGAATACTGATAAGCAAGAGCATGAACATGCATCTGATATAAAATGGATGAAATTCACAGGCTGTATACAAGACAAAATATAAAGTTTTTGGCCTCCACACAAAGATTAAAGAAATGTGAGATTATAAGTAAAACTGATTTTATGGTGGGAAAAGATCAAGGGAGTATACAGTAGATAGTGGGAGTTTCATTATGGCAAAGGTTAGGGTTACAGTGGCTGATCCCACTTCAAGTGCTTCTCCGGTACTAGGTGAACAATATTTACATGGACTGCCTGGTACTTTTCAAATTTTGGAGGGATTGGGCAGAGCCGGTACATCACTATATCTCCAGGTAGTGGTACAAATTCACCATCAACACTGAAATAGAAGATATATATAAGTCACATATTACTTGCTGTTTACTGTGTGTACTACACAAAGTGTGTGTGTCTTACACGAATATCAATACAGATTAATGTTTCATACTATACAACAAAACTGTAGAACTATACAAAATTACTACATTTTTTGCTGAGTAATAAACACAGTATGTAAACTTGTTTTGTTAATTTATTAACAGGTTCTACAAAACAAATTAACACTATGTTTATGGTCATGGCTACAGACAGTGGCGGATTTACCAGCAGGCTGAGTAGGCTCGAGCCTAGGGCGGCAGATTTTGGGGGCGGCAAATTTGGGGAACGATTTTTTTTTTTTTTTTACCTCATAGAAATCAAAAATATTTTTCTATGACGGTTTTCTGATGTCTTACAGATAGAAGTCTGCAACAAATTTTGTCGATGACTTTTCACTCTATAATGTAATAATAATGTATGATATGACAATTGTTGAGGCAAGGGCGGCAAAAACTATTCAGCCTATACCTTGAAAATTTGTAAATCCGCCACTGGCTACAGATGACCTCATTTAAAATTTAAGTAACCATTTTTTATTTAATTCAAAGGGTATACATATTAAATATAATTATTCAAAAAATGTTTCACAAATATAAGCTGAACTTACTCTGAAATGTGGACAAATAAGTCTTCGCCCCCATTTTCAGGGGTCACAAAACCGTGACCCTTTTCTCGGCAAAATGACTTAATTTTACCAGTTTCTAGAGGATTCCCCAGGGCTCTTTCAGACCTAAAACATAAACAATGTTAAATTATGTTCATTAATATAAAAACAACACATAATGCGGTATTTTTTACAAGTAAAAACTTACGTTGACGCAGTACGATTTCGTCGTGTTATTATGGGGCTTGGAAGCTGAAGATGTGAATTACTTTTATTAGGAGAGTCATCGCTATTAAAGCCATAATCATTAGACATTATGCTGTTTAGATATTACAATCGTATTCTTAAATAAAACAATACAAAGCGAGCTCTTGCTTTATTGAATTAAAATAAAAATTCTTCGTACAATGCTATACTCTTTCTACGGTACAATGCGTACAATGACAAGCAAAGAATATACTAACATGACAAGATTGACATACAAAACGTCAACGTCATTTTTTTTGTTTAGTTTATCCCGAAGGAAAGGCAAGGGGAACTAAGTCCATACAGCCATTGTCTTTAGTAAATGACTTCTGAATTTATGATGGATGATAATGATGAATGAAAACGTCGGAAAAATCCTCAAGAACAAGTGTAAAGTTAGTCAAAATGAAAAACTATTGCAGAAACAACTTACATGGGCCCATAAAGAGATCGTATTCCGGCTAAAATTTTACTCAGCTTACCTGCATATAAAACCAGGCACACGCACTAGATTCACATCACAAGTAATATACATTTTACTTAACAATGATTAGGCTGTATGGGCTTAGTTCCCCATGCCTTTCCTTCGGGATAAATTTAAAAAAAAAAAATCCCCTTGCCTTTCCTTCGGGTTAAAACTGAAAAAAACATCGTTCAAACACTCCGCGAGGCGAAAAATTAAACTGTCAAAATTTTATCCGACCCGTTCACGGACGTCCTCTGGGGTGCGTTCGTGTAAGCCGGCGAAATCTTAGCCGGTCTAAAATTTAAACTGACTAAATGTCAAACACCCCGTTCCAGCAATCCGCGAGGCGAAAACTTAAACTGTCAAAATTTTATCCGACCCGTTCACGTTCGTCCGCTGGTATAAATTTTCGCACCCTGGCTAGGATAAATTCTAGCGTGCTTTTTAGGTCGCGAAATTTTATCCTGCTGTCAGATTGACATTAATGACAGCTGTCTGTTGTTTTTTTGCTCGATTCGCGCCTTGATTGAATACTTTTAAATTGAGTTGAAAACTTGAAACACGAGTGAATAATTTATTGTATTGTGTGTGAGTGGATCATTGATGAAATTTTAATGCAAATTGTTGTAGATGAAAGGGGCAGAATGATTTACGACAATGAAGGTAGAGTTTGCCATTTTAACTGTGTAATTATTTCCAAATCACGAAGATTACAACAAAAATAATAAAAACTTTCCAATTGTCGAGTTGAATAGATATCGTTTGATAAATTCAATTGAATTTGACAGCTGACATTGACATAAGCACTATGACTCCGTTCAGCGATCGCTCGCTAGATAATTTTTAACCGGCTAAGATTTCGCCGGCTTACTCAAAGGCACCCCTGGTATAAATTTTCGCCTGGCTAGGATAAATTCTAGCGTGCTTTTTAGGTCGCGAAATTTTATCCTGCTGTCAGATTGACATTAATGACAGCTGTCTGTTGTTTTTTGCTCGATTCGCGCCTTGATAGAATACTTTTAAATTGAGTTGAAAACTTGAAACACGAGTGAATAATTTATTTTATTGTGTGTGAGTGGATCATGGATGAAATTTTAATGCAAATTGTTGTAGATGAAAGGGGTAGAATGAGTTACGACAATGAAGGTAGAGTTTGTCATTTTAACTGTGTCGAGTTGAATAGATATTGTTTGACAAACTGTCAATTGAATTTGACAGCTAACATTGACATAAGCACTATGACTCCCTTCAGCGATCCCTCGCTACATAATTTTTAACCGGCTAAGATTTCGCCGGCTTATTCAAACGCACCCCTGCACCCTTCCAGCTTTTCCCGCCGAATCCACGTCAACGTCAATGCCAGGCAAAGATTATACAGGGTGATTTTTGGTCGTCAACGTTCCCGAAAACTACGGAATCTCCTCATCATCACGATCATTTTTCTCCATGGAAGCATACCTGGGAAGTGTCTGGTTTCCAAAATATTAGGGTCCAAAGTTGAGTAAATAGACTGCGTTTTTATGCATAAATGCACATAGACGCGCGTAGCAGGATTTTTTCACGAAAAATAATTAATATCTGTCTATAAAAAAACTAACATAAACACTAGACACTATAAATTTCGCACGATCAAGGAATTTAAAAAAAAAATCAATTTTTTTTTTTTCCCAGCATTTTTTTTTGCATAAACTTACTTTATTTCATGTATAGAGTACGTACCCTTCGTTAAAGGTGGCCACAAAAAAACACCCTGTATAGAGCGTAAGCTAGTGAAGTGAAGAATGTAACGAAATATAAGGATTTAGAATGGAACTAAATTATCTAAGGCAAAAAAGATGATCGACCGTGGGGATTCGGCGGGAAAAGCTGGAAGGGTGCAGGTGTAATTTTCTTGTGAAAATCTAAAATTATTTGTAAATGGCTTGCATGTGTCCGTAAGGTGATGTTTTCTGGTAGATAAGTTATATTTTGATTACTTGTGGTGTGAATCTAGTGCGTGTGCATGGTTTTATACGCAGGTAAGCCGAGTAAAACTTTAGCCGGATTACGATCTCTTCATGGGTGCATGTAAGTTGTTTCTGCAATAATTTTTCATTTTTACTAACTTTACACTTGTTCTTGAGGATTTTTCCGACGTTTCCATTCATCATAAATTCAGAATACATTTTACTAAACAATGATTAGGCTGTATGGGCTTAGTTCCCCTTGCCTTTCCTTAGGGATAAACTAAAAAAAAAAAATGATCGACCGTGGCGGCGAATTGAAATTTTAAAACTTTTGATAAAATTTATTCCACATGAATATAGTATGAATGATTTTCTGCGTTATTTTATTATAATAACAAGCTACATTTCCGAAATAAAGCATCGGATTTCATAAAATATATAAGTATATGTAAACACGTTCATATTTGAAAACACAAAGTTTCATTTGAAAAATTTAGCTTGTCCCTCATAAAGGGTATAACCATTAAAATAATATAATGCCATTGTGTTGCATTGCATATGTAGTTGTTTAAAATAATATCACATACTAAACAAGGAGAAAGAAAATATAACATTTTTTATACAAGTGTGTATTTCTATAGGGTATTTTATGGAATATTTAATCTTCATCAAACAATTTTGAACACGGCCTTGATACTTTGGGTAGAGAGGTAATTAATTGCCTTACAGGTATTCCTTCCCAGTCACCCTGTAAAGAGAACACAAAATCGTTTATGAATTGTTAGGTATGAATACCTACTGGATAGTAGTAGGTAGTAGCTTAAGCATAAATGTTTAATGTTAGTTAAGTTTAATAAGGTTACCTACTTAGGGCACTTAACCTACCTGAAATCTTGACCCATCCGATCTATTACACTGCATAGATATAGAAGTTTCTGTGAACAGTTCGTTTAATGCTTCTACCCTTAGAGGCGTCCACGGTTTGATAGATAAGAAGTTATTACGAGGAGATTCACTATCAGAAATGGGCATATTATCAAATCTGAAATAGATAGACATAAAAAAATCTAGATACCATAGCTTCTTAGTAGCCCCTCAAGCTGGGGGTGCCAGGCTAGTAGATGATATTAACTCTATGAAAAATATACAATAGGGTATTATACAATTTTTTTTCTTGTTTAAATCAATCCTGAGGTGGTATTGACCTAGTACAATTTTTATTAATATTTTATAAAAGCAGAATATGCCTTAAAAAATTTAATATTAATTTATGATTCTCAAATCTCGCGCTGAAACCGTTAGCGGCCCCTACTGTTTCGGCCTGTGACGTCACTCCATTTGTAACCAAACATTACTTACGTACGACCGAAGCGTGAAGATTATAATTTATTTTCTTTGATTACGACTGCGAAAGTAAGAAGTAACGAGTTATAAATGGTGTATTATGCGTGAATGCAAAAATACAAGCATAAAAACTCCACAAAAACTGTGGATTCAAGTGCCAAATGACATCAAAATGAGAACGACTTGGTTGAAGCAGGCAAGTAGAGATCCAAAATCATTATTTACCAAGACTATACTGTATTTCTGTAAAGATCATTTTGATGTAAGTATGCATTATAATGGTAAACTGATTATCGAATAAACAAATTCATTTGTAATAATAAATTTAAAATAACCTTCTTCAAACTATTGGAATGTTTTTAATAGGTTATTATGGGTACCTTTTTGTTAATTTCTTCTTCTTCATCAGCCTATTGCAGTCCACTGCTGGACGTAGGCCTCCCCCAGGGCACGCCACAAGGCTACTGCCACAGGGGGGTTTTGCCCATAGTAACCACGCTGGGCAGGCGGGTTTGTGACCGCAGTGTGATTTACGGACTATGTTGTCAGTACGAAAGGCGCTGCTGACCACCTCCCGGAAACCCTTAATCGCCTCGTACGATACCCACGGGTAGGCAGGGGTGGTACAAACTCTACTCTGCCGGCACCAATTTTGTTATTTAATATTTGTATATTATCGTATTAGTATATTTGGTATTGTACATAATTTTAGGCTAAACTTGATACTATAGGTACTTTGCTTTGCTTTACATTGCTGTTTTAACGTTGCAAAAGACTTCGCTACCATCAGCGTATTTATCATTGGTAGGTTTGTACTTTCTGCTTTTACAAAATCGATTTCCATAATGCAGTGTTAATAAAATAATGAAAGGCCACAAAACCGATAATAAATTTAATAAAAAACACAATTCACGACTAAAATTTACTTTGTTTATAATGGTAGTGACGTCACAACCGTATTCAATAATTCAAGACTTGCGTTTTCAGCATTTGGAGCACAGATTACAAAAATACGATTTTTTAAATTGAATTATAAAAATTAATTTATATTTTTATGAATAGATACTGACTTTTCTCGTCTATTTTATACGAAATCAATCATAAAAAATTCATTTCTATATTTTTTCTTAAACGTGGTGTAAAATACCTATCCTATTGTCGTAAATTAGGTGTTTCTACGCAGATACTAAATTTACCTTTGCTCGAATTTGAAATAACTTTCAAGGGCTGCATTCGACACGGCACTTTTGCATACTTCCAACTCCGTAGCTGGATAGTAATGCATGTAGTTGACACACATCTCATCAGTTATAGCGTGACCTCCAATTGTGGCATTTTCCCTATCAATCGTATTAAATAGGCAGGTCGTCTCTAGATAATCACCCTGAAGAAAAAATGAATATATGTTACTTATATGGCGCCATTCATTTTTTACATACAGGGCCGGATTTAGAGGTCCGGAGGCATCGGGGCAACAAAGGAGCGGGAGGCCCCTTGCCCCAAATTATTAAATTAATTTTTATACAGAATAATATAATCATGTATGTACAAAGTACTGTAAGTAAAGATAAAAATATCAAAAAAAATATATCAAAGGAAAAGATGTTTACTGGTTGGAATTTGAAATATTTTTTTCCGAAATCTCTATTGTGTGGAGCCCCCCGTTTGTGGAGGCCCTGGGGCTTTCGCCCCGGTTGCCCTCCCCTAAATCCGGCCCCGTTTACATAAGACGATTTAAGAGGGGAGGGGTTCGACCATGTCTTATTTTTCTAACAAAGGGGTCATTATTGTTATATTTTTTCTTATATTAATTATAATAGGGGGGAGAGGGTTAAAAACTAGCGAAGATAGTCTTACGTAATAAATGAATGGCGCCTATCTGTAAATTTATACAATGTTAAAGGTTTTTTGTAATAATGCGGCAAATGACCATAGACCAGAACAAAGGGAAAAAAATATTACCGGTAATATTTTAACAGGTCGATGCAGTCTCCTAATTTCTTGGAAATGAGTGGAGTAATGCATGTCCTTATTAGGCAATGGCAACTCAACGCCTTGTCTAAAATGTCTTGTCCATACTGCTATTCCAGTCAAATGAGTATGCAGTTGACTACCGAATACAGTTATACCGTTTGCTGGTAGGCCCTGAAATATATTCAAAAGCATGTTAGATGACCTTTGTGGATACAATGCCCACCCACAAGTAATACCCATAACCTTAAGCGTAGCTATGGAAAATAAGTATAAGGAAGGAGGTTTTAAAAGCAATTAATAAAACGATAAACATAAAGTTACTGAATAAGTTTAAGTTACTTGCCACTGCCGTGCATTGAGGTATGCAGTATCCTGTCAAGGGGAAAGCCTTCTGGCCAGAGGGAACAGCCATTTTATCAGTGTATTCTAATCCGAGTTCCATGATAGCAGCATCAAACCGTCGTTTTTGAGAAGTAACATATAAGGTCATTCCAGAACTATCGACCCAATCTAAAAATTATGAAATGGATAAATACTGCATTTCTCCAAGGTCAAGGTGCATAGAATCCTTAATGCCTAAAAAATATTTAAGTAAATATTTCACAAGTAAAATTACAAGAACAATTAGTTAACTACCTTTTTGCAGTGTAGGGTTATTGTAATGAATTTCGAGCATTACAAATTTATTTGCTTTGGGACCACCTAGAGGTAACCCCGCTTCTTCTGGATACGCAAATGGTAGTGCCCCCATAGCCCACGCTGCTTTTACCTAGCAGAAAATAAAATTACAGGTTATGCAAACATGCAGTGTTGGCTTAGACAGTTATTTTATAAACTGAATCCTTCCTACCTTAGAACATTTTCTCGTGATTTCTGGTCTTTCGTTAGAAAAACAGTTCCCATCATACAAAGGAATCTTTTCTTCAGGGCCGGCGTCACAGTAGAACACTTCCATGTGGTGAACCAATCCTTCATTGCCGTGCGTAATGAAAGATTCATACTGAAATCACATTATACAAAATTGAGTAGGTATGTACTTATATTACTTACACAACTGTGTGAATAACTACATCTTAAAAACAATACAATGGACGAAAAGTGTAGGTTTATGTACTTACCTGAATGATATGATGTTCTTGTTCCGTTACAAAATCTGGAAGCTGTACAACTTTACACCAGTACGTGGTGTCAGTTTCTGGTACTTTTAAATCTTTGTTAGTGATATGTATTTCTTGCCCATTTGACTTAGGTAAAGCTGGATGCGTCAGTAACCTAACTCTGATAAAATTGTGATCTTCCGGTTGTGTACAAGTTAAACGTAAACCATTAGAGGAATATAACTTGTCAAGTCCTCTAGCCCAGACAATGTGAACAGTGCCATCCTGGAATTTAAATTATAGTAATAAAAGACTACAACAAACGTAATAAACGTGTAAATATGTAAATTAGCTATATATATATATACATATACAATATATATATATATATATATATACATACAGGGTGTAACAGAAAGGGTATGTTAAACGAAAAGCTGTACAAATAGCCCACTATAGAGAATCTATTCCCAAAATTTGAGACTCGAAATCACATTTTTAATTTTCAAGATTGTATGAAATTTCCTAAGATATTTCGAAATTCTCCATACAATCGGGAAAAATAAACATGTGATTTCGGATCTCCAATTTTGTGGATAGGTTCTCTATAGTGGGCTATTTACATAGCTTTTCGCTTAACATACCCTTTTTGTTACACCCTACATACTACACTTACATCAATTATGTAGTCATCGTCATCGCAAGTATCAAAATCTCGTTCAAATGTGATAGTTCGAGATTTTGTATCCAATTTAAAATTCTCACAGTTCTGATTATCATCACGTATTAATTTTCCTTCTCCATCAGCATGCATATCCTGTTCACATAAATGATATTCGTAATCTTCACAAATTACAATATACGAGTAGGTGCATAAAATTGATGTACCATGCATATTTTTGTTATTTACCTCAAAATGGTCATTTCCTTTATAATCCGTCCATAACAAGCATACATCAGAGTTTTCTAAATCTCCTCTATCAGAAAAACCCAAAGCGAACCAGCTGAAAGGGGAAGCCTTTTCCGAAACTAAAAGTTGGAACTTAATTTTACGCATTGAATAGTTCACGCACCATTTTAGTAATAGTTCACCGTGCGGGTCCAACACTGATCGACTTTCAACCAATCGAAGCGCTGCAAAAAAAGCGGCAATAGTTAAAAAAATTGAATAAAGGCACATATCGTGGGCCGTGGCACAGCAGTATCACATCACAGTCCTTCTTTTTCTTCTTCTATCCATCCTTCCTTTTCTTTCGCGAACTGGACGGCGGCAGTGGCAGCTCAAGTGGCCGGGCGCACCCTGGTAATACCAGGGGTCAACTTGGCGCATCTTTCCCCCTTTAAGGGCCACATGGGTTTATTATGGTCCATAAGTTACCGGCGCGTTGTCGCGCGCCGAGAATTTTGCCCGGGCACGGGGGTTGCCCCAAGACCCGCTACCCGAAGCGTATTTTTGCGCTAAGGACGACCCACGTCCATCATACAGTATCGTGGGCACAAGCACAAAAGCTTTGTTTAATTTGGCTATCGGGATGTAAAATAACAAAATGTAGGTACTTATGTAGGTATCTATTCCCACCCGGGTAATTTTATAACAATTAATTATAAAATTATTTATAAAGAAATGGAAAAAATTCTTCACCCGAGTGGGAATCGAACCCACGACCTCTGCAACCGTGCTAGTGCTCTTACCACTGAGCTACCGGGTTTAATAATTAATTAATTATTTATTTACTAAGAAACTTTAAGAAATAATTATTACTTAAGTAACTTACCAGATTTTTTAAAGACAGAGAATGCGGAATTAGAAGTAACTAGAGTAAAAATAATCGCAATAATGCACTTTACTTGCATTGTTACGTTTTTTCAAATCACCAAAAGTACTTTGAACATTTTTAATAGACCCAGAGCAGACGCGTCGCTCTGATGATAGCTAACGTGATAATGAAGCATCTGAGCTCCTATCTGGTTAAGCCTGACGGAATAAAGATTCCACCCACCACCCCCGAGGTGATATTGGAAATGAGCAGTTTCGTAGTCCATCGCCTTTCTTTTGACTAGACGATATATTTATTTATACGCTACACGACACGATCCGACAGATGTCGGTTCGTAAGAGCCTACCATTTTTAACCCGGTGTTTGTGTAAGAGTAAGAAAGAATCTACCGTGAAATGTAATAACTTTGCTACATAAGTTGATAGGTAGGACATAGCATAGGTTAGGTTGAAAGTTTTAAAATAAGCGAATTTACCTCGAATTTCCTGGTTATTCTATCATTGTCGGATACCTAGTTAGTTACGGTACCTATTCGGAACCACGTATCACACATTTCATTTTCTACCGACCGAGGGTCAATTTGGGTAAGTACAACCTACCTAATTATTCCTTTTGGCGTAGTCAGGTAATAACTGTAGGTAATAGGTTTGAACAATATTTAGGTAACATGTATGTACTACACTTATACGTATATGCAAAAAAGGAACGTGTAAAGAACGTTGGAATAAATAGGTGCGATTCGAAGCATAGCGGCACGCGCGCCCTGGAATGCAGGCCCGCGCGATATTAAATACCTCCTGCCCGACCCTTGGGCGATGCAAACGAATTAAGAATTCATCCCGCAGACGATGAATACAAATAATTCGAGATAGACCAAACTAAGTTAATACTTTTGGCTGGGGAAATTAGAATGTAACTATTATTTTTATTTTAAGTTGATTATTCAAATAGATCGGAGTAAAATTTTACCTAGAGATCTAATATGTGGTATTCGGTAGCATCTTTTAAATAGGTCGTAGTCGTAATAATGAATAATATGGCATTTTAAACAATACAATAAAATAATTTATTACATATTGTAATAATTATGTATACTTATATGTAGTTGCATATAATATCATACACAATGAAAATTATTCTGAACAATAAAATCCGCTACTAGCTAGTAGTATCCATATTTTCTAGTTTATCTTCAATGTTAGGTTTTGTGTCGTCAATGTAAGTTGTCATTCTTCAATGTTAGGTAGTAATTCTTCAATGTTAGGTTGTAATTCTTCAATGTTAGGTTGTATTTCTTCAATGTTAGGTTGTAATTCTTCAATGTTAGGTTGTATGTCTTCTATGTTAGGTTTTTCATCTGTGATATTAAGTTTCGTGTCTTCAACGGTAGCATTGCCTTCGAGGTTTGCTACTACATCTTCATTTGCCGTTTCCTTCTGGACAATATCATCATACTTTTCTTTACTTGATTTCTGAAAATATTTACTTTGTCAACTATGCGGTTCGCGGTACGACGTTTAGATAAAATTTCGAAAAAAATATTTCAATTAAGTATGTACGTCATTCAAACTTTTAATTCGTTACCTAAACATTATTTTTCCTCAAATAATCTTCACTAGTAGTATTTTATTAGAAAGTAAACACAGTCAAACATCAAACCATGAAGGCCAAAGGATATGATGTTTCTGTTTTAGTTTGTGGCCGTTGTGAGTGCAACATGGTGACACAAATTAGAAAGTATCGTTCAAGAAACAAAACACATTAACAAATAAAGATTTAGAAGAAACAAACCTCTCTCTGAAACAACACAGCTAGCTCCGTATGTTCCGTATGTGGAAACATATCCACGGGCACGGCACAGACCGGCACAAATGGAGCACCCCGAAGGCTCTTAGACGACGGTCGCGTTAGGTCCACGAAGTTCTTCACGGCCGAAGCCGGGCTGCACGATATGTATACCAGGCGCGTGACCGAGCGTGTGTTGCGGAGCTGTGTTATTGCTCGCATGTCTGAAATTTTATCTTTTTTAAGGTATTATCTTTATGCGGAACAGTTTTTTTTTTCATTATTTCGGTTTTTGCAGATAATAGGGTCGATTCCGGCAGTCACACTTAAACCTAAACGTAAAATTAGTCCTACCTGTCCTTTACTCTCTCAGCTATTTATGTTAAGAATGGAGAGAGATGGACCTGACTAAGATTAGGTTTAGGTCTAAGTGTGACTGCCGGAATCGACCCTAATTACAGTATAAAACACTTTTGCTCGTTCTTAACGCTAACTTCAATATAGATGGTTTAAGCAACAATGCATCATTTGCATGTCTGTACTCACGTAATCCAGCTCTAGGCGGGTCCACAATCGCTATAAGATCGTCTCCAGAAGCTCTTGTCAGTACAGACGGTAGGATATCTTCCGCCCTTCCCGTATAGAACTCGCAGTTCTCTATTCCGTTCAGTTCTGCGTTCGCTTTGGCATCCTTCACCGCTTCCGATACCACTTCTAGACCTAACACTTTGTGGCAATGCTGTTGGGAATTAATAGTTTTATACTACTATAAAAATAAACTATTCGTTTATTTGAAGATAGAATAGTAAAACTCATACGATGACGTAAGCGGGGAGATTACAAGCATACGGCGTGAGGTGAATAGTTGTAAGTGGAGACGAGATATCAAGCCGTAAGCGGGGGAGGACTAGTCGTAAGTTTAAAGGGTAAGCGATGATCACAACATTCATAACTCTCCGTTAGTGGGGGATGGTGGGGGCGACAATATAGCCGTAAGTGGGGGATAAACTAATGGTAAGAAGCTAAGAAGTAGGCCGTAAGCACCATCACAACTATCCGTAAGTGGGCAGACAATCTAGCCGTAAGCAGGATAACAACCATTCCTAAGTAGGGGACCGTAAGCGGGATTGCAGCTAGCCGTAAGTACAAGGTTATTGTGTCAAGCTAATACTTGTAAGTGGGTATACCTTAGCGAAGCATAGTCCTATGGTGCCAGTGCCACAGCAAATGTCTACAACAGTGGAGTTCTGATCCACGCTACTCATCTCTATCGCCTTGCTGTATAGAACGTCTGCTCCGGATGTGTTTATCTGGAATGAAAGTACAATCTGTGGGGAAATCCCGAACCTTTTTACGCGGCGTAACGCTAGCGACTCGCTAGCAAAATCTATGTGATTGGACAGTTCGACGATAGTGTTACGGACATCGAGAGGTTCGTGCTTACCCCTCTGATATCGACGTCTTAGATAAATCATTGAATTGACACCGTCACGCAATGGAAATAAATAAGTTATAATTGACCAGTCCAATATAGTCTAACTTGTCATGACTTGTAACCTTATTTAATCATTAGTGGAGACGCCCGAAACTCCATCCGCGTGGACTACAGAAAAAACAAAATGTCGCAATTATCCGGGATAAAAACATTTTCCCTGGATAAAAGTAGCCTATATGTTAAGTGGAACCTGTCACAATATATTCCTGAAAACTGCAGCGAAATCGGTTCAGCCGTTTCTGAGATTAGCGTGCACAAACGCACAGACACACCGACAAACAGACAAAAATCATCGTTTTGGGTTCTATTGCGTTGATAAAGGTCTCCTATAATATTTTTTCTCATATATCTTCCATGTACAGACAGCGATCCATTACATTTTCAACCGACTTCAAAAAGAGAGGTTATCAATTCGTCTGTATGTTTTTTTTTTATTTTTATTTTTTATGTGTGTTACCTCAGAACTCCGTCGTTTATGAACCGATTTCAATTTTTTTTTTATAGTTGGTCATGGTATACTTCCAGGTTGGTCCCATATTCACCATATCAGGATCTGATGATGGGATCTTGGAGAAATCGAGGGCAATCCTCAAATATTGTAGGCACATGTAGTCTGTTTTTATACTATTACTGAGCGTTTTGATCACCTACATATAAAACATAATATCTGATGATGGAATCTCTAAGGAATCTAGGGATATCCTCAAATATAAAGGGCACGAGTAGTCCGTTTTTAGATGTTTATAGAGAATTTTGGTCAGCTACACATAATATAAAGGAAACGAGGGTCTGATGATGGAGCTGCCGAAAAACAGATAGTGGAACTTTTTAGTAGTGGACTGCAATAGGCTTATGAAGATGAAGATAATTGTATTAAGTCGTGAAATTGTATGTTGCGTTAAGCCGTGTCCGAAGTAAGATGGTTATAGAGGAAGAGGTAGACATGAGAATAACGAGATGACGGATAATAGGGATAAATGAAAGAAGAGTACCTACATATTGCACCGACCTCAAATTATTGGGAACAGGGCAGGAAGAAGGAGTGTAATTATATGTTGCTTAAATAAGAGTGTACATGGCTGTTGTGCTGCCAAATCTCTTATATTCCTCCGTGGCGTGGTGCATGTACCGTCGCCACATACGCACTCTGGATCGATTCCACCTCAAGTGCCTCCGATCCAGCATGAACGCCAACTTAGTAATAGAAGTAGAAGTGGTCGCCGAAATTAGTCGGAAGTCATCATTATCATCATCATCATCATATTGTCAGACGTAAAGTTTCGAAGCCTAGTCCTTTTTCTCTTTTGTCATGTGGCCTATTTAATCATTTGCTGGCATATAAATCTGACAATATTATGCCTCCTAAACTTCGTACACGGCTTAACGCAATATATATTTGCCCTTTAGTAAAATTTTACTTTAGTAAGTTCGAGTTTAGGGAGGAAGTCGGTTTTTCGTTTAAAAAAAATTATTAACCGACTTCAAAAAGGAGAGGTTATCAATTCGTCTGTATGTTTTTTTTATGTGTGTTACCTCAGAACTCCGTCATTTATGAACCGATTTCAATTTTTTTTTCATAGTTGGTCATGGTATGCTTTCAAGTTGGTCCCATATTCACCATATCAGGATCTGATGATGGGATCTTGGAGAAATCGAGGGCAATCCTCAAATATTGTAGGCACATGTAGTCTGTTTTTATACTTTTACTGAGCGTTTTGATCATCTACATGTAAAACATAACATCTGATGATGGAATCTCTAAGAAATCTAGGGATCTCCTCAAATATTATAGGCACGAGTTTTTAGGTTTTTACATTTTTATAGAGAATTTTGGTCAGCTACACATAATATGAAGGAAACGAGGGTCTGATGATGGAGCCGCCGAAAAACAGATAGTGGAACTTTTTAGTAACAAAATCCCCCTATGGTAGGGGGAGGCCTAGGTCCAGAGTAGTGGACTGCAATAGGCTTATGAAGATGGAGATAATAAGATAATAAATTAAGTCGTGTAATTATATGTTCCGTTAAGCCGTGTCCCAAGTAAGATGGTTATGGTAAGAGGAAGAGGTAAAATGATTGGGAACAGGGCAGGAAGAAGGAGTGTAATTATGTTGCTTACATTGTCAGACGTCAAATTTCGAAGCCTAGTCATTTCTCTCTGTGCCCTTTCGTCATGTGGCCGATTTAATAATTTGCTGGCATCTAAATCTGACAATATTATGCCTTCTAAACTTCGTACACGACATAACGTAACATATATTTTAGCAAAATTTTACTTTAATTTTGGCTCATAGGGGTGGAAGTCGGTTTTTCGTTAAAAAAATAAATTATTATATGTATAGATGAAATGGCAATTTTAATAGTGCCATATCCCATATCAAAGACAATTCAAGAAGTATGTAATTGGTAGATCGCACAGTGTATCTTCAGTGAACAGACGAATATCTTGGGTTTAACCAAGTCGGTCAACGCTGATCCAAAGCATGAGTACCTATGATGATCTCCGACCGTATTTCGGCCAAGGCAACCAATCTCTACGGAGATTGGCCAGGTACGCAGGAGATATTATAGTGCACAAGTGTGTGCGCAAACACAGATGCACTCTCTATTCCGTTACTCTCATAGTCCGATGGGACGGAAGCCGACACGACCGGAGAGATCAGGCGCAGGACCAACGGTTTTACGTGCTTTCCGTACCCATAGAGGCGAGCTGAAGGTAAAATAGCATACCTGGAAGAAAGCTTCAGGCGATATCCTGAACTGCCTGCCAAGGATAGTGTCGACGATATGTGTGGATCCCCACAGATGTTCTGTTTTGCGCCCATCTTCGCCGGAACGCCTGGCAATAATTGACTATTTATACCTTCATGAATCTCTTTGGGGGAGGCCTACGTCCAGCAGTGGATTGCAATAGGCTGACGACCTTCATGAATATTTCAAGACACGGATTATCAAGGAAATTGACAATTTGGGAAACAATAATGCTGACTATAAATGCCATAAACTGATGCGTCACCTTCGTGAAAAGAGCTACCTCTATAAGCTACTTTGTGACCTATGGTTATTTTTTAATACGTAATTGACCAATGTATATTATTTAGATACTTACTTTTTGACGATAGGCTCGTAGTACAAAGACTTGATATTGCAGGATTGACCAGCTTCTGAACTAAAATGTTGTACCAAATCCTTCTTCACCTGCTCCAGTTGTTCTGAGCTCAAGTTCTAGATAAAAATCAAAAAGTGAGTAAGTGACAAAAGAGCAGGAATCCACAGGTAAAAGTAGAGAGCATGTTTAATGTATTTTTATATCAAGATGATCATAAGTACAGCTTTGCATTTGTATAAGTGTACAAGCAAATAAATAACACGTCACGCTCCGACGCATTCATAAGAGGGTGGCTTTCCCACAACAAGTGTTTATGACTACTTGAAATGGATTTACCTACTTGAATAAAAGCATCTATTTATTATTTAAACTAACCTGTGGATGCGCGGCAACAATCAGCATAACGTCTCCGCTAGAGGTCGCCTGCCGCACCGTCAGGTAGCGCCAGAAGCCGGAGTAGTCAGCCGGGGAGAATGGAGCCAACTCGGAGGTACGGATCAGCTCTTGGAATAGCTGGAGGGGAAATTGACAAAAATTTGTCAAACTTTGACAGATGTTTTATATATTTTGCTGTTAATTTCATCTTATGTTATTGTTTAAAGTGTGTTTAACGTTAGACAAGGTTTTGTAATAAATAATAGTAATGTAATAAATAATATTTTTACTAATCAGAGCTTAGATTACGAATATCTACCTATTCAACCTAACAGATAAACTTTTCAGCTTTATAGGTATAACGATAAGGGCCATAGTGAACAAAGCAAATGTAAAACTTAATGCAGTTAAAAAAGCATATTATTATATAGGTAGTGATATTAAAAACTCCCTCTTTTATTTTGTAATAGTGGACGCCCACGACTCCGTCCGCGTGAACTACAGAAAAAACAAAATGTCAAAATTATCCAGGATAAAAACATTTTCCTGGGATAAAAAGTAGTCTATACTATATATAGTTAAGTGGGACCTGTCACAATATATTCCTGAAAACTGCACTGAAATCGGTTCAGCCGTTTCTGAGATTAGCGTGCACAAACGCACAGACAAACCAACAAAAATTCCTAAAAATATTTTTTTCGGGTACTATATTGCATTGATAAAGGTCTCCTATGTATAATATTTTTTCTCATATATCTTCCATGTACAGACTGTTATATTTTTATTATATGTATAGATTAGGTTAAAATACTTACCCTAACAACCTCCTTAGTTTGTTTAGATATGTGTTTTAATGTGTCTATAGGTGCCACTGCAGTTGTGCCAGTAACATAGCTGCCCAGCCGGAATCCAACAGTGGGCAGTTTTGTCTCCTCATCTATTCCCACTGTGAATTCACACTTATTTCTATAACCTTCTGTAATAGGTGATGGTTCTATAGGCTTTAGTTCAAAGCTCAAACCATTGTGAAGTTTTCTTTTCCTTTCTATTTCGCTTCTTAGTTCTTTGCCTATTTTCCATACTTCGTTATCATATTTCATAAGGAGGTGTCTCATAGCTTTCTCTTTAAGTTTTAACTGAAAAAAAAACAAATTAAAATGATGATTGTTGTATTGACATGATTGTGGCAAGATATATCAATATTAAGTACCTGCTCCTCATAGGGTACATTCCAGTAAGGTGTAGTGGCATCTTTGAGCCGAACTTCTTGACTCTTCTGTTCCACTTCTTTCTTCTTCTTTTCTTTAACTCCATCTTCTTCCTCTTGTTTTCTTTTTCTTACAAGAGGATCTGGAGCTGGTTTAGCTATCTCTGCTATCAGAGTTTTTCCTAAAAATGTAATGCAAATGTAAGAAATATGTATTAATCTGTAAAATATGTATTAATCTGTAGTTAATATGTATAATGGATATCCCAGAGCCACATTTATGCTAAATACATATATAAATTCTTCTTCTATGCTGCTCTGGGAGTGAAAACAAAAATGTATAATACTACAGCTGCTTCTCCTCCCGGGCATACTGTACAAGTCAGTAGAGGGACAAGAGGGTCTTGGTGTTTTGTAGGCGATGGGCTGACTACCTGTCACTATTAACCGAACTTGTACGTCTCAACTATACCCTCATAATTTACCATGTGGTTCTATCGGCCCTTGGTGCTCTGCCTACCCCGTAAGGGATAAATGCGTGATTATATGTATGTATGTACATATATAAATAATAAACATAAAGAGAATGAATTTAAATGAAATTGTTGTGAGTACATTGTTCAAATTAATCCAGAATAAATTTTAGTGATGTCTATCATCCATTCAATAGCACTTTTTTAGTTTATGCAAAAGAGAACATACTTTTTTATGTCTAGCATATGAGGCATAAAAATATGAGATTCCATTCGGTGTTAGTGGGTCTTAATACAAACCAAACCAACCTTTCCATGAATAACCATTTAAGGCTGCAATGGCTTTTGTGCGGTCCTCATCATTCTGGAAACATGCATACAGCCAGTGACTGCCATTTTTCGGCCTCTTGATCTTGCTTGTATTTAGCCCCAGTTTCTGGTTAAACAGCTTTTTTAATTCCTATGAAGCATACAAAGAAAAATAGATATTTTTAATTTTTTTAAATTGGTGTTTGCCCAGCAGTAGCCTATACCTAGGCTTTCCTTGCTGACCTTCTAAAATGGTCTGAGCACATACACACACACACTACTGTGTTACTGAATTGGAGTAGCCAGAACTTCAAGATCATAAAGGAGCACCCACGGCCACACAGATGTACCTAAATGATCAGTCACAATTGCTAGCTTATCGCCATACAGAATGCCCAAATTCTTTAGTTGACTCTTATGACTTGCATGGAAGAAGATGCAGTCTTCTTAATCATCTTATCTTATAATAAGTTCTTGATGGTAATATGGTCGATTCTGGCAGTCACACTTAAACCTAAACGTAAAATTAGTCCTACCTATCCTTTTCTTTCTCGGCCATTTATGTTAAGAACGGAGAGAGATAGACCTGCCTAAGATTAGGTTTAGGTTTAAGTGTGACTGCCAGATCGACCCTAATGTCTAGTTACACCTTAACCACAAATATATTTACTTACTATGATTTATAAACCTCATTGTTTACTTACATCAAGAAGGACCTAGGTAGATAAGTGTTTACTTACAGCGATTCCATAAAACTTTGGCAATCCCCTCAGCTCTATCTTAAACTTTTCCGAGGAAAAACCGCCACGATCTAAATAAGCATACTCTTCCTTTAAATCACTATTAACATCAGAATTATTCTGAGTTTCGATTTCTACGGGTGCTTCCATTACTATACAGTACAGGTACTACAAATTTCTCGCCGAGTACCTATCACTAAATATATGATATGTATGTACTAAACAAAAATACAATTTTTATAAATTTTAACCTCAGCTTCGGAATTTATAAGGTTATGTTGTTTGTTAAGATATAGGTTATGTTTAACTAACTAACGTAAAGAGACACAAGATAGCTAAATTACTGATGTGAGACAAGCAAAGCAATAGATAATAAGAAGTCAGTAGTCGTCGCAGATACGACAATGTCTGTCAGTCAGAAAGAGGTACAGGTACAGACAGTACAGTCAGTAGAAAAGGTTAATAAAATAGAAAGATATTTCTATTGTTAATAACAAAAACAGAAAGAAGCATGGAGGAAATAAAAATACTATATATTAATAGTATTTTTATTTCCTCCATGGAAAGAAGCCCTTAGAATAACAATCATTAATCTAAGAAGCCATTTATCAAAACCACAAAAAAAACCAAAAGCGCTTGAAAAAAATATAGCAAAAGGATTTTTGACTATGAATATGGGATAGATTATACTTTCTTTGGTTTTATTACTCAGTTTTGATGGCGCATTTTTTGTTTTCAAGCTATTGAGACTGATCATGCATCTATCAATATTTTGATGTCAACGACCGTAAACCATTTTAACTTCTTCATTCTAAGCTCAGATCAAGAGATTCTAAGCGGATTAACTGATGTAGGTAAAAACGTGGCTGTGTAATCTCCATAACCCATACTTGCTTTATCCACAACAGTCAGTGTGTTCATTTATAAGTCCTTAAAATCCTATAATATAATAATAATAAGCCCGCAGGGCAGCTTTGTGGCGAAGCTGTTGGTGACTGGCGTCACCACGGACCCGAGTTCAGAGGGCCACTTTACCATCTTTGGGCCTCGACTCTTAGCTTGCCTTCATTGGCTGGCTAAGAGGGAACAGCGCAAGAGCGGAACCTTTGCTTCAGGGTGGAAGTGTAAAATATCATAACGCCGGGGGTAACTGACGTTCACGCCCCGCAGTCTGACCTCTCTGCAACCTTAGCCGCCCGTGCCGGTGTTGCCTCCCTGGTATGCGCCACTTATGGGAAGCCCACCTCATGGCCTTAAATTACGGGCGGCAAGTCACCGCCTGCCACCTCACAATTTTGGGACTAGATTGTTATGGCAGGCGTCCGATAGTCTCCCTATATACAATAGCCCTTATCCAGCCACCCAACATTCAACCCTATACCACCTTGACCTTAGTTTTCCTTCGCACGACTTAGATTTGCACTTCAATAGTCTTTGCACATGGCGGGGACCATCACCGGGTGTATCATATTGTGCGTTCGGTGATGGTACCCGCCATGTGTATCCCATACCATATTAATGCTCTCTTAAAAGGACCTCTACATCTTGGCTACGGCCCGATGCACGCCTCTCAAAGGACCGGGACTCTGTAGTCCCGTGAATTTCGAAAGAGATATAATAATAATAATAAGCCCTTTATTTCCAGTAGAAGAGAACAACATATTTCACATTAACAATTTTACTTCCATTGGTTATAGAATGTCTCTTAAACTGGTGTGCCTCGTGGCATAGGCCTCCTCCAACAACTTCCACTGTTGCCTATCTTGGGCAACCCTTCTCCAGAGGGTTCCCGCTGTTAGCTTTAAATCATCCTCCCATCTGATGTGTTGTCTTCCACGACTTCTTTTCCCTTCTCTCGGGTACCAGTCTATGACTGTCTTGCTCCACTTTCCCTGTCTATCTCGCATTAAGTGGCCTGCCCATCTCCACTTCTGTTGGTCTACTCTGGCAAGTATATCAACTATCTTGGTCTTAGATCTTAGGTCTATGTTGCTTACTTTGTCCAGGCGTTTGCAATTGGTCATACTCCTCTCCATCGCTCTCTGTGTTACAGCAAGCTTTTCTTTGAGAGCTTTTGGGAGAGCCCAGGTTTCGCAGCCGTAGGTCATACAGGGTAGGATGCAAGTGTTTAAAGTTTTTCTTTTAGTTGTCATGCTTAGGTAATTTGATTTCATTATTTCTTTCAGTTCTCAGTATTTTCTCCAACCAATCGCAATCCTTAGATTGATCTCCTTCGCCATTTGTTCCGTAGTTGATATGAGTTGCCCTGAGTACATGTATTCATCCACGTAGTCTAAATGTACACCATTGATGTTTATGTCTTGTTTGGCTGTGTTTGTCATTAATTTGGTTTTGATGGTGTTCATTTATAGACCTCCTTTTAGACTTTCTTTGTTTAAAGTGTTTACTATGCAATTGAGGTACTCTGGGCTTTCCTCCAGCAGTACGAGGTCATCGGAAAATCTTAGGTGGTGTAGTTTTGATCCGTCTATGTTAATGGCATAGTCATCCCAATTCAAGTTTCTGAATATGCTTTCCAAGGCTGCTGAAAATAATTTTGGGGAGAGTGGGTCTCCCTGTCTTACTCTTCTTTTTATGCTAAATTCGTCGCCCAAGGTTTCCAATTGGATTCTGGCTCTGTTATTGCAGTATATGGCTTGAGTTTAGTGTAAGTGGGAGGTATTCCTTGCTGTTTTAAGCTATGCCACAGAAAGTTATGATCTAAACTGTCAAAGGCAAAGGCCGGAATGCACACATGTTATCGCTTTTATATAAAATTCTTTATATGTCGATTTCTCCTACTTATCTAAGTGAACGTTTTGAATACCTTTTCTCACGGGAGCGACCCTTAAGGTCAATGACTGCTTCTCTACTCAAAACTCCACGACATAATTCCGGAGCATATCGGTATTCTTTTACTGTATATGCAATTAGACTGTGGAACTCACTTCCGCACTCCATAAGAGACTCTCCGTCCATAGGCATTTTTAAAAATAGGTTAAGAAACTATTACCTGTCTCTTCCTTAATTTTTTCACTGTGCTATTATCTGATATAGTTTGAATAGGTCACAATATAATGTTTGTATGTATTGTATGGATAAATTAGTATGTAGTAGTATTATAAATATATATTTTATTATATATACAGGGTGTCCCAAGAAATAGTGTCAAGCGGAAGTCCAAGGACAGAATACCCCTAGGGGTACCCGAATTACCCCCATGTATGTTCCGCGACTTTTTGTAGTTTTCGAGATATGATTTTTTTTCATATTTTTTTGTTAAACCTTGGCTTATTTAACATTATTGGTCACAGAGACATCAATTGTTGAGATACAAGCTTGATTTTTTTTTCTGAAATAGGTGAACAGTAGCACTTGCAAAAACAAAAGCAATTGTGAGCCGATATGCTACTATTAAGCCATTAAAAAAATGTTGAATCCTAAGTTTGTTAAAATGTTTAAATTAAAGATCTCTTTTGAAACGATTTAAAAAAAAAACTTATCCCAAAAATGTCTCCAAAATTATTTTTAAAAACTTGCCAATTTCGTCAGCAATTTGCCATGTAAATTTGATTGAGCTATCTCCACGACTTCATACTTGAAAAAATGTTTGAAACACAGTAAGTCGAAAAAACTTAATTAAAAGATTGGGCCGAATAAAACTAAAAAAATGTTATTATTGATTGTTTATTATTAAATCACAAAAAGTTTTCGAAATGTCGCCCTTCCTGCTCGATACAAATTCTACATCGCCTTAAAAAAAATTCTTTTAGTCGTAAGAACGCTACCCTGTTGCTTTTTATTGTTTCTTCTGCTTGTCTTAGTTTTGTTCGTAGTTCCGCTATGTTTCTGATATCCTTGGCGTAAACTAATTCTTTATAATACCCCCTAACGAAGAAATCGATGGGGTTTAAGTCGGGAGACCGTGGCGGCCAGGCAATGGGCCCCCCACGGCCGATCCACTTGTCTCCAAACCTTTCGGTTAAATGTTGTTTGACAATCCTCGCGAAGTGACATGTAGCGCCGTCGTTTTGAAATATCATATTTCTACGCGTTAAGGGGGGAAACCAGTTTAGACCGATCAAAAAATCGACTTTATTTTTATTGCATAAATCGTTAGTATAACTCGTCAAGAATATGTGGTCAAAATTTGAAAGCAAAATTCGCATTATTTTCAATGCTATGAGGACTTGAGTGACCGCCCGTCGGTCCGGAGTCGAAGCGCGCGGTAGTTAGAACGGAGCGGTCGCTCAGTGACCCTTTTTCGGTTACCTGCCTCAATTATTCCTTAGTACCGCTGTACTAAGAAATAATAGAGAGGGGGGCATCTCGGCAGATGTTGTTGTTTGACCTGGGGTAGAACTTTCTCGAACGTTTACGATATTTCGACAGAGCGTCGAGCTTGGCTAGTTCAGCTCCGGCTTTCTTACCGAGTGTTGTCAAAATGTCAGCGTATCCGAAAGGTTCCCGTGAGTTTACCGAACGACGTGGTAGACCACGTAAGAGATCATTCCATGGTAATCAACACACCAGAGTGATAAATGTATATATGAATAAAATTAATAAAATTAATAATTTTATATAATTAATAAAAAATAATTACTGCCTCGAATCTCGTTTTCGCTACATTTTATTTCAAACGCGTTTTTCTCGAAACGACTTTTTTTTCACTTGTGGGCATTCTAGCTTGAAAAGTTATTGACCAATCGTTCTGAAATTTGGTGTGAACATTCTTTATTCAATTCAAATCTAGATGAACCTAATTCTGGAATTATATGATTATTAAAAATATGTTTTTTATGCGAAAAAGGTGAAAAAATATGGTATAAAAACATAACATTGTCTTCAAACACCTCAAAAAAAATGCAATTTTCAATTTTTTTTTACACAATCAGGTTCATATTCTTAGGAAATATGTTGTTAACGAAAAAAAAAAATGTGATGATTACAGATGAAAATTGCTACCACAGGAATGCCCACCAGCAAAATACTCCGATGGTAATCGTCCATGGACAGCACGATCTAGCGACACTGTTTCCGGCGGAAATCGCTTGAAAAAATTCTCACGTCTATTTCAAACCATGAATAAAATATTCTCAAATTCAAAAAAAAATCTGTTTATATTATCCATATGTAAAAAATTCACGAAAAACAACAAAATTTCGGCCTCCTAAACTGGTTTCCCCCCTTAATAGGTCTACATTTTCTAAAAGACCGTCGAGATCTTGCCGTAAAAATTCCAAGTAGGACTCGCCATTTAATCGGTCAGGCAGTTGAAAGGGGCCAATCAGCTGTCCATTTAAGACGCCTGACCACAAGTTCACACTAAATTGTTCTTGAAAATTGGAGGCACGTGTCATGTGTGGATTTTCAATGCTCCAAGAATGATAATTGTGAATGTTGAAAATTCCACATCGTTTAAAATGAGATTCGTCGGTCCGCAAAATCGTATTAAAAAAATTTGCGTCTTCAGCTTGACGCCGCAACATTTCTTGACAAAACGCCACCCTTCTCGGATAATCTTCGGACTTAAGCTGCTGAACTTTTTGAATATGATATGGGTGAAATCCCTCTTTTTGTAGTATCCGATGTGCTTCTGATTTTGGAATTCCGGTGCGGCGTTCTATGGTTCTGACACTAACTGATGGGTCTCTTGCCATTTCTTCGACCACTGAATCGACCACATCTGGGTCATGCATTTGTGATGGACGCCCGGGTCTTCTACCTGGTAGGCGACCTTCCATGTAACTATTATGGACTCGCAAAATTGTACGATGATCAGGCCAAGTCTCAGGCTGAGGTTCACCACTGTTTTGTACCTGCTGTCTGTACAATCTAGCCGCTTCCGAAGCATTTCCTTTTGCATATCCATAAAAGTAATGCATAAGCGCATAATCTCTTGACGAGAAAGACATAGCTCACCAATTTATTGCACTTAGAAATCCCAATTGATGTGCACTCCGAAGTCCGTTGAGAAAGCCAAAGTCGTGTAAGAAAGTTCGTAACACCACACAAAAGCCAATCGATATGCAACCAAAGTCCGTAAAGAAAGCAAAGTTCGTCAAATAATCACAAAGGAGCTAGTAAAGAAGTAACGTCGGGCGCAAATGCAAGCAAATGGTCAACTGACCGGTAGCCGCCGAACACAATGGACCAACGCTAACCCCGCTCCCTCACCTCACGCTTCCCCTTGCCTTGCCGCAACTCAGGTAGTAAATTCCGAGAATTGCACTCATAATTACCCTTACAGCTCAACTGCCCCGTGTATTGAGTGACGTCACGCAATAGACCTGTTAACATGGTCTTGTAGACTACAAGATTTTTTTTTAAGGCGATGTAGAATTTGTATCGAGCAGGAAGGGCGACATTTCGAAAACATTTTGTGATTTAATAATAAACAATCAATAATAAAAAAAAATTAGTTTTATTCGGCCCAATCTTTTAATTAAGTTTTTTCGACTTACTGTGTTTCAAACATTTTTTCAAGTATGAAGTCGTGGAGATAGCTCAATCAAATTTACATGGCAAATAGCTGACGAAATTGGCAAGTTTTTAAAAATAATCTTGGAGACATTTTTGGGATAAGTTTTTTTTTTAAATCGTTTCAAAAGAGATCTTTAATTTAAACATTTTAACAAACTTAGGATTCAACATTTTTTTAATGGCTTAATAGTAGCATATCGGCTCACAATTGCTTTTGTTTTTGCAAGTGCTACTGTTCACCTATTTCAGAAAAAAAAATCAAGCTTGTATCTCAACAATTGATGTCTCTGTGACCAATAATGTTAAATAAGCCAAGGTTTAACAAAAAAATATGAAAAAAAATCATATCTCGAAAGCTACAAAAAGTCGCGGAACATACATGGGGGTAATTCGGGTACCCCTAGGGGTATTCTGTCCTTGGACTTCCGCTTGACACTATTTCTTGGGACATCCTGTATGTATGTCCCTATTATGTATGTATCTAAGTAGATAATTAAGTATTGTTATTATTTAGTAAATATATTTATTTTGTGTTAAGTTTATTTATATTTTAATAGGTACGTGTGCACATATGACATTCCTTTTATATATTATAAAATTTTCTTTGTACTTAATGGTTTGCTGGAAGAAATCTCTTTTAGAGATAAGCTCGCCTTTGTACTATTTCTTTTACAACTTACTGTCTATGATAAAAATTTATGTGTACAATAAAGAATACTAAGAATACTAAGGCTTTGGCGTGATCTATAAATGCTATGTATATGTTTTTGTTGTATTCGTTGTATTTTTCTAGGATCTGCTTTACTGTGTGGATGTGGTTAATAGTGGAGAGACCCTTCCTAAATCCAGCCTGTTCAACAGGTTGCTGTTCATCGAGTATTATGCTGATTCTATCTAATAATATTTTTGCAAAGACTTTGTATACATTGGACATCAAACTTATTGGTCTGTAGTTTGATATGTTGTCCTTATCGCCTTTTTTGTATATCAATATGATGTAGGATAACGTCCATTGGCTTGGAATTTCGCCAGTGCTGAGTATCTCATTGAATATTTTGGCTAAGATTGGAGTCAAATCGTTCATGGTTCCTCGAATTAGTTCGTTTGTGATTTTGTCCGGGCCAGGTGATTTCTCCATCTACTGGCTTCTAATTGCCTTTTCCACTTCGCTTTGGAGGATAGCTGGTACCTCGTCAATTGTATTATAATCGGTTTCACTGTCGCTAACCTGCACTCTGGTATGATCATACACTTCAGATGGCTGCTTATCATATAAGTGACGGTAGTAACTCGTGGCTAGTTCATTGATGTGCTGTCGTGTTGCAGTATTCTTGCCTTTGAGTTTTCTCTAAGTTTGGGTATCCACTCTTTTTCAACTTCGCGCAGTTCTTTTAAGGCTTTTTTAACCCCACTTGTATTTTGGATGTGGTGTTCTAATGTTTTTTGTCGTTTTATTTTGCGATCCTTTCGTATACTTTCTCTTATCTTTTTGCTTAAGTCTGAAATTATATTTCTCTGCTCCTTCCTTTCCTGGCCAGATATGATCCCTTTTCTTTCTTCTATTAGTGCCAAGGTGTGGTCGCTGAGTTGGTATTTGTTTGTTTTTTCAAGGCTGTTATATTTATGTATAGTTCCTACTTTTTCGTTTTTCATTAGTTTATTGAGTTCATCCAGTTGACTACAATGTTGCTGCTCGGAGTTTGACTAAAAATCCTATAATATAAACATTAGTAAACAAAATCTTGTTAGAATAGCATTTATTTAGTTTATCACAATAATAGTGTACCGAGGCACATAAATAATTTTTATTTACATATTGCGAAAATACCTACTTATTCTTTGGAACACCAAAATAACTTAATAAACATAATTATGTAAGTATAGGAATTTTAAATATGAAAATATAAAGTAGAATAAGGTGAATATGAGGTAAATAATGTCTCATAAATTCTAATAAAATATTAACTAGTCATATTTTGTTATTGCTATGTGTTTCCAGTGAGTTTCCACCATTGCTTATAAATAGCTTTTTCAAAGCATTTTTTTCTTGTTCTTCTTTCTCTTTCCTTTGTTTCTTAATATTATCAAGTTCTTTATCAATTACAGCAGCCATTGATGGATTCAAAGATTTTAAATGAATAAAATCTTCTTCAGCCTTATCAGGATTCCATGCTCCAGCATGTGCTTTTGCTCGTCTAAATAAAGCCTTTTCGTTATCTAAAAATAAACATGCATTTAGTACTAGTGAGTATATTATATAAGATAAAGCCATAAGAACACAGTTTTAACATACTTGGCTCATATTCTAAAACAGTGTTACAATGCTCAATAACTGAATAGAAATCTCCACTAAGTAGTTTGCACTGAGCATAGTTCAGTAGGATTGGTAATTTTATGACATTTATACTATTCCACTCCTCGTCTCCTTTTCTTTCCCTGAAAGGAAAAAAAAGACATTGAAATGTTATTTGCGAGTATCCTAGAATTTATTTATATATATCTAGTAATATATCTATTTGTTTTTCATCTAAGTACCTTTGTGATTAACTATTAACATGCTTACCTAATCATAAGTTGTTCACAAATGCCCAGTGCCTGGCTATAGGCATCCTCAGCTTCTTTATATAACATCTGTTTATATAAGTTATTACCCTTTTTCTTTAATTCAGGCACAAGATCTAATCTCTCTTGTATATTCAGCTGCCACATCTCTTTTTCATATTCATTGGACCTTTCTACCTGCAGTAGTTCTAAAATTGAATAAGTACTCTATATTACTAGGGGCTGAGAAGTGATGAAATATTATGTGTAATATGTACTATCAGCAAACAAAACATAAACTAATGTTAAATAGCAGGGTGCAGCACAGGTAGGCGAGGTTGACATTGGGTCCTTTAGTATCAGTCAAAGTCAGGGTGTAAGTGACAGCCCTATGGAAACTATTTAAATAGGAAATAAATAGCAATCATTATTACCTAGTATGAATTCCAAATCACATGGTGAATTAATGAGATCATTCAAGTCATCATAGCCTATGCCTTCTGTGTGCAATGTCATCGTACAAGTGTGCTTGACTTTGTGGGCATCTTGTCCTAATTCCCTTAATGTTTTTGATACGAATGGATAACTGTATACCAACTGAAATAAAAAATGTGTTTCTATTGGCCCAATTTAGAAAAAAATACCTATAATACCATATAATATATATTTTTTTAAAGCCAATTCTGTGTCCCACCATACAATATAAATTTGTTATATAATTTACACTATTTTTCATATTCCCTAATGGTTTTGATCCCTGGATATCTTATAATATTAATTGCTCAATGATTTTGTAGGGATAAATTTAGTTACAGATACCTAAATATATAAATGTAATAGTAAATATTATTTCTAGGCGAATTAAAATTTTCTGTTGACCTTACTTCTTTTTTGACAACAAAACTTGCAACTTCTCCTACGGCCATCATCTTAACTATGGTCTCCCAAACTTCTAACTTGAACTTATGTCCCAGGACAAGTATCATTGGTTCTTTTTTACCAATTTTTCGGCTGTCATCAATTAGTACCCTTTCTTTTCCAAGTTTCCATGTTTGAAAGTGAAAATGGACCTGTTTGAAAATAATAAATTGGAAAACTTAGTAAGCAAATGGTTATATTTGCATACTATAATGACTTTTAGCCTTGCCACCTACCTTGCTACCATTTTCAAGAGGAATATATTTTTGGCCTGTATGGATAACATTTTTTATGATAGGCGATGTAACACTCATTATTCACCAAATAAATTATTTTTTTATTTTTTAGTTTATCCCGAAGGAAAGGCAAGGGGAACTAAGCCCATACAGCCTAATCATTGTTTAGTAAAATGTATTCTGAATTTATGATGAATGACAATGATGATGAATGGAAACGTCGGGAAAATCCTCAAGAACAAGTGTAAAGTTAGTCAAAATGAAAAATTATTGCAGAAACAACTTACATGCGCCCAGGAAGAGATCGTAATCCGGCTAAAGTTTTACTCAGCTTACCTGCGTATAAAACCATGCACACGCACTAGATTCACACCACAAGTAATCAAAATATAACTTATCTACCAGAAAACATCACCTTAAGGACACATGCAAGCCATTTACAAATAATTTTTGATTTTCACAAGAAAATTACACCTGCACCCTTCCAGCTTTTCCCGCCGAATCTCACCAAATAATAAATAAATATTATTGTTTTTTTATTTATTTAGTTTATCCCGAAGGAAAGGCAAGGGGAACTAAGACCATACAGCCATTGTCTTTAGTATATGATTTCTGAACTCATGATGGATGATAATTATGATGATGAATGGAAACGTCGGGAAAATCCTCAAGAACAAGTGTAAAGTTAGTCAAAATGAAAAATAATTGCAGAAACGACTTACATGGGACCATGAAGAGATCGTATTCCGGCTAAAGTTTTACTCAGCTTACCTGCGTATAAAACCATGCACACGCACTAGATTCACATCACAAGTAATCAAAATATAACTTATCTACCAGAAAACATCACTTTACGGACACATGCAAGCATTTTCAAATATTTTTTGATTTTCACAAGAAAATTACAGCTGCACCCTTCAAGCTTTTCCCGCCGAATCTCACTGGCTGACTGGCTGTCACTGTTACTTGTTTTTTTTTATATCTAGAAGAAGGGCAAAGGAAAGTATATCCATGCAGATAATATGTACATAATGTGGAAAGCTTATATTATTAGACAGTGTTTCCAGCTATCAAGAACCATAATCACTGTAAACCAAATGAGTAAAACTTTAGTATTCATTCATTCAGTCATTCCTTGATCTATGCTCGTTGGATTTTTTGACGTTTTGTAGTTTTGCATTTTTGGATCAATTCGTGTGATTTTAGGTCTAATAACTTTTAATAAATTGCAATTATTTTAGTAAATTCAGGCGTGAGTAGTGGTGCATATCTCAGCAAGTTTCTTTGTGGTGATTAGCATTTCGTACGCTACTCAAAATGGCCGATTTTCTGGAATCTGAAGCTGAGGAGAGTGAGGTTAGTAAAGATGCTTTTTGAAAGTTATTGCGTACGTTTTACTTTTGTGCCTAGTTCAGAATAGGTTTAAACATGTACATATATCGTGCCCTTTAGGTAGATTCTGAAGAAGATGCACCAGCCACGAAGAAGCCTAAACGTAAAGCTGCCGTTCAGAGTGACGACGAGGATGAGGAGGAAGAAGGTACGTGTTTTGACCTCAATCGATTTAAACTAAATTTGTTTAGTATAGACGCCTGAAATTTGCAATTTGTCTGAAGGTCCATCATATTCCTTATTTTCTGTTTTTTTTTTGTTATGTTACAGACGATGAGGAGAGGCTGCGTGAGGAACTAAAAGATTTGATAGATGACGCACCTATAGAAGAATCGGCTAGTGATGGGGAAGACTCAGATGCTAGTGCAGGACCAAAGAAAAGAAAAAAAAGTGATGATGAATTGGATGACAGACTTGAAGATGAGGATTATGACCTAATTGAAGAAAATCTGGGTGTAAAAGTAGCAAGAGTAAGTGTTATTAGAAGCAATTCACATTTTATCACTATTTGCTCATGAATGCTAACTTTAAACCTTTATCTTTCTTATAATTATTACATCAAAGTTATAAACATACAGGCAAGTAATTGGCATACCACACATAGATTTGAAGCATTGATTCACAATTTTAATTAATTTTTTTTTTTTTTGCTATAGAATAAGTTCAAACGTCTTCGTCGATTAGAGGATGATGACAGTGACAATGAAGGCAATGATGACCCTGATCTAGAGCGGGAGGTTATTGCAGAGAAACTGTTTGTTGCAGGCTCTGACGATGTAAGTACATAGTTTATGTTAATTCCTTGATTCTATTTTATCCACAAATGTCTTGGTGATCCACAGACTTTGTATACATAAACAATGGTATAGATAGTCTATATGTTATTCTAATGTATACTGCCAAGATTCATCAAAATCCAGTCTTTGTGTGAAAGACTAACAAATATTCCAACATCAATGTTCCCAATTTTCACATTTGTTATATCAGTAGGATAAGAATGATAACACAAAATTTAGTTATTGTTCTTTCTTAACATGTTGGCTGCTGTCAGATTTTCTTTGCATGCCAGTGGGATTAGATGCCATGCCATGTATGCTGGTGTTAGTTAGTTACCTCTAGAAAACCAAAGAAAAAACCAAATACACAGTGAATGTGTTAACAAAGTAAAGTTATCTGTGAACAGGAAGATGAGAACCGCTCAGAACAACAGCAGCAGCACGAAGTGGAGTATGATGATGAGAATGATGAGTTTGAGTCAGATGCTGATGACTTTATTGTTGATGATGAAGGCAGGTCAATTGCTAAAAACAAGAAGAAACGCAAGCCTATATTTACTGATGCGTAAGTTTTTATAAACATAGACAATTAACTCTAATTATTCAGCTTTTGTGATTTATGAACATATTATTATGTGGTATGAATAGTAATTAAATAATGATTCCCTATATCTAATGACATATTGTGCTATTGTATTTGTAATTTGGAACACTATTTTATCTTTGTGAGTTGTTTATGAACATAGATTACATTCTTTATAGTGTAAATAAAGTAATCATAAAAGTGACATTATCTTAAATTCTTTATTTGCAGTTCACTGCAAGAAGGTCAGGATATATTTGGTGTAGATTTTGACTATGATGAGTTCAAAAACTATGGTGAAGAAGATTATGAGGATGAAGATGAGGAGGAGGACCTTGATCAGTATATTGAAGACGATGAAGAAGAAGGTAAGCTATTAGCTGTTTAAGATTATTTACAGTAGAACAGCTCAAGAACACTTCAAAGATCTTACTCTCTACTTAATTCCATTTCATCAACAATGTAATTTTGGTGATCTTCATATTTGGCAACATTCAAAGTTAAAATTTAAATTTTCTATTAACCCGTCCTGCGTGACGCTCCTAAATTCTTGTAGGTGCCTCGCGTGTGCTGGCTATTCCAATCCCGTCACATTATTTTGTAAAAAATTATATCATAATATACCCACCCATGACTACAAATAAAGAATTGAATTGAAAAATTATACACCACAATATCACCATAATGGAAAGCTAATAACTAGCTGAAAGTCTCCGCAGATACTATGCTATCTTCAAATACATGATTGTCTTCAATATTGTTTTATTTTTAGGAGAACGAAGAAGAACCAAGAAGGCTAAAGCCAAGCGCTCCAGCAAGAAATCTATCTTTGAGATTTATGAGCCTAGTGAGCTGAAGCGTAGTCATTTCACCGATTTAGATAATGAGGTATGTATACCTAGTCTATTTTTAAACAAAGACTTTCAGTTCATATCATACAAGAATCTGTATGAATTTGTGTAAGCAAACATCCTAAGTGGTATGTCTGTTTCTAGATTCGTAAAACAGATGTGCCTGAGCGTATGCAAATCCGTGAAGTGCCTATAACACCAGTAGAAGAGAACAGCACAGAACTAGAGGATGAAGCTGAATGGATCTATAAGCAGGCATTCTTGAAGCCGCCCGTGTCTAAAGCAGACAGTCAGGAGGCTCGAGAGAGGTCTAGGAGGTAAGTTGACGGACATTAACACATTGGGTTAGTTAGTAGTCGATTTTTCGAATTTGTTCGCACGAACGTGCCAATCGACCCCTTTCTAAAATGATATTATTTTAGTAGGCGTTTCGCCCGAATGTATTGTAAACTACATTATATATACTACATAGATTGAAAAGGGTCGTTTGGCACGTTCGTGCGAACGACTTTCGTGCGAATCGACGACTAAGCCGACACATTATGTCTAATAATAATGTCTATAGGCTTACTTACATACAATATCAATGGTAGGTATTATATATTATCTAATATATAAAATTCTCGTGTCACGGTGTTAGAAGTTAAACTCCTCCGAAACGGCTCGAGCGATTTTCGTAAATCTTAGCATGCATATCGGTTAGGGTGGAGAATCGGACAACATCTATTTTTCATCCCCCTAAATGTTAAGGGGTGGACATCCCATATATTTTTTTTTTGACAAAATTTTTTGTTTTTGTTAAAATAAAATAAGCTTAACATATTAGAATACTATATCGACAGCGGAAAGGCAAAAATGCTAAAGCGCCACTTTCTGAACTTTACAGGGGAAAGGTTTAAAGTTGTTTTTGACAAAAAAATTCATATTATCTTTTTTTCCTCTGCATGAAACTTCATGAAATTAAAAACGTATTCTTAAAAATTATTATTCTATTTAATTACATACTCGTGAATAGTCTATGTCTTCTAGTTTTAAAGATAGATGGCGGTTAAGCGAAAATTTACTCACATTTACTTACATTATGGTAAGCTAAAATTGCTAATTAGCCCCAAAATGCATTTAGTAGGAATCAAAATAATGCTAAAAGACTATTTCTTAAAAAAATTTCAACACGATAATTGCTACCAGGTAGTTTTATCCATCAACACAGTAAGTGATAGTAACTTATATGCATGATTTATATCTTGTTTGTTAAAGAAAACTTACTTAACATACAGGATGATTTTTGGTCGTCAACGTTTCCGAAAACTACGGAATCTCCTCATCATCACGATCATTTTTCTCCATGGAAGCATACCTGGGAAGTGTCTGGTTTCCAAAATATTAGGGTCCAAAGTTGAGTAAATAGACTGCGTTTTTCTGCATAAATGCACATAGACGCGCGTAGCAGGATTTTTTCACGAAAAATAATTAATATCTGTCTATAAAAAAACTAACATAAACACTAGACACTATAAATTTCGCACGATCAAGGAATTTAATTTTTTTTTCAAAAAAAAAAATTTTTTTCCCCAGCATTTTTTTTGGCATAAACTTATTTTATTTCATGTATAGAATACGTACCCTTCGTTAAAGGTGGCCACAAAAAAACATCCTGTATACATATTTAAGTAGCTACTACATAAAATAGATAGGTACATCAGCCTAATTCAGTCCATTGTTCGACACAGCCCTCCCTCAGGGCACGATCTTTTGTTTTTACCACACTTTTGTTTACTACCAGTCGTCATCTTCAAGTCATCATCTAAACGAAGGTCGTTTGACGCTACGCTTGCCGCGGCGCGGCTCTTTAATTATGTAATTAATTATTTAAGAGCCCACTTACTCCACCTTCCATCGGTTCTACGATAGATTTGATCAGGTACTTAATTTTGATACACTTCGAGACCACGTCTGTCACTTTGGTCTTCAGCCGGATAATCTTATTTGACCTCTCCATAACTCACTGAGTGACATACAATCGGTGGGCTAGCATTACTAGTAGGACGCATGGATCGAACATCTTGGTCTTGAGGTATTGTGGCAAGGATGACTAAAAGATATGACTTAACTTCCCAAACGCTGCCCTGCCAAGCAGCACTCTTCTGGTAATGTCCACCTTGAGCAAACGTCTTGTCTAGAATCTAGACAATTTCGACATTGACGGAAACCGGCTCAGGTACTTGTCAATTGAACATAATCTTGGTCCAGATTCATCCTGACACCAAGACACCTCGAAACAGTATGCATTAAGACTCAACCGCATTTTTTCAGGTCCTACAGCGATTCAGCGTTGAAGTTGACGTTCATGTAACGTTTTTTTTATTTTTCGGGGGGGAAAATGCATTACGCATACCACCCGGGCGCAGGGGGTACCCGAGTGGTTATGTGGGACTCCCGTATAGGCTAATGAGACCCACGGTATACCCACTAAAAACCCCCCATCTTCCTCCTCGCCGCCTTGTGACGGGGTTACGGGAACGCTTTCGCACACATCCGCGACCCCGCCGGCGGCAGCCGTCCGCAAGCGGCTCCATCGCGAAAGCCCTCCTTACTGGGAGGCCATGGATACCAGATAACTGGTACCCGGTGGCAGATCAGGTCTGTGGTTCTGCCACCGATCACACCTCGGCCGCAGAGGTTAGGGCAAGCGGCGCACTGCAATACCGACATGCCTCTACCTCTGCGGCCCCACCACTGCCGTTTCGACGGAACGGCCCCGCCAGCTCGCAGGGGGTAGGGAGAGTGGTGCACCGTAATACCAACACGCCTCTCCCCCTACGATCCCTCTACGGCCGCAGAAGATAGGGAGAACGGCGCACTTTGTTGTTTAGTACTGAAACAGACATTGTTCCTATTTGGAAGAGATTTCCTTGCAAAGCACCTTCATCTCTCCATATCGCCAGTCGACTTGGCAGTGCAAAACAGCCCAGGTTTCAATGGAGGCGGAAGCTTTCTTATAGTCCACAAAAGCCAAATATAGCTATGGGTCTGACTTTATGCATAGCCTAGCGTTCAGTATGGATGTGATTCAAAGCGCTGAACCCAGCCTGTTCCAGTGGCCAGAAGGCATAAAATCTTAATGCGATTCGTAACTACTCTCGAGAACAGCTTAAAGAAGTGGCTCAGAAGTGTAATTGGCATAATAGGTTTTGCGGAGTGTTTTATCTCCCTTCTCAAAAACAATACCACTATACACACCTTGGGGTTAGTCCTATTGTCTAATTACGCAGTTAAATAACCTATTCAACTCTTCAAGGAGTAGTTTTTCACGGGAGCTTTCCTATTCCTAACCTCTGTGAGAGCTGTATATATCTACGTCCTGTAAATCGTGGAGTTCTGGGGTCGCATACGTCTGCTGGAGGCTTCGACATATTCGAGGCGTACAGATTTCCATTATCGTCATTTTCAGTCATGAGCAGTTCACTGCTGAACATGGGCCTCCCCCAATAACCTTCACACCGACGCCTCGGAAGCGATCCGTACATCTCATGGGTGGCCTAATTTCCATAGAAGTCTTCAATTTTAGCGAGAATCTCTGGAATTTATGTGATTTTAAGGTGACTCCTTACCTGTATCGATTTATCTCAATAGCCTCTTTAACGAGACAAGTGTTCTAGCTTCAAAGATCGCGTCTCACCATGTATCTCACCATTTTTGTTAAGAAACTGGGGATCTGGCAAATCATCTGGGATCCTCTGGTGTTTCCCATCTAAGTCGAACCAGTTTCAAGGTTTTTTAAAAGTTTGGACTTCTAATCTTATCTGTTCCCGTATGGGCTAGCTTTTTTGAAAGTTCATAATGATGATCACTCATTGAAACTTCACAAATTAAAGTGGCATAATCTCTTGTTTGAAGAAAATTTAATTTAATTTAAATTTCAGTGAGAGATCATCACTATGAACGCGGACTCAAAAGGCAAAACCCTTTATGCCTTTTGAGTCCGCGTCAACATTGGCCAGGATCTCCAGGGTGGCGAGTTGGAAAGCATCAAGTCCGGTTTAGGGCAGATTGGGATGGAGAACTAGACTCTTCTAACTTCTAACTAGACTTTCAAGCTTGAAGTTAATAGGTATTTAAGGTATCTCATACCCTATCTAGTGATCGCTTCCAGAGTTAAACCTGTTGACCTTTAGACATGCCTTTTATCCGTCATCATGAAGTCAATCTCCGGTGGGGGCTTTTTCTGATAGAATAGCCCCTGCATGCTGAGGAAGTTGATCAGCATATCTTGGTCAGTTTCAATATTGGGTACGCTACCCAGGTCCAGGCGCAATATGTATTCTTCGCGTTGTTACTGAGGGCTTCGTTGACGAAAAACCCACGCTAACCTCTGACTTTATGCTCCTTCCCTGAAGTAGAATAGGTGAACTGATTCTAGGGTTATAGAATCCTGCCACTCTCTTCGAACTTCTGACAACCCAAGAACATGTAACCGTATCTTTTAACCGTACCTAGCACGCCCTGCTAGATCATGGCCCGGGTAGCTGCCATGGCCTGGTATAACGGCCGAGAACTAGTGGCCGTTTCTTTGCGTGTAATAAGCGTTTTGTCCACTTTGCGAAGGACCACATTGCAAATTTTCACTAATAGTTAGAATATTATGTAAATTCTCGTGGAATAAAGTTGCTTATTACACTTTGCTTCGAAAATGTTTGCGCGCATTTTTTGCTTATAAGCCATTCAAAAAATAAAAAAATAAAACGAAAAATGCTGAAGAGACAGAAGTATATTACTTGTTATAATTTAAAATTACTAATAGACATAATTTTATCTGATTATGTATTTTCACTCTGCTAATAAGTAAATATTTTATTTTCTTTTGTTATGCTTATAGGACAATTGTTAAAAAAACGTAAAAAATACGTCGCTTCAGTGTTTTCACTCCCATATAAAACCTCAAAAACTTAGCTGCTAAAGCGCCAAAATTTTTCCAAAAATAGCTTCAATCGACATGAAACCACAAATCCAGTTCAATGGTATATATAACTCATTTTCGACCATGGTGGCGCTTTAGCGTTTTTGCCTTTCCACTGTCGATATATAATTATTAGTTATGTACATTAGCTATGCTAGGAGATCATATTTACAGGGTAATCACGTAACTGCAAAAGCAATGCGATCGCAAAAAAATGATTTTGAGTGCGCAGGACGTGGAAGCGTGAAAGGACACTCACTATTTTCGCGATCACATTTCTCCGGCTTTGCTTTTGCAAGTTACGTAATCAACCTACTAGTTGCTCATCGGAACTGTAGTCAAGTTTGATGGCGATTCCTTTATTTATTTAGATTTCCAGGGTCAGCCTGGTGGGTGAAACCATAGGTAACATAATTTTAGATATTTACACTAACGAATAAGCACTTCACTAGGGGCATGCACAAATAACATAATTGTCATTTTAAAACATCTAATGTTCATGTCAGGACTGGAAGCACGGTAGAGAAGATCCGGCAAGCTCTAGACTTCATGCGTAACCAGACACTGGAGGTGCCGTTCATAGCGTTCTACCGCAAGGAGTATGTACAACCGGAGCTCAGTATCAACGACCTGTGGAAGGTCTACAAGTATGACGCTAAGGTATTGTATTTTTTTTTGATAAGTAAGATTTACTTTTGCGTTTTAAGATATGTCTATAAGTTCGTAAAAATACGTAGATTAAATAATAAAAAATTAGGAACAAGTGATCTGTGGGGCAAGCACGAAGCTCTCGATAGTCCATAACGCTATTATGGTCGATTTTGACCGTCACACTTTAACCTAAACATTGTCTTTAGTAATGATTTCTGAATTTATCACAGAAAACATGACTTTACAGACACATGCAGGCCATTTACAAATAAATTTAGATTTTCACAAGTTTTTAAGTACATATTTTATTGCATTGTCCTGTTTATATATTTTGTATGTTATTACTTACATATTTATTTTTAACTTATGGATATGTACATATATTTATATATTATAATCTGTAACTCATGTATATTCTATAGGTCCTTCCATAACGTCAGCTCCTAATTGGTCCCTTTTGAAAACCAGTGCTGCTTCCAACGTCTATCTTGTCTTAGCAGCATCCAGGGACCCGTTTGGCGGTTGCACGTACACGGGACGTGACTGACGGACTCCAAATAGGGCACACAGTTCTTCTTACTGTTCTACTTTTCATGTCTGCTTCTACCCTGTCTACCTACTTCTTTTGATCTGTAACTATTTCTACCCTATTTCTATTGTCTTGTTCTATGTTGTTTCTGTATGTGTAATTAAAAAACTATTCTATTCTATTTTAAACGTGAAATTAATCCTACCTGACCCTTTCTCTCAGCCATTTACGTTAAGAACGGAGAGAGATAGACCTGATAGATAAGGTTTACGTTTAAGTGTAACGGTCAGAACAGAATCGACCCTATTGTCAATCTGTCATATCTCATAGGTTTTGCTTGCGAGTCGCTAGCGTTACGGGGCGTAAAAAAGTTTATGCTTTCCCTACTGACATCAAGAGATTACAATTACATACTTAAAGGGAGTTAGACTGTGTGTTGCTTGCTATTCTAACTTGTTCGGGTTGATGTTAAGTAGCCAACCAATCACATTATGGAGTGATGACTAACTGGTGAAAAGGTGGTGTGTAAATTGCACACTTCTGCTGAACCTATTTGGGGTTAAATGTATTTTCTTATAAAACACTCTTACAACAGTGGTGCCAACTGAAGCAGCGTAAAGAGAATCTGCTGAAGTTGTTGGAGAATATGCGCGAGTTCCAACTGGACAAGATCATGGTCAACCCGGACGCGCCCATTCCTGAGAACATGCGGCTCATTCGCGACGAGGATATTGACAGGTAATGGCCGCTTATATTATCATAGTAACGAGCAAGTCACTTGAGACAAATTTATATGTCGTGCTATTTTCTTTGATTCAAAGTATTATTTCATGTATCTTGGAGGAGAATCATTGAATTATAACAACCGCTTAAAATGATTCTCGCTAAAACAAGCTTTGAAAAGATATAACTTTCTTGGATCGTGCCCTTCTTGTTTTGGATATCCTCTCTTATACTCAATTTCAAGGTCTAGGGGACTTAGCCAATGTAACGATTTTATGAGCGACAGCGAAGTTCGTAAAATTTCCACATAATCTCAACAATCATGTCCAGTAACACCGATCAAACTTCATCAAGCTATTTAAGGATGTGCTAAATGAAGGCTTTCTATTGGTTGAAGTGATTCCATAACTTCGCGAAAGTCGCTATCGGTCATAAAATTTTTAACATTTTCTAAGCCCACAGGAAAGCTTTGTATGCACTATTGGACCAACGAAGTAAACCTGCTGATTCTCTTGACAAGAGGCTCTTGTAACCTACTAATACTATTGGTTCAGATTGAAAGCAGTACAAACGTCGGAGGAGTTGCGCGACGTCCACACTCACTTCCTTCTGTACTACTCCACGGACCTGCCCGAGATGCAAAAAGTGCAGCGCGCTAAGGAGAAGAAGAAAGAGCTGCAGGAGAAGAAGTGAGTTTATATTTCAATAAATTATAAAATAAAGAAAAATTGGAATGGAATAAATATTCACACACCACACAACACATTAACCTAGTCCCACATTAAGATCCCTAAGGTCTTGTGTCGTGGGTACTAAGCAACGGTATATAAATACACAGATAAGTATAGAAACATCCATTACTCCGAAACAAATATCGATATTCATCATATCAATGTTTGCACCTACCGGGATTCGAACCCAGGACCTATGGCGTCGCAGGCAGGGTCACTACCTACTAGACCAAACGGCCGAGTTTATATTTTAAACTGTTACCTTATTCATCATTTTAACACAGGTGCAATCTCTGGGACACCACTTGTGCACTGCAAATCTACAATATCTTCTGCGCAGTTGAGATTGGTCGCCAAGACCGAAATAGGGTCTGGAGGATTTTGTCATTATCATTTTAAGCCAAACACTTTACATAGACAACTTTGTGGTTTGGACGTGCCTACTTTACTGTTTTTTTTAGGGCATAATGCATTTTGACCCAGTGTCATTCTCACGACTTCCATCTAATGACACCGTTAGGAAAGCCGTTATGGCGCATTCGCGTAGAAACAGAAATTCCCCTTATGGCATGTGAGAAGGCCTACGTTCAGCAGTGGAATGGAAATACTGCAATAGGCTGATGATGATGACAATGATTATTGCACTTGAATGTATCATGTAATGTCGTTTCATATAATAATTCCTATGCCTTATTTCGGTTCCAACATTTTTTGTATGCGACAAAAATGTGGTCATATACATAGTAACTAGCGCCATCCTTCGTTGGAACTATTCTATGAAACGGACAATGAATGGGGCTTTAAGATGTTTGCTTGTTTACAGACGTCTGGCTCGCGAGGAAGCAGAGCGTAACGGAGAGGACCCGGGAGAAGCAGAGGCGGCGGTGGAAGCGGCACAGCCTGATGTGGAAGAGGTGACCGAAGTCAAGAACGCTGTCCGCTCGGGGCCCTACGAGCTGTGTCGGAAGGCTGGCATCGGTATGTCTCACGTGAATGAATTAATTATATGTTTGACTTGTCTGATTTCCGGTAATTCAATAAAAATATACGATGTATGATGTCTTACGCAATAGTAATGTCCGCGATAATCTGCCGTTTTAGGCGTACAAATATTGATCAATATTAGCTAAACTATGGAACCTAACGTTAATCAAAATTTACCTTGTAGATAATTATAAAATGTTGATAAATTATATTAAAAAGTGTGTTTACTTCAAACTCAAGTCTATACAGGGTGTGTTTTCGTTGCCACCTTTACGAAGGGTACGTACTTGCCTTGCAACCTCGTATTTCCCCCACAGAGCCGCTAGTGAAGATGTTCGGTCTAACCCCCGAGCAGTTCGCGGAAAACGTTCGCGACAACTACCAGCGAAACGAGGTTGAACAGCCGCCGCTCGCGCCGCTAGAGGCCGCCGTTGCATATGTGAGTGATAAGGATTACCCGACTGCGCGACGCAAAGGAGTGGCATTGTGTTTAACAGCCTATGTATGTAGTATATTCGTGGCATATTGTAAAATTGGAAAGAATTTCGTCGCATTTCATGAAGTGGCCAATTCAATTTGACCAGATCATTAAATCGTCTACATTTCACGATTTTGTCATCCACGACAACTCCATAAAACCAGCGACACGAGGTCGCACATCGCCGGACGCTGCCTGGGCACGCTCGCTCCGCTCGCTCGGCTCGTGCGTCATTTGTCATAGTCTAACCTAACCTAACCTATCGTAATCTAAGGTTTTTGTTTAACAATATTATTATAAACCACCATTAAGTCTAATATACATTATACAATATAACACACTATCCGTGAACTTCCGCATAGCTATAATGTGTTTTATAACCTAAAAAGTGATAAAACGCGGAGCGCCTTACCGGTGATTCATGTAACTATTTTACGATATGATCAATAATCTTGACCACTTCATGAAATGACGGGCGTTTAGTTGCCCAATCGGAAAGATTTTTATCATGATCTGCCCAAACCATATCATGATGTGGCCAATAGACAGTGAACTTTTCATGAAATGCGACCATTTCATGAAATGCTCGACCATTTCTGAAATGTCAATTCTACGTATGGCCACGACATATATATCTTTGTATGTTCCTTTGAAGCACTACACAGACGAAACGCCTGAGCCGATTTTTATTTTATTATCATAGAATTCTAGACCACCGGACATCCAAGTGCTTGTTTTTTTTTTCAGTTTTTTTTATAATGTACAGTAAAAGCTCTTTATTCGCGGGGTACCTATACGTTCCGTAAATATGCCGCGAATACAGAAACCGTGAATACGGAATGGTAATTTATATGGAATTATAGGGGATACGTTCCTAGGTGACAAAATAAAAAACAATCATATAAAAAAAAAAACAATTTAATTGAAGTTATTGACCATATGTCAGTACTTTAAATTATTTTCTTCAGGCTTAGGCAACGGTTTAAAGAATTTTGTGATTTGAATGCAAACGACTCTCCAAGGCGTAAACGATCAAGCATTTCTATTTTCACTTTAAGCGGTAACACAGATTTTAAATTACGAAGACAGCGATAGAGACGTGTTACTCGTTCAAAATTTTTATAACGAATGGAGAGATGAAATAATAAAACACGCAAAGCGGCTTTTACCAAAGAACGGAACACCTTATACGTGGCTGCCTTTAAAAATATTCTTTATGCATTGAGTGATAAGATTGCTTTAATTCTGTTTGTTTACATTCTCAAAAACACCGACCGCGGCGAAGGCGCTTTATGTCAAAGGCCTTAGGAAATTATGATTTCGTCTAACGCTCATTTTAAAACTTGGTTATTTTGTAGCGCCTGCCAACCTTGTTCACCTCAAGAACCTGAATTACATGTTAGCTGGCGAGTTCTGTTCGTTTACCCAGTGTCGTAAATATCCCTTTCTGCGCCCTGTACGAGCCTTATTCTTGCGCCCTCCAGAGTTTACGCCCTGTGCCCGTCCGCCCTATTTACGGCATTGCCTTTACCGCCCCCCTCCACCTACAGCTCCCACAAGTGTTATCTAGATGTTAATCAGACGTTAATATCTCAGACCGGCACAATATCGTCTGCACAAGAGGTGGTCCGTCGCGCCGTATACATGTGTGGAGTGCAGCTAGCGCGCGAGCCGCTACTGCGAGCCGCGCTCAGGGACGCGCTGAGAGAGCGAGCCACCGTCAGTGTGACGCCCACGCCGCGCGGCCTGAAGGAGATCGACGAGAACCACACGTGCTACTCGTGAGTATGTCACGTCAGGCAGAGCCGCTACTGCGAGAGCGAGACATATATAGCTTCAGCCCTGAGCTGATGCGTGGCTTTACGAGAATACATCGGGTACATAAGGCCACGCCCCTTTCACGGAAGATAAACCGTAAACGCTTGGTTACCTAGGTTATTGGTACCGTCAAATAACATCCGCAAGGCTATTAGGTAATAGTCCTACAATACGTACATAAACCAAGCCTTATTTACGGTGCCGACATGTATAATGTTCCTTCAAGGCCATACCGGCGCCATTATCCTAAGAAACCAAAGTTTAGATATCATGGACCTCTCTTTACTACGGTCCTGACTTACATGACTTATTCACTTAATCGACCCACAAATGATCCTCCTACCTCGTCATCCAGGATGAAATACCTGAAAAAGAAGCCGGTGCGGGACCTGACGGGAGACCAGTTCCTACGCCTGTCGATGGCGGCTGAAGACAAGTTGATTGAGCTCACCATCAGTGAGCAGATCGAGGGTAACACCTCCTCGAGTTATTTGGAGGAGTTGAAGCAGTTGTATCAGAAGGTAAGGTTCAACTGTTAACTATTTATTTATTAAACTACCCTCTGACTTAAGCATTGTATAAAAATTTCGAGTAGAATACAGAGTTTTTATCTTTCCATCTCTGACAGTACATGATGCCATGGTTGTTGGTGAAATAAAATGCGGAATACCTCTATGTGTGTGGACGGATTTTCTAAAATTATTACTTAGCTATATCCGAGGAGGGTTGGCGTCAGGCAGGCAGCCGGCCATAAAACAAATGCCAAATCTTTGGCAATGTGAGCTCTGAAAGAAACCATATTGCGCCGAATAATGGTAAAGGGCAGGAAGATGATGGCCTATGTATGTGGACGAGGCAAAAGCCAATAGGAAATACTGTATAAGAAACTGGTTGCGTATACTTTCTATCTATGTGAAGGCTTGTCAATGTATTTGGACAGCCAAATAAGCAGTATCGTGTTGAGATTATGACTATCACAAGATTTGGCGAGATTAAAAAAAAGTCAATCATCAATTTTGAGATCTCGTGAAACCACGCTACGAAACAAATAGTGTAGTCTTGTACTGCTTAAGAAGTAAGAAAGCATGTCTATTTGAAGAGGGGGGGGGAAGTGAGTTTTTACAGCAATATCAACCTTAAGCCTTGTCCATTAGGATGAGTTTGCGGCGACAGTGCAGGCGTGGAACGAGCTCCGAGCAGAGGCGGTGACCATCGCACTCAACAAAATAGTAATGCCGGAGTTACGGAGGGAACTGACCGCTGTGTTACTGCAGGAATCTAAAGATTATGTGCTCAAGTATGTATTGTCAAATCTTTTTTGCCATACAAAAAAACATACAATGTAGTTAAAAAAACATACAATGTAATTAAAACTATATTTCTTTATCTATACATATAATAAAAATGTAACGGATCGCTGTCTATACATGAAAGATATACGAGAAAAAATATTATAGAAGACCTTTATCAACGCAATAGGACCCAAAACGATGATTTTTGAAATTTTTGTCTGTTTGTCTGTGCGTTTGTGCACGCTAATCTCAGAAACGGCTGAACCGATTTCGATGCAGTTTTCAGGAATATATTGTGACAGGTCCCACTTAACATATAGGCTACATTTTATCCCGGGAAAATGTCTTTATCCCGGATAATTTCGACATTTTGTTTTTTCTGTAGTCCACGCGGACGAAGTCGCGGGCGTCCTACTAGTTGGAAATACGAACATTTGACAAACTAGGCAATATAACTGAAAAACTTGTCTACTAGCTGATGCCCGCAACTTTTTTGCGCGACCGTAAGTTCTATAGATTATTTGTTATTCCTGTGCTGATGCGGAGCTAGAACACATTATCTACATCTTCATATCGTAAGAGTCGACTAAGGAACTCGGCCCCCTGATTACCTAAAAGCAATAGCAAATCCGGAGCCGCGCGATCGCGATAATGGGGTAGTTTCCTATGATTGAATCTTAATAACATCTTATTCTTATCAGAATAAATAATCAAAATCATACCTATATGTTAAATTACAATTTGATGATGTGTCCAAATGAGGTAGTAATAAGCCTTCAAAGTTAAGTGGGTAAGTCCATTTTTCAAATGTGAAATTAATTGAAAATTTAATCACATGTCCACCTGCATCATTTACAGCCACTTTTATTTTGTGACCATATTAATAAACGCAAAGTTTAATATAGCTGTAGAACAAAATTTCTTTTACGCGCATACAATTAAAGTGCGACGTCACGTCGTGGTAGCCGTTTGTATAGAGCGTTTTTTGGCAAGTCTAAAATTGTGATTTTGAAATCGTTATATCCCGGAAAGTTTTCACGCTAGCAAAGTTTTTCTTTCGCAAATGTTTCATTTATTTTATGATATTTCGATATAAATGCAAATAAGAAAACTGTAAACGACCCTATTGAGAGTGTGCGTGTGCTTGTGCGAGGATAGTAACTTGACACTGATCATCTACATCTGTCTTTCCTATGCTAAAAGTGGTTATACAGGGTGTTTTTTTGTGGCCACCTTTAACGAAGGGTACGTATTCTATACATGAAATAAAGTAAGTTTATGCCAAAAAAAATGCTGGGAATTTTATTTTTTTATTTTATTTTTTAAATTTAATTCCTTGATTGTGCGAAATTTATAGTGTCTAGTGTTTATGTTCGTTTTTTTATAGACCGATATTAATTATTTTTCGTGAAAAAATCCCGCTACGCGCGTCTTTGTGCATTTATGCAGAAAAACGCAGTCTATTTACTTAACTTTGGACCCTAATATTTTGGAAACCAGACACTTCCCAGGTATGCTTCCATGGAGAAAAATGATCGTGATGATGAGGAGATTCCGTAGTTTTCGGGAACGTTGACGACCAAAAATCACCCTGTAGGATCATTTCGGAAACAGCTGTGTGTATATGTATACTAATTTATCTATGTATGTATGATTTTCTGTATGAACTTATATAATGCATGTTATGTAGATGTTGCCGTCGCAAGCTCTACGATTGGCTGAAGGTGGCGCCCTACGAGTCTCGAGTGTCCGATGATGATGATGATGAATGGGACACGTCTAATGGTTAGTGCAGCGGTGGTAGTAGGTACTTGTAGTTATTATTAAATTTTATTAGATTTTAAGGCTGAAAGTCGTAGTCATTATTAATAGTCAAATACTATATTTTCACTTAAGTCTGCAGTTGTTTAACTTCTATAAAGAAAATCAAGGGTACTTTATCATGCAACAGGAGAATGAATAGATTTTGTATCATACAATTTATCTTTTAGTGTATATATTTTTTCCTGTTGCTAAGTCTGCTCAAATTAGAAGTAGGTGCTGGGGTAATGTGTGTATGTACATATATCTATATCTATCTTATTAACCAAAACATTATGTCTAGGTCTCCGCGTCCTATCAATAGCCTACGTGCCCGACCGACAACACTCTGCCTTCGCCTGCCTCGTGGCAGCAGCCGGGGAGGTCGTCGACCACCTGCGTCTGCCGCATCTGTTGTACCGCAGGAACGCGTGGGACGCGCTCGAGCGCACCAACAAGGAGGCGGACATGACCGCTCTGAGGAGGTTAGTCTATGACTCGCGAGGTTGTCGACCTGCGTCTGCCACATCTGTTGTACTATCGATCGTATTTCGGTCAAGGCGTCCAAATTCTACGGCCCCCTGATAACGTAAAAGCAATAGCAAAGCTGAAGCCGCGCGATCGCGATAATTGAGAGTGTGTGTGTGTCCGGGGCGAGGTGCGGGGCGCGGGAGGACGCCGAGCGCTCGTTGCGCGCACGCACACACTTGCTATTGCTTTTACGTAATCAGAGGGCGGAAATTAGCCAGGTGCGCAGGAGATGCTATAGTGCACAAGTGTGTGCGCAAATACAAATGCACTCTCTAATCCATCACTCTTATAGGCCGATGGGATGGAAAGTCAACACGACTGGAGAGAGGATTGTATATTTAGATATTTGTAGTGTGTACGTTCGTATATGATTGAAATCTTTGTTAAAATATGTAGTAGATAAACGATATTTTTTTCGAATAGTAACTAATTCTTCTATGCTGCTCTGGGAGCGAAAAAAAAAACGTATAATACTACAGCTGCCTCTCTTTCTGAGCATACTGTACAAGTCAGTAGAGGGACAAGAGGGTCTTGGTGTTTTGTAGGCAATGGGCTGACCACCTGTCACTACTAACCGAACTTGTACATCTCAACCCTCAAAATTGGTCAGAAGTGGCACCATGTGGTTCTATCGGCCCTTGGTGCTCTGCCTACCCCGTAAGGGATAAAGGCGTGATTTTATGTATGTATGTATGTTAACTAACCTTCGTCATTTAACCATAGATCTTACACATACTTATCGTCAATTATCATTGACATACCTTCGCAAAACCGTCGAATCGACACAACATTTTGCTAAAACAACGCTTTTTCCCCCACAGATTCATACTCCGAAAGAAACCTCACGTGATAGTGATAGGCGGAGAGTCTCGAGACGCGCTCACGGTGAAGGCAGACGTGGCGGAGTGTGTGTCGCAGCTGGTGCAGGACGAACAGTTCCCCAGGATACCCATCGAGATCGCCGACAACCACATCAGCCAGCTGTACAGCAACAGCATCCGGGGCAGGGTACGTCTCCATCATCCTCGTAGGTTTGACGTCATTCACCAGTCCCACCTGGTATGGAGTGAGCCTACCGCCGCAAGATTACAGGATCGTAAGCGGCGACGCGCGCTCATGATGATGTCAGTAAGTCTATTGAATGCCACGAAGCTAGGGTTGAGCCTACCGCCGCAAGATTCTTCATAGGATAGTAAATGGCAACGCGCTCATGGCGAAAGCTGTTTGCTTATGAAACTTACGTGGTAAGGGGTAAGCCGCAATAAAATATGAAACTTCTGTAGATGGTTAGGCACAAGACAAGTGTTTATGTTCATCAGAACAAAAGATTAGTACATAGGTAGTTGCACGTCTTCAATATGATTTTTATAACACACTGACATATTATTTCTTCTACAGAACGACTTCAGGGAATATCCAGATACGCTACGTCAAGCGATATGCCAAGCGCGCCTCCTACAGGACCCTCTAATGGAAATCTCTCAACTCTGCGGCCCCGATGAAGAAATATTATGTCTAAGATACCATCCCCTTCAAGATCAACTGGCTAAAGAGGATCTACTGGAAGGCATAGAACTAGAGTTCGTAAACAGAGTAAACGAAGTCGGTGTCGATGTAAACGAGGCAGTGCTAACCGGTCGGGGGACCGAGTTACTTCAATTTGTCTGCGGTCTCGGACCGCGCAAAGCTTTGGCACTTATCAAGCTATTCAAACAGACCAATCAGAAGCTAGAGAACCGAACGCAGCTGGTCACAGTCTGCCACATGGGACCTAAAGTTTTCATCAACTGCTCCGGTTTTATAAGGATAGATACAAACAGTTTGGGAGACAGTACGGAAGCGTATATCGAAGTATTGGACGGGTCCCGAGTCCATCCGGAAACGTACGAATGGGCGCGAAAAATGGCGGTCGATGCGTTAGAATACGAGGACGAAGATGCGAACCCCGCGGGGGCTTTGGAGGAAATCCTCGAAGCGCCAGAAAGGCTTAAAGATTTGGACCTCGATGCATTCGCTGAGGAATTGGAGCGACAAGGCTTCGGCAATAAGAGCATAACGCTGTATGATATTCGAGCGGAGTTGAATTCTAGGTATAAGGATCTCAGGGTGCCTTATAGGTCGCCGACACATGAGGAATTGTTCGATATTTTAACTAAGGAGACGCCAGAAACGTTCTTTGTGGGTAAAATGGTCTTGGCGACGGTCACTGGTATCACGCATAGGAAGCCTCAGAGAGAGATGCTGGATCAAGCCAATCCTGTGAGGAATGATGAGACGGGCCTGTGGGAGTGCCCATTCTGTCATAAGAATGATTTCCCCGAGTTGTCTGAGGTAAGAATGTTATTAACTATTACATGCAGCAACTCCAGAATTAATTTACAATTACATCTATGTATGACATGACGTAATTTTCTGTTCATATCATAAAAAGTATAATGGTATATGTCTTCACTTTTATAGTCCGATGGGACAGAAAGCCGACACGACCGGAGCGAGATAAGATCAGGCGCATTATCAGTTTTATGTGCTATCCGAGTCACGAGTTAAATGACAGTTTTACTGCATTAAAATCCGAACAGTGGGCTGTATAGCCATCATATGACCTCCCGCGCCCCGCAAACTTAAAAATTTTCGCTTACGTTGTCTCGTCTTTTGTAACTTACGTAAGAACCCTGTCGTTCCCCCGTATAGGTGTGGAATCACTTCGACGCGGGCTCATGCCCGGGACAGGCGACAGGCGTGCGCACGCGCCTCGACAACGGTCTGTGCGGGTACATACACATCAAGAACCTGTCCGACCGACACGTGGCTGACCCGGCGGAGCGCGTGCGTGTGGGACAGACGGTGCACTGTCGCGTGCTGAAGATCGACGTCGAACGATTCTCGGTCGACTGCTCGAGTAAAACTAGCGATCTGTTGGACAAGAACAATGAGTGGAGGTAAGTGTAGATGATAGAAAGGCGATCATAGTGATTCATATTATTATGCCTATGTAACATCTACATTATGTACACACCTGTTTACAAATAAAGAAACTTTGAACTTTGCAATAATAATGATGAATACGATGGTTTCTCTAGGTATTTATCTATGTATTTATATACCGTTGCTTTAGTACCTACCTGACATACACATACCTTAGGTACTAGGTTAATCTTTTATAAAGTGTGTGAATATTTATTTATTGATTAATAATTGGATACTGTAGTACAAATTGTAATTTAGAAAAGAGATGGTAAAATTCGTCATCCGAGTAATTGACCCGGTGGCTCAGTGGTAAGAGCACTGACACGCGGAATGCAGAGGTCGTGGGTTCGATTCCCACCCGGGTGAGGAATTTTTTCCATTTCTTTATTAATAATTTTATAATACAAATTGTAAACCAATTCCAGACCGTCAAAAGACCCGTACTACGACCAAGAAGCAGAGGACAAAGCGATTCGCAAAGACACAGAAGCGAAACAGACTAAAGAGCGGCTGCAGTACGTCAAGAGGGTCATAGTTCATCCATCCTTCTATAACATATCGTTCGCGGAGGCTGAGAAACTGATGGAGAATATGGCGCAGGGCGAAGTTATTGTCCGGCCGAGTAGTAAGGTAGGAAATACTAATGATGATCTCCGACCGTAATTCGGCCAAGGCGACCAATCTCTACGGAGATTGACCAGGTACCCAGGAGATATTATAGTGCACAAGTGTGTGCGCAAACACAGATGCACTCTCTATTCCGTTACTCTCAAAGTCCGATGGGATGGAAAGCCGACACGACCGGAGAGAGATCAGGCGCAGGACCAACGGTTTTACGTGCTTTCCGAGGCACGAGCTAAGTGACAATTTTACAACATTAAAATCTGTACATGAAATAAATTCATTGGTACAGGCCCGTGACTGGGATCGGACTTACGCCTCCCGCTTGGAAGGTACAGATACTAATATTAGTCATATAATACTATAAGTACTTACTACCTATAAACGTGAAATTCATCAGAATGGATGTTTGTTTATTAGTCTTTTATGCTAAATCTATTGAACGGATTTTGATGAAACTCTGCAGTTTTGTAGCTACATATATACAGGCAAACAGGGTAAATAATAGGTATGGACTTGCTAATTTGCTTTATTCAGAAATGGCATTGATAATATTGTTTCGAGTGATGACTAAATTGCTTTTTGAAAATTGTTTTTGTTGTGTTGTATGATTGTTTACGATGTTTTGCAATGGCTGTTTTTAATCTTTCAACAACTATAACAATATCAGCCCGAATAACACTAGACTCATGACATAAATCCTACCGACTATGCTATAGATGGTACATATCCTTCTACTTTAGATCAACTTGCCAATAGGAGAATACAGCAATCATGATGTTTCGTAAGAAGCCCGATCGGATTTCTCTTGAGCTATTTAAAATGATGTATGAGACATCGTTCAAAAAACCTTATTAGCCCCAATCTTAGTTCGTTTAGTTGGGTTGGGTTTAAAGTTTTTATCATTGTTCCAGGGTTCAGATCACTTGACCGTCACATGGAAGGTGGCCGATGGTATTTGTCAACACATAGACGTGAGGGAAGAAGGGAAAGAAAACGCATTCTCTTTAGGTAAGACTTTACTCTATAGTAGTATAAAATTATTAATAAAGAAATGGAAAAAATTCCTCACCCGAGTGGGAATCGAACCCACGACCTCTGCATACCGTGCTAGCGCTCTAACCACTGAGCTACCGGGTCAATTACTCGGATGAGGAATTTCACCATCTTTTTTCTAAATTACATATTGGCAACGTTATTTTTATCCCGATAGCTATACACTAGCCAAATCTATAGTAGTATGCAATCTAATGATTTCACGTGTCATGTTTGATTTTAATGTGATTTCTTTTCCCCTAGGTCGAAGTCTATGGATACAAGGATCAGAATTCGAAGACTTGGACGAAATCATAGCTCGCTACGTCACGCCAATGGCGAGCCACGCCCGCGATCTCATATCATACAAGTATTACAAACCTCTCGGAGGCATGCGCGACAAAGCCGAAGAGATTCTCAAAGAGGAGAAATCCAAGAACCCAAACAAAATCCACTACGTTATATCCGCAGCTAAAAACCACCCCGGCAGATTCCTGCTATCATACCTGCCTAGAGCGAGATGCACGCACGAGTACGTCTCGGTCACACCCGATGGTTATAAATTCAGGCAGAGGTTATTCGATTCTTTAGGCGCGTTTCTGAAGTGGTTTAAGGAGCACTTCCGGGATCCCCCGCCGTCCGGCACGCCGGCTGCCCGGGCGGCGTCCACACGCACTCCGCACGGCATGTCCTCGATGTACCACACCCCCGCCGCACACACGCCCGCCTTCCACACCCCCGCGCACACCCCCGGCCCCGCCTACATCAACACCCCGTACACACCGTCCGCACAGACGCCGTACATGACACCGTTCGCGACAACCCCGCGACAACCAGACTTCCTCACCCCGGCCGTACCGCGTCATAAGGTACAAGTGCCGGTATTTACCGAGCCGGCGGACTGGCAAAAGGCGGCCGAAGACTGGGTAAGGCATCGGACCATTCGCGATACCCCATCTACACCTAGGAGTGAAGGCATGTCGACCCCGAGGCAGTCAAGTCGGACGCCCCGACACGATTCCCGATCGACTCCCCGACACGATTCCCGGTCGACTCCCCGACAGGACGTCAGGGGCACTCCCCACAGCACGATTTCCGGTCGGTCGTCCCGAATGCAATCTGCCCGGTCCACACCGCACACGAATACGTCGCCGCGATCTATGTCGCTAGGCGATGCCACTCCGCTGTACGATGAAAATTAGACTGAAGTAAGCGAATTTTTTGTACTGCCCCCGAGCGATTTTGTCGCGTCGAATAGTTAGAAAGGTTGCCGTACTTTGCGGAATTCGCACCGATGTTGCGGGTACTTACGATCCTCGTTTTGCTCATAGAATACTTTACGGTATAGTTATTATACATTTGTGTTTTCTTATATCATCTATGTATGTCGAGAGAAACGTAAGCGAGTTTCTAATTAAAATTAGATGTTACTGGAGATAACACTTTATGTGTTTAGGTTATTGTCATCTACAATTTTCTATGAAAACTTCGTGTAAGATACTAATGTAGTTCAAAGTAAATCAATTTATTTTCTTGTAACTTTTCTGTTACTTATTTCTTTAGCTTAAGCTCCTAGATAAATAATTTACAGTGTAACTAGTTTTAAAAATTATTTTTCAATACTTCTGTATCGCACTATTAATATTATATCTGTGTGTTGTTTAAAAATCCAAAAAAAGATTTTGTAAGATGTAAGATATTACATATAAAACTATAAGGGTCGGTTCATATTTGACGGAAAATCCGTCGCGTATTTGTCGGTCGCGTAACGTCAGACCATGGAAATACAAAACATTCAATCTTTCACACTCAACCGATGATGCGTTAGTACGTTTGCCTGTACCTAGAGATACGCTCGACGCATCTTCCGTCAGATATGAACCGACCCTAAAAGATGAAATGCGTGCCCATTGCAATAGTCGTCACCATTTTTTTCTATTTAATAAAATGGCGAATGAATAACTCATTTGGGATATTAGATAGAACATTTTATTGGATTTATTATTTATCTAAAAACGGTAGAAAGCTATTTATATAATTTCATAGATAGCCACTGAATACCAAATGTTTCGCGACAATTTCCTTCCCACGTTGTTATGTAAGACTTATTTATTTCGAAGTATATGTTTAGCCAATGATTGTATATATTTATGTAACGTATTGTATCGTACCAAACGTTTGGTAGTTTCATGACAACTTTATATACTACACCAAATGTAATAGCTAAAAAGGAACTGTTATTATAAATATTAGGTATTGTTTTATCGATTATCAACTAGCAGATCCTGTCAGGTTACAAAAAAGTATACACACTTCAAATGAATGAAATCTAACTTCAATCACGCTTAACCATAGAAAAATAAATTTGCAAAGAAAATTACCTATTACCATCTGTCGCACTCAAAGAAGAAATTCTAATAATATGAGCATCAATCCTTGAGCCCTTTTTATATGAACTTTATAAACATATTCCTATTTATATCTATCTATACATACTCGATACTCATAGATACTCGTAGAGAGGGCTAATATGAGGTGTAACGTGAAAGATGGATCCTGCTATTTCCAATTTAATTTTTCCTATAAAGGCATAGGTAGGGAAATAGTAGATAAACTTGCTGACAGGTCGCTAGTTGAATATAAACTGACGTAACATGAGTGAGATCAGAATAATAGGGCATCTGCTTGAGATGGTTATTGTAAGATTTATTATTAACGATATCCACAGCCGTTCTCTGCAATTGTAATCCAATAAATTATGACGAAAAATTAAACCTGTATTTTATTTTACATTTATAAAATTGTCTCGTGATAGTGACCACTAGATTGTCCTATACCCTTCAAACTTAACAGCTTGGGCCGATTTTTTCAATGGTCAGATAGCCTATCTGAAGGTTGATGCTGTCTTTCTCTAAAACTTTATCAAGAAAGAGATAGCTATCTGACCATAGGGAAAATATTTTCAACAGAGGTATGCTATGAGAACCAATTAAGGGACGGCACATACATAGATCCTCAGCAACTTAGTATTAGCATAGCATATTTCTAGTGGAATGGCAACCGAGAAGTGAGTAGTGCTGAAGTCAGCACCCGTATGATGAATTTGGTGAGAGCGAAATGTCTCACTTTTAAACGTCAAATTCACAGAGCTATTAACTAGATAAACTAAGTGTATGTACTTTGCATGTAAAAAATAGACTTAAGGAATTAGAATAGTAAATCGTTCTCGAGCCAGGACTGAATGAATTAGGGCTAATAGAAGTGGTTTGCAATCCCTTTTTACACACCAAGTAGAAACATTTGCCTTGTCTAGTTATTACTTAGCTCTGTGGATTTGACGTTTAAAAGTGAGACATCTCGCTCTCACCAAATTCATCATACGCGTGTTGGTAGAGCTAGAAACTAAAGAAATGCAGTTTATGTAGTATTTGGTCATGTTTGCCGTTTCCCTAATCCTACGCTTACCTACCATTATTTTTTCTTGGAAAAATATGTGGGTAGGTTGGGCATATTGAAGGTAATTTTATTATACACTCTCTTGGTTCGCAACTCACAAACTTTTGAAGTGACCGATGTAGTTTGTAGGAACGATGCTGGCAGCGCCATGGCCATGGAAGCAGACGTAGCCATCACTGGATTGCGAAGGTGAGTGGTGCTATTACATAATTACTACTAGTGCATCAGTTGCGTAACCCATAGTCCAAGTCTGACACATAAATACAGTTTTAGTGTTGATGCTGTTCGATTACTTCGAAATCGAGTTATTGGTGGTGTATCAATGTGCCCCACCTCCCCCTATATGTAGAATTTTGCTAAAGCCATAGACAAATCAGGCTAAAGCCAAGCAGAAGCAAAGCGAGAGCGAAAATTATTCGCGTAGAAAATGGCAAAATTCCTTTGAAATTCATTTTACGTAATATGAATTTCACAAGCAATCCGCGAATTTTGTAAAATTTTCGCTATCGCTTTGCTATTTCTAGTTAGGCTAAGGCCGCACAACGGTTTTTTCCCGAAAGCGGTTACCCGCGTAACCGCAAAATCGCTCGAGACACACACACTACGGTTAAAAGCCGCGAATATAAGTACTATGGTTCTCAAATTTTTGCGCGGTTTTTACCCGCTAGCCATGTAACAAAATAACCTTCAGTGCGGCCGTTTCCATTGGTTTCCTTTAGTCACAAAGTCAGACGGTTGAAAACCGCAGCAGTTTTGCCGTAGTGCGGCCTTAGACTAAGGGGGCCGATTGTTTAGACAAATTATAGGTATCTTATGTTTCTACCTGTCTTCGTCGTGCATGTTGCTAATAACTTGTTTTTGTGTCCAACAGCAAGGTGGCGACAGAATTACTTATAAAGGAAGTTTAAAAATAGATGATCTGCAATTACCTATTATTTAATGGTTCTAAAGCAAATTCGTGTTTTTTAAGACCTTGCGTTTGTTAATGATTTAGATTTCCTTATTAGTCTATGAAGGGTCTTATGTGGATTGAAGAAGAACATTTGTTTATTATTACCTACGCATAAATATTTAAGTACCTTGGTACCCTATTAGGTATTATTATAGGTACCTATTGGCATAGAACCCAACCCAACGACTGTAGAAAAATGACTCAAATCCTCAAACCAAAATATTATTTTGATTCTTCTTATAGGTTCTACTTACAATAATAAAAAAAACGACAACTACCTAATTATGTATTAATTAATACACACCACAATCGGTGGTTTTAGATAATTGATATTTAATTAATATTTTATTTTAAATAAATTACAAGTGGGTGAAGTTTGTTGTACAGAGCGACAGCCTAAGATTTTTAATAACTTGAACAAAAAACTACAACACTTAACATTTTACCTACCCGTCAACAAAACGCACACAAGATATATTCGAACTGGAGAGATTTTCTCCTCCTGTCACTGATGTCTGCACATAGCTGACCCTTCACATCGTCTACAAAGGTGCGCGTGCTTCACGAAGAGTCACTGCTTAATAGAGGACGCCTAATAGAAGTAGATTGTAATAGAAGACCCATGCTTGCGATAAAATTGCACACGAGTTGAGAACGTATAGAGTATATTAATGGAGAAGTGTTTTTATAAATTTATCTTAGTCAAGATATTATATATTATAAAATTATGCTCTTACCACTAAGGTAAGAGCACTAGCACGGAATACAGAGGTCGTGGGTTCAATTCCCACTCGGGTGAAGAATTTTTTCCATGTCTTCTATACATATAATAAAAATGTAACGAATCGCTGTCTGTACATGGAAGACAATAAGAAAAAATATTATAGAATACCTTTATCAACGCAATAGTACCTAAAACAATGATTTTTGAATTTTTGTCTGTTTGTTTGTTGACCACCTACTAACCGAACTTGTACATCTCAACTATACCCTAAAAATTGGTTAGAAGTGGCACCATGTGGTTCTATCGGCCCTTAGTGCTCTGCCTACCCCGTAAGGGATAAAGGCGTGATTATATGTATGTATGTATGTTTGTCTGTGCGTTTGTGCACGCTAATCTCAGAAACGGCTGAACCGATTTTGATGCAGTTTTCAGGAATATATTGTCCACTAGTTATTAATAATTTTATAACATATAGAGTAATTTATACAGGGTTAAGTGAAATGCTATAAAAATAGTCATTTATTAGTGAGTATCCCACGTCTATCCATAAATATCTTCATACTCTGTGGAAATATAAATGGGATCTCTGTAATTTTAAAAGTGTTTCACTTAACATATCCCTTATAACCCTGTACATGTGAAGAGCACCGGAAACTAACAGACTCAGATATATTTTCATTGATAAGATGATTACGTTAATCTTGTTCGCTTGGCCGAGGCTAAACGTAATTTTATCATCTGTGGCTAGTTGTTTCTGATCTGTGCGCAGGATAAAACGCTACCACGGCGCACGCGCATTATCGTGCGCGAATTTCCGCGAGTTTTCTTTATATTCTACCATTTATATACTACCACGATTAAGGTTAATATAACACTGAAACTAGCTTATAGTTTCAGTGTAATTAAACAGTAACATTTCATAATAGAAATAAATTTGTGTAAATAGGTAATATTGTCACGAAACGTAAAATTTTCAAGGAAATGTCGGCAATTAAAAAGCATTTTCCATAATAAAATGCTATTGTTCTATGGGTAGATTTGATTTTCTTGTAGGTAAGTCCTTAATATTTGAAAAACTAGGTATGTATACTTGAACTTACATAACCTAGTAGATAGTAGGTATAGTCTAAACAGCTATACTTAGTATACAGTATGATTTTTGGTCGTCAACGTTCTCGAATAATTTTTCTCCATGGAAGCATACCTGGGAAGTGTCTGGTTTCCAAGATATTAGGGTCCAAAGTTGAGTAAATAGACGTTTTTCTGCATAAATGCACATAGACGCGCGTAGCAAGATTTTTTCACGAGAAATAATAATTATCTGTCTATGAAAAAACTAGCATAAACACTGGATAAATTTCGGCCGATCAAGTAATTAAAAAAAAAAACAAAAAAATTTACATCGTTTCCCAGCATTTTTTTTGGCATAAACTTACTTTATTTGATGTATAGAGACGTACCCTTCGTTAAGGGTGACCACGACAAAACATCTTGTATGCAGATAAAAACTTTTAAAGATGCTTTCCTAGATCGCCTATACCTACATTAAAGTGCTTTTAATGCTATAATCTTTAATCTTTAATATATAAAGATGCTTTCCTAGATCGCCTATACCTACGTTGGTTGTTGTTATTATCGTACGTTCCATAAGTGCAGATTTTAATGCTGTAATAAAATAATAAAATTTCAATTTATATTAGATAGTTTAAAACTATCTTAGTGGTAGAGCATTTAAATAATATCTAGAGCTATTAAGTGGTTGCGAACCTAATGTAACGAAGTACCTCTACCTAACGATAAATAATATCTATCGTGTGATACACATCATATTCATCTGAGTCATAAACAATATGAAGTATGAGGGCATTGTCACCTCGGGTATTAACCGTTTTTGCACAAAGAAACAAAACGAGAAGTTTTTTACAGTACGCTCTTCATATTTTGAGTACCTATGCCTTCCTCCTGGCACTGACAATATTGAAATTGTCAGTGCCAGATATTGAAATTACCGATCTACTATAGTAAAGACTATAGTCGTTACCTAGAGGCTTAGTAACAGGATATCTCGTTTCAAATCGACAGAGGTTCGTCATCGAAACGTCGTTTCAATAGGAAGGCTTCATTTTCTTTCGCGTGTTCGTCAAATCACGGGATGAAATTGGTGCGATTTACTATAGGTAAGTCTATGGATTTAAGACGACAAACGTCGATACGAAACGATGTTACAGATACCAAATCCCTGGATGTTACATAGTCTATAAGCACCCTAGAGTCATAACATCCATAAAATGACCAAGTTTCAATCACTACAATAACAGTAATGATAAAAATCAAATTGTCGATACTTAGACTAGGCTAATAGCACCCGAATACCAGTTTAGTAAGCAAACCGGTCATCATAAACAGGTAGGGGCAAATATTAAATTTATTAACATCTTTACAACTAACAAAATATAAGTAAGTACCTACATAGTTCATTTTTACGTTTTTCTAAATGTATATAAGTAAAGGATTTATAAAAGACTTGAAGGTACCTACTGTAGCTCTACATATCTACATCAAAACCGGTCAATGCATAAAAAAGTGAACTTCAAAAAGTTGATTCACAAATAATAGGTTCCTATAGCTTCTTAAAACTTATCATCAGATGAATTTATAATTATTGTAATTAGTGTAGATTCTAAGGCTTATTTGGTTCCGTAACTGATTAAGGTTTGTATAATTTAGCTAGCCTTTATATTTGAAGGCCCATGATCTTCCGGCATGGTAAGTGCCACTCAGCTGCATTAAGTTTTATTGGCAAATCAATACGTATAGCATATAAAAAAAATTAAATCAGATGGTCTAATGTAATACACTCTGCCTACCCCGTAAGGGATAAAGGCGTGATTATATGTATGTATGTATGTAAATTTCACCTACGTCACTAAGGTAAAGCCAGTTTATAAGTTTGAATTTTATATTTTCCTCTAGAATTACGCACCAAAAATAAGCCAATCTAATTATTTCCCTCACAACCAATATTGTAAACTTACAGCAAATTTCAATAATTAATCTCGAGAGATTTTTTGCATAATTCCAGATTAAATGTTCCATTGTTTTTATGCAAAATTTAATAAAAGATATCCGAGATTCTTTATAGTGTTGAAATTGGACGTTAGTAAGGTAGGCAGGCCTTAATAATAAGTATCTTGAAAATCTTGATGTCCTATGCTGTTGCCATAACTCATTACTGATTGGAAGACCTAGGCCAGACCTAGACTAGACAGTTTTATTAACAAAGGTCACATTATCTAGTACCTAGGCTATACACATGTTTCATTATCTACTGTTCACTTGTCCAGTGTATTTTAATAGCTTATTTTCCTACGGATTACCTTCGAGCTTGTCTCTTCCTTATTCTATAAAAAGTATTGGAAGTGTCGCCAGTTAGGTATCGCCAGTTTTTCCGTGGAAAGGCTTTGAAGCGCATCTTCTGCTTCGATAAATCTACAGATAACGCACGGAGTACCTATACCCACAATTACCCCACATAAGTAGCTGACTGCACAGGATATACCTAAATGACATGGTATGGTGCGAAGTGTATACGAGATTCATCATTACTTAACATATTAATAATTAAAATAAGGAATAAAGTTAGTGAGGTAATTTCCTATGGTTAGGGTTGCCAGGTCGAAAAACCAAAAATCCGGACATACCAGCCAGTTTTGTCGGACATTTTGGTAAAAAAGCCGGACACCCCATATTATGTAGTGTCTCAGTATTAATGGCTACGAAAATTATTGTCGCTGAATACGAAAACTGACAACACAACCTACTATTGACAGAGCGCGACCGACAGTCGAGTCTGAGAGACCATGGAGAGACCAATAGCGACCATTTCTTGCATGCGACTTAAAATGAGCTTAAACACAGAATAGATGCACGAGCGAAGCGAGCGCGAATTTTTTTGTTATATTTAGCACGTAACTCTCGTACCTAAGTTGCCTTTTACTTCTTTAAAATTTAAGCTCTACCGAGAATTTGTAAAGATTGCTAAACCATGAAATGGGTTATAAGCGGGTTATATTAAATTTAACAACATTGGCAAAGTCTTCGTGTAAGCGAGAGGCCATATAAGATAACCGAATCGAATCACAATTAACAGCAGGGCGAGCGCAAAAAGGACAATGGGTAATGGTAGGCCCACCTCTCAATAGAAAAGAGATACTCATGAATTAATAGGTATTTTCATGGAGAATAAAACTTAATATATAAAACTTAATAAATAAGGTTAAAAGTCAGTACTTTCGGAGTTATACTGCCACAAAAGTGGTCCTAATCGAAGAAGTAGCAATGTGTGTCAAGTTATAAATCCATGTGAATAAAAAAGTCTTTTGTCATTTGTTCAGTTGTTTTTCAGTCACCAATCGCCATTTTCCATTGAACCTATTAGTTTTCTTAGTTTTGATCCGGCTATTCCTTGAACACTGACTGTTGTTGTTTTTGTCCTTGACCCCAGTTTTGTTTAAAGGACTACTGAAATATCTACCAAAGGGCAAAGGTGTCCGTTCAAGTCCAAACTCACCAAACGGGACCGATCCAACTACTCCGACGTGTGATACAGGGTGACGTCATATCTTCACCAACGCGATGGAGGACATCTTCAAGACGCTACAGTGGGATGGACTAGGCATCAACGTCAACGGTGAATATCTCACGCATATCCGCTTTGCTGACGATATAGTCTTGATGGCTGAATTGCTGCAGGACCTGCAAAAAATGCTGTCTAGTCTCAATGCTGCCCCGAGGCGTGTAGGACTCGGGATGAACCTGGACAAGACCAAGGTAATGTTCAATCGACACATCATCCCTGAGCCGATATCCATCGAAGGTGTAGCCCCAGAAGTTGTCCAGAAGTACCTTGGGCAAATATTGCATTTCGGTAAAGACAACTTCGATGGAGATATCACTAGAAGAGTGTAGCTTGGGTGGGCAGCGTTTGGGAAGTTGTGCCATATCTTTGAGTTATCCTTGCCTCAAAACCAAGGTATTCGATCAGTGTTTTCTATATAACAGCCATGACTTATGGAGCCGAGACGTGGAACCTGACGGTGGAGCTGGCAGGCTCGGAATCTCGCTAATGGACAAAGTCTGAAACGAGATTATCACGTAGAAGACCAAAGTGACAGACATAGTCTCGAAATGTAACAGACTGAAGTGACATCATTTTTGATTTGGTACCTAGGAGACATCAACCATTCGTGGCGCCGGCGGGTTTTTTAAATTATGTAATTATTCTGGATGTGCAGGACGAACAATAAATCTTGTTTTAAAGTGAAATAACATGTGTTGTTACTATTAAACCTTATAAATATCCATAAACTCACTTAACTGTTGCGAGATGGATTATTGGGCGGCGTGGCCGTAAGGATTTTAATGCATGTTTTGTGTGCGCCAATCATAGTTGCATGTATCAGTATTGTGTTATACAATGTATAATCATTATTCTACATATCTACCATGTATACATGTGATGTTGGTTTGCCTAATCTTAATAAATAAATAAATAGTAAGTTAGATTGAGACGACTTTAAGACGTCGTATCTCCGAAAGTATTAACATTTGACTATAGTTTAGTTTAGTAATAATGTTCCACTTAAAAAGCCCTATTCAATGGTATATCACATGTTACTATTGAGGGGTGGGCCCAGACCCCATACATTGGTTTCCCAATCTCCTTTGTACTTAATATAGCTGTAGAACAAAAGTTCTTTTACGCGCATACAAGTTGCCTAAAGAGTAATATGCCAATATTATATTTAAGATGAATGAGTTACAAGAATGGATAAAATAAGAAATGAGTATATAAGTAGAAGTATGAAAGTTGCGCCGATCACAGACAAGTTACGAAGTAACCGTCTGTCTTGGTACGGGCATGTAAAGCGACGGGATGAAAGGCATATTTTACAGAGAGCGTTGTGCATGAGTGTGGATGGATATAAAGGAAGAGTTAGATCAAAGAAGTGTTGTATGGACTGTATGAGGGAGGATATGCGTGTACAGGAAGTGAGCAATGAGATGACGGATAATAGGGATGAATGGAAGAAGGGTACATATTGCGCCGACCCCAAATAAATGGGAACAGGGCAGGAAGATGATTATATTCAAGATGACGCTGATGTAGCGACACCTAATTCCGAGATAAATATATAATTTTTATCAAGGTAATCTTAGTAAAGATCATATTTATCCAGTAAAATCCATGAAGTAGTTACTTATCATAAGATAACCTAGACGTCTGAGCACATCTTTTAGTTTCTGATCAAATTCTCTTAACACTTTTAGTTTTGACTCTATTCTCTTTTGGTGATATACCTACATATTTATAAGCCCATGGCAAGGCCTTATCCTGTGTTATCGAACCGTACTTTGATGTTCAGTGAAATATACCTATATATTAAAATCGATGTTACGCTTCATTTACCTACATTTTTTGGCACGAGCGTGTAATTTCAACTTCGCAAAGCAAATGCTATATTTGAAGTACATATTGCGCTGCACATGACTCTGTATAACTCGAACCCACGACCTCTGCATTCCGTGCCAGCGCTCTTACTTAATGTGTAAATGACTATTGTATGTCCGAAATGGACAAACTGTTGGATCAAAAATTAAATATGTATCAACAAATGTATGTAGATACCCAGTTATGACAGTAAAAATCTATCTATCTAGTCTACATGAAAGTTATGTCGTAATACTTAAGTCAATGAAATTGTCACATAAATTGGTACAATATTACCAGATATGGAGAGGTAATTATGTAAGGATGTTTATAAATTTCCACTGAGTCGTGACTAACATTAGTTATTTTTGCAACAATTGGTAATAATCACACGTCACATGTCACACACACACACAATACATTGTTCAAGTGACAAAGTAATGTTTATGTAAAGTAGATAAGCATCTCGTAAGAAGTGGGCTGAAAATGGCATGTTTTTATATTAATCTGTACCTAATACGTATTTGTAGTAGGTAAGTCCCGAGTCCTCGACATATCGATAAATCCGAATAGTGTAGTAGATAGCAATGTTCTAAATTCTATTTTTTTTAACACGTTAACCCTAGTCCCACAGTAAGATCTCTATAAGGTCTTATCCTCGTGGATAGAGCTACTAAGCAACGGTATATTAATCACATGATCAGCCTAATTGCTGTCCACTGCTGGACGTAGGCTTCCCCCAGGGGACGCCACAAGGCTTGACCTCCCGTTTTTGCCATCCAGTTACTTAGTTTACTTAGAATAATAAGTTCTCCAGTACCCGTGATCAAGCACAATTACGCCAGTCAAATTGATCTTTGTCTATATTGATCTATTACTTAGATAGATTTTTATTTCTCTTCTTTATGTTATGAGTCATATTTACCCTATTTTAATGCATATGGGTTATTTTTACAACCTACATACATACATATAATCACGCCTTTATCCCTTACGGGGTAGGCAGAGCACCAAGGGCCGATAGAACCACATGGTGCCACTTCTGACCAATTTTGAGGGTATAGTTGAGATGTATAAGTTCAGTTAGTAGTGACAGGTGGTCAACCCATCGCCTACAAAACACCAAGACCCTCTTGTCCCTCTACTGATTTGTACAGTGTGCCCGGGAAGAGAAGCGGCTCTATTATTATACGTTTTTTTTTCACTCCAGAGCAGCATAGAAAAAATTGCTGGACTTCCCGGCATACTCCGGACTCCCTTCTGGGGACTTATTCTATGCTTAGAAGCAGGTCAATCCATTAAAAAAATGTTTTTAAAATGACGGATAACACATATAAATACAGCAATACAGGCGAATTGATATCATCTTTTTTTAAGCACTAAATCATTGTCTTCTCATAGTAATCACAAAAATACATTTATTCTTTGTTTTCATTTTTTCTTCTACCGTTTATTTTGATGTTGTAGTTAATCAATTTTATAATAATCATTACCTACATTGATTATTATGATCATTACGCGGATGTTGCATCTTGTAATTATTAGATATACCTAGTGGGAAATAAATCCAAATTGCATGGTCTATTCATAGTTATTTGAGTAAAAAAACCTACTTATATTAGAGACTATAACAAAAAAACCTACTTATATTAGAGACTATATATAGTCCACGTGGACGCCAGCGAGTTCGTTCGCGTAATCTTTAGAAATCCCGTTATTTTCCGTTCCCATGGGAACTTGGAAAGATCGTATCGGATGTCATACAAAGAACACACTCTCCGAGTTTCAGTTCTTCTGTGATCAGCGGTTTAGGCTGTGCGATGATGAGTCGGTCTCAAGACAAAGGACTTTTATACAGGGTGTTGGTGACAGCCAGGCAAACACTGAAATCCTGAATAAGTACCATTGTGTTGAGTTATACGACGGTGTTATTACTCGCAGGAAATGTATTTTTGATTTGATTACCAGTAACCTTTGCTCTCCGCGCCAATTGTATCGGGCGATTCTGTGACTAATTAAATGGTCTTATTGGTTATTGTGTGACAGATTATTTTTTTGGATCACTTGTGATTCTCCTTCCTGTGACTAATTAAATAGGCTTATTGGTTATTGTGTGACACATTATTTTTTGGATCACTCTTTCAGGGTTGATCAGTTATTTGAACTTTTTTGAGGTCAACTTTTTTTGTAGATCATTTTTTTCCTGATAATATGAAAAAAAAACGAAAAAAAATGGAATTTCTGTGCGAAAATTTTCAGTGTTTTCCGCCTCAGAATCATGGTCTGAAGTCATGGTATCAATATTTTCCTGGTTGTCACACATACCCTGTATACAGGGTGATTTTTGGTCGTCAACGTTCCCGAAAACTAAAGTACGGAATCTTAAATATTTGTAATCATCATAAAAATAAATATATTTTTAACGATCATTTTTCTCCATGGAAGTGTTGCATACGTGAAGCTGGGAAGTGTCTGGTTTCCAAAATATTAGGGTCCAAAGTTGAGTAAATAGACTGCGTTAAGCGAAGCTTTCTGCATATCTGTGAATGCACATAGAGCGGGTGGGGCGCGCACGGCCGTTGGTTTTTGAAACGTCTATGTTACGAATCGCTTTTAAATAATTAATGAAAACAAGATGGACGCTGTCTATAAAAAAACTAACATAAACACTAGACACTATAAATTTCGCACGATCAAGGAATTTTAAATTTTTTTTCAAAAAAAAAAAATTTTTTCCAGCATTTTTTTTGGCATAAACTTACTTTATTTCATGTATAGAATACGTACCCTTCGTTAAAGGTGGCCACAAAAAACACCCTGTATAGTATAGATTTCGGTTTTATGTATACCTACAAACATGAACATACTAAAGTACTTTTGTGCAAATTTAAATATTTGTAATACATAATAAAAATAAATATATTTTTAACGTTTAATTACATAGTTCGTTTGCCAAGGAAAGTGTTGAACATATTTAAAACGTGAAGCTAGAGGAATTGAATTTCGAAAAGTCTTATGTTGGTAGTACCTATCTAAAACTATACAGGATGTAAGTAATAGCCAGGTAAATATTGCTTATGCTGACTTTAGACCGTGATTTTTAAGCGAAGCTATCTGCATGACTACATTATCTGTGACACTGCATACATAAAAAAATGTTAGTTTCGAAATCAGTTGTTCTATAAAGAAGGACTCAACTTGTCCAGCATTTTAGTATTTGCCTGGCTGCCATTTACACCCTGTACACATTTGTAAACCAATGTAAACAGACGAAATAGATTAGGTGTTGGATTAAGATTCGTGTTTGCTGGTCGCGAGCAAAGTAATAGGTCTTATATTTATAGCTCAGATTAAATTTTATAGCTGTTTATACAGAAATAATACAACTTTTCGTAAGAAATGTTTTTACAAAGGTTTTTTACCGTGTTCATTGCCTGCTGCAAATCCGCCATAAGTTCTTTATCTAATTTATAAGAAATTTATTGGTCGCGAGAATAATAAAATGGATTAAAAAGTAATAGGATTACTTAATTCTTATATTTATAGCTCAGATTAAATTTTATAGCTGTTTATACAGAAACAATACAACTTTTCGTAAGAAATGTTTTTACAAAGGTTTTTTACCGTGTTCATTGCCTGCTGCAAATCCGCCATAAGTTCTTTATCTAATTTATAAGAAATTTATTAAGATAACAATATCACATGCTTCGGTTTATTTGTGCCTATGAGAATAATAAAATGGATTAAATGAATGGCCAATTACAATATGGATCGAGATAGATCGGTAGATTACTTAATTCGTTTTAATATTTAAACTATTGTATGAAAACAGAGAGTATAGTTATATTATAAGTATAATAAAATATTATAGCTTAATAGTCGATTCGCACGAAATTTGTTCGCACGAACGTGCCAAGCGAATTGACCCCTATCAAAAATAATATTATTTTAGTAGGCGTTTAGCCCAGATGTATCTTAATGGCGCGCTAATCGACCCCTTTAAAATTTGGTAGTAGGCTTTTCGCATACTTAACAAAATGTGTATATAAATAAACCAAAGTACAGTCGTGTAGGTATAAGATATATTTCATAATACTCTATTTTCATGGCACACAGGCAAAAGAAAAACACCTTTCAAGCGGTAAGATATAAAGTCTCTTGATCGAGATAGAGTTTAGAATTTCATCACCGAAAAGTTTTCCGAACATAGCTTCCAAAGCGAAGTCATTGTCTTCCCCTCAATAATATGCTGTAATTAATTAGTAGGTAAGGTAGGTAACTAATTTGACTCCCAATAATTGACTGTGTAAATTCGTTAGAAAATGAAAATACCTCGTCTTTTTCGTAGGTAGAAATTCTTGGGGTCGAGTTGGGAAAGTGACGCGTTGGGACTAGGCCTAAATGCATTAAAGTGGGTCATAAAAAGGTACCTACTTAATTAATTTATTAGCTTAAGTGATTCATATTTAAGATATAAGAAAGTTCTTAGCTATTAAATAAAGAATATATATAATTAGGTACCTATTCTAAAAGATCAGTGACTATATAATAAAATGGCTCAAGAGAAGGTGGACCCTAAGGAGACATGGAGGATTGTCAAAAATGTAGTCATCATTAGCCTGGCCTTCATGGTGCAGTTTACAGCATATAGTGTAAGTAAGAAAATTTTTTTTTTTTTAATTAAGCCATTAGGCAGGTATACTGCTGCAGACCTTCCCATTTTGCACAGTTATTGTAGGGAGCTACATTGTCCGTCCGTATGTGTACAACAACAAAGTGATTTTATATGCCTACACGATACCTACCTAATAAAATTTATTACTTATGGCAATGCTTGCCTTGTTTAGTCACAGATTTGGCTATTTATACAGGATGTTACAAAAGGGGTATGTTAGCGAAATGCTATGAAAATAGCCCTTTGTAGAGAACCTATGCCCAAAATTTGAGACTCGAATCACATGTTTATTTTCCATATAGCATGGAGAATTCCTAAACAATTCTGGAATGTATATCTACGTTACCTTAATACATTTCGCTTAACATACGTACTCCTTTTAGTTACACCCAGGTTAGATTTGCTTCACTTTTTTCATTATTCCTTCCTACCTTATCCAGGGAGCAGCCAACTTACAGAGTTCCATCAACGCTGAAGCCGGCTTGGGGACAGCATCGCTGGCCGCGGTCTACGCTGGCCTCATCTTCTCCAATATATTCCTGCCAGTCTTCGTCATCAAGTCAGTACCTAACGAACAGAGGGATAAGCATGACCTCTTAGCACAGAGCAGCAGATTATAAAATTGTATGAAAATACCGCGATTTGTTTTGAAAACATGCCAGCAGGCTTATTACGTATGTAGCAAAAACAAGACAGTACTCGTATTCATTTTGAAATGTCAAATTCCTTTGAGGTTACTTGTTACGAATTCTACAAGCATACATCAATTTTTGCACAATTTTCGCCGTTGCATTTAAAACAATCCCTTTTGTTACACTCTGTATATAGATGGCTTGGTACAAAATGGACGATAACCATCTCCTTCCTGACGTACATGCCATACATCGCTGCGCAGCTGTACCCTCGGTTCTACACCATGATACCAGCCGGTATCATGGTAGGCCTTGGAGGAGGTCCACTGTGGTGCTCCAAGTGCACTTATATAGCTGTGGTAAGCCATATTCTCTTTATTTAATCTTTTCAGCCGGCTTGCTTGTACTGTGTGGGGTTTTACTTGAATACATCAGCTGCTTTTTTTCGCTTTCTTGTCTGTGCTGCTGTAAGGCTTCTCTAAAATAGTTCAGCTGAATCTCCTTTCGTGTTTGACGTAAGAGTAGAGACTAAGATATTCAACCCTACAGTTCTGGCTACCACATTACATATGTTAACCTTTTTCGCAATTCTATTCCTCTCAAATAGGGGTTTGGGAGGATTCTTCTTGCTCGCGCTATGTTATGCCCTAATTAGGGTCAAAGGGGTCACAGGTAGTGGCGTACCTATATAAAATCCTAATTCCCAACATTATTTACAGAGTATACACAACTATCTCTTCAGCAATTTCTCTATACAGGGTGTTTGTGACAGGCCAGAAAAATATTGATACCTTGACTTAAGACCATGACTGAGGCGGAAAACACTGAAAATTTCGGAGGATTGTTCCAAAATTATCCAATTTTTTTTTCATATTTTCAGGAAAAAAGTAGTTTAGTTCGTTTAATTTGGCCTTAGATAATCACTTAAAAATAAAATTAAAACCAAAGATAATTTTCAAAAAAGGTTGCCCTCAAAAAAGTTCAAATAACTGATCAACCCTAATGGAGAGTCACAAGTGATCCAAAAAACAGCAATGTGTCACACAATAACCCCATTTAATTAGTCACAGGATCGCCGGATACAATTGGCGCGGAGGGCAAAGATTACTGATAATCAAATCAAAAATACATTTCCTGCGAGTAATAACACTGTCGTATAACTCAAAAGAATGATAGTTGTTCAGCATTTCAGTATTTGCCTGGCTGTCACCCACACCCTGTATATTACTGTGTATGTATATTGAAAATAAATTTATTCTTTTTCTTATTCCAGGTATCTGAAGTGTACAGTTCGATAACTAACGTGCCGGCCAGCGCGCTGCTGGCGAGGTTCTTCGGACTGTTCTTCATGATATTCCAACTGAATCAGGTGTGGGGCAACCTTATATCTTCAATGGGTAAGGATCTGCTACGAGTATGTAGTTCTATGCCTAATAAAGTTCCAACATTATTAGGCAGATAATCCCTTGAAATCAGATTGTGGATAGGTTCTCTACAGAGGGCTATTTACATAGCTTTTCGCTTAACATACCCTTTTTGTTACACCCTGTATAGTTAATGTAAGTAAACCGATCATTATGAGTTTCGGTACAGTCGTCTTTTGCTAATTAGCTAGAGGTCTAATATTTATTAATGATATTTTAGTGCTGACATCAGGCAACAACACGGCAGCGATAACCGCCCTCAACGCGAGCACCATCGCCGAGGTCTGTGGGGCCAACTTTCTCCCCACTGCTAATGCAGAGGAGGCCCTGCAGACCCAGCCGCCGGAGAAGATTCAGATGATTGCAGGTATACTCAAACACTTTTCTCATTCAAAACATTGGTATAGTTTTAAGTCACAAAAGGTGAATTAACTAATTACCTCATAGGACTGTTGGTCAATCCCTTATTACCTAAATAGCAAAAGCAAAGCGATAGGGAAAATTTTACAAAATTCGCCGATTGCTTGTCAAATTTGTATTACGTACAATTAATTTCAAAGGTATTTTGACATTTTAACTCGAATATTGTACAGTTTTCGCTACCGCATTAGATACGTAGGTAATCAGCCTGCCTGACTGTCCTACTTTAAACCTACTCTCAACCCTATTTTGGAAATTTTCAGGCATTTATTTGGCGTGTATGGCCGGCGCTGCTATTATAGTGGCCATTGGAGTGGACTCTATGAAAAGGTACTTATCATTCTATTTGACCGCTAGTACCTAGTTTTGAGCTATTATTTTAAGATATTAGTTTTTTAAATTAAATAGGCAAATAATGGATTGATGTTTGTAACGTTTGCCCACAGAGCTATCTGTCAGATCTACTGTTAAACAATGCCTCTCTCTCCCTATACGAGTATACCCTGCCTATAATATTTCTTAGGAAGGACATTTGGTTACTTTGTTACAATTCATACATAAATTAACAAGGTAGCTTGACCCCCAAATAATTATAACATTGGATTAAACCCCTCTAATTTTTAAATAGTACCTTCTTAGATGAATTCATTTCCAGGTATTCCTCAGGCCGCTCCAGCTCATCATCAGGGCTGTCCGGCGTTCAACTGCTGGCAGTGACTCTAAAACTGTTGAAAGAACCCAACCAGTTGCTTATGATCATCGTCAACATCTTTATCGGATACGAGCAGGCATTCTTCGGTGCTGATTTTACTGCGGTAAGGTATCAAAGGTCACCAACCCGCCTGTTCAGCGTGGTCACTATTGGCAAAACCCCCTATGGCAGTAGCCTTGTGGCCTGGGGGAGACCTGCGTCCAGCAGTGGATTGCAATAGGCCGAAGAAGAAGGTATCAAAGAAATAAATCTAGATATTACCTGTTATTTACAAAGCTAAACGAGTACATTATTCTGTCCCCGATATGCAAAACGTGACTGTGAGGTCTTCTTCATGATCCTGCAGTTCTGGCTACTGTGTTTCGGGAAACCAGCCGTGTGTATTATGTGTGAATGTGTGTCTATTTATGTATACCTGTGTACATTAATAGACCTTTATTTAATGGCTAATCACTTGGCTCAAAAGCAGTTGATTATCAGCAAGATGTATGTGCATTGAAACATAATGTAGGGAGGTACCTCTACTAATCTACTTATCTTGCTAGTAGGTTATTCTTTTACCAAACAGCAAACTTCATTCGAAAGATACTGACTATCTTATATTTTCCAGGCGTTCGTGTCATGTGCAATCGGTACAGGTACAGTTGGCTTCGTGATGATGACCTTCGGAGTTGCCGACGCAATCAGCTGTGTCCTCACTGGGTACCTCGTTAAGGTAAGAAAATATTGCATTTACTTTAGCAGATTTTCTTATACTTATAAAAAGGAAATTATTTGACTCATGCAAGGGGTAGGATTGCATACTTGTCTGTTTCATATATTATATTCTGTCTCTTTTATTCGACATGCGTAAATTCCGACATGGGTAGGATTGCATACCTTGACCATATATTCTGTCTTGCGATAAAAACACGATAATTTTGTAATAAATTGAGATATAATATATGTATCTATGTGGCCACCGATCTTAAAGGACCAAGAAGAAGTTAGCACCAGCACCTAGCTTGCCAGAAGTGCAGAAGATAGTCTCTCACGATCAGCAGAACTCTCACGATTTAATGTTTATCAACAGTTAACCGGACGTATACCGCTCATCATATCAGCTTTGGTGCTGAACACGACGCTGTTTGTGACGGTGCTGGCATGGACACCACACCCTGATGCTGGCTACGTGTTGTATGTAGTGGCCGTGCTATGGGGCGTATGCGACTCGGTGTGGACAGTCCAGATTAATGGTAATGTCAAGTTAATAAGTAGAATAGCACCTGCCCATGCCTGCTCCCGGTTATCGTAAGAGGCAATTAAGGGTTTCCAGGTGGGCAGCATCGCCTCCGGCCCCCTTATTACCGCTAGATAGTGTCGCCGCCGCACACGGGCCACCGGCCACAGCTACAAACGTCGCAATGAGAAGTTATGTATGCAAAGTACAGGAAATATGCCGGTGGCGGCGTTTTATGGTTGTGGCCGGTGGCCCGTGTGCAGATTCGGCTTTGCTACTCGCATTGCAAATTAGGTAATCAGTGAGCCATGTTGAGTACAGTCCGAAAATCTCATTCCGCACACCGACCCGCCTGCCCGGCGTGGTGATTATGGGCCCATGGTAGTAGCCTTGTAGCATGCTCTAGGAGAGCCCTACATCCAGCAGTGGAATGTTATATGAAGTTAAGGTTAGCTTATACAAGGTAATTTTAAGAGCGAAAGGGCGGGCAGGTATTTATCCAGCAGTTCGAAACACTACTGACTAATTAAAATAATATTTTTTACAGCGTATACCGGGGTCCTATTCCCAGGCCGCGAAGAGGCAGCATTCTCCAACTTCAGACTGTGGGAGTCAGTGGGCTACATCATCGCTTACGTAGTCTCCCCCTATCTTCGCACCAGCTCCAAGACTTACCTGATGTTCTCTATGATGATTGTTGGAGCTGCTGGATACTTAACTGTAGAGTATAAGGAAAGTAAATCAAGTAAAAAGTTGGATGTTCATAAAGATGTACCTGTTAACTGTGATAAGGGCTGTGATAATATTGCTTTTCAGAATGTAGAGTGATAATAAAGTTGTTTGTTAAGACATTTTGTTATATTTATCTTCAGACTTCATCCCCGAGTTACATACTGTACCGATAAGTACTATTTTATTTACCAGGATAACAAGTATAAATGACCAAGGCATATTGTATAACGTTATACGCTTATAATTGTCTTTGGTTATACGAAATAATAAAATCCTTCTAGCATTTCACCAGTCTCTCCCGCTTCGCTTTTTGTTTCGTTTAGAAGTTCTAACATAACGTAACCTAATTATTTAGGCAGTGGAAGTGCTAAAAGTCAAAATTATTTCCCTCCAAAACCCATCCATACTTATTCAACATGAACATTATGAATGTGTTGTTTCTGTATATGAACAATGAAAAGTATTCAGTTTTACTTTAGTTTACGCCGGTTAACACTTAAGGAACTTTGCCATTTCTATACCAATAGGAACTTTATAAGAAAGAGTACTAGCGTATAGTATTCGCTAGCGGGAGCCCGCGACAATTTCAATGGCAGATCGTGAGAGACTTTTTACATTCTTTATATTTACATAAATTCAATTGTTTTCGTACAAAATTTCAAATTTGGAATAAAAACATCGGAGATTCTTTTTGACCTCAATTATTTAAAATGGCCGTAAGCTCGCGTGACTAAAAAGCCTAGATTTTTAGGGTTCCGTACCTCAAAAGGAAAAAACGGAACCCTTATAGGATCACTTTGTTGTCCGTCTGTCCGTCCGTCCGTCTGTCAAGACCCTTTTTCTCAGGAACGCGTGGAGGTATGAAGCTGAAATTTATATCAATTACTCAGGTCTACTGTCCCTTGAAGCTGTGAAAAAATCAAACTTCTAAGCCAACGCAATCAAAAGATACAGCCGTTTATGCCGCAAATTTTCGACACTTGCAAGGGAATCAAAACCTACAGGATGCTTCCCGTGAACTCAGAATCTTGAAATTTGGTACGAAGCAACGTCTTATAGCATAGATAAAGGAAAAATTACGAAAACCATAAATTTTTAGTTACATCACATAATATATATTTTTTTAATAATTTTAAACTTACTACCCATTTCCTCATAAACGCGTAGAGGTATTAAAGAAATTCATACCAAATACTAGTCTATAATACCTTTAAGCTGTAGCAAAATCAAACTTCTATGTCAACGCAATCAAAAGAAACAGCAATTTAAGCTGCATATTTTGAAACTCGCAAGTACTCGCAAGGGAATCAAAACCTAAAGGGTACTTCCAGTCGACCTAGAATCTTGAAATTTGGCATGAAGCAACGTTTTATAGCACACATAAAGGAAAAATTCCGAAAACCTTAAATTTTTAGTTACATTACAAAATATATATTTTTTAATAAATATAAACTTATTACTTTTTTTCATGAACGCGTAGACTCGATTGTCGTAATGAACGAACTTTGTAAACCTTGCAGGTTTGTACGGAACCCTCGGTGCGCGAGTCCGACTCGCACTTGGCCGGTTTTTTTTTTTTAGTTTATCCCGAAGGAAAGGCAAGGGGAACTAAGCCCATACAGCCTAATCATTGTTTAGTAAAATGTATTCTGAATTTATGATGAATGACAATGATGATAAATGGAAACGTCGGGAAAATCCTCAAGAACAAGTGTAAAGTTAGTCAAAATGAAAAATTATTGCAGAAACAACTTACATGCGCCCATGAAGAGATCGTAATCCAGCTAAAGTTTTATTCGGCTTACCTGCGTATAAAACCATGCACACGCACTAGATTCACATCACAAGTAATCAAAATATAACTTATCTACCAGAAAACATCACTTTACGGACACATGCAAGCCATTTACAAATAAATTTTGATTTTCACAAGAAAATTACACCTGCACCCTTCCAGCTTTTCCCGCCGAATCATAAAAAGCCTAGAAGCTACATGTAAGTATACCCAAAACTGTCAAATTAAAATTACTCCTTTATAATATTTGTAAAATATAAAGGGACTGTCTAAATTTAATTTTTAACACATGCAAGAAAATTGGTAGGTAGGCAATAACATTACAGTATGTACCTGAAAGTAGGTCGGTAATATAAATTTTCATAAATTGAGCAAACGTAAGTACAATAATCTGTACAATGGAAACGTACAATTAAGTGATTGCTCCGAGCTTCTAGTACGTCACACAGCGTACTTTACATAATGTAGTGCGTTATGTACAATTTACAAACGTTACAGCTTGAGTCCTATTATTTCGCAGTCCGGTCACTACCGCCACACGGTTAACTTCAGGGGTCAAGTTAAACTAATTGCCGAGTTCTGATCTGAAAACTAGAATACCTAAACGTATTTATTAAATTAAATAAATAATCTAATATTTGGGTAGACAAAATCCACAGATAAAATAATAAGAGCGACGGTAGAAAAAAGTAGAATAAAGAGAATGGAGGTAGTTTTAAAATATATTTACAAAATTACGAATGAAATGATTTTCTGAAATAGTTTATTGTGTCTTCTGTGTTTTTTTAAAAATATTATTTTCGTGTATTCTGACTGGAACTTATTAAGGTGAGTTAAATATACTTACTTAGATGAATTTTCTTAGTTTAATTTTTCTAGACAAAAATTGATAATCATAAAATAGCATTTGCATTTCGCATAAAGAAGAAATATATCACATAAAATTACGTGAGCTTCCTATAATAAGACAGATTTACACAAATATTTTGCATCTTTAGGAATGGGATCAAAGTTTCGCAATGGCAAGTGATACCACCAATTTTTCAAATGCCAATTATCTCTTGATCATTGATTAAACTGTTATTTTTAGTAGAGACAAATCATTGTCCCTTGTTGGCCTTCTAAGAACTAAAAAACCATCTATAAGAGATTTCGGTTGCCATTGCATTGATTTAGGTCAAAATACTCGCTATCTACATTGTTTAGGTAGGTGATAGGCAACTAACAGATAGTGTTAATTAAATTGGGAAATTTATTCACATTTGCACGAGATTTCTAAGTTTCTCATAGAGATATAACCAACTATTCGATGTACGTTTATATACGAAAGAAGATGCTTTGTTAAGTTTACGAACTTCGCTGTCGCTAGTAAAATAGTAACATTGTCTAAGTCTTTATAGGTTTTTTAAAATTGTTGTTACTGCACACATCCATTAATATGAATACACGTATATTTAATTTACATGCATGCAAACACATTTTTGTTATTCCTTCTATCTTTCTTTGGATAGGATGACAGTAAATAAACTAATATTGAAATTGAATTGGATATAGACTAATAAAGAGCATATACCCATATCCTTTCAGCCTCTTCTCATCCAATCAAAGCATACTCCCACGGGGAAATCCAGAGCCTAGGTTCATAACCGCGAAAATAAAACAAAACGTAAAGAAACTGGTACATTAATAATAATGTCATGTCATGTTATAATCTGATAGTCGAGGTCCTTGAGAGCCGACCGGAGAAGGGAACGGATCTTGTATTGTCTGACAACAGTCGTAAACTTATATTATATGCAAATGAATATTTTAAATAGAACACAATATTTATTTTGAAGTATTTATAAACTACCCCCTCTTTTTACGCCTCTGAATCAATTATTTTCTTATCCTCTGATTCTAATTCAGGATGAAAATGTGTTAAAACTGTAGTATATTATAGGGGGTGTAAGTGGGGTGTAGTTGGGAGGACCCAAAGTCGTGGTGTACCCGGCTATTTACCGGACGAGGCTCTGACGCCAAATCTAATGATATATTAATATTAGGACGATTAAAACGTCAAAATACCTACTTATTTAGAATGGCACGGAAACATTTTGGATTCGTTACCGGTCGCTATTCGATTGTATTTGTGTCCGAAAAGCGGCGGTAGGCTCAGGGCCGGCCCGCCCATACGGCGAAAGGAGTAGTCGCTCCTCACGCGCCAAATCCTAGAGAGCGCCTAAATGGTAAAGATATAGGTATATATTATTAGGAGCAAAGAGGAGAGGCGCCATAATTGGATCTCGCTCCATTCTAAAATTTACTTCGGGCCGGGGCGCTGGATAGGCTCACCCCTTACCATGGGAATTAATAGCTTAATTTGTGAAAAGTGGGTGTGTAATCTTTTTGAGTGATAATGGGCTTATAAATTGTGTGATCCACAACTACCTGTCGCTTATTTGTCGTTTCCAATTTATTCAGATAAACGAAAATGCCAGAAACCGTAGTTTTCGGCACGAACGAGAGATGGCGTATCAACCGAAACATCTTCGTGCTGGGGTTTGCCTTCATGGTGCACTTCACCGCCTTCCACGGGGCTGCCAACCTGCAGAGCTCGGTGAACAGCGACGCCGGCGCAGGCGCATTCACGCTGGCTGCGATCTACTTCTCCTTGATCCTGTCTAATATCCTGCTACCCGCAATTGTTATTAAGTAAGTTTGATATTCAAATTATATCATCTCTTCTCGTATGATATTATTGAATGAATTGCCCATTGTTGGCTATTTAATTTTCTCGTTTCTAAACTGTATGTACAGGTGTAAAAGTTTTGTGCTTTTAGCTGGACAACTTGCATCAAAGCTGTAATCTTTCAATAGGTAAATTTTAAATAACGTTAACAAGACGTCTTTATTTACCAGAAAAATCTAAGATATTATGTGTGGTAATCCGCAGGCAAAATAAAATTGAGATTACAAAAATGCTCTTGAGACAATATTACGAGTAGGTACATTTTTACAAATAAACCTGTCAAAATTAGTTGATCCAGTGACAAAACGCACACGTCAGATAATACAATGCCATATAACTAATTTACCATAACACGGGAATAATGACATGTGCAACGTGTTATTACTGCACATACAATGCCCACTTATCTGACCTGACATAGCGTCGCCACTTTCGAATTCAGCGTTCAAACATACTGGAATAATCATAGAAGTTCATTAGTTCTAATAATGACCACCGGTAGAGTTAAGTTTGTCCACGTGTCGTCTAAAAGGATATGTCTGTCACATGGAGCTCCAAAACATGCATGGCTTTGACCAACTTCCTCCTATGTTAAAGGTCGCATGTGTTCAAATAGAACGATCTTCTTTTTATGTGCGTAATTTGCAATTAGTAATCACATCACTTGTCCCAATTGTAATCGTGGTGGTTGACAATGAGTCGATTTTTACATAGTAATCTTAATTCTGCAAAAGTATGGGTATATTTTTTATCCCAGATTTAGATTCTCAACAAGATAACTCTGAAAAATAATCGTTTTTTTTTGTATGAATGCATTAGATGAGATTTCCTGTGCTGATGCGGGGTTACACATCATCTGCATCTTCTTCTGTGCATGTCCTACGAGTATGAATCGAATAAGAAACTCCGACACACTCAGGCAATAAGCTACCTACCCCATACGGGAACACACTCGTGTGTATACAGGGTGTATTTTCGTTGCCACTCTTAACGAAGGGTACTTACGTACTCTATACATCAAATAAAGTAAGTTTATGCCAAAAAATGCTGGAAAACGATGTAATAAAAAAAAAAAAAACTTGATCGGGCGAAATTTATAGTGTCCAGTGTTTATGCTAGTTTTTTCAAAGATAGATATTAATTATTTCTCGTGAAAAAATGTGCATTTATGCAGAAAAACGCAGTCTATTTACTCAACTTTGGACCCTAATATCTTGGGAACCAGACACTTCCCAGGTATGCTTCCATGGAGAAAAATGATCGTGATGATGAAGAGATTCCGTAGTTTTCGGGAACGTTGACGACCAAAAATCAGTCTGTATGTATGTGTATATGTATGTATAGTTATAGCTCAAAGAATTCTGATTTTTTGCTTTTGTTTTTTTTTTCTATTTTTTGGAAGATTTCTTTTAGATATAACTTTTGTCATACAGCGTTTTGAGAATCGTCCCAATAGAATCAATTGATAGTCACAAAAAGAGCTTTCCAACGATATACGTCTGGTCGCTATTGCTCGGTGGGGACATTTTGCCCATCCTCCTTTCTTTTTTATTTAGTTCCACCTTACCGGCCTTCTAACATGGACTTATAATGCTGATGATTTAACCAACAGATGGCTAGGCTGCAAATGGACGATAGCCCTGTCGTTCCTGGCCTACATGCCGTTCATAGGTGCGCAGTTCTACCCGCGCCTCTACAGCCTCATACCAGCAGGGATGATGGTGGGCTTCGGGGGAGGGCCTCTGTGGTGCGCCAAATGCACTTATTTGTCTGTGGTAAGTATATTCGGAGCAAGTAACTAACTTTTGATATTACTTCAATATACGTATGAAATTTAAGCGGATCACTCGTATCCGTAGCAAGCTTCGCTTCGTAAGCAAGGCTCGCACAAGTTTCGATGAGATTTCGCCGCGTTACCTGAATATACCTATAGTACGAGTAGTATAGAGAGGCAAATACTCGGCATGTTACTCGCATTGGTGAGTTGAGGAAGATGGGATACTTCAAGGGTTTTAACTATTGGCCTTTATCAAAAGAATCTGAGATTTTTCAATTCCAAAATTAAATATAACTTGATTGAAAATTGATGATTCTGAGATATTTCAAAAATCTCTTAAGATCGGCGCAGCAAGCACCAATCTCTCGAATCGGCAGTCCGTAAAGCTACGAGTATTATAGACTATTTTTGCAAGTCAATAGGTAAGGAGCATAGATAAATTCGTGCTTCACCGTTAATTTCGTGGTTATTGAAATTGGCTAATAATTAATAGACAGGTATTTAAGTTCAAAATGTCCTTAACTAAAGCCCACGACATATTACTGGTTTATTTACTAGTAGATATGTATTACGGTCCGCATGGCTAATCACGACACGGTAGTAGGTGGGTAATTGACATACCTACCTATTTGTAATTCTAAATCCTGTTCTAAAGGTATATCATGTTCCAATTATAGAACTACTTGAATTACTCTATTGACCGATAAATCGATATTCGCACCAAGTAGAAGTTCATGGCCTGTCTTATTTCTATCTCCTGGAGCTGAAGAAGTAAAGAAATGGACGGATATTTGCACATATGTTATAGGATAGATAGTACACAAGGTAGTAATGATATAATTTAAACGGTTGAATTGAGAAACCGCCTACTTTTTTCAATCTGGTTAAAATGGCAGTAGGTCTAGTTTACAAGAGACAAGCATTACTAGATAAACACTCGGCGGCGGCGCATGACCCTGTCTCAATCGTTCTCATGATTATATGAGAGTTTTCTCGCATATCCACTTAACTCATCCATAAAATATTATAGCAACCAGGGTAGATAGACTCGAGCTTCCATTACCCAAATTCCATGGTCAGTATATTGGTATATTTCCAGGTAGCAGAACCTTACTCAAAGCTGTCCGGAGTTCCCGCCGAGGTGCTGGTGGTGAGGTTCTTCGGCCTCTTCTTCATGTTCTACCAGATGGCGCAGATCTGGGGGAACCTGGTCTCATCAGCTAGTAAGTTAGAGCTGGATAAAGTATATATTAATATCTTTATAGAATTTGATTCACGTCTGTCCCCGGTGTGCTAAACGTGGCTGTGGGATCTCGTTTAGTATGCTGCAGTTCATGGATAACCCATTACGGGAACTCAGCTGTGTGTAGGTATACAGGATGTTTTTTGGTCGTCAACTTTCCCGAAAACTACGGAATCTCCTCATCACCACGATCATTTTTCTCCATGGAAGCATACCTGGGAAGATATTAGGGCCCAAAGTTGAGTAAATAGCATATTATAGCATAAATGCACATAGACGCGCGTAGCAAGATTTTTTAACGAGAAATAATTAATATCATCTGTCTATGAAAAAACTAGCATAAACACTGGACACTACAAATTTCACCCGATCAAGTAATTAATTTTTTAAAAAAATTTAGGTACATTGTTTCCCAGCATTTTTTTTCATAAACTTACTTTATTTGATGTATAGAGTAAGTACCCTTCGTTAAGGGTGGCAACGAAAAAACACCCTGTATGTATAGGATTTGGACTATCACAGACTATCTAGATGTAAGTATGTGGACATGCTAGGAAGTCATGTGCATCGTTATATGTAAAATCACGCTTTTTATTAGCCTATTTGGAAAAGAAAAGAAAAAAGTGCAATACAATACCTACTTCAGAACGTAGGCACTTACAGTAAGTTTTGCTGGGAAAATAAGACAAACTAGAAATTACATTGAGTTTTTAGGTAAATTAAACAATAATAATAAAGTGAATAGCTAGTAGCTTAATGGCTCTAAGTCGCTTAATGGCGTAATTCGATGATTCAGGCATTTTAAAATTGTAGCTCCAGTTTAAAACACACAATACTCGTAGAGCTTCCGCATTTGTAAACTATTTTGTTTCTATTTCGGTGACGGAAGGAGTGAAAGTGTCACCTTATTCGTAGACTTGACCTTGCGGGATGGAAGTCAATGTAATCTGAACCATTCACCTGTTTCCTATAGGACCTCGATGGGACTATTGTTTTGTCAATGTCTTTAGATCACGCGAAAGATACCTTGATGTGATTTATGTACCTCATAACCTGACAAAAGGATCTAAGTTGGAACTTAACATTTGATGACATTATTTGAAAACCAGTTAATTTAAAATTTCGTAAAGTAGGCACTAAATATGACAATTCCACTGCTGGACGTAGGCCTACCTCAGCGCACGCCATAAGGGTACTGCTGTAAGAGGTTTTGCCCATAGTCACCCTTCTGTGCAGGCGGGTTGGTTGGTGACCACAGTGTCATTTTCGGACAGTGATATAAACACTAGAGGCCAGCCCATGAAGAAGATTTCTTCTCCATGGGCCAGCCCAATTACCATCATACAAGTTGTTGGTGACCACAGTGTGATTTTCGGACAATAATATAAACAGTAAAGGCCAACCCAGTACCTACAAGTCGATTTTCAGAATAAGTCCCGCATTCTCGGTGTAATGTCGACATCACATATAATTTAATACAATTTCCTTATCCGGCCATTAAAAATTAAAAATAACAAATAATTATCATTACTGTCTCTCGATTTTATGATTGTTATATAAACAGTAATGAAGTTACAGAACAAGTTGATTTGAACGTACGAAATGTTTAGAAGTATATGAGTTGAGTAAAGGTAGTATTACAGAGTGTGCATGACAGATATAATTTGTATGTACAATAAACATTGCTGACTATTTAAAAACAAATTGTATCTGGAAAACTATAATAGAAAGTATAAATAATAATTGACACTTAATGCTTTATAGGTATTTAGGCTATACAGATTTATTCTTACGAGTAGCTATTGTTATTAAATCATAAGCTCAGAGCTTTACCTTGACATTGACTATGGCATACCTTAGCTAAACATTTTATGCAATAATGATTCCTAATGGTTTACTATTATAGTTGATATTCTATTATATTACCTATAGGTAGTTCATTAATATTAGCGTAGATATATAAACTAGTCACATTTTGTAAATCTGCAGGACGGACATAGTTAATTTTACGTTTATGTTTAGATAAGTGTGACGGTCAGGATGGACCACAGTATTTGATAATAAAAATAAAACTCAAATTTTCTAAATTATGACTGGCTGTCACTTACACCCTGTTTAATATCCTGCAGTTCTAACATCGAATCTGGGTGAGGACCTGGCTTTCCTGAACGTGACGCTGCCCAAAGCAGAAGCTCTGGTAAACTCGACTACTGCTCCAACTCTTGACTTGGGGGCGTCTTGCGGAGTCAACTTTTGTAGCAGTAGTGCTTCTCATGTAAGTATCTACAAAACTTTTAGAGGTTAGGCAGACGTGTGCAAATTATGTACCCAATTTTAGGACGAGCCTGTATCTACTTTTCAGGTACACACCTGATAGGTACGAGTAGAATCTAGTGACTGGTAACGAATCCAATAAGAAATAAATAATAAATAAATAAATAAATATTCACACACTTCACAACACATTGACCTAGTCCCACACTAAGATCCCTAAGGTCTTGTGTCGTGGGTACTAAGCAACGGTATATAAATACATAGATAAGTATATAAACATCCATGACTCGGAAACAAACATCGATATTCATCACATCTATGTTTGCACCTACCGGGATTCGAACCCAGGACCTATGGCGTCGCAGGCAGGGCCACTACCAACTACACCAATCAGCCGTCCAATCCAATAAGAAATGTTTCCGAGTTATTGGAATAGGTATTAGTGGTTGAGCTTGAGCATCGCCCGTAATGTAGAATGGTGCATCAGGGGCAGGTAAGGTAGGCTTCAGGTCTTAAGGTTTTAGCGGAAAAACACTGATACCCTCATGCATGTAGGTAGGTATAGTATACAATGGTTGTGTTGATGATAAGTCTAGGGTTTGTGTTGTTGCAGATAAACTAGTTATTCCTTTTATTAAATCTGTTCTTCTATGCTGCTCTTAGAGTGAAAAAACAAAAAAACGTATAATACTACAGCTGCTTCTCTTCTCGGGCATACTGTACAATTAGTAGAGGAATAAGAGGGTCTTAGTGTTTTGTAGGTGATGGGCTGACCACCTGTCACTACTAACCGAACTTGTACATATCAACTATACCTACCCTCAAAATTGGTCAGAAGTGGCACCATGTGGTTCTATCGGCCCTTGGTGCTCTGCCTGCCCCGTAAGGGATAAAGGCGTGATTATGTGTATGTATTAAATCTGTGTATGTGCTGATGCGGAGCTTCACTAGAATACATCAGCTGCATCTCCTTCTGCGTGTGACATGAGAGTCAACTAATAAACTCGGGCATTTTCTCAGGTTATCAACTTTTCACTGATAATTAACATCAATCCCCGTTATCCTAAACGTAACCACAGGATCCTAAAGGAGATCCCAGAGCCGACATCTCCTTTATGATCCTGCGGTTATGGCTACCCCATTTCGGGAACACAGCCGTATGTACCTATACAGGGTGTTTGTGACAGTCAGGCAAATAATGATACCATGACTTCAGACCATGATTTTGAGGTGGAAAACACCGAAAATTTTCGCAGGAAAATTCCAAAATTTTCCGACTTTTTTTTATATTTTCAGGAAAAAGTTATTTAGTTCGTTTAATTAGGCCTTAGATCATGACTTAAAAATAAAATTTTAACAAAAAAAAAAGTGGCCCTAAAAAAGTTAAAAAACCTGATCAACCCTAATGGAGAGTCACAAGTGATCCAAAAAAGAGAAATGTGTCACACAATAATCAATAAGCACGCTAAACAACTGATTGAGCTCAGAAGTAAAGGGCGTAAGTCTCAAAAAGATTTTTATTAATTGTAAGTTCAATTATGATTTTTTTTTATTTTGGCTTTACAAAAGATCACTTTCATTATTATCTTGACATCCAAATTTATTTTAAATGCCTATCTCATGTAATATCCGAAATAAACGTAAAAATGTCTAAAAAACATGTCGATTTCAAAAAACAAAACTATCGAGCGAAAGTCATTAAATCATGTTTTCGGCTTTACATGCCATAGTTAAGGGTTCTAAGAATATACTGTAAAAGTCTCACATTAAACAAACATGCACCCGCTTCAGCATATTTCATTAAAAAGATGCTAAATAACGTCTGCCTTCTCTTAATTAGTCACAGGATCGTCCGATACCATTGGCGCGAAAAGCAAAGATTACTGATAATCAAATCAAAAATACATTTCCTGCAAGTAATAACACTGCCGTATAACTCAACAGAATGGTACTTGTTCAGCATTTCAGTATTTGCATGGCTGTCACCCACACGCTGTATGTATACAGGGTGTAAAAAGACAATAATGATTTTTTAATACCTCGTATTCTTTGTAAGGTTACGATCATTTTCTTCTATGGAACCAACCCTGGGAAACGACAAAAAAATTATCAACAAATACTGTCATTTTATTGCAAGCAATGTATTTGTTTGATGCGCTAAGTACAAATGTACCTACAAAACTATCATTATAACATTTTAACATAGTATCTTTGAAAAAAAAAAAAAACGTTTGTTAACCGATTTCAGATGGATTTATGTAAAAAAAAATATAATATTAATGTAACTTTGGACCTCAATACCTTGGGAACCCGTGGTTTCCCAGGGGTGCTTCCATAGAAAAAAATGATCGTGATGTTACAATAAATACGAGGTATTAAAAGAACAAAGTTGTCTTTTTACACCCACTATGTAAGTATGTTTCTCTTCCACACTTGACTGCCTCACGGGAAGCAGTAGAAAACTTTTACCTAATGTAACTTACGTTCCAGGAGAACACAAACCTGGTGCCGCCTTCTCCCCTGAAGATCCAGGTGATCGCGGGGGTGTACCTCGCCTGCATGGCTGCTGCAGTGCTGCTCGTCGCGTTTGGAGTTGACTCGCTCAGGAGGTATGTGGCTAGGTTTCAATATATTTTATTAAAACCTAGCCACATTACCGTCCGTGCCTATGTCACTATTTAGTTGCTTCGGTATTTGTTTTTAACTATGGTTATTAAGATTCCGTACTTAATGGATAAAAACTAAGTTACTAAGACTGTTCGCTGTCCGCCTGCCTGCAACAGGGCTGTATCTCTTGGACCGCAATAGCTAGGCAGTTAAAATATATACAGGGTATAACAAAAAGGGTATATTAAGCGAAAAGCTACGTAAATAGCCCACTGTAGAGAACATATCCACAAAATTTGAGACTCTAAATCACATGTTTATCATGCTCAATCAGCTGCATTTCCTTCCGAGGAATTTAGGGGCATTCTTACAGACGATGAGCTAGCAACGTGTCACTGATTTAACATCTGACCCCTCTATGTTAAACGTGACTATTGGTTCTTCTTCGTGATCCTGCAGTTCTGGCTACCACATTATTGGGAGCGCATTTGTGTGTATAAATGTTTTTTGGCTTATTTACGAAATTCTATGTCTCTATGATGATGTGTTCTCATCAGATACACAGCGAGTCGTAAAGCGACCAACTCGGGGAAGTCCGGACTGCAGCTGCTGGCGGTGACGCTGCGTCAGCTCCGGCATCGGTACCAGCTGCTGCTGCTGCCGGTCATCGGGTACATCGGCGCTGAACAGGCCTTCATGGCTGCGGACTTCACACAGGTATACTTAAGACTGCATTTCTAAAAAAGGATCTACCAATGGCAAAGTGTCTCAATGAAGAACACAAAAGAGATTAAGCATAGCAAGGTTTTTATATAAGGTCTATTTAAAATTAGTGATTACCTTTCGACACAAAACTAGGTAGGTAAAAAGAAACAACTTTCACTATTTATGGGACCAACTCCGAAATATTGAAAAAAAAAAAAAATCTGCCGTTCCATACTTTTCAGTGCAGTAATTATTCGAGATTGTATGGAACAGCTGATTTTAGTTTCGTATCAAAAGATAATCACTAATTTTGCATAGACCTTATATATGTTTATACATACAGGTTGTAATAGAAGGAGTATGCAACGCCTACACAACTTTGTGAATATGTATTATAACATAATACGTACACACTGCAGGATCATAAAGGACATCTAGCGGGGACCAGATGTAAATGACAAATTGCTAGCTTATTATCTGAAAGACTGCCTGAGTTCTTTAGTCGACTCTTACAAATTGCACGGAAGGGAATGCAGCTAATGTATTCTAGCATTAGCATATAATCTATTTATCCTTCTTCTTCTTCTTGTAGTGGCACTTCATTACTGGAGGTCTGCCGTCAGCTTACTAACTGCAGACTTGTCCCTGGCCATTCGGAACAGCTCCTCCACATTATGCTATTCTCGTCCACTCCGAATGTTTCGCAGCCAAGATTTCTTTTGTCTTCCGACGCGTCTTTTCCCCTGTATGAAATCAACTTGACGATTCGAAACGCCTACTGAACAACACTCTGCATGTTATACGAGTACCTATAGCTAAAAAACTTGACTACTTATAGATAATTGTACTGCTGCTGCTAGACATGTAGCGAAGCATTAGTTCAGACTTATTCGAAAGCTTCATTACACAAGGTCATAGGACTTTATACAGCTTCAGTTTGCTATTTTATAGCTCAGGGTTCGCCAAATGGCGGACCGCGCCGCCGCCGACCCATTTTGTGCGGACCGCGAGAACACAGTAACTTGCACTACAGAGTGCATCTTATAATAAAAATTTGGGATACATTATCTTTTTTGACGTCATTCGAAAACGGCCGGGTGAAGTAAAGAACTAACAAACGAAACGAAGTAAAGGCTTACTTTGCTCGCTCCTGATGCAAAGGTGCTCACGAACGACGCTTTCATTAGGAACACACATTCATTTGCCATAGTCATTTTCGAGTTGCGTGAGGATTGGTGCAGGTGCAGGTTCTTTGAACCTTTCTTTGGAATATTTTTAAAGCACTAAGTGAATGTGCTGTTAAATATTATTAATATTTTGACAGGCATTTGTAGGCTGCGCATACGGCATCAGCAACATCGGGTTTGTGATGATTTGCTTCGGCGTGTTCAACGCAGTGGCGGCGCCTATCGCCGGTGCACTGGTCAAGACTACTGGGAGGTATCCTGTCATGGTCACGGCTTTGGTATGCAATCTTCATTGTTTATAGTTTTTAAACTATTGTTTGCCCACAACATAAACGATGAAAAACTATACCAAATTTACATAGAAACCACAGATCATATTAGTAAAACTGATTAATATTATAATTTTTTAATATGTTTATATTTTTGAAGAAGAAGGGTTTTTTGAAATCGCAGCACACATATCAACTCCGAAAGGGATCGAATTATAAAACTCACTTACCTTTTTTTTTACCGCAAAAAGGCGATATAGTTCGAACCTTTCCTAAGCTGATATGTATGTTGTGACCTTTATTCTACCTTCGACATTGGACGAAGGTTGTGGTGACACAGCTTTCTTTGACGTCCTTTGATTTGCATCATACTTATCGTTCCAAAAGGTCCTTAATCTGGTCCTACTGAGCGCACTGCTGACCTGGCGACCAGATCCGGCTCAGTGGCTCGTATTCTATGGTTTAGCTGCCATCTGGGGTACCGCGGATGCTGTCTGGCTGGTGCAGGTCAACGGTGAGTAGACCATGTAAGATTAGGTTACTTCAAAAATTTACTCCTAATCAAGTTGTAACTATTAGTCACACCTGAGCTCATCTGAGAAGCTCAATCGTCATCTTATCACCATCATTCGTGGATACGCCCTGCAGGGTAAGCGAAGGTGGAAGCGAGATGTCTAGTTGTTTCTTATAGCATAATCATACTACTACCACATAATAATACTGAATTGATGCAGCCCTCTCTGGTATCCTGTTTCCCGGCTCGGAAGAGGCTGCGTACTCCAACTTCCGCCTGTGGGAGGCGACGGGCAGCGTGCTGAGCTACGCCACTGCTCCCTATCTGTGTGTGAGAACCAGGTTAGCTCCACCCTTTAGAGACCCCCACACTGGCGGCTTATAAGCGTCGTGGTCGACGCGACGCTCGCGCTGCGTAATTACAGCGTTTTGTGCGTTCGGCAGTCACTCAGCGCCGACTCAGCGCTGCGTCAAAGCTGCGCGGGCGCCCGCCCGACGCCGACGTTCAAAAGACGCTTATAAGACGCCTCTCGATGACTACCCAATATACTACATACACTGTTGGCAGAGTAGACTAGCGATTATAAGGGTTTACAGCGTCCACCGTATGAATAAAATAGTACTAAAACTATACCCTGCCCAATGTGGCGAAAAACCACCCTATGGTTTGTTATGTGCCTGGGTGACGCCTACTTAGGCTGATGCGTGTGTGCATGTGGTTACCATATAGTTCAGACAACCGATGGGGCCGAAAGGTTCTAGAGTGGAGACCAGGTATACCATGGGAAAGTCGCGAGATTTACGAACGAGGTCAATTGCGGAGGCCTATGTTTGGCAGTGGATTTACTATGACTGAAAAAATGAAGACGTCTATTTGCTTTATAGAAGGTACTGATAGAAACTATTTACTAAACAGTGTTCCTTTTCCTTATCTGGTCCTGCGGAACAGTTCACCGTTGAAAATTTGCTTATTTCAGATGCATTTAATTTTGTCACGTGTTGTAATCAAGTAATAGTTACTAACATCGATGTATTTTTTCCAGATTGTTTGCCCTACTAGGGTTACTGATCTTGGGCTTCATGGGATACTCCATCATAGAGCTGTTAGAGTACAGAGTGAAGAAGTCGCACCACCTCGAGAGAAACTTCGAACTTGTTAATAAGAAGGATGATGAATGATTGATTGATAATTGAGGAAAGTTGTTAGTTTGTATCCTATCCTCTGTATAAGTTTCAATGATTGATCAAGAGTTCTAATAAGGGCTAGGCTAATATAATTTTAGGTCATAATTTATGACGTTGCGCACCCATTACGTGTCTAAGATCGACTTTGAAGTTGTTAACACACGTGCCCAGGGCTTTAGGAGCAAGTCGCTGTCTCCTTTGATACGTTACTGTTGGCCTGAAGTTCTATGAAGAGTTCTATCAAAGCACTGTTACAATCTGCTAATATACCTTAGTCGACAGATGGCGTTGATGGTATTAGTTATACTCATGTTATACTACAGATTCCTCTAGATAGCGGTTACAAAAATCAAATTCAATGCTTATTAGGATAGGTAATAAAGAAATTTAGGCTTCCTTCCCCATCAGTTTCATTGGATGACAATAAAATCTATGAGTAAACAGTAGTATAGTACTCTGTACATTACTGTTAAATAATAATAGATGTAAGAAAATAAATAAAACGAATAAGCTACTTTTGAATTGTTTTATAGTTGTTTTACAGTAAGCGGTAAGTGGTCAGTCATTTTTGTTCTATGTCCATGCAGTCATTGTAATCGAATTTGTGTAGGATAATTTTGATGATAAACCCAATAAAATCTAATTAACTTTACCTTACATTATTTAATTTTAAAATTCCTCTCCTTCCAGCTTTTCCCGCCGGAAATATAATTTTTTGGCTTGGGTTAGGTTGGCCTTTTGAAGTTTTGCTGGGATAATATAGAAGTAAAAATATTTTGCGTTCTTTTCTGTTTAAAATGATAAAAATAACAGAAAATATGAGACATACTTTAAAGGCCTTACTAATAAAAAGCTTAGGTAGAAGCTATTTACAGCTCCATTTGATAGATAATTATCTGTCTGTCAATGGATTATAATCAATTGTGGCCATTAACAAAAATTGAATTGAATTGACAGATAATCCATATGGTTTGCATATGAGTTAGGTACTCGTACTAGTTATGGGTTAATGATGAGAGGCATGCGTAAATTGGACTTCTTTTCGTTAAATACGAGTACAACCAAGTACAACAATGAGGGATTTTCTGAAAAGTTAAAATAACTGTCATAAATAGATGGCGTGAGCTAATCACCCTTTCTAGTCGCTCCCCCCCTTTACCTCCCCCTGTACGTGTCCAATGACAAAACAGAATTTCGGGATGGAGATGCGCTCACGCTATCCAGGTGAGTTGTACCATTTTTTTTACTTTTAATTGTCAGAAAATCCCTCATTGTCTTTCAGTAGTTTTTGAGGTTTTTGTGTCGTTTCTATTCATCATCATTATATCTATGACAAATATTGAAAATTTACCTTTGGCTGCATGGAGAGATAGTTTTTTTCCCTTCCTTAATGATAAAGTAAAAAAAATTATAAAAAATAGCGAGGGTAGGACGATATTATTATGACTTTGACGTGGAAGAGTACGCGGAAATAAAGAGAGACAGCACCATATCCCCATCTTGCATCCTTTTTCCTCTCGATACCTCAATATCACCTCTTACAACCTTCTGCAATGCTAGTACTTCGTGAGTTATTATGAGTAAAATTCATTGATCTGCCTGACCTGATTTCTGAGCAAGCGAATGAGATCTCTTGTTATGCTATCCTAGTACTATTTCTAGTCGCTGCTTGTGAAATTATTCGATCGATCCTACTGCCTGCACAAGCGGATTATTAACACCTCTTGCAACCTTCTGCTACGCTGGTACTTCAAGAGTCGAGTCATCGATTCTTACACTCGCGGCCGCTATTGTTGTGCTACTTTTTGAATCGCTGCTAGTAAAATTATTTCGAAAGCTTTACTGCACAAACGATCACTAAAAAATCACCTCTTGCAACTTTCTGCTGCCCCTTCAAGAGCAATTCTTTACTAATTTACTAATATACTTTACTAATTCCTCGATGTCTATGTCTTGCATCCTTCTGCTATCCTAGTACTTTTCAGTCGCTGCTTGTAAAATTACTCGATCGATCCTATTGCCTACACAAGCGGATTATTAACACCTCTTCAACCTTCTGCTACCCTAGTACTTCAAGAGCTGTTCTGTACTAAAATTCCTCGATTTCTAGACTCGCCACTGACATCTCCTGTTACCTTCTGTTGTACGTAATTTTTGCGCAAGCTACCGACATCCCTTGGTACATTTACTGGGAAGGTACGATTTCAGCGTGCCTTCCCTGATCTTTGCACTCTAGGGCGCAGCAGACCCTGATCGGTTTAAGTGCAAAATTATACAGGGTGTACATACATACATACATACATACATACATACATACATAATAATCATGCCTCTTTCCCGGAGGGGTAGGCAGAGATCACGGATCTCCATTTGTTACGATCCTGACACACCTCTTTCGCTTCATCTACTTTCATAATATTCTTCATGCACGCTCGTCGATTTAGGGTACTCTTGACCTGACCTTTCTTTAGAATTTCACCAATTTGAGCGGTGAAAGTCCGGCGAGGTCTTCCCCTTCCAACCCTTCCATCCACTCTTCCGTTGTACACTTTCTTTGTCAGTCTACTTTCACTCATCCTCTCCACATGCCCAAACCACCTCAACATACCCTTCTCAATCTTCGTCACCACGTCCTCATTTATACCACACTTCTTTCTAATCACCTAATTTCTTATCCTATCTATCTTATTCTATCTTTCAAAGTGACAAACAGGGTGTAATAAAAGGAATATGTTATATGGGAATAGACTGTTACTTTTTTACATATAATTTTGAGTTATATCGGTATATCGCATCTATTGCTAAAATCGACTGCAGCATACACCTGCAATCTGTAAAAATATCTTGTATAAAATACTCATTTGCCATTGGTAATCTGAAACCTAGCAGTAAGGTTTTGTTTTTATTTGTATGTATAATTTAAAATAAAACAAAAGAGTCGTATCAATGAAATCATCGTTTTAATTCTCTCCACATAAATACTTAAGGTTGGATTAAACACTAGACGAACATAACTCGTAACTAAGTACAATGAAGAAAAAACAACTGTGACTAAACCTGGTTTAACTTAACATTCGATACCCATGAGGTTTACAGTCCAAATGGGAAAAGATCAACTTTTTGATTTAAGAAGAAAATATTAATTTGATCATCAAAATTACGCCATTTTTTACTACAGAATAAAAATAAAATCATTAGATCGACAAACCTTATCCACATAAAAGTTTCTTACAGTTAGAAAAGACACGCAATAATATAAAGTAAGTAAATTAATTATGTACATAATATACTGATAAATTGATGTAAAAGCTTACTAACGATCTCAATATTGTTGCATATCTTTTTAACATCTGTGTTTCAAGTTGTTTTTGGTCGATAAGGTGAACTCTCCTTTCAAATTCTATTTCCGACAAATATTTTTCACATATCACTATAATTACAGTAATGAATAGGCATGTTTTTAAGTAATGACCAAAATAATTTTAAGAGTTACTTTTTAAACATTGATTTTCGTGACTGAACTTTTCCCACTTGGACTCTCACCAGCACGCTGTTTATTGAACAAACACAAAACTAGCTATATTAATATAATACGTACAAATATACAAATTCTTTAAGTCACTGGACCGATGAAGTACATACGTTAGTACAATAGCAGTAAACTTAAACCTAGTGTAACAACTAAATGAAAATTCGTATTTAAACTAACAATAAAGACTGTCGCAGTTTGGGTCGAGTCGATAACTCAACTTGAAGTAACACCTAATTTTGTGTTATTAGCCGACTTAAAAGTCGATTTAAAAGTTTTATGTTAATACCGTCACTAGTTTTATGTAAGTACCGGCCCTGTTACTAGTTATTGTGGTATAAAAGTCATCAACTTGGTATAAATGACGCTATTGTCCGTTTCATAGAATAGTTCCTATGCTTGATTTCGAGAAGGTATACTCATTAATTTGCTTCACTTTAAGTTGAGTTGTAGAGTCGACATTTTGCGAACACCATTAACTGTATTATAGGCGAGTTAAAGCGTAGCACCGTAATACTTTTGAAAAAGTTTATAATATACTCTATTATATGTAATATTTTGGAAGATTTGGATAAGTCATGAATAAGATATTTTAAGGACCCTGATTGCTACGATCTGATGAAAAAAAAAATAAGTACTAAAAACGCCACTGACTTTTCAAATTGCAAACACAACAAACCGGGTTTTGTATGTCTTTGTTTATAAATTATATTACATTTTTTATTCTGGATATTAATTACAGGGTTATTTATTTATCAGAAGTTCCAAGATAAGACTTTATAATGGTATATAAAAAAAGCTGGCTAAGATTTTTTTTGTTTCGATTTGTGTTGAACTATCAGCGCTTTTATGGAATATTTCTTCTTTTTTTAGGTCCTGTTTGAGCTTTTTAGAGTTTTTAGGTAGAAACTCACATTTTTATAATTTCATCAGGTAGCAGAATAACAGGGTCCAGATTTAGCTAGTTCGCTATACTATGTTCCAGTATCTACTGATATGTTTTGAATATTTTACAAACTTGCCAATAAGATTACTAGAAAATATTCCTCTACTTTCTATCTACCTTTATAAGTACACTTGGTTGAGGTAAGTAATGATATCTTTACGAATATTTTGTAAAGTTTACATAAATATTAAATGAAAATGTTAATAGTTACATACATGTTTTGTTTACAATAATTCGATTTTGTTTACAAATATTTTCAAGTAACCTTAACATATAATATTTATAGACTTCGTGTAAAATATAAACAATCATGAATATAATCTATACATCGGTGTATATGTATATGCTATTTTGGCAATTAAGGAGATTACCACAGGTAAAACGACGTTTAAAATATAATTCGTATATCTATATATCCTTACGAGTTGAGGGCGATTCTGAGACAGATATTTACAAGTATTTTTGCGATATTACTATTAATATTATGCATTTTTATACAATTTATATCTAACTCTACATTCTGTATGCGGTATCTGAGCTTTCTTCAGGTGTGGTATTAATGTAAATGCTATTTATAAATGGAAGTGTCGTAAGATTGTTGTATAAATCCAAATATAGCAGAATATAAACAAGCCATATGACTATTTATTTGCTCAAAACATGATACAATTATTATTATTTAATTATTTATATTATATTATATAAAAAGTTATTATTACAACAAGCCTTTATAGTTGTTATAAAGAGATTTGCCCTTATGAGGCAAAATATATAAAAAAATTATACGCGGAATAATGAGATTTCTCTTTGAATTTTTTAAATCCTCAATTTTTTCCATTTTAGATTACGAGAACATCCCTACGACACGTTCTATATACACAACATATAACTATATAATTGTAGAATATAATACAATAATGTTTGTTTATACCTCTGTGACCCTGTACGCCAGTACACAATGTAGATAGCCTCAAAAATATTCACGTTATACATACATATAGGCTCTATACAGGGTGTAACAGAAAGGGTATGTTAAGCGAAAAGCTATGTAAATAGTCCACTATAGCGAACCTATTTCCAAAATTTGAGACTAGAAATCACATATTTATTTTTTAAGATTGTATCAACATTCCTGAGTTGTTTTAGAATTCTCCATACTACCTAGAAAAATAAACATGTGATTTTCAGTCTGAAATTTTGTGGATAGGTTCCTTTTAGTGGGCTATTTACATAGATTTTCGTTTAACATACTCCTTTTGTTACACCCTGTATACATAACAATTTATTCTAAAATATCCAAAAGGGGGTCTTTAGCACCGAAAGTTCACAATATTATACCTAAATCTTACATCACACACTTTTCGTTGACTTTATATTAATTATTCGTTGCTTTGTTATGACTTTAGAAATGCAAAATTGCTAGGCTGCAATATAAAATATACCGTTGATTTCTTGACCTGATCAACAGTTGACAGTCGATTTAACTGTCATTTTACTATCGATGACACATAGTCATCGTGGATCAACTTTGACATGTCTTTGAGAAACCGGTGGTTAGTAACAGCTTTGACATACACATCTAGTTCTTTAAAGTCACTGTAATCACTTTTGTTGAATTAAAAAACTGACTGTTCTTACAAAACCGTGGCTAAAGTTTAACATTATTTAAAAATGACGTCTGACACTAAAATATATAAAATATCTATCAAAATTAGACACTGTTTAGCTTAAACAATATGTTTTTTAATAACACGGTGCTCAAAGTTATAATTGTTACATTATTGCAATTATATTTGAGATTTTAAGAACTAGATGCGACGATTACTGTGTTGGTCTCAAAACTAATTCGTAAAAAAATAACTCGCTTAATATATCTAAAAAAATTCTCTCGGAAACATACATAAAGTACAATTGGACGGCAATAGACAACACAAACTTACTGAAAAATTTATTTACAAAAAAACCGTTACATCACTATGAAATACTCTCTTACGTCATAACTAAATGCATAACTAAACAGGAAGACTTAAAGTGGACTTGATGACTAAATTATTTTAAGTAATTAAGAAAGTTTACATGATTCACTGGGACACCAGAGTCGAGGGTTACGTTTTAATCTATTTCACTGTTATTTCTAAAGAAAACTGGCGCAGTTTGGTTTTACAGAAAACTTGAGTAGTAAAACATTATTGGATGGATGGATGGATAAGTAAATGTGTCAAAGTAAGTGTCAAAAATGTGATATTGAATAAAATCGCACTCAGCAATCAAATATCAAAACATCTATGTTTAACTATGGAAAACACAGATAAAAAATACATAAAGGTAGAACGTCAAATTTTCTGAATAACCAATCTGAAGCCAACGCAACACGATCTAATTGTAATAAATGTTAAAACTTAACTAACTCGGGCTGGTGGTGTTACTCCTAGGCTCTGACTTGACCCCGTTTATTCGCGGTCCGTTGGGCGGGGTCGTTGGGGCGTTGGCCAGGCATTGTCCACAAGGCTCCAGCTTCTTAGCAAGCACTGCTTTTAGCTTCAATGCTGGGCCGAGCTTCATTTGCAGCATTCCTGTGAGATGCTCTTCGGTTAGGAGAGGTAAGCCGGCGCCGTCGATTCTTTGCTCGCGGAAATTCTGTGGAAGAAGAATAGTCTTGTTTAATAATCAGATTGTATAAAAACGTAAGAAAATCGAATTAAGTCGTCTGGTTGCCCAATGCCCATATAATAAGGCATTCATTAAGGTTTCCGAAAAAAATATCTAGGGCAGGATCATAAGCAATTGCATTTATTTTATACAATTGCGGGAAAAACTATTGATTTATTGTCATGAAATAAAATTATTGAAAAAAAAAATGGATTGAAGATAAGCAAGTGTAATTTTTTAAATGAATATATTGTCATCTTCGCCATGAAAGAAGTTCGATCGGGATCATGAGAACCTGTATTGAGTTGAAAAAGTTTATTATTAGACAGCTACGCGGTGTCCGGCGCAGGCGCACCTGTCGCGGTGCTATGCGGCGAGCACTGCGGATGTACGCTCTTGGTACTTTATAAATATTTCCTCCTACATTCGTGAAGTACCATTAAAAGTTACGACATTTTGCTCTCAGAATGTAAAGAAAAATATTTGTTACTAAACATCATACAAGCAGATAAATGATACTTTATGTTTTCTAGACCACATCTTTAAAAGATTCGCTAGGAATATTTCATTTAGATGAATATAACATAACATGCAATGGAGAGCTACAGTTTGAATAAATCAGCAAGTATCAAGACTGGCTTGCACTCGCTGAGGTCGCGCTTGCGTCCAGCGACCTGTCATCTCCGCGGGAACGTTGACAAAAACCGCGCCGCTTACGTGACGTCCTGCCCCCCTCTCGTACTGCCTCCCGCAGCCTCACTTCTCCACGCTCGACCACTTTTTACCGCGCGACATTTGCCCGGAGTTCGATCCGTGTCATCCGACGTATTCCTTTTTTAAATTGCGCCAGCGCTCGACTTTTTTGTTTTTGTTTTTTAATTTTATAAGGCTTCGAGAAATAAGCGCGCAGCCGCCGAGCGGTAAAAAGCGATAGCGTATAAAAAGTCTATGAATAATTAAAGTGAGATAGCTACTGGCCGGCTATCATGGGAACGGAATTATTTAGCGGCGACAAGGCGGCGGCGGCCGGCCCTGAGGGACAGGTCAATTTGCGGGACTCCATGTTGCTGCTTTGCTTTTAGCCTTATCTCGAAGTGTGTCGCTGGCTTATCTATTTCTGGAAAACCAGACTAAGATACTTTGTGACCTTTTAGAAACAAGCCAAAGAAATAGATCGGTAAAATGTGGCGCAAAGGACTATCTGACCTGGTTAACCTTCGGTCTGTGGTTTGAGGGCATAATTTAATGTTTAATAGGGGTTAGAGAGTTCTGGAGCCGGACGGGGTCCTAATGTGCGTGCCCCGGGGGCTCAGTGACCCACACGAGACGGAATGATATCCGAGAAAATTGTTTAATTGCGGGTCAAATTACGGGTTCGGTGAATGTTTCGACCCGTTTTATATGTCGAGAGTTATAGACGAGACCTTGAAGTTTTTAGTTTGTGTTAGATGCATTCTATAACCGTTCAGCCTCAAGGTTTCTCGTAAATGCCTAAATCAGCGTACCTTTCATGCCGTCCACAATGGTTCGCGTGCACTTCCACGTTTCACCGTCAGCTGGCCGCAGCCCTTTATTTGCAGTGCTCATAATTGCCATTACTTTGCGCGAACAAAACAGCGAAAATTCCGCAGCAGACAGCCCGGGGTGGGTGAGCTATAACTTTAAATACGGCTCGCATTATATTTACGTAGGCCGTATAGTTAACAGGTTACAGATACCGGGTATAGCCTGTGGCCGTGAACCGATCTTTAAATTGCTCCAGCGCAGCCGCAGCAGCCGCCTGCCGCGAACAGGTTGCAGGGAAGCAAAAAAGGTTAAAGTATGTTCCCTGAGGGTGAGTGAGGGGGTGCGGTAGATGCGGGGGGCGGGGGCACTAATGACAGGGGCGGCGCGGCGCCCGAGGCAGCTACCGCGCGCAAATTGATGCCTGCGCCCTCTGTGGAACCTTTGCTCCCGGCTAGTGATGCGCCTAGTCGATAAATTGTGACAAGGAGTACGCGGAGAGAATTATAGTCGCTTCGTTATCGCCGTGTGCGAATGCAAGCCCTAGTTTGGTGTGAATTATGAGGCTGGCTTTGTTTATAATAAGCTGGACGTTGTTAAAGGTGGTGCGAAGGTGTTAAAATAGATGCGGTTTTAAATATTGCATGTACTGTATATGAAATGAAGAAACTAATGCAAGTTATTAGAATTGTAATTTATTTCCCTATGTCTCCAAATTGTATACTCGCACCTATCTTCTTCTAGAAGTTGCAAAAGTCAAGAAGAACACACACCATAAGTGAACAGAATAAGAATATACATTAAATATTGTTCCATACACAGATTACAGCACCTATTATTAACTCAAAGTGGACCGGTCAACTCAGTTTCCGCTGACCGCGTAATTTAAATCCAGCATAATAATAGGTTCATCGACATCGATAATCGAGTAGATAGCATCACTAGCGCGCAGCATTACACTATAAAGATTGCTATTAAGTTTAAAGGTACTGAGTTATGCACTGGGCTGACGGTGCGCAGTCTTCGGTATAATTATAATTGAGAACTTGTACTTTTTATAGTTGAGAGCAGAGAGATTGATGTTATGAAAGGAAGTGGTGTCGTTAGATATTTTTTATGTTGAGGAGCTTGATGAGTCAGGGCGTAAGCTACCCTGTGATGGGTGTACCTATGTGTCAAGGAAGACGTGATGCCAAAGATGTGGTGGTATTGCTGGATTGATAGGTGTGCTTTCTTGGAGTTTCCACCAGCAAAAGCTTATGGGGTGCTAGACCGGCCGGCCGACCGGATCGTCACGGACAGGCAAGGAACCCTGCAGCAAAACTCTGCTGCTGAACCTATCTTTTTGAAATGTTGTAGGTTTAGCTGCGATTTCGGAGAAGGACATAGGCTACAATCTGTAGTCCACACGGACAAAGTCGCGGGCAACAACTATTAGGAAATAATTTTCATTTATAGGTAGACATAGTTTTTCATAAACCAAGCAAATTATCGCCTCTTCACAAGAACAACGTGACATCACACAAAGAAGTGGTTTATAAAATATCACGTTGTTCTTACATAGAGATATTAGATCAAAATTACACGAGAAAGTATTAAATAAATACGTGCGTAGCACTTTTTTTCTTATTGTGTTAAAAGGTAAGAGGTCAGGGACGGAGGCGTGTTGGTTTTTTAGCAATTGTCGTTTTGTGCTGTAGGTAGGTATTTACTTTCTAACTTTTACTTTGTCCATTAGGTGCATGCGTTTAGTCTATTATTGGTACATTATTATTGGTATGTGAAGTGTGCCACCAATTTATAGGCCATATGAATATATTTTTTTTTATCAACTTCCATTAGCTTTTCAATGGAAAAAAGATGGATAGCGTATTTTGTACATATTGTGAATATCTCTAAATTTCGTAATTATTAATATCTTAGTAATTTCCGTCCTTTCGAGTGTCAGGAAATATGTATGGAATTACATACATCAATTCCTATGTTAGGTAGGTATACCTACCGCACCTAAAAATATAGGTAAAAGCGCAGTGCAAGATCTTTGGTAAATTACTAGATGTTAATAGCGTAGCTAGTTGTTTTTTTATATTAAAAATAAGACTAAAACTGGCTACAAACAAACCCAAAACATACCCATTGTTATTGTAGCTACAGCCCGATTACCTCATTCATTTACTAAAACATTATCATAGTCAATCGGCGCGCGCGCAAAAAGCTCTACGCAATAATTGGAAAATAGCCTAGCGTTGGCCCGGTAGGCGTGGCGTGCCTAACAGAGATAGAACGACCAATAGAATGGGAAAGAAAGGGACAACGCTAGCGGAGCCGCGGTGTAGGCGGGCCTATAAACTCCGAGAGTCGACGAATTTCGCCGAATATAACCGAATAGAAAACGCCCAGTCACTAATGTAAGCGTTCTATGGACTAGGTAGATTGACCTTTGTATGTGGCTACTTTGTTGGCCCTTGGAGATCAGTTTAGGCTGGTCAATATTATAATAGAAACAACGTTCACAATACAAATCGGTAAGTGCATCTAGGTTTTCATAGAAATTTATCAAATGGCTATGTGATTGACAAAATTGGATCTATATTTATAAAGCTAGTGGACGCGCGCGACTCCGTCCGCGTGGACTGCAGAAAAAACAAAATGTCGAAATTATCCGGGGTAAAAACATTTTCCTGTGATAAAAAATAGCCTATATGTTAAGTGGGACTTGTCACAATATATTCCTGAAAACTGCATCGAAATCGGTTCAGCCGTTTCTGAGATTAGCGTGCACAAACATCGATTCGTTACAATTTTATTATATGTATAGAATAGATGATATTGTACAGACTGTGGCAAAAGATGCATTTATACGACTATTAATTGCATTCACATAATAAGAAGCACCATTATACGATATACTGACTCCGCGCTGAAATCTGTCATATTAAATTAGTAGTGCTTTATTAGCTAACTAAGCAATTATCCACGTACTTATATCATGTTTACAAGCCTTTAAGGTCTATCTTTTTGCGAAATACAAATAAGCTAGCTATACAAGTTCATGTTGCCTTTTATAGAGCTACTATACAGCTTGTTCATTTGATTAAAAGAGTTCCAAGAATTTTAAATGCGTAATTAGTTCATAAGTATACAGGGTGTGTGTGACAGCTAAGCAAATACTGAACAAGTAGGTACCATTGTCTTGAGTATACGACAGTGTTATTACTCGCAGGAAATGCATTTTTAATTTGATTATTAGATGCATTGCAGTTTTTGGATCACTTTGGTGACTCTCCATTTAGGTTGGTTAGTATTTTGAACTATTTTTGTGACCAACTTTTTTTTAAAATAAGCTAAGCTTGCCATTGTACCTGCATCTCTTCTTTAATGTTGTATGCCATATTTCTTTTTGTGTATGTGCAATAAAGAATAAGAATAAGAAAATCATCCATAAGTTAAAATTTTGTTTTTAAGTAATTATCTAAGGCCTACTTAAACAAACTACACAGTTCTGATGAAATGAAGAAAATGTCGTAAAATTTTGAGATTTTCCTGCGAAAATTTTCAGTGGTTTTCGTCTAAGAAACAGTGTGAAGTCGCCATATCAATATTTGCCTGACTGTCACAAACACCCTGTATAATAACGGTAAATTTTAGAAAGAAACAAATTATTTATTCAGATTTTTGGATGAAAAAAAAATTATATTAAAAAATATGACCACTTGAAAAGGAAACCAGCTGATGCTGGAGAATTTTAGGATTTTGCAGTAAATACATATGACTTATTCATAGGTTTAAAAGGGATAGAGGGTATTTATTAACCAATAAGCATTTTCATTGCTAGACTAGTAATTAATTATACATACATACACGCCTTTATCCCTTACGGGGTAGGCAGAGCACCAAGGGCCGATAGAACCACATGGTACCACTTCTGACCAATTTTGAGGGTATAGTTGTGATGTACAAGGTTAGTAGTGACAGGTGGTCAGCTCATCGCCTACAAAACACCAAGACCCTCTTGTCCCTCTACTGATTAAACTTATTATTTATAGTGTTTCGGAGCCAATTAATTTATTGTTTAAAAATGTTGCATATTTTAATATGTATATTCAGATAAAGGAACTTCTAAACTCTATACTGAACTAAAATACTTATTAAGTGTATTTTAGAATTATATTTGTTTAGCAATTACCTATACCCAAAATACTACTTTCAAACACTATAATAAGTACGTACGAGTAGTATACCTAACTTCTGTATTAGTATGTTAATGCTATATTCATAACATAGCATATCGCTTAACATACCTCTTTTATCACACCCTGTATATCGTACCTTCTTATTACGCGTGTCATAATATATAGCTTTCAGATATAAATACAATCGTTTAAATATATTTATATTCTGCAAATATTATTATCCAATTTCACATTACGACCTATCTATATGTTATATCAACGATAGTCCACGGTAAATTCAATTACTAACCTATGTAAATATATAGTATGTGATCAGCTGAGGTCACTGCAGGTCATTAGTTATAGTATGTTGTATAGTATAATAAAACTAGTAGTTCATCTTCAAAATATAAAAGAGCGGGATTAACTCACATCTCATTCCCGTCACTGTAACTCCTGTAAGCCAGGATCAACAGAGGCGACCAGAAAAAATGCAAATAAAGCATAGTAAATCCTAATACATACATAGTCACGCTCATTATCACCCAAAGAGGTTGGGCAGAAGCGTGTAAATTAGGTACACACTCATTTTTCACTAGTATACTCCTAAATCCTAATACACTATAAGAAATGACAGAATTGAAGAAAACTTCAAAACAGTTCTCGGCAAATAATGCCGCGAAACCTTAGTACCTATGTGCCAATAAAAATAAGTCAAATGCTCCTTTCAATGGTCTACCTACAAACACATTATCTAGACATCTACCTCCATATGACAAATATTTAGCCCTTTCATTAAAATTGACACGAACAATCCACAGTAACCTCTATTCATACGCACAGTTCTTTAATAGTCATTATAACACGCATGAATGCCTTTATAAAAACGTGTTAAGCCTATCGTCGAGATTTATGTATTTTAAAAAGACGGCTAAGATAAACTACTTGCTTGTTTTACAATGTCTGCAACCTGCGCGTGCCGGGGATCGATCCTACTACCGTTATGTAAACACTACACGAGATAGCTGAGCAAACGGTTCGTAAGCCTTTAGTGGCCTTTGAGTTTGTGTGTTTAAGGCTGTGGCACTCAAGACTGAGTATTTTTGCACATAGGGTGGATATTTAATGCAGTATTACAGTATCTGCTGTGTTATAAAAAATGAGGTAGCCAGATCTGCACGATCTCGAAGGAGATGCTATAGCTACGTTTTTCCTATTATCTCAGGTATTGTTAACTAAAACTTCAATAAAAAGGATTAAAAAGTAAAAGGTACAAAAGTGGGGGCGCAGGAACTGTAGAATAGTAAAGGTAATTCCACAGCAAGGTTTGGAATAGCATGACTCTACTCCCGTCGAGTGTAAGATCAGTGACAAGTATCTAATTCATCGCCCCTAAGTTCCCGACTCCTACGACATTTAAATTATTGAAGCCTTGCATCAGCACAGGTCCTAAAGTTCATTACACCATTTCAAATCTAAAGCCATTAGATAGAAAATTATCTAAAATGCAGTAAAGCTACGATAATCAGTGCAAATTATCTAGATATGGTAAAAAAGCGTTCACTATGACTATATTTGGAGGAGATAGTATCGCGGAGGACGGCACTTTCCAGTGGGCGCGGCACGCGACCGCTACTCGCAGCTAGTGCGGAAACTATCAATACATATCGATATCGAGGTTGCGATAAATTATTTTAAAGAAAATCTTTTTGTTAATGATTTTGACAGACAAGTCTGTGAATTCTATTCTTAAATAAATAAATAAATTAGATTAATATAAATTTGATAGAATAAATTAGCATCAAATTAGATTTTTTTATTAGTTAGGCAAAGTAATTGATGTTACCCCATAACACCTGATGACTAAAGAACTTTAAATCATTTAGGTTCTTTTATAAATAGCCATTTAGCTAACGTTTGAAAATTACTATTTATTAAAATTTTGGTTGTTGTCTAGTATGAAATTGGAGTACTAATGTCTATAAACATGTATGAAAATCACAAAAAACTAGATGTCATTTATAACTCTCAAAAACCGAAGACAACATTAATCCACACAAATAAAAACATCGACAAGTCACCGCACTACAGGTTTACAAGTGGCACGAGCCAGATACTATCTATTCCGCGATGTACAACTAGATTGTTTCAACAGACTATATACAGATATCGGTATCCATTCGATTGTTTAATATCGCTCGCATTCGGAATCGAGTTCGTTTTGGCCATCTGTGCCGGGTTTGTACGCTATCTCGGGTTATTTATTTTAGTCTGTGGTGCCCTTAATGATCGGAGGTTTGATATAGTTGGGTTAGATTGGAATTGTAGCATGTAAAATGCAGGTCTAGTATTAAACTATCGAAAAGGTCTTTAGGTTCTATAGTTAAACTCCTGGGTTTTTAATGAGTATTTTATGTATGATCTTGTAATATACTTTAATAAGAATTAATTTAATTCAATACGGTATTTGATATTTTGTGTAATAAATGGACATTTAGGTACCTATTCGTATCCTTAAAATCCTTCAATCTATATAAAATTGTAATGATTTAATTGGATTGTAGCGTCAATAACATAAATAATATTAAAGAGGCCACGAATTATGCGCATGCGTTGATGTCTTTCCTACTGCAATCCCTAGCTGTTAACATTTTGACGCGCGGATTGGGGTAGCTGGTGAATCACTTCCATTTGAACGCAAGGTTCGATTCCAATCCTCATAGGAGCAAATAGGTGAATATTTGTGAACATGTGATTTCGAGTCTCAATTTTATGTTCTTTTTCTTTAGTGGACTATTTGCATGGCATTTTGCTTACACTGTACACTGTTGCTTAGTACTGGAAACAAACCTTAAGGTTCGCGTGAGAAACTTAGTTAAATTAGATGTTGTAAACACATGAAGGAGAATAAACATCCTTATCGGGAAATCCCCTTTATCTAGAAACGTTACGAAAACCGTTTCAGACAATGTCCGGCGTCTAGATATAGTCTATATATATATATATGTCGTGGCCATATTGTTAAATTGATCATTTCATGAAATGGTCGAGCATTTCATGAAGTGGTCGCATTTCATGAAGTGGCCAATTCAATTTGACCAGATCGTTAAATCGTCTACATTTCACGATTTTGTCATCCACGTTTGGCCAAATCGTATTAACAGGATGTCCATAAAATCCGAATGTGGTAAGAGCTTATATAAATAATATATACCGTACACCCTATTATTTATGTGATATTTTCACAATATAATATTTAAAAACATAAAAGACTTTACAAAAGCGATTCGCATCTGGCACATCGCCGGACGCTGCCTGGGCACGCTCGCTCCGCTCGCTCGGCTCGTGCGTCATTTGTCATAGTCTAACCTAACCTAACCTAACCTAACCTAACCTATCGTAATCTAAGGTTTTTGTTTAACAATATTATTATAAACCACCATTAAGTCTAATATACATTATACAATATAACACACTATCCGTGAACTTCTTCTGCATAGTCACCCTACTCTCTTAATTTGTTTTATAACCTAAAAAGAAAAATCCGCCATCTTCACACATAAATAAAACGCGCGCAGCGCCTCTACCGGTGATTCATGTAACTATACGATATGATCAATAATCTTGACCACTTCATGAAATGATCGGGCGTTTAGTTGCCCATATCGAGAAACGATTTTTAATCATCGATCTGCCCAAACCATATCATGATGTGGCCAATAGACAGTTGAACTTTTCATGAAATGCGACCATTTCATGAAATGCTCGACCATTTCATGAAATGATCAATTCTACGATATGGCCACGACATATATATATAGATATATCTTAGTATCGAACTAGATACTTGCATTAGCGCAGACAAGCGTACACGCATTATATACTAAAAGGAAGTAAAATTGGGTCTTATGTTAATAAGGTAGAGTGCAGTTTGTATTGTATCGGTTGGTGTACATGCATGCGACCGCGGACATGCTCGTAAAGCAGGCGGCTAAGTTCCTTCCCTAATACGATGTTGTTTAGCACAGAGTCGGATTATGTAGAAAATGCTGAGTCTTTCAAAGGGTACCGCGAACTGTAAGTTTCTTGAAGAAAAAAATATATCGCCAATAAGAATTGGTTAAGGGTCAGAACATTGTTTGTTATATGACGGGTACCACAGGCAGATAAGGTTAACATTGGGGTATTATGAGTAATCGAATCCACCAATATTGACGTTACCTAACGAAAATCAATCCTTTAATAATTTTTTAATGTTGCAGAAAATAAAATATATGAAATTGATAAGTTAAATTAACACCTATTAAAATTTGCTATGGGCCGTAAGCTATCTTAATCCGGCACTGGATAAGGAAATACTGATCAATTCAGCTACTCGATTAATGTGGAACGTATTTAGATAGACATAGAAGCGGAGATAAACCGTCGTTGACGTAATAAGTTTGGAAGGAGATTATGAAAAAGTAAGAAGGACCGTGACTTTGTCCGTAAAAAGTGACTTATGATGCTTTTGATTAATTTACTTACGCTATAAATCGAAAATGCCTGTGTTCGGAAATTCGGCTACATTTGCTTTTTTTATATAATTTTGTCGTTAAAAACTAAATTTATCATAGGTATAATGAATTCTATGGTTATCGAAGAAAATATTATGCAGATGTCGTCTAAAATATTAAAACGTGTTAGCCAAAAGTATATATTATCCTAGCGAATATTGCCAATACCCTTTTCTTGTAGGTAGTGATATGATGCAGTTATAGGAGATACTTATGTATAGTTTTCTCAATACAACAGGTATAGTACTTATTTCTCCCTACGCACAAAGTAACACTAGCACAATTTAATATAACCAAAACTTTCTCCAACTCCTAAAGAAAATCAACCCTATTTTCTATCCAAGAAAGTTTATTTGATACATTTAACGTAAGCGATTAAGTTGCGTTACAGCAACAACGAGTTTGACCTATAAGTAAGTTTAGTTATTAGTAATTATCATCTTATAGACTAGGAGGTAACATTACTTTAAGTAAGTAAATATTGCCAAAACTGGTTTAGTAGATATTTAGTAGTAGTAAATAAATAACTCCAACGAATATTTAGCCAAATCATTTTTAAACGTAAAATAAAATATAAACAGTCCACAATAGGAGTATGCAGTTTATAGGCAATTACACCATTATTTGTGCACTTAAATGCTTTTATTTTTTAAGACATAAAAATGCTGCATTCGAACTACTTATTTGTTTCCGCTTATAATTTTCTTTTTTAATTATAACATGAGCTTTTCTGCATAAGTATGAGTATAGTAATGTCTATCTATGATTTAATTGTAGTATTTAATTTAATGCTCATTTGCCATTGTATCATTAATTATTTACTCAAACTTCAATCACACTCAACCATTAACAAATAAGTCATATATCAAAGCCAACAATGTACCTACCAACCTCACCTGACTGCCCTCAAGGCTATAGTAAGTAACGACTAAAATACGGACGTTAGTTAGTCTTCCTGCCTATACCAAAAGTGAGGCTATCTCTCAGTCTATTATAACTGGTCCAGTAGCAGCACCCAGCCTTATATGGTCTCGGACCTGCACTTGGGGTGCCCATAATTAAGTACCGAGATTAGAAATTAACCCAATTAGGAAAATAGGGTTTAATTAGGAAATTATATAGGGCTAGTAACCGGATCTCCATTTACATATAGCCGTTCAACCAAAGAAATCGCCTATTTATAAGAACAACGTGGCATCTCATAAAGTAGGGGTTTATAAAATATCATGTTTTCAAAGAGACGATCTTATGGGACATACATAATAATTTGTTTTCAACTTTCCCCCTGATTTATGAATATCAGAAACGCAGGAACCCGTATTAAATGTTTCAGATCGCACGTGGGTGACTGAAATTTCAGCACAAGCACTTGGGTTGCATATAAGTGCACTTAATAAAACTGTTTGATCTAGTCCAACTCGGGATAGCTCAGAAAAAAATAAAGCGGTAAAGCCAAAGACCAAACCAGTCGGAAACAACATAACGATTATTATAGTCACCCTACCGGTACAAGACTATATCTTAGCGCGGTATTCCGACAAGATATCCATTTGTTTGTTTGTACACACGTTGAATATACATGAGCTGGTCCGCTTGCATCGCTACCCTTGTCTTACTTGCCATTAGAGATTGTAAACGCATTATATTATCGGCTGCGAAATGTATTCCTATTCGATACGTAGCTACCGCGTGTAGGTGTATCAGCTGGAATAAGTATTGTTTTGTAAGTTGGCGTAGATTTTTTTTAAAGACATACATTAGGCGATGAGTTATTTAAAACGCACATACAATTCAGGTGACCTGCGAAAATATTTTCTTAATATCATACATGTATAAGAATCAGCCTGTTATGTTCTTTTATATCTAAAACGTAAAATGAGGATCTGTAAAATGATTTTCAGTTTGACTAAATATCTTATTTGATGTTAAGTGTATGTTAGACAATTAGAATTAATATTGTTTTTCGGTATTGGTCTAAGCCAGGACCAGGGGTCAGGGTCAGGGGGGCAGGGGTGACTAGAGAAATAAAAATAAAGTATGTATCACAACAGACACTTAAATATTTCCTAATCTGGTAGTACTATCTTTCAACTCTAACCACGCGGAGCCTGCAGCAATATGCGCGTGCGCCCAATCTGTGCAGATAGCAAATCACCTTTTACGGAGCAAGTCGGTAAGCCCACTCCCACCTCTGATGGTATCGATATCGGGACTCTTTGTCCAACTGTTCTGTCAGATTTTTTACAGATACCGGTAAATTCCGAGTTCAATAGTAACTTAATATTTTGGAATGTATTATTAGGTTTTTTTTTAGTTGGTCGAACAAGATTCTAAGTTTTTACATCTTTTTTGCGTAAGCTACAGGTTCGTCTAGCAAAAACTTAAGCTGTCTACAACCATAATATATTCATGACTTATACACACTTGTACAGCCGCTTACATGGGCCGAACATTAATGTTAACATTTATTACTGTTGTATAATATATATGATACGACTGATTTTACAACGTGTCATCGCTTTCAATCAATTGATCGCAACACATTTAGACCCATCAAATATTATCCATAAACGGTCAGCAACTTGTTATAGGAGTTCGCAAACTAGTAATTCTATCAGAATTTTCATCATAAAAGTAAGTAAATAATGACATAGATTGTACGTTGGAAGCAGAACAATCATGTAGGTTTCCTTATATAGAGTTCGATCGACATCCGTTCGGTAAACGGACCGGGCATCGGCCAGATCTCTCTTTAATTATATTGTTATATCGACCGGCGGCCGGAGGTCGTGAGGTTACACCAAATAGATTATCTCTAGATGAGACCGGCTGCCGCTTTGTGAATAGCCCCCTTTCATATCGATTCTATCGGTTTGTGAATAGCCCCCTCTGATATCGATTCTATCTGTTTCTTTTTCGGTGCCCGCGGCTCATTATCGTAAGAACGGGGATCGCACAAGACTCTTTGATTGCTTTTTGTAATTTAGAGCATTGAATGTTTGAGTTGTTTCGTGGAATTCGGACGGTGGTGCCACGATTTTGTTTTTTCTCTCTCTTTAGTGTTGCGCCGATTTTTTGTTTTCATTCGATAAGTTTACGCAATAATTATTGTTTTTTTTTGTGTTTGGAGATTTGTTTGGGCGTCGTAAGATAACGATTTCTAAGTTCGATGAACTAGTAATTTGTGAATACTCTTGTAAAAATGGCGTAATTGTATACGTTACATTCATCGATGTTAATAACTACAAACATAATCAGATATGTATACATTGATTTTGGAACCGGAAAAAGAACATAAATTCGCATTATCTCTACATAAAAGGCATTGAAGATAAAAGGCTAAACTTTGAAGGTTAATCTCAGATGACATTACAAATTGATTAATTGCTCGAGTATTTCGCTGTCGATGCTATCAACTGTATGTATAGATTTAAACACCCGCCAGAAGGAAATGCTCAATCAATGCTACCACCACAATGAGCTAACCTTTACCAAATCGTAGTCATTATCGTTGCAACATCATAATGCTAATTCATAGCATTATTGAGTAATGTCAAAAATATAATGTTCAGGTGTGTGATTTTGATGATTAGGAAAAAAAGTGTGCTTACACATGCAATGGCGTGTCAAAACAATGAGCAAAAAACGCAGAGAAACGGCCACACGTTCTGCTTTGCATAACCTACACGAAACGAGTAGAAAAGTCTGCGGTTGCGCGTGCGCACCTGGCGGTCGTAGAGTCATTACCCGCCGGTGACACGCCATACAAAAAACATCTAATTTGTATCCACGAAAATGAAAATGAGATGATTTGAGCCGGACTACTTCTTAACGATTTATTACGTTGTGTGGTAGTCACGTTAGGCGTTGTTGTTTGTTTTTTTATGTTGGTAATAATGAATGTAAGTAATTTAGAGATACGCCTGTTATATGCTGCAAAAGTTATTTAAGAAATTATGCTCGTTATAATGCATTTATGATCTGTGTTAGCTTAGTACTTTAATATTCAGTGGTAATATTACCTACTACTTACATTGATAAGATAATTATTACAAAAAACAAAGAATGTTGAAAAGAAAAAGAAGTGAAAATTGAGAAAAAAACGAGTGATTGATTTCATGATGACAACGACGACGTCATTATGATATCACATTTTGTACACATATAAAAATTCTAGTTTTAGGCGTTTGAAAATTAATATGGTAATTGTAAAAAAATTGTCACAGGTCCTTTAAAAACTGTCACTGACAATTGAGAGCTCATATTGATTACCCTTGAGGGCGAGAGATTTGTAGTACTTTGTTATCGCTGGCATAAGAGTTATTTCTTAATAGTTGAGTGTGAGAAGTTTGAGTCAACAATTAATAATACGAGGCTTAACGGCCCAATCTTCGAAAATTCCAAATGTCATCCCACAAAACTGGATCGCCACGGATTAACACACAAAGCTAGACGTGCCCCAGCACAATGCATGTCGACCTCGCGGGTGACATTTGCCCGACCTCACTGGAACCTCCTACGGCCATTATCATCGAATCTGGAGCTGGGCTGCCCACGGCTGCACCTACGCACAAACTAGAGCCACTTTTGAGTGCAGGAGCTGGGAAGTGGGGAAGCAGTTGCTGTGTTTTGCGAGATATTTTGTTTTATTACTAATGATTATTGTTTGTGACTAAATAGAAGTTTGTTTTTAGGAAAACATGGATAAAGAAAAGAGATCTTTGGCAGAGTGTTGGTTCCGAAAGAAACCATATTACGCCGACTCCATAAATATTGGGATAAGGGCAGGAAAACAACAATGACTAAAGAAAAGTGATGTCACAAGAATAAGGTAAAATATATTCGGTAAAATATCAAGTCAAAAAATATGTTGATGATAGGCACCTTGCTCCAATTTCAGCAAACATAAAATTAAAGAACTTGTAATCGTATGATATTAATATCTACCTTACAATATACTCGTAATCATCTCGTACGAGTAATAAGAATAGCCTTACGTATTGGAATGCGAGTGAAGACAAATGCCATTAGCTCCCTGTCCATTATTTATACACTGGTTATTGAAGCGTTTTTTGTGTTCAGTGTACAGGTACAGTGGCGGAGAAGAGTGATCGGATCGTTTATTGTGCCGGGACTATTATATCTCACTGAACATGCTTTGGCAGCGTATGTTGTAATGGATTCTCTATGTCATTTGTAACTCTATGATTCGGTAGCTTTGGGTAGGAAGGATATATTCTTATTATATTGAGAGTTCCATCCTTTTATTGCCCGATTGTTATAGGTTATCTTTTTCGCGCATATATTCTATGTTTAATTGCTATGCTTTGTCTACTATTCTTGTGTAGAATTATAACGCTATAAAATAAACTAATAAAGTATCGTAAGTACTCATCGTTTACCGTAATTGTCGTTCATTTATGAGCCGCGTCGTACATCAATCCCTAAATGATCATTGGCTGACATCATGATCGTGACATTTCACGACGTTTAATGACGTCTCGGCAATGTCTTTATTTTTGACCCGCTAATGGTTCTGTTAAACTGTAGGTAGAGTCTGGCAAAACTAAATCATCTTAATTCATTCTTAATTAAAATAATTAGACTAGACATGGCATCGTAATAGTACAAGCACTTTTGTATTGCAGATTCGTTCACATCCCCATGCTTGCATTTATTTAGTTATGTATCTAAAAACGTAGCCATAGTATAAGTTCATACAAAATAGTTTAATGATGATTCTTACAATCGCGTTCACCCGCTATAATTTTTGTTAATTTGTGTTCACATAACATTGTCAGTATCTTAACATCGTCCGACCGCAAACACTGCTGGAATTTAAAGCCATTGCGAAAGGGAAAAGAGAAAACTGTAATGGAAATCAAAGCCATCAATTATGTGTGATCTACTAATGTTGGTTAGACCCTATTTGTGTGTAGAACATTTAGAACGAAGGTGTAGCTCCCAAATTATTCTATAACTCAGCCCAAATCGCTAACAAACGCATTGGATAATATTGAATTGTATCTGTTACTACACAGAAGTTTAAGCTTTAACTGTTGTTGGCCTATCATCAGGCCCTGATGATTCAGCTAACCCTCGAATACCTCATTTTCAACCTTGAGAAGTCCACAGCTCAACATAGGCCTCCCCCAACAACCGACCGTAAGGGTATATGACATGGAACACTCTTGAAATCACACTAGACGTAAGATTCAGTGCTGCTACAAATGCCAAATAACTTCAACGTATGTTCGTCTGTATGCAGTTCATGTCCGACCATGTATCTCATTTTCTTTCTCGCTTAATTGGAAAAGTGTCATTTAAAAGTGTCAGAACTCGTTTAATATTAATCTTCATCGGATGTGGACCCTAGTCAGTGGGAGGAAGGAAAGCGAATCTATTACTATGTCCCGTACTGCAGTGCTATTAAGGTCGAATAGCCTGCGAATTCTCGGCGTTTACATTTTATGCGTAGAAAATTAAATTACATATTGTCATCCGCTTCCTCCGCCGAAGGTATTCAATCATCCAGTGAAAGTGAATAAATTAGAAGTTACGTTTTATAAGTTAAATTGTTGTTTGGAAATTTAGCTAACAAGCTTAATAAGATAAATACGGCGAGGGAAATGGCAACCTCTTTTGTGTCGCTGTTTCCTTTTCTATAGCCCTAAATGGCTGACTGACGGATCAACGCACAGTTTAAACTGCTGATCGTAGAGACTTATTTAAACTTGGAGGGTCTGTTGTTTGTTAAACGCAGGCATCCAGTAAGAAAGGATTTCCCAAAATTTCCGCGGGTACAGGAAAAAATTATATTCTGAAGTTTACTTGGGCAAAGTCGTGGGCGTCATCTAGTAAGTATCTAAGAAGTACACAGTGTAGTTAAAAAACCTTTTTGTATTTATCTCTACACTGAAATTTAACTGAAGTAAAGAATTATCTTCTTCATATGATTGATGTCAATCAATGACCTACTAAATCTCATTCCAAACTCAATAAAGTGGAGAATAACATAGGATCAAACCCGCCGGACAATAGTAAACACTATTAAAATTGATTCTCGCATTGAGCGAGCACACCTCGAGGTGCGCCCGCGCACGCGCCGTCGATGTCAGATTAACTCTATAAACATGGCTTCGCCGGCATTACCCGCGCAACGGGACTTTATTGCAGTTCAGGGCACTTTGTTGTTATAGTAGGTAGTTTTATGAGTCTTGTTATAAGAAAACTATTACGGGTAAAAAGTAGCACTTCAATCAGTTTTTGTTGATCTAAAATAGTTTTGGAATTTCACGATTAAGGTAAGGTGGGTAAAAAGTTTGAAATTATGGTTATGATTGAGCTTTTGTCACTTTTTTTAAGAATATGCACCTGCTTAATTCATAACTGTATATTTAAGAGTTATATTTTGAGCATATTTTGGCTATGCTATACATGAATGAAATGTTTTATTTGTCTGTATGTACCTATATACCTATACCCATCTTATTATCCATTAATATATTAAAACTTCAAACCAATCCCGTCGACCTTTCACTTGCGAAATGGTTGTAATCTAATAAACTCTGGACCTAAATTTATGGTACGGTTTCGTTCGATGACAGTCATTATTATGAAGGGCTACAAGGGCTCGGTGCTGGGTCCAATGTGCTTCGGACCAGTTCCGCTGTGGGTGGCATGGATTTGTTAAATTTTATGGGAAATTGCAAGTTTCTAAAAATAAATATATCAATCAATACTGAATGGTATGCTGTAATTCTAACCAATTTTATGAAATGAAATATAGATTATGGGTTACTCGTATATTGGGAGAGGAAGATAGATAGTTTGAATTGTTTAAAATATGATATGCGTAGTAACCAAGGGAGAAACGGGTTATCAAAAAATGGATGGAAACTTTTGTGGTTAACAAGTTGGGCATGTTGTGCCCAAAAAACGGCAATAGGCTGACCGCATACAACAATCTAGTGAATATAAATTTAGATAAAGGAGCAGTTTTACAAGAGTCAAACTAATCCAAAAAGGCAAAAAGTATACCAATAATATATAGTATTTTAGTATATTACATCACATCTCAATTTGTCACAAAAATCACTCAAAAAGGATCAATTACTTAGGGTCGAATGGATGCGAAATGTAGGTAGGAATTGAACCTGCATCCCTTAATGCAGTCAACCGCGATTGGTTCAGCCGCACACTAGGATGCGCTAATACGTGAACACAATTTAATTTTATTTCATTCGTTAGTTTTAGTGAAGGTTTATAAATATTATATATACTTATTGGAAATGTTCATACATGACTCTATTTTTTAAGACTAGTCTAAATGGTGGCGAATTTTTTGTTGTTTTGAATTTTTTGTTTGTTCACTATTTATTGATATAATATTATTATAATAACGTATATGAAAACACTTATAAATATGATGGAGTAAAGCTTAGAAAAATGTGTAATAATACTTTATTCTATATTATTATTCTTTATTATTCTATAGACATAGTTTAACTATTCGATATAAATAACTCCGTCCGCGTGGAATAAAAATATATATATAGTAAAATCGCGGTTGTCGTAAAAAATTAATTCAATTTATCCGTTAGTGCTTCCTCGTATATGCTTTCAGATTCACAAACCGTTTTCACTTTGGGAATTCGGGAAATATGATGAACATATATGAGTAAAGCTATATTCCCGTTTGTCCCCTTCCGTGGGATTTCGGGAAATCCGTTTTATCGTGTAATGAACAATATGCCCTTTATTCTATATCGTACTTGAATTCGTGGGAATTTATCCGTTTTTATTAAGCTGCCCGATCAGCTTCATATATAGCGGTTTTCATTCCCGTTGGTCGCCTTCCCGTGGGTATTATTAAGCTATACTATGTTCATAGGTTAAGGATAACTTGAAATCGGCAACTTCATTACAACCAAACAAACAAACTTTATAATATTAGTGTAGACTAGTAAATACATGTATTCTACTGTTTTAATTAACCGCCAGTTATCTCTCTATCTCAGTTCGTTATCACCGGCAGGTTTCATTGGTAATGTCTCAAGCACACGGGATCACTAATTAGTGACGCGTAGCTAGTGATAAGCCGTACACGAGATCCCTGTGTAATGTGCTGGATGTTCTATAAGATTTAGTTTAATGATAAGTATACCGACAAGATACCGTTTTGTTTCATCGCATTTGAGTGTTTAAATTACCTATATCGAATATTCTATGCTAGATTATCACATATTTCAACGAAATAATGATAGATGATAAAAAAACGATGTTGTTTTAATATATACATATAGTCCAGTAATATGTCTAGTATATACAGATAAAAATCAGATCAGAAAGGCATATTATTGTCTTTTATTTTAAAAATAAAAGATTTCTCACTGAAAAATTTAGGCATCACTTCGTGATGTCGTGTATTCGAGACTCGATACTCGTGAATAATGAGAGTGCTCGATATAAACTTGTTCCTGCGCCGACAGATGTCTCTGTACGACTCGGACAAATGATTAGTGGTCTATCCACAGCGAGCTTCGAAGGGATCCATATATCAAAAGGCTGGTAGCACAGAAACGGTGGCAGAGAAAATGTAGCAGATATAAATTCTTGATATAATAATGTTACGGAACTTTTTTCTTATTTTAAAACTTCGGCTCTTTACACAACGTGGTATCTCATAAAGTAATGGTTTATAAAATATTAAGTTGTTCTTGCAAAGAGGCGACTTTATCAAAATGTGTGTACCAAATCATATTGAATTCTCTTTGTAAACATTTCTCAAATCTTTTTATCGCCATCAAACAAATAGTAAATGTTAACAATCGGAATATAAGAGAACGCCAATCAGTATCCAACTCTTTATTATTGACAAAAGCAATAACAATTGACGAGATAAAGCGCACAATAATCAAGTTATAGGTCGTTTATAAAATTGCGGTCCACTATAACCGTTCACCGCTACGCCATTGGCGGCCATTTGAAACATGTTCAAAACCATATTAAAGCGACATCGAGTTGACATTCCGTAGATTGAGAGGTCGCTGGCGGCTGTTACGTTTATTAGAGTGTACGTGGTGTACACCATCAATATACACCTATAGAAACAGATTACAGAGGCAAGTGTAGTTCGATGTGTGGACGGGTGGTCACCGGCAGTGGTCGCTCTGATTACCGCCATCTGCAGTATAGCTGGTCATTAGAGTAGCACGCGCCCATCTAGAGTAATGTTAGAAGTCATTTCCAGACTCTTTCTATTAACGCAGTGTGAAAATTGGATCGTTTCCGTTTTTTGCCGATCACGAAAAAATCGCTGGCATTTTTCGAAATACTTGGAATTCTTTGATGACAACATTGCAGTAAATGAAACGAATATTTCTTTAATGATTCCACATACTAATCCCATCTCGATTGCAATTACCTTTAAATTGAATTTTGCTATGATGCACCATCGATTCGAGAAAAACTGATGCCACTTTGGCGGCATACGTGATACAATTTTCTGTGACAGATTGCGTAATTTCTTACCATTTTCGTTATTGCCCGGATATTTTGAATTCAAAGGGATCCATCTTTGATTGCTCGTCCTCTACGTGATCTACATCGGGTTCTAGGTGCTCGATTTAGATACTAGTTTTAATATTCCAAGTGAAATTTCACTGGCAATATAGAAGGCTAATCTAAATATTCTTGACGTTAAGAGGGAATTTATTTAAGTTTGTTCTGAATGGTTTTAGATAGAAACTCAAATTAGATCGATGTTTATGATGTTTATGATGCCTGCACGGGATGCCTGCCAATGTATCTCTAGGTATGTTTCAATCCTAAAATACAAACGCAGAATTATCTATCATATCATAAACTTGATTAACTACCAATTTGATTCTTCTAATCTCTAGCGCCAACACTTCGATTTCAGCCACGTAATTAGCACTTAACAAACCCTTTATCTCAATATAATAATTAACTCATAAACTGAACTGCTAAAATAGACTACACAACCTCGTAAACTCATTGATCTAGCTCTAAAGCCATTGGCTAACCTTGCTAAGCTGGATCCACATAACCCAGCTCAGATACAATCTAGCCACTACTCTTGCAGGCTATCTTTGAATCTAGACGTCTCAATTTAAATATACCCTAAGCTCTCTGAGCGCAAGTAAATTAAGTCCCGATAGGAAATTAATAGGCATGGAGACTCATGTGTGGTAAATGGTCAGTTTTAATTGGCATCTTGCAAGGAACTTTGCCGATGTATGTTTCAGGATGGTTTCAGGTTAATTGACTAGTTTTTTTTAATGTTTGTTAATTGAGGGTTGGTGTTTGTATGTTTGTTTGTTTGACTGCCGTCTTAATTGACAGTAAGTACCTATATGTATTATAATTTTTATATAAAAGCATTTTTTATTGAATATCATACGTTTTTTTTCTATGTGAAAAATCACGAAAAGATGTTACCCACTTCTGGATACTATAAGATCACGAAAAAATATTTTTTTGTACCTATAGATTAGATTAGAACAATTTCAAAAATAATGTGATTAAGTACAAAAAATGTAGATATATCCTTGTTCTACATATATTTTAACTCACATAAAAAAAAACTGTTGCGGACAAAAATCATCAATCTAAATACGACTTTAAAGAAATTATTGAGAAAACTGTAAATATACTCGTATATTCACAGATTACAGCTTTTAAATTTGTAAAAGCATTAGAAGCGAAACTATTTGCACACCACAAGCGCAAGCATCGCCGCGGGGCGCGCAGTAATCAGCTGCCACAAGCAAACCATTGCGAGTAATTATTACTAAGATTTTATTAGAACGATATCCTATCTTCCTATATTAACGTAAGTTGTTATCTCAATGCGAATTCACTTTATAATTTAACGTTCTTGCCTCTTAATAAATAAATAAGGGAGCTACGGAGCACTGTTTACACATAATGCAATGGAAAGTAAGTGATGCAAACTACCTATGTATAAGACACGCACGCGTATAATGAATTTGGTGAGAGCAAGATGTCTCACTTTAAACGTAAACGTCAAACTTACAGAGCTATACTATATAACTTTCTTCTTCTTCGTACTCCCACCTATAGGTATATTTATGCAAAATTTCCAGAAAATTGGTATAAATAAAGCGTGAAGAGGTAACAAACAAACAACCTAACTCTCGCATTTTTAACATTAGTGCCAGGCCGCACTACGGTCTTTTCCCGCAAGCGGTTAACCGCGTAACCGCAAAACCGCTCGTGACGCACACACTACGGTTAAAAACCGCAAATAAAAGTTCTATGGTCAACAGCATTATGGCGCGGTTTTTACCCGCTTGTCATGTGACGCAACGCGGTTTTAAAATCAGTCGTGGGAAAAATCATCAGTGCCGTGTCCGCTTCCATTGAGATACAAAGTCAGACGGTCAAAAACCGTGGCGGTTTTACGGCCTTAGACTTGGTTGGGATTGGTCGACTCTTTTTACATAAAATTTTTTATGTTTAATGATTATAGACACCCATCTCTTTATATTTGTGCCAAAAAAGCAAGACGACGACAAAAGGAAGACGCAAAAAAGGCGGGTTAAATGAAATCTACATACTATTTCACATTTTATTTAGTTGGGGCAGATAGTTCAAGCTGAAAAATTGACACAATGTAACTGGTAATTTCAAGAGACATATACAAAATGTAGCATAATACGTGTATAATTGTGAAACGATTGCAACCATTTTCGAATGTAATAAATGTAACAACATTTGAAAAGCCTTTTCAATTGGGCTGATTACATCAATATAAAGATTTTGGAGACGCATCAAGTTGTATAACTTAACATCAGGTTTATTACGTAAGTTCTTAAAAAGTAATTTTGCACTGCTTTGATACCATCGCAGGAAGCATTAAGGATGTTGCAAATCAGCTTCATATTTTATGTAAGTGAATTGTATTGCGAATTAGTGCAGATAATAAGATAAGAAATAGCAATATAGTACGTACTTTGTATCTAGTAAAATTGTATAACACTAACATCTTTCTTAGTTTATGAATGATTTTTTTTTTGAAAATAATCAGACAGTGAATTTCAGCATTTATATAATTTTATCTAATTATTAGTTTTTTTTTAAATACTATAACATTATATTCAATATTCTCTATAATAAAATTAATTTTAAATACTACCTACCTACCTAAATACTTGTGTAAACTAAATACTTTAATAAAAATATTATGGACACTTCAATAAACTTAGATAATGTTTTAATTTATGTAAGTAAATGCCTAATTTGCTACTACTTTGTAGTATTATATACAGGATGTAACAAAAAGGGTATGTTAAGTAAAAAGCTATGTAAATAGCCCACTGTAGAGAACCTATTCACAAAATTTGAGACCCGAAATCACATGTTTATTTTTCCCGATAGTATGGAGAATTTTTAAATATCTCAGGAATTTTCATACAATCATGGCACGCGGAATGCAATCGATTTCCCACACGGGTGAGGAATTTTTTCCATTTCTTTATTATTAATTTTATAAATAAAAATGTGATTTCGAGTCTCAAATTTTGGAAATAGGTTCTCTATAGTGGGCTGTTTACATAGCTTTTCGCTTAACATACCCTTTCTGTTACATCCTGTTTGTCATCATATTAAAAAGCCTCATTCCCAAGTCTTGTATATTTGAAAACCATTAATATCAACGAATATATTAAGAAACGAAACGTAGGCTTTATGTTAAAGATAATTAATTGAATTATCCGAGCAATGAACTATCTATACAAATTTATAGTATAGTTTACAAGGTTTCATGCTGGGCGCATTTCTTTTAGTTTTATTATGTTACTGGTTTAGTACCACAGAAAATATCATAATTTAGTCTTCATAAATTACGTCGTCGTGTATTTCCTATTCCGAGCATTATAAAAAACTATAGTTTTCTCAATTCAGAAAATAATTACCTTATTATTTCTATTTTACAGCAGCCAAGTACCAGGTAACCATAAAATGGAAGTAACATTTACAAAATTACGGCAAGCACAGTCTATTTCTTGCGTCATGAATCCTATTTTGTAGGGTTAAGACGGAAAATTGTTTGTTTCGCGGGCCAATAACGGTTTAGGTAGTCAGGTACGTTCTGAAAAGGCATCCATCTCTATTGGTGGTCCTAGACGCTCCTATTAGTTGGGCACGCTTATCCGTCGAGCATCGGGGACGGAATGGACACACACGCTAGTGGATATACCAGGCTCCTATAAACTAATAGAGCTTTTACTCGCAGACGAAATATATCTGACTGGTCCGGTGATTGGTCCGGTTCGCTGTTGGATCACGATTTCTGTTGATTTCTGGATAGATTGTGTACGACAGATCTTGTTTGAAAAGTTAATGGTATGGTTACGTTTTGTGCTTGTAGGGTTATGTTCGATTTTAAATTCAGGAAAGATAACTCTAAAATCTAAAATTAGATAAATGATTTTGATTACGAATAGCTATGATGAAAACACTTACGGTTGTAATAACACAAATCGCTAATTAAACGGTAACTTTACTGCCATGAACCTGAACATAAAATGTTATTTAAATATAATAATAATAGTACTCTACTGTAATAGGAGGATAGAGTAGACATATAATGGGACAAACAGGAGAAAATATTACAGGGTCCAATCAAAATAGCGGAACATGTAAATATACGTAAGCCAAGTAACTTTTTCGTTTACCATAGTTGAGTCCATGTCTTTCTCTTATTGATTTTGACCTAAAAATAATATAAGTATTTACCACACACGTGGAATAATTAATTGGATATACTTTTTTAACTTTTTAATATGCAGCCATATTGGCTGTAACCATAAATCTTCACAAGGGAAGCCAAAGTGAACGGCTGTTGATGTCTATATCAAGGGCTGGACTTAACGACTAGCAGGCGGATGTAGTTAGCGGGTCCTTCACTGCTGGACCTCGGGACCTCCGACCGGAAAGTTTAGTGTTTAGTTAATTGGACCTAGTTTATTATACTATTGCTTTTTATAGACCACGGTTTCAGAGATTCGTATCTTGCGAAGGTACTTCTGCATTTATAACTCTAAATACAGTTTAATAATTAAGTTATGTATTTCTAGACTTAACATTGCCTGAATTTGATAGTTATTCCATACAATTTGCTGTCAAATGTTATTTTTAAACACTATCTAACTTTAGATGAGGTATTGTAATAATACAGACAGGGTTTAACGGAAGGGCTCTGGAATTCTGTAGACAGGTTCCCTATGGTATCTAGGTAGACTATGTCAGCATTTCGCTATTATACCTGTCATTTTGTTCACCTTGTAAATGGTGTTTCACGAATAAGCCGAGTTAAAGACTGATAAACTTTTAACAAAAATTAACACGAGCTTTTAGAAAGAATGTACAAAAAATGTATGCTGTTTGATACTACTCGTATTAAGATAAAAATAGATTACCTTTATAATTCCTCAACTAGTAAATAAAAGATGAAACTGTCACCAATGACGAAAAATTATTGAATGCAATAAACGCAGAAGAGTTATTAGAATTGCATAAAAGCTAGTTTATTTGCATAATACACGAGCTAAACAGCCAAAAGTCATATAAAAAAACCGTTTCACGCATCACTCTCAGATTTTTAGTAACGTTTGATGCACCTAATATACCAGCGTGCCATAAATCTAAAGAGCCATTAGAGCAAAAAACCAGTGCACAGCGATGTGGCAGAATTGGCCGTAAACGAGCTGAAGAAAGAAAGAGAGAGTTGAAATTTATTGGTTGGTGAGCGGAGAAATCTTTCTGTTGGACCTAATTTCGTTTACTTGAAAACAATGTTAGATTTTAGACTAGTTGTCTACCAAAATAACTCGGATAAAACATTTTTAGGTGAATACACCTAAATATAGATAATTAAATAATGTTTTAATGAGAACTGTCATATAACGTTAAAAAGGTATTTTTTAAAAGGATTTTCAATTTGTAGTTGGATACGAGTAAGACCAAATTAATATAAACAAGTTGCTGTACTGCGACAGGTCACTAGTTTGTAATAAACTAATAAAACTTTCACTGTATCGTAAATAAAACGTTATTTTAGGAAACAAACTGGTTAGTAGTGATGCTTATTTATGACCGAGTATTTATTATTATTACTTCACTTTTAGGTGAACCAGAGCATCATTATTTTACACCTGTCTTATCTATTTTTATATTTTGTCAGTTCAGTCGTAAAGTTAATTTGAAAAACATTAATTCTTATTCTTATTCTTTTATTGCACATACACAAAAAGAAATATAGCATACAACATTAAAGAAGAGATGCATGTACAATGGCAAGCTTATCTCTACCAGAGATCTCTTCCAGCAAGCCAAGCAAGTAAAGAGTAATTGTAAACAACAGGGTAACATGTGCAATTAAACAAATTCTAAGAAACTACATAACTACATTGGGAAAAAAAACAGAGAAAAGAGAGAAACAAATGACAGCATATTCAAATAATGGACAGGTAGTGATTCTTCAGCTTTTCCCTAAATGTGCCAACAGTGCAACAATCTCTAACCGTATGGGGTAATTAATGTATCTTAATATTGCGAATTTTAGTTCATAAGACAAAATCTGACTGAATAAAGTCAGCGAATTAAGGCTTTTCTGGGAGCTGGAGAAAGACTATAATAGCATAAAAGCAAGCTACGAGTATAGCTATAATGAAACATGCGCTCGGACCTCTGACACAAGGTTTTAACCAGGTTTTAACGTCTTTGCACTATAATACTTATACTTAATATTACAATCTAGACGAGTATGGTTAACGTATGTCAAAGTACACAGCCATTAGATCGCTCGAAGCTTTTAGCTTTTACAACAATTTGAGATTTCGAAAGCGCTTCACAGCTCATTACGTTATTATCAGGCACCAAGTAAGTTGGACATCACCGAATTATCGCCGCTTCGTTTGGCTGAGGAGATAACAAATTGAGCCCATTTACTGATCACGACTGAGGAGTTAAGATGAAAGCGGCTGAGGGAGCTGGCGAATCTGATGAATAGGCCACTTTGTAAACAGAAATGCGTAATGATGTATTTAGATAATAAAGAATTGAAAACTAGTTTGAAAACTTGGTAAATAAAAATACCGCTATGTAGATGTTACCTATGCTGATGCGGGGCTTCAGTAGAATATAGGTGTATTATCAGCTGAATCTCCTTCCGTGCATGTCGTCGACTAAGAAACTTGTCACTTGATCTAATAACGTCTGACCCTACTATGCTAAATGTAGCTGTAGGATTTCCGTCAGGTTCCTGCATGTTTTATAAGTATTTAGATGTTCTTTTGTATTATAATAGCATTCCACCTAAATCTGGTAGTTGTCACGCTGCCATCAATTACTTTGGTTGTACTAAAGAGATGCTTGACGTCGTAACAGTTTGGTAACATTGTCTACACCATAATCTACATCAAAATATTTGAAAGTTATATACAGGGTGATTTTTGGTCGTCAACGTTTCCGAAAACTACGGAATCTCCTCATCATCACGATCATTTTTCTCCATGGAAGCATACCTGGGAAGTGTCTGGTTTCCAAAATATTAGGGTCAAAAGTTGAGTAAATAGACTGCGTTTTTCTGCATAAATGCACATAGACGCGCGTAGCAGGATTTTTTCACGAAAAATAATTAATATCTGTCTATAAAAAAACTAACATAAACACTAGACACTATAAATTTCGCACGATCAAGGAATTTAAAATTTTTTTTCAAAAAATTTTTTTTTTTTCCCAGCATTTTTTTTGGCATAAACTTACTTTATTTCATGTATAGAATACGTACCCTTCGTTAAAGGTGGCCACAAAAAAACATCCTGTATACATACAAGAGACTTCGCTTTAATATAATAATAACGTGACAAAACATGATAAAGAGACAATTTAATAAAGCCAAAGTGAAATCGTATCGCATTTTGCGCAACTAACAAGATTAACTCACGTGAGATGACCCGTGACTATTTTCGATTTCATGTCTCAAATCGTAACAATATGTCGGCGAGTGGTCACGATGGGTGGGTCATTATAGTAATTACGACTCTGAAAACCAACATAAGTGGTCGCAAGCCGGCAACTTTTACTAGCAAACTCCTCCACAAGACAGTTTTGATGGTTGCAATTATAAATTTGTGATTTAACAATAGTTGAGTTCTTAGCTATGAGTCGTGTATAGCTCGGGGTGATGGCGGGTGCACATTGTTTGTTTTTAAGGTGATATTTAAAATGAATACGTCTTGATAGCCTCTTAAATTATAAGGTGGAGGCTTCCTAGTGTGGTGTGTGGCATTACCGGCGTTGTGAAGCGTGACTAGCGTATCGAAGGCACGTTGAGGTTTTCAATGACGTCTTATTTTATATTTCCTTTCGAGGTGCTTCCCGCTTTATATGTTGACCTTATCTTTGAGGCATGTTTAACACGGACAACCTTGTTTTAAGATTCGAAAGTATCCCTTTGTGGAGCAATTTCATTATCGTAATAAAATTGTTTTTTATAATTTATCTCTGAGATAAGCATACCGGTCTTACGTTCAGGAATACAGCCTTGGAGTCAATTAAAAGTTTAAACAGATATACATACTATCAACCTACGCGCCAGTGACATGCCTTAAGGTTTCCTTTAGTTTGCACCGCGTTAGTAAACCACCCTTCAATAGAAAGTTAGAAAAACATTACAATAGACTGTTTTACTATTGACAAAATGTAAAACAATAAAAATATTGGCTGACTAGCACAGATGTCAAACGTAAGAATATTTTAACAATGATTTTTACACCCTCTTCGGTTGTTTTTGGGTTTCTCAAGATAAAGGCTCATTTTATGTAGCTTTTTTAAAAATTATTGATACAATGAACAGATCGGTATGCAGCAGTAAAGGGTATGACAAGGAACTATCGTAGCTTTCAAACGACAATTTTTTAGAATCGGGTCAGCGGCCCCTTGGTTGATTGCACTTACATACGTTGCGTTTACTAACTTGAGCAGCCAGAACTGCAGGATTATAAAGGAGAGCCCACAGGCACGTTTATCATAGCGGGGACAGATGTAAATAATCAGTGACAAGTCGCTAGCTTATCGCCTGAGAGATTGCTCGACTTCCTCAGTTGACACTTACGACTTGCAAAGAAACAGACGATTATCATAAATAAGAAATAATCATATCGATAGGTCTTCCAATGTTAATAAAGATCACAATAATGATAGGATACCACTAGAAACAAGATAAATTCTTGAATCAGAAGTTTCTGAAAAATCAGTCAATATTTTGTCAAGTTTCCCAATTTTTTCTAACATCTGTTTCTAACGTCTCCAAAGCCTAGCCATAAACAAATAGCCACCAAATGTCCTATTTTAACGGCTCCATCAATTAATTGTCAGTAACAATGTCGGATTATTGATGGCCGCTGTGGCACACCACAAATCGCGGCACATAGCGATGTCGTGCCGAGCTACTTCAGTTTATAGCACTAATTACTTTAATCCACTCGCCGGGAATACGTTTCGCTTCCAAATTCCGAACGTGGGTACAGTTGGGTACAAATAGGTACGTACAAAACTTTGGTGTCATCAAACGTAGTTTGTGTGCTAAAGATCGTAGGAGTGACCATTCACATATGAAACCTAGCTAGAGTCACTTCATGGAGCGCTATTGTAAAATTGACCCAAAAATTCCAAAGTTAAATTAAATTAAATTTTTTATGACAATTTATATATGATCATGAGGCTTGAAATTAAGCCTCATGATCATATATAAATTGTCATAAAATGCATCTACCTAACATAATAGAAACTTACAAAAGTATTTATATAGGAATAAACAGGTCATAATATTTACGTGTATTTCTACCCCTAACAAAAGGCCAAAGCGAGCTCGAAACGTTGACACCAAAATATGAAGAAACATCACACACACTACAATTTCGGAGTAGTTTCCCAGCACGACTGTACCCAGATCGCGATGGATTGCTATAATTTATCCTCTTAATACATAATATCAAACGTACGATACCTAGGAGCGCATATATCGGTCGCTTGCGCAAGTGATGGATCACGATCAGTGCGCACGCGCATCTGGCAGGCGCAGGTGACAATGCGCAATTAGGATAAGTGCGCATCTAGATCTCCGGTGAAATATTGGGGACGTGGTATAATAGTGCATTCGGAATTGCGCACGTTTATTTAAGCTTGTAATTTAACGGTTTACGTATTAAATGGAGGGCTTTTAGGGTGTTGAAATACTTTGAATTAATAGCAAGTAATATTATACAGATAGTTGGCAGAATGAATTTTACATAATATCGTAGGCACAGTACAGGCTACATATGTGTACAAAATGTCGTCGTCAGCCTATTGCAGTCCACTGCTGGATGTAGGCCTCCCCCAGAGTACGTCACACGGCTCGATTTCCCGTTTTTGCCATCCAGTCACTACCAGCCGTCCTCTTTAATTTGCCGTGGTCCGGGGTAGTATGGCGGACAGAAACTGGGGGTCTTTTTTTAATTGGCTGCATTGGGGGGTTTTGCCCATAGTCACCATGCTGGGCAGGCGAGCTGATGACCGCAGTGTGTTTTTCGGACTATGTTGTCTACACGGGAGGCGCTGCTGCCCACCTCCCGGAAACCCTTAATCGCCTCGTACCCACTATACCCACGGGCAGGCATGCGGGGTGGTACAAACACTACGAAATCTACTCTGTTGGCGGCAACACGCGGCCATGAAGGTATACAAAACGGGCCCTTAATTTATTGTATATATGAAATACTAATGCAGATAATTTTTCATAGTTCCCAGTTATTATACTTCTAGTAAAAACCTACATTATTTTTGGAAACAGTAGGAACTCTAGTGACCGGTTTTAAAACTGAAAGTAGTTTTTAATATTTTTTGTGGTGAACACGGATATTCAAAGTCCGGACAATAACTAGTTGTTGCATAAATAAAAAAAACAGGTTAATGGATAATTGTTATACTAAAGACGTCATAAGGGTTTATTTTGGTCCATATTACCTTTTTCGGACGATTATCTAAAGAGAGTAAGGGCCAATAGTCTAATCAGTAATGCAAGTTACATATATGTATTAAATTAAGCTTAAATTAAATACATACGTTATAAAATACTATATTATTTCGAATTTCTATTGCAAAGCTTAGGAAATATTTTTTATTGCCTGAATTCAACTCTCCTATGGAGTTTCTTTAGGAACGATGATTGTCAAAAACGCACATGTTGTGACTACTTAATAATTGTTTTTAAATATAGGTACTTATTTATATGTCCATAGGAATAGATAACTTATCAATCAAATGTGGAATATATTCTATCTAACATCCAAATTTCTCTGTGAACTGAACTAAAGTAAGTGGTGATGGTGAGACATGTCACGAATGGTAGCCACGATTCGGGGATCATGCGCATTGGCACAGACAAATCCATTGTTGTCTTATTGCCATATAATGGTATATTTCGCCATATTTATTATAATCGGTGGTACATAGGTATTAAAATGGATCACGACTTTGGTATCATTTTCTGGTAACAGAATGAACAACTTATCAAGTGATTGAATATTTTTATAAGTTTTCAGCAATGACATCGCTTCGCCTAAGAGAAGATGCGTGATTTTGATATCTTTTATAAATAAAATCGTAAAGAGTAGCAAATAAATATTCCAGATGCCGCGTGGTGCCTGCAGAGTAGAGTTTGTACCATCCCTGCCTGCCCGTGGGTATCGTACAAGGCGATTAAGGGTTTCCGGGAGGTGGGCAGCAGCGCATCCTGTACTGACAACATAGTCCGAAAACCACACTACGGTCACCAACCCGCCTGCCCAGCGTGGTGACTATGGGCAAAACCACCCTGTGGCAGTAGTTATGTGGCGTGCCCTGGGGGAGGCCTATGTCCAGCAGTAGACTGCAATAGGCTGAAGAAGAAGAAATTTTCCAGTGGCCACAGTACAGTTAGGAGAGTTCTTGGACCCCTTATTCTCTATAACTAATATTATATTTTAATAAATAACTAATTATATATTTTATAACGAAGCATTAAACATTCTGCGCTAATTACGACACTTACCTCATTCTGGTTTTACGAGCACTTCATCTAATTTCCATTTGCTAATATAAATTAGATCATAATAAATTATTCACTGATTCTTTGCAAATTGACGTAATACATAACCTCTTTTTTTCTGGAAAGTCAGTTAAAAGGGAACTACCAGAGCTACCAGAGCCGCGGTTAAGCAACAGAACAATATAAGTCTTTTTCATAAAAGAAAATTTACAGCTCATGCATAATTTTTACTACAAATCTTTGAAAGCGACATATTTAATTTTCTTAAAGCTCTCTGCTAATTATTCTATTTTGTTTTTGCTGTTTAGTTATGTTATTTCGTTGACATTTAATTTTATTTGACCGACTAAAGATCTTTCTAAAAATAGTTTAAAACAGACCATATTTAGGATTGAATTAAATTTACTCAGATCGTCGACTCTCTGAATTTTATTATTGTTTAAATGAAACAGTACGTATACAGGATGTTTTTTCGTGGCCACCCTTAACGAAGGGTACGTACTCTATACATCAAATAAAGTAAGTTTATGCCAACAATGCTGGGAAACGATGTAAATTTTTTTGATTTTTTTTTATTTCTTGACCGGGCGAAATTTATAGTGTCCAGTGTTTATGCTAGTTTTTTTCATAGACAGATATTAATTATTTCTCGTGAAAAAATCTTGCTACACGCGTTTTTATTCAGAAAAACGCAGTCTGTTTACTCAACTTTGGATCTTAATATTTTGGAAACCAGACACTTCCCAGGTATGCTTCCATGCATTATTATATTAGCGGACGTCATATTTTTGCCACTTCACGGATATAGGAGCTCAGTATACATGGATCTTATATTTTATTTCCCTGACGCTAATTGCCAACTTGGCCTTAAATCAAGAAGTTTCACTCCAGTTCTAATACTAAAGTTTCTTATTACAAAGGGCCTGCATTAATCATTTAGCTGCAGTAAAATTAAATTATTATCCGGACCACAATTAATGCACCGACTCCTGGTCAACTTAAGGTAAGGTAAATCTTTATTGGTAATCGGATATGCTACTGCACCTAATTAAACGCTAAGATAAATGTAGTTAAAATATTATTTAGTTTACCATTCGATATTATTATTGCATCCCATCTTGTTCTGTTGGGTATATAGATATATCTTATGTTTTGATTAAAAATACGTAATATAAATTTTTTGTAGTACTACCAATATTTTGCAATGACATGAAAAGGTCGATTTATCCTCCATTTATATTAGATAATTTAACATTATACCTTATCTTACCAACTTTATCGCACCGCACATAGAAAGTCACATAATTTGATTTAGATGTACCTTTATACCATCTCCATCATTCGCCGTGATTAAACTATATTGTACAAGCAATATACAACAACAAGAAGCACTATATCGCGGAAAATGCACGCGAATTTGCCGTCAACTTACCCAACGCGATACAAATATTATGGAAATTTAAAATCGCCCAGTTCCCACGATCGCAACATTGACATAATGTATGCGACGCCATGCTCGTCTCCATACATTGCGGTTGTGTAAGTCTCAGTTCGAGGCACAATAGAGGCTCCGGTACACGTGATCACTGGTCGAGCTCATTAGCATCACTACGGTGTCACTATTATTACATACATAGATACTCACGGCTGCGTTCCGAATATGGGGCTGCCAGAACTGCAGGATAATGAAGGAAATCTGACAGCCACATAGAGCATAGCAGAGCCAGATTAGAAACAAGTTGCTAGGTCATCCTGAGGGATTATTTTAAGTTAAATGATTACCTAGAGAAGATACTGTACAAGGAAAGCTATATGAAGAATGATTGTAAACATTGTTGTACTATTTTTAAACACGTTACTAACTAATAAATGAATAATCCGACTTTGATAGTCTAAATTTACGTTGGTATTCTTAATTCTCACTTCAGGCTTACTTGAGAACATACTCGTAGTACTTACGTTTTGTTTTCGGCATTAGGATAGTTTGTCAAAGGTAGGGGTTAAAAGACCGATAATATTGGTGTACTTATAGGTTTAAGATAAGTACGCTATTAACGATGCCATCATTTGTATATTTAAACAGTGACACAATTGCCTCTCAATTACAACAAAAACGGTATCTACTGACGTTGAGTGAGGCTAAATCTTCTAACGGTGTAAACCAGTGAGCATCACCTGATGATGTCGTGTGTTGAAGCCTTTTTTTATTGTTCAGCTTGTAGTTGTTAGGTAGGTAAGAGTAGTTTGCATATTTTAACTTGTTAGTGTTGTCCTGAATATACTGGATAGAACTTTTCATTTCACTTTATGTAATACCTAATAAAAAAATGTAAAGCGCGAGGCTCATGACCCTCTGCCCCATCTAGGGGGCACAGGAGCGTATGGGCTGATGAAATCGGCCCTAAGTCAAGTAAGCCAAGACTACCTAATAAAATAATACTACTTTGTTTTTTATTTTAGTAAAACAATAGACAATCCAGAAAGAAAGATTTGAATTGTACCTAGTTAGCTCTTTCAATTGCTATTATAGTTAACCACTGCAAAGTTAGATCTAAATATTATCATAATTACTACTTTTCATAGTACTATGCTAGTAAAACAAGATATAGACATAGTTGTCCTTAAGGCCTTAAGGCTCTCTACTCGTGTAATAAAATCTACATAACCATATTATTTAGTAGGTAATCTATGACATAAGTATAATTTTGTATGCAAATTACGCATTAAGTTCATTATTATTATAAAGTATATCTTTAAATAAAAAGATCCCCTTTTCTCTCTCAATAATACTTTAAACTTACGATGGTAAAGTACGAAATAGAGTCGCAAAACAAAATACAAATATAAAATTAATTTAAACCTAGCCAGCGAAACATGTGACTCTAATAAGTTCTGTCAAATAAATATAGATGTTAATAATCTATATATTTGTTACTTTATTGGTTGAGCTGGAGTACGGACAGTAGAGTACAGTGGCTCTCAAACTTATGTGGAAATGACCGATTAAATGTTACAGTTTAAAGTTGAGCGTCATTATGTTGTGTTGTGAGTACATTTATTTGCGTTACCTCGTCACTTGTCAAACTTAATCGAATAACGGATAAGTTTCCAATAATATGAAATAAAAAACATATGAATTCTATAATAAATAACGAAATTTGTTGTCTCGGTGTAATTGCAACAAGCTTCTTTAGAAAACAGAACTTGGTATACTTCTAAGGCAGTTTTGCAAAAAGATTCTGTTGGTTCCCCATAATGTTGTAAACTGTGACCCACCAGTGGATAGGTAGTCAATTACACTTTTGGGAACATCTATCATAGAGAACGGATGTACAAAGTACACAGGAGACCTGTCAAAGATTTTGCTAATGCATAATATTATTAGGGTGTTTGTGTCTAGTAAAACCTCGTGCGTAGTTTTACGATTTCGAAGGTAAGTACGGTAAGAAATTATATGCTGGGTTAAGATATAAATTATTATTTTTGTGTTTTCTAATATTGTAAGTGAGGTTGACTATTTTTATAATAAAATAAATAAGCCAAACAAAGCAATTGATTTTGTTTCTAGGAAACAAAACTTAATTATTTTATACTAGTGGACGCCCGCGACTTCGTCCGCGTGTTGCAGAAAAAACAAAATGTCGAAATTATCCGGATTAAAATATTTTCCCGGGATAAAAACTAGCCTATGTGTTAATCCAGGGTGTCAGCTAACTCCATACCAAATTTTATTAATATCGCTCCAGCCGTTTTTACGTGAAAGAGTAACAAACATCCATCCATCCATACTCACAAACTTTCGCGTTTATAATATTATATAGGAAGATAAGATAGATAAGATTAGTAAGTAAGTATTAGTAAGATAAGATAAGATACTTATCTTAAAGCAGTGGACAAATTCTTCTCTGTAAAATTTTTGAATTTTTTTTTAGTAAGTATTTCTAAAAGGTGTTTGTATCTTGTAGAGTTCCTAACTAAAAATCTTACTAAAATCCTGAACATTTTCATAGCGTCTTTACTATTTTAGTCGTATTTTACCGATATAGTATTTGTCATAAATATATTAGCAGTGGACTGCAATAGGCTGATGATGATGATGATATTAGTAATATTCAAATAAAACCAATAAAAAAAGTCAATTATTCGTAAAATTTAACGCCACACATTTGATTAACACATCTTACAGTAAATTAGTGTAACCAAGATAATGTTACACAGCATCTACTAAAATTAATAAAAAAAAGAATTAATTGGGCCAGTAATTATTTATCCTTTCACTGCATCAACCGCAGTCGGAATTAATCACAAAAATGTGGCAAACAACAATAAATACGACTACTGGTGGACCGCCATTATAGTTACAAATAGTGATGTGCCTGATCTTTAATAATGTAGGTAGTCCACGGATATCGGTATAATTCGAATAGGAATATTTGGTGTTTGCGAATATGTATCGTTACTTACTTACAGTAGTCGCTTCCATTTTTTCCGTGCTCTGTGGTTGTAAATTGTAAAGTTAAATTTGTCTTACCTTGCATTTTGCCTACTTTTTTCATCCGCATGCAATCTATATATCTATATACATATAATAAAATTGTAACGGATCTATGTTTGTACACGCTAATCTTAAAAACGGCTAACCCAATTACGATGCAGTTTTCAGGACTATGTTGTGACAGGTCCCACTTAACACTACTTTCACTATATCACAGGCTACTTTTTATCCCGGATAATTTCGACATTTTGTTTTTTCTGCCGTCCACGCGGACGGAGTCGCGGACGTCCACTCGTAAAATAATATAATCTCAATGATAAATAATGGGTTTACTAGTCGGCTAGTCGGCGAAAGTCATAGTCGGCCCATCTCTAGTTTTCACAGCGTGGAATCTCATTTATTTAAATGCATTACCTAGGTAAAAAAAACTGTAAAAGCTCGATAAAAATGTTACGGTCGGGGATATTCGGCACATCACTAATAACGTATTCGTTTGCAGAGCTTGATCAATGCGTTCACCAATTTTATTTGCTACCTCATTTGTTATAGTTCCCTTGCGGTAATTATGTTCTTTGTGTTGGCGTGGGTGTCAGAGTATAATGGTTGATTGTCGGAGGTGTAGAAACAGTGAGTTATTACGTGCAATCAGTATGAAGTAATGCAGCGCTACATGGAGGAGGTAAAGTGGAGGTGACAAAGGTTCATAGAAAACAGTATCTTGTACGAATGATTGACGGCAGGGTATAGAAAAATCGAATCGAATAAACAGATCGTTAGCTATTATAAATAAAAAATATTCACACACTTTTACATTACCGTAACTTAGCCCCACACTCAGTGGGGTAAGCACGAACCTCTCCATAGTCCGTAACGCTAGCGTCCAACTGTCAAATCACATAGATTTTGCTAGCGAGTCGCCAGCGTTACGCCGCGTAAAAAGGTTCGTGCTTACCCCACTGATCCCTAACGTCTTATGGCGTAAGTGATAACCAACGGTGACCTATGGCGTCGCAGGCTGTTACGCTAACTGTTTGCTAAAATACGTCAAAAAGTCATACTTTGACTGAAGTATTACGCCCTAATAAAAGGTTTAACTACTGACCAAAAAATGGCCCTTATACAGCCCTTCCTACGTAAGCTATATTGACGGACAAGTGCAACATTGATTTAGCATCTCCTTATGCAGTTTCCTCTTTGGAGTGATAGTTTGACTACAGTGATGGGTGATGTCTTCATGCCTACATAGCCGACTCCGTGAACGAATTGGGTGCAAGCGTCCCATTGGCTTATTATCACTTATTATTATCGATGATTGGTCGAACGGCTACCGAGGAAAGTTGTTAATGGCCGTTATTATCAACGCAATGGAATTTTATTTCAGTATTAATTGCCGGTTTAATGGCGCTTAGGTGCGTCTGTTATTTACGACGCGAACTAGTTTGTTGAGAGCAACACGTACCCAATTCTACCTACTATCAAATTAATTTATTGGGTGTCGTATCTTCGGTTAATTCGTTTCTGTTTATTGGTACTTCATCACGATGCTTTATGAAAGTGTTTTTGAACTTTCGAAATTAGAAGAGAACTGCATAGAGGATCAATAAAATACGATTTATTGTGCGAAAAGAAGGTTGACTTACCGGTGCGTATTCTGCGCAAATGTCGATGGAAGTGACGAATTCGCAAACGTCGTCCACTGACCACGCGGACAACCTTGCGCGCGCTTCTGCGCACAGGCATTCTGGTCTTGCGTCATTCCGACCTATTTGTAAAAAAAGGAAAAAGGTTAAGCCTAGAGAATTCTATGTTAGATATACTTAACTGAATTATTCTCTGGATGATCTTCTATAAGCCTTCAGGATCAAGTGGTACAGTATAAGAGGCATACATAAATTAAAAGAGAAATAACGTGTACCTATCAGAAACTGATCGCAAATTAAGGACTAGGTGGCCAAAATTAAATAAAAATAAAAATTTTAAAAGGAAATCATCACTTCGAGAGGCGGAGACATAATGAATTAGCATAACTATACTCATAATCCGAAAGCAGATAATTAAATCGAATTAGAAAATCGAGTAATAATTACAAAAACTGCTTCTGGAATGATGGTAATAAAACTACTATTATTTGATTAAATATCGGCCAGTGCGAGAACACATTAAACTGCGGCAGTTTAAACAAAAACACTTTAACGTAATTAATTTAAAGTAAGAATCCGATTCTTCGATATCGATATTTAATTGCATTTCAAAAGAACCGCACTAGTAGCACGTTTAGAAACGAGATGGTTGAGTAAATTAATCAAGAAGATACCTACATTAATTTGCACCATCTGTACTATTAGAAAACGTATTTCTAGAGATAATCGCGGTTAGAGAAATAC